>OY282558.1:446156704-447543759 GCA_958295665.1 Tipula vernalis | reverse complement strand
TTAAATATGTTTTTGTTACTTTTAGTGACATAAAAGTGAAAAGTCGCCAGTTAGTGAAATATCGTCGTCTAATGGTGCGTTTATGACATAGGAAGATAGGAAGTTAAGAAGATAGAAAGATTGACACGACCAACCAAATTATTTAAAATTTCACAAGACCCGCCTACTAGTTCCATGCTCGAGTTGAAAAATGTCTTACTTAGAGCAAAAGATGTCACAGAATTACCAACTAAAAGAAATCAAAATTCAAAATTATAAGTAATAATCTTGCCCATATTTGCTAATTTTTGACAAAGCTCTATGAAAAAAAAAAAATCCGTTTTTTTTCCTAATAGAAAATAGATCTCATTATTTTTCTTTTTATTTAACAATTAATTAATTGTTCAATAATGAATTTAACCCTCGATAATTAATAATTAATACTAAAATTATTTTATTGTCATGTTTCTAAAATACTTGTATATATTACAAATTTTGATGTCCAACCGACATGAAACTCAAAGCCTTCTCCTTATTTGATAAATAAAATGGCGCAAAATAAATTTATTTATTTTGAGCAAATCATTAGTGACAAACTTCAACTCAATACTATGGTATTAATACTATGATATCTTCTTATGTCATAAACGCACCATTAGAATTATTGTTGTCTATGTTCAATTTTTGATGAATTTGAGTTATATATGTAGCTAGGGTAAAACGACTGGTAAATTCGGCTAACTCCAATCGTTTCTGAGATATTTTTTAAAAAATTTCCACAAATTTTTACTGCCGTTATTGTCTGTGGTTTTATCTATATCCGTGCGATTTGGCCTATATCTAGTAATTTTTTCCTTCAGTTTTCAATATCAGCAAGATGTTCAACTTATTTAAGATTAAATCGCCTGATATCAATATCAAAATATGGAAATACAGAGATACGTTCAACAAACAATTTAATTTGCGGTTCGATCGTCCTAAAAAGATCTGTGCGATAAATGTGGGGCATCCGTAGAGCAAATCAACGAGTTCGAGGCACATATTCTAAATAAAAATTACCTAAGCCAAACTGTTTAAAATTATCAGCTTTGATTTGCAAAATGTCTTCGGACTCCCCAAATCTAACAATTGAACTCCTTTTATCAGGGAAAAAACGTGTATACTTGAACGGGGAAGGTTAATGGTGATAAAGAAGTTTTAAGTGCAATTTTGTACGTATTAATATTATAAGGTAAACATTTCATTCGATATAGATAACAACTCTCATATTTTTAGTTATGCATCTATTTGTGACCGCAAAGATACTCACATTGCAAATGCGCTACAAAAATGTTGGAAAAATATATTAATTCTCATTCGGAAGTACAAACCATCAGATAGGTGTGTGCTGCAAAACAGGAATTGCATTATGTCCTTTGCTTTACTTTTAAATACAAGCTCACCGCCTGCCCAGAACTGGATTGAACAGAAATTTTCGGAAGCGGGCCACACCAATATACAAGGCATCGACTCTGCGCAAAGCGGTTTGGAAAGAAAATTTATAAATAAGTTTGTATATTCTCAAAGAAGACAAAAGTTCACTGCAATACAGACGAAATGTTCCGATTACAAGGATCTTAACGCAGCCTAGAAGTTATACTACAGTCAGATACAGCATACCAAAACTAAACATTTAATTTATTAGAAGGGATCATCCTACATAAATTATCGCTGTGGTTATGAAAGTAATTTCATTTCTGTGAAAATATCACAGAAAAAATTAAATGATACCGGTTTACCCACAATCCTGCCTCTTTCAACCAGCGGAAAAATGTGTTCACAGAAACTGATAGATTTGTTTGACATGCTTATCTACATGCCACCGGTGGATCAGGTATTTTGTAAGAATATAATTGAAATCTGGAATGGTCGTTCACCGTCCTCTGGAGGGTAGATTTCACCTTCAGTTCAGAGTAAAGAACCAGTAATTAAAAATAAAAGAGTCTTAAATTTTATCCGGTTACTTATCTATAATTTTTAGGATGTAGACTAAATGCTATGGCCATAGACAAGCTTTTTAAGAAAAGTTGGTTCAAAACTGAACATAGACAAAACTTTTAAATTTTGAAACTTAAATAATTAAAATACTCTTTGAGTTCGAAGCATTATACTTCGTAATTAAGCTTTCTTCTAATAAATCTATTTGGAAACCAAAATTTAGTAATGAAATCGCTCAGGAACATCTCTAAATTTCCAGCTAAGCTTCAAATGCAGTTTTCTCCAATATAGGCAAAATACATATAAAGACAAGGATAACTCTGAGCCGACAATAAGTAAACACATCAAAAAATTACAAAGTTCTTTAAAGCCCAATTTAGTCCTCTGTTGCTCAACATTTTAGTACTTTGAAATTTATGTCAATTTCATCCCTGGTATAGAAATGTTCATTAACATTCGCTTACATGTGATCAATGAACATTTAACGAATCGTGTGTACCGAGATGTTGATAAATGTACACTTCTCGCTTAACCGTCTACATTCGCCAATTAAGCGAATATGCGCGCATAAGTGTACATTTCACACCTCGTGTGGATGCGGCTTAAGATTTGTATTCATATATGCATAATGATTAATGATCCTCTCAAATGAATTCGTTCTTACAATAATTATTTAAGGAAGATTATAATTTTGAAAAAAAGGGTAAAACTAAACGTTATTATCATTTTCGGTTCAGCATTGATTAAAATTTATTGATTTCGTGAACTAATTAAGTAAATAATTACATGGAATGGGCGACTTTGTATAACAAATTGTAAAACAAAATTTGAAAGCTTTGGATTTGGAGGTCAAACTTATAAATATAGGGTTTTATCGAACTATTTTACAAAACTTGACACGATGTAAAAGGACCACAGCTGTAAACAGCTGTATTGTAAAACGAACATGTAATATAAGATTCGTAAAAATATGTATGGATTTATTAGATCAACATATTTGTAATACACTGATCATGATTCTATAATTGGATATTAATAGTACAATAAAAAGAGGCGGCTGGTCCGAAGAAATTCAGAGTTTTTGCCAACGTCATTGTTCTTATCTCTTTGCCAACAACTTTTAGGCAACATACATTTTAGTTGGTATTTTCATACATCACGCCACCACATGCAAACACTTCTAATTTATATTGATAAAGAAGCAAAAAGGAAACTAACGATCTACACCTCGGTGATACCTACATTCTATATATTTCCTATACTTCACAAAGCTAATTGTACTAAGATTATAGTCCAACTTACAGAACTTTAAAATTTTTTGGCTGATTTATTAAAATTTGGAATATTATGATCTAATTAATTTTATTAAATGGTAGAATATCTCACAAAGATATATACTGATAAGTTTGTTCGTAGTTTCATTTTTTACAAATAAGTATTAAAATAAATGTGGCGGAGGGAATAATTCCGGATAGACGGTCAATAATATAGAACCCTATAAAATATTTTTAATGAAAATTTTTTAGATTTTTTGAAATTTTGTTTATATTCAGGCTATTTCAGCATATTCAACAGCCACTTCAAACAGATCAATGGGATGCGGAAATTCGATACGAAATATTTTTAGTCAGACGAAGAGAGTACACTGAAATTAAACGAATCTATAACAGTGTAATAACTGCCGTGTAATAATTGCTGTGAAACCACCGATGGGAGTGCCCATGCCACTGTTTGTGTCAGCATTCCTTTGATACACCAATTTCAGTTCAATTATCGTTTCTTTTTTGGAAATGGCCCGTATAATTGGGAATCAGGGAGGTTTTTGTTAACGGGGAAGGTGATTTGAATAGACTTGGTAAAAGTTTATTCGAGGATCATTGAATTGGTATCAGAGTTTCCTAGGTACCAGTCTTTAATACGTCAAGTTTGAAATTGGACGATGGGGTTCACAATGTTTTGATTGTTTGACCGCTTTTCCATTGCACGACACTGTAATGATGTGTCTGTGACGATGTCGTCGGATCGCAAATTGCGTAGATGTGTATGCAACGTTTTTCCGTTTCACGATACATCACCGAGTCCGGTATTGACACACGGATATTTTTTGCCGGACGATGGATCAATGACGCCATGATCCCCTGTTGTGTCGGTCCGATAATTGTTTTATAGTCTGACGGATATTTTTCTTTAATTGTGGGTCACAGTTTTTAGCCTTGGATGTAGTAAGTGTGTATACTGCATTACATTGCAAGAATATTTGAGGTAGTGATGAAAGCGTTTCAGCACTTTTTGGTTGCTGAATTTAATTATATCAAAGTGTCATAGTTGTTCAAGTATTTTTGTCTGATGGTGTGGTTGTTATAAATTATACAATACTTAATTATATATAATTGTTAGATCGTCTCCAAGCTACAGAAATATTGGTGAAGTCTCGCTCAACATCCAGAAACTCCAAGCATCCAGCAGCTATGTAGCGTAGAAATTGTATTGTCTTGTGATATCTATGTTATTTTATTTAGTACTAACTAATTTATATAAGCTAATTTCTATTAATTAAGTAGTAAAGCAATTTAGTTTTCAGACTAACCTGGGAAACTCTATTTGAGTTTTATTAGTGAATATCATATATAGGTACATGTAGTACTTAACTAAACGCGTAGTATATAATAATTAATTTAAACATTATTAACTTAGTAAATAAATAAGTAATTTAAGCATTATTAATATCCTTTTGCAGGATATTTAGAAAATTGTCGGTTAGTTTAATTTAATAGTATGGTTAAATATATAAAATATACATATTTTCAGCATTTACTTTTGAATCTAGTTACAGTAGGTAAACCATTAATTAACTATCTACAGGAGAACGGTAGCTAATGAAACAAGTGCTGTGAATTTGAATTATAACTTAGCAATTTAAAATTTTTAAACATTCCCTTAGAATTTTTATTGTTGATGTTGAATTATTCATATGTCTTAATGTTATGGTTGAGGTTGATATTGGTATTGAAGTGGGTGTTGGTATTGGCGTTCGTGTTGGTGTTAATGTTCATACTTATTGGTATAATTGTTAATGATAGTTTTGGTATTAGTATTTATATTGGTTAGTTAAAATGGTTTTCTCGAGAAACTCGACCAAGATGATAATGGCTGAGATGACAGCACGATGGCCCGATGGTAGTTGGTTCAATGATTGTCAAACTATTAATGGTTATTTATTTGTGGTACATAGGGATTGATCTATAATTTATTTCAGAAAATCAAATTTATACTTAATTAATTTTAAAATAGTTATTATTAAGAATTAATGCATATTTTAAATTTAGGAATTTCTTGAAGAACCTGAAACAACCTTACAGGAGTTGGAGCAGTAGATGAACTTCAAATTGTATTGTCTTGTGCTAAATAAATTACTAAAAAAAAAAGTATATTACTAACAAATTTACTAACTATCAACTACTTAGGTGTCTGGAACCGGGTTGAGTCTTTGTTGCTAACATTCCTTTCCCATCCCTCGATTTTGTTATATGTAAAAAGGTGTACGACGGCTGCCTGGCCAGGGGCGGATATCACAACTATTAGACTTATGTAGTTATCTTTACGGGGTGAAATATTGCTATGTTTGGCTTCATGAAAGGCTGAGTATGATGGTAAATATTTCCTTGGTGAGGAAGAGCTATGGTGCCGTGTTGCAACATGGGTACAGTGGTGTGGTAATCGCATTTATAATACGGGAGACTTGCTTAATGCTTGATCGTACATCGCAATCAATCAATCAATCAATCAGTCACACAAAAATTATAACAACACTATTTACTAACGATAATTCACAAAATCACTTTAAATAATTTTCACACAATTTTACTATGTACTCTTATAAATTTTATTTCGCACTACAACACTTTTTAAATCACTTTTTAAATCTAATTTGATTTCGTTCGCCTTTTTATATACACAAACCAAACTTCTAGAAAGCTCATGACTTTTCCAGTACTAATAGGGTAGAAACATTTAGAACTGTTTTATCATGGAAATTCCATTTTAGTATAGTAAAACATTGAGCTATTAATTTAACTTATTCTATTACACACTAGGTGTCACCGTCACAATAATGTGACAGTGACACCTAGATTGTAATAGAACAAGTTAAATTAATAGCTCAATGTTTTAATGTACTAAAATGGAAGTTTCCATGATAAAACTGTTCTAAATGTTTCTACACTATTCTAACTGGAAAAGTCATGAACTTTCTAGAATTTTGGTTTGTGTATACAAAAAGGCGAACGAGAACGAATTGGAATTATTAGTTTTTGGTAAGCGAAAGTATAAGGATTAAAAATGAATTAAAAAGTCATTTAAGAAGTGTTTTAGTGCGAAATAAAAATTATAAGTGATCAGTAAAATTGTGCGATGTAAAATTGTGTTGTAATAATTCTTGTGTGAAATAAATAAATTTAAAAATAAATAAGTTTTATTCACAATCCAGCGATACGAACCTTGATTGGCAAGGCAAAAACGTAACAATATTTTCGCTTAGTTTGTTGATTCCCTATCACGCCCGTAAATTTCTATAGATTAAATTAAAAAAAAAAAAAAGTTTTCGAAACCAAAAAAACCTAAAACAAATTTATATTTTTAAAACTATGCATATTTGAAATAAGAATTTGTTGAGTGATATTTGGCTAATGTCCAACATTAAAATTTAATAGAAAGGTCGTTTGAAAATTATTTATTTGTATTTTTAAATGGCGACCTTTATTATATTAAATTTTAATGTACAGTTGTTTGATGTTTTTTTGTTTATTTTGAATATTGTGGGTTCTATAACCGAGCTATGATGTCGTAATTTCAATATATCGCTCATTTGCTGTAATAGTGACATAACTCAATACGGTAATTTTTGAGTTGTGTTTGGTTTATGGCCCCACACAAGCATTATTAGAGGTACTATAACCCTGTGTTTCTATCAACATGTCATTGTTGTAACAAATGAGCGATATGATATATGAATATTGGCATCAAATTTTGGGACCTTTTAGCAAAAATTCATTCATTGTGTGGACGGAAATTATTTTTGTGGACATAAGCGAGTATATAAATACAACAAACATTTGCTCTCCTTCTGCTTATAGTAACATATTTTGTTCGTTCTTTATTATACCGCGTAATGAAACCACAAATTGTTGTTGTCACTAAGAAATTTGATATGATTTTCATTCAAGTAAAAGGTAATTTTTGGTGGAAAATTTTAATCGAATGCCTTTGTCCTTTTGTTTTTAATTGGTGTAGGTAAATATAGGTATATAAATTTGGTGGGATAAATTTGATAGATGCATAACAAAACGTACATTTTTTTTTATTGTCTGTGGTTTTCAGACTTAACAAAAATTTACAGCATTTTATATATATTGAATGTAGTTTAGTGTATTTCATTGGATCAGGTGTCTTTTCAAACATGTTTACAACAAAAAAAGCACAATGTTAGTGAACTTTTTGACATGTGAACTGGAAAAGGTATTTTTTTAAATTTTTCAGGAAGATTATAGTCATTCCAGGTCTGCAAAAGCTATTATTAATGACGTTTCTATTGTACATAAATGTCCTAGTGTGAAATGGTGGTGAAATGTGGCAAATATACGAGTGTATGTCTACAGCTATGAAACCTTCTTCTGAACCACTACCTTAGTAACATTGGGTTGATACCTACCTAAATTTATTAAACATATAATTAAGGAGGTAACATTCGCAAAACTGTTCAATTATTTTAGTTTACGTCCCAACTAAATTCATGTCAATTTTTGAACTTTTTTTGAGTATTTATTTAAATTTTTCTGTGTCGGATTTTGACTTAATTTTGTACTTACAAATAAACCTTAGCATTAAACCAAAATATTTTATGGTCCTTTCCCCAAAATTGACGAATTTGATGATTTTATAACAAACACTTTTGGGTGGACGATTTTATACTCGGACGACGATTTTGGACGACGTTGTAAATTAAATAGAATCGTATGGTGAGCTCATACCCAGAGTATAAACAGACAAACTTTGCATATTCTTTAGTAGGTCGTATTATTAGTTTTTCGTGAATAGATGATCGTCGCGAAATGCCGTCCTTACTACTTGATCGTAATCGGATCCCCAAAACTCCTTAAATACCATACTAATCGATCCTCCTCGGTAATTTCGAAATGGATTTGATGATAGAAGTCGACATTTTAAACAACGAACAGTTGCATCGAGGCTTTAGAGATTTAGCCGGTCTAATTAAGTCATATTCAGTGCTGTCGAAGTGAGTACAATCGGAGTACTTGTACTAATTTCGCCTGGTGCTTACTCCTGTATTCCGCTATTTCATTTTGTACTCCCCTGTTCGAATAACTGCTATTCTAATACTTAATACCTTTACACAATATTTTAACTTATCGATTTTTGCTTGTAATAAATATATTCTGGGAGATATCTGGCTTTTTCATAAAGCATTTTTTCAAAGTAATTTTTAATTTTTTTCTGTCATTTTCAGACAAAAACCCATAAAACAGTTCTGTTGCAATAATGATTCAGTCATCTAAATTACTTCAACTTCACAAGGGTTTTTTTATAATTCCGAGTGTTTTACAACTTTACAACCTCAGATAAACTCAAAAATGACAGAGATTACCAGATTTGATCAAAATAATTTATCAGCTTTGACTAAATATTTAAATTCAGTACCTCCTGAATACAAAAATTACGCTGCAAGACAAATTATGAGGTCATTTAGCCTTGCCGCACAAAAAAGATGTATGTAGTACTGTATTTACGATACTCTCAAATTCTTCTTTAAGCTTAACTTCATTTAGCCTTTCCAAACTAAAAAGTTGTATGGACGTCTGGATTTATGCAGTATGATATGGGAAATTTCATTCGTCTTAAATCCTTTGTTTACATTTGAATAAAGTCGAGACTCCTAGGCATCTTTCTTGTCTGTCAAAGTTGAGTACTGTCAGCATAAATTGTCTTTCAGTTTTATTTTGACATCCTTCTTCTCGCCTATATACGATCTAGGTAGAAATCTTCAAAACAGTCTTCAAATATTCATTCAGATCGCTAAACTTTTTAGCGGCATGCAAAATTCACAAGGGACCAGCAAAATAATAATTTCAATTAAATTTAATTCGAACTTCAGGACGTGATTTAATATGTTTTAAGGTTAGGAACTATTTATATAGAATCGGCTATAATATATTCGAAATAAAATTTCACTAAAATACAATGACAAATGTGTGCGTGTTCCATTCGGCGCCGGAGGGGTTTGTTATGTAGGAAAACCAAAATTGGTAAATCTAATTGTTGATTTATGTTATCGATCATAATACCATTAGTAGGAGTATAGTGTTCCAAAATATTTCTTGTCATTGGGCCACGTTTTATTTTAAAAATTCTGATCTACTATCTTATGGCAGAAAATATTTTCAGGGTTTTATAAATAGGAACTATTTATAGAATATACAATCTTTATCAACAAATGTGCTTGTTCCATCCGTTTGATGCTTGAGACTAGTCTGAATTAGCTTAGTATATACAAATAAATTTGGTGAATATCATTTTTGATTGCAAGTTTTAACTTAAAAATATCCTGAATTTGAGCCATGGTTTAATTAAGAAGTCCGACTCCAGATGTTATGGGTTAAGGAATTTTCCAGAGCCGGAATTAATAAATTTTATATTAGGAACTACTTTAAGAATCGATTTAACATATCAAATCTCAGATATAAATTCTATTAAAATCCATCCACCAACGTGCCACCTAGTTCCATTTGAAGCTGGAGACGTACTACACTACCTGGATTGGTTTTATATGTAAAAAAAAAGAAAATTGGTGAAACAATGTTCTTATGAATGGCATCAACCAAAATATCATTAGCGGTATTCGGCAATATTTATTGAATTTGGCTCTTATTTTATTTAACAAATGAGACTCCAAATAAGGTGACCCAAGAAATTTTCAGAGCGTGAATAATTCGGTTTTATATTAGGTTTTATTAAAATTTCAGTAAAAACCATTGACTGTGCTGGGACTACGTAGCGGGTTTAAAACTTTTCTAGAAGAGATTTCACCACGTACATGTTTTGTGACCAGTCGTCGCTATCAAACCAATTTTATACATATAGGAATTTTTTTAAAATCAAATGCAAACATATTTCGAAATTTAATAATTGTCCTGCTTTTTTAAAGGTGATTTTTCAGACTTCGTCCAGGTTTAGTCATTTATGTCCTGGTCACCCTAGGTACCTATTGTGGTATCGTCTGGCAATGACATTTCTTTAAATTACACTAAAATATCTTTCAATTATGACAAACAGGTTCGCATATTTGACGTGTCTGAATTGGGCATATTTGCCACAGTTCCGATGTTGAAAGTGAAAAGGGTTCGAAGCTAAAGTTGCTTTAATATACATTTTCCATTTACCGCGTAAAATTTAGGTAAAAATAATTAAAAAATAGCTAAAAATAGTGAATATTGGAATAGTGTAATTTGCTGGATCATGGTTTTTTCCGCTTAGTATTTCGTTTCACTTTCCACTCATTTTTATTTACATTAAAATGTTTGTATTTTGATTTTTCAGGGGTCAATAATATTGCAGCATTTTCGGGAGTAATTGTTAAGTCTGTATCGGCGGATTCCGGGTTGACATATATTGAAATTTCCTGAATGATTGATGTATTCTCAACGTTATGGTTCATTTGAATGTCAGTTATTTCAATTTCGGTATAACTGTCTGGTTCGGCAATATAAGCTTCTGAATCAAAAATATAGGCAAAGATGTTACATGCACAGAAGGTTCTTCAGGACAATTCTGTAATGCTCCGTGATGCCAACGATCCATCTCCTTGAACGTCGTGTGTCAGAATTGGTTGATTTTTCCCAAGCAGCATTAAATATTTCCCCAAGGCCAGTTTATCGTTTTCAAACCTCGTGACAATTTTCATTAAAATAATATTAGATTTCGTTGAAACGTCTTAATATAGTTTTACCAAATTAATATTTTTACTCAATTTTAACATGGAACCACACACACTTGCACCTAAGTAACACAAGGTTACACTGCGGAGTTAACAAAATTTTTAATTGTGATATAAAATAAGGCAAGAGTGAGATATTTAAAAATTGGTGTTACCAAATTAAGCAAAATTCCCTTCCTTTTGTTTATTTTATTATATGTACACATACCAAAATAGTCCATTGTTTGACCGTGCCAATGTGTGTTTTTTCCCTAGGGGTAGATGCCACCCTTTATCGCCGGGTGTAAATTAGTACACTCAAAATAACCGCAGGAATTGATAGTGTGGTGGATTTTAAATTCTACTTTTAGAGTAAACCGAAAATTTCACCGAAACATGCGACTGGTTTTTTAATCATAAATCGCTCTAAAAAAATTTTGCGGAGAATTTCAAGCAGAGCTACAAGGCCTGGAAAGTTGAACGTCCTTGAACCCTTCGTTTTGGCGATTTTTGATTTTTAAGGCCTCGCGGAAGGTGGTCCTTGCACTGAAATGCGATCTTAAAACGGTGATATCTCAATTAATTTTCCTCCTAGAGAAATAGAAAAATAACAAAATTATCTTGTACGTATCTCTTTTGCCACTATTTTAAAAGTATTCAATTGTGCCTTATAGCCAACTAAACTTTTCAACGTCTCGTTTAAATAAATGACGTCTAATAAAAAATAAACCGAGTCGCTCATTAAAAGTGTGGGGGTAAATGGTTAATACTGAAAAAGCAAGTCGTTCAAGTGACCTCCTCTGCTAGCTGGGTAGGCTGTCAATCTTTCTTTTAACAAAATTTTGAGTAACTTTTCGCATAATGATGGTTCAATTATTGATATTTGCTCGATGATGTTGTCTTTAAGGTGTTGACACAGTTTGAGGATTATTCGTTTAAAATTTACTCTTCAAGAAACCCCATAAGACGAAGTTCAATAGCGTTAAATAGCATGGTCTTGAGGGCCAATTTACGTCTATTGTGTGGCATGTTGCATCATCCTGTTGAAACTACATATTCTGCGCATCAATATCTTCCAATTGACTCCACAAAAGTTGTTGGTTTGAGGCTTAATTGCTGTGAACGACGACGAATTGATGTCCTTGGCTCTTCAGCAACACTTGTTCTCACAGCTGCAATATTTTCACTTGAACGACCACTACAATAATAAATTTTGCTTGCAGTTTCTTCAAATTTATCAATGATAAGTTTAATAGCACGGTTTGTCGGAACATTTTCTCTACCGTATTTTGAACAAAATTTTCTTCTAACTTCTGAATAACTTTCACCATATTTAAAATAAGTTTTAATGTTTGTACTTGTCATGTGTCAAATAACATGTGGTACTCTAGTACAAAAAATATAAATGGCGGAATATTTAAAAAGATACCTCAACTTGTGAGGTTATGTTACAGTAACATTTTTATTTGTAGATAACACGAAACTATAAACAAAACTGAAATTTACAAGCATATATTTGTTAATGATTATGCTTATATCCGCAAACACTTAACACTGTCTGCTCATTCACTTAATAAAATATGCTGTATATTTGCCCAACATAAAACTTTTAAATGTTTCAAATTTTGTGTTTCTATATTGACTGACCAGTGAAGCGAGCTATAGAGTCACTGGTATAAGTTTCAATTGATATATTGATATACTGTGAGAATAATTGTTCACAAAATTCTTGATATGTTTGTGAAGCTTACACCAAAGGTAATAAAATTGCCAAGATTAGGTTCATATATGTAGTCTTAATGGCAAACAATCTTCGAAAGCGTTAGGTGCTATCGATGGAAGCCACATAAAAATTGTTGTACCGACTGCGTTACACTGTCAATATATAAATCGTAAACTTGATTCCATTATTAATTTAATGGCAGTATATGCGATAATTCTGGTAAATTTATTCTGGGTTCCGAATTTGACCAAAGGGTCCTACGGAATAGTCAATTATATCGCAAACAAACATTCCCACCTCATGGTTTTTAGGAGTAAGATCGGAGTAGCGGAAAACCGGATTCAAAGCTAGCTTATCAACGGTTTGACGTGTGATTAATAATACTACGAATCTTAAATTGAAAAAACTTCAAAAGAAACCTCCTTTGAATGCATCATGCAAAGCAAACCGATTGGAATCTGCCAAAAACCACATGTCATGGAAGCAAGAATGAAACCTTTTCGCATTTTCGGTCTCATGGCAATGAAACTGATGCCCGTCAGAACCATTTAAATTAATTTTTTTTTCGCTCGAAAATGCAACCCGGTTCCATTCTTGCTTCCATGACATGAGGTTTTTGGCCAATTCCAATCGGTTTGCTTTGCGTGATACATTCAGTGGAGGTTTCTTTTGGAGTTTTTAAAATGCGTAGCATTGTTAGCCACACGTCGAACCGCTGATAAGCTAACTTTGACTCCGGTTTTTGCCTTAATTTTTGACGCTGATAAGCATGAATTTGAAGTTGATCGATTAATCGCTCCGCAATGCGTCCTTTTCTATTTTTACGTGACATCCACACCCAGGGAAAAGCACACATTGGCACTATATAACTTTTGTTCATTGAGCCATTCCTTACTTACTATCCAAATTTCACGTCAATCGGTAGGAAACCCGTTAAACACTGGACTAATATATTATGACGGTGACACCTAGGGTGTAATAGAACAAGTTAAATTAATAGCTCAATATGTTACTGTACTAAAATGGAATTTTCCCTAATAAAACTGTTCTAAATGTTTCTACACTATTCTTACTGGAAAACTCGTTAAATTTCTAGAAGTTTGGTTTGTGTATATAAAAAGACGAACGAAGTCGAATTACACTATTAGTATTTGGTAAGCGATAGTGTCAAGATAAAAAGGAATTAAAAAGTGGTTTAAAAAGTGTTTTAGTGCGATAAATAAATTAAAAAGCGATCAGTAAAATTGTGCAAATATTAAAGTAGAGAGATTTTGTGAATTATCGTTAATAAATTGTGTTGTAATAATTCTTGTGTGAAATAAATAAAATGGTCAATGATACGAATCTTGATTGACAAGGCAAAAACGTAACAATATTAACATTTGTAATAATAATCGATCATAACAAAATAATTGATTTCAAAACATTCCATTAGGTCGGTCACAAGCTACTTTTTCAAAAAGCAAATGTCGGATTGTGTAGCTTATCGTTGGTTGGAAATAATGAAGATACTTTACACAAATGCGGCAATTCGATATTATTTTTTCAATGTCGGTATTAATGTTAGGCCAATACAGAATTTTGTGTTGACCTTGCTTTAATTTTGAAGTGGGATGGGTACCCAAATAATTTGTAGTTCTTGCTGGCGATTTTTATTCATTTTCGCGGTTAAGCCATTTTATACCGTGACCAATTTGTTCGATTAATTATTAATTAAAGAATAAGTCAAAGCCGACGAGGATTTATATAAAACAACCCGATAAATTATCGAAATATTTCGAATTTATTTTTTGAAAACCTCTGATGCTATTTTCAAGCCAAATATAAGAACACTGAATTGATAACAACCAAATTATGAAATTATGGAGATCGTAGTGTATTGTTTTCATTTTTCGTCCAAACTTATTTGGCAAAATCCTTCACGTAAATACTAAGACTGTAAAATATTTCATGCCTTGCAAATGCCGGAACAGTTCGTCCAAAGATGGTTTTAAATAATGTTCGAATTTTAAATAATTATTTAATTCCCGATTTGTCCGGTTTCTCAATTAGTACCACATTATGTACCGATTCAGATGATCGTTAACTTTTGATATTATATTGGCATACTCCATTTGCTGGAGCTTTTTTAAAACTTTATTGCGAATTCCTAATAATATGCGACGAGCAGCTTGCTAGCATCTTTGATTTTAAATGAGCATCATTCAGGAATACAACCCATACCTTCAAACACAGTTCCAACAAATTAATATTGTGAATTCGCTGAATCAAGCCCATTGCAATATATGACTGAAGACCAAGAATTGGTTTTTTCGATCTTCGAATTAGACAATATCTCAAATGTTGCTTGAAACCAACAAAAGCTTCCAATGACAATGGAGAATTTCGAAGAATTGGTTTAAGTGAAATAGCTTCATATAAGCTTTTAGGTACAATGCTGACATCCGCACCCCTATCCAATTCGAATTTGATACCATGATTTATCCTGTAAATCTTTTATGACATCTACTTTGCAGTTTTCCGCACTAACATCGAATCCACAAAGAATGCTTCACCGAACGACATAGATCAGCAAAGTGGTTAAATTTGTTCCATTTCATACATCGCTTTCCAAATGCTGGAAACTTTTCTACAGGTGCTTGTAAGAACAATCGTTGCAGTTGAACGTTGTTCTATTTACACTAGCAGTACCAGTTACTATACCATTATTTGCAAATG
Organism: Tipula vernalis; assembly: GCA_958295665.1. NCBI lineage: Eukaryota > Metazoa > Arthropoda > Insecta > Diptera > Tipulidae > Tipula > Tipula vernalis. The sequence continues at coordinate 447,528,376 of OY282558.1, read as the reverse complement.
TTGAATAATATGAATTTTCTAGATAAACATTGAATTTGGACGGAACCTATTTTGAGGTTATTTTATCAATGGCACATGGTACTGCTAACTTAGCACCTTGTTGGATTTCCTTTGCTTGGACATTAGTTAATTCGCGTTAGAATGCATCTATTCGCAATAACTTGGCTCTTAAGTCATTATTTGCTAATTGCTAGCCCAAGCACTAAACGGTCACGCAATATGTCATCCTCTATGATACCAAATTCACAACTTTTAACTAATTTTATAATATCAGTCAAGAAATGGTCGAATGGCTCATCATCATTTTGACTTTTTGTATAAAACAAATACAGCTCGTAGACTACATTTTTACGAGGCTTGCAATATTCTTCCAATTTAGTCAGAATTTTTCTCGTTGTTTTTTTTTCTGCCTCGTTTACTTTAGATATTAAGAGTTTGGTTACTTTAGATCCATCGCATTGTGCAACCAGGAGGTTCACTCTTCACTTTCTTCTGTTAGTTTGGTGGCTTTCGCTTATATAAAAAAATGCAAATACAATTTTTTCCAATTCTCCTGTAGATTACCATCACTTGAACACACCCTCCAAATCACGATGCTGCTGTCGCCGTGCTTGACAGTATTAACATTTCAAACTAATTATGCACTTCGCCAGTTTTTTGACGGCTGTATTTAGTCCTAGATATCCCGAAAAGCTCAACAAATTGTTTAGAATTATCCAGCTACCTACAGGGGCACGAATTAATTCCGCCGAAAATTTTTTGTATGGCGAAATTAATTTCATTTTCAATATGAATTAAATTAGCAACATCCATTTTTTTATATAAAATAATTTTGCGAGGAATTAGTCCAGTTCATTTAAAAATTAAATGTCGCGGATTTAATTCATTTTTCAAATGAATTTATTCCGCCACATAAATTAGAAGGTTGAACTACAAATATTATCATTGAAAGTGAAATGAAAGTAACATTTTGAAATGAATTTGAACTGATATGTCACACAGGTATCGAAAAAACGTTACAACATTGTAACATACTAATAAGGCATTTCTTAAATTTTTAGACTACTAATAGGAATACCCATATTCCGCAAAACAATGATCAGGGCCCTATTGCACCAACTACTTATCACTTATTACTTATCAACTTATCATAATTTTTGATGATTTTCTGTTGTACCAAATTGAAATTTGATAAGTATTTTATTGAGTTATAATAAGTGATAAGCACTCACTTATCAAAATTAAGTTGCACCAATTTGCAAAATGATAAATGATAAGTAATATTTTGATAAGCGATAAGTTTGAGGTTTTTGAAAATTTTTTCGTAGTTCTGTTGCATCAAAAGTTTTAGCTTATCAATAATCGACTACTTTAATGATAACTTATCCAACATATCAATAAGAAAAATTTCACTACTCAAAAAAATTGATAAGAGCTACAAATTGTAGGGGTATGACGGAAGTCTGTTAAAAACGTTTTTTTTTGCTGTTATTGTAAGATGAAAGCTTTTGTTCAATTTTAAAAGAGTACAAACACATTTTTCAATAAAATTATTTATTATTCAAATGTGTTTTCAAGTGTATAATAACTTAAATTTCAAAATTTATACCGCTATTTTATTGTATTTTAAGGACGAGTCCGATTTCTGTGCGAAATAATTTTTTTGTGATACATTTATTTTAAACTGTACGCAATCAAATTGTCCCAACACCGGTGTGTTATAATTTTGACATGTCCGTAATAATTCTTGTTTCTGTGCCGGTGAAGTAAACAAAATAAGTTTTATATAATTTAATTTAATTTTATTTATATAATATAATAAGTTCCAGCATTTTATAGTGTCCAGCATTTTGTAGACCATATCACAAACTGTGGATCTTGACATGTTCATATCTGCACCTACAATTATATAACTAGTCCCACTTACCAGCCACAGCAAAAATATCATTAGTTCCATTTCCGGTCCCCAACCATGGTTTTTATTAGGCAATAATTTGCTAATAGCGATGAAAGTGTTAGACGATGTCCTTAAATGCACTCTCGCCACATTATAACTGAGTATTGAATTAACAATACTGTTTGCTGAGGGAATTGTGTACATTATTGGTCGCTGCAAAGAATGAATTTTGTTGATATTTATAAATACTAGAGAGCAACACCTAACATACATACCTGTAAGTTTAATTGTATCATACCTGGTAGTTTAGGAAGTCCATTATTAAATGTCGCGTAAAGTTCCGTGTTCTTCTCATTAAACACATGTAACCCAAATTTAATAGAAATAATACCATATTTGGATCAAATTCTGCCTCTATTATTTTTACATACACTTTTAAATAACTCTCTACGTACAATTTGTCGTTTGTTGTATTTCCAAATTTCAATTTTATTATGTCAAAATTATTTCAGTATTCGGACAGCAAATGAACTTATTTCAAATATGGAAGAGACTAATGACTCATTTATCACAAAAAAATTATTTCGCACAGAAATCGGACACGTCCTAATAAGTTATAATATTAAGTCAAAGTGAGAACAATTTCATTCTGTTCGATTTATCATAGAGGTAAGACAGTTGTTTTTCGATATTTTAAAATTAATATAAACCTATCAAATATGGGTATTATATCAACTTTAGTGAATAAAAACTGAAATTTATTAAACGAAAAAATAATTTTTATAAATAAATGCGTCGGTCCGAAAGATTATTGGAGGATGAAAACGAAAGAAGAAATCATTTAGTGAAAGCCAGAACCAAATATTCTATGGACTCGCGAGTGATAAAACATTTTCGTTTGCTACATGAACAAATTGAGCACGTATTATTAAAAATCGGAGCAAATTAAGCGACCGAAACTGCACATTGAGTCCTCTATAGCAGTCCTCTACTACACTGCATTGGTTAGGAATATCCCGGAGAGAAGTTTCTTGTAATGGGTGGTTACCTTAAGGTAGCTGGTTGCTTCGATGGATCAATGATTAATATAGATGCACCTACGGTCAATGAAGAACACTTTGCGAATCGACATGGAAAACATTCACTGAATGCAATGATGGTGTGTGGCACAGACCGCAGCTTTTATGCAGTAAATTCAAATTGGCCAGGTAGTCTCCATGACTCCAGATTATTGCCATATACAATGCTATTTAGCAATTTTGAGTCTTGTTTTCGCCCGTTCCCGGTGCTGTGATTTTGGATGACAGTGCTTTCCCTTAAAGATTGGCTTATCCCACCAATGCGAAGAAATCCGGATGATGCAATAGAGCAAAGATTTAATCGTGCTCATAAGCGGATGAGACGAATAGTGGAAAATCATTTTGGTTTGTATATGACGATTACAATTTTTGTATAATGCAGTTAAATTCAATTTATTTGTTAATAGGAATTCTCTTAATTCATTTGTTATGAAAATAAATTGTTTACGTTTATGTACTGCTGAAAAATTATTTACAGTTAGAAAAGAGAATTTATTTTAAAAGCAACAAAAGAAAAGTTTTGCAATTGATTCTAAACACTGAAAGAAGAATTCTCAATTGAGAAAGGCAAAATTGTTGTTAATAAATTACAGAATAAAATTTTTTTAATTATTTTGCTATATTGGTACAAAACCATTGTTTTGCAAATACTATCACATTTATAGTATTTTTGTATAGATCATTACAACTTATCATAAAAATTTGATAATTCGTAAATTGATAAGTTATAGACAATCTGATGTGCAACGCTTATTACTTATCATTATCGAAATTTGATAAGTTTTCAAATTGATAATTGAGTGAGATTTTGTTATTTTTGGTGAAACACTTATCACTTATCATTATCAAAAAAACTAACTTATGATAAGTCGATAAGTAATAAGTGATAAGTAGTTGGTGCAATAGGGCCCAGGTCCAAATAAAATATCGAAACCGTCAGTTTGATTTTAATTTTCGTCAGTCAAACATATTTCTGTATATTTTTGTTTACCTGGTATAATTAATCTAACTGTTTCTAAGGATCATTGTTTGCGTAGCATTGATATCTCCGCTTGCGAAAATAAAATAAATTTGTTGGAATTGCCGGCCCAGAACTTACACTTACATCGATAGCCTACTCGAAGATAGACCTACCCAGAAGAATGAAAAGATTTTAATCCATTGTGGAAAATTTAATAGGATGAATTGCAGAAGTAATCAAAAATCAAGGCGGGCCAACAAAATATTATGGTTGTCAGTTGTACCGCCGTTAGCGAAAAATGCGACAAAATATGAGTTTAGTGCCTAATAATTTCGTGAATATGTGTATGCTTGAATTCTTGGGCAAAACAAATTTGCCGCGTTGACTACAACGATTATTTATGCCAAATGAAATTTGTTGTACTAAGAAATAAAAATTTAGGTATATCGTGACTGCGCCTAGACTAATGTGAATAGAGTAAGGCATTATACTGTTCGGACTTCGTTAATTATATCAGACCGTAATTTACAAATCTGTCATTCAACCAAAAAACTGACCAAAAAAAAAAACCGATTTTTATAGGATTTAATTTTCAACAGGTAATATGAGTAACCCTTCAATATATTATTAATGCAAATAGATCATGGAATACTAAAACAGTAGAAGACGGATGACGCTCAAAAATGTTGCAAAGCTTTGCATTTGATACAACACAGTCGTTAATTTAATAACAGTAAATATATTAAAGTTATCACTTGATTGGCCTCCACATTACACTGGCAATTTAACGTCAAAAGCCTATTAAAATATCTTTAGTATCGTAATGCAACGAATCGAAAATTGTCACAGCAAGGAGAATCATAAAACTTGCAGCAAAGAAACTTAACCAGACGGCCCTCCAAGAAATTACCGGCATTATTGATGCTAAAGTCAACCGTTCATATCGTCTAAACTAAACCAAGTGTGACCGTCATAATATTGGTGGAAGTAAAAATTCGAAATTCACTATTTGATTTGAAACCCGTTTATTCCAGCAAGTTGCCGATCACCGGACCACCGGATTAGACGAGTCTATAAATTTTAAATATTTTTATATTTTACATTAGCGATTTTGAACGTTAAATCGTTCGTCGACTTCGCATTACTGACTCCTGCTCTTTATGCATACTACTCATCCATATATGTAGATCATACTCGGTTTTAATAACCAACAGCTGCTGCCATATTTTGTTGCTGCACAAAATCCTATGTCATGCATGCCTTCTTTATATTGTATATACACAACAATCTTTGAAATAATGTCAAATCGATGTGTAGAGAGTTATTTAAAGAATCCACATTTTCAAGAGAAATATTTTATGCATATGGAATTGAAAATGCATTTTCAAAAAACTCGATGCGATGTTTACAAGACATCTACAAAAAAAAAACTAGAACATAAATTATTGTATGACACAAATATTTATATTTAAAGACGAATTTCGGTTTGAGAGTTTAAGACTCAAGTAAGAAAAAAAAAATAAAACCTCATGCAATGTGAATTTTTTTATTTTATTTTATTTTAAGACGAATCTATCTATAAACGATCTAATTTCACCCTCGCACCATGTATGTTGTATTGTTTTTGTTTTTTCTTAAGGGTCGGGGTTTTGATGTTAGGTATATACAAGTATTTTGTTTGTGCCTTGAGTATTTTTCTCATTGGGATCAGGTTATTTTTAAAAGATGTTACTTTTTGTTTTACCCACACACTTCAATATACCAGACCAAGTCATTTATATAACTCTGCTGTCTGTTTATCTTTTTTTTTTTTGTTATTGTCTGCAGATCGCAATGCTGCCGTTTATGATTGAGAATTCTGCTAGATCAGTGTGCCATTATCATAACTTACCTTTTAGTGTAATATTGTAAAACAAAAAAAAAAACTTAATTATTTTTTGTCCGCAGGTACTTGAAATGGAATTGGAATCATACGAGGATTTGGCGGATTATTCGCTTCAAGAAGTACCATTTTATGAATCAAGTGATAATAAAGTATACGATTTATCGATGAATTCAACAACCACAAACAAATCAAGCCTTAAATATAATGAATTCAATAAAAAAAGTCATAAAAAACCAATTAAATCAGTAAGCTTCTTGCCGACGTATGTTGAGGTAAGTTAAAATTTGTATTCGTGAAATGGTTTTTGGATTTTATAAATATATAAAAAAAAAAAAAAAAATTCTTTATTGTTCTATTCTTAATCCCAAATACATAAAGAAACGTGCTTCTTGTCAATAAGTAAGAAAAAAAAAAAAAAAATCAAACGTTTTTCTGTTGTTGTTCAATCTTTTTTTTTAATCCGAGCCAATCAAATTAAAGGATTTAATGTGGCTATTTCTGGTAAAACTTGTATACACAAAGTACAAAAAAAATCTTTTTTCAGGGGTTTGAAGGTGGGCCACCAATTCAGCTAAAAGAAGAACCCGAAGATGTACCGCTGAACATGCAAAAAGTTCCTAGTCTATCGGATTTATCCGATCAAGAAGCATCATTGGGTAAGTCAAAAATTTTTATTCTAAAATTTGATTGCCAACTCTACGAAAATACGAAAATAAGCAATTAACCAATTATGTGTCTTGGATTTATTTTGTTTTTATAAAGATGAGATATTTTGTTAAGTGTCATCTAAATATGAACATTTGAAATAACTAAATTGGTATAAAATTGCGATTCGTTTCATGGCTAAACTGTTATATTTTTTTAGTTCAATTTATTTTTATATAGATGTCGACAAATAATTTTCTTTATTTTGTTTGTGTCTTGGATAAAATGTGGATGGTTTTTCCTCGTGACATCTAGTATTCAACATTATAAATTAAAAATGGTATAATTTTAACAATTTTTGATTTCCAATTGGAATATTTTGGTTTTATAGTTTAGCAATAGATGTGGCTACTCATTCATTTTAACTTGGCTATATTTCATTCGATTTGTTAGGAAATTTTTGTTTGATGTGTTTCAATCGGTTTCTATCGGTTGAATTTAAAAGACTTCGTTTTGGTTTCGTTTAAATTCAAACTGAACCAATTTAACTATTGATTGAATTGTGATTACACAAACTAAAATTTTAATGCTATTCAAACTGGGAAATTATATCGAATCAAACAATGAAGTTACTTATGTAATTCAAAATGTTGTTTCGTTCAATAAAATTTAAATGGTGACTTTTTTATGGCAAGAATTTTAATGATGTAGAGCGAGGTACAACTACATAGAACCAGTGGTGGCTGGCGGCCCGTTTAAAATAGTTATTGTCGTCCAACCCTGACGCTGATCCACGGCCTCCTGTCGATGTTTCCGGTCAGTTTTAGACAATTTTCTGATTTATTTCTGACAATTTGTTTAAAATTTCGTAAAATTTTAAAAAATTTTGAAAATCATGTCATAGAATTTAGGAAATTTTACAACTGACTACTTTACAATCCACTCTTTGCAACCCCAGTTCGACGATCTCGATAAGGTGGGAAAGTAAACTGGACCATTTATAACTTGTGGGGGCTTCGAACTCTGCCAGTGTATCATTTATTTTAACACATTTATAATTTAATTGTTAACCGCAATCATCTGCCTGACACTTTTGGTGTTATTCTCGGGTTTAATACTGACAAGAATTGTCAAAAATTGTTGGTCGCGACTTCAAAATGTTTTCGATTGCCTGAGTTAAAATAACTGAATGGAAAGGAGAAATTATTGTTCAAAACTTATTTGCCTTCTCAATACCGCCACGCAATGTTTCATGTTCCGTGGTGACTTGATTTAATTGTAGGGCTTTCACAAACGTTGCGAATGTTTGTTACGCCGGATATGTGTTTTGATCTTTCACTCCTGGGTTCAAGTGTTTGAAGTGGCCGCGATGAGATACGATTTCAACATTTCGTGATGATTTTAAATTTTCGTTTCAAATAAGGTTCTACAATGAAGGATGCGATGGAAAAAAGGTTCAAAAACGATTTTTAGACGAAGTTGTGGAATATGGCTAAGTAGGATGAAACTTGGTTATTTCTTAACCGATTACAATGAAATCTGATGTGTACGATGAAAATGGAATTCTAAAACGGTTTTTCTAATTTCGGGACCATACACTACCTATAAAAGTTAAACTTCTGCCACACGCTTCATTTTTATTTATGTTTTATTGCTAAATAAAAACCATCTTAGTACCACATTGTTTGACGACCTGAAGGAATTCTGTATCAGCGTCCTTTGGAAGTCATACTATGGTTGTTATGCTAATGTTGGTACATTGAATAGGAGATCAACTAATTAAAAATCGGATCTATCGGAGGTCGATAATTCGTATTTTTAATTTTGTTGTGACACAGGCTTGAATGTGTTTTGATAATACATTTAGACCATTAAGTGGAAGCAGTATTATTTGATAAGGCATACCTAATTGATCAACGAATGATCTTGTGAAAAAACATGATTAAGATGCCAAATATAACACCATTACCAAGTAATGGATACTTTACTTGAATTATGATTGTTCAGAGTATGACTTGTTCGGTTGTGGCGCAACAAGGTATTATGACGTTTACGGCATATTTTAACTGAAATGAACCATTCAGTTAAAGGCAGTTTTAGTAATTGCCGGCAGTTTGCACATAATATTCGGATACCGAATTAGAAGTTGTGCTTGATGAGTACATCAACGAGAGGTGTCCAAACACACCAAGAATAGTTTTAATACTAGTAAATAACATGTCGGGTAGTGGCGATTGTGAGAACTAAAAATAATGGACTGAAACTGCAGTTGTGCGACTAACAATGTTCACCAGCAACGTTCTCTATACCGATTTTCATCTTTTATAATTGATTCCAATACGTCGATATGTTCCAATTCCTCTTGGTGCAACCACCGAAGTTGGTTGGCACTACTTTTAGTATTTTGATGATTCACCTTGATAGCGAATATACTGTTCATATCCATTCTTAAAGGACCAAAATTTTGTTAAGCATAAAATTGTTGTCTGTTTACTAGGTAATAAAATAAATGCACACTTCTGGTTCATTTCTGGATGGCTCTGCTTTTTTTTTTCTTGTGGGTCCTAATTTTGTGAAATTTTATCGAAAACCCGAAAAATAAAATCTATACCAACTAAGGTTTCCCAACGATCAATCTGTAATTTAAAAAGGTTAACAGTTTCCAAAACATGAATCCCAAGTCCCTCGATATCGACACAAATTTCTAAGAAACAAGCTTCGGCGAACCCTGCGGTTGGTTTTTGTCCTCGATGCTAACCCTCCAATGAAATGTTTTTAATTTTTGTATGCGAGTATCGATAAATTTTGATTCGATGCGAATTATATCACTTCCTTCTGATGCTATTCCTCATGCTTAAAAGGTGTACAAATTTTGATTAGGTTCTGAAAATTTAAAATTTTAAAGTTTTATCGAGTGCCAAAATTTTAAAAAAATCCAAAATATTTTTCAAATTTTTTCAAATCTTAGCTTTTCATAAAATTTTGCTTTTTTTGATTTTTTTTTTCTGAAATTGTCCGAAATTTGAAGTTTAATTTAAATGTTCTGAAATGTTGAAATTTTTGCGAAATTAATGTTTTATAAATTTATTTAATAGATTCATTCATTTTCCTTTTCTCGTTCGGTCCACAATTAACAGAAATGTATTAAATTTTGAGGAATTTAAAATTAATTTTAAATTTACTGAAAATTTAAACAAGTTTCGAAAGGAATTTTGTAAATTATTACTAATTTGGCAATTTGAAATTTTAGCGAAATCGAATTTTTTTTTCTTTTATCTCCATTTAGGAGCATATGGCGTCTACTAGACTGGACTATCGAACTCTATTTGGAGCTGTTGTCTTTAGCTCCCCTCCATGTTTTCCCGAGATATTTTGCTTCGGTTAGCACCGTTCTCCTCCAGGTCATTGCTGATCTTCCAACTTTCCTCTTTCCTTACGGATTCCATTCCAATGACATCCCGGTTATGCCACTTGGTGTCTTTCTCAGCGTGTGTCCTATCCATCTCCATTTCCGTTTCCTGATCTCATTCTCAATGTCCACTTGGTTAGTTTGCCGCAGCAGTTCTTCATTTGTGATGGTATTCGGCCAGAAGCATTTGATTAATCGCCTAAGGCATATATTCACAAATACTTGGAGCCTTCTTGTTATTTTCTACGTATGTTTCCACGTTTCACAGCCATACAGCAGTACTGATTTTACACAGGCATTGAACATTTGTATCTTGGGGTTTCTTGATAGGACGGATGCATTCCAGATCTTATGGAGCATGTTGAACGTGTTTCTCGCTTTGTTGATGCGTTGGTTAATAATATCTTCTTCCGTTCCACCTGATCTTGACACAGTACCGCCGATGTATACGAATTTTTCGACATCTTCTATTGTGTCTTGGTTGATGCGAAGTGGTGTACTAATGCTTGTGTTCAGTCTCAGGGCCTTTGTCTTTCTTATATTTATCTTGAGCCCGACATCTTGTGCTATTTCTGATAACTTCTGTAGCTTTTGCTGCATGTCTGTGTATTTGTGTGTTAGCAGGCAGATATCATCTGCATAGTCGAGATCATTGAGTCTTCTAATTGGGTCCCACTGGATACCGTTTCAGTTAATTAAAATGCCGTCTTTCCTAGAATTTTGTTGAAACGATGAAATTAAAAAAAACTGAATCAATTCTCAACATTAAATTAATTTTTAATAAAATTAATTTAGAATACAAAACTATTTAAATTCCAAATTTTTTTCATTAGACGCAATGAACGAAACGTTCAAATTGATTAAAGAGCAGATGACCTTGGTACAGAGTTTTTCCAAAATTTTAGACCCACTAAAATTTCAAAATTCCCTTTTAGAATTTGATAGATTTGGTCCAATTTTAAGTCAATATCTAAGTAATTGAAAAGATTTTGTTATCATTCATGTTTCAAAATTGTCTAATTGCTTCAAGTTTTAGAGTTTAGATTGCTAAAATTGCTGGATTCTTTGTCAAAATTCAGAAAATTTAAGTGAAATTAAAGTCGTTCAAATTTAAATATAAAATTCAGTTTAATTATTTCCAAGAAATTGAGAGAAATATCAAGAAATTATTTCAAAATATTTTACGATTTATTCTGTTCATATGTTCAGAATTTTGGGAATTGTTTTGGAATTTTGGAATTTTGGAAAATGTATTTCAATTCTAAACGTTATTTAAACAAAAATTGGGAAAATTCCAAACTAACTCTACATTGGGGCAGTTTTGACACCAAAGCTTTCGTTTAGAAGTTCATAAAAAGTTGACCTGAAAAAGTTAAGCTTTCCCAACGAAAGTGCCCAAACAATTTTAATACCTCTGTACATTACCAAATTTTGAACCAAATTTTACGGTCATAAAGTAATCAGAATTTTCCATATTTCTACAAAATTTTTAAAATTCCAAAATTTCCAAATTTGAAAATATCTTAAATTTTTTTCGAAATTCGAAGTTCAAATTTTGGAAAACTTAATTTATTTAAGAATTTAAATTCTGAAACCTCTGAATTTATTCAAAATTAAATTATTTTTAAGTATTTTTAAATATTTATATTTGAAATTTTTCAGAATTCGATTTTTTTTTTTTTGTTAAAATTCCAAATATTTAAAAATTTATTAAATTTTTTACGGAAATGTCTATTTAGAATTTAATAAAGTGAATCGTGTTGTTCCTTCAATTTGAAACATGTTAACGCTGAATCGCTGCTTGAGCTACTTCCACGAATTATTTGAATTTATACAGATGTGGATTCGTTATTGAGGAATATGGGTTGGTAACTAGAACGAATAACAGGATTTTAATAGTCTTACTAGTGTATAAAATTGTGTATAGTTGGCACAAAAAATGAAGTCAAACCAAGATCATAAGACGTCCAGAATGACATGTTATGGTTAGGTCACCCAAAATTGTCTGAAATATGATTTTCCCAAAGAAGATCAACATTTTTGTAAACCTGTAGATTTAGCCTACTACATAAATCAGTAATCTAACTAAATTGATTCGCTAACAATAAAAAAATTATAAATTCATTTGATAGTACGAGTTTACGATCAATTCATATCTAACATAATTATTAATCGATATCCGGTTAACTTAAGTAATAACCATATACATAAATATGTATAATTATGATTTTTACTCATTTATGTTTATTCCCAACTCTGCTGCTACAAATTTATTATGTTGTATAGAGGAGCTCAACTCTTACGTACGTCCACCAGTCATCGCAATACACAATGAAAAACGAGCGCAAGAAAATATCAACAAAAAAAAAAAAAAAAAAAAAAACAAGAAACTCGAGGTAAAAAGTTTATTGACCACACCACATATATACATATAGAGGCACATCATCTTTGTGTGATCTTCATCTTTGCGTTTTTAATGTTGTTCTTTCTTCGATTTCGTTTGCGTACCTTCATATATGGTTTGTTGTGTTTCTTCTTTTCAATCTCAATTCATTCATAAAAATGTCATATGTGTGTATGTATGTATATACACGCATATACCTATGTATATTCATTGATAAAATTATAAACATAAAAAAACATAAATTTTTATTCTTATTTTGTATTCCGCGCCAATAAAATATTCATGCAAATTAGTTGAAATGATTTTGGACTGTTTCTCACAGTTATGCCAAACTGTTTTTTGTTGTTGCATTGTACTATGGTATGACGAAGATTTTTTGATTAACATCTTGAATTTAACATAATTTGAGCTGTATATACATAGGATTCACACGGCCTGAAATCGATTCTAATCATTTGTGGAAAATGTTCAAAATATATAAAACGCCCTATTAGTGTAAAATGCCTTAAAGGAACTAATTAAATGGATTTTGTACCAATTCGTTGTGACAAAAGTTTGTGACAGTTTTTTTTTTTTTTAACAGAACTTTGTATTTGCATTTAATGCCAACGGCTACATTTTTATGTTACCACCATATATCCATTGTAGACAATTAATTCCTTGTGAAAATTCATTCGCCTTTTTCAGTCCCCGTCTCAAAATTTGAATTGGTTGTATCATTGCAATTTTAACTTTGAAGTTCAAATTTTAATGTTAATTTTTAAATTTTTAAATTCTTAATTTTTTAGCAAATTCTAAAATTTGAAAGCTTCAGAGACAGCAAGTTAATTTTTGAAATTCGGAAATTTACACATAATTTTTTCGAATTCTCTGTTTTTTCTTAAATCTCTGAATTTTTAAATTGTAACACAAAGTTCTTTCAATCTTATTTTTTTTTTTTTTTTTTTTTTGGAATTTTAAAGTTTACAAAATTCTGAAATTTGAGGGTCACAAAATCTCCTGCTTTTTCTAAATTAATTAAATTAAATTTTTTTTTCGTATTCGCCTGATCTACCTCCGGCCGACAATCAAATGTATTACACTGTTTGTATCGCCGTTATAACGGAGCATGATAGAGGTGCTTAGCTCCAAATTTGTATGAAAGAGTAACATAATATTTTAAAACGTTTGATGTTAAAATTTTAATTTTCAATCAATTCTGATTTTCTGAAGTTTGAATTTAAACTTTGTGAGTAAATGAAGATTTTGTGGAATCTCTTCAAATTTTTTATTTTTTTTTTTTGTATTTCTTTAATAAAATTTAGTCGTTAATTAATTTTGCAAATTCGGAAATTTCACAAATAGTGTTTTAGAATTTCGGTTTTTTTTCCATGAAGTCAGTTTCGTTTATCGGTTTCGTGAATTTTGCATTTTCTTAGGTGTAAATGAACCTTTTTAGGCTCTACATTTAAACTGGTAGAATGACAAAATCATTTGAAACGTTTCATGATAAAATTTTAATTTTGAATAAATTTAGAAGTTTGATTTTTAATTGAAATTTTAAAATAAAAAAATTCGAAAGATTAATTTTTTCTCTTTGAATTTTAAAATTTCAGCAATTTCTGAAATTTGAGAGCTAAAAAAGCAGATAATTTCTAAATTAATTAGTCTTTTCTCTAATTCATTTTTCAAATTCTGAAATTTCACCAAGAATTGTTTTTAATTCCGAATTTTTTCCTTAATTTTACCTCCTGAGTGAAACGGTGCGTAATTAAACAGTTTCTTTATCGATTTTATCGTCCCATGAGACTCCAAGACAGATTCTTTGGTGTAAATAAAATTTTAATTTTGAATAAATTCTGCTTTTTAAATAAATTAAAATTTTTTTGAAATGAATTCAAATTTTTAATAGTTAAATTCTCAAAAATTTAGCAAATTTTAAAATTTGAAAGCAAAAAATGCTCTGCTTTACCTAAATTAATTTAGTCAAGTCGCTAATTAATTTTTTAAATTTCGAAATGCTATTTAAATCCAAATGTATTCAAACATAAATAAAATAAATAAATAAGATCCGTCTACCTGCAGCATCAAAAAATTATGAATAAAATTAGTTATTGGCTAACTATTAGTGATTGAAACCATTTGAAACGTAAACATTTGACATTTTTAATTAAATTAAGATTATCTGAAATTCTATCAAATATTTTATTTTATTGTTCTAAAATGTTTGTAAATTCTCTGCTGTTCCTAAATTAATTTGAGCAATGCACTAATACTAACAATTTTTTCCAAATACGAAATTTCACAAATAATTTTTTTGAATTCTGAATTTTTTTTTTAATTTCGGCGTATTTTTAAATGTTGACTAATTCTGAAATACTGGTATGATGGCTTAAAATGTTTTACCTCCATAAAAAATAGTTTTTGAAATTTCGGAATTTGAAAAATTAATTAACAAAACGACCAAATTATCATTTCGTTAATTAATTTTTTAAATTCCGAAATTACAAAACAATTTTTTGTTTCGATTTTTTTTTTCTTTATTCACCCGACCTGAAAGTCAACTGTGGTATTACTCTTTTTGATTCCATGGCTCCTAATTGAATTGTTGCAATGTCACATATTATTTGAACCATTTGTTGTTAACATTTTAATTTTGAATAATTTCTGAGGTTTGATTTTGAATTTAAAGTTTTAAAAGGTTTTTTGAAGTTCTTTCACTCAAATTTACAAAATAAATTTAAGTCCAATTTTTAAATTTTAGCCTTGTTTTTTCTAAATTGATTTAATTTTTTTGGCTAATTAGTTTTTTAAATTTCGAATTTATTTCTTTATTCTTCTAATCCAGGCACCTGCATCGCGAAAAAATTTGTTTCATTTACCCATTTTATTGGTGTAAATTAACCGTTTTGTCTTCCGTAGCATTAAAATTGAATTTGTGGAATGTCAAAACCATTTGAAACGTTTGGCGGCCAAATTTTAATTTTGAACAAGATTTTTAAATAAATTAATATAATCTAAAATTGTATAAATATTTAATTTTTTTTGTTATTAAAATATTTGCAAATTCTCTGCTGTTTCTAAATTAATTTGACCAATACGCGAACTAATTTTTCCAATTTCGAAGTTTCAGAAATAATATTTACGAATTCTGATGTTTTTTTAAATTTAGGTATTTTTATATTTTAACCAATGTGATGCCACACAATGTTTTATCCTTTCTCAACTAATTTGTTGGTTTTGATAATTAATTTTTACCGAAATTTCACAAATAATGTTTAATACCGATTTTTTTTTTCTTTATTCGGGATCTGCGGCACCAGATAGTCTTTTGCTCTAAAATTTTTGTAAGTTCGCTGCTGTTTCTAAATTAATTTTAGCAATACGCTAACTAGTTTTTCCAATTTCGAAGTTTCAAACATAATTTATTCGAATTCTGATTTTTTTTTAATTTCCACGTATTAATGGATTTAAATTTTTTACCTTTTCTAAATTAATTTGGTCATTTCGTTAATTAATTTTTTAAATTCCGATATCCTTTATTCATTTGACCTGAAAGTCGATTGTGGTATTTGCATAAGCTAATCGTTTTAGTTCCACGGCTCCTAATTGAATTGTTGAAATGTCACACATTAATTCTATTATAGGTTTTTTTGAAGTTCTTTCAATCAATCAAATTTAAAACAAATTTTTGTCGAATTTTTAAATTTTAGCTAATTTTGAAATTTGATACCCGATAAAATGCTCTGTTTTTCTAAACTGATTTGATTTTTTTGGCTAATTAATTTTTAAATTTCTGAAATTTGATGGTTACAGTCTGATCCGGGCACCTGCAGCACGAAAAAGTTAGTTTCATTTGACCCATTTTATTGGTGTAAATGAACCTTTTTGACCTCCGTAGCATTAAATTTGAATTGGTGGAATGACAAAATCATTTGAAACGTTTGACTATAAAATTTTAATTTTGAACAAATTTTGAAGTTCAATTTGAATTGAGATTTTTAAATAAATATTTAATATTTTTATTCTTACAATTTTTGAAAATTCTCGGAAATTTCAGAAATAATATTTTCGAATTCTGATGTTTAAATATTAACCAATTCTGAAATGTGATGCCACACATTGCTTTGCCTTTTCTAAATTAATTTCACAAATAATGTTGAATACCGATTTTTTCTTATTCACCAGATCTGCGCACCAGATAGTCAAATGAACGGCGGGGTATTTAAATTAGTCCTTTTTAGTTCGGTGGCTTCAAATTGGGGGATAGCCACATCGCTTAAAACGTTTGATGAAAATTTTTAATTTTTAATAAATTTTGAATGTGCTTACATTTTTAAGAAACTTGAGATTGTAACTTTTTCAAATTTTGAATTTTTCTTAGCAAATTCTGAAATTTGAGAGCTTTAAATGCTCTGCTTTTTCTAAATTAATTTAGTAAAGTCTCTAATCAATTTGTCAAATTTTGAAACCTAAAAATAACTACATGAAAAAATTGGTTTCGTTTATCCACTTTATTGGCTCGATTTATAAACCAACTTTATAAGCTCTGTGGCTCCAAATTTGAAAAAGTGGAATATATTTCCAAATTCCAAAATTTCAGAAATAATTTTTTCGAATTCTGATTATTTTAATTCTCCGATTTCTCCAATTTTTTTTAAATAAACTCTAAAATTGGAGAGTTTAAAGTACTCAATTTTTTTTTAAATAATTAATTTGGTTAAGTCGCTAATTAATTTTTCAAATTTCGAAATTTCACCAATAATTGTCTTCAATTCCGAATTTTTTTCCATACTCACCTAGTAGATCAGGTTCTCCTGACAGTCAAATGAATGACTGTGATATGTATCAATGTTGCAACGACACACGAAAAAACAATTTCTTTACACATTTTATAGTCCCTGGAGTGGTGCACTCCATAGATTCCTTGGCGTAAATTTACCTTTTTGAGCTGTGTGCCTCCAATTAAAATTCCACCAAATTTTTTATTTTTTTTTTATTCAACAAATTTTAATAAGTCTTAAAACGTTCTGCTGTTCCTAAATTAATGTAGTCAAGTCGCTAAATAATTTTTCAAATTCGGAAATTTCACAAATATTATTTTTCGGATTCTGAATGCTTCTCTTTATTCACTCATTCGTGCATCTGCAGTACCATATAAAGGTTGTTTCGCGAATACATTTTATTGGCTCGTAAATTCTGCATTCCAAAACCGATTTATAAACGAACTTTTTTAGGCCTCATGATAATAAAATGGAGTTTGATTTTGGATTGACATTTGTAAATCAATTAATATATTATGCAACTATATCAATTTTGTGCTGTACGTACCTTAATTATTTTGAGCAATGCGATAATTAATTTTCCAAATTCCGAAATTTCAGAAATAATTTTTTCGAATTCTGAAATTTGAGGGCTTAACAAGTTTTCCGTTCTGAAATAATTTTTTTTGCATTTTGATTAATAATTAACGTGATATATACATGGTTAAGTCGCTAATTAATATTTCAAATTTAGAAATTTCCAAGTTTCTCGAATGCCAAATTTTTTTCTTTATTCATTGCATTCGTGCACCTTCAGCAGGAAAAAATTAGTTTCGTTAATTCATTTTTTTGGCTCATGAATTTTGCATTTCAAAAGAAATTCGTTGGAGTAAATGAACCTTTTTGGCGTCCGTGGCTTCAAAATCATTTGAAACGTAATCATTTGACATTTTTAAATAAATTAAGATGATCTTAAATTCTTAGATCTTAGATTCCACGTATTTTTAAATTTTACAAATTATGACCTACGAGTATGATGGCTTTTTACCGTTTCTAAATTAATTTGGTTTCAAATTCCGATGTTTCACAAATCATTTTTAATCCGATTTTTTTTTCTTTATTCATTTGACCTGAAAGTCGACTGTGATATGTACATAAGTTAATCGGTTTAATTTCACGGCTCCTAATTGAGTTATTGAAATGTCAGAAATTAATTCTATTATAGCAAAAATTTAAAAATTAGGAGGTTTAATTTTTATATGAAAATTTCAAAAGGTTTTTTGAAGTTCTTTCAATCAAATTTAAAACAAATTTTCATCGAGTTTTTAAATTTTAGCTAATTCTGAAATTTGATACCCGATAAAATGCCCTGTTTTTCTAAATTGATTTGATTTTTTTGGCTAATTAATTTTTAAATTTCCGAAATTTTACAATTGTTACAGTCTGATCCGAGCACGAAAAAGTTAGTTTCATTTGACCCATTTTATTGGTGTAAATTAACTTTTTTCCGTATCTCCGTAGCATTAAATTTGAATTGGTGGAATAACAAAATCATTTGAAACGTTTGACTATACAATTTTAATTGTTCAAACATATTTTGAAGTTCAATTTGAATTAAGATTTTTAAATAAATTAAGATAATTGGAAATTCTATCAAATATTTTGTTTTTTTATTCGTAGAATTTTTGAAAATTCTCCTCTGTTTCTTGATTAATTTGAGTAAAGCGCTAACTAGGTAATTTTTCCAATTCCGAAGTTTCAGATGATATTTTCGAATGTTTTGTATTTTCAATTTCCGCATTTTTAAATTGTATCAAATTCTGAAATGTGATGCTACACAATGTTTTACCTTTTCTAAACTAATTTGTTGATTTTGATAATTAATTTTTCCAAAATTTCACAAATAAGTCAAATGAACAACAGTTCGGTGGGTTCAAATTTGAATTGGGGGATAATTCCCCTTCGTTTGAAACGTTTCGTGAAATGATTTTAATCATTTTTAAGAAAATTGAGATTGTAACTTTTTCAAATTTAAAATTTTTCTTACTAAATTCTGAAATTTGAAAGTTACCTTTTCATAATTAATTAAGTAAAGTCCGTAATTAATTTGTCAAATTACGATATTTCACAAATAGCTACGCCGCACCTGATAATGAAATGCGTGGAAGAGTTAGTATCATTTATTCATTTTCTTGGCAAGTGAATTTTGCATTCCAAAACAGATTTATAAACGAAATTTTTTAGACTCCATGGCTAAATAGGCTCCATCATAACGTGAAATTGAAATTTGATTTTGCAATAACATTTTTAAATAAATAAACATAATCTGCAGTTATATCAAATTTTTTATTTATTTTGTTCTTTAAATTTTTAAAGCTTAGCAAATTTTGCGCTCTATATACCTAAATTATTTTGTGCAATGCGATTATTAATTTTCCAAATTTCAAAATTTCTGAAATAATTTTTTCGAATTCTAATTTTTTTAAATCTCCGAATTTTTAAATTTTAATAAATTCTGAAATTTGAGAGCTTAAATTAATTTGATCATTTTGACAATTAATTTTTGAAACTCCGCAATTTCACAAATATTATTTTTCGAATTCCGAATTATTTTCTTTATTCACCTCATTCGTGCATCTGCTATACCATATAAAGCTAGTTTCTTTTTGGGCTTCCATGACTTGAAGTTGAAATTTGTGGAATGACAAAATCATTTAAATCGATTGAAGATCGACATGCGACGACATGAAGCGACAAATAATCTGAAATTCTATCAATTTTTTTATTTTTTGTTTTTAATTTCAAATTTCATAAATCATTTTTTCGAATTCTGATTTTCTTTTTATTCTCAAAATTTCATATTCCGAAATTTCACAAAATTTTTAATTCCGATTTTGTTTTACATAATTGATCATAATTAAATACAGTAGTTATCGTTTGAAATGTTTGTTGATAAAATTTTAATTTTGAATAAATCTTCCGTTTTGATTTATTTGTTTTCTGACGTTATCTATCAAAATTTTGGAATTTTTAATTTTTTTCCTTCGAATATTTAAATTTTACCAAATTCTGAAATTTCAGAGTCAAGAGAATACTTTTTGAGCTGCAAAATAAAATTCAAATTTAATTAATTTTAATGTTTTATTTTGAAATTTTTAAATAAATTAAAAATTTGTGAAATTCTATCAGAATGTGTCAAGCAAATTCTGAAATTTGAGAGCTTAAAATTTTCTATCTTTTCTAAATAAGTTTCATCCTTTCGCTAATTTAGAAATTTCACTAGTTTGTTACGTATTTAGCTACATGAACTTGACAGATTATAGAAGTCGAAAAATTCATACAAATCTGCCAAAGACATCAGCGTAAGCCTTTGGCCGGTCGGTATTAAATATATTTTTTACCAACAATTGAATAAAGTCATCCAGACGACAAAGTAGGTTGAGGATTTAGCTCTTAGCCGCTTGAATTTTTTTTTTGTGTGATTGCTGCATCAAAATTCATACTTGTAAAGTTTTTCCCAAAACGAAAATGTCAAATGTGAATTCAATGATCTTCATTAGCTCCCAATATTTAATATCGTTTGGGAATTCCTTACACAAAACTAAGTTAGAACATAAAGCCATTGTCGAACAATGCTAATTTCCAGGATTAAAAGTCGTACGAGATCAATTCGCATCTAAAAAAGCAAAATATTTTTTATGTCTTAATTCTATGTCTTTCCTACCAATAAGAAAGATGTAATAAACCAAGTTAAATACTTACATCCGTTCGTATTTGTTTCATACAAATATAGAGAGGAGTATTGTTGAATAGTCATAAAATAAATTAATCAATCACGAAAAAGTCACAAAAAATATAACAACCATTGAATAAAAAAATAAAACAATTAAGATTTATCCAATTTCAAGATTTCTTTTGAGTTGCAACGAGATAAGATGATTGCTGTATAAATAAATATACATACATACCTACATATGTATATAGTTAATATTGGTATTGGTACACAAAGATTTCGTGCGATAGATACGCGCTTACAAGAACAAGAAGAAAATCTTATTTAATCTTAGCTGGTACTAGTGATTATTGTACCACACTTTGATTAATAATAGTAATAATAATAATAATAAGTAATAATGAAATGCTGATGCTGAGATGCTGCTTCGCTGCCGTAAGAGATACAAGTTTTAATTTTTTTTTCTTTTCTTTTCTTTTATTTTCCGTTTTCATACTTGGAATTATCATTATTTTTCTGTTTCGTTCAAGCCACGCGACTCTTTTCCCAAGCTTAACAAATTTGTTGTAAAAGAAACAGAAAACGAAACACATCCACAAATAACAAAATTTCAAACTTGTTTTCAAAAGATATAAAAAGAATAAAGTAAGAAAAAAAAACCAATAAATAAATATAAATAAAATATTTATAGGTAAGCCGCAATTAGCGTAGGCTAATTGGTTTTTGCACAAAGATTGCGTAAATTCTACGATTTAAGATTTTTTGCCAAATTTGGATTTATGTATGTAACTCAACGACAAATGGAATAATAATTTACCTAAACACTGTAATTATAACAAAAGACTTGTAAAAAACGCGTATCATATTTGTTTACACTAAACGCGTAAACGATATAAAATATAAAGGGTCGAACAAAACGCCTGTAGTCATGCAAGATATATAGGGTGATTTTTGTTGTGCTTTGTATTTTGAATAATAATTGTTGATCCGATAAATTTAAGGTGATTAGTTTAATTAATTTATATACATGAATTGAGCCGCATGAACCGCGGACCCCTCCACAAAAGTCGTCTACCTGCCCTTCGTTATTTTATATAGTTGTTTGCACAAACAACATATACATAACAAAAAAACCGTTTTTCTTTTCAACTCGCTATAGAACATGATTAAGATAATATATTAATCTTAAATGTATCCAATTATTGGCGATTACTTCCCAAAAAATCAAGTTGTTTATTTTAATTCGTCTGTATTGACTTTTTTTTTTTTTTTGTTTTACGCTGTCGCGACATTTTGTTATTGGTAATAAATTTATAAAACAAAAAAATCGAATTTTATTTAAATTTTTATTTTGTGAGAAAAAAATTAAGAAAAGCAAAATAAACTTTTTGTTTTCTTACTTAATTAATTAAAATACGTGATTTTTAATGATTACTCATTTTTATTAATTAGCCAAGTGTATTTATTTTGTAATAATTGTAAAAGACATTGAGCGCATTTCAGATGTATGCTCGCGATTGTAATAAAAAATTAGCGACATGCTGCAATTATTTTCGGGCATTTTATTTTATTGATCAGTTAAGCAATTGTTTTGATCAGATAGAAATTTTTGTAAAAATACTAATTTGGGCAGCAATTATATAATCGGATTTAGTCAATGAACTTATTGGACATTGGTTAGCTATAGACAATTGCAATACTTATACCAAATCCTAAACTAATCAAGGTCAAGGGTCGGGATTTGATCAAATCCGAAAGGCCGAAGGGTCGAATGGCCGAACCTAATTTTCATGAAATTTTCCTATAAATTAATATTTAAAAACATTGAGTTTCCTGTTAAGCGCACTAATTATATTCGTGCCCAGGTACTTAATGGTCTCTTTAACTTTTAAACTTTTTACTCCAATAGAAAATGTTTGAGGGTTTGTGTCGTTGGTTAGGGATGATCTAATTAAAATTTCTGATTTATTTTCGTTAATCATTAGACCTACGGTTTGCTAATAATTCACCTAACTCACCAACAATATCCGATAACTGCATTTCATCTGTATGAAGTATAACTATGTCATCCGCATATGCTAACAGAAGTGGTAGGCTTATTTGTTCCTGTTGGTTTTGATTTTTAGACGGATGTAGTTCAGCTAACGTTTGTAATACATTGTCTAGGACTATATTAAATAAATGAGGAGATTTTTTTCCATCATTTTCGTTCTTTGATTGCACCACATACTTGAAGTTCTTTCCCACAAACATGTTTTTATTATTCTATTTTTTATGTGATGCGGAATCTTACAATATTTTAGCATTGACGTTACTGAGCCCAGTGACAAAACGTACAATTTTCTAGTCAATTGTATCATTGTATTTGTTAAGCCTATTTAAAAGCAATTTCGCATATATTCTATAACCTACGTTCGTAATTGAAATCCTTCTAAAATCTGCAATTGTTTTAGGGTTTTTAATTGGAATATTTCCATCCATTCGGAGTGATATTGGTCACCCATATTTTTTGCAGCGACTTTAATAATAACTTCCATCCCATTTCCGGTAGACAGTTAATTAATTGTAGTGGAATTTGACCTAGACCCGGAGCCATTCCTATTTGATGAACTTCCAAATATATAAGCAATTAAAAAATTACGATTCAGACAGAATTTCAAATAACTTAAAACTAAAAATAAACTAACCCTATAAATTTGATAGATTCTATAAATCAGTTCTATAAACTCTATAAGTTTTTTACTTTTCCCCACTATAACGAAGTTATAAACATTTTGTTCCAGCTTTTCACATCATTTCTCGACGAATTAGAATATCAGTGTCATACTAGTGTCCACCATTTTTATTTTTTTTGTTTTGCTTCCCATTCCCATGGGTGTTAACTTATGGGTCCATTTGAGTTTAGAATAGAAGGGATTGCAGTGGAGGAGAAAACTCCCAAACAGATTTTCTCGAAAACGGGACCGCCGATTTTTTTGTTATGTTGATGTTAAATGTGACAATACATCATCTACCTGTTCACAAAATTTGATGATTCTGACTTTTGATGATCTCAATAAGAAATTCAGTTGGAAAATTATTTGAAAATCATTGAAGAGAACACTTGGAACCGAGCGCATTAGTAACCAACTTATTAAGGTGTCAACCGAAGAGGCCTCTACAGAAATTAGTTTGGAGATGTTATCGATTAAAAATAAAATAAAACGCATCGTCTTCTAAATATTATAAGGTTCTATGTGATATGCGAGTTGTTTTGAGATATCAAGGATCCAAGATTTTATCATAGAACTTTGTTCCGTAAACTAATTAGTTTTTTCAGTATTTCCGTTCTATGAGCCTTTAGAACTTTGTAATATTAGGCCAAAAATAAGGCAAGTATAGAACCTATAATATTTGTAGACAGAATCGAAAATTACAGAATATAGAACTTTGAATAGGATTGTACAAAAATAAAGTTCTATTTAACATAATTTCAATGTCAACAAATATCAAAACAGGAATGATGCCCCAGATTTACGAACTCAACTCTACGATTCCTTGGCATTTTTCCAAAAGCAGAGCTTGATTACAGAAATGGAAAATAGCAATCATCTAAAATCCAAAAATAATGTTAACTAATTTTTCGAGAATCACAAAACTGATGAATAAAGTAGGAATTCCCTAAAATCTCAAAGATTCTGTAGTAATTTCGAAAGGCTCGAAAACCTCGAATTAAATGTAATTCGATGCTAAAACTGAAAAAAATCGAATAAAAATTGAAATCTGGAGCAAAAATCTCAAAATTCTCGAAAAGTCTCGAATATTTACCGAATTTTCAAAAATCTCGAATTGCGTGTAAATTGCGAATTGCGACACGAATAAACTTCAATAATCGAATTCTCGAAATCCACGAAGATTTTCAATAGATTTTCAACTCAACCCTAATAATCTCGAAAAATCTCGAACCACCTGAAAACCAAGCAACTTAAACCTTATGTCGCGAATAATCTTACAATAATTTCTCATCCTCCAAAATATATAAAATTTCCAAAAATATCGGATTACCTTCAAATCTCAATTATAACGAACTAGGCGGCGTCAGCGGATACCAATAGGCAATCAGTTATTTAAAATCGGTGCATAAATTGCAACGAAAAAATTAAGCGAAACGGAACGGGCGCCATTGTGTTGTAAACATTAATGATTCATTGGGTCTGAATCTGAAACTTAAAATTTTATGTTATGTTATTTTCGATTTTTATTACGAATTCAAATGGGAAGCGGAAAAGAGATGGAACACAATAGCGGGCACAATATTTCCAAAAATTTTCATTCATTCGGTTTACAAAAATACACTTGCAAAATTTTAGTAATCCTATACCCATCAAATCATGAAATTTGGATTAGAACATATTTTGTCAGAAAGGTCTACTTTTAGTTTTTAGATTTTTAGATTTCTTAAATGGTCCAAAACAATACGAAATTTAATCGGTTGTGCGATAGTCGCCTTGCCGTTTATATTATATTCCAACTGTTTTGGATGTAGAACAAGTTTGGGGCGTTAATTAAAAATAATAATAATAATTGAATATTCATAGGTGCAAGGGGGGATGGGGTAGGGGGGGGGGGTTATTAAATAAAAAATAATTTCTATAATTTAATAACGCAAACGAGTATTTATTTAAATTCAAGCCGAGTTCACCGTCTATTGTTATATCCACATCTCCCAGGTAATGAATATTTTCCTAAATCGAATTAGTGTGGGACCCCACAAGGTGTTATTACCTCCTTAGGTAAATAAATATAATTATAATTAGTACAAATTAGTACATGAAATAATTGGCTCTTATAATATTTAGGACAGAAATAAAACTTCCATTTTAAGTCAGCCTAAATACTAATTTATTTATATTTATCTACTAAGACTGTGTCTGAAACCTGTGTCTGTGATAAATATTTTTTAGTAACAATTTTCGCACACACCCAAATTGTCACAGTCAAATCCTGGGATAATATTTGACGAATATATGGTATCGCATAATCGCATTCAATTTGTGGTTTATATATTGGTCCTGCAGGATTTTAGGCCAACTTCCTAAATATAATTATTTTATTAACAATGACATGAGCCAGCATTTTTTCTCGAACAATTCTTAACCATTCAATGGCATGAAGCTAAATTTTGGATTTTTATCCAATTTTTTATGATAAAAAAGCTATTGCCGCTATGAAGGCATCTGTCGATAAATCTCCAACAAGTTTATGTGCATAGCCTTAGTTGCCATGTAGATAAACAGACAGATGTATGCTTTGAGTCTCTTGGATCCTCTGCCCCTTTTGGTACTGATTATAATTGGACTTGCGTAATCAACTCCAACATTAGTAAATGGTCGTACAAAATTTACTCTGGACCTAGGCAAATTTCCCATTACTTTTTCGGATGACCTTGCGCTAGTCTTGACACAGTGGATGCAGCTATTAGATATTCTTTTTATTACCTGTTTAGCCCCAAGTATCCAGTATGATTTTCTTGTTATGAAAAGCAATGCGGATGGATTTGGATGAAGGTGTTTGATGTGTAGATGTCTAACTAATGTGTCGATCAATACGGGTTCTTTCGGAAGAATTACTGGACGTTTCATTGAATACATCAAAGTTGAATTCTGTAATCGCCCGCCAACACGCAATATTTCATTTTCGTCAATAAATGGGGATAGTGATATTAGTTTGCTGCTTCTTTTAATGGCCTGTTGAGTTTTAAGCTGGTGAATATCTTCGTAGAAAGCCTTATTCTGTATCCATTTAATGATAATATTTTCGCTTATATTCAGATGATGGCTGGTGATATTAGGTAGTTTATTCTTACGGCACACTTCTGCAAATCTGATCCAATATCCTAGAACTAGAATTATCATCATATTTGAAGAATACTTCTCTATAACTTGTTTTACAGGTGATGATGGATCTGGAGTAATTCTCGTTGCCAATAAAACAGTTTTTCTTTTTTCTATGGTGGTGGAATCAATGGATATGCATTTATGATTTGGCCAATCTGTCTCTGGTTTCTGCAAATATTCGGGTTCATTCCACCAAGCCTGTTGCTTAAGTAATTCCGCGGGTGATAAACCGCGGGTAGCACTTTATATTTGTTGAAATATGTTGCCAATGATTACTTGGTAGTCTTTCTATAACACAACTGGTCCGATTTGCTACAAAACAGTTCCATTTTCTCGGTACATCTGACAGCCATGCTAAAACAATTGTAGAATCCGCCCAGGCGTGTAATGTCTCCGCAGGTGCTTTAAAAATTTCAGCTATCTTTTTTAATAATTTAGTCAGGAGTACCGCTCCGCATAGCTCCAAACGAGGAATGGAAAGCTGCTTCAATGGAGCAACCTTTGTCTTAGCAGCTATTAGACGAATGTATGTATTTCCATTGCGGTGAACAGTTCTGGAGTATTCGACAGCAGAATACGCTTTTTCAGAGGCGTCACAAAATCCATGGGGATTCGAATAATTTCCCACATTCCGATAACAGTCCTCGCTTTGTGATTTGATGAGAGTTCAAATCTGGTACATTGAATGCAAAGTTGTCCTCCTTTGTTAACCAGCAAATTCCCAGCGTTTTAATGTATGATTCCGCATCTTCGATTGAAATGGCATCATTACCTCGATTTTCTATTGGTATGTTGCTCAGAAATTCCTGATCGTTTGAACTCTACTGCCGTAATGAAAACCCGCCGTTCGATAATGTTTTTGATATATCGTTATACATTGCGACAGCCTCATTTATCGAATCACATCCAGTCAATAGGTCATCTACATAAAAATCAGTCTAAATGTTGCATCGGCCATAAAGGATTTTCTCGCCAAACTATCCTTTGATAATCGTGATATTTTGGATTAATTCTTATCTGGCGATACATCTTCTCAATATCGGAAACGAACGCTTTTTTATGCTTGCGAAATCTGGATAAAATGGAGAATAGATCGTCTTGGATGGTTGGTCCTGTTCGTAGGATATCATTTAAAGATAGACCTGTGTTCGATTTACATGAGCCGTCAAATACGATGCGTAATTTACTGGTAGTGCTCGCCCAAGATCTCGCGATCAGAGATACATTCCATATGTCCTAAAGCTTCATATTCGCGCATGAATTTTACATATTCGGTTTTAAGCCCTGGATCTTTGTAGAACTTCCTCTCCATTGATATCATTCTAGACCTTGCTTGTTTTAAAGTACTTCTTGCATATTCACAATTGTCTTTAAATGGTAATTCTACTTCATATCGACCATTAACGAATGTTTGGGTTTTCAAAAAATGGTCCTCACAAGCATCATCTTTGACAGGCGATTCAAAGGAATTTTCCTGTACTTCCCAAAACCGTTGCAATAGTTGGTGTATGTCTTTAGAGCTTATACGTATTGTGTAACACTGAAGCTCGATATTACATTGTTTATCTACAATTCGTTTGGCTTGAATAGAATCCGTTTTTCTTTCACAATATCATAGAATATATCAATGCCTAGTATCATTTCAATAAAATTCGGGGTCAGCAAAACGATACTCATCAAATTTTTCTGTATCATGCATGTTTAGCAATATTGCTCGAGGCGGAAGATAAGTTGTTAAATTATTCAGAATCAGAGTGTCAACTACAACAAAGTTTTGAGGATGGTACCTCGAGGAAAGTTTTATATTGATTTTCCCCTTTGTTTGACCTGCCGAAATATCAGATAAACCATTTACTGAAAAGCAC
Organism: Tipula vernalis; assembly: GCA_958295665.1. Taxonomy (NCBI): domain Eukaryota; kingdom Metazoa; phylum Arthropoda; class Insecta; order Diptera; family Tipulidae; genus Tipula; species Tipula vernalis. The sequence goes on along the minus strand of OY282558.1, from coordinate 447,499,880 downwards.
GCATGACTCCGCTTCAATCCTAATTTTTTTGTAAGATCTGCGGTAATGAAGGTACATTGTAACGAAATCCCAAAAGGGATTACGTTAACAGACATGAGAATAGCGGTCTGATGCGGTATAGTAGCTGGCTAGAGCTCACGGTGCGGCGTGGGGATTCTCAGACATATTTCTCATGCTTGAATAACCGCATGATGAACATAATTAGAGGGGCAAATGGAAATTAACAATTACACTGCCACGGCCTCAGCGGCAAAAGGAAATAATAAGCCGGGAGTGATCGTTTCGGAGTGACCGTCTCAATCCCAGGCGACTACCGCCGTGACTGCCACACGGGCCTCCCCTCATCGGCCCGCCTACTGGGATGCTGTTTCCCAGTCGCGACGGCTCCCGATGCCATTTATGAAGGAGGGACGCCCGCATGACAATCCCAGCGACAATCCCCCGGAACGAGACCGTCACCCCGACGCGATCAACTCATGTGGCGTGCCGCCCTCCAGCACAGCCTGTCCTGGAGGAACGAACGGCACGCACGGAAAAGGATGGAAAAAGGCCGACCCTTCGCATGACCCCACCTCACATCACCCGATCAATTATTTATTTACGCGCACATGGTGCGGTTAGCACACGACAGTTAAAAATGCAAAAAAGAAAAAAAAATTGTTACGGTAAAAGTAAAAACTGAAAAAATTCGTTAGAAAACTACGTTACCACTGATTCTACGTTATATTAACATTTTACTTTCACTAATCACTGTTCCAAAAAAATCATGAAAAAAGGAAAATAACACCAAAGTACCTGAAACAGAAAAAGGGACCGCTATGTGGTCGAACCACACCCAAAGCGGACAACCGAACCGAAGCGAAGCAAAAAGAAAAATTGCGAAAACTCCAAACGCAATCACTCAAACAACGGTGAAAAGATGAAATAGGCGTGATATTTGCTCGGTGTGGGATTTCCACCAAACCGGTGCATCACCACAGATCGCGAGTATGACCGCACAAAACAAATATATAATATATAGGAAAAATAATAGGGGGAAAAACAACTGTTACAATTTAAAATTTACAAGTTGTTTTTACCCTGAATAGCGTACCTTTTTATTTCTTACCCACCTTGGCCCGTCCGACCACCGCAACCAGCGCCGACGCAGGATCCCCCTCACCAAAATGCTGCCCGGCCCACAAGGGCGGGAATATTATCGTATGTAGATCCGTCCGATCCAAACACACTCAATAACCGGATTCAGTGTATCGTACCATAAAACACACGTTAATCCGAAGGTTGACCTTTTATAGTCGAACTCTGTCGAACGGCACAAAAGAAAATAATATATTTTTTTTTTTTTTATTTAAATTGGCACCAAAACAGTTTCCAGATTTCTCTTTTTTTTCTTTTTTTTTATTTCACCAAAAGGTTCACGCCACAATCAAAAAAAAATAAAGTAGGAAAGGTAAAACTCAACAACTAATTTACGCTTTCATAGCCATCAACAATTTTTATTATTCAATTTATTGTCTAGTAAATTAACACAAGAAATATATACCCCATTCGCAGATGGGTATGGATTTAATTTACAGATATGATAAATACACTAATCGATCTTATTAATATTATTAATGTTTATAAAATTAATACACATCATTAGGAAGTTAATTCCTTCTTTTGTCTATTGTTCCTTTTTTTTTTTTTGTTTACAAACTTAAGATGGTGGTTTATAATTTTTCTGCGGTGATATACATTCCACCGCGCACATAACAAAAAAAACCCAGTTATAAAAAAAAATTAACTATTATCACAAAAAAAATTTACTTGAATTTGACGACATTGGCCAAAGTAATAACATGGTCGCTAATTTAGTCCAAGCAAAACCATTTAAAATTTACCGTCAATATAACGAACCTCGAAAATTCACTCGACTTTACTCAACAAGAATCTAAACTTGACTTTTATTTTTTTTTCATTTATCAAAAAAAAAAATTTTAGACTTATCGTCACATCAATGCGAAAACTAGATTTTTTATTTTTTAATTTTTTATATAAAAAAAAAAGGTGACTTATCGTCAACCAAAAACTCAAACTCGACTCACTAATCAAAAAAAAATATTTTACATCAATTACAAAAAAATCAGAAAATTTTCCCCCTCCTATCTCTCCCCTCGCATCGCTGTTCGTCCCGCTCGCTGTATTTGTGCACACTCACAATCAGTTTTATTATTTTTTTTTTTTATTATTATAAAATCTTTATTCATGTTTATGTTCTCTTTTCTTTTTTTTGTTTATATGTGCACAAATACAACGAATGAAACCACCAACGACGACGAACACATATATACACTCAGTTGTACGGTCGCCTCGGCTCCATGTCTAATCAGCCGATCGGTTCTCTTCCCCACACAAAGCAAATATCACGCGTTAACTCAAGCCAATAACATCAACAAGAAAAATGGAATATTCGAGACTGGACATTTTCGCATTGTAAACATTCCATCTCATACCACACAATACACATACACACACCATCTCGCAAGAAATATATATGCTTGTACATGATAATATAGAAAACAAGTAAATGCAGGGGAAAGCAAAATAAAATATTTTTACATAACAATCGGTGAGAATATTAATTTGAATTTTGGGAAAGCATAGATCAGAGCGTATGTATATACAACCCTATGGTGGTCATGGTATATAAAAAAAAAAATTCAAACTATTTGAGCGTTTGGAGTTTTCGCAATAGAAATTTTTCTGCTTCAAGTGGAGACGCATGCCAGTCGTAACAAACGTGGGAACGACCCACACCCGAGATAAGGTCTCAAGCCAGGCCTAACAAAAAAATAGATTGAATTTTAAGAGGGGTTACTTTGATTTTATTACTTTTTCCCCTTCTCCTTCACACACGGATATCCTTGGCATGAAAGGTGCCCAATGGTTTGCCATCTGGATCTTTTAATTGATATGCGACCGATCCGACCTTATCCGATATGATGGCGGGTTTGAATTTAGCGCCTAATTTGGCAGAGAATTTGTTGATCGCGTCGCTTAAGGCGAAAGATCGGACAAAAACGGGTTGGCCGATTCGAAAATTACGGTGGGTACTGCGCAGATTGTATCTTTTGGCACCTTTCTCATGCGCGACTTGCAGGTAGTGCATAATACGATTTTTAAGCAAGTTCAATCGATCCGGTTTAGACATTACGTAGATTTCGCTTGAATCATTCTCGTCCAGCAATCTTCGCAGAGAATAATCAGATCCGTGTAACGACATATGCTGTCCGAACACGGCATAATAAGGGGAACAATGCAGAGTATCATGAATAGCGTTGCGTAAGGCAGCGGCTATCTCTGGTAGGTACTTATCCCACTCACTATGTTCATGATCGTCGACATAAGCCCGTAAAGAAGACAATAAAGTACGATTCACACGCTCAGACGCATTACTCTGTGGAGAGTAAACAGGAGTACGAACGTGAAAAATCCCATATTTAGATAACAAATCCCTGAATAGATTAGAGGTAAATTGTTTTCCGTTGTCTGAAGTGATTACTTCAGGAACGGAGAACAATAAGAAGACATCATTTTCCAAAAAGTTACATAACGATGAAGCAGTAGCTTCACGCAAAGGTTTAATCAATACAAATTTAGAAAAATGATCAAGGACAATTGCTATATAGGAATTCCCACGCTTTGAACGAGGATACGGACCGAGAAAATCAACGAACAATTTCTGAAAAGGTCTAGTTGAAACCACGGCCGCTCCCATGGCTGGTTGCGTAGAGTAATTCACAGCTTTATTCATTTTGCACTTAGAACAGCTAGCCACGTAAGTTTTTACCTGACTTGCCATCTGTGGCCAGTAAAATTGACGCTGAAGACGTTCAAGCGTTTTACTGCCACCTAAATGTGCGGAAGTGGGAGGGACGTGGGCCTGCTCGATGAGTTCCTCAGTCATGGAATTAGGAACAACTAATCTCCAGATGGGAGCATCAGTGTCAAGATAATCAATTCCATGAGGTATAGAAATAAGTAATTTATCATCCTGTACTTTATAATTATGCTGATTACTGGCGAGCTGATTCACTTTAGCAATTTGTGCAACATATTCGGATTCCTGGAACGAAGGAGAGGAAAGATCGATGTGCAGCACCGGCACCATGGTTTGAGACGAAGACAATGCGCTCAAAGATTTACCTGACAATATCAACCCGGACTGATGACTTCCAGATTGGACTCCAGGGATAGCATTGCTCTCACCTTTGGACTTTTCCTCACGAGGAGAGGTTTCATCACAAAAGGCTCGAGACAACGCATCGGGCACTATGTTTACCGACCCTTTTCGGTACCCAATCTGGAAATCAAAAGCTTGTAGTTTAAGACTCCATCGAGCGAGTCGACCGGAGAGATCTTTCTGCGACATCAACCAACGTAGACTAGCGTGATCCGTATAGATGGTAAACGGATAACCTTCGATATAAGGCCTAAATTTGTGGACGCTCAGTACCGCGGCATAGCACTCGAGCTCGGTAACCGAATAGTTCCGCTGTGCTGAATTTAATTTGTGGGAGATGTACTCGATAGGGTGCTCAGCTCCTTCCGAATCCGTCTGAAAAAGTACACTGCCCACACCCACGGCACTAGCGTCGCACTGAATAAAAAAGGGTCTACTATAGTCAGGATGCGCTAACACAGGAGATGATGACAAGGCCAATTTAAGAGAGTTAAACGCAGAGTCGGCTGTAGGAGTCCACTGAAGTTTCCCAGATTTACCAGTCAGATCAGTGAGAGGAGCTGCTAGCGAAGAGAAATCTTTAATGAAACGCCGGTACCAGCCACACATTCCCAGAAAACGTCGAATTTGTTTGGTGGTAGTGGGGATTGGATAATCCATGATCGCTGTACATTTGTCTGGGTTTGTGCGGAGGCAACCGTTTCCTACAATATAACCCAAGTAGTTGACTTCTTTGAGGACGAATTGACTCTTGGTGATATTAATAGTCAAACCAGCATTTTTCAAAAGTTGTGCAATTTCTTGTAATAAGGCAAAGTGTTCGGCTAGAGTGGAGGATGTGACAAGGAGATCGTCGAGATACACAAAGACCTTATCGTGCAACCGATGCGGGATCACTCGGTGCATAAGGCGACAAAGGGTCTGTGGCGCGTTGCATAAACCAAAAGGCATGACGGTGAACTGATACAAGGGCCGTCCAGGTACCGTAAACGCTGTCTTATCGCGGGATTGTGGGTCGAGTGGTATCTGCCAAAAGGCATCTTTTAAATCAATAGCCGATATGTATCGAGTTTGATCCAAACGACCCAACAATCCGTTGATAAGAGGCAACGGGTACGCATCCTTGACGGTGGCCTTGTTCAGTTCTCTAGCATCTAAGCACAGACGAACTTTGCCACTAGCCTTACGAACCAAAGTAACCGGCGAGCACCAGGCACTTTGTGAGATCTCGATGACCCCCAAAGACAACATCCGATCCAACTCATCGTACATCAACTTTTGAATCGCAGGAGAGACGGAATAAAACCGCTGTTTTATAGGTTTGGCCTCACCCACGTCAATACTGTGAGTTAATAAAGAGGTTTTTCCGAGACCCAATTTGGTACTAGAAGGAAATAAGTTTTTAAGATTATCGAGCAATTGCTGTTCAATAACAGATAAATCGTGAAATGTAGAGGGAGTATTAGAGTCGGACAACTCAGGTGCAAGGTTCAACGCAGAAATTTTTGGAATGATTCCGAAACGATTCCAGAAATCAATTCCCAAATACAAAGTCTGTTCCAATGAGGGAACCACATACAGATTCAGATTATGTGTCACCCCATTGAACTGAATACGCGCATTAACGTATCCCATGACACGCTGAGACTGTCCGCTCGCAGTTTTAATTAATTGAGGAAAGTTGTGAAGTGAAACTAATGGGTTATTGAGGAACCTCTCCGATCCACAACCCAGCACGCTAACGCTGGCTCCACTGTCCAATAGACCTCGGTAAGGTACATCATTAACAAGGACATCGGCATATGGCCGATTGTCACCTGCTTCAGAACCGAGTATTGAGGCGAGAACGAAAGATCGCATGATCCTTCGTCTCTCCCAATATTTGATTGAACGGGAAAGCCGCACTGAGCTGCGAGATCGGGGAGGTTCGACAATTTCCGAATCTAGTGAATTTATTGACATTTGAAATGAAGTGTTGGTAGGAATAATGGAAACATCATCCGAGAAGCGGACCGTTTGAACAGGAAAAGGTTTCAAAGGAACTTGACAACTCGAAAGAGGTGAAGTTTCCGGCTTATTTATGGTTAAAAATGATTTATAGGGTGTATTGTCATAATAAGGGTTTGTGGACGGTGCAATATTCGACGACAATAGCAACGCTGGATCTACGACCAAGGGTTTAGAACGAGATCGACCCGATCCAGACACAAAATCGGAATCGGAGGATTCTACGAAAGCTATCTCGGATCGATCTAATTCCTCCTCACTGACGCAGACCCTAGACGAAGTTCCGAGTCGGTATTGCTGGCCGCATCTTCCTGATTCGGTCTGGGTAAAATCGCAGGTGGCCCTCTCATCCCAGTTCTCCAAGAACCACTCTGTTGGTTTCCCGTACACTTAGGACATCTCCGAGCGATCGTATCTCGTTGACCACAACGATAGCAGAAGTATCCGGTGGTAGGTACGGTACATTGTTGAAAAGTGTGACCGATGTCTAAACAATTATAGCAGACGGCCTGACTACCCACACCGGCTGTACGTTGAGTATTACTAGAGTTGCGAGATTCAGGCTTCTTTTCAGATGATCTCCCTGCAGCCCCAGGAGTCCCCGATGGACCACTAAGCGCTGCCAACGAGCAATCCGCAGGAACCTCAGTAGGTGCCACGTTCGGTGTTTCCACCGGTAGTTCCAAATCATCATAAACATCCGCGGATAACTCGTTGATCGCGCGTCGAGAATACATCGGAGGATCCGAAGGGGAGCGGAAACGCTTAAGGGAATCTTCCCACGCAGTACAACTCTGTATTAATTCATTGATGGAAGAAAAATGACGGTCAGTGAGGTGATATTGCAATACTGGTTTCATATTGGTGATAAGTAATTGAATGAACTCATCATCCTGGTAAGGGGTGTGGCATTGTAGGGACAAACTCCACATATGGTGGTAATATTCCTGGAAGCTTTCCTGAGGTAACTGCTTCCTCGACTCGACCATCCTGCGAATTTCGAATTTGGTTCTTCGGTCTTTAAATCGTTCAATGAACGCTTGCCGCAAGTTACTCCAGTCAGCTAAGGGGTTATGTCGGCGGTAAGTCCAGTACCACTGCAGGGCCACATCCCTTAAAAGGAGATGTAGATCAAGAAGGATAATGTCGGAGGAAATTTTATTGGCTAATATGACTGAATTTAATTGGAACAGGAACATGTCCACTGTAATACCCGCAGGTGACCCATTATAAGAAATGCCACATCGAGACAAGGTACGTCGGTGAAATTCAGAATTTCCAGAATAACCAAAAGTTGATACGGCTGGTTGAGAAGCCATATTTCCCAAATTCTGAGCTGCATTTGCATTTAAAGTACTATTTTGAAAGTCAGCTGAAGCTGGCATAAAATTATTATTAAGTGGTGCGGAAGTAGTCTGCTCCAGAGATGAACGCCCTTGCGGAACAGAAGCTACTGGTGAATTTTCCAATTGGAGAAAATCAATTGGTACATATTGCTCATTACAAGAAACCGGAGGATTTTGAAAGTGAACCTGCTGGGTTTTTTTAAGTTCATGACCACCATTCATCGCCATATTGGGATTCATTAAATTGGGTACAATCGGAGTAGCTGCTACTGCCTGCATAGCTGTCATTTGAGCAGTTAAAAATTGCACCTGAGCCATCAAAGACTTTATCATTCCAGACTGGTCCATTGTTGGAACAGCATCGGGTTCTACAGAATTATTTAAAGTTTTGGGTGGAATATCTGGTAACGTTTTAGTATGTTCCCCAGCACTACCAGAAGGATTTTCATGTTTTTCTTCCTCAGAATCCCATGTTTGATCGCATCCACTAACCTTAGCCAAATCTATGGACTGGTCTAAAGCTTCAGGAGTTTCCAAAAATTGACTTAATGCCTTTAACAATTTGTTACTATTTTCCAAAAGTATACTGGCTTTTTTCCCATAAGTTGGAGACGAAGAAACACGAATCAGTCGCCCTTGCACATGCAATAACCGAGTGTGAAGACATCGAACTGTATTTACTTGCTTATCCTTTTGTAAATCCGAAACGTTAATGAAAGCATCCTGAATACCTTGCAATTTCAAATTACAAGTAGTAATTTCTCTATCAGGATTGGATTTAGCTTTAGAATGCATCTGGCCAGGAGTTTCCACGGTACCAGCTGCCTCATCTAACAACGACTTTCTCAACTGATCCATAGCATCAGGAGAATCCACCCTAATGGACCGAACAACCAACTCGATTTCTAATTCATCAATTTTTAAATGTGTCTCATCCATATTGTGATAGTTCAAAATTCAATATATGGAGGAACAGAAAATATATATAGATATGTATATAAAAAAAACGAGAAGATGGACAAAATTAAAACTAATATTCTAACAATAAACCGTTTGCAAAAAAAAATTGTTTACTTGTTTAAATTCAGAAAAAAATTACCCAAGAAAAGAATTTATAAATTGAAAGTGGGAATATTTTATCCCAGAAATTGAAAACAACTAAACACAATAATTATATTACGTAGTTAAATAAATCCAAAGTATGGAAAGGATAACACTAGCGTTATCACAAAAAATTATTCCCCAAACCTAAAGAAAATTATAAGTATACCCGTTTACCAAATAAAATTAAATTAATTATTTAAGCGAAATTCAAAGGAATTGATTAGACAAAATTAAATAAAATTAATTAAAAACCAAGTTAATATATAAAACCAAATTATATTTATTATTGAGAAAAAAAATTAAATTAATTAACTAAATCCGCAAAATTAAATTAGAACTTCAATAATAACGTGGACATCCACAAGTCGGGAAACGTGAGGAGCTACGAGAATATTATTACTGTCACAAGGACTCACTCGCGTCAATTGTTGACTGCCGCTCACTCAAACGCTGATCAAAACCGTACTTGAAGGATTATCACACGATGATACACTGGCGTTCATTTAATTTTGTAATAGTTGCGTAACAATAAAAAAAAATGTTTATAACAAAAGTTCAATCAAAAAAAATCAAAAATAAATTGGCTTAATTTATTAACGAGCGACAAATCGATTAATTTTTAAATGAACTAATAAAAAAATAAAGAAAAATAGTAAGGTAATAAATCGATAAATAAAGCGAATATACGTAGAAAATTAGCTGCTCCACTATGCTGTAAGGAATTAGGAATAGAGAGAAAAAGATGACGACGAGAAAAAAATAAAATTTTCACAAACAGTGAAAAGTGAAAGTAAATAAAGAAAAATAAAGAGAGAGTTGATCGAATGATGATCGGTGTGGCCATGCGTTGGGCCGGTGGTAAAATAATAATAAGTAATAATAAAAAAATGGTTGGTCTCCTCCCCCGTTGGCCTCACAGCCGCACTCTTAGAGCTCCACCATGAGACGCGGGGTACTGCTAAATATAATAATAACACCGCTGAGGTCCAATAATTTTAATTAAAGAAGATAAGAAATAGAAAATTAACAAAAGAATGAACTAAGGATGTGCCATTGACCAATGAGACCACGAACTGTCCAATCAACACCACATTGGTGGAAACAACAAGTCCGCAATCTCAATGCTCATGGCACACGGAACCAACATGGCAAACGATCCAGCGAGGTCGAATGACTCGAAGTCAGAACACGCTTGGATCGCTCCCCATGAAGGTAGTTGGATCAAAATAAAATTAACTGAAAAAAATTGAAGTAAATTACTTAAGGGTACGTAGATCTGCAAAATAGAAAATAAAAAATTGAAGAAAGCTAAACTCAGAACAAAGGAAAAATGAGTCTAACCACAATCTAACGCCACATGGCGGAAATGGTAGACCCACTCACCCGATGAACTGAGAATAGGGATTGACACTCACAACTGTATGTAATCAAACAGCATACGCTGGTTACAATACAGATGAGGGTGCCAACCGGACAAGGGAAACATTGATGTGAGCATCCGTACAGATCAAACAACGCAAGCGTTGGACTTTGTACGTGATGCTCACAACAAGTTTGAAAAAAAAATCTGAAAAATGAAAAGTCGAAGAATTGAATTTAATTAGCCGAACTTGGGCGCCACTGTAACGAAATCCCAAAAGGGATTACGTTAACAGACATGAGAATAGCGGTCTGATGCGGTATAGTAGCTGGCTAGAGCTCACGGTGCGGCGTGGGGATTCTCAGACATATTTCTCATGCTTGAATAACCGCATGATGAACATAATTAGAGGGGCAAATGGAAATTAACAATTACACTGCCACGGCCTCAGCGGCAAAAGGAAATAATAAGCCGGGAGTGATCGTTTCGGAGTGACCGTCTCAATCCCAGGCGACTACCGCCGTGACTGCCACACGGGCCTCCCCTCATCGGCCCGCCTACTGGGATGCTGTTTCCCAGTCGCGACGGCTCCCGATGCCATTTATGAAGGAGGGACGCCCGCATGACAATCCCAGCGACAATCCCCCGGAACGAGACCGTCACCCCGACGCGATCAACTCATGTGGCGTGCCGCCCTCCAGCACAGCCTGTCCTGGAGGAACGAACGGCACGCACGGAAAAGGATGGAAAAAGGCCGACCCTTCGCATGACCCCACCTCACATCACCCGATCAATTATTTATTTACGCGCACATGGTGCGGTTAGCACACGACAGTTAAAAATGCAAAAAAGAAAAAAAAATTGTTACGGTAAAAGTAAAAACTGAAAAAATTCGTTAGAAAACTACGTTACCACTGATTCTACGTTATATTAACATTTTACTTTCACTAATCACTGTTCCAAAAAAATCATGAAAAAAGGAAAATAACACCAAAGTACCTGAAACAGAAAAAGGGACCGCTATGTGGTCGAACCACACCCAAAGCGGACAACCGAACCGAAGCGAAGCAAAAAGAAAAATTGCGAAAACTCCAAACGCAATCACTCAAACAACGGTGAAAAGATGAAATAGGCGTGATATTTGCTCGGTGTGGGATTTCCACCAAACCGGTGCATCACCACAGATCGCGAGTATGACCGCACAAAACAAATATATAATATATAGGAAAAATAATAGGGGGAAAAACAACTGTTACAATTTAAAATTTACAAGTTGTTTTTACCCTGAATAGCGTACCTTTTTATTTCTTACCCACCTTGGCCCGTCCGACCACCGCAACCAGCGCCGACGCAGGATCCCCCTCACCAAAATGCTGCCCGGCCCACAAGGGCGGGAATATTATCGTATGTAGATCCGTCCGATCCAAACACACTCAATAACCGGATTCAGTGTATCGTACCATAAAACACACGTTAATCCGAAGGTTGACCTTTTATAGTCGAACTCTGTCGAACGGCACAAAAGAAAATAATATATTTTTTTTTTTTTTATTTAAATTGGCACCAAAACAGTTTCCAGATTTCTCTTTTTTTTCTTTTTTTTTATTTCACCAAAAGGTTCACGCCACAATCAAAAAAAAATAAAGTAGGAAAGGTAAAACTCAACAACTAATTTACGCTTTCATAGCCATCAACAATTTTTATTATTCAATTTATTGTCTAGTAAATTAACACAAGAAATATATACCCCATTCGCAGATGGGTATGGATTTAATTTACAGATATGATAAATACACTAATCGATCTTATTAATATTATTAATGTTTATAAAATTAATACACATCATTAGGAAGTTAATTCCTTCTTTTGTCTATTGTTCCTTTTTTTTTTTTTGTTTACAAACTTAAGATGGTGGTTTATAATTTTTCTGCGGTGATATACATTCCACCGCGCACATAACAAAAAAAACCCAGTTATAAAAAAAAATTAACTATTATCACAAAAAAAATTTACTTGAATTTGACGACATTGGCCAAAGTAATAACATGGTCGCTAATTTAGTCCAAGCAAAACCATTTAAAATTTACCGTCAATATAACGAACCTCGAAAATTCACTCGACTTTACTCAACAAGAATCTAAACTTGACTTTTATTTTTTTTTCATTTATCAAAAAAAAAAATTTTAGACTTATCGTCACATCAATGCGAAAACTAGATTTTTTATTTTTTAATTTTTTATATAAAAAAAAAAGGTGACTTATCGTCAACCAAAAACTCAAACTCGACTCACTAATCAAAAAAAAATATTTTACATCAATTACAAAAAAATCAGAAAATTTTCCCCCTCCTATCTCTCCCCTCGCATCGCTGTTCGTCCCGCTCGCTGTATTTGTGCACACTCACAATCAGTTTTATTATTTTTTTTTTTTATTATTATAAAATCTTTATTCATGTTTATGTTCTCTTTTCTTTTTTTTGTTTATATGTGCACAAATACAACGAATGAAACCACCAACGACGACGAACACATATATACACTCAGTTGTACGGTCGCCTCGGCTCCATGTCTAATCAGCCGATCGGTTCTCTTCCCCACACAAAGCAAATATCACGCGTTAACTCAAGCCAATAACATCAACAAGAAAAATGGAATATTCGAGACTGGACATTTTCGCATTGTAAACATTCCATCTCATACCACACAATACACATACACACACCATCTCGCAAGAAATATATATGCTTGTACATGATAATATAGAAAACAAGTAAATGCAGGGGAAAGCAAAATAAAATATTTTTACATAACAATCGGTGAGAATATTAATTTGAATTTTGGGAAAGCATAGATCAGAGCGTATGTATATACAACCCTATGGTGGTCATGGTATATAAAAAAAAAAATTCAAACTATTTGAGCGTTTGGAGTTTTCGCAATAGAAATTTTTCTGCTTCAAGTGGAGACGCATGCCAGTCGTAACAACATTCAGAACCTGAATCCAGGAGAGCACGGATGTTGTGTATCTTGCCATGTATGTCCATCGTGGTCATCACAACGGTCGGTAATACAGTTTGTCTGCTGTCACTAATCGCAACTTTTGTTGTCGACAACACGTTCTTAGGAGAGTTTCCTGATTCAATGGTCTCTGTAGAATCTGAATGATTAGAAGTGTTGATTGTGTTCGAATTTAGTTGTGTTGTTTCGTCGGTGGTTGACCAAATAATTATTTTTTACGAAGGGAGAAATTATAGGGAAATTTTGCCAGGTTCAGTTTTGATCTGAGTGAGAATAACGAAAATTTTTATTTTTTTACCAGTCAATCTCATCAGGCTATAGCGACTGAAAATGCTAATTACACTTTAGATTACTTTCTATATATAGAAAACAAACGTGTAGTTAAGTATTAGCGAATTATACGCAAACACACATATTAAACTCTTAATAAATTTCAATTTAACTTTATTTAACGCATAAATACGATTTCTGTTTTGAAATATTAGGTTTTGTCGTTAAATAAAATTAAATTGACATTTATTAAGAGTTTAATATGTTTGTTTGCATATAATTCGCTAATACTTAACTACACGTTTGTTTTCTATACAGCTACAGTAAAGTAATCTATAGTGTCATAAACATTTTCAGTCGCTATAGCCTGATGAGATTGACTGATAAAAAAATTAAATGTAATAGTTAAGGCGTAATTAGACTGAAGTGAGTGCTAAACGAAGACCCAATGAGATTGAACTATTGTCCGTTGTAAAAATGTCGTAAACATAACCTGACATACATAAAATGTACATAATCAGGAAACGGAATTTGACATTACATCTAATTGAAATTATACCGAATAATTCAATGTCTATGGTTTACATATTGGTTCTGAAGGTGGTTATATAATATTTAAAAATTAGCCAGCATGCCTTTTTTCGAACAATTTCTGACAATTCAATAGCATGATTCTAGATTCTAGAATTTAACATATCATGATGGGTGACGGTTGAAAATATTCTAATTAATAAGGTCTATAATTTAGCCTTTAATACATTTAATAAATATAACAGAATTTACTATTCTATAGCTTATGCCACTACCTTGCCGTATTCACGTAATATTCTGTTCAAAAATCTCCCATTAAAATTGAAAGAATAAATAAATGGGCGGGGAAATGTGCCAAAAAATTATTACACTATCAGCATAATAAAAAATTGTGAATGTAGGGGAACATTTTTCAAATAATATTTCATCAAAAAAAAATTGAGGTGTGGCCAACACACGACTTTCTTTTACGAACAGAGAATTTTGAGAAATTTTATTTTTTTCTTAATTTTTTTTTTTAATTTTTTATTTTTTATTTTTATTTGTTTTTAATTATTGGAAACATTTTGTATTAAGTAGTTTTTTGTAAACCTTATACTTTTTAAGATATTTGCAAAACAAATTTTCTGGACCAAGGGAGTGGCCACTTCCGGTTAGCTGATATGGAGTAAAATTCACTGGGACCTCCCAATTTATCAAAAAAGCGTAAATCTGAAGTTTCAGTTCGATTGATTAAACCATCTGGGCTGTAGAGAGGACACAGACAGACTGACAGACTGACAGACTGACAGACTGACAGACTGACAGACTGACAGACTGACAGACTGACAGACTGACAGACTGACAGACAGACTGACAGACTGACAGACAGACAGACAGACAGACAGACTGACAGACTGACAGACTGACAGACTGACAGACTGACAGACTGACAGACTGACAGACTGACAGACTGACAGACTGACAGACTGACAGACTGACAGACAGACAGACACCATTTCAAAACCCACTTTTTCGGACTCAGAAGACCTCAAAACAAATAAATCTCTAAAAATCTCAAGGTCCAAAATTTTCATGATTACTATACTTTATTTTACTAGAGTAAAAGAAAGTAATATTTGTCATAGGTTATAAACTTAATGTTGTATTTGTACAAGATTTAACGTGTTTGCTATTTGCAATCATAATAATGTTTTAAAGATACTGAAGGGTTTTACCTACTAAATTGTCCTAAATTTTGCGATGGAGCTTTGTGCTAAGCTTATCATCAAATTTCAACATTTTATTTAGCCTATTGTTACCGACTATAAACTAATCAAACAATAATTTCGTGCAAAAACCGCTTAAGACATTTTTTTTCTAAATATAAATACCAAGCCTTTAACATCGACGTCATTTTGTCTAACAATATTTATTCCACGTACATTCAGTCATTCTTAGATAATGTGTATATAAGGAAAATAAATATTCAAAAAAATTAAAAATGTAAGTAGATGTTAAACAAAATTAAATAATAAAAAATTAAAATTTATAGCCATAGTAATATATGTAATAATAATAACAAAACAATCTTATATGCACAAAATAAATAAATACGGTGTATACTGTAATTTAAGAAAACAATTTATTAATTTCTTATATATTCTTGGTACAGTATTATGTATACAGACAATATACGAGCTGCTTGCTCTCTTGTATATAGATAATGATAACCAAAACAAAACAGATCATATATAATTTGTTTTGATTTCGAACTGAAAACATAAATAATTGGAATAGTTTTCTTCCCTCTATACACTACTCGTATACTCGAGTACAACATACTATAACGCCACTAAAAAAAGATACATGGATTTTTTTTTTGTTGGTATTTTGTGGATACTATTTAGTACATTTATCGATCCTTAATAGTTTAAAATATTTAAAATTAGACAAACCGGTAGAAAAAATAAAAAAAATATTTCGATTGGGTAAGTTTGCGAACACAAAAATAAAATTAACCGTTGAAAGATTTAAGATTTACAAAACAAGTAAGGCGGACGACGACGCGACGGACCAATAAACCGTGGACTGTGGTTAAAGGCACTGATCAATTAATTACACGTTAAAAACCATTCTTGACACCTATCCCGCAATTATGAGTTTGTTTTATTTAATTCCCTCCATTATGTGTCGATATAAGATAAACTATTAGAGATTTCTATATTTAAAAATCCCAACTAAATTCTAAATTTTTGTTTATTTATTTATTATTTTGGGAAATTTTTTTTTAGTTGATAGACTAAAAAATATAAACCAAGGTACATGTTTAGTAAAAATAATAATAACGATAATTTATTATTTTGTATGTTAATTGATTAATTTGGGATATGCAGCTGTGATGGAGGCGCCAGCAAATCTAGATCGGCGATACGTCATGGATGTTACAATAAAATGTTCAATGCTTTCGCAAGGCGTAGTCGGTTCTGATTTTTAGTTTTTTTTGTTGTTTATCGAATTTATTAATAAAAATATGTATCTTATGGTTCATTATATCTTGGCGGACCACAATTATCACAAATATGTGTGGGTGTGTGTGTGTGTGTGTGTACGTACATCTTAAATTTATTTTTTCACAAAAACAGCTGGAGATGGCGCTGTTGTGTTGATGTTTAAAAATATATTAAATTTCTCTGTTTCATATTTCTGAATTTTATGTTTAGAGAGAGGAACAAAAAAAAAAAAAAAAATTTTGTTTTCTATAATCAAAATAAAAAACATTATATTTAATGTTTATTTAGCGTCTTTATGTCTGTTAAATTTTATATAATGTATAGTTTTTATATCATATATGGGGATATATGTAATTAAAAAACAAAAAAATTTAATCATTATTTAAAAAAAAATTTTAAACCATAAACCATTTGCATTAAAATTTGTTATAAAATGCCTATAGGATTTGTTTTGATTTTAGAAATTTGTGTTCAAAATGTAAACACAATAAATTTTCATTTAATGTATTTTTTTAGGAGTTTAAAAAAATAAATTTATATTGAATTTATTACAGTTTGTACATCAACATTTTTTTTTTTTTTTTTTTTTTTACTTTGGTTGTTCGTTGGGAAAATTTGTTCATTAAGTAAATTTCGAATCAATTGTTTTTTGTAATATGTTTAGATTAAGGGGTAAAGTTGAAATGTTCATGTTTGACAAAATATTATATGTTGAATGTTATCGCAAAATGAATGAACTATGTCCACCTTATGATAGAATTTAAGATACCTAATTAACGACATGTTGTAGTTACTCAAATAATATTACAATGTAGCGTTTTCCGGTGATTAAATCTGGGAAGATCAGTCAGAGATCAGTTAGCTACTGATAATGATACTTTTGACTCCGAGAATGATGTCAGCCTGGTTGACATTAACTGTCTTGAAAGAACTTAACAACATTGTGAATAGTCTTCTGTCTGAAAACGATCATTAAAAGTTAAACACTTATAAAATATATACAAAATTAGTAAAGTCCTTATTTCAATTTTGCAATTAGACCAGAGCTAATATTCTTATTTTAAACGTTTAATTAGATATTTAGTTGGCATACAAGTACTGAACTCGAAAAATTCGTTAAACCCGTTTTATTAAACCGTAGTGTTTCTAGGGTATAACACGGTTATTACTAGATAACAGAATGCGTCATTTGAATTTACTAATATAGACATTCATTAAGTAGAGACCACGTTTTTGTCAAGCCTCAAAGCCTCAAGTCTCGTTTTAATTCTAAGATTCAAAATATTTAAATTTTTTTAATTCGATTTTTATTACAAAATTTATAATAGTAATATTTATTGATCTGTGGCTCAGTTCTTAACAGTTGAAACATTTTTTATTTTATTTTATTTTATTTTATTTATTCCAAAATAGGACAGCGAACTAAATAGTATGCAAAAATAAAATAAAAAATCTTAACTATAAATACAATAATAATATTAATAACAATAATAATAATAATAAAATTTAGATATGTGCATAGATATGTAGATTCAAAATATAGATAGATAATTCAATAAGAACACAGGAGTAAATCACATGATTAACGGATTAGCAAAGCCCAGATTAGTTCTTGAGAAGGAAGGAAGAAACAACATTGCGTTTCTAAGTCAAATTGAAGCCTAGAGCAGTCAGTTGGGGTAATGATAGGCGTGAAAATGAAAAGAGAGTTAAATTTTGACATATTTATCTAATAAAATATGATGGGATACCTTATCAAATGCTTTCTCAAAGTTGGAAAATATGAGTACCACACTGGAAATTTAGCACGTACCTTAAGCTGATTGGTAAGCCTGATAAAACTATATAGAGCTTCTAAGAATTTTTCATATCTAACAATCAGAGTGGGATAGTGCTCTTCTATTCTGGACAGTGATTGATAACTTTGATAGACATTAACAATACTACGATCAAGGTTAGACAGGACAAGGTTCAGGATTCTATCATTAATATTTTTGACATGATTATGTTGCTTTAATTCAGTAAATATCATTATTTCCAGTAATTGATTAACTATCTGACCAAAGGAAATAGGCAAGTTAGTATACTAGGCAATTTTAAATCCCCAAGGACTAAAAATTGACAGTCAGCAGGAGAATCTAGTATCAACTTAGAAAGTTTATTACAAAATGCTTCATAGTGTACTTAGTTACAGTAGCCTGGGAAATAAACTAGACAAATTATTAGAAACTTACCATCAAATGCTTAACTTTTATCCACATGTTATCAAAAATATCTTCAATCCACTCAAATTCCGAGACCATTACAGATTTTTTCAACAGAAGGGCAACACTTCCACCATTAATCCTATCAGTTTTACTAAGGTTTCTATCTTTATAAATTACATAATACCGTTCGTCAATGAATTCAACATTTCACTGGTTGGTCACAATTTTCAACACGATATGTATTACTTATATAGGTAAATCCATCCCGATTTGTAAATTTATGGTTACCTGAATATTGCCGTATACCACTCGTTAATTATAATTTTTGTTCGTAGAATTTAACTGAATTTTCATATTCGGCTCGGCCCACTTTATTTTCTCAATAAGCTTCAACATAGGTGCATACGAGAAATGAGCTACCTCTCAATAAATATTTTACAATCGAAGCTTCTGATAATTCAGCTGTATTATCTTGGAAATAATTTCATCGCAAAATTTGAAGCCAATGAATTTCATCCATTCAACAAGTAATAATGAAATACATCTCCGCCGAGTGCCGAAATTAATACAAACATTTATGCTAGAAAAGGAGGATTTAATTTTAAAATATTCTGGAAAATTAGAATGGAAATTTCCATTTTCATAATTTCTAGAAAAAGAAGAATTAGTTTTGAAATATTCTGGACAATAGAGATTTCCATCCTAATTTTAAAATTAAATCTCGAGGGAACTTATTTCATTATGAAAAAATGCAATAACTCCCAAACAAATTAATAACCACCAAATTTGACCCCCCCCCCCCCCTCCCCGAAAGAATGCTGCCATTAATATGGACGCCGATTGTCTAATCAACATCGTAATACGCTTCAACACAACAACAAATTGCCAAGTTCAGAGCTCATGATTTAACAAACAAACAATTTTTTGCAAAGTATAGTACCCTTTATGAATTTATCGAATTATAATCGAATTAAAGCCTTGAAATTTATTAGGAGGTGAAAAAACTTTATTGGTAATCAACAAATCTTTACCGTAGGACCAGCAATTTTTTCAGACCTTCACATTTCTATGAGTATTAAGAGTCCTTAGTAGGTTGTAGTTATAATGTTTTGTAAGGCATTGTATAATGCAAAGTTCATTGGACTAAGCCCGAACGATTCTTCATTTGGTGTCTCATATCAGTTACACTCTTAAACCAAGATCCACGAGTAGTAGGCTTGAATAAATTGTAGTTAATTCAATGTGAAAATAGTTTTTCCATTTTCATAAGTTTAGGGGCACATTTTCAAATCAAAATTATTCAAAAACAAAAATTAATGTTTTTTGTCGTTGCAAAAATTAATTCCTTTCATTTGTAATGGATGGCCAAATCGAATTCATGAAGTTCCTGACGATATACGATTATATTATAAATACAAACATGAACTTTCAACGCAAGATGGATTGATATATTTAGAAATTGTAAAATATTAATTCCTTATAGTCTACGGAAAGTTATGGCTGAGAAAGTTCACGTTGCTACATATCCATTCCAGTATGTATTAATGGATGTGCTCGCGACAAAATTAAAAGGAAAAGCATATAATATGCTTATTACTGTGGACCACGACTCAGATTTTTTTAAAGTTGAGGTTTTAAGAGATTTAACACCGGGTGTTGTAATAGAACAATGCAAAATAAATTTTAGTCGTCATGGAATTCCTCAGCGAGTCTGTACTGATAACGATACTAATTTTGTCAACAGACAATTTAAAGACTTTGAAAGGACGTGGGAATTTGAACACGTTTCGTCATCTCCACATCACCCAAAGGTAATGGAAACGCAGAGGCAGCAGTAAAGATTGCTAAGAGTCTAAAAAACAAAGCGGAGGAATCTCATCAAGATATTTGGTACTGTTTGTTAAGCTGGCGGAATTCCCCGAACAAAATTAATTCAAGTCCAGTTCAGAGATTGTTCTCAAGAAAAACGGGATTTGGTGTTCCATCGTGTAATGAACAATACTTAACAAAAATAATCGACAATGTTCCTGAAAAGATAAAAGCGCACCATGGCAAACGCAAATTTTACTTTGATAGAAAAACAAAAAGTATTCAAGAATTGGAAATAGGGCAGTCCGTAGCGGTTCAGGTACATCCGCAAATTGATAAAGAATGGTCACTTGGAGTTATTGAGCAACAGCTCAAAGATTGTTCTTACTTGGTAAATGTAGACAGTTTTACATTCAGACGCAATATCGTTAATATCAAACCGTTTGTGAAAGAGGAATTTACGGATAAAGACGACCAAAATAAACCTACACTTGATACCAGAAGCAGCAGTAACTCTTTTAATATACCAGAGGCTCCTGAAATTATAGCTCAACAGGGTATTCACAGTTCCACACAACAATTAACAGGTCGTCCTAAACGAAACATAAAATTACCAAGTGACTTGAGTGATTATCAGCAACGTAACGTTTTAGCATTCGCACCCCATCGAGTTCCAGATAGTTTTTGGATAATGTTCACTCTTGATTTAATCTTTTGTCTAAGTTTTAAGCAATGAATTCTAAAAGTTAAAGCTCGATCCAAAGTTACTCCCAAATACATCAGATTCTGATTAAATTTGATTAAAATTCCATCCATGTAAACATTTAAACGAGTATTCGAATGTTGAATTGATAAATGAAAAAATACAACTTCGGTTTTGCTGGGATTCGCCTTCAGTCGCCAATTCTTGTAATAATCATTTAGTAAATCCAAATCTAATGTCAAAGTACGCTCTGCATCAACCACCATTCTTATTACTAGAATCCCCATACTTTTCTTTACTAAATCTCATGCTTTTCTGCTTGAACGTGAAAAATCCATTGTTTCAACTAAATTTATCCATTTCGCAGTACGTTCCTGATTTAATTCATTAATTAATTCATCTGCAATTTCTTTAGATTCGTTCTCTTGATACAACAACCATAATCTTTCACATTCATCGGACCAATTTGGAATGTATGTTCTTCGAAACCCTCTTGGAATAAATCGTTTAGCCGTATCGTTTAGCTCCTCATATTAGGAGTCCCACAAATCTATTATAATTTTCAACAACCGGAGGAACCCATCTGATGTTCGAATCTATCGCTTTGGCAAATTCTGTCCAATTACCTTTTATAAGTTCCATCTCGGAACCATCCATTCCGACTTCTAGAAAAACACATCGATGTTGGCTTCTTGGAAATTTATTACTTACAGTTCTTACAGCAGATAAGACATTGCACGAATCGTCTGTTGAAACAAAACTTAGATCCGGGTTATATCCTCTGTTCAATCTACCAGAATGAAATGTTGATTTATCTTTAGCATCAAAAAATAAGTGTAAACGGTTTCGATTTGCCCAATCAAGTATAAATTCTCCATTCAAATCATCTTGGTTGTAACCCCACAGACAATGATGACTATTGAAATCGCCCATATAAACTGCAAGATGATTAAATACTGGTAATGGTGTTGACCAAGAAGACCCAGGAGGTTTATAAACATTTATAATTTTCACGTCGTTTATTTTGATAACCAGAATTTCAATATTATTGATTTTTGTTTGATTTTAATAAAACGGAACAATCGTCACATAAATCACTTCTTATAAATTTCGCAATTCCATAATGTTCATGATGAATAGAATCAATGCACGAAAATTCATTTATTAATACGCAATTCAAAAGTTGAAGATCATCTTTCATATGGGTTTCCTGTAGAAGCAAAACATCACATTTATTGGTGTGAAGAAATCTTGACAAATATTCAACTTTCGCCTTCGTTAATCCTTCAACATTTAATTGACTTATTTTAATAACAGCGCCGACGATACGATTTTGTGGTTGATAATCTTCTTCTTCAACTTCTTCATTATCAATATTTGTTTCACCGGGAGGTTCCGAATTGAACAGGTTCGGTGTATAATTTTCTAATATTTCGTTATTCATAATATATCGGTGGACCTTACAGATTATTAGAACGACATAGGCATTTAAAAAAAAAATATTTAATTTAAAAATTTACACAAATCAAAAAAAATTACGGAAGAAAATAAATATTCAACCATTTTTTTTGACAGTTGGCCTACTTCTATTTTAACATATCAATGATAAAATTTTCCATATGGAGATTGTAGTTCAGTTGTACGAGTGAGGGCAAGGAAGAATATAATAAAAAAGCATGTTGCTTTAAGTTTATTTTATAAAGTTAAATTGTGTGTTTTATTCATGTAAAACCATATAACAATTAATGCGCTAAAATTAATTGGTTCTGATCTATCTGACTGACAGTAAAACATAACCTCACTTTATTTTGCTCTTTTTACACCAACACGACTACAAAAATATTTTCGTATTCTTTAGGAGATAAAAAAGTAACTTTATTTCGAGTAACCCGAAAGAATTTGACATTAATTTCTGATCAATTTAAGATTTTTTTTTCCAAACATTCATATGCATCGAGTTTGACAGACCAGTCCTAACACTTAACCAAATCGTATTAATTGGAGGAATAAAACACTTAATTTCATTATTCGAGTACATAATAACACTAAAACTATTCTTTTGTTTTACATACAATTTTTTCTTTTATATTTTAAATGAGCCCACATTATTTATTATTTAACTTTTTAGTTTTTTTTTTATTATTAATAAAAATTAATTTAAAATTGACCGGATATTCGGTTCAGATACTTTAGTAGTGGCGCAAATACAAAAGGAATACAGAAAAAAAAAGAAAAAAACAGAAAACCGTAACATCATCGCGCAATGCATTTTTTGCGTCATCGTCTTTCTCCCAATTTTTGACTCGGTCATATGTAAAATAGTTGGTGTGGACAATGAAAACAAATTTCAAATTTTTTCTAGAATGGTGTGGATTGCTCCCCCTGGAATTTTAGTCCTTCCACTGTATATGTTTTTAAGTATGTACGTATGTAATACACATGTGATGGGTTCGGTTTAATTAAATTGATTGAAAAAAATGGTGATTTAATACAATAACCAAATTTTAGTTTTAAACAATAACACAAACTGTATACAAATATAATAGAAATGATATCAGAACAATGGAAACACCTTTAGTAATTAAAGTTAACGTTTTTTTTTGGTATAAGCGAAAATTATGTTGGAGTTTGAACATAACAAAAATAAATCCTTTTTAATCCACTATTTACACACTTATCTATTGTAAATGTAACCATTTGATAGTTTTTGTGTAATACATAAATCGATGGAAACACATAAAATTGGGCAAAATCCACCAACTTTGAACCACCATTAAAAACAAAAGACACACAAAAAGGGACTACAAACGTAACGTGTAACAACATGAAATAAATTTAAATGAGAATTGAATGCAGGTGCAAACATATACGTATATGTATTTTGAATAAAGCGTGGGAATTATTTTACCCCGCGTTTTGTGAAATTTATTAAAATTTTTTACTTAAATCGAAAAAATTAATTTTCCGTTAAATTTTTATATTAATACCGGGTCCGACCTGTATATATATAAAAAAAAAAAAAAATTCGAAAGAACGCAAAATTTAGTATGTATGTATATTCAAATTTCTAAGAACAAAGATAAAAATTTACATTACACATAAAAAAACAAACAAATAATTAAGTGCAGAATCAAATAGCCTCAAGGTGGTGCCTGGGCTAAGTAAATAAGATGGGTGATAACCGTATTATTAAAATTTCTGTGTAATTTACATTTAAATATTTCTTCTTATGTCACCAAAACCGCACACACACACACACAACACACAAAATAATTACTAAAAACTTTTAAATACAATAAAAATATAAATATTGACAAATAAGTAAACACAAGAACTAAAAATTTAATTAAGACTGCCGGCATCTTTTATTGTCTTATTTTTTATTTTATTTTTTTTTTTTGGTATTTATTTGAGAAAATAATATAAAAAACAAAAATAAAATAAAATATAAAGAAATGGAAATTTATTTGATCTTTTTTAAGGAAAGTTCAAAAGATTTTCATTTTTTTATTTTATTTTTACAACAAAATAAAAAATCTCGATTTAATGATTTTCATTTTTTTTGTTTTCTTTTTTTTTTTTTTTGGTAAAAATTTTAATTTAAATGTTTTACAGGTAATTTTTGGTTTTGGGTAATTAGAAAATTATTTATGGTTTTTGGTGGGCGTTGATGATTAGGAAAATCGAAATATGGCCGCGGAGGATAAATTATTTTTGACATTGTTTAGCCTTGGGTTTTGCCCAAATAAATGGTAAACGCATAAGGAGCTCAAAGCCGATGCTATAGACCAGTGTTCGCAAATAGTTTGTTATTAGCGTGCCAAATTAATCTCGTACAATAATTTTTTTTAAAGTACAATATTAAGGAACAGTCAGAATCGGGTTACGCCAGATTAAAATTTTTTGTTTTTCAACGCAAATTTTTATAGGAAGAGGGCAAACAAAATATCAATATTATTAACCCGAAACAAATGGCGCGCTAAAATTCTGTTAATCATCAACTAAATGGCTAAGTAGGTTAGGACCAAAATCCTGCTAAATGCTGTTTTCTGATAAGAGTTTTCAACTCGGATATTAGCCTTAGCATAACTAAGAGTTTTAAGCTCTGATTTGGATTGGGGTTGAAATGACTGTTAAATTTTTTTTTTTAGTAGAGTTTATATACAGTATTTCTGGAGGAGTAGAAAAAAAAAATTCTTATTATAGGGAATGTTGGGTGATTTTTAATCTTTCTTCAAACGGTTATTGTGGAAATTTTTTGAATTTTGATTTCGAACCTATAAAGAATTAGTAGGAACTAGGTTGAAATTATGGATTTATTAGAAAAATAGATTTGATTATGAGTTGAATTTTATTTATTTTTTATGGTTTTGTAGTTAGGAACATTGTTTTGATAATGGTAATACGGACTGGAGTTCTCGAAGTACTTATAATAGGTTTTCTAGTGTATTAATGCCCGATAACTGGTCTTGTCTGTAGTCTACGCTAAAAAATAAATTAGCGTCTTGTGTTGGCAGGGTTGTCTGGGTTGTGGTTGAAATTTTCGTGTTTTCTGTTATTATATGTACTGGGATTGTAGTAGTGAGTTAGCTAGGTTTGTTGGTTGGTGTTGTAGCGGGGATTGAGTTTTTTTAGTGTTTATTGGGCGGTATTAAGGCGGAGTGTGCTGGTATAACAATAAACTGACTATTCGAATATTTGGCACTCGATTGATTAATTGAGATGGTACTCAGTCAGAAATCAGGGGATTATCTGAGACAGAACTTAGGTGATTAATTGTTTTGATATCTGAGATTTAACTCAGAGGATTATTTGCTTTGATATCTGAGGTTAAACTCAGATGATTTGTTTTAATCTCTGAGGCGGAACTCAGAGGATTTATTTTAATGCCTAAAGTGAAATACAGAGGATTTATTTTATTGCTTTTATTGTTTGGAGTGGAGCTTGACTGGTGAACTAATTCATTTCTCGGACTTGCTCGGGCGTTATGTGGTGTACTCGGCGAGTCCCTAGTCGTTTCCCTGAATATTTTCTTGCTTTATACTATCACCATCGATGTAGTTGATTTGCTAGTTTGCCAGCCCTTCACTTATCTACTGATGATTCGTCTGTCTGAATGAGTTGGCTACCTTGTTTAACTGTCTTGGGTAGTTAGTATTTGAATTCGGCCATTAATAATATGAGGGCGGAGTGAGAAGTCTGGTAAAAATGAAACAACAAATAATATTTTCGGTCAAAAAAAATTTATTTTTCAACGTAATCGCCTTTTAGCTCGATAACTTAGTCCATCGTTTTTCCAATTTTTCGATCCCTTCCGAATAATACGATTTCTCCAACCCTTCAAAATAAGGGTTTATTGCATCGACAATCTTCCCATTAGACCCGAATCTCTTTCCGCCGAGCCATTTCTTCAAGTTCAAAAACCGGAAATAGTCGCAGGGGGCTAAGTCTGGAGAATATGGCTGATGTGGAAGCAATTCGAAGCGTAATTCATGGATTTTGGCCATGGCAACTACACACGTAGGCACCCGTGCATTGTCTTGATGGAAGAGAACTTTTTCTTCGCCAAATGCGGTCGTTTTTCTTTCAAAACGTCGTTGAAACGGTCCAATAAGTTGCAGTAATATTCGCCGTTGACTGTTCTCCCCTTTTGAAGGTAATCGATGTGGATTATGCCGCATGCATCCCATAAAACTGTGGCCATGTCCTTGTTGGCCGATAAAACTGCCTTAACCTTCTTCGGCGCAGATTAGCCAGTAGAAATCCACTGTGGTGTATAGTGATGGATCCATGTTTCATCCACAGTTATGAAACGACGCAAAAACTCCTTTTTCTTTCGCTTGAACATCGCCAACCCTGTCTCTGAAGTTGTCACACGTGTGCGTTTTTGTCGATTGTAAGCAAACGCAGCACCCAACGCGCGGATAGCTTTTTCATATACAAATGTTAGTATAATACATATATTGCGCACACATTCATCTAAGATGCCTACTATCTCAGCTATATCTCGCGTACTTTTACTCAGCGGTCTTGCAATACCGTATCATGGATTTTGTCAACCATTTTTGGTGTGGTGCCTTCATTTGGGCGACCTGAACGTTCGGCTTCAGTTGTGCTTGTACGACCACAACGAAAATCAGTAAACCACTTGTGAATCATTTTAATCGATGGTGAAGAGTCCCCATAATATTTATCAAGCTTTTTTTTAGTTTGCGTAATGGTTTTTCCACGCAAAAAATTATGTTTAATTAACACACGAAATTCACTTTTTTCCATGTTTGCAAAGAAACAATGGGTTGTCTGTTTTCAATGGCTGTCAAAACTGAACTAAATGACAGATCTGTCTGAAAATTTTAATTTGGTATTGCCACATGATGGTATTTCCACATGATATCTGAGATTTGCGATTGTGGCTGTCCTCGTAGTTCTCTTATTCAGATGAGCTCTAATGATTTCATTACTTAGTCCTCTGAGGGAGGTATCCTTTTCTAACGTCTCCAAAAATAGTTTCGGCATCCCATTCGCTTCACCCAATTTCTTCCGAACACCCGCCTCGTAATCTAAGGCGTAACCTTGTACTCTTGCACCAAATTGAGCAGTCTTCCGCTGCGCCCTGACTGGCTGAGTACAATCTGCTACTTAGGTATTCTATAGAGTGTGAAGGTAGGAATTTGCTCATGATGATCTCTAAAAGTTCCTTTAAATTTTGGAGTTTTGAATCCCTCACGATCGGAGATTTCCACGGAGGCGTAGTTTGAGAGGATAGGTTTTCACCTAATTCCAATAGAGTTTCTAATTGGTCCATTTTTGAGAAATCTTAGAATAGAATCGTAGAATATCGGCACTCTTCTTTCTACCAACTTTTTACAGAGAGTCTTCTGATTTTCCTATATGCTGGTTTTCCAAACACAATTGGTGCCGATGTTAATTTTAACTCGGAGTCGCTAGCCGGTCGATTCATGTTAATTTTTGTGTATCTTGCATAAGCTATATGCAACATGAGAAGATACAGGTGAACGACCAAAAAAAAAAACAACTGACTACATGTCTGACTGTTATAGTTTGCTACAGCGCCAATATTGTATAGGAAGTATTACGATTTTGAATTTTAGGTCCTCATACGAATTTCCAGTTCCAAACCTCAATGCTTTTTCAATAAATTGATATTTAAATTCAAATGAATAGACTTGTGTGTGTGTGTTTGTGCTTCATTTGGTGTTGGCCAACTTGCATTTGGATTGCTCGAATATTTCTAAGCATTTAATAGAAAATTCGAATTTATTGAAAATCAATTGTGCTATAGACCACAGATTTTGGACGGCAAAAATCTAAACTGCTCGGATTACGTTGGTCAATAGCTCTGTCAATAGGCATCAGTCAATAGGCGTCAATAGGCTCGAATATTTCTAATTTCATAGAAAATTCGATTTTATAGAAAATCAACTGTGCAGCCCATAGATTTTGGACGGCATAAATGTAAAATGGTCCGATTACGTTGGTCAATAGCTCTGTCAATAGGCTCCAGTCAATAGGCGTCAATAGGCTCAAATATTTCTAAGCATTTCATAGAAAATTCGAATTTATTGAAAATCAACTGTGCTATCGACCACAGATTTTGGACGGCAAAAATCTAAAATGCTCCGATTACGTTGGTCAATAGCTTTATCAATAAGCTACAGGATCTGTATTTATTTTGCCAACTTCAATTTGGATTGCTCGAATATTTCTAAGCATTTCATAGAAAATTGGAATTTATTGAAAATCAACTGTGCTATAGACCACAGATTTTGGACGGCAAAAATCTAAAATGCTCCAATTACGTTGGTCAATAGCCCAATCAATAGGCTTCAGGATCTGTATTTATTTTGCCAACTTGCATTTGGATTGCTCGAATATTTCTAAACATTTCATGGAAAATTCGATTTTATTGAAAATCAACTGGGCTTTGGCCCACAGATTTTGGACGGTGATAATCTAAAACGCTCCGATTACGTTGGTCAATAGCTCTATCAATAGGCTTCAGGATCTGTATTTATTTTGCCAACTTGCATTTGGATTGCTCGAATATTTCTAAACATTTCATGGAAAATTCGATTTTATTGAAAATCAACTGGGCTATAAGCCCACAGATTTTGGACGATAATAATCTAAAATGCTCCGATTACGTTGGTCAATAGCTCTATCAATAGGCTTCAGGATCTGTATTTAATTTGCCAACTTGCATTTGGATTGCTCGAATATTTCTTAACATTTCATAGAAAATTCGATTTTATTGAAAATCAACTGGGCTTTGGCCCACAGATTTTGGACGGTGATAATCTAAAACGCTCCGATTACGTTGGTCAATAGCTCTATCAATAGGCTTCAGGATCTGTATTTATTTTGCCAACTTGCATTTGGATTGCTCGAATATTTCTAAACATTCCATAGAAAATTCGATTTTATTGAAAATCAACTGGGCTATAGCCCACAGATTTTGGACGGTAATAATCTAAAACGCTCCGATTACGTTGGTCAATAGCTCTATCAATAGGCTTCAGGATCTGTATTTATTTTGCCAAGTTGCATTTGGATTGCTCGTATATTTCTAAGCATTTCATAGAAAATTCGAATTTATCGAAAATCAACTGTGCTATAGCCCACAGATTTTGGACGGCAAAAATCTAAAATGCTCCGATTACGTTGGTCAATAGCTCTATCAATAGGCTTCAGGATCTGTATTTACTTTGCTAACTTGCATTTGGATTGCTCGAATATTTCTAAACATTTCATAGAAAATTCGATTTTATAGAAAATCAACTGTGCTATAGCCCACAGATTTTGGACGTCAAAAATCTAAAATGCTCCGATTACGTTGGTCAATATAGCTCTATCAATAAGCTTCAGGATCTGTATTTATTTTGCCAACTTGCATTTGGATTGCTCGAATACTTCTAAGCATTTCATAGAAAATTCGATTTTATTGAAAATCAACTGTGCTAAAACAAGATAGTAAATAGGAACAACTATCAGTACAACGTTAAAAGCTCGTAGTCGTAATCGAAGTCAAAGCCAGTAAAATGTTATAATATACCGAGTTTATACTCCAAGATGAATTACCTTAGACAAAAATCGATGAATCGATTCCTGTCCTGTATTGAAGAAGCGGAGAGGTGGTGACTTTAGAAATTTTTCTTCAGAATTTTATTGCCTGTTGTTATTAGATCACTTGACAAGATTTTCTCCGGATATTGTACGATCTGGACATTATCTCACTGGTGGTATGGTTCTGATAGAAATCTTCTAAGAAATTTCTTAGTGTAATAGTTGATAAAATTAGATATTTTTCTCTATCATCTTATTTATGTATCTAATTAAGATCTGGTGCAACTTTTTTCTAAGTCAGATAAAAAATAATTTAAGACTAAATCCTTTTAAATATTTTTACTGACAACGAAACCAACTTCCTTAGTGTTACAAATTGAGTTATGTGAATTAGAAAGTACCGTATTCTCTACATCCTGATTGTTTGGGGTCATTAATTTAGTTCAATATCAAAGACAAAAGTATTGGGAACCGAACACACTCGTTTGGAGAAAACAGCGACCACTTTCGGATGCGAAATAGTTTTTGAATACCATCACCTAAAAATGATGAAGCTCTTACTGTTGTTTTAAAAAAATTACAAATCCAAGTTTATCATTTATGCTGAAGGTAAAATGACGACACTACTTATCCTGCTTAATTTTTCTAATTCCTTTGACTGACATCAAATAAAAAAATTTCATTTGTATAATTCTGTAAAAGTTAAACATTAGTTGTCAGATCCAGTTAAATTAGTCTCTAAAATTCCAGAGGAGTTTATTTTAAGTCAATGATTCAGTGAGTTATTATCTCTTCAAAGATGACTTTTAAAATTAACCCTGAGAAGTCTAAAGCTATTTATCCTAGTTAGATAAATAGTTTTAGACTTCTCAGGGTTAATTATTTAAATAAAATTGATGCAGTTATTTAAATAATTCGCTTGCAGTTGATAAAGCGAATATCATTCAATTTTCACTGAATTTACACTCACCTCCCAGTTAATTTTTCCACACTTAATTCATTTTTCAGTTTTGACTCAATTTTTATTCAATTTTCACTCATTCATTTTAACCTCACTTTTCACTAAATATCCACTCAATTTTCATTTACAGTGATCCAATACTAACTTTTCATTTACTTTTCACTTACTTTTCTTTCACTTTTTACTCAAATTTCACTCACTGTTTAACTCAACTGGACAACAAACTGAGCCCAGAACCATCATAATCTTCGTATCCACGTTCAGCTGTAATATCTGATTTAATTTCTGTCTGTACTAGGGATATTTTGGATTGTCGTATATTACCTAACGGTTTTTTTTTATATAAAACCACACTTTACCAAAGACCTTTAGAATTCCTTCAATCTGTTAAATTTTTTATAAGTTTCCTCGTCCTTCGGACATCAATTTGCCAATGTAAAGCCAATTTACGTATTTGCTATTTTGAGATAAGATTATTATTTACCTTTCAGTTTGTGTTATTCATAAGAAGAGCGAAACTCAAAGTATTTTCCATACCAAAGAGGACATGCTCATCCACTCAATCTCTCTTCACTTTTAATCCGGTTTTTACTCACTTTGTAAACTTGACTCTATGCTTACTCATTTTTAACTCATTTTACACTTACTATTCACTAAATTTTCACTCACTTTTCACTATGGGGTTATTAATATGTATAAGTGTATTACGCCTTGAAAAAAGATAAGTAAAATGTTCAATTTTTTAACATAGCAAAATCCAAAAAATTGTTCCATCTATTCTATCCTTGTCAAGGCGAATTACGAATGAGCTGATTCTGTTTAGTTCATGCAAAGTTAAGTCGCCGCATTCTCTTGTAAAAGTATTAGGTGAAGACCGTATACTAGTGATTGAAATATGTGTAAAAATTAAAGAAAAAATGAGTGAAAAGTGACTTTTGACTCACTATGAGTGAAAAGTGAGGGTAAAATGAATGAGTGAAAATTGATGAAAAATTGAGTCAAAACTGAAAAGTGAGTGAAAATAGAATAAAAAGTGCATTATATTTCAATTTCAGTTGAACATTCAGCTGAATTTTGTATTTGCCCTGCTCTTACTTATCTTACCTTCAAAATTTGCTTTTCACATTATACAATATAATTGCCAATTTTACAAATTAATTCTGATCGTTTTCAGTACATTAATATTTGTGACTAGGCTTCTCGCTTATTTTGTATACTAGATAAAATCTTCGCTCCAATTGCTAATATTGAACAAACTTTTCACAATACGAATACTATACTATTGTTGAGTCGGATTTTGTTATGTAGGCACGTTGTAGCCTATTTTTTTGGAATTTATAAGTAAATGGAATGGAATGTTGTTATCAAATCACTTTAATTATTATTATCGATCGAATCTATACAGAAACAGTTTATTTGTAATTTAGAAAGATCGACATTGTTTTCACATGAAATATGATTGTTAAACAAATTTAATTTTGTGAATTTTGAAATCAAATTATATTTTAAGCTACAATATATAATTAAATTTTATATAAATTTATCTGTAAAATTTATCTAAAAATACAAAAAAAAAAATTAAATTCCGTATAAAATAAGGCCAAAAACAATGGCATTCAAATTTATTTTCTCATACACAAAAAAATGGCTTTGGTTAATAACAATTAGTACGGTTAATGTCATTATAATTCAAGATAATCGTTTCTTTGTCTATATACAGACTGGTAAAGAGCTATAAATGTCCCTCACCGGTGCTGAGAGTATTTTTTTTTTTTTTTTGTTTACAATTTAGTTTGGTCATTTATGTACATTTAAATAATATAACGAATAAACTTAGCGAGTTTAAGGGCGTTTATCAAAAAATTAATGAAGACATAATAATTCTCTTAATTATATATACGTTTGAATGTTTATGTATTTTACATATGTAACATGATACAATAAGCTGTACATATAATTTCTAAACATTAAAATCAATAAACGATTTTAACGATTAATTTGGCGATAAAAAATTCTTTTTATTTTTTTGGTCCAATCTATTTGATGTTCTCTGGATCAAACAGTTAACCATATTCTTTAATTCTTTTGTCTTAATGTCTTAATTAATTGTATAACAATTTGTTTTTGTTTTATTATACATTGTTTGGTTTTTCGGATTTCCATAAATAATTAGATCGATTACCAAAGACCGTCAGTACACGATTGAACCATTTACTGTGTGATACATAAAGATTTTTGGATTTCAAAAAACTTCAAAAAAAAAAAAAACATTTATTTCAAAAATAGGATCAATATGGGTCTTTTCCGTTCTTTTGTTTTTAGTTTTTCTTCAATGATTGATTGTCGCCCTGCAACTGAAACTGAAATTGCAAAATTTTTAAGAACTTCGCTCTTCGTAAACAATATTGACAAACATCAGAAAAATCTCAATTGAACTTTAAACCATTTATCCTATGATGAACAGTGTTTAGACCATGTTTTAAGGCGCGACTATGCTATCATCTGATCGGAGGAACCTGAAGAATTGGGCCAACATATTTTTTCGTCACGGTCGTCTGGTGGCAGTTTCAGATCTTCAATACCAATTTTTGCACTAAATGATCAAAATTTATTATCCGAACGGCTTGATGAGTTCCAGCTAACTCCTCATCCGCACAGAAGATTTTGTTAAAGTGTTTACCTTTAAGCAAATCCAATGCCTG
Organism: Tipula vernalis; assembly: GCA_958295665.1. NCBI lineage: Eukaryota > Metazoa > Arthropoda > Insecta > Diptera > Tipulidae > Tipula > Tipula vernalis. The sequence continues at coordinate 447,466,062 of OY282558.1, read as the reverse complement.
CGGCCCAACAAAAACTTCTACTTTAATAAATTAAGAAACTTAAAAGCTTCACGGTAGGTGGTGAACATATTGGGTGAAGAGAATAAAAAAACCTAAATGCTTTTGTTCAGTTATTAAGCCGTCCTGTAGGAATCGATTAGAGCTTGTTACTGAAAATTCTGGTTTATTTGTTCTGCACATAATGAAAAACTGAAGTAATTCCTAAATAAAGCTCTTAACACACATCTTATTGCCGCTATATTTGAAAAATAAAACACATCCCATTTTAAGTAATATAAAATACATCGCAATTACTCCATTATTCATGACTATTTTCGTTTTTTTTAGGCACAACCCACCTCAAACAAAATTGTTTACTACCTGACAAACGGAATCTACTGTATCATACTAATAATTTCTTTTATTTCATTTGAATACAGAGACTGAATAACCCTTTCATTACATGCTGTTATATTATGCTCCAAATGGTCGTTCCATAACTTTAACCAGTTTGCTATACAAATTTGTTTGATAAAAATAGTTATTCCACAAACCTGTTGTTGCCCAGAAGCGGTTCGCCTTTTGATAAGTCAACCTTATATTTCTGTCCCTCCACGTCAAACTTTAGCAATGAAATCTCGCTCCAGTGCAAAAATCTCCTGCTCCGATCTTTAAATTTAATTTATGTTGAACTTAATTCGACGTCAACCAGAAACTTCTGTGTCCAAAATATACTTTGCTCGACAATAGCGTATGAGGACTCAAAATATGTGTATTGATGTATACTTTCAAATGCGATGTCGCCTTTTCAAAAATCTAACATGGCCGAATGATTATGGCGCCCGGGATTAGTATAAGAGTTTCAAAATTCAAAATAACCGACCCAATATGGCTGTCAATAAGGAGATTAATAGTAATTATCAGTAATAGAGACCATTGCATCACAGTTCTTCGAATTTAAATAAAGCTCTCTGCATTAAACAAGGTTGAGTCTGAGGAGCTTTGAAAAATCATTTATTTAGATGCTTCTTTGTTTTTTCATGAAGTACAGCGCTGTAATACATAATTTTCATTGTGGCCTCACTCTAGAAGATCTTTCGATTATAACATTGTTTCAATGCCATTTGCATTGATGTTTTGCTGGATTTGTCAATTTCTTTTTTGTCTCTGAAATATAAGTTACCCGATGATGAGGTAACAATTTTTCCCATAGTTCACAAACCTTATCTACGAAGTTTTCAACGGACAGACATTATTTTTTCAATGTACAGCGATCAGTTGGTTGCCACGTACTAAAAATTATTTCTTTTATATTATTATCCCCGAAAATATATGAGACGCGTTTTAAATCTGGACAATTCTTGTACTCACGTATATATCATTCAGCGTGTGAATCTCTGAAGATTACAAATTGAAAGCAATCTCTATAGTTTTTAATTTGATATTCGGAATTAACTGAGAATCGTTGCAAATTACAAGCATCTAGCATTACCTTGAAATTTTCATGAATATTGCAAACAAACACGCTACGTGTCCCCTTCGCTCCATCAAGCATACACCACTTTCGTCTAAGTTTTGCAAACTTACTCAAACTTATTAAATAAATCCGGATTGTTTTCCTTGAATTATGAATGTAAATAACTAATGTCATTCAGTAATTCAGTAATTAGCGTTCATAGGCACTAAGCTTATCATATTCACAAAAAAATATTCAATCCCTAGTTAAATAGTATTTTCTCCCTTTCTTCTTTTATAAAATTACGTTTTGTTTCATAATACAAATTCTATGCAAGTTGATAATATTTTTTTTTTTACATAGAAGTATTTAGCATTCAGCTAAATATTGAGCTCGATGAAATTGGGCAGTTAAATATTTAACTCTCCAGTTAAAATGTTGATGTAAAAAAAGAAATAAAATTAGCAAGCGTTGAATTTGTATTATGAAATAAATCGCAATTTAATAAAAGAAGAAAGGGAGAGAATATTATTTAACTAGAGATTGCTATTATTTTGTGAAACCGGGCATTAGTATTATAAATTTTCGTGTCTTCTGGAATATATTAAAAATTGGAAAATATTAATAAAATATTTATGCCATTTTAACTATTAATTTTAATTTAAGTAAGTATGGCTTTATTAATTTTATGAGTTTAAAAAAAAAAATTTTAAAAATTATTTTTAAAAAAACATAATTTTTAACCAGAAATTAGAAGAAAGAAATGGAGGAACAAAAAAAATGTTCAAAAACGGAGAAGAATAAGAACTGTTTGATATAACAGGGATTCGTTTTCTATTTGGATAAAACATTAAATGAAAAAATTATTTGGAAGTGCGCTCAGTATTACTCCACAAAATGTCGTGCTCGCTTACATATTCGTGATAACGTTATTGAAAACAAACTGCCGGACCTTTTTGAACACAACCATGCTGCCGAATCTGCAGAGCTTGCAGTTCGTCAGCATATGGCAAATATTGTTCAGAATTCCAGAAATTCTCAGATTGGTAGCACACAACAAGTAATTTGCAAAGAAATACCGACTATTTCCGATGCTGCTGCTGCAAAAATGCCACTGGAGAGATCGATCAAGCCTATTATTCGAAGAATACATAATAAACATTCCGATGTTCCACATTTACCACTTGTGGTTCCGGAATGTTATGCAATCACAATGAAAGGTGACACATTTTTGCTTCACGATTCACTGACCGATGAAACCTATAATAATGGAGAAAATCACGAGCACCAATTCATAATATTTGCAACTAAAAACTTTTTGAATATATTAGCAAGAAGTAATTTCTGGTATGCCGATGGAACTTTTGAAGTATGCGGCTACTTATTCAAACAATTATTCACTATACATGCTCTCCAATATGGAATCAATATTCCAATAGTTTACGCTGTTTTACCAAATAAATCAGAGAAAATATATTGTAAAGTTTTGGAGATATTGCAAAAACATGAACCTAATCTTGCTCCAGAAAAGATCATGATTGATTTTGAGCTCGCGGAAGTTAACGCTTTCAGAAAAAATTTCCCATAATGTGCCGTATCTTGTTGTTATTTTCACCTTAAGCAAAGCTTATACAGAAATTTGGATTCATTTGGTCTCAAATCACGTTATGATAATGAACCAATATTTGCAATGCATATAAATATGGTAGCCTCTTTAGCATTTGTTGAACCCGAAAAAGTTCCAGAATATTTTAACTGAAGTTAACGATTTTATCATGTATTTTGAATACAATTACATTGGTAGAATGATATCAAGCACACAGCGTCGCCAGCCAAGATTTCCAATAAATTTATGGAATGTATACCACAATACGCTTATGGTAAATGACAGAATAAACAATAAAGTAATAATGTTGACTCATTTTTTAAATATTTCAAAAAAATTGTTTTTTTTTGTTTTTTTTTTAAACACAGTAATAATTTTTCATAATTCTGTGGTTTTTTTGGAAAACATGTTAACTGCAAAATGTCAATTTTTAGTAAATCGCATTTGAAATAAAAAATTGAATAGTTCAAATAATTCTCACAAAATTTCAAAACTAGTTTGCATTATCAATTTAATAAGATAGCAAACATCAATTTATGCAAAAACATTTAAAAAAAATAGTTTTATTTAGCTGAAAATTGAGAAAATGTAAGATATCATATTTTGCTATATCAAAATTGAAATTTATTAAAACCTAATATCTGCAGATATTCAGTTATGTAAAAAAATGGCAGCCTTTTGTAAATAAATAAATGAAGATAACCAGTTTTAAAAAAATGAAAATTTTCACAAAAAACCCGTTTTTATGACAATCAGAAAATCTTCTGAAATTGTTTCCAAAGTAATTGAAATAAGGAATTTAGGAATGTAGGTACTGTTTCAGAGAGACCTCAAATTGCTGCCAATACATTTGAATATATTTTTAGTGAGGCCTTAACGTGCTGGATACGTCTATTGATAAACATAACATAATATTGTTGTATAAAATAAATTTATTGTAGTTCACAATACATATCACTTCATTTCAATTCAGTAAGGTACATTGTATATAGTATCACTTTTATAGAAATAATAAAATAAAACAATAAACAAATATATAAAATAAAAATAATGTTTAAGTTTGGTTTCTATCAGAATCAGATTCATCGACAATTATATACGAAAGGTCTTTAATATTTGATTTCGTTTTAAGATCGCGATAAAAGCTATGAAATATAACAGGAATAAACTCCACTAAGTTTAATAAATCCGCCTTTTTTTCATCCGAAATGGGTAACGAAGCGAAATTGAGTTGCTCTAAGTGGAAGTTCGCTTTGTCCGTTTTTTTTGTAACCATTGTTTTAAAATTTTGATCGACGTAGCTTGTTTTATACATAATGGAATAGCAGTTACCTGTTGTGTACCTGAAATATAAAATGAAACAGTTAATATAATCCATAATATTATTGTAAATGATTTTACCTTAATATTCTTATGTCGTTCCATATTATTTTTTGTTTCTCTTCGTTTTTTAAAGGTTTCTTAAAATATTGCTTTTGAAATTTCGAGAAGTTAAAAAAATCTTTAAATTCCATTTCGTACACATTGAATCTTTTTTTTTTACCGCAAGAACGGATTAGTTGCGCCCAATCGTGGGGATGTGCTATAAGTGTGTTAGTCGATTTCTTTTTTCTCTCTATAACGCTGTGGTCGCTATCACATTCGAGATGTGTATGGCCAGGCTCGAGAAATTTATGCTCTAACAAATTTATTTTCGGTTCGATCGACATCAGATATTGAAGCATTGTAGCGACGATGCTATTTCGGTTTTGTCCAGTGCAGGTATCACTATAGATTACGATATGGGATTTTAAATTCTTTGAGGTGGTAATGTATTTTAAAATGCAAAATGCGACCTCATTTGCACCACGGCCGCTTATGGTTTCATTCCAAATATAACAATGTGTCGTATTTTCACTGCAATTTCTAATTGTTAAATTGTACGTCCATAATTTTCTCTTGTAGAAAGCAACGGAACATTTCAAATAAGGTGTCGGCAGACATTGCTGCAAATCTACACACAAAACTGTTTTTTCCATATCGGCCTTGTCAATTTGCTTCGTTTTATAAGCAATTTCCGCATTTTCTTGGTGCTTATCACGTTGAGAAATTAGATCACGTTTTCTGATTTCAGATTGATCCATCTTTATTTGCATTGCGAGCCGGTCACACTTAGAGCATCTATCCAATTGGGGCTTTTTGAATTTTAAATTTAATGATTTAAAAATTTCCCTGTATTTTGAATATGAGACTTTTGAATTGTAAAACTTTTCTTTATAAAGTTCATACATCTTTGTTAAATTCAAGCCTTCTGCCAAATATAATTTGGTTGTATGGGACCTAGCATAATGCGATTCGTAAGCTGGAAATGATTTAATGTGCGTTTCTACTTCTAATTTTTGGTTTACCGTTATTTTTCTACCACATTGCCCCCTTAAATCATTCAATTCCAATCCGGTGCTATTTTTTTTTATGACAGACGAAATAAATCCACATCTTTCATCGTATATATTCATAAAACATGTTTTGCAAATATCAATGTTCTTATACTGGTCGTTTAAAACAAAATATTTGCAGGTAAGGTTCCGTTGCTTTTTTGGTGATTTCAAATTAGTTATTCTACTTTTCTGATCAATTTTAATTCTCTTTGAAGCGTATGCAAGACGTTTTGCGTATGTACCCAAGTTCCAATACTCCTCGAAAAGTTGTTTTCGTAATTCTGAAGTTATTTTCGTTCTACACAACTTCTTACAATTTTCTAATGGCTTTGATTTCCGTTTTTTCATAATTTTTCTATTTTTAGATACATACGCTAGTCCAGAATTCCGTTTCGATTTTCTTGTTTTCTGGTCTGTTCTAATTTCAGTTTCTACATCTATTTGAATTTGGTCTTCAGAACTGGTTTCGGATGTTTGCGTCTCATCGAAATCTTCAAATTCGGTGTCACATTGATCAGAATAAAAGGAAATTTCATGATCGTCAGATACAACTAGAAAAGAAAAAATATTAAAGTAAATAGAAAATACAACGAATCGCTGAAATCCGTATACCAGTTTTAGAGTTACCCATCTCGCCTTCTTCAGCTTCTACCTCGAACTCAAACCTTTGTGCGTCATCTTTCAATTCGTTTTCGCACTCGTTACTCTTAGGCCTTTGGGTCTCATCGGAATCGTCTTCGTTACCCATCGCGCCTTCTTCAGCTTCTACCTCGAACTCAAACCTTTGTGCGTCATCTTCCAATTCGTTTTCGCACTCGTTACTCTTAGGCCTTTGGGTCTCATCGGAATCGTCTTCGTTACCCATCGCGCCTTCTTCAGCTTCTATATCGAACTCAAATGTTTGTGCGTCATCTTCAAATTCGTTTTCGGACTCGTTACTCTCAGGCATTTGGGTCTCATCGGAATCGTCTTCGTAATTAGATTGAACTAACAAAAAAAAAACACTAGGTAAATCGAAATTTAGAAAGTAACTAAAAGCACCATACGCATACCAGTTTTTGAGACCGCAAACATCTCAGTGGAGGACTGACAATGTTCGAATTCGGTCTCGTCGGACGTAGGTGTTTCTTTCTGTTCAGCTTGCCTTGCGTCTCTTTCTGTGATCTGCGTTTCATCAGGATCTGCTTGGCTGGCGATGCGTCCACATATGGTTGCACTACAGAAATATATAATTTTAAATAAAATATAAAGTTTAAAATGATTATAGTGACTAAATTAATTTCTTACCAGTTTCCAAATTCTCTGCAGGTTCAATTTTACAAACATTGTGCTGCTGACCCCAGTGATTATCAATATCAGTCTCATTTGTATCACATACAATAATCAATTGGCTTTTTTCAATAATAATACAATCATCTTCGTCAGATGATTGAAATAATTGGTCAAATGTATCCATTTCTGTATAAATTTATTAATATTAAAATTGAGGTTATGATGTGAAATTTTTCATTTTAATTTTCTTACCAATAAATTCAGTAAATTTAATTTATTATTAAATAACTTAGAACTAACTTATTGTTTATTGATTTAAATAATTTCGAATTTCAACACAATAATTAAACTAAATCATTTAAATTTTAATATTTTATTAACTTTCACGGTGAATCACATTATTTTGATCGCACAATAATGACATTTTCTGGTTTGTTTTTATATCTCTATTAATTTTCAGCAACTGAACTTAATACTAGTAGTTTATCGTCATTTAGGCAATTTTCGTTTTATAATAATAACACAACTTAACTTAACCATTTTTGACAAATTAATTTTTTTTATATATACAATATTATTTTTTATAAAAATTATATAACTTACTATACGAAGTTTAATCAAATAGAAATTAAGGTAAATTCAAATATTATAGCAATAACTAGATTTATCATTTTATTTAAAAAAAAATATGGGATTTTAGTAGCAGTTATTCACTTTTACCAAAATTTTTCTTGGAAATAGAGGGAAATAAAGAAAAATCGAAAAATGGAATTTAAAGTAAACAAAATTTTATGACCATTCTCATTCATAACTTAAAATCACGAAAAATGCAGTTAATATGTTTTCCAAAAAAACCACAGAATTAAATCTTCAACTAGACTAATTTTATATGTTTCATGTATAATTTATCACTAAACGGGCTAAAATTGATATCGGGGATAAATTGTGCGGGATGAATTGATCCGGGATGAATTGCGCGGGATAATATAGCCTAGATTCACATCACGTTTTGCAATCAAACAAGATGTTTCTGTTGTAAACCAGCTTACGGTTTGCCACAAACAATTTGTATGTTTACTATAGCTGATATTCCTAAACATTTAAAATGTTTCCTGCTTAAAGTATTTGCTACAAAGTACGAATAACTCCAACTTCAATAAATCCGAAGCTCGCCTCGCGAGTGTTAGGGTCCGGAATTCCTCGTATGTATATAAGAGTGTTAAGGGAAAATTAAAATAAAATTTCACGTGTACACTCCCAGACTAAGTAGCCTTCAAGTAATTTTTTTTTTTTTTGTTTTGCTTTGTTTTCTATAACCACCAACATCATTCTGTTTCGTGTCCTGTTTATATTCTCAAGAATTTTTTTTTTTTTTAATTATCTAATTACAGTACATTTCTCGCCTGCTTGATTTTTCCAGACTGCTTGGTGTGTTTTTTGTCGGTTGATTAGACCTTTAAAATATCGTTTTTCTTCTCTCATTTTTTTTTTTCTTATATAAATTAAATAAAAATGAAAATTTATTATATAAACAAGTACATTCTCGTATATACAATTTATATAGACCAAAAATTAGTTTTGTTGTTGTAAATAGCAAGTAGATAATTTCTTGTGTATATCTCATCAAATACATGTGTACGAAAGTGTGTAGGGTTAATAATTAGATCATGTCAAATGAGACCATTATTCATAATTCTGGCCCGAAAGATGATTATTACTGTATATTATAGTCGGGTAGATCAAAATAGATCAAATTATTTAATTATATAATATATTATATATATTTGTTAATTTTATAAATATTTTGAAATAAACAAAACGCACAAAAAAAAATGATTTTCTTTTATTTTATTTAATCATCAAATTTTTTTTTTTTTTTATTTCGGAAAATGAAAAATATCAAAGTGATTCAAAAAAAAAAAAAAACTTTTCTTTTTTGTTGAATTTTCTTTTCTTTTTTTTTTTTTTTTTTTGTATAATTTTTAAATAAAAAATGGTTACAATATTATTATATAAACACTATTTTTTGCCTTTTTATCTTTTTTTAATATTAAGAAAAAAGAAAAAAGCGAATGTTGATTTTCTTATTGCTTAATAATAAACATTTTGAGGTTACATATTATTAAAGGAAATAACATCATAAAATAAAATAACAAAACTTTGAATTAAAAAAAAAAAAAAATGATTTGATGTGTTATGTCGGAATTGAATTTGGTTCGTATATATGTATGTATATATTGATGGAGAGAGCGCGGTAAATGGAAAATATGGAATGGAATGTGTGTTGGAAGATAAACTAGACTTTTTGTCGCCTTGCCCCACCCATATTGATGCTGGCGGCTGAAATCTAGATTTTTTAGTGCAAAATAAACGCCAAAAGCAAATCTATTTTTGTTTAATTTCACCATCAACTTTTTTAACGGACCAAATAAATACCAACTTTTAGAAACATATTTCGCTTTATTTTCATATATCACACTACCCAAAGCCAAAACTTATATTCTCTGTATAAATAGAGAAAAAAAGAACATTTCAATTGAGCACACATGTTGAATCACAATTTAGGGGTACAAAAGCTCTATTTTGTGCTTGTTGTATAATTTTTCTTTTAAATTTTGGTTTCAACATCAACTTTGGTTTATTTATATTATATTTTTTATTTTGTTGAAGAAGATGGGGAGGAAGGTTAAATCTAGAATCCATCAACTTTATAGGTGAGGAAGGTTTTAAGAGTCTGGTACAATATGTGAAAAAGCTCAAATTTAAAAAGTCTTAAACTTTTAGAGAACTTTTAATTAATACTAACAAAAAATTTCGAGTATTCCCAAAATATTGCAGAATCTCGAATAAAATCTGAAAAATATCACTGGCATCATAAAACCGCGAATAATCTTCGTTGCCAAGCAGCGTTTAAATTATATTAATAATCTCATCTCTATCGGATTATGTAACTCGATGTTATTTTTAATTCATCTCCAAGCTAAATTCGGATAATATCAACAATTTCTATTTATTTATATTAAACGTATGTAACTGTATTTAATTATGAAAGTGATAAATATTCAACGAGTGTCGGTCATATTGGCTTCTCAACAAACAAAATTCGCCAGACATTTGTGTTCAAAAATTATCAACTTAAACCGTATTCAACATTGTTCATCTACAACGGTTATCAATTGTTTTGTATGAATACAATTTTATCATTAATTATCGACCATTCGGCGGCATCTCAACTAATATACAAAGTACAGATATATTCCAACGAAAAAAACATACAACTATATTTCAACTATAGCTCAACTATATTTCAATTTTCAACTATACTATAGTTCAACTATATTTAATTATATTTCAACTATACTACATATATGTACATTTCAAATTAAATATACACGGAAAAAACACTTTAATAAGCACTGTTGTATTTTATGTACATTCGTTCTCATTTACATGAGAATATTTGCCCCCGTGCCAATTTATGAGAACATTTCATATGTAGCACAATAAAGGTTTTATAAAATTAATTGGTAATTGTCATCATTTATATTTCGAAGGTTCCTATTTCTATATGAATAGTTGTAAATCTAAACAATGGATTTCCAAATTAATATAAGAAACTGTATACAACATAGTTTAACAAATTTGCTTATTATATTAAGAAAATTTATCATATGTGATATGAAAGTTTCTTATTCTAAGTACAACGAGTATCACATTTGTATCAAACCGTACCATTGCTTTATGATACATTTTCTTACTAACCATAACAAAATGTGTAGCTTTTATATGGATCTTTCTTATTTAAATAATAAAATTCATATAATATGCATATTAAACAATGCTATTAGGGAGTGGAATGCCTATCCAATTTTAAACATTTCTTCACGTATCTTTTACAAAGCTTATGTGAATTATAAGAGAACCGTTGCAAAATATTTTAATAAAATTTCGTAAATTCTTGTTAGTGCTTTTAAATAAAACATCTTTTTTGTTAATTTTTAATTGTTGATCTTCATTTATTAATTTAGTTTATTTAAAATTTTATTAAACGTAAATAAATACAATTTGTCGAAGAATGGTCTAGATTGGTACGTCATATCGAACATTAGGTTGATGGAATACTGCTGAATCTTTCGTTCAACAAAGCGTACTTCAATAATTCGTCTGAAAGTAAAATTGGAAAATTAAAATCTATAAGAACATGATTTAGAAGTAAACTCACATAATATGAATAAATACCTACGATTTTCAAACCTATTCCGAATTCAATGTTTCGTTTCAGCCTTTGGTATATGGATAAGAACCTATTACACACAGAGAAAACAAATTAAATTCATAAAATTGTACAGTAAATGATTGTTTTGTTGACATCAATGCATTAGATTTATTGATGTCATTATTGTCCATTAGATACATTGATAAATCATTTTTTTAACTGCCACTTATAAGTGTATAAGAGTTTGGTTTCTAGATTGCAAAGATTAGCCAATATCTGAACACTCATTTTAAAAATGCAATCCCTTTAAAAAATGAATGATCTATTTCAAACCAAATGATATAAAAACATAAAAGCCGTTTGATTTGAATAAATAAATTGGTTGTATATTTTAAAAACTATTTAGACACAGTACACCAAAAACTCAAACACCAAATAAATAATCATAATGTAACCCGCCACAAAAAATAAACATAACCACAAAAGAAAAAAACTTACCTATTCAATTTTTCAAACAGCTAGAAGGAAATACCAAATAGTTTTAAAATTAACAAATTTTATTTTTAAAATTGTAATTTAACAAACACTTTTCTAAAATTTTAACTAAAAAATCACTTCCTAAATGCACACAACCAATGTTCGATATCGATTGATATTAACATAAAATACAAGCCGTGATATGTCATTGTTGATAGAACAAAGAATTAAGATTATATGTACTTCAGATTGATAATGTTTACCATATATTTATTAAATAGTCACATTAAAAATAATAAGACACTGACAATATTGATAGAAGCAATGCCGATATTGAGCCGAAAAACTTTTTTTTTGTTTTTTAACGATATTCGTAAAAATTGTTATATCACAGAAGAACGTATCAATTTCTGTATTATAAATCTTATCATATTGTTTATGAATGGTCACAATAATTTGTTAAAATTAAGTAAGCATGCATAAGAAACTATACTAAACTGGATCACACAAAAATATTAAATTATATGATAATTCCTCTAAAGTTTTGATAGATCGGTTAATTTTAAAATGATGAACCATCTTTTAGTCAAGAGACTTATTATTAAATTTTATATGCTTTAAAAATAACAAACATTGCTATACATTTTATTATTGGGTGTCTTATAAAATATATTGTCTGTAATAATTTAGGAATGGGTCTTTTAGTTTTTATGAGGAATTGCTAAATTTTGTTTCGTGATGTACATGATATTGATTCATACGTACTTTTTTTCCGTGTATAATTACGTGCATGGCATGTAAGACTTAATAAAAAAAAACATTTATTTATTCAACTTTTAATATTTATTTAATCTACATGTCACTTTTACGGAGTTAAAATTACAACTGACTTAATTATGAATTATATTTTCTTAATTCAAATCTAAAATTATTAAAAATGCTACGTGTGCGTCTTATGCTTATCCGCTGGCTCGGGTTTCGCGTATATTATGATGTTTTCTTTAATTGCATTCTCCAAGTGTGGGAAATGCAATTAAGCATTTTCTTTATGTTCGTCTTTTACATGAGACGCATGAGAAATGCTACTATGCACTTCGTTGGAACGTAATTCCTCCGGGGGGTGAAAAAAGGGCGTCCCCGTCCTTTAGCTTGTCGGTCGCTTCTTTTAATATGTTTGACAACTGGTTGACTTTTTCCCTCTCTGCTGATTTTGGAGTTGAGCTGCTTATTTTTACCGTAGCGGGTTGTATACCACGGAGTACAATATAAATGATGAGACTTATTATCCCGATTGATGATATCGTTACTGTTCCTGATAATGTCCACATCCAGTTTTGATGTTTGATCTGTTCTAGATACACGTTCTTGATTTCATTTCTGTTTTGAGTATTCTCCTCCTTTATTATGTTGATGTCTAACGCTTTTATTAGTTGCCTTGTTGCGTTTATGTTATACAGCGCACCTTGGATTTCCTGTAGGTCACTAGTTAACTCGTACGATTGGAATTTTCTGTTTTTAATTGTTATGCTGCAGTTCCAGAACGTTAGTAAAAAGTTTCCCGTTAATTTCCTATCGCTAGGTCCGCAATCTGAGTGTAATGTTTCGTTGTTTGCGTTATTTATAATTAATTTGTTTTCGGTAATAAACTGCATTTCTGTTTCCATCTGGGATGTCACGTTGCAGTGGCTTGATGTGCCCATTATTAGCGGTTTGATGCAATTGTCGTCAAATTCTTGTATCTCTGAATGACTTTGTACAAACTGCTTGTGATCCAATGTTGTATATAACTTCTGGTTGTTTCTGATGAGGTGCAGTGGATGGTCCCGTATGACTGTGTTGTTAATGACTAATGGTACGATCATCAATGTGCTTGAGGTTTCCTTTTCCCATTTTGGTACTGTAATGCCTCGTCGTGAAATGAGATTTTAATACCCTGGTTGACCAATAAATCTTTAATCTTGATGATTTCGGTTAATGTCAGAATTTTACTGCTTTGTAAATTTACTTTTGTCCTAACTATTGCTTCTTGAATTTCTTCTAATATTGTATTTATAGTGTCAATGGTTACTATAGTTGCCAACATGTCTATTTCTGTTAGTATTACTTTATTACTGATGGTGCTGTTCATTATTGCCCTGTTCACTGTTGCAGTTATCATTTGGATTCTTCGATCTATTTGTTGATTTATATGAAATTGTTGGTTATTGGCGTCTATTAATTGATTCATGGTGTTGTTGATTATACGCAGGTCTTCAGCGTCGGGATTCCCCGGAAGCCATTTCCATCCTGAGCCCAAAGCATCCCATCGTTTATGTCTGGTGCTTTGAAGTGGTTTTATTTGACGTAGGTTGTCGTGTAGCTTTTTAATTTTTTGTTTTACTATGTTATGTAATTCTAATTTATCGTACATTTTATTGTTGATTAGTTTGTCAATTGTTCCTACCGTTATTTCTATATTAGTGAGGTTAATTGGATGTATTACCTTAATATTTCCCACTTGAATTTTGCAATGCCCTGTTTTTATTAACAATATCGGGTCTTCGTATAAACTTTTAATTTCTAATTTTTTGAGTAATCAAGGGTTTAATGAATACAATTAAAAAGATACAGATTTGTGGGTACATTATGATATAATTTTCAATTTTGATCATTTTCAATTCAATTTTATAATTTTGTTTTCAATAATATAATAATTTTTATTTTCAATTTTATTTTTTTTCAATTTATAATTTTCAATTCAATTTTATAATTTTGTTTTCATTAATATAATAATTTTTATTTTCAATTTTATTTTTTTCAATTTATAATTTTCAATTCAATTTTGTTTTCAATATAATAATTTTTATTCTCAATTTTATTTTTTTTTTTCAATTTATAATTAGCTAGCTATAATTTTTAAGAAATTTAAATGAAAAGTTCTGAAATGATAAAAAATATTTAGTTTAGTTACACTGTTTTAATCTCTTAATTTTGTTTTTGTTTCGTTTGATATTTCTATTGATATTGAATGTTTTAAAAATTTATATTTTTTGCTTGAGCTTCAATCCCTCTTGCTTGAGTTTTTGTTCTAATGTTCCGTTTGAGAAATACCGATTGATTTTCAAGCAGAATTGGCGGATTTTCTCTATGGATATTTTGTTTTTCCATTTTTTTTTTTATTGCCCCTTCTATACTTAAGTTCACCTGCTTAAATATGTCGTTGGCTTGTCGTTGAATTTCGCAAGGGTTTATTTGATTAATTTGATTGAAAACAATCTCGTTTGGCGTGAAGCCTGTGGAGGAATGCACTGAGCCGTTGTATAAGGCTACAGATAATTCGATTGCGACTGGGACACTGGAATTAGGAAACTTGGTTTTGTTCGTATTGAAAATCTCAATTATCGTTGAATGGGCTTTTTCAATTTGTCCATTCGATTCGGACGAAGATGCGTATTCTAGCTGAACGTTAAGTTTATTAAGATATTCCTTAAATTGTATGGAATGGAATGTTGTTTCGTGGTCCGATATAATTGTATGAGGAATTCCGAATTGAGTGAAGTATCTAGTTAGAGCACTAGTTGTGTCTAACAAATTTTTGGTTTTTATGGGAATCATCTGAGTGGTTTAGCGTCTATTGGAGGGGGGATCAAAGTTGAGTAGATTAATCTACCAGCTCCGTAACCTTCCAGTAGGGTGCGCATCACGTGTGCTGTTCTGGTCTTGTCATTAGGCAGCTGCGTGATGGGTACAATTGTGTAACGGGTAACCTGTTCACAATTCGCAAGTGTACGTACTGCCTCCTCGTGGCAACCACTGGTAACTAAGGCCACTTGGCACATCTTTGGCCATTTGGCAAAGGCTAAAGTACGGCGCTAAAGGAGAAAACCTTGACAAAAAACCCTAATCTAAGGTGGAACAGCATATGCCGAAAGATGAATGGCTGATAGGTTAATCAGCCCAAAATATGCGGACTCTGGATACCAGGCACCCTCCAGTTTTATTTTTAGCCTTCCTGTAGTAAAGCTGGGTGGCCTACAGGTGATTTGCAATTCCGAGCAACTCATAAGAGTAAAATCAAACGGAATACGGGGCAGGAGTAGGAATATACGGGAGTGGGACAACCCTCTCGAGGTCCTTGAGCTCCAATGCTACCGCCTTTCTAGCGGAACTACATGCTGTAGTAAACATCTAGGAGGGAGAGCAATTAGCCCAGATAGTATGTATCACGTACCGGAAGGCAGTATCGTCAGGTTCATTAAGAACCTGAATATTGACTGGACGGATAATTAAGCAGGGGCCAGCACAATAGATCTTTTAGGTCGCAGTGCGAAGTGGCTGATCGCCCGCATGGCCCCCCATAACAATAATAATAATAATGGGAATCATCTGCAGATGTTTCGAAAATGCGTCAATTATGGATAGGAAACTTGACTTATTTATACTAAATATGTCAATATGAAGTCTTTCTAGTGGCCTGTGAGTGATAGGTCTAGGCGATATTTTGATATTATACGGTTTCCTGTCGTATTTATGAGTTTGGCATTTTGACGATCCTCGTTCGTCACGTCTTCAACCATTTTCGTAACGAAAACGAAATGGCCGTCTCTTGAAAAATTCTCTCTGAAAGCTTCTTGGATGCTTTGGTACAGCATTTCTGGCGCTAGAATTGCCGACTGCTTACCATTGTGGAAGTTTTTCATGTAATTTACTATATCGTTTTTCTCAAATACTTTTTGAGTGATAATTATTCTTTTTAAAATTTTGAAAAATTTGTTCCGAAATTATTGTCTCTATCTTGGAAACCTTAAATATAATTTGGTTCCTATAATAGTTTATGGGTCGCTCTGAGAAGTGAATGAAATAATGGTCTGAGGTGTTTGCTGAGTGAAAAGTCTCTATTTCACTATCAGTTTCTGGTGCATTTACCTCATTGACTTCGAGTTCACGTGGAGTGTGATAATTTTTTTCATTGAAATTTATTTCATTTGTAGGTATCCGACTTAAAGCGTCTGCTACCACGTTGGTTTTTCCTTCTCTATATACGACGTCGTAGTCGTAATTCTCGAGCTCCAATCGCCATCTTAGTATTTTCGAACTCTTTTCTGACGTTTTAATAAACGTGAGAGGCTTGTGGTCTGTGACCAAGGTGAATTTGTTTCTGTAATGTACTCGTTCTTAATCTGCACCCTATAAATATTGTAACGTCGTATTCAACTTGTGTTTACCGTATACAACAATTATGTGTACGCCGTTTATATTGATCACCTCATGATCATATGGGGTAGTCTAGTTGTGATTGCGGAAGCATTAAGTTGTGCCATAATACTTATATTAATAAATTCCATAATAATAAAAGTGTGTTTGATTTTACCTTCAAATAAAACATTGGCGACGAGGATTAAAACGGAAATAATATTTTATTACATAATACCTGAATTGTGATTAATTTATTGCTCTTTAATAAATTAATCAAATTAAAATAATATTGTGACCGCGTGTTTGACACAAGTTATAGTTACGGTAAAAATATTAAAAAAAAAAAAAAAATCGTGTTATTAGTGAGTGAGTGATCATGCCTATCGGAAATATTGAAAATTTCGATACAACGAAGCCAAATGAATGGGGCACATATTCAAGGCGTTTTGAACTGTTTTGTGAGGCCAATAAAATCGAAGATGTGCAATTGAAGCGGGCCACGTTTCTTACACTATGCGGGGCGGATACTTTTGAGTTGCTAGAGAATCTTATAGCACCAAAAAAGGTCAGTGATTTAGTGATCAAAGAAATCATGGACACTTTATCTAATCACTTTTCCCCTCGCCCATCGGAAATTGCGGCGTCGTACACGTTCTTCAAACGTGATCAACGTTCGGGAGAATGCGTCGCCGATTACATAGCCGAGCTTCGACGTCTTGCCAAAAGTTGCAATTTCCACAAGGATAGCCTAGATCGCATGCTACGAGATCGCCTGGTTTGCGGTTTGCGCAATATTCAATTGCAACAGATGTTTTTAGCTGAGAAGGATTTACAGTTAGATACGGCTATCGATCGCAGCATTGCCGCAGAAGCTGCCGAGAAGAATCAACAGGTCATTGCTGAAGCTCACAAAGTGCAACAAATCATGCCTAAACATCAAGCAACACCGGGCAAAGCTAATCAACAGAAGAATCCGTCACGCTCACAAGGGTGTTTCAGCTGCGGGGAGGACCATGACCGATCCACCTGCCGATACCGTACTACCACGTGTTCCTTTTGTGGTATAATGGGACACCTCCAACGGGTCTGTCGTGCGATGGCCAGCAGCAGCAACAAGCCTAAAAGCAACCAGAAGCGTTCGAATCGTCGTTACAGAGAAGTGAAAAGTATTTCCAATCCTTCTGCTGTTAATACATCTGCTACCGTCAACATAAACCATGTTCCGTGTCGTTTCGAAGTGGATTCTGGTTCAAGGCACACTATTATCTCCGAGATAACTTTTAAAAAAATGTTTCGAAAATCACCACCACTTCGTGAGGCAAATTTGAAATTGGTCGATTTCCAACGGAATCCAATCGACATTTTGGGATGTTTGGACATTGATGTTTATTACAATGGTAAATCAGTTTCCAGTCTACCGTTATACATCACCACCGGGAACAAAACCAGTGTTCTTGGTATCGATTGGTTCGAGCCTTTAGGGATTTCCATCCAAGGAGTCCATGCAATCACAGACACCAGTTTTTCCGATGTACTGGTGAAATACAGCCACCTATTTTCACCTGAGCTGGGTTCGTACAGTGGGCCTCCAATTATTCTTCAGGTGGATCCAAAAATAATTCCGATACGTTTGCCAGCACGAAGAATTCCTATTGCCATGCGAGCAGCAGTTGAAGTTGAATTAGATAAATTGGTTGGACAGGGAATTCTGGAGCCGGTCGAGTACAGCGAGTGGGCTACGCCTATTGTACCTGTTCCGAAAGCCGATGGCAGTGTGAGAATTTGCGGCGATTACAAATCAACGGTGAATAAAGCTCTCACACCGCATTGTTTTCCGGTTCCATCAGCAAATCACCTGTTATCGACGACACCAAACGGTACTGTATTTGCAAAACTCGATCTCGCCCAAGCATACCAACAGCTCATCGTAGACGATGCATCCGCGCTAGTACAAACAATTACAACACACAAGGGAGCATTCAAGGTGAACCGACTCCAATTCGGTATTAGTACGGCGCCAGGAATTTTCCAAAATTTCATGGAGAATCTACTTCGAGGGATTCCGGGAGTCATACCGTATTTCGACGATATCATCGTCATCGCGTCGTCCGATACAGATTTACGACAGAAGTTGATCGACATCTTCCAACGATTTGATCAAGCTGGTATTCGTCTAAAACAAGACAAATGTCAAATTGGTTGTTCATCCACCGATTTTCTCGGGTACAGAATCGATGCCGAAGGTCTGCATCCAATGCAACAGAAGATCGACACAATTAGAAGCACCCCACCACCAACTGATAAAGGGCAGCTACAAGCTTTCCTAGGCTTAATTAATTTTTACCATTCTTTTATTCAAGATAAGGCAACGCTTGCGGAACCTTTGCACCAGCTACTTCACAAAAATATTCTGTGGAGATGGGGACCTGCCGAGCAGCGCAGTTTCGATGCGCTTAAAGATGCCTTGATGTCCAGCAACGTCCTAATGCCATTTAGTGAGAAATATCCGTTGTTGCTGGTATGTGACGCTTCCCCCTATGGAATTGGCGTTATACTGTCACATAGAGTGGGCACGAAAGAGCGTCCCATAGCTTACCACTCGAGAACGATGACCGAAACAGAACGACGATACAGCCAAGGTGATCGCGAGGCTTTGGCGATTATTGCGGGAGTGAGAAAGTTCCATGAATTTCTCTACGGTCGAGAGTTCGTTATTGTGACGGACCATAAGCCGCTTCTTGGTCGTTTTACCACAGATGTTCCAACTCCACAAATCCTATCGCCGAGAATGATTCGTTGGAGTACTTTCCTGAATGCATACACATTCAAACTCGTCTACCGTGCCGGGAAGGATGTGGGAAATGCTGATGGTCTTAGTAGACTTCCTGTTCCGGGCACTACGATCGTCACAGAGGAAGAAGAGGTGCTGCTTATAGATACGGTACACAAGCCGACCGTCCATGCCGATGACATTGCCGCTTCGACGAACAAAGATCCAGTTCTCTCGCAGATCCTTCAGTGGACACTGCAGGGCTGGCCAGAGAGTAAACCCGTGGAACAGTTTCAGCCATTTTGGGTTCGTCGTGCCGAAGTGAGTACACTCAAAGGATGCCTCCTCTGGGGATATAGAGTAATAATTCCACCATGTCACCATGCACAAATTTTGTCCGCGCTACACACTGCTCATCCGGGTATTGTTAGAATGAAGGCACTAGCGAGGAATTACGTGTGGTGGCCCAAACTAGATGCAGACATAGAGAAGACTGTGCGTCTTTGTAAAAAGTGTCAATCAAACCGTCCTGAGGTGGCACAGGCTCCCGTACACCCATGGGAGGAGACAACAAAACCATGGTCGAGAATCCATATTGATTATGCCGGACCTCATCATGGTAAGACTTATTTTATACTCATCGATTCTTATTCCAAGTGGTTAGAGGTAGTTCAAGTGGCCACAACATCAGCTGCTTGTGGCATACAGGCTCTTCGAAAGATATTTGCCACTCATGGAATTCCAGAGATCATTGTGAGTGACAACGGTACAGCTTTCGACTCCGCGGAATTCCGACAATTCTGTGATACGAATGGTATTCGCTCGGTGTATGTGGCTCCATACCATCCACGTTCAAATGGGCAGGCGGAGATAATGGTCAAAACGACGAAAGATTTCCTTAAGAAGGAGAGTTCTGGCGACATTCAACATCGTTTGGCGAAGTTTCTGCACCACCATCATGCAACTCCATCAACCGCAACCGGCAGATCACCCGCCGAACTCTTATTTAATCGTCGTATTCGAACTTTCTTCGATCATCTTCATCCGGATAATATTCGCGTTCACAAGACCAAACCAGTGGTCGACCAACCGCGAAAACTGTCTGAGGGTTCCACAGTCTGGGCGCGAAACTACTCGTCGGGTCCAAAGTGGATACCTGCTTCTGTTACAAGAACAACAGGGCCTATTTCTTATGCTGTAGAGACTGAACAAGGCCAATCAATGAGACGTCATATTGATCAGTTGCGAAGTCGAGCAACCGATGAACAGATGGACAATTCAACTACCATTCCGATAGATGAACCTCAATCGATTCTTCCGAAAGATGTTGCCAATTCGGAAGACAGTATTTCAACACCGGAAGATGTTCAACCATCAACATCAGGCACGCTAGAATCAACCATTGGTCCATCATCAACCGTACAACAAGAAAATGCACAGCCAAAGAAACGAGCAAAAAAGACACCATCTGAAACCGATGAAGCTTCCCTCCGTAGATCAGCCAGACCGAAAACAACTCCTTCTACATATGTGTCCTAATCAAAGGTGGAGGGATGTAATGTACTCGTTCTTAATCTGCACCCTATAAATATTGTAACGTCGTAGTTTCCGTAAAGGTAACACTGGTATTTTTTTTGTTGTGGCCCATATTATAGCCAGTGCCTCTTTTTCATTCGTGGCGTATTTGAATTCGGTCTCGTTAAGAGTTCTTGATGCGAATGCAATGGGTCTTTCGACTCCATCTTGCACCTGCGATAGGACTGCACCAAGAGCAAAATCTGATGCATCCGTAGTCAGTATGAAATTTCGTGAAAAATCGGGATATGCTAGGATTTGATCTGTTGAGATGATCCTTTTAAGGCTTTCAAAAGATTCTTTGTAGTCTGGATCCGCAATATTAATCAAAGCATCTTTCTTCAGATATTTTGTCATGTGCTTGGTTAATTTTGAATAGTCTCTGATGAACCTTCGGTAATATCCTGATAGTCCTAAGAACTGTTTTATTTCTTTAGCCGTCTTAGGTATTGGCCAGTTTAAGATTTTATCTATTTTCTCGGGGTTTGGTTTTACCCCGTCCTGAGTGATTATATGCCCCAGGAACTCGGTTTCCCGTTTCAGAAACTCGCACTTGTCGAGCTGAATTTTTAAATTAAAATGGGAAAGCCGTTTAAATACAGTGTCCAGGTTATTTATGTGGTGTTCTAAATTTTTACCCACGATGATAATGTCGTCGAGGTAAACGTGACAAATTTTTCCTATCAAACCATTGAGAACGTTGTTCATCGCCCGTTGGAATGTGGCGGGACCGTTCTTAAGGCCAAAGGGCATTCAAGTAAACTCAAAGTGGCCCTTATCTGTCGAGAAAGCTGTTTTCTCTTGAGATTTTTCATCCATAGGAATCTGGTGAAATCCAGATTTTAGATCCAATGTTGAAAAATAAACAGATTTCCCTAAATTATCGAGAATTTCCTCAATTTGTGGCATTGGAAACTTATCATCTTTGGTTTTCTCGTTGAGCTTTCGGTAGTCTATCACTACCCTTACTTTTTTTATGCCTGATGCATCATTCTTTTTTGGGACAACCCAGATGGGTGATGTGTATGGGCTGATCGAATTCTTTATGATACCACTATCTAGTAGCTCTCTGACTTGTTCCTCTACATCCTGTTTGTAATGGTGCGGATACCTGTACGTTTTTGTGTAGACCGGACTATCGTCAGTTGTTATAATCTTGTGTTTTGTGATCGTAGTCGCTGATAACTTTTCCTTTTGTTTTAACAGAATTGATCGATTATTGAAAATGGTTTCTGTTAAGACGTATTTTTCCTTTTCACTCAAATGATTCATTCTAATCAATTTCTGGATACATTTTTTATCTAGAGTTTTATTCTCCGAAAGTGGTATTGGGTTGAGTGTTTCAAAGTTATTCACTTTGAGCTTTAGTTTAGGAATCCGTTTAGGAGGTTCGGGGTTTCCCGTAAGAATTTTGACGGTTGTCTTGAAGTTTTCAGCTTTATACAGTCCTGGTTGTACTGTTATGTCTTCGTTTAATTTTTCGAAACCAGTAACTAACCATTCTCCGTTTTCCGATGTATTAAGCGTGACTGTATGGTTATAGAAATTGTCCTGTGGATAATATCTGTTGAATTTATATACACGGTTGTTCAGTGTAATACTGTTAGATTTAAAATCTATCTTGGCATTCATTTTCGCCATTGTTTCGGCTCCTAGAATTCCATCGAAAAATTTATGGAAATCTAGTTGATAGTATGTTTGTTCCGGTTGATTATCTCCTAATAAATTTAATTTCACTTTTTTTTCAACTTTATGGTTGCCTAAAATGTTTTTAATTGTGGTTCTATTTATATTAACGAAATTTTTGAGATTTAATAAGTTATTGATTTCTGGCGTAATGACATTTTTGTTCGCGCCAGTATCTATTAGAAGTGTTATATGGCCTTGTAAGTACTCATTATAACACTTGAGGTACGGAAGATAATTTAATCTTCCGTATCTGACTCGATGATCCCTTGAAAATTTCCTGAGTCCCCATCTTGGATCTCGTCGGAATTTTCTTCGTTCGAATCTGACACTAGGTCGTCTGGAATTTCGTTTTTAGTTTCATGATTGTGAATCATTTTCTTAAATGAGTTTCGAGTTCTCATGGATTGATCGACGTCCATAGGAGACATTGATCCTCGAACTGAATAGGTTTGTTTTTTATTATTAAAATTTGGTGGTAACGGATCTTTATTTTTTGGTTGGTAATAATCAATTGCTTTTGGTTTTTGAGAATTATTGGGATTGTTGGGTTTTTTCGAGTTACTTGATATTAACTCGTTACTATTGAATTTACAGAGGAAGGCATATGCCTCCTCTATACATTTTGGTTTTGCCGCTTGGGCATAGCCAAAATAAGGTTTTCGTAAACCCGAAATGAAAGCTGCTAGTGCGTCTTCTGCAATAAAAGCGTTGATTGCAGGCCATGATTCGCTATATAATGTATTTTGTCTAGACAGTGATTTGATATTTTGCACATTTTCTTTTATTTTCGTAAAATAACTGTGCATTGTCATGTTTTCGGTCATCTTTGTGGACCATAATTGAGATTTATAGAACGAAAGTTCCTGGCGATCGCCTAAGGCTTCCATTAAAACATCTTTTATTTCCAAAAATGATTGGGGATTTCCGGCAAGACATAATATATCTTTTGCCTTTCCTTCTATTTTATTCAATACCGATTGAATGTATAGTGCGAACTGTTGTTCTGATACCAGTGGTTGAAATACTAGCAGTGTACTTTCTGCTGTTTTCAGCCAAGCTGATAATTGTTTACGATTCCCATCGTAATGTGGAATCGATTTAATAGGATCCGGGATCCTGAACAAGTCAACTGTTGACATTTGTTCTTTAACTTTAACAGGGGTCTCGAGTTGAGCCTGTGGTTGATCTACTTTATCGAAAAGAAAATTTAATTTTCCATCTTGCTCCACTTGTGCATCGTTCAATTTTTTTAATTGTTCTACGATCACGTTTAGTTGTGTAGCTAATTCTTCCATTTCTACTATTGAGTTGGTTTCTTTGTCAAAGTTTCTATTCTGATCAAAGATTTTTAACTTTTTACTCATATGTTAGACGCTAATGGATTTAATATTATTATATTTTTTTTGTTTACTGTCACTATGCGATCCACTGATGCTAATCGTGAACAGTATGGTACCGTTGCGTCTATCTGGTAGTGCGCGGTCGTACCGAGGTAAAGATTTTAATAATATTTTATCGCTTTACTTTAAAAAACACAGCAATTGCTATCCACTGGTGCTAATTGCCTTTTTATCGTAAAATATTAATAAAACAAAAAATCTTACCTTTGTTTGCAATCGTTCTGAGAGAGTGGGTAACAGTGGTGTCTTCAATGAAATCCGGCGGAACCTCAAGTCAACCAACGGTTTATTAACCTTCAGTTGGCGATGTAACACTAATAATTTTTCTTCACGAAATTAAACTGTCACGGATTCACTTCTGAATTTGTTTTTAAGTTCAAATTCTTTGCACTGTTAATAATTTCACTGATTTTCCACTAAACCGCGGCTGCGCCAATTACGTGCATGGCATGTAAGACTTAATAAAAAAAAACATTTATTTATTCAACTTTTAACATTTATTTAATCTACATGTCACTTTTACGGAGTTAAAATTACAACTGACTTAATTATGAATTATATTTTCTTAATTCTAATCTAAAATTATTAAAAATGCTACGTGTGCGTCTTATGCTTATCCGTTGGCTCGGGTTTCGCGTATATTATGATGTTTTCTTTAATTGCATTCTCCAAGTGTGGGAAATGCAATTAAGCATTTTCTTTATGTTCGTCTTTTACATGAGACGCATGAGAAATGCTACTATGCACTTCGTTGGAACGTAATTATATATATCTCGACGAATCGAAACGTATATTCCATTTACAATATAATTCAACGCCAACCGTATACATTTATACACGGATCATTCAACATTCAACATTCAACGTTCAACAAGTAACCACATGGTATTTCATCGAGGAAGTAAGGATAGAAACAACTAAAACATAATTTAAATTTATAAAAGTCAATATTCATATTAAAATTAATTGTAAATTGTAATTTAACACGTTGTCTAGTTAATCCATATTTGGTTGTGGCCTAATTAATTTAAAAAAAAAAAAAAAGATCAAATGTCGAAGCATAATCAACACTCTGCAGGGTCGTATAAAATATTTTGAAAATCAGTTAGAAGAAACTAGTTTAAAACAGGGTGATCTTGAATCTATGCTGGATCGCATTAAATCTCTTTATGTAAGATTCGATGATGCTCAGTTCAAGCTCGAGGAGTTCGAGCACACAGAGGTGGATTCAACCGTGCGTGATAATTTTGAAACATATTGTAGAACGATCGAATCTAGAATTCGAAGCAGATTGCATGGCTTTGATGAAGGGTCCGCAAATTTTTCCAATGCAGATTCATTACATAAAGTCAATCTTAACCATAAAATTTTCACTACCGTTGCCTGAGGTTCCGTTGCCAAAGTTCGATAGGTCTTTCCTCTCATGGGTCGGTTTTCGTCAAACTTTCGTACAAAGAGTTCACAACGAAATCAAAATTAATACCAATCAAGCCTATGATAAGCTTAGTGTCAAGAAAGGTGTAAATTGTTGAATTCTTCAAAATATTTACAATGAACCATACTTGGGATACAAATAATCTTTTTTACCATACTATGGCGAATATTTTATATGTGTGGTGAATAATTTTAAGCTTTTAGAAATCGGTGTTGCAAGTCCGTCGGCATTTTTTAAATTTTACAAATTTGTATTTCTTGTGTTGGTGCGATAATGTTGTTTATCACATTTAATCTAAAGAATAAAGCAAGCACACTATCAAAACTCTACAGAAATTGAATTTTTGGTAATACATTGAAATTGAAAGTGCTTTTTAAACTATACTCAATGTCTTCATTATGGCGTCTAAAATACACCAAATAAATCCAAATAAATAATAACATTAAAGTAAAAAGCCTGCACAGAATGTATTAAAATCCCTTTATTATGATGGGTGGTCTATTGACCAGCCTTTAGAACTCAGTCCAAAAATAAAAATAAAATTAAAATTCAACAAACATTCTACTGAGAATTTATGTAAAATTTATGCAAAAGTACGAGTATAGGTAAACGTAAAATTTATTTACTGTAATTTCTTAAACATAATAATTATTGTCTTGGCAGATATGTACGAGTATAAACGGCGGATATTGTCACAAGTCAAATTAAAGCCTAGGAAACATAAATCTTTATCTTTGACAATTTAAATAATAATAATAAAACAATTTCGTGATTTGAAGTGATTGATAAAGGATTCTAGGATGTTAACTAAAATTATAATTTCTTAACTAACCTTCAAAAAATTTTATTTTTACTAAACATGAATAAATTTTTAACATACTCGAGACACAACCAATATTATGTCCTCAAAAAGTCAATCAAATCCGTATTTTCAATATTGATTACAAATTTGTTTGCCAATATATTGGGGGAATAAATTATTTGTCAATGGATATATGTAGACGCCAACCAAACGATTTTTAATTTTTTATTTTTGGTATTTAATATCATATATGGTTGATCAATGATCATTATACATGATAATCAAACAAAATACTGCTGCTGTTCTATAGATTATCAAAACTATATAATAACCACTAATTTAATTTATATAAAATCACAGCAAGTGGTGAATTTAAATATCAATATATTTAAAATTTAGACGGTGATCTGTGATTATCATAACCATCTAAGATCATAATATTTGGTATATTTGGATTTGAGAGATCAAAATTTTTTAGATTTTAAATTAATTAAAATTTAATTGGATGAATTCAAAGAAGATAAATGGATTTTCAAACTGTTATTATCAATTTTAATTGTGACATAAAGTATATTGATCTGACGTTTCGTTGGCAGCTTGGCTTTTTTATTATTAGTTTTATGTATAGCTATTAGGTAAATTCCTTTATATAAAACGAGACTTGGTTGCAAAGTTTTTCATTTTTTTAAATTTTATTTGACGTTTGAAATTTGGAGTTTTACTTATAATAAATGGTACAACAACTAATGATCTGACCCACTCCTTTATCATATGGCACGGTTCTTGTAGCGACTTGCAATCAGTGGTTTGGGGAGGTTTTAAAAATCCTCATTGCTGTAATTTACAATACTAATAATTGTAGATGTGCGTTGATTTCTTAATTTTGCGATAACAAGTTGTTATATATCGTGTTATTTTCAGGAAACCTTTCTCTGCGTAAGCCATTTAGTTGATTTTTATTTATTCTTAACCTAACATTCCTATTGCTGCCAAAGCGAATGATAGAGAAACGCAACTTTCGTCCGATTTTTCTTTACTAGTTTAAACTTGGAACTCATGCTGCCGAAATGACAAATAAAATCAACACTGCGTTCGGCCACTGGTTCGAAAAGTTTCGTAATAGAGATGACGTAACGAAGCGACGCAAATACTCGTTAGCACGACAGAACACAATTGTAGATTTTCGTTTTTGGGGCTCTGAGTTTGTGGTCTATTTTTCATGGGATTTCCAATAAAATTAAATTTTCTACGAAATATGTAGAAATATTCGAGCAATCTAACTTCCCGTTGGCACGACAATTACTGGTCTTTACACCTATTGATAGAGGTATCAATAATCGAAATCGGAGCACAAATGCAGATTTTCGATTTTTGGGACTCTGAATTTATTGTCTATTGGAGGTTTGAAAGAGTCTCTTGACTGGTTCTCTAGGTGGTTATTATTATTATTATTTACTGGAGGGCCATGTGGGCGATAAGCCACCTCGCATCGCGACCTAATAGATCTATTGTGCTGGACCCTACTTAATTATCCGTCCAGTCAATATTCAGGCTCTTAATGAATCTGACAATACTACTGGCCGGTACAAGATACATACTATCCGGACTCATTGTTCTCCCTCCTAGATGTTGCAGTCTTTGCTGGGAAATGGCTGGGTAATGGCACAGAACATGTTCCGCTGATTCCGCTTCCAGACCGCAGAAGCGGCATCCATCTGTCGTACTTAGGCCCATCTTCTTTAGGTGATACCTTAAGGGGACATGACCTGTGAGGAAGCCAGTAAGCAGCCTCAACTCAGGTTTCCTAAGTTCAAGACACTCCTTAACCCTGACAGACGAAGGTGATATAAATTTCTTCGCCTGCCGTAAACCTGGAATTCTGCGCCAGTAGGAGGAGTTTTGAACATCCTCCCAGCGTTTTACCGCTGCTCTAAGGTGTCCATTAGTGACACCGCAGAAGGGTTCTGATCCAATAAATGGAGAGGCAGAACCCTCACGGGCGAGGCCATCAGCTGCCTCGTTTCCTTCGATTCCAGTATGACCTGGCACCCACATAAGTGTTACCTTATTTGAGCCTGCCAGATGTTTAATAACCTACAGACAATCCCATACCAGCCTTGACTCAACGGTACAAGACCTAAGAGCTTTTAAGGCCGATTGGCTGTCTGATACAATATAAATCTTTGCATCGTTTAGGCCTTTTGCTATGCCTATCCTAGCGCAAAGTTCTATAGCATGTACTTCTGCTTGAAAAACGGTAGCATTGGTACCCAAGGACTTCGAGAGGGTAGTGCCACTCCCGTGTATTCCTATCCCCGCCCCATCTTCCTTTTTTGATCCATCTGTAAACCATACCATGGACCCTCGCTCAAATGATGGTCCACCTGCCCTCCTTGCAGTTTTGCTTGGATTGACACTGAGTCCTTCCTGGTAACACCACTGCCATATTATATTGAGTGCATTTTGCATGCGATCAGAAATGACCTCAACAAACTTGCCTCTGATTATGATAGCCACATCATCCGCATAGCCCTGGACATCAAACCCATGGCTACTCAGAAGGACCAGTAGTTTGTCAATAACCAATGACCACAAAAGAGGAGATAGTACGCCTCCTTGGGGGCAGCCCTTTATGGCCTTGATGGTTACTGATTCGCCACCTAGTCTGGCAGTAATCTCACGATGTTCCAGCATGGAACGGATCCACCTAATTGTAGAAAGTGGAACCCTTTTTCCCATTGCTGCCCTCTCTATAGATCCATAGGAGGTATTATCAAACGCCCCCTTAATGTCCACAAAGGCACAAAGGGCAATTTCTTTATATGTCACTGCTTTTTCAATCCTCGTGACTAGCCCGCTAAGGGTCATAACCGTGGATTTACCAGTTTGATACGCAAACTGGTCCCGATGCAGCGGATTCTCTCCGAGGACCTCACTTCTTATTTGATAGTCCAGGATTTTTTCCATCGTCTTCAAAAGAAACGATGTGAGGCTAATTGGCCGATATGCCCTGGTCTGGGTGTCTGGACGACCCCCGCCCTTTGGTATAAAGACCACATTTACTTTCCTACACAGTTTCGGAATATAGTTAAAAGCATAACTTGCCCGAAACATCTGGATCAAGCTGGAGAGTATTTCCTCAATACTTTTTTGAAGTAAAGCTGGAAAGATACCATCCCCTCCAGCGGATTTGAAAGGTTTGAAAGACCCAATAGCCCATCGCACCTTGCTGGGTGTGAAAATTTTCCCAGATAGACTCCAGATCCTACTGTGAGGCGCATAGGCCACCTCACTTGAAGGATCATGCGAGTCCTCTTGGGCTCCTACCACTACTGAATCCGGAAAGTGGGTCTCTAGCAGTACCTCTAAGGTTTCCTTCCGGTTTTCAGTGAACCCCCCATCTTGCTTTTGGAGAAGTCCTAAACCATTTGAATGATCCCTGGAAAGGACTTTCTGGAGACGAGCTGCAGAGGGCAATTCATTGATTCCCTCACAGAAATTCCTCCAGGTAGCCTTCTTGGATCTCCTTAGTTCGAGATTATATTCCGTCAAGGCCATCTTATACTCGCCCCATTCACCGGTGCGTTAAGCCTTGTTGAATAATCTTCTCGATTTTTTCCTCAGTTTACCCAGCGTCCCGTTCCACCAAGGGACCATCTTTGTGGACTCTCTTCGCTTAACTGGGCAGCTGTTCTCGTAAGCCAAGTGTATAGAATTATTCAGCTGGTTTGAAAAGATCTCCAAACCCTCTAGGTGGTTTGAAAGAGTCTCTTGACGACACCGTTGTGAATAATGTGGTAGAACGTGATCTACATGTAACGGTCCGAGAGGTTGCGGAAGGATTGTCTATTGGGATCGCAACCGTTTCCCGTCATCTGAACGACATTGGAAAGACGAAGAAAATGGACAAATGGGTTCTGCACGAACTGACGTAAAAGACTATGGTCACTATATGGTGGAGGGGTGGTGCACTACCATTTTTGGAAACCTGGTGAAATAATCAAAGCAAGGAAGTACGGTTTGCTTACTTCCTAGACATATCACAATAAATCAAAATCTATAAATCAAATGATATAATTGAGAGTTATGTAAGCATTTGTTGCCCTGGTTGGTTGTTTTTTTTTTTTTTATACATCTTATAACTGCAGACTTACAGGCTATACTAAAATTACAATATTTACAAATTTACAAGACTAATACTAATTTGGTAATGTAAATATAGATCAATAGCAATGTCCTATCACATTTAGGATTTCATTTGAACTCGATATCAGCCTACTTAGATAATATGCAGGAGTCTACCCGTAAACTCAGCTACCGTTTCGATGCCTGCTAGTTCGTGGAGGCATTTGACTGTATATTGCCTATAGTCCGGGGGGCCCGGCCAGCTATCAGTTACAAACCTTAGGCCTTTATTTTGAATTCTTTGGATCACAAGCTTTTCCGAGTCATTTGTCAAATCATACCAACGCCAGTGATGCATATATCATAATTGGTCTTACTTATACTTTGTACACCATCAGTTTATTTTTGTAGTCCAAGCAACTTGCACTGCCCATGATTGGATACAGGACACTGAAGGCCGTGGCCGTAGACGCCAGCTTTCTCAAATTGTTTATGTGGGAGAAGAAACTCAGATTACCTGATAAGGTAATGCCCAAATATTTGGCCGATTTTACTTCATTAATCTCCTGGCCATCAACTGTCACCGGGACCGCATTTTTTAATTTATTTTTGTATTTTGAATGTGGATTGAAATATATCAGCTGTGTTTTGTCAGTGTTCATTTGTATATTCCATTTTTTGTAGTAGTTTACTAGAGAATTTATGTAAATTTGTATCCTATTTGCGCATTGGAACTCGCTGCGGTTTGTGCAAAAAATGGCAGTATCATCTGCAAAAATTTGTAACCTGGTCTCCGGAGTCGTGTGTGTTATCATCTGCAAAAATTTGTAACCTGGACAGCGATTTTGGTCGCAATTTGAGGATTGAGTTGAGTATTACCGGAAGGCAAAAGTATTGGTAAATTGTATTGGTGTCCAAAGAATAGAGAAAAACAGAGAATAAACATTTGAAATATAAAAAAAAAATTCAGTGTCATCTCATGCGTACGAAAGGTTGTACATATTTTTATTTCCAGTAATTTTTTGCAAAATTTAAAACTAATAAAATTGTTACTTGAATAATGATTTAAAGATAAATAAATATTAATTAAAAAAGGCAAATAAATCAGAAAAATATTTATAAACTATAATTTTATTAATAATTTTAAGTTAGAAAAATTACACGACGTGCATACTCCCTTTCCTGCGCTTGGATCAACACTAAAAGTTAAAATCACTAATTTACTTCTTATATTTTTCACATTATCTCTCTTATCCGATGTTAAACAAAAAACCTTATGCGTATGCCATGTTATATTAAACAAAAAACTAAAAAATACGCACATTTGACAGTGTCTAATGGGCGTTTTTTAAGTTTTTTGTTTAACATGATGCAAATAAGAGAGATAAAATGACACGAAAAAGAGGGATATAAAATATAATGTGGAAAAAATAAAAAGTAAATTAGTTATTTTGGCTTAGTGTTAATTCAAGCACAGGAAAGGGTGGATGTACGTCGTGTGATTTTTCATCATTTTAAATTATTAATAAAATTATAGTTTATCAATATTTATCTGACTTATTTTCCATTTTTAGTTAATATTTATTTATCTTTAAATCATTCTTCCATTAACAATTTTATTAGTTTTAAATTTTGCAGAAAATTACTGGAAATAAAAATATGTACAACATTCCTTTCGTGCGCATGAGATAACACTGAATTGTTTTTTTTTAATTTTTCAAATGTTTATTCTCACATAACTCAAAAAAAAAAAAAAAAAAAGTTAGAAATATTATGAATGTGGCCGACGAAGAATGTAAAAATTAAAAACCATTTATTTATGCTGCTTTTTGTTTTTTATATTGAAGATCACCACGAGCAATTGATTGCGTACATTGTTTTGGATTTTTGGTAACGAAGTAAAATGAATGTCTCGTTTACAACAACAATAGATAGAAAAACATGAATTCCTCATGTTAAAAGGTAGGGAAAAATAACTCAAGGCGAGCGGAAGCAACAAAAAAGTTGAACCGATTTCACCCGCTTAGCTTATTTTTGATACTTACCATCATGAGAAAACACACTAATACAATAAAAATATTTGACGGCACACAATAGCAAAATGTATATTATACGCCGTGTACATATACAAAATTCTCAATCCTCAATCCTCATTTTGCGACCAAAATCGATACCCTGGTCTCCGGAATGGTATGTCATACGTAAAAAATGACATAGAGCAGTGGTCCTAGCACCGATCCCTTAGTAACACCAGCAGTTGTGCTCTTATGACGTACGAATCCAAACTGTTCATCAGGGATTAGATGGTGCACTGAGTCCCACAGTTTTCGGGATATTACGTGCTCTGCTATCTTGCTGAGGCCGCTCAGCAGGCTAATCGGCCGAGTGTTTTCCGGTATACAAATTTTCCCTGGCTTTGGTATAGCTATCACCTTGGCAGTCTTCCAACTATCAGGAAAGTAGCCACAGAAAAACATAGCGTTTATGATCTTCACGAGCTGATCTATCCCTGACAGATGCAGTAGCTTTGTTGCAGTGTAAATTCTGCAATGGATCGTGTGCACGTCGGATTTGCAACATGAGTCCGATAACTAAACACTGTCTCTTAATAATCGGCTATCTTTTCCGTAATTACACGCGAATCGATAACTGGTCCTTCTGCATCTTCTAAAATCATATTTACTCGCCTAGCTGGTTTCGCTATTCTGATATATTGAAATAGGTTCGAACGATTCGGTTCGATGTTCTTTAATTTATTTTGTAGTACGTTCTGAAAATGTATCCGGATCTCGTCGTGTATGTGCCTAGTCGTTGAATTTATTAGTGTAGAACTGAAGAGGGTGGGCATCCTTCAATGCATATTTCGATAGAAATTCCTGACTTTTATCATCTGGATAATATAGGACGGAAGTTGCTTGCAATGTGCATCTTGACTGATGCATAAGGAACATACTTTTCTACTGCCTTGGTTATTGTCTGTGTGATTATAGAAACTTGCTGATTAATTTCTGCAGCCGTAACAACTTAACATCGTTCGACTTATGTGTGATACTGGATTTTCCAGTTACCTGAAAGACCACTGGGAGGTGATCAGAGCAAAACTCATCCAAAACGACCAGTCTGTCATTTATATTTATGTCCCTTGTAATAGCCAGGTCAATCACCGAACTGCCTCTGGTGCCCCTAGAAGGAAAACTTATTTGGGCATTCTTAAGCTCACAATACTTCATTTTCGGCATGGCTATCCCACAGTGAGTGTCTGGCATTAAAATCTTCGCACATTACAACTCTGTTGTGCGTCCCGAAAAAAGTTTTGGAGATCGGAATTTTTAATCCTCCAAAAATATATGGACATAACCGTAAAGGAGTCCCTTCCTTCTCCGATATATAGAGAAGAAGTGGCCGTGTAGTTGTTCTTAATGAAGCATTTTGGACCAGAATATTTATTATGGCTCCTGATTAAAATGGCAGTGTCCCCCAATTTCGGTTTTTTTTGGCGTTGGTCTTATAGATTCTATAACCCTCGACATGAAACGAGTATCTATGAGTTAAATAAGTTTCATTTAGCCATACAATTTGTGGCTTGTGTTTGTTTAAAAGTAAAGTCAGTTCTTGGCGACGGTCCAAACTGACAAGGATGTTACAGTTGAGTGTGAGTAGCTTCATTTCAGAAACTGGCAGATAAATTGTAGGTACATCGACTTTTGTGTTGTGATGTCCTGAACAAAGTTTAGTTTGGTAAGAAAATTTGAAACATCGTGGATAGAGGATAATGAGGCCCCTTTGGTTTTATTTGTTCTGCTTAAGAGACCCCCTAACTAAAGTAGTTTGAGTTAAATACTCTTCGATTTTTTAAGATATTTACATTTGTTGATTTGTTAATATTACCTACAAATTTTCTCCGTTCTGGACACTCCGAGTAGCTCGCAACATGGTCCCCTCCACAGTTGGCGCACTTTATTGGGATGGCTTTGTTGTTGTCTCTGGGACAGTTTCCTGGTTGTGCGATGAATGAACAAAAAAAAAATTATATCAGCTCCTCGACTGGTTTAGAAAAAAATTAAAATTTTTTTCGACCCTTCGGAAGAAGTTTCTTAACAAGCTCAACTATTTAGACATTTCTTGTAAAGTTTTTTGTGGATAATTTAAAATTATTCAAAGCTCTCTTTGAGACTTCCAATATTATTCGAGTTTTGCATCTCTGTTACTGCCTTTCACGGGATATTAAGGAAAGTATTCGTTAAAATTCAAATCACGAGTTGCGAGCTCCGTTTTTTAAATAATTTTTTTTTTTGAGGTAATGAACATTTTAAAGAACAATTTAACATTACAGAAAGGAATCTGAACCGTGAATTTAGAAGATTTTGAAGATTTTTCGAGATTATTCGAGATTATTCGATTCCGTTTTTCAAGAACTGCCAGGTTATTTGAGGTTTACGTCAAATTTTATGCTTCGAAATTTCGACATTTTTGAGATTATTAAATCGTGAAATTTACGGAAAAATAATACAAATAATGGTTAAAGTTTTTACCGGTAGAGAAGTTTAACGCCAAACTTAAGGCATTTATATTTTACAAAATTTTCCTCAAGATCACAATAGGTCAAGCCGCTAAATTAGAATTTTGAATTGTTGAAGTAGTGCCGGAAAATTCCTCCTTTAGTTCGTCCAAGTTCAGCCGAAGGACGGACACGACAATTTAAAAATCGATGTTTTGTAACCTAATTCGTAGGGAAATGTGAAAATTAATGCTACTTCTCGGATATTTCTTCTTCTCTTCACTCAGGCGTAACCGTCTCAACTCTAATGATTGCTTAAAAATTTCTGTTCTAATTCAGTGTAAGCACTCACAACAGAAATTTTCTAAAAGTTTGAATTTTCAAATTTATACACAGTAAACCATCAACAAGTCTTTAGAGTCTTTGGAGACATCCACACATACACACTACTCGAAAGTTGCTCCTTAAATTAAATCGAAGGCTTTCCAAGAAAATCATTATCAGAATGAGATCACGATCATTTATCAAAACAAGTGAAAATGTTTTATTTGCATAATGTATGTAGTAGATATAAGTACTCGTATGTAGATTAATAATTTTTATATGTAAGCTTCAATGATTTATGGTGTGGGCTTTAAATGATCAATTCTGACTAATGAGCTATCTCCGGTTTTCTTTTACAATGCAGCAGCTCTTAAACAAATTAATTCTACATAGTTTGTTTTTGTCAGTTCTATACATTTACAAAGTACATAGTAATATTTGCAAGTAATATTTTTAATGTAAGAATTGTTTGTTAGCTAAAATCTCATAAAATGCTATAAAACACTGTTGCATTGTTAATATTGCGCGAACTCATTGAAATCCGCAATCGATTGAATTTCGAATACTTCGTTACGGATTTTAGTCAAAAACCTAAAATCCTGTCATTTATAAACCAAAAACAACTGTTTTTAGATCAATGATTTATAGACTTTATTATGTAAATAACAATTAAATCGCGATTAACAATAGAAAAATATAAGATTTGTAAATGACGAATCGTATTGTACACAATTTTTTTTTATTTTGAATTAAATTGATTAGATGTGTAGTACACTATAAAAATAAAAAGAATTATTATCTTTTGTTTATACATTACATAGTACATTATTATTATGGTTTTAGTAGTTGTGTGATTGTTAGTTTTGTATTTTTTTATTTAATGCGAATTATCATTGCATGCAATGCAAATTTTTATTTTATAAATAAAAAAATTGGTCGATGTTAGTTTTTTATTTTAATGAATTGTTATATTATGTACTTAATTTTATGAATGAATTTATATCTTTCATATTTTTTTTTTGTTACTAATTAACGTCCAATTCTATGTTTGTATTACATCATAACAGTAGTTATGTAAGATCTAGGTCCAATGATAACGTATACCGTATAATTTGTTTCACTGAGAATACCAAATTCACTGTAACTTTTATTTTATTATGTGTAAGTCTAAATTGGTTGTAACATAAAGAATTTTGTAAAATCCCCATTGCACCAAACTGTCTAATATGGTTAGGACGTTCTCATGTCGTTTATCATTGTTCGTTAGAGTCAAGTACTGTATGAGTGAACTGACATTTGAATTTAACTTTTCTCTCGATGCCCTACTATTCTGACTACTAAACTTTTTAGGTTGTAATGCAGCGAACAATGGACATTGCTTACGAAAAAATATATGCGTGATCCGGTAATTTTGTTTGAGACGGCACCTTAAAAACATAAAACAGAAGTATACAGTGTATTCCATATTTCCAAATACATATTGTAAATTACTATACTATACAAGCGTCTATACTGATGTAAAATTTCCGATATTTTTAAATTTGTTAATGTTACCGGTAATATTACCGGTAAGACAATTTTTCGTGTATTTTTCGTGAAATTTCAGATATTTTAAAATTTGTTAATATTACCGGTAACACAATTTTTCTCTTACTACTATACAAGCGTCTATACTGATGTAAAATTTCCGATATTTTTAAATTGGTTAATGTTACCGGTAATATTACCGGTAATAAAATTTTTCTCTTACTACTATACAAGCGTCTATACTGATGTAAAATTTCCGATATTTTTAAATATTTTTAAACCGGTAAGATAATTTTTCGTGTATTTTTCGTGAAATTTCCGATATTTTAAAATTTGTTAATGTTACCGGTAGTATTACCGGTAACACAATTTTTATTCAATATTCCAATTTGTACCAAAGAACGCTAGTAATGTTTTGACGTCTGAACAAAAGTAGTAAGATTTTAAAATAAAACACAAACTGCTCATTATTCTCTCAAATATATTTTATCCTCTTGAAAGTAATCTCCTTCGGGTAGAATACACTTATGCCAACGTTTTTTCCAGTCTTCGAAACAATTTTTAAAATCTATTTCCGGAATGGCCTACAAAACCTTCTTTGATTCGGCTTGAATCTCTCCAATCGTTTTAAAACGATATCCCCGCAGCGGTTTCTTGAGTTTTAGGAATAGCCCAGAAGTCAAGCGGAGCTAAATCGGGCGAACGGTAGTTGCGAAACAGTATTGGTAGAATTTTCAGTGTGGGGCTCATTAACATAATGCAAAAACCAAGAGTTTTCTGCCCAAAATTTTCATGATGTCAACAAGATCTCTAATTGTGAATCGACGATTTTTGAGCATCAAATCCTTCACTTCCTTGATGTAGTGTTCATCGGTAAGAAAATAATTATTCTTACTTTCCTCCAAGTCATCTTCTTCTTCAAGCGAATATGATTATGCAGCCTCATCCATTAATAATAATTTATATTTGATTCAGAAGGAATAACTTCATCTCGTTATCCGCACTTCCTACATTCGATCTCGACAGGTTTAAGTTGTGCAAAATATACGTTAGTTTTCCTGCACGGATCAACAGCCAATGGATTACTTGTTGCGGCTATGTGTATAAAAACATAGGTACTGAATGTGCTTTCCATGCAGGCATGCTCAAAATATCAACCACCAAGCACTTAAAGATGAAGTAGAACACAAGCTGCTCACTTTCAGCCACACCTTTCTAAAGACTCATATATTTTGTTGTGATTCCGAAAGACTCTTTCCTCGAATAGCTGGTTCAAGCAAATTTGCGGCAAAATGTAGCGACTGTAAACATTTTTTGGCCGTTCGTGTTATATTATCAAAACAGTACTTTAGACAAAACAAAAAACTCTCAAAAAAGCTGACCAATTAGCAATCGGAGGTAGTATACAGTAAACCATTTTGAATAAGAGATCGTAGATGCCAAATGTGATGTCGAATGTAGCATGAAAAATATGCGAGTTTTTTTATTTCCGAATCCATCCGTACGACTGACTGAAAATTTCAAACTGTTCATAGACTGAATCTTAAAGATATCGACAATGAGTAAGTTAAGTCCTTGCTCGATGCACCCATACTCGCGGTAATATAGAGATAGCTTTTGTTAACCATTTTTCGGGACGCTTTATTGTTCGTTCCATTGTCAGTAATAAGTATAATAAATATATAAATCTCAACGTCTTTTAACACCGCTTCAACTTTCTCGAAAAGCAACTTTAAAAGCCAAATGTCGATTTTCCTTAGTGAGTAGATTAATAGAAAAAGGCTTTGACCAAGCATCGGTCTGCAACGTCAGATGCACCGGCAATTTTTGGGAACACTCACCCTTCGACGGGATGGTACTCAAGGCCCAACAATTGAACGAAATACCAGAAACGGAAATTGATTGAGTAATAGCTCATCGACCATCTGGTGCTACTTTGGTCTCATGATGTCAACGAAATTCCAGCATACTAGAGCTTTTCATCGACTAAGACGTTGCAGCGACTTTCCTAGTTAAAATAGTGATTGGTGTTTTTTCCAGACAGATCGATGGATCATATTCAAAGTCAGATTCCAGCTCTATTACGTATTTGCCAAATGAATAAATATGTCAATAAAATAGGAAAAAGGTGTAGATTATTATATTTTACAGCAAGAATTTCAGGTTAATAGTACATAAGGAAGTATAATGCAGTGGTGTCACAACTCTTTTTGCATTTAGACTGGTTGAGTTGTTTGGAAAAAACATTTTTAATTTATGTTACCGATATTACCACGGTAACATCACTTTGGGTAATATTACCTAAAATTACCTATTTTACCCGTAATATTACCACCGAGAATATTATCGTTTACATCGCTTGAAGCGACCATTGATCAATCATTGTGATACTCTCCCATACCCAGTGGCGTAACTATAAATTTCATATTTCATTCAAATTCCAAAAACCGAATTTTCAAATCTAGTAAAAACCTATACCATTTACCGGCAAAATATGCGATTTTCCATTTAACACAAGTTTTTATCGGTAACTTAAAATTAATCAAAATTTTGCTAAGATTCAGTATTGAAAAGAAAAAGACACAATTTTACGCTACGAACGAAGTACGATACTCATCTGATTCATTTCCATGGCCTCGAATAAAACGAAACACCTTGCAATCAACTCGAAACTGAAATAATATCAATTTTTTTCTTTTTATGTTTAACTCGGCTAGTTTCCGCAACTCAAAGCTAAGCGCAGCACAATGCCATACAAAATCCGAAAATCTCTAAAAAATATCAATAACCCTAATAATGTTGAAAAACTTCAAAATTCTAAACTAAACCGTGGTATAATCTGGATATTATGTGAATCTCGATTGATATCGAACAATTTCAATAATACCGAAAAATCTGGATATCAATAAATAATTTCGGAATGCCTGAAAGAAAAATTTAGAAAACCCTCGAACAATTCCTCGAACTCAATGTTATCAATACTAAGCAAAAAGCTACTAGACAAGTTACGGCTAAGCTCAACATAACAATATTCATATTTCGAATAAGTTTGAAACCCTCAAATATAGTATCGGATAATTTCGTTAATATCAAATAGGCTCTAAGATTCTCGAGTAATATCGAACAATCAAATAACTGTTTCTCAACCTCGAATCACCAATTAAACCTCGAACATCACGCATCTCATCTCCATGCTAAACGACAATAATCTCGAGAAATTTTAAAGAGTGATCAAACAATGAAATCCGGTGATATAAAATTGGAGAGAATTCCCAAAATCAGGAGATCCTGCCGAAAACAAAACAAAAACAAACAGCATCAATAAACTACAAATTTAATTTGTATTTACCGTTTACCGAAAATCGCAAATTTCCGGTAAATGAGAAACACCAAGTCGAACGAACGCCAATTCATTATAGAGAATTACTGGTTTCGCAAGCAGATTGGTATTAGCTCCCATTTTCAAATCAAACTGGTTGAATTTGTTTGGTAAGAGGCTTATTTTGATGAAAGATCGAATGGAAGATTTTGTGAATGAAAATAATTTGTTGCCATGGACAACATTTGGATTTCGAAAGAACCACTCTGCAATCGAAGGTGTGAGCTTATGATTACTGTTGTGTAAG
Organism: Tipula vernalis; assembly: GCA_958295665.1. Lineage (NCBI taxonomy): Eukaryota > Metazoa > Arthropoda > Insecta > Diptera > Tipulidae > Tipula > Tipula vernalis. The sequence goes on along the minus strand of OY282558.1, from coordinate 447,425,693 downwards.
CTTATGATTACGTGGTTCCATTGAAATTACAAAAAAATCTCTCGAATTTTGCATTTTCATGGAAAGTATGTGTGTGGACAAAAAGATTTTATGTCTGAGGGGAAAATGGTTTTGAATGGAAGTGGGTATAGGTTGGAGAGAGTTGCGAATATCGGACTTCAGCAAGGAAGTAAAATATCTCTAGCTCTGTTCAACCTATATACCAGCGAGATATAGCGCATCAATGCAGACAATCAAACGTTCTGCAATTTGCAGACGATTTTGTATTGATTGGAAAAGGGAAAAGTATTGCGGCAGCTCAAAAGCCGCAAAAGGGAGTGGATGAGTTATAATACAAAAACTTAAAATGTCAAATCTGATAGTGGATTCTAATAAGTGTGCTTTTATGAGTTTTAGAACGAATGTTTCAAATATTAATATCAGTGTTGATAGATACAGAGCTTATTTGGATTGACAGATGTATGAATTTTGGAAAACATGTGAAAATTTTTGCAGATAACTGCAAGGAATGTTTAAATGTGATTAAACGGGTAAGTAAACATAAGTGCTAATATATTGTTACGTTTTTACCTTGTCAATTAAAATTCGTATTACTGGATTGTGAATAATACAAAATCAATTTAATTTATCACCAACGCATTTATTTATTTCACAAAATTTACAAAATTTACAACACAGTTTATCAATAAAAATTCACAAAATCACTTTATATAAATTATTCTCAAATTTTATTGATCACTTTTACTTTTTATTTTACACTAAAACACTTTTTAAATCACGTTTTAATTCCTTTTAATCTTTAAACTATCGCTTACCAAATATTACTAATAACCTTACAAGTTTACTCTATCGCGTTCCAAATACTAATAATCCAATTCGATCTTGTTCGCCTTTAGTGTAGAAACATTTAGAACAGTTTTATCATGGAAAATTCCATTTAGTACAGTAAAACATTGAGCTACTACTTTAACTTATTCTACCACATGCTAGGTGTCACCGTCACAATGTACATATTGTGACGGTGACACCTAGGGAGTGATAGAGTAAGTTAAATTAATAGCTCAATGTTTTAGTGTACTAAAATGGAATTTTCCATGATAAAACAGTTCTAAATGTTTCTACACTATTAGTACTGGAAAAGTCATGAACTTTCGAGAAGCTTGGTTTGTGTAGCGAACGAAGTCGAATTGGAGTATTAGTATTTTGAAAGCGACAAAGTAAAGATTAAAAAGGAATTAAAAATTGATTTAAAAAGTGTTTTTGTACGAAATAAAATTTATAAGTGTTCAGTAAAATTGTGTGAATAATTTATATAAAGTGATTTTGGGAATTAAAATTAATAAATTGTGTTGTAATAATTCGTGTGACATAAATAAATTCATTGGTGATAAATTAAATTGATTTTATATTATTCACAATCCAGTGATACGAACCTTAATTGACAAGGTAAAAACGTAACAATATGTATGTATGAAAAAGTGGGGCGCACATGTTAATAAAGGCCCTCCTATCCTTCAAAATAGAATAAGATATGAGTGTGTGTTGGAAATGGTTCAAAAGGGGCTTTTAGGGAGCGATTAACTCAACTCCAATACATACTCTGTGTTCTCAAATGGGTGATTCACCTCTCGATTACAAGAGAGAGTGGATCACAGTGAGAGAGTTAGTGAGAATAAAATGATACAAAGATTATAAAGTAAGGCGGCTTACAAACCAACATATAGAACTAGGATTGCACTTGAAAATATGAACATGTTTCTGAATATAGGCAATGCTAGTCCACAACCCGTTCCTAATAATCTTACTGTATATTTGAATATGGAGGAATATAAAAACGCACGCTGAGCTGATTGGAACGTTAGAAGGAATTAAACTGGCTGTGAATGAAGGGGAAAGGAAAATAGTAATATTTTCCGATTTATATCTGCGAAGATGGAAGGGAATCCCATCACATATTTAGACAGATTGACGGGAATGAAATAGCCGATATATTAGCTAAAATGTACATTGAATCACATGGTTCATCAATATGGAAGAAAGGATGCAAGAGACGTACTTCGAATGCTTCAGGTGAATTACCTTACTTCCTTACTTTAATGAGCTCAAAGGAGATACGCGAATGTTGCGAACGATTGAGAGAATCAGCCTGAACCATGGAAATTGGAATGAATTCTTGTCGAAAGGTAATTTTAGTAAGGGCAAAGATTGTTAGTTGTGTAGAAGTGCAGAGGATCTCGAATCTCATATTGGCTTGTCCCAGATTCAGCCAATGCAGATCTAAGTTCAACCTTCTATGGAATGCAAGGAAATGATTTAATGAATGAAGAAGGTTGTTTGGCTTATAAGGAAATGTATGCATTTATTAGGATGAGTGGTATAACAATTTGATACGAAATTACTACTTCGGTTCTTTTTTTTTAAAGGGTAAAGAGTATATCAGTAAAATTGAATTGAGCCAAGCCTAATAAAAAATAAAAAAACAATTAGGCTTTAATCTAAAGAAAAAATTATCGTGATATGTGGCTTTTTGCGCTCTGTGGGCTATTTTGTCCAAAAAAAAGAACGTCTTGTCCCGCACTGTGTCTCGCCATAATAGCTTAAAATTACTTTTAAATAAAGTTTTGTATAATCTGTCTTTAAGTAAATGTTATCTGCTGGTATTTAGTACGGTAATCAATTATCTGTTCCGACGTAAGAGTACATAAAATTCTTAGGAAACTGACAGGGAGAGGCTTTACTCCATAAACTCATACTGATCTATTTGAGTGTTTCTTGATTTTGTCCAGGATCTCCCGGTGTTTACTGAAGTTTGACGCCCGCCCACCGTACACCCGTTTTTACATAAACTTGGAAGGATTAGACAGGATGGTTAAATATGATTGAGTCCGGTTACAGACACTTTTGCGGTTAACGAAATTTCATCAAAACTAATTAAACATTTATTTGACACTACAACCATTATACAGAATTTATTTTTATTTGCGGAAAATGATGTCCAAACAGATATCTTCCTATAGCTCTATATGGCTTTATAGCTGATGTGAAACGATCGTTTTATGATAATTGTGTTGATGTGGTTGGCCTTCCATGCAATAAAAGAGACAAAACTTCAACCATCGTTTTACACTAATAACATCTGCTAAAGGTAATAATAATACTGGGACCTTTTTCGAGTAAATTTCTTCGGAACTCGTCTAAGGATGTAATCATTCATGCAAAAATGGGGTGCAAAAACTCTTTAAAACGGTTGAAAACTCTTCTTCTCATCTCGCTCTTCTTTTGCGCCAATGAGCTTTAGATACAGTTGTAAATCTATACCCGAAACTATTTCGAAACTGAATGAAACTTGTCCCGAATTAAAAGAAACATTTTTCGAATTGATTAAAACCTTTTACGGAATGAATTTCGATTTATACAGCTACATCATTATTAAAGGGCAATATCGAATCTGCAAATTAATCCAGGAGCTCATAAAGAATTGTATTACGGATTATATCGAAAAACACAACACTTACCTGGTCCCTCTCGTATAATGAAAAATCAGGCACAACTTATCTTATTGACTAGTCAAAAAAATTAACACGAGGCCCATAAAATTAAAACCGATCAAAAAAGCTTTGATCAAAATTCATTTAAAAGCTTCTTAGTCTGAGGTAAAACGCTATAGCATCTCGACTAAAAGTCAGTTATACTTTTTTTTTTGTGCGTAATTAGATTATTAAGCCTCTGTAATTTCTAACTGCCAAGACCGTAAAACAAAAGCTGAAATACTAATCCTCTTATAAATTGTCTCTTTTGGGACTGTGTTATTAAAAACATATTTAACCAAGTGGACGCACATAATTTGGTTAATTGTCGTCTAAGGCGGTGCTTCTTAAATTTGTTTTTCTGCGACCCCCGAATATCGGAAAAAATAAAATCAGGGCTCCCAAAAATTTTATAATAATTAATTTACTGCTAAGCATTTTGGGCATTCGTGTTGAAGGACTTCAGACGTCTCATATCCATATCCGTCTCAAAATATTCTCTCAGCTTCATCCGATCAGAAAATTGTTAAGCTTGGGACTTTGAGAAAATTGTAAACGCTTCGGAACTAAATATTTTAGGTGGACATATGAGTGGAGTGGAATAGATAACGAAATGACTAAACTAGGGTTAAGTAGTTCTGATATTTTTAATTAGATCATTTTTTATCCTTCGGGGTGGGGGAGGGAGGGGGGAAATAAACATTCGTTTTGAGTCTTAAACAAAGCTTATCAATAGTTATGATTACATATGCCATTAAGGCGAAAATTATATTTTGTGCAAAACTGCCCTACGGCCGAAAAGGCACTTTTTTTATAGTTAAAAAGTGTTGACAGGCTAATCAAAACAAATTCCTCGTAATTGTTTGCTTTTAGCAGTAGCAGTCGTTTTATAATTCTTGTCAAGTTGTTGTTGTGGTAATTTGTGTTTTATATAGGCATTTTATCTGAATACAGTTACAGAAATATTCGGTAAGTTATCCGAATAATTTACCAATATTTCGGTATTCAACCGAAGAAATTTCCGAGAATTTACTTCGGATATCGACCTCTGATTTAAAAATGTTGTTACTTCATAAAAGGCCTTAATTTAGGTTTGCGATCTGAAATTCCTGTTCATGTTCATTGTAGAATAAGAACTTGTCTACCAAAATCCTCGTGATTATGGAATTCATATCATCATATATCTTACAAAAACCATTAACAGCACAATAAACTGTATCGGTCTTTGATAACAGGTAGATTTAGAAATTTGTGTGGAAAGAAATTGTTCTGTTTATTATAGAGATACTAAGGCGAGGTTTAAAGGTTCCTTGGGAATAGCTCCACGGCTCCCCACGGTAACAAATATTCTTATCTCATAAACAAAAATTTAACAACTTCCTAAAATCTAGAAAATAATTAGCCTACAAGAGGTGTGTTCCGACTGTAAGTAATTTCATACAAAATTTCCATCCAGCCCATGGCATAGAGCGTAATCACGGAGGTACATATAGTGAAAATAATATCTTAGCGAAAAAAAGAATTACATTTTATGGAGTTAAGAAAGTTATTATTATTAACACTACCTTAGTACACGGTGACGTTGTAGTATGGTGCATTGTCAATCACCAATACCGTCCATGCCTTCAAATTTGCTATTAATTGTGTTGACACGCACCCAACGCAAAATATTATCGCTGTTCATGTCATCATGGTAGTCATCAGTTTTGTTTCCTAATTTAAAACATCAAAATGCGCCTGAAACAAATCCCTCCTCTGAAGCTGACCTTTTGAATTTGTTCCTTCCTTCAAATTATGAATAATTCTTCTGATAGCTTCAAGATCGAAGTTGTCTAAATTGGTCACGGTACTGCATTTTAATTTGCCCTTTTTTCTTGGCGATTCCAATTTTAATAATCGGCTAGATGGTCGGTCATTCGTTTGGGTACTGTTAGCATTTGATGCAGCTTCTACGTTCTGGCTGAGTTAAACCCACACCTGGAAGGAAAAATTGGGCTCGTTTAATAAATTTGTTACTATTGTAAATTTCAAAGTAAATATTAACATGTTGCTTCAGCTACATAATACTTCATTTCCATAATACTTTAAGCAAATGACATCTTCTTGTAAACTTGACTCCGATATTTGTTCGATTTTCTCATTGTTCATTTACAAAATCACAATAACCCAAAACAATTATACAATAAATATGTCTATAAAAATAATTCAGTACAACTTTCATTATTATGGAAAAAATTTGAGGTTACAATTTGTCTATTTTGATTAATGTGTTTCCTCAAATTTATTCACAATAATTAATGTTATTTCAATTTAGATAACACACTAGCACTAGCACTTTTGATAACATTTAAGATAATTTTAATGTCATTAGCTTGCCTCGAACAAATTGAAATTTTAAATCGAGTTTTTTTTTTGTTTTGCTTTAACACGAAAAGTCGAAAAATAATTCTTTCTAAATATGCCTACCTAGTTCTTACCTTAAATGGGTATAACGTTACATATCCAGTGATGTTGATATTGTTATTTGAGAATTTACCTATAAAATAATATGTATGTGAAGTTGGCCTAAAATTCATCCCAAAAAAATGCAGCGGTAACAATAAAATAAAAATGTTCTTCATATTTAAGTATCAGTCCAAAAAAAGGTATGAAACATTTTTTTCATAACAACAAAATTTATCAAGACAGACTCTCAGTTTTCAATATGGCCGCAAAGCGTTATGAGTCATTACCTAGTCTTCGCAAATCAACTGAGTATTCTCCCAAGTACTATATTGTTGGCACCAATCTACTCTGGAACTTTTTCAGAATTTTGTGATGGGGATAGCATGGTGAAATATGGCTGCAAAGCCTTGTGAGTCCTATTTAAGTTCATAACATAATTGAATAACAATTAACAGGCCTAATAAAAAAGCATCGGGAAATTGGTACCAACAGTATAAAAATTCAATTAAATACGACTCACACGATTTTGCGACCATATTTGACCATACTACTTCCATCACAAAATTCTGAAAATGTTCTAGAGTACTCACAATTGATAGGCCTAATAAAAAATCATCGGGAAATTAGTGCCAACAATACAGTACTTGAGATAATACTCAATTGAATTGCAAAAATTTACAAAGTTCTCCTTAGTTATTCTAATATGTTTCTTTGCCCCCATGATAGTTTTAGTTGGGATGAGTCTATCGTGATAAATTTTGCTTTCATGATAGACATTTTTTTGGGTTGACATAAATATAAATTCCAATAGGAAGCGGTGAAATAAAATAAATTGAGATGGATTTTATGGTGCCATAATATGGAGCATTCTGTAAAATATTTTTGCCTGTTCATAGTTTTCATATTCATCGTTTTTCAACTCAAAAAATGGTTGAGAAAGAAATTTATTATAGAAATCTGTCGTGATATTACATAGTCTATTATTTTTCTCTCATGATATTTTACTTTATATCAAAAGATTTGAAGTGGTGTTGCCAACGTTAAATATCATCATTTTTTGGTATTGAATTTTGGGCCAACTTCACAAAGGTTAAAATAATGAGAATTTTTATTATTTTCAAATATAAATTACATTATGTAATGGAATCAAATTTCACATATATTTATTTATAATTTTTTTTTGTTTTTCAAAATATTTCTCAGCCAACCCTTCTTTGAATTTTTTTTAACTACTTCACTGTTGGCTGCACAGAACGATGAAAAAATTAGTGAAGCTGAGACATTATTTTCATTATACTCAGATGGATTTGCTTTTCGCTAAGCATGTAACCACATACAATTACAATTTTTACTCTCTTGCTAGAAGAGAGACCCTCTTTTGCTATAATTTTTGCTCTCTCTCTCCCTCTCTTTCTCTCGCTCTCTCTTTCTTTCTTTATTTCTCTCTCTCTCTGTCTCTCTCTCTCTCCTCTCTCTATTATAAAAAACAAAGAAAATTATTTTGATAGTCGCAGTTTTAGAATCTTCCAGAAATATAAATATTTATTAGCATTATCTTAATATTTAAAAAATAATTCGCTTACTAAAATAGAGAACTCCTAAAACCGCTTAGCACTTTTTTCCGCTCATGACAGGAAAACATCACATTTTTGCGTTTTTCGTGATTTTTATATTCGGGTAAAAGTGGTGATCCTGTCCTCTCTAACAGTCTACCCTCAAGTTATTTCAAACTACAGTTAAATTCTAAATATTGTCTTCTTCTGGCCCAAAAGGTTGTACTCATATGCAATGCACAAATGTCCCAAAACAAGAGTTTAAATTTTACGCTCTTTTAGAGCTCTTTATAAAAATTTTCGCTCTTGCTCCCAATAAATCTTTTTTTCAGTTTGCTTTTACGCGCTTACACTCTAATGATAAACACAAAAAAAAATTATTTCGCTCTTTCAAAGTGATTTAAATTTTTATTTTTAATTTTGCTCTTAAAACAGGGAGCGTAAAAGTTAAAAATATCGCTCCAAACCCATTCTACAGAACGATTGAAGAAAATACATTAGGGAGCGATATTTTTTGTAACATGCGAATTGCTCTTTGAATATCATTAAATAAAGAAAGTTCGATAAACGATATTTAGATATTCTGAAATGTGGCCAACTAGGATGGAACTTGACTATTCCCTAACCGATTTTAGAGAAATTTGATATGCACGATAGAAGTGGGATTCTAAAATGATTTTTAGATGAAGTTCTGGAATATGGCCAATTAGGATGGAACTTGGCTATTTCTTAACCAATTATGATGCAATTTGACATGATGGTTGGAAATGAGATTCTAAAATGATTTTCCTAATTTCGGGACCCTACACTAACATTCGCGTGCTGTTACCTATTTTTTCTTATTTTCCTTTGATTGCGATTAAATTTCCCGGCAGATGTATAATACATATATCAATATGAGTAACTTCAAAAGCTATTGTATGTGGCAGTTTCCGTAATCCATGCAGCTGTCGAGGTTTATCTGCTGTGAGGCAGATGGCAAATCGGTAGAGAAATAATCTGCAATTTCCATCCTATTTGGCCATATTTCAGAACTTGATCTAAAAACTATTTTAGAATCCCACTTCCAACGCATATATTGAATTGCATCACAATCGGTTAAGGAATAGCCAAGTTCCATCTAAAATTTTCATACTTCAGAAACTAATTTAAAAATCATTTTAGAATTCCATTTCCATTGCGCATCTCAAATTTCACTAAAATCGATTACGAAATAACCAAGTTTCATCCTATTTTGCCGTATTCTAGAATTTTATCCAAACATCATTTTAGAATCCTATTTTGATTGCACATGTCAAATTTCATTAAAATCGGTTAAGGAATAGCCAAGTTCCATCCTAATCGGCCATATTGCAGAACTTAACCTAAAAAATTTCAATTTCAATAAAATCAGTTAAGGAATAGCCAAGTTCCATTCAAATTGACCATATTCCAGAATTTCATCCAAAAATCATTTTAGAATCCCATTTCCAACGCACATGTCAAATTTCACTCAAATCGGTTAAGGAATAGCCAAGTTCCATCCTATTTGACAAAATTCCAGAACTTTATCCAAAAATCGTTTTAGAATGCCATTTCCAACGCCCATGCATCTGTTCGCTAATAAAACAATCAGGCTTTCAAAAGAGAGAATTTTAGAAGGTTTTAAATGCCCGTTTGCCGTAATAACAAGAGCAAGAGGAACATAATAATGACGTTTTTATTCATCAGAGCAGAGCGTATTTATTTTCTCAATATAGCTCAATAACAAAGAGCGAAAATATGATAACACAAACGCAATAGTGGAAGAGCAAGAGCCTTATAATAAACATAATGCTCATGTTCTTCAGAGCGATATTTGTTTTTTTACAATATCGCTCTTTATAAAGAGTTTTTTAATAGTTGTTATTATCGCTCTTGAAAAAAAATAAAATCTCCAATACCTCAACATTTAGGGTATTTTTTTCATTTTTGGGGTTATTTTGATTTACTTTTTTAGATATTTTTGAAATGGGGTTTTATTTCATTTTTAATATAGTAACCGAAAAAAAAACAACGGACCCTAATAAATTCAAATGAAAGAATGTACCATTTTAGCTCAAAGAAGCGGAAGAAACTCTGGAAAGGAAGATTTAATTTTAAAGTATTCTGGAAAATGGAAATTATTTAAAATTATTTTTAGGGTACTTTTGCATTAGTTTTGGGGCATTTACGCATTGGAGTATAATTGCAAATTACCCTTAATTTGTGTTAAATTTTGTTTTTGTAATATTAAGGCAAATACGCGAATTCTGAACTTCGTCAATATAATCGTATAGTTTAATATTTGAAGAGTTTTGATCCGAACAATTTTATTTAACCATTTAGCGAGTCATGTATACCTTAATACATTACAAATCTAAACAAAAGTTTTATTGACAAGGTACCGAGCGAGACAAAATTATTTTAATTTGCTTGTCAGTTTAAATTCAGCTTTTGGCTATTTTTATGTCAGCATTTATGTTGTAAGAACATAATATATTAAAGTACAGTCGTGAATGCTAAATGTACGATGCGCCCATCGGTCTACACATTGCAGTATGTACGCCCAAATATTCGATTTCGATTTATTTAATTTTTTGATGTGATTTTAGCATTTCGTTAGGGCATCGCAAAAATAAAAATTCTCACAATAAAAAAAAAAAAAATTTGATAAAAAGCCAGATGGTAAACGAAGGGATACACTGTACAGTACGTATGCTGTTTTCCTATATATTTATAATACAATATTATAAGAGATGCGAGGCTTTTTATTTTATTTCATCTCTGTATTTTCTTCATTCAGTTCTTTAAGATCGGTCAATTTCATTCATCATTCAAGAAATAAAAATAAAAATAAATTACACAAAACAAAAACAAGAAAATAGCATTAAACTGTTATTTAAAGAAATCTTGAATGGAATATACATACATACACAGAATTAAATACATTTACATATACATTGAGTTTTAACTTAAAGATTTTTTTTTTATTTTATTTCATAAAACTAATGATCAACATCATCATCATTCGCAGCATCTCTCACTCAATGAATTGAATATGTATGTAGAGCTATAGTTATTGTAGAGTTATATGAATGAATGAATGAATTAAAATTTAAAAATGAAACAGACAGATATAAGTATGTACGTAAGGTCGATCAGACGATCGCAAGAGATCGCGGCGCGAGAGAGAAAGCAAACGCAAACAACAATAAAGTTAGTTCTTATTATTTTCTTAAATTAAATGAAAAGATAAATGAATGAATAAATAAAACGTAAAATTTATTTTAATTAAAGCTGAATATATATGTATACAAATATACATACATACATACATATACCACACTAGTTAAATTAAGATTATTTATATTTCCTGTTCAATCAAAAAACTTTTTTCTATAAATCTAATAAGTTCGATAAGAAAATTGCTATATCTCTGTCACAGGCAGCAAACAAAAAAAAGCGAAAAAGCAAAACACTTATGTATATATTAATAAAGATGATCTTCAAAAACAAAAAACGACATCTTTATATTTATTTGATCTTATATTTCACAAACTTCTTATTTTTTTTTTTTTATGTTTAAGGAGTTTGAGGTATATATTGTATACAGATCAGAAGAAATAAGAGATAAACGTATATGTATAAATAAAACAAAAACAAAACTCAAACGAGTATTTATTTCTTAAAGGCCGTGGGAATTTTTTGGTCGGTGACTAGAAATGCTGCAGGCAGAACTACAGCTACCACTTTGGAATAAAATTATTATGCGTATATATCTCTACATACATAAGTATTGTATATGGATGAAAATTTATTAATTTTGTTTTTAATCTGTAACAGATATACCTACCGAGTATACATGTGTGTGTATGTGTGTCTTAACAAAACACTTTTTTTTATTATGTTAATTTACGTTTTAAGATTATTATAAATGAATGAGAAAGCCAAATAAATGATTGGAAAATTATGGAAAACACAACATTTGTGTGTTTGATATGTGAGACAATTTACTTTCCGTTTTCAATTTTATGATAATTTACTGTAGCAATCAAGCGGACAGGTAGAAACTGTAAGAACTGGAACTGGCTGTGTTATTTGAAATTTTTTATTTTATTTATTTACTTTTTGTAACCGAAGAAGGGCATTGAATTGTGTTAATAAATTGATGACCAATAAACTAATTTGGCAAATTAAGAGATTTTTTAAGATGATTAAGATAAACTAATTGGTCGACACAAATAGATTTTCTGTGATTTGTTAATTACTTACGTTATTACCCACGGATATATAATAACTAGGCTTAGAGTTTTTAGGATTTTAAATATTTCCACTTATTTTACGTTTCACCACATATTTTATGGTTTAGTCCAAATATTCTTAATTTTTCTTCAAGAATAACGTAATTTGCCAACAAATATTTGTTTTAGAAGTTAAAAAAGTTTTGGCCTTTGGCCTTATCTCCGCTAAGCTAGAACAATAAATTAAGAATAAAATAAACGTCAAATTAAAATATCTCAATAGTTTTATTGCACATTATTTGACGATCCGGAGTTCTTCTTTTGCGATTATTATTTTTATTCGGTAACGTATGTGCCTTTTTCAAAAATGAAATAATCCACTTTGTGACATTTATTTGATTAGGGCAAAATATGGAAATGCATGGAAAAGAATTTATCGCAAGCGAAAATTTGTCTGTATTAATAAATCAATAAGATTCTTTCGGCTTTTGATAGACAAAATATATTAAAAATAATGGCATTCACAACATTTTCGACTTGTTAATCAGAAAAAATGAAGAGTCCAATCATTTATAAATATATCTACCAGGAAAAAAGTAGAAATATCAAAATTCCGACCATACTTTAACCCACGGTCAATACAAAGTGTATCGATTCCATAAAAATTAAAACTTTCCTTGAGCTTTCTCTGTGGTAGTTTGGTTTCGTACTGACAAGTTCTGCAAACAAAAAATTCGGACCAAACTACAAAAATACCATTCTAACTTCATACATTACGTATGAGGCAAGAACGTACTGACTTAGCGAATTATAAAATTCACCAAATCAATAAACTCGAGGAAAACTCTCATTTCTGTGTGTTTTATGCCCACACAAATAATAGAAAGAGAGAGTTTGTCGGTATTAAAGGAGTCGATACACTTTGTATTGACCACGGGTTAAAGTACGAGGGGGGGGGGGAATTTTTATATTTTTACTTTTTTCCTGGTAGATATAATTATAAATGATTGGCCTCTTCAATTTTTTTGATTAACAAGTCAAAAATGTTGTGAATACCATTATTTCTAATATATTTTGTCTATGAAAAGCCGAAAGAATCTTATTAAAAGAATTTATCGGAATTTAAATGAATCAAACAAGCGTTAAAATGCCTAAAATATAAAAACGTAGCAAATGCCATTCTACCCCATTTATGCACTTACGCAACAGTTTTAATACTATTCATATTCAAAATGGGCTCGAACGAAAACTAGCTTTTAGTCCGAAAAGTTCCAAGTTATTATATGTTTGAGGGAAATGTTGAATGTAAATTTGATTATTAATTTTGAATTACTAACCACATTATTTGACCAAAATGGTAGATTAGAAATCGATTTCGAATTATAATTGAAAGACGATGGATTTGACCAAAATTAGAGGGAAATCTAAAAGTAACAAAAATAGCTCCAATTCTGAATTGGACGTAATGATTGTGAATGAAATTTTATGTAGAATAATTAGGCTAAATTATAAATTAAAAAATGGAAAAATTCAGAATTCAAACATGAATTTTGGTAAAATGTTGAGTGCCATTTACTTGAGAAAAGTCTAACATACGTTTATTTGTTTCAACATATCGAATATAAAATCAGAATTTCGAGCAAATATCTTAATGAGAATTTGAATTCCCATCTTTCAATAAAAATTTCAACCGGAGCTTCCATAAATTTTCAGTTTGAAATTAAACAGATACAATATTAATTGTGTTACAATTCTAGCTACGAACTACGACACCAACATTTTGCATGGAATTTAAATAGTACAAATTATTGTACAGTGTTTCTTGGGTTAAAAATTGATTTTGGAAATTTAGATTAGAAATTGATTAGCACATTCGACTTGTTTTTGAGCCAAAAATTTGAGTGTACATTTATTGTTCCAAAACTAGATCTAAACATAATTTTAAGTGCAATTAGGTAAGAATTAAGTTGCAATACGAGATTTGATCTCAAACAACCAACACAATTTCCTTTGAATTTAGTTTAGAAATTTGAATCGGAAATTTTAAGTGAAACAACTCGAATTTTGATTTCACAATATAAGTTTGCATTGCACAATAGATGTATTGAGTTGATTTTTAATCAAGCAAATTATAGGTGGGGCAAACAATAGATACATATGTCAAGAAAACAGTTTTAATGGTTTCGAATAAAATCTTAGATGCATCCAGTATAAAATTAAATTATAATTCCATCTGGATTTTAATAAACTTTAAGTGAAATTTTAATCCGAAATTAAGTTAAACTTAATGAACGGGGTAAAACAAGATTAGAACAAAGTTTGGACTAACAATTTAATTTCAATCCAATCGAGAGTTTGAGCAAAAAATTGGGTGCAATTTAATTAAAGCATATTTAAAAATTAAGTTTGAATTCCGAATTTAATTAACACAAAATTCTGGTTGCATTTGAGCTAGAGAAATTTTATGATATTTCGTTTACAAATTAAGTAAAAATTCCAAGCTAGATTTGTCTAAATGTGCTTGGTTAGAAATTTGAAGTACAACTTCAGCTGTAGTTGCAAGTGTGCATTTTAAGAAAAAATCGAGTGTTATTAGACATGCTACTCGTAAGTTAGAGTAGAAGAATTTTGAGCTGAAATCTGGGTTAGTATCGAAGTATTTGAATTTTAAGCAGTAATTGAGAAATGTTGAGTAGAAATTGAATTTGAATAGTAATGTAGTTTTCAGTTTAAAAGTTGAGTTTGTATTTCGAATTGGACTGGCAAGAGAAAAATTAAATATTAGTTACAATTATAAAAGAGATTTGAGCAAAATTTTATGTTTAGTGAGAGCAAAATTCTGACAAAAAGGTGTTTTTGAATTCCAAAATTTTGGTTGCAATTAGATAGAAATGTTGTGATATTTTGAATACAAATAGGCTAAGTTCCAAACTCGATTTGACAAAATTGACGAAGGAATTGAGTTATAATTCTGAGTGAAATTTAAAATACAAAATTTAGAGTTCAATTACAGTTTTCATTTTAAAATGATTTGAGAAGTGTAATTTTGATATTGAATATAATCTTGATGGCAACTTAAATTAAAAATTGTGTTTGAATTACAATTTGGGTTGAGCAAAAATATGAGTGTTATTCAGTTTTTCTTAGTTTAAAACTTGCTTTAACAGCGAGAATATTTTAGTGTCAACCGTTACGGTGTTCTTTCGAAGTAAGTATCACTTACCAGTACAAATTTTTAAGTGTATCGATGTGGAACCATTTTTGGCTACTTATCCAACACTTTGTAATCCAGGAAAGTTAGTTTATTCAACTTTATAGCCAAAAACTTGATACATTTTTGTTAATGGGTGAATTGAATAGTTTTGATTTTCTTTTCAAAATTTGACCACATATTTTTGATTTTTTAGAACCTAAACTCGAAAAGCACACCGTAACGGTTGAGGCTAAAAGATTCACACTATTAAAGCAAGTTTTAAACTAAGGAAAAACGAAATTACGATCATATTTTTTTCATATTTTTTTCTCAAATCAAATTGTAATTCAAACACAATTTTTAATTTAACTTACCATCAAGATTACATATAATCAATTACAGTTTAGAATTCATATCCTTTTATAGATCGTGCTGATACTAAATAATTTTATTGATTTATTGCAATCATGTTTCGTATTGCAATTTTTACTAATTGCAATTAAAATTTAGTTTGGAATATCAAACTTACACTTCACGAATCATTTTAAAATGAAAGCTGAAATTGTAAATTTTGTATTTTAAATTTCACTCAAAATTATAAATCAATTCCTTCTTCAAGTTTTTTTCAAATCGAGTTTGGAACTTAGCCTATACTTGTAGGCTCAAAAAATACTTTTTAATTAAATTTCATCCAAATTTTTGCTCAAGCTCTCGATTGGATTGAAATTGAATTTTTAGTCCATATTTTGTTCAAATCTTGTTTTACCACGTTCTAAATAAAAATTCACTAAAACCTTCCACCACCCTTCCTACGTAAGATTTTATTCAATTACGGTTTAAAATTGATATACTTCTGTAACTAAATAAAATTCTTTCAGATTTTTGCTGGATTCCTCATTTTCCAGTTGAACTAAAAAATTGATTGAAATCGTGTTTAGAATTTAAGCTCTCCGTTTCCCAAATGCAAAATAAAGAAGACAATTTCTACTTGAAATCTCACTCAAATTCATTATATCTAGTTTAGAATTTGAGCTAATTTTCTCTCTTCACTCTGTCGAATGCAGTTGACCAATTTAGACTAAAAAATTTCTGACCAAAAATCTGAATTTTTTTCGAATCCATTTTGATTTTAAACTAAATTATTAGACTGAATACCATTCACATATTAAAACGAAAATTACAATAATTACCAGAATACCTAAATATTTGTTAAAACTATAAATTTCACTCAAATTTTCGTTTCAATTTAATTCAATGAGCGTGATCAAAATTACAATTAGCAAACATTCAAGTACAGTTTGGAAGTTTTACTCAATTTCGGATTAAAATGTCTCTCACAGTTGATTCAAATTCAAATGGAATTGTAATCTAATTTTATTCTGAATACATCCAAGGTTTTATTCGAATCGATAAAAACTATTTTGTTTTCCAGTCTAATTTTTTGATTCAATTCAGATGTGTATTTTGGTTTTCCCTTGACATATCTATTCTTTGCTCCACCTAATTTGTTCTCATTTTTTTGTTTTCTATTTGAAAATCTACTCAGCAAATCTATTGTCAATATAAGCTTACAAAATATTTCTCTCAACATTTTCATATATAATTTTACCAAAAATTTTAATTCTTTTGGAATGTCAAATTTCCGCTACAAATATCTAAACTAAATTCTAAGGAAATTTGGCTAGTTGTTTGAGACCAAATCTCGTATTGCAACTCAATTCTCTAGAATACCAAATTTACACTCAAATTTTTGCTCAAAACCAAGTAGAATGTCCTAATCAATTTCTAATCTAAATTTCAAATCATTTTTTAGGCCAAGTAGAAGTAACACTGTACAATGATGTGTACTATTTAAATTCCATACAAATTGTAGCTAGTTTAATCCAGAAACATTTTCTTAATTTCTATTTTAAATTTAACTCAAAATATTGAAAGGTATCGTGGTTTGAATTGTAACTCAATTAAAATTGTATCTGAAATTGTAACCGGAGGTTTTTTTTTTTTTTTTGAATCCACTCAATAGTTAGTCATGCCCCCTGGTTGGAATTTTTATTCAAAGATTGGAATTCAAACTCAATTTATAGCAAAGTTCTGCTGAAAACTACGATTAGATTTTGATTCATATTAAACAGAAGATGTTGTTCAAATCTAGTTTTTAATTCTAATTCAATTTTTAAATCCAATTTGAGTTCCTACTCAAGAATTTATTCCATTACATTTGGGAATTCAAATTCTCATTCAGATTTTTGCTCGAAATTCTGATTTTATATACGATATGTTAAAATTCACAAACGTATGTTGACAAACAATATGTTAACTTTCCTCACGTAAACGGCGCTCAATATTTTATTAAAATTCATGTTTGAATTCTGAGTTAATTTCATTTCTAACTTCAACTTAAAATTTTTCACAATTAATCTACTTAAAATTTCATTCACAACATAATTTATAATCGAATTTACATTATACATTTCCCTCAAACATATATAAAAACTTGGAACTTTTCGGATTAAAAATTGGTTTTCGTTCGAGCACATTTTGAATATGAATTTAAAAATTTTGCTCAAATAATTTTAACTAAATTTTTAAAATTCAACTCAAACTGTTATTAAAGGCCATTCCAAACTCAAGTTGTAATATAATTTAAGCTCATGTATTTGGTTAAATCAAATTGTAATTTAAACTCTATTACTAATTACGGTTTAAAATTAAATGCTTCTATTATAAAACATAAAGCATTAAAGTTTTGCTCGATTCCTTATTTTCTAGATGAACTAAAAAAAATTGTTGAAATCTTGTTTAAAATTTAAACTCAGTCACATAAAGTGAAGTGAAGTGTTTTCTCTAAATAATTTCACTCAAACTCGTTATATTGAGTTTAGAATTCAAACTAATTTTCTCTCATTAAAATTTCGTTATCTTAATCAATTTCCTCTTTGTCGAATGCAGTTGATTGGAAAATTTCATTTATCATTTTGTTCTACATCGAAAACAGCTTGGAACTAAATTTCTAACTAAAACTCTTAATTTTTTTCGAATCCATTTTGATTTTAAACTAAGCTACTAGTCTGAATACCACTCAAATAATAAAAGGAAAATTACAATAATCAATTAGTAGAATACCTAAATATTTGTTAAAACTTTAAATTTCACTCAAGTTTTTATTTCAATTATGAGCGGAAATTGCAATCAACATTCAAGTACAGTTTGAAAGTTTAACGTAATTTCGGATTAAAATGTCATTCAAAGTTTATTAAAATCCAGATGGAATTGTAATCTAATTTTATTCTGGATGCGTTCAAGGTTTTATTCGAATCCACTAAAACTATTTTCTTTTCCAATCTAATTTTTTGATCCAATTCAAATTGGTTTTAAAATATCTAAATATTTCTAATTGAAAACCCACTCAGTACAAAATTCGAGTTGTAACTCAATTCCTATACATATATAAACATTTTATTTGGTTTGGAATACCAAAATCATTTTTTTAAATTTAAATTCCTAATTCAAATTTCACTCAAAATTTCCGATTCAAATTTCTAAACTAAATTCAAAGGAAATTTTGTTGCTTGTTTGAGATCAAATCTCGTATCGCAACTCAATTCTTACCTAATTGCAATTAAAATTATGTTTAAATCTAGTTTGGAGCAACCAATTTCACACTCAAATTTTTGCTCAAAACCAAGCAGAATGTGCTAATCAATTTTTAACCCAAGAAACACTGTACAACAATTTGTATTATTTAAATTCCATGCAAAATGTAGTTTAAGCCAGAAACATTTTGTTACTTTCTATTTTAAACTTCACTCAAAATGTTGGCGTCTTAGTTCATTGTAACTCAATTAAAATTGTATCTGTTTAATTTCTAACTGAAAATTTATTCAAGCCCTAGTTGGAATTTTTATTCAAAGATTGGAATTCACATTTCTATTTATAACTAAACTTTCAATTAAGGTTCCTACTCAAGAATTTATTCAATTACATTTGGGGATTTAAATTCTCATTCGGATTTTTGCTCGAAAATTAGGAGGGAACTCTCCAATTAGTTGGGAACTTATCTATTTCTTAACTGATATAGTGAAATTTGACTTCCGCGATGGAGATGGGATTCTAAAATGAGTTTTCGATGAAATTCTTGAATATGGCCAAGTATGATGGAGTTTGCCTATTTCTCAACCGATTATGATTAAATTTGACATGTGTGTTAGAAATGGGATTTTGTTCTTCCATTCTATGGAACTTGCCTATTTCTCAACCAATTATTTGAATGAAATTCGGCTTGTGCATTGGAACTGTGTTGTGTAACAGGGAGTTAGTTTGAGTTGACTTGATATAATCTCACGAACGCACGTAATACCAACCGAAATTCTGATCACCTCGTGAGGTTTCAGCCCTTTATATTTTTTTAGAATGCAACACAGACAACTTAATTTCGTGCATTTTTGAGATTTGGTTGATGTTTTTTTAAAATTCCTTGAGAGTTTCGAAAATAAAATTTTTAGTGTGTACTTGTTTTTACTAATGGTAGTAAAAACATTTATTTAATTTTTGTGCAATCCAGCCAATGTTTAAATAAATATAAATATGTTTATAAACGTTCTCTTTTTATTTAATAAGTTTTTGGTGATGGTGGAACCTCTTCAATTTGCTTCAAAGTATAATTTAAAGGTTTCAGGCGAGGATTCTATTTATAATTCCATTGCTTTGAGCACATAATTATCCACATTACAATACCCTTGAAATCCAATTCCGTCCAATTTTGTTCCATATGCTGAATTTCACTGTTAAATTCCCTTCTAGAATTCTTTGTTTAAGTAAATTCGATGGGATATTGTCTTCATTATTTAGTATGAAACTAGCCTTTACTTTTGTTGACCATATATTCGCCAAAATATTGATTATAGTCAGGAACCAATCGGTTTTTGTAATGATGCTTGATATTTTTGATTATTCCAAGATCAAGAGGTTCTAAAACTGGCATTGTATTTGGCGGTAAAAACTGTAAATTGATAGATTTTAAATTCGTTTGCAGAGAGAAAGACACAACAAAATTATTTGATTTTTTTTCGTAAATTTTTTATCTTAATCGCATAACCACATTTCAAAAATTATTGGAGTCATCCATGCTTATGTATTGCTGTCATAAATTACTGGTAACGATTTTACATTTTTAAAACAGCGGGGTTTCTTACTTTTTCCGATGACAAGTAAAAGTAACTTGTCAGTCCCGATCATATTACATGAAACCGTTACAGTAAGACGTTGTTTCGAATATACGCACTTGAAAAGAGAGAGAGACAGAGTGCTGTCTCGCCAGCATTAAACACATCTTCTGCAGCATACTTTTTAATGATACAAGGCAAATTATTTGTAATCCGATTATTTGTTAAAGAAGCATCCACATCTCCGGTTTCACCTCAAATACTTTTAAATGATAAATTTTGGCGTCTGACAAAGTTTGCTAGCCCTTCACTTGCTTTAGCATTGTTGATTTTCAGTGTTTCTGCATATAGTTTTACCTTCGTTTTAATAATCGGTCCGGAAAGCGGAAGATTAGGAATCCGGAATTGCTGGATGAACTGCATCTTATCGGAGTTTTTGTAAATTGTTTCTAATAATTCCAATCATTTCTAATTTTAATAATTTCTAAGAGGTTACTATGGCTGAAATAAACATTTTCACATTGAACTAGATCCATTCTAACCAAAACAGATCCCTTTTCCAGAAAATGGATGGAGGGGTAAAATAGGTTAGGATCTTAAGATTCCATACCCAAGTAACAATTTTGTTCTAAATATGCTTTAAGAGCGCTCTTAGAACTATTTATAGAGCTGCATGCTCTAATTGTTGCGTTAGAAGCGCTCTTAGAACTACAGTCTTCCCCCATAAATAGCGCCTGAGCGTTTTATTCGAAAGTGGCAAAATTTTCCATATTTTAAGAATCTCTAAAAAAAATCGTTTAAAACGCCCAGTCGAATAAAACGCTTAAAAACTGAAATTTTTAAATTTACAATTAAAATAATTTAACACAAACCAATACACGTATTGTTAGCAAAAAATTTTATATAGCCATCGTAATCTTGCTGGAGTGAATAAAAACAAGTAAATGCTTCCTTTAACTTCACTTTTGAAAGTATACGCTTTAATACTTTAATAAATTAGTACTTGATGATCTACAAGGTTTTGTATAGGGAGAATTAAGTTTAGCTTCGAAATATATTTCAATCAGAACAGTCGAAATCGTTAATAATGAACGACGGGAAATAGATACATTCAAAGTAAAGAAAAGGCCATGGCTGAATGCGATACGAATTCAAATGTATTTACAAGATTCAGATTTGCATTGAATCAGAATTGAAGGAGATTCGGTCGTTTCTTATTTAAATCATCTGGCCTCCGACTTTTTAGCACCTACGTCTAAGAATTTTGATGGTCAGAAGGTCACCAGCTTTTGTCGATATAGAAGAATGTTTTGTCCAGGTTCGCGCATCATTAAAAAACTGAACAATTTTTACCTTATTTTGGTAGGAAATAACTGGGTCTGGATTGGAGCCGCTTTCTATCGTTTGGTAATCTATAGGTATTTTTTTCATTTTAAAAAATTTGACGAATAGATCCAAATAAAGGTTAAAACCTTTTTAGGAAATAACCATATTTCCAATTGGAGTTTGTATATACATTCATATGCACAAATTCTAATTGGATTGTACGTGTACATTTCTATATACATTCCTAAACGTGGTGTTTCCAGTTGGAATATTTTTAATTTGGTTATTTTATAGAACGCAATAGAGTTGGCAACCGAGACATTTTCGGCTTGAGACTTAATCTCCGGTTTCCGGTTTTGCATTAAATTGAGTCAAGGCAGTTAAACTAGATTGATTTCACCTATTAGGTAATTTTAAAAAGATGGAAACCTAACTACCGAAATTTTAAGGGAGGCATCAATCCGAAAATAAGAAAATTTGGTCATAAAAGTCATTTTATCTAAAGTTTAAAGGATCCCATGCTTTCCATAGAAAGGACTTACTCTGTCCTGGAAATTAGAAAATAAGCTGCCATCAATTTTACTAGATCTTTAACAAACTCTGGATCAGACAAAGTTTTTTTGGAAAATTTCTTTTGATGGTTTAGCAATTGTATTTTGAATAAAAATGCGTTTAATCCGTTGTGAATGAGCACATGCTCAAAATCGAAATTGTATGCATGAGGTTCGCCTTTAATACAAAATTTGTATAAATAAATAGTTTGTTCATCGTTAATTTTAACGTTTGGACTCATCACCCAATTTTTTTTTAATTAACATTGCAAGAAATGTTTGTTCAAGTTAGCGCACCATTAAAATAAATCAAACAATTATTTCTACCATATTTTGATGGGAAATCGTTAGGTCTGGACTAATTACCATTTTTTATCGTTCGGTCGTCAATAGGTATCATCCGTCTCCAACTCACTTAC
The DNA here is from genome assembly GCA_958295665.1 of Tipula vernalis. Taxonomy (NCBI): domain Eukaryota; kingdom Metazoa; phylum Arthropoda; class Insecta; order Diptera; family Tipulidae; genus Tipula; species Tipula vernalis. Next base: position 447,403,276 of record OY282558.1, on the reverse strand, counting down.
TTTGAAGCCCCATTGTTACCATTTCCAATGGCATGTCCAATTAAGTACAAACGTGTGTATTGAACACGAATCTTCTTAAATTCGCTGTGCTACATGTTTCACAATCTTCTTGTCGATCCATTATATTTAAGGACTACTTCAACTTTCCAAAACCATTCTCCCATATATTGATTTAAGGTTCAGTTCCACGAGATACCTTAAATCCTGACTGAGTAAACCCGCAATTTTCGAATTATGATTGTAAAACATACCTGGCGTTGATAACTTGACACGTTCTCCAAATTTCGTCAATATCGCTCCACATACCTAATGTGTAAGGATATAAGCGGAATCCGCTATTGACATTGCGCAAGAACTTGGAAATTTTAAATTTTAAATTAGATGATAACTCAATTGGAATTCCAAGAGTATTTGTTAATAAAAGGTTCACTATAGCGATCAAATATTAAGGACGGGTTCAAACTAATCGTGACATGATGTAAAGTATATTTTCGAAAATACCTTCTTGGTCAAATGATTCGTCTTATTATAAAACGCGATAGCGGTTTTTTTGCGAAATTAAAATTGACAAATGCGACTACTCAATATTAGTCGGATATAGCATTTGTGAAATGATCATGTCAATAAATAATTTGTGTATTTAAAATGTGATTTTATTATGAAATATCAAATATTTTCACACATTTCATAATTTGGCCCCAGGAATAGTACACTGAGATAGCCCTCCACCGTTTTATATTTCACGTTGAAAATTCAAAACTTATAGCGGATTATATTTTGGTTGAAAATGTCGAGAGTAGAGTAGGGTTTTGAGTTCCTATCAAAAAATAATTAATTTTTAACGGTTATTAAGTGACCCAGGAGCCCTATTCTCGAATTCCACATCCATGTTCCACATGTGGGCATCTGTCAAAATTCATAAAACTTGAATTTTTTCGGTACTAAGGGAATATTTCCGAATGGGTATAAGCAGGTGGAAGAAATTCCCCATGTAGGAAAATGTCCATACCCCTTGTATTTTATATACGAATTAAAATTTCTGAACGTTTTGATGAATTTTGACAGATGTCCGCATGTGGAAAATGGATGTGTTAAATGGACAATTATTCAGATTTTTCAGATGAGAATTTACCACCAACCTCAATGTTTTTTGGTCAGAAATTACTCATGATAGTAAGGGTTTTCATTTAACACCTTTGTTGTTAACTCCATAAGCAATAGTATTAGATAGGAGGAGTTTAAATTCAACAAAATATTACAACCGAAATGGTTTGAAACGTTGTTGTTATTTGTTGCGCAGTAATTTTTGAATCAATCATCCAATGATGTAGAAACCAATTTTATAATTTCAAAGTCAAAGATAATTGCTGGTTTCACTGTTTTCAAAAAATTAGTGGATTCAACAAACATGGTTAGTAGGAGTTATTTTCGGTGGAAGATAGTAGCGGTATTACAGCAAAATTTTTTGGTCGATTGCATTTAAATCAAAAATCAGAATTTTCATGAATTAAGTACAATCAAAATTTTCTTGAAACAAACGACTTTAAAGCATCGGACTTAAAGTTTGACCCATTCATTTTGTCGTTGGTCTTGATTTTAAATACATATTTTTACTAAGAAATTCTACGAGTGTTAATTGAAATGTGAAAGTGTTAATATTGAAGTGATTGTGGCTATAATAAGTGCGAGTGAATAAGTGAATTGTCCTAATAATTTTAATTATATATTGGGCTAACTTTTGAACAAGTGACAATTATAATGTGTATCATGATGCTGCTGTTTGTGAAAAACATGATAAGGTAAGTGATTTGATTGATACAGATTTCACACTTTTGATGACATTAGGGACAGAGTATCGTTTCTTCATTTTTTTATTTAAATATATTAACTCAAAAAAAAATTGTTCCAACTTGTTGAAATTAAAAAAAAAAATTTAAATTATCGATATTTCGAACTATATAACCCCAAACATTTTTTATTTTATTTAAACCAGCGCTATACCAATGATACCGTTTCGATTTAACCAACTCATAGTTTCACGTGATCTGTGAACTGTGGAATTATCCTGCAAACAATGAATTAGATACAACTTATTCCATTTATGATTTACAAATATTCCCGATTGTTCATGTCTTGTGAATTACACATAACTCACCGACGCCACCTGCATTTATCTATCCTCACACTCCACAGGATCCTTGGCCACTTATTCTTGTCTTATTATTTTTCATTATATTTCATTTTATTTGGGCGGCTTAGCACGATCGAACCTAAAAACTTTTTCGTCCGTAAAAATAACTTTTTCCCAGTTCGTACTTAGATCTTTTCTTTTCTTTTTCACTGTATCACTAATATTCATGACGTCCTGTCTCCTGCTCAAACATTAAAAATATCATTAACTCGGGCGTCTTTATCGGGTATTTTCTTTGTCGTGAACATCCCTCATTGTCCAGCGTCTTATTATGAACATTCCTTAATCATCTTCAGCATCTTATAGTGTGAATATTTTTAAATCAACTTCAGCGTCTTGGTGTGAACATTTTTAAATCGCCTGTTGAGCAGGTAAGGTAACATAAGGTTTACCATCCGGCTGTTAATATTGGTTGTCTTTTCCATCGGATTCATCGCTGCTGACCATATGGGAGCAGGTTTATTTCGCCATGACTTCATAAAATCAGCTGCGGTTGTTGTTGATTGTGGCCCTTCGTGTTCTCCAACATTCTTAACCTCGTATCTATCATTGGGTAGGATTTGTATGACTTTGTATGGACCTAGATACTTAGCATTGATTTTTATGCCCACCCCAAATTGTTTTCTTTTAATCGCTACGAAATCATTAATTTTATACTTCGTACATAACTTTCTTTTCTTGTCGTAGGTTCGCTTTGGTTCTTCTTGATCATTTTCTTCATTTCTGCGAATTTAAGCCCTTATTTCGTCCCTTTCATCAGAAAATGCATTGAGAACCTCATTGGCGATAACATCAGATATGTTTTTATATTCTGGATTCCACATTTTTACTCCGAATAACACCTCAAATGAACTTCTTTTGATTGTGCGTTGCCGCATGTACAATTAAGAAATCTTTGTAAGTCATTCGATAACTTGTACCATTTTTCAAGAGCAGAACTAGCTACATAGTTTAGTCAATGCGAGAATGATGATATCGTTAACCCTCTCGACTTGTCCGTTGCCTCTTGGAACTCCGGTTGTTCACATTGTATGCATAACATGATTTTTTTTCGAAAAAATCCTGGAATTGTTTGGACGTAAATACTGGCCCTCTGTTTGAGACTATGCTTTCAGGATTGCCGAATATAGCTCGATGTAATTCAATGAAATGAATTCGTCAAAATTTTTGGCGCCATAATACTACGCCTACAACAAAGTAATCAATTACCGAATGATCTTCTACGCTACCCACGGCAGCTATTTCTCTTAGTACAAAACTTTATTCGCTAAGAGTTTCGGTTTTTAGTTTTCTTCTTTCTCTCAGCCGTTTTTGAATTTCAGCACTACATACTCCGATGCGAAATTTTTTGATTAAACTCGTTCTTAATGATCACCACAATTTTACTTCAGGATATGCTTTAACAGCTTTGCCTGCTGATCCTGATAAAATATTTTTAGCAACAACAAATAATTATATCGGATCTAAATTAAAAAGTTTAATTTAGTTTTCTACATCGTCAACCCAAGTTTCAATCCTATGGTTTGTAATGCCGCAATAACTTGGAATAGATGATTGTATGTCCCTTAACTAAATTATATTTGGTCGTTCAAAATACTCATGTTCATCCGGTATATTTCGACCGCTACAAACCAACTTCAGCTGAACAATTATTTATTCAACCAGTACCGTTGAATTATAGCTCGTAATAAACCCAAGTAGTATATGTGCTTTTGCACAGACAGCTGATATATGGAAATGAAATGAATCGCAACTTCTGTACACAATGTACTGGAACTGTTTGAAGGTTGTTCAGGAATGTTAAATGGATGTTATTTTGTCAGCAGTAACTTGTGTACTTGCTGCAGCATTCGTTTCCATATGTAGTAACGAATGATGCTTGCGATTACAAATGTTGCAACGAAATTTCATTCGGCATACCCCTGCTTGATGAGTCGCAGATAGATAGTTAAAACAGAGCCTCTTGTTCGCTGTTAAAGCTCTTCGATCGCTGATGTTCAATGGTAAAAATTCATTGCATTTTGATAGTAGATGATTGTTGGTACATTTAGGGCACGTCGTTGGTTTGATTTGAGCATGGTTGTCCCGAACTCTGGTAAAAATTTGATTAGGTTTTATTTGAGCGCCACAACCTTCAAGTTCGTCACTTCTGCCATTTAAAAATTTAAAAAATTGTTCCATTGTTGGTGAATCGTTGTTGGAAATATAATGTGCTCATTCCTTTCTCGATTCTTTACCAATTTTGTGCTCTGCATTACCGCCGATAACCTTCAGCTCACGAATTACTTCGTCTGACATGTCACACATCTGATGAAGATTTTTTGCAGTTGAATGTGTGATGTTGGGTTGATCCATGAACTGTTTGATCAACTGATTTACAACTTGTTTCTTTTTATCATACCGTTCTCTTATTTTTGCCCAAGCTTCAAGGTAGTTGGCTTCGGTAATTGGTGTGTCACGACCTAGGGCAGCCGCATCATCTCGCAATAATCCTTTAAGATATTGAAGCTTGTGGACATTGGAAATTTTTTCGTTTTTATCGATAGACGGTTCATAAGTCGCGGAAGGATGGAAATTCTGAATACTTTCCGGAAAATGGCAGAATATTTGTTTGAGATAGTCGTATCTCTGTTTCGCGTTTGCTAAATAGAGATATGTCCTTTAGAAATGATTGTTGATTCGCTATCAAATCTTCCATAGTGTTATTGTGTAACGCGTCTTTCGTCCCAGTTTCACGGTCTTTTTGGCTTGTATGAGAACACGTTTGAAATGAAAATATAATTCGTCGATTGTATCCAGATATTTTGAATTTTCATCCGTTTCCGTGATTTCCGTTTCTTGACTTTTGTAGTCAGCCCATTCATCATTCAGTAATTGATAATTCGTGCGTACGACATTAAGCGTGGTTTCTATATCAAATTTCTGAACGTTCATACGTTTTAAAGTACGTTTTAAAGCGCGCATATATCGATCGACACCACTTTACAAAGTTATTCATTTTTTTTTTTTTTTAATTTTGAGAAATTTAAATTTTTTTAAAGTTCCCTAATCACCACACTAGTTAATATCACGATTAAAGATTTAAAGATTTATGAATAGAGGGAAGCCAAAATTTGTCCAATTTGTACAATTAATTTTTGCTTTGAAAAAAAAAAAATGTATCACCCTTTAGGTCATAACAAAAATTAATACATAAATGTAAGGCTATTTCATGTAAAATATGAATTTTGTTAATCACCCGATACACAAACCACTAAAAATATATACGGATTTTACATGAAATGTCCTCTAGTATAAAATATTGGTGTTACGTAAAACCGGCCTTTTTTCAATATTAAATCGGTTTTGTTTTATTGAAATGTCATTTTAGTAGTGATTTTGATTGTGTGGTGTGTGCATTGGTATCGTGTGAATTTATGTGAATACGCATATTTAATAATTAACAATAGTGGTAATTTGTTTTAATATTATAATTGACTTTTTTGTGCAATAATTGTCCGTGCAAATGGTGACAAATAATCTACAGGTAAATTTAAACAATAAAAAAAAAAATTGTGATGCAAATGACGCCATGTTTATTCATGTTAAAATTATTTCTGTAAGTAAAATTTGAAAATTTTTTTTTTGTAGCAAATTTAATAGTTTTACATATTTTAAAAGAGTGTTAAGCCTACCACAAGCCTTTTATTTGATTAGCGTAACTATCTAATTAAATTACCGCTTTGAGAAAAGCGCCTGTGTTCAGAATTACTGCTAAATTTTGTTGCGTCTACTGAAAATTAGTTGTCACAACCAATGATTTTGTTATAAAAGCCTTGTACGAGAGTAACTGATTTTCTGCTTGCACAATAAAAAGTCATTTGTAGTAATGGTAAATAGTGTTTGTTTCTACTGTCTTAAGATTAGGTTAAATGCGTACATATTTGTTGCTTTTGTTGGTTTCTGTTCCGATAAACACCATTATAGTAATTCATCTTCGTCTCAAATGACTAATCTAATTTTTACGGTAACATTTAAAATAATTGAATGTATTAACTTGATAGTCCTAAATTATAAAATGTTGACCGTTAGCAGCCTTACTTATGTAAGAAATGTGATTACATTTTAGTGAATCTATGTCATATACAAAAAATGTGTTTTGCAATTCAACCGTATATGCAAAGTAGTGAGTACTAAAATATAATCTCTCAACAAATTTAATCTCTCAACTAACATAAAACTTTTCAATATCCTTAATAATAAGTTGTATAAGCCCAAACATTGGTTCCCCATTCGTATCAATGTCAAAGAAAACCACCATATAATAGCAGAGACACAACGATTTCAACAACAACGTCAAGCAACACTACCTACAGTTAGTACAAATTTGGGTGACCGCATGGGAACATGATGATGGAACGAAATCTCGCCCCCCTCTCACAACCGCCGATGGATAAAATGGTGGAGGGGAATAATAATAGTTGTTTACAGCTTTTCAGAAAAAAGAGTTTGCGGTACCAGGAAATTTGTGTTGTCATTGTGTCTTCTTTACAGGTTGCTTCTTACAGGTTGTTGGAGCAGTAGATGAACTTTAAAAAAATTGTATTGTCTTGTTGTGTCTATAAACTACTAAAAAATATATTACTAACAAATTTACTAACTATCAACTACTTAGGTGTCTGGAACCGGGTTGAGTCTTTGTTGCTAACATTCCTTTCCCATCCCTCGATCTTGTTATATGTAAAAAGGTGTACGACGGCGGCTTGGCCAGGGGCGGATATCACAACTTTAGACTTATGTGGTTATCGATGTGGCGCCTTTCTTTACGGGGTTTGGCTTCATGAAGAATGGTGTCGTGTTGTGTAACATGGGTATAGTGGTGTGGTATTCGCATTTATAATACGGGAGACTTGCTTAATGCTTGATCGTACATCGTAATCAATCAATCAATCAATCAATCAATATTTTTACTAAGCAATTCTACAAAAAATTATCTTTGTACGTCTAAATTTTCAAAAATCGTTATTTAGACATGTTTGGAGGACTGAGAAAATGTCGAAAAAATTAGGATTTATGCTAATTGGTGAGGCAGTGTTAATTAAAAACTAATACAGACAAGTTTTGCCAGGAAGAACATTTAAAATGTATTGTCAGTTGGGTTTTAGAATGTATGGTCGAGCATCAATTGATACAATCGATTAAAAACCAGGCTTACAAATCTGGGCGTAAGAAAAATGTAGCAAAAAGCAAGTTGCGATTGAACGATCATCACTTACTTGTGGAAATGGAATACCGTTGCTGGCGGTTAGTTTAGTAAAGCGAATTTAACTTGAGCTGCATCCAAAGAAAGATGGTTTCTGATGCTAAAATAAAAAAATGTCGCGTATACGTGTTATAATGATTGTTTCGATTTCTTCAATATTTTTCAAGTGTATGTTCCGAACTCTTCTTTACTCTTTTCCACTATGTACCTTTTATCGTTGTTAGACTCCTTAAAACCTTAGGAAAATTCTGGATCAGTAGGGACTCCAAACAGTGTATTAATTGTATCAGTTTTTATAGAACCTTCAGAAACGATGATTTGATAATGATTAACTTGTAAATCAAAATGTCATTGACGACTGAATTTTGCTGTCGTTGTTTTTGTTATTGGAAACGCCATAAATTTTGCCTCCAACCGTTTTACAAACGATTTCTTAATTTTTCAAATAAACTTCTTGCAGCTACAGCTTCCTGCTTACAATGATGCCTCTTTACGGCGGATTCGACGGCAAAGAGTTAAATCTTGAGGCCGTTATATAGGTATGTCGATTTATTTTGTGAAAAAACGTATTTTGGAAATTCATCAATCTTAGGACGATGTGAAATCTTCTAAAAATCACGACTTGGATCACGATAAACCGACCAGTATTTGAAGTGCTTCAACTAGACCACCGGGAATGTGGCAAATTTGTCCGAAAGACTGGTTTCTCAAAGTGAAATACCTTTTTTGCACTACCCATGTGGCAATATTTCAGAAAACTGTTGTTATTGCTAATATTTATAGGTTGCTCCAAATTTAGTCTACAGAAACGATTAAACTTCACAAGGTACTCCGTTAAAACATATCTCAACTGGATTTTTAATTTACGGTCAATAATTCTTCATGTATGGATTATTTTGCAATTTGCGCTGCTCACAGCGATTACAATGGTTCGGATACCTAGGCGATTCATTCTTAACTTCTATTAAACTTTTCAACTGCAAAATGTTTTATTATGGAACTCGCTTTTTCCGTTGTAGCGCAGCTAATGCGAAATTACGTTAATATGGCAACACTTTTCCTTTTAATTCAAATGAGGAATGTCGATTATTGAGTTAAAAAATGGTCAATTGGAATCCTTCTATAAACAAAATTTGTCCATTTTGATGAAAATCTCGAAATTCGACGAAAAGAATCTCTATTAAAAATTCTATAAAATTTAAGTCAAAATGACGTACGTTTGTATATCGTAGCCGAAGTAGATATGAATTACTTCGAACACCCTCAAAAAGTGTAATATGTTTAATAAATCACAAGGCGAAAATCCAGTAGCCAACAAAGATTAACGATCACTGTAATTTTTACATCAAAGTTATCGCGCTAACTTTACTTTTTGTGTAATAAAAAAAACTCCCAGCATTATGTATGCAGAGGCTTTACGATAATTAAAAACATATAAAATTTAAAAATTACGGCTGAACGTGTCAGCTATAAATAAAACTCTTTGGTTTAATTTAATTGTTTTTATGTACAAATCATGGTTAATCGAAAAGATGTAGAAAAAAAAAATTTACAGCCAATCTTGCCGGCTATTTCGAGTTTTAGTATAATTTATAATATGTTGAAGCTTGATTTTTAAATTTTTAATTTTACAGCCCTTAAGATAGTTTTTATGTTACGTTTGATGATCTTTAATTATCAACAAATTGATCTTGTTCGTTAGTGTTTTTGATCATAAAGCTGGTCATGTAGAAAAACAGGCTCACCCAGAAAAATGCCAATGTTCTTGAAAGTTTGAGCGCACGTAGTGTGACTAAACACTTGCTGCGTATATTATTTCGCAATTTAGCTTATGATCATCCACATTTTTTGGGTACAGGATAACGCTTTTCTTATTTGGGGAGGAATCTCAACACAAAATGTTTGTCCTTACGTGGTACAATTGGAAGAGTTGCGATTTTCGGTTGATTGTGTGAGATTAAAATTTTCATTTCGGATTAGCTAGTTATTGTCAGTGAGCTTTCGATTGATGATGACAGTTCACTGAAAACCAGCTTGCTCGCATATAAATAGTAGTCATGTTGGCCTTCATTTGCAGATATACGAATAAACTGTCTGATGTAATTTTTTCCGCACTAACTTTGAGATTGAAACTTGTTATTGTATAGGATATTGATTTTGTATAGCAACTTGCAGACGTGGCGGCTTGTATCGTTTCTGGTTCACCAGTTCCGGATTAGGGCTTAAAATGTTTATGTTTCTGAGGGGATAACACACACATAAACAATATATAGAAATTTCACAACCGAAAGTGATAAATTTATACAACAAAGGTATGAGCGGAGTGGATATATTCGATCAATCCTGGTCGTATTATCGGACATTTATCAAATCAAAAAAATGGAACTTACGGATTTTTGGGTTTAAATTAGGTCTGAAAGGGTTAATGTTTAGAAACCTTCTAAAATTTTTATAGCTATATGAAAATATCTATACCTATAAAAATGGATCATGGTTTGTTCGGATGCTTAAAACTTGAAAACGACTGGACCAAATTGGATACTTCCTTCTGCGGGTTTGTTCGTAATTGCTACGCTAAAGTTTAGGAAAAAAGACAAGTCGAAAAAATTTCAACAAATGGCGCTGTAGGCGCACATTTCGTTTTTCAGTTAAATTCAATTATAGTTCAACAGGTGGTTCAACGCTGTAGGAAGTCATTCCGTTTGATAATTTGAGCTGTGCAGTCACGGTTAAATGACTTTCCGATATTTTTATCATTTTTCATTGATTTTCGAGTGAAATAGTTTACATTTACGAAATATATCATTGCAAATCTGTGGATTATCAATTTCTGAGTGATATTATTGATATTTCGATCACAAAAAAGTGAGTCGCAGCATGTCGAACGGAAGAGGAACATGCTATTGAAAGGAAATCAGCTCGAATCAGAACGATTGAAAATCGTGCGTGACAGTCAGAAGAGATCAACGAAGCTTACAATGAGCAACAACGATTGAGAAGAAGAGATTTTCGTGCTCGGCAAAGTGATGAAGCAAGATCACAACGTGCGACTGTTGAACGACAACGTCGACAACAACAAATTATTCCGGTGAACATTGAACGTGCAGCCTTTCGATATGAGTAAAACATTCAATACAGTGCGCCCGCATTAGTTCAATTCGGACAAATGTCTGTCGTTTGTTAGCATTGCAATGTAGTTAAATTTGAGAAAGAATCACCTGCATTGTGTTGCGCGAGCGGCAAGGTGAAATTGCCAGAATTGCTTCCACCACCAGAGCCATTCCTCACGCTGCTTTACTGTGAATCTCCTAATTCGAACCATTTCTTGCAACACATCAAGATGTACAATGATTGTTTTCAAATGACGTCGTTTGGTGGTGAAATTGTAAATGAACGAGATTACAATCCAACATTCAAGGTAATTTTCACAAAATACACTAATACACCACACACAATATACGATACAATACAAAAATAAAGAATTTGCCTCCAACTATACAGATTCATGGGCAAATTTTTCATCTTGCTAGATCGCTTTTGCCGCATCCAGATCAAGAAATGCACTACAGCGAATAAGTGAGATACATCGATCGTATGACAAAAAAAAAACACTTTTGATTGTCACTTCATAAATTGTAAATTTTTAGGGGTCGAGACAAATAAAAAGGTCAGTTCAATGAACTTTTACGCATATCGAATGATAATTCGCCAAAACATTGACAACCAGTTACTGAGATATCGCCGATTGTTTCAACAATATGCAGTTGATATGTATACGTTAAGGTTGAGACAGAACGACTCAATTAAATTCGATTCAATCAGGCTAAGTTGCAATCTGAAGAATATATTCACTATTCAGATATTACAGATGTTGGTCGACTCACAATTTTGCCATTGACATACATTGGCAGTCCGAGACACAAGCACGAGTACTCCCAGGACGCGATGACCTACGTACCCAATTATGGACGGCCAGATTTATTTGTGACGTTTACATGCAATCCAAAATGGCCAGAGATTACGCAGTTATTGCATCCCGGTCAATCACCAAACGATCTTCACGACGTTATAGCACGAGTGTTCAAACAAAAACTCAGATGTTTAATGGACTTCATTGCGAAACAACGTGTATACGGTAAACTGTTCGATGCTGGATGTATTCGGTTTGCCGCACGCACACATTCTTCTTTGGATGGTGGACAAAATTACACCCGACCAAATTAATGACATAATTTCCACCGAAATTCCTGATCCTGAGGTAGATCCAGAGTTGCACGAAGTGGTGAAGGCCAATATGTTACACGGACCAAGCGGACAACAAATCCCACTATCCACGTGCGTTTATTTCGGAAACAGATTAAACAGATGACAATGGCAGAACATTCATCACTTAATGTGCGGATATCGTGGTTGACAATACATGGATCGTGCCATATTCGCCAATATTGGCCGATATGTGATCTGCAACGAAGCACTCTGGAAAATATTTTCATTTGCGATTCATGAACCTCATCCAACTGTGCATATGGCACTTCATTTGAAGAATGGCCAAAGAGTGTATTTCAACGCAGAGAACGCAGCACAGTGAGTGGAAAGACCACCAGCAACAACATTAACGAGTTTCTTTTCAACTTGCACCAGTGATCCGTTTGCGAGAACATTGCTTTACTCGGACATGTCTCGATACGAACCAAGGCCAACCAGTAGATGGATGCATCCAGGATACTGTTAAAGTTAGCCGAAAGTGAAAAGTCGATAATGCAGATTGTGTTCGTCCAGTCGAAAGTAAAAAAATGGTAATGCAGATTGCCACTGCTGGAAGTAAAAAGTCGATAGTGCAGATTATGATATTAACATTCCAGCCGAAAATAAAAAATTTTGTAGTTACCAGCCGAAAGTAAATAGGATACATGGATTGTGGTAGTTGTGGAAAATCTCGGAAAATCAGAAGGATTCGCAAAATTGAAATAAAATCAGCCTCTATAGAGTGTACATATATCTGAAGTTAAATCTTTTGTATGTGATTTGACAATAGCTCTCTCTAGAGGCTGATTTATTTTCGGCTGGAATGTCAATAACATAATCTGCATTATCGACTTTTCACTTTCGGCTGGAAACTTTCGGCTAACTTTAACAGGGTGCATCCAGGTGTGTTTTCAACTGATGCATTGGGACGAATTTACACAATCCATCCAACGAACAACGATTGCTTCTATCTTCGGTACGAAAAGTATTTCATTCAATCTATAATTTAAATTATATTATTGCGTCATCTGTTAACGATCGTGTAATCGGGCAAAACGAGGTTAATACAAATTTTGTCATTATAAGGTACGATTCTACCTCAAATACTATTACTTGAATTTATACATTCAGTCTGTTACATCAACTAGCTCGTTTTGTTTATACCAAAGATATGAGTACCTTTCAGTGAAGTTGTCGCGTCTGCTCAATTTAAATATCGAATGACGACAACAAAAAAACAATCAACATAATTTTTAACCTTCAATATTGCAAAGCACCGCGCACAGATTAAGTCGATTTCAAACAAAAATTCGATACTAGCTGGCATGTTTTTGTATTTATGTATATATACATAAAGTATAGACATCATATTACAACAAATTAAGACTGACCTTAATTTTTAATTGTCTCATTTTTATTGTGTGAAAATTATATTTTTCTGTTAAACTTGCACAAAATATATATTTTGCATATTATAAATGTTACACATTAGACATTTTATTTATATCCAAGTACAGTTTTATATAGTGTGTAGACAGACATCTTAACGCGGTTATTTTAGAAGTCATTACCAAACAATTTGAGATTTGTAATACGATGCACTTTGGCATTTTTTTTATTTTTTTTATGGCATGTGTTTAGCAACAAGCTATAAAATTTAACTTAATGATGTCCATTTAGGAGAAGCCGTAAAAGCTATAAAAATTAATAACTTTATATCGAAAAGATATAAAGCCTTAGAATTGTGTATGCAATTATCGCGCACTTCTCGCGAATATCACTCAACACTCAACTCTTTCTTGTTATATTCTGGAGTTGAAAAAATCCGGAATATTATTTTATATTATTGCTCTTATTGTTATTATTATCATTATTATTATTATTATTGTGGTTACCAAGTTAAGAATTAAGAAGACTAAAAATATGAATGGTAACATATATTTATTAACTAGCACCGTGTAACATCTTATTATTTTATATACCTATATACAGAATTATTTAATTCTTTTGCTGCTGCTCGTTTTTTTTTTGCTGTCGACGACGATGTTGTTGCTGTTAGTTTTTATTTTTAATATACTCGGTTCCTTTATATGTACCAAACCAACCATCATCATCATCATCATCATCTTCTTCAAGTACCACAATATACACAAGAAGTTACATCTTAAGCATGATCGTCAATATTATATTTATATCACAAACAATAATAATAAATAAAAATTAAAAAACTCTAAGATATATAATTGACAAAGAATAAAAAAAATAAAAAAAAACGAAGAAAAAATAAATAAAAACCGGATATAATATTTATAAACTTCTGAAGGAAAGAATGAGATATTAAATTCATTCATAAATTTAAACTGCTTAAGGCAAAATGAAAAAAATAAAAAAAAAATTCCCTCTTGGTAGTAAAAAAAACTACAATAAAAAAAAGCAAAAAAACCTGTGCGTTTTGAATTTCTTCAAGTATCTCAGTTTTATTTCTTTATACTCGCGCTTCTGTCGTTGTTAGCCAGTTTCTTTCTATGTTTATTATTCTAAGTTTAATAACTTTAATTGTAATCAACATCAATAAGCATGTATATATGTATGTACATAAAATATGTACATTAAGACTTACATGTATCGCAGAGATTATATCCGAGTATCTATACATACATAATAACAATGTTCGGTCCATTGACGAAATACTTTGTACAAAATTATGTCCGAATTGATCATTTTATGTCAAATGCTTTCAACAATTTTAAAATTTTAATTAAATACTATACAACACCGTAAAGCTTCTTTAAATATAATTTATGAATTGTATCAGACTCGACTCTGAGCTTAATATTTCTGATTATAAAAAATAATTCCTAAAATCGTTAGTATTTGCCTAATGCACCTAACTAAACCCTGAACAAAAAATGAGAACTTTGTTCAGGGTTAAACACTTTGTATAACTCTTGGGGTAAAGTACGCGGTGATTGATATTTCTACTATTTTTTGGGTAGATATATTATGCATAATTGCCATTTTCACTAAGGGCATTAAACACACACAAATGGGGGTTTCCTTGAGTTTTTTGATTTAGCGAATATAATTCGCTAAATCAGTACGTTCGTACTTATCACTATCTGTGTTAAGTAAGAGTTGCTTTTTTATAATTTGGTCGTAACTACCTGATGAGTAGACCAGCTTTTTCAGTACGAAACCAAACTACCAACACAATGAGCTCAAAGAAAGTTCTGATTTTTTATTCAGGGTTATACATTTTGTATAACACTTGGGGTAAAGTAAAGGGAGGGGGGGGGGGATGATGTTGCTAGTTTTTTTTTAGTAGATATATTATGAATAATAAGTGGTCTCTTGATTTTGTTTCTGACAAACCAATCGAAAATTTTGTGAATGCCATTTTCACTAATATATTTGTGTCTATAAAAAGCCGAAAAAAATCATTTGAAAAACAGCCATACTTCTCTTAAATTTCTTAATATTGTATGGGCATTAAACACACACAAATGTGGATTGTTCTTGAGTTTTTTGATTTAGTGAATATAATTCGCTAAATCAGTACGTTCGTACTTGACACTATCTATGTTAAGTAAGAGTTGCTTTTTCATAGTTTGATCGTAGCTACTTGATGAGTAGACCAGCTTTTTCAGTACGAAACCAAACTACTAACACAATGAAACCAAACTACTAACACAAGGAAAGTTCTCATTTTTTGTTCAGGGTTATACACTTTGTATAACACTTGGGGTCAAGTAGGGGGGGGGGATGATATTTCTACTTTTTTTGATGATGTTGCTAGTGAATAATAATTGGCCTCTTGATTTTGTTTCTGACAAAACAATCGAAAATCTTGTGAATGGCATTTTCACTAATATATTAGTGTCTATAAAAATCCGAAAAAAATCATTTAATAAAATTAACGTAGAAAAATGTAAAGTCAAACTAAAATATTATTCAAAATTCTTTAATCCGTCATTACCTTCGAAATTTTTTTGGAAAAATTTGAAATCGGTTAGCTCCTTTAAGGATCATGTCATTTTAATAACTGCCTGTTTTATGTTGATGGCTTAAATAATTTCTTCAGTTCGCACTCTTCAGTTGATGTTTAGTGAATTATTCAACGCAGTTACCACATTTTCTGATTTTCGACCTATCAGTTTGCTGTCAGGGCCATCGACAACAGGCCAATCGAATTAGGAATTGGAATCTCTTAAATTTCAATGACATATCCGTTCGAATCATAGGAATGCAAGGAATGAGGACATCTTCACTTTTGAATGGTTCTGGCAAGATTGTTGCTTCTACGACGTTGCTCATTAATTTTTTACTGCAAGTCGTATGCCGTTGCAAAGCTTTGACTGGTTGATATTTCGCAATATGGTAATTGGCATGCCGATTTTCAATTGCCGTGGGGGCGATGGCGTCCCTGGCAGATCGTGTGAATTCAAAAATTCTAATGGATAATTAACCGCTTCATCTGCTTTCACAACAGTGTCGACCTACTTGTACATATGTGACTGCCTCGCTTTGAATTTTAGACCGAATAATATTTTAAAGTTCGTAGACGTCTTTGTTCTTGGTGGCAAGAATAGCTCGTTCAGTCATTGGTTTGATTATTAGGAAATACTTTTTTAGCCAATTCTTCTTTTGACGTAACTTAATTTGCAGAAGTTATGAGGTAATGAAATTCGTCCTAAGGTCAGATCAACCGGCACCTTTCCGTTCCCAATTTTTAACAATTGATGTGAGAATATTTCAGCACGCTTTGCAGCTGGACACGAATATTTGTAGTTAATTTCGGCGCCTTTACGTATCGTTACAAAGTAGAGTATTTTAGTCAAGCATTTATTTCGTTCGATCGAGGAATTACAGGTAATGTTTGCCTGAAATCTTCTGCAAGCAATATGAATGCGTTCCCAAATGGTTTAATGTTTCCACGCAAATCTTGCAATGATCGATCAAGAGCCTCGGGTGATTTTATGTGTGCCATTATGCATTCATCCCAAACAATAAGTTTGCATTCCTGCAACACTTTTCCCATGCCGCATGCTTTGAAAATGTTCCATGTAGGAGTTTCAATGAATTGCATGTTCGTTGACAATTTCAAAGCGGAATGAGCAGTTCCTCCATCTGATAGCAATGTCACAGCTAATCCGGACGACGCAAGAGCTAATACTACGCCATTTTGGGATCGAATTGCTGCCAAAATCAATGTAATTAGGAACGTTTTTCTAGTATCTAAGAAAAAGATTTCTCCAACCCCATTACTAACAGTTTGCATTGTTTGATCGTAAATGGATTTTTGCTCGAGCGTTAGCTTAGGAACATTTGATTGCAAATACGACAAAAGATCACCCGTGTTGTAGATTTTTGTTGTAAAATTGATGTTCATATTTGAATTTTTCTCGCATATTCGACGGAAAATATCTTCAGCCATGTGCGATTTATATTTCTCCCATAACTCTGTTGGAGATGAAGGAGAGCAGGCGGTCAATATGATTGCAAATAATGCACGAATTTGATTTGGATGTGACATTTTGTACCCGTCATTAATGCATGCATCCTAGTGTCGGTTGTTCTCCAATAAATTTAGAGCTTGACATGCACTACGGAAAAGTAGCATGTGTTTATCAATTGCTGGAAAGACGTTGGACTCGGCACATTTACCAACAGCATGCAAAGAAAGAAGCATTCATCTTGATTGGGATGCACGGTGTACAGTCTGTCTATCGAAGTTTCTTTGAATATGCCAAGTTGTCCGTGGACTTACCCTCCAATGATAGGTGAACAACAGCTGGACTTGGTTCATTTATGGGAAATGAAAGGATTCGCCATACAGCTTCATTGCTGCTTATGTATCTTCCAGCTCGATACAGTGCGATTTTATCGATATGTATGACTGCATTCCTATCACTTCTTTCTGGTTGAACACCAAAAACTGCCATGTCGCTGTCTTTGTTCACGTACTTACAAAATGTATTTGATCGATTTAACGGAGTTACAGTATTCCACGTTTATATGCGCTTTGTATGTTTTTGATAGTAAAGGCGAATATGGAACAGCCGACCGGTTGTCTACTTCGATATCACCGTTTCGCATTTGTATGGTTGCTAATTTACCGCCATCTTGCGCTGGATATCCATCGTTTCCTGTAACTGTGTTGGATACTAATGCTCGATTATATCGCTGCATGGTGAATTTAGATTTAGTGTTCCGCAAGGTCTCGAAACAATTGACGGCATTTCAAAATGTGATTGTCTTCAATCTCTCGAATCATTAATCGGTATGAATAATAGTTCATTGTGCTGCATTTCTTATTTGTTTCTTAGCCACTGACTGGATTTATCACCTTAACGTTGAAGTGATATCCATCGGCACCATCCCAAAAAATTATTGGATATTGCAGGGCATCGTAACATCGATGAGTTTCTGCAACTTTTGTCAATTGATCGTTTCTTAGATAAAGAACAATATCTCTAGGTTGGAATTGATCTCCGACTATAACAATTGCCACTTCGTCTATAGTTGGAGCATTAAATCTTCAAACATGTTATCCAGCAGGAGTTTTGTCAGCATGAATTTCTTGTTTGTGTCAGATGGCATCATGTCAATTGCTGTTTTGAACAAACGAACTAAATGGTTTTTTACGTGAAGAAGCTCTTGTAGTTGGGAAACAATGGACTTTTTTATGTCGGTAGAAATTCCGCAGCATTAATCATTGCCATCTCCGATGAAATACATTTGCAGGAATTTATGTTGACAATCTGGGAAAGGAAGCAGGGAACCGGTTATTTATGATAAATTTGTCCTTTTACTTTGAAAGTTGGCATGTATGGAGCTGTTACGATTTTTGCGCCGAACGACGTATTGTATTTCCGAGTTGTATTTCCTGATGTTAGATACGAAATGCTTTGATTCGACGGTACATCCGGCAAGCAAAGATTTTAATGGCTCTGGCGTGACATTCCTTTCGTTTCTCGAAGCTGGGTTGTACCGGAATACAAGACAATTGTAATCGCTTGATTGTTGGGCACGGAGCCATATTTGACGCTGATCGTTGACGTCTTTCAGCCATCCTCAGCCTATCGCGTTCATTCTGTTGAGAACGAAGCAGATCTGAAGCTGCAGAACGCGATCGCCTTGCTCGCAACCGTGCCCTGCTGCTTCCTCGGCACGTGTTTGATCCATGCTTTGTCTGTTTCGCTCGTTCGCTGATGCCCCTTCTTCCTCAATTTGATCTGCATTTACTCGTCGCTTGCTTGCGCGAGTACAACGACCTAAGCTTGATTCCTAAGCATGATTTTCAGCGAGGAATTATTTTGATGAACTAATCAATGCAATCAGAAATATTGAAAATTCTAAGTGACAGCAGTTATCAAGAAGTATGCTGTGCGGCAAGAGCAATGTTTAGTATTGCGTGTGTTGCTGTTACCTTCAACAGATGGAGCTATTTTTCAGAAAAATCATGTTTTACCTGTCACAGGCGTGTTAGCGCGTATTCGAATACAACATTGTGTCAAAATTTCAAAGCAATCCGTGAAGAACTTTCGGAGATTTAAGAGTTTGTACAAATGCACATTTACATTTTTATTTATATAGATAATTCGTCATTCCAAGGGACTTTTTCCAAAACACCAATGATTTGTAGAAATGTTATTTCGCGAAATTTATCTTTCGATTTAAGTTTTGTTTGAAAACATTTGGCTCTCGAGATTCTAATCTTCGACGTCTCTGCGTAATTTGAGATGATTCGAAATCGCCAGAATCATTCTTATTCTTAACGGCACGATAAACCATCTTCTTCTCCATTTTGGTTGGCAATATTTCCGTTCTACCGGTAAACTTAAAAAATGAAGTTTTTATTTATTGCGTTATTTCTAATTAAGCTATTGCCAAAGCAATATGCAACCAATCAACATTTAATAATTTTCGTTCATCTCATTATTCAGAAATGTTAAATTAATGTTGCGGTTAAAATTATTATTGAAAGTATCTAGTATTTTTGTTTATCGTTAAGTTATCTTACACATTGAGGTCTCATAAAAAAATTTGCTTTTAGCACGTAAAATGAGTGGGTCCTCAGTAGCGAAACAAACTAAAACAAATTAGACTCCACTGCCTATCTGAGACGTTACTGGTAGTTTTCTACAAGGAACTTATCAAAGAAACTCGAAACTCGAATTCAAATTGTCAAAAATAAGACATCCAACCCCGAATAATATTTTCCGCGTGGCAATCGGGATTCGAAATAAACAATTTTCGTACCCACAAAATGAAATTTGGCATTCCTAAGAAAAATTAAAAATTATTGGATTTTAATTAAAATGTTACTTTACGGATTCCGTCTAGGTCTGAAATTTACATTTTAGCAATTGAAAAAGATCCTGATGTTTGTACATAAATCATTTTAAATTATAGGATTATGAAATTAAAATTTAGAAAAAATGCGTAATTTTAAATTTAAATTCTATTCATTAAGAACTATTTGAGATTCGAGATTCAAGCGGTCGTTATTTCTGAAGACAATATTTCAAAATTCGATACTTTTAATTCAAGAGTTGCTTGGTACCTAACATATTCGTAATTATCAACATTAGTCAACATTTTTGAAAATACGCATTGATATTTTACAAAATTATTCTAGAACTCTATGATTATTTGAATTTTTCGAAATTATTTGGGCCTATTAGAGTTTCTCGTTTATACTCGAAATTTGCTATAGGCATGAGTTATGTGAAGCAATACCAAACAATTAAATTATCTTACAGAGAAAATATTCTCGAATTCCAAGATTTGCGGATTTATCTAGATTTACAAGATTCTTAGTAATTTCTTAGTTTTTCAAGATTATTCTATGATTCTATGTTTATCCAAGTTTTTCCAAAATATTCCAAAATTTTATATGAATATATCTAAATTGTTAGTCATGTTCAGTAGCGTAACGAGGTACCCGCAGCACCCACAACCGCGGGGAGGCCTATGTTTTGTTGGGGCCGACTCTATTTATAGTGTTAAGCATTCGAATATTAATTGAAAATCAAGATTAGATCAATGGTAGTTCAAATTATGCTTAAATTAGACCACCTTTTCCAATTAGCAAAACGGGACATTTCTAGGAAAATTTTTTAAAAAGGCCATGGTCTAATTTTTAGAGAAAGAAGAAATTGTTCCTTTCACCGTTAGGTGGTTTCTTAAAACAGGACCAACAATTTCTTCTCCGTTTTTTAAGGTGAATATCTGAGTAATTACAAGTAATGCGATCCCATAGAAATAAAAATGCCTCTAGGTTCTGGAAGATATTTAGATTTAGAAGAAAATTCGCTAACCTCGTTTGAAATCAAAGCTTTCGACATCAAATGATACCGTTGAGTGCAGAATTCATGGGCGGTCGGCCCATCTTTCATGTCAGTATTATTGGCTGGTTTGAAGCAATGCAATGTGTCTCGGATTTCATCTTTTGATCACTTTTTAAAATTTTTTGACATCATTGGAGTGTAGCATGGAGATGGTATGGGTGATATTTGAGATTTAATTGGTGATTCGGTATTTCGAAACAGTCAGGTTATTCGAAATTTTCATATTTGATTGTTCAATGCAACTCGAGAATCTTAGAGCATGTTCGAAGAATATGATTGTTAGATATTTAAGAAATTATTCGAATTTTGAATATCATTTTGTTGAGCTTACCTTTAACTTGTTTAGTAGCATTTTGCTTAGTAGTATTAGTACCATTAAGTTGCTTAAGTTTGTGGGTTTTCTAACAGGCTTTCCGAAATTATTCATTAATATTCAGATTTGAACAGTTTGGGGAATTTGTAGAATCACACATATAAATTATGATATTTAGTAGATTTCTCGAGATTATGCCAAATTTGATATTTCTTCGACTTCCTAGGATATTCGAAATTATTCACGAACGTTCAGGTTATTTACATTTTACATAGCTGTGATTAGCGCATATGGATTCCTTCGGTTATACATAATTACGGATAATATGATATTTGATTTCTAGAATGTACAAGATTCTTCGAAAATTCGACATTTTAAGATTATTTCGAAATTACTGATATTATTTGTTTCGCCTCAGGTTTGAGAATCACATTTCTTTTATATAAAATACTAAGGTCCGAATCGACAGACGCAACTAAAATGCAAACTACGACTGTAGTGTCTGTTTCGGTATTTTTAAACCTCATTAAAACGTTAATTTTAATGACGCTTATAAATATCCGAAAAAACTGTAACTGCAACTAAAAGTTGTAGTTGCCTCTGACGATTTGTATCTGTATATTTCTCTATTCAATAACGAATTTAAGCAACAGTTTGATTAATTTTAGCTACTGGTAAAAACTTCCGGTAAATGGAAAATCACAAAACTTACCGATAAATGGTAAACGTTTTTACCGATATAGATACTATCTTCCACTGCACCCGTTGCGATTGTTTTCGGACACTAAATTGCAGGGTCTTTAGGCATTTTTTAACACCTTTAAAATTCATAAGAAATATTAACTTGAAAAGATTAAAATTGGCGTAATTTCTTAAATCCTACTTTTGAAATCAGATAATTTTTACTAATGCGATGCTAGATAATAGGAAGAAATAGTTTTTTAATTAAGAAAAGATTAAAGCAAATTTTATTCGAAATAAAAACTTTGCTTGTTCATATAGGTACAAAAAGCATTTTTAGGGACCCAGAAAAAATTTTGCGGTGGGGTCCGAAATTTGTAGTTACGCCACTGGTCGTGTTTCTCGATATTCCTTGAAATTTACAATGCGCTTTATTGTATCTTGTTACAGAATTAGTGGTTTACCGAGAATTTTGTTTTTAAGCCTCCCACGATTTTCGAGGCGTTCTCTTACATACATATACAGATACAGTTACCATACATTTGTGGGATGCTAAGTTACAAAGATGACATTTTTCTTGGATATTTTAGATTTTGCGATATCCTCGAAATGAAACCCTGCCTAGGGCCTAGGTTTTTCTTAATCCACCACTGCACCGCTTAGATGGTTTGAAACAAAAGGGGAAATTGTTAAACGTTGTCTTTTATGAACTAGCAATCCATCAACGGTACGAAATGTCCTTTATGCAATTCCATTAAAATCAGTCCCCCCAAAACCGCATCTCCTCCCAAGCGACACACTGAAGTCGTTGGGTCAATGAGTTTACCGAACGTACTCACCGTAAGAGCGAATGGCTGTAAGATTAACTTGGTAATCAACCTGTTAAATTAAGCTGCTGCTGTATTGTTGACTTGTTGCCCCTTGGTTGTCAGGAAATTGGAGTTTGCTAGCTGACAAGATAAATTTCCAAAGTATTCAGTGGACTGAATACGGAAAGCAACTAAATTTATTTTACATTAAAGTTTAAATAAAAAGAAAAGAGGCACGCGTAATATTCGATTGGTGAGAGAACAACGAAGGAATTGCCAACATTTGTTGCATTCCTTACAGTGCTGGTTGCAAACAAAATTTTGGTTTGCATATAGCTTATGGGTCTCGTTAGTGTTGGAACAAAACGAAGGAGCTGAAGTGAATAACCAAATCAAGAGTTATAAGAAATATTTGTGATATCATCGCTCTGGGCTGCTCAATGGTGCAAAGTTGGTCGATATCACGAACCATGAGTTCGTTTTTAAGCAATTTATACATATCCTTTAAATTATTCCCTGCACCAAATAAAGCTTTTTGATGTCAAATTTGATACCACCTCAAAGTGAACAACCTTCATCACAAACCATAGAAAAACACAGATTTATACTTTGTGAGCCAACGAATTTCGTTGCGACTTATTTTTTTTGTAGAAAACGGACAACAGAAATCGATGCATGTGGTATGAAATACTATTACTTGCTTAAAACATTCTGTGGGCAAGTCCCCCAATAACTGTGCACCTTTTCATGGCTTCATGGCTCATCGAAGCAAACCCATTGAGTCGAGAAAAGGGTTCAATGATAGTATTGAATATTTCGGAGGAAGTTAACGTGCCTTATGCAGCGTCAATATTTTATTTGTGTGCACAAAGGTCAATTAATTCGAATATTCTTTGACCTAGCATTGTTTCGAAATCTTAAACAGTAACAGAGGCAATCCGCAGAAGTTTCATATAAGAGCTGTATCGATTTATCAGTTCGTTTTGATTTGCTTCTCTAGAAACGGCTGTTCAGAGTATTATCATCGACATTTTGTGTACCACAATCAAAATTCGTTGTAAATTTTTCTATTGTATATAAATTTCATGCCCCGTTCCACCAAAAACGAATATCCTGTTATTCGTGAGGTAAAATGCCTTTAGTTATCACGTCTGCCGGATTATCTTTGGTTAGAATGAAATTTAACTTTGAGCTTATAAGGTTCGGTTTTTATCCACGTAATGGTTATTTGTGAATCATACTATACATAGACTTGGCCAAATGTGACCTAATTAGTTACTTGGTATTAAAATTGGCTTTATAGGTGCTACTCGCGTCTTACAATAAACAAGCTTTACATGAATCCTGTTCATTTGATCAACGCTGCAGATATAAATGCATGCACCATAAGCACTCTCGGAGGCATCAGAGAATCCATGAATTGGTGCAGATTTGAATTTGTCGCAAAGGATTCGACGATTTATTTTGATGTCGTTAAGCCAATTTAGATTTGATCTAAATCCTCCCCAAAATAAGAATGTTTCGTCAGGAATAATTTCATTTCGGTTAGTATTTGCCTTCAATGTGGGCCTAAATATTACAGTTTTTTACTTCAGTTGTGCAGTTTTACAACTTGGGAAATCATTTTTCTCTTGGTTATGGAGCAGGTTAATTCTTCAGTAGGAACGATAAATTCACTAAGTCCGATAGTAGAACGATACCACAGAGTTCCAATCTTGGCAGACTTATTTGCTTTATTAGCGCCAGCTTACTTTTTGAACACGCTAGAGATTCAAATTACTAATTTATTAGGTGCTTCTTCATTCTAATCAGTTTTTGTTAGCTTTAATTTTTGTAAAAGCATTTT
The DNA here is from genome assembly GCA_958295665.1 of Tipula vernalis. NCBI lineage: Eukaryota > Metazoa > Arthropoda > Insecta > Diptera > Tipulidae > Tipula > Tipula vernalis. Next base: position 447,378,596 of record OY282558.1, on the reverse strand, counting down.
AAAGCATGTCGTCTTGATTGAAGAAAAGTATCGGAATTTGATTTCCATTTACGAAGTTTAAACCCACCAGTAAGCAAAATCTCAATTATCTGATTTTTAAAGTTATTGATTCTTCGACGGTGGCACTTCTTATTAAAAGGTCATCTAACTAAAAATGGTTTTCTGCTATTTCTTCTAACGTACGAATGGCTCGAAAAGGTACATAATGCTGTCCCATAAGTGACGGTTAAGCATTTATATGGAATTAATGCCTAATGAGCACCATTGTGCCACAAATTCGATGTCTGTATTTATAGCAATTAAATGTTGGCGAAATCTTAGCATTTTGGTGGTACTCACTTTTTAGACTACGTCATGGTGTGGCATGAAATACGTCAAATAAATTTTCTAAAAGTACTTCCCATCATGATACCGGTCTCATTTAACCCAATGCAATGTATTCCTCTATAAATTTGAAAATCCTTTTTTCCGGTTGCAATCATTCTAGATTTCGCATTTGTTAATGACTCAAGCAATTCTCTGGAGATTTTCACATGTGTCTTCTTTTTCAATGTGTTAAGAACTAAACAATGGCTCTTCCACTTTCCAAAATCTTTTTAACAAATCCATCAAACTGTCGTTATTGAAGCTGGAACCGACGTTTATGTTGAAATTCTGCTCACTGTTATGGTCCTTATGGATCAAACTATCGTTCAGCTCCAATTAGTACATCTATTGAGCTGGGTATATTACAATGTCGATTGGCAAGACCCAGTTTCCATCATCGCTTTAATTGGGGTGACAATATTGATTGATGATTTTCATTGTTTGTTGATTGAGCGAACTATTTCCTGTTGAAATTGAAGGTAATGTTGATATGGCAATGTTAACTGGATCTAAATTTGTCGAGTGTAGGTTATAGTAGAGAATTTTTGCGCTTTTTTTAAATGAAACACAGCGGACGCGAAAAGCATTGTGTCCATTTAATTGTTTGTTCAAGTTCAAAATTCAAGAGCATATCACATCTTGTATTTCAAAATTTCAAAAGTTTGTCTAATGTGGGACCGCTTCTTTAGTTCATAATGGTTTCGTACTCGTATCTACCTAATACTCTAAACCCTCGCATAACTTCATCGGAAGTATTATATATCTCCTCAACTCTTTATAATTGACTTGATTGCAACATTTTTGTTAAAAAATAACTGAATCAAGGCTACAATCTATGAATTTAGGCCAGTTATACCGTGCCACCAGTTTAGCCCAAGATTCCTCGTAATTTTATTCCATCACTCTTATATGGCGTATCAATGTCTTCGCAACATCTCTTAACAAACCATTCAAGATTTGTCATAGTTTATTATCGTCCGCAAAAGGTTCATATTTATCTTAAGTAAAAGTGCGTTTGGTTTTGAATTTCCGGTTTTTTATGATACTCTCTTGAATTAATCGCTGCCTTTAACGTTGGCTCGTATCCAAGTGTATTTCTTCAATCTCTTCAAAGGCTAGTAATTAAAATTCTTCTGTCCTCTAGCGTAGTATTAGCATTCATTTTCAGACTGATGACTTTAATAGCTTTTATTTTAATGACGGTACGATCTCCAGCGCGTTGGTATCTCTCCATTTTAACTAGTGTTTTAGATGTTCACCAAAAATTTGTACACCAAATTTTTCAATAGTTCTTCACCAAACGTAAGATAATGTTTCTAAATTTGTTATTTCCTAACACAGTCGAATTTGCTTGTTTGCTTCCATAACAATGAAATGCTGCTCCATTTCCTTTACCAAGATTCTCTAGTTAGTGATGTGTAATCTCTCTTTTCTGTCTCAATCTCTGTTGCTCACAAATCACCTGTTAAAGAATTATTATTCCAGTGCCGAACTCCTTGAAGTACACAAGTGGAGTTCACACAAGTAGACTCCATTTCTATCAAACGAATATTGCGATACCGCACATAGCTATATGGAATCGGATCAAAAACGCCGTATTTTACTTACATTCTGTGCAAACATAATCAATCAATTTAACACATAACACAAAAAAAACACTTGCTGCTAAAAACTAAAGCAAAATAAAAACAAGAAAAAAAAACCGAATCAAAAACAAAAGAAAAGAAAACTTGAATTAAGATCACCCATGATCAATACCGAACCCATATGTTTTCCCCTCTATATAAAGTCTCACATCATATTTCATCATAAATATATTCGCATATGCATACAGGACGTCATCTGGTGTTCATATAAAATGTATGCTTACGCATATTGCAATGTTGCAAATTTTTAAATGTGATCGTACATAATACATAATTTAACCTTTGTTTTGTTTGAGGGAACACAGGTAGATGATCGGTTTTCGGATATAAATATTTCCTAAATTTTTTTTAGGTTTTATAGATTTTGTTTTGTGTAGATCAAATTTTGAAACCTTAAAGAGGAGGGTAAACTAATAAAATACGTATAGACACAAAAGGATGATCGTATAAGAGATCGTAACACTCCAAAATATGTTATAGCAAGTGCATGAACGTGTCTAGTATATATGTATGGATATTTTGTGTAGTTATCTGATCATGTTGTGTATTCTATTTATGTATTCGTCATAATTCATTACAAAAAAAAATTTATGAATGAAATTTTATGTTGTTTGTAGTGTATATTGTTGTTCCTTTTTTTTTTGACGTACAACTAAAAATACATACAACACGCACAAAAATCTTAAAATAAGAAATGATCATCCATAAGATACCGGAAACTCATATGTGATCATATTTTTGTTACGTATGTTTTATGTATTGTACTATATTAAAAAAATATTCGTGTATGCGCTAAGATTGCAGGTTTTATTTTGGTGATCATCACTTTTTTGTATGGTTACACCGTTGTATTATATTTGTACGCCACTGATCATATTTTATTTTTGTATATTATTCGTTACAAAAAAAAAAAAAAAACGATTTTTGTATGTACACACACGATCATACGATCATATAATATAAGGTTGATATAGTTGTGTGTGTGTGTGTGTATATGTTGTACATATACGAAACAAATACGATCACAGGGCTGGTTTCCGTTTCGTCTACAAATACAATTTCGTATTAGTGTTGTGTATATTGTGTATAGTGTGTTTTTTTTTTAATGAAATAACAACAACAAACAACATAAAATCTAATTTCATTCATTTTCAATTTTTTAAATTTTCTCAGTGCAGAGTTTACTCTTCCCCGTTCCGCTGCGATCGCGAGAATTTCGTTTTTTATTTTTGTTTTTATATACAAAAATTATTAATAAATTTTAAAATTTCGTTAAAAAACGCGCATGCGTATTTTATGGGTTGTTTTTTGTGAGTGATCGCCGCTAATCACAATAACAATTTTAATTATTAATTAATAATAACAACAATAAATAATTAGTGTGATTAACGAAATTTTTAAAATAAAATAAAATCGTTTTAGAAGTTTTGTGACTTGTAGTGTATTATAATAAAATTGTGTATGTGCGTGTGTGTATATATTTTACAAATAAACAGTGTATTGTGATTAAAATATGAAAATTTATATTAAGTAAATGACATAAATCGCAAAATTTAATTTTATTTTTAAAAGGAAATCAATTTTCTTATTTATAATAAAATCACAAAATTCAAACGGAAATTACAAATTTTGTTTTTATCTGCACATATTGTAAATAAGAAGATTTATTATTTGTTTTGGAATTTTATTTTACATTTTTTTTTTTTTTTTTGGTCTACATCTGCCTTCTTATTAAATAACTCAATAAACAACAAGTTATAATATGAAAATTGTATATATGTACACACACCAAAATAAAACCACCCTCGTTATATATATTATGCGTTTATTTCGCCGGAAACCAATAACCTGTCACCCTTAAAATATTTACACAAACACTGTTTGTATATTTACATAAAAAAAATGTCTAATGGAATGTGTTTAACAAGTAGAATTTTATCGTTGCGATCGTATTTTAATTTTTTATTTTTTTGTATTTTAAACATGGCGTTCTCTAATAATCTTCAATTTCATAGAATGTGTATAATAATAATGTTTCAAAACTACTTTGACAAGGTCGAAATAATTTGTAGATCGTCGCCATAGTTAATGATAATAAAAAAAAAAAAATGATCGTACCTCTACTTTATATATAAAGTATAATTATGTGTATAAGAATATTACCGTCGATATATTATACAAAATTAAAAAATTTGCGATCATCATGATCGCGATCTTCGTTTATTCCAACTTTTTTTTTTTTTTTTTTTTTTTAATTGATGTTTTATTGAAATAGATAACGATCAATAAAAATAAAATTACTTGATCGAGTTGTATAATTAACAATTTAATTAAAACAAAACAAAACAAAAAAATTATTGTGATCGATAAAAATATATACGCGCGATCACCCCTACATAGTTGTTTAACCCATTTAAATCAAATTTAATTGAATTTAATTTTTTAGTTTGTACACTAAAAAAAAATTAACCTATAATGTCAAAGTTTCTCTAACCTAATAAAAAAACATCAAAACTATTAAATTATTAGATTTGCTTTTCTTCAATCTTTAATTTAATCAAGCCGTATATACCATAAGTATACAGTTATTTATGTATAATATATTAAGTAAATGACAATTGAATATTATGTAGAATCATCTTATAATATAATATGGTATGATAATGCAGAGTAGGATTTGAGACAGATGATCAAATGTTAAAATCTTAATTAAATTAAATATGTAATTAAATTTGGTTAAGTGGAATTTAAATTACGCAGGGTTGTTTAATATTTTAACATATCATACCCATATAATAAAACTAGTTTGTGTATATATATAATAAACAAGATCTTATTAATTTCTCTGATCGGAAGTTCTACCTTCTCTTCATTAAGAGGCAAATCAAACCAGTTCTAAAGGAAGCTCGCTTTTAATTCCGGTGTGATTTTTTTTTTTTTTGCTTTTTTGCGTGTGTGTATATTATTTGTGCAGAACACAGATCACAGTCAATCGTTTTATTTCATATAATACAAAACAAATATTTAATTTCTCTTCTTAATTAATTAATTTATATAATTTATATTTAATTAGTGAACTAAATTATTATTAAAGTGAATAATGTTAAGATTATAAACTGTAAAACAATTTATTAAAAAAAAAAAAAATTAAAAACATTTTTAAGAAAATGACAAATGAATGGTTATCAGAATGGACTCATAGTGGTGGTGGTGGTGGGGGTAGTGGTACAAGTGGTGTTGAAAATCGTATTCGGGCCCCGTTACGTGGACAATATGTAAACAATTTTTTAAATAATCAAATTAATTCTCATAAGTATATGGGATTGAAATCACATTCGATTATGAAATCGTTACAAAGGTCAAAAGGTAGAGTTTTTTTTTTATTATAACCATTTTAACATTCATTTGTGGTGACTTATGGATATTGTTTTGATCTCCTTAATGTTAAGTGTGTGTTTTACAAAGTAAAGTGGTATGATTTGTTTACTGGACATCATGTTTTCCGCTCCAAATGACCCATAGATTTTTGTGCTAGAGTTACTTTTTTGGCAGGTTTTATTCTAGTGTAATTAGTGTAATTCAAATTGGGAATTATTTAAAATAAAATTAAAGCCAGTTTTGTCGTTAGTGGTTTATGTGTGTGAATTTTAATCGTTGTTCAATGTAAATTGCATTACTATTCGCTTTACGTTTCGTAGTCTTCGTCTTTTGCCTGAGGTGAAATAATTTATATTTTTATAATTAGGTTGAAAATTTCTTACTTTACTAAGAAGATGAACGATACGAGTGTTTTTGTAATTCGAACGATTTACAAAAATTGCCAATTGTTAAAATTTTTATAAATTAAATTAAAAATTTATGGTGGACGATTGAGTATCTACAATATAATAACAAACGAAACGTCAAAAACTGATTATGATTATTTTTCTGACGTTTAATAGATTTTTATAACTTTTGGCGTTTTGATTTTTAATTGTTTTACACTAAACCTAATTCTTTCTGAGCTTCGTTCCTAAGCTGCGGTGAAGAATTAAGTCTGAATTAAATAAGTGCATTCTGATGTTAATTTAGATCAGAAACTCAATTCAACTTCTGACACTATTAAACAAGAATTATTATAATTAATCCAAATTGTAAATTTCGATAAATGTCCAATATCATATCACATCACCTTCCATGTAAAAACGGACACATTTACCATTTCGAATTAATTATTTTATTCATAGGACAAACCGATTGTTCATTTAATCTTCGTTTAAGTCGTTATACGTTCGCCATTAATTTCAAAAAGAATTTTTTCACTAAACATTTTAAAGTGATTCAACTGAATATTACCGCACGTGTAATCGATAAGTTACACTGCACAGAAAACTAAAATTTTTTATGAGAAGCAAAAAATAGTTTGGGCTTAAAACAACTTTTTGTCATTTCCTGTTCATAACTCGTCAAATTTGCAATTATTGAGTTGCAAATATTGTCGAATGAGTAACTGAACCATATATGTACATAAGTGAATATTGAAAAAACGTTTTTTACAGATGTTGTATATAACCATACACTTCTTTCATCGGTAGGCCCCAATCGAATTTTTTTAGCATTTTTCCGGAACTGCTTTGTTTATTTACCGCTACGATAGCAAACAAAATTCAAAACCATCGAATGATCTCTGCAGCCTCACCTTTGGTCCACCAAAATTTTGCTCATACAACATTTTTGGATCATACAAAAAAAAGAAAAAGAAAAAGGACTTTATAAATTATGGCAAATGGGCTACTACAACCCCACTTGAAGTAGCCAAAAATAAGATCTAAGAGGCTTAGAAGATAGAGAGAACCATCTACGATTCTATCCACTATTATTCTTAATATTCCAGAGTTGCTTTTAAAATTAAACCCACCCCTCGACCAATAATATAACCATAAGTCAGAAATCCCCTCTTGCATATCACAAACCATCACCCATATTAAAAGATTAATCGTTCAGTCGTAACCCCACTAACCTAAAACTACTTGAGTAGGATGTGTTAGGACTCGGCTCAGCCCATCATCTAAATAATTATTCCAAGCAAGCAGAAGCCTAGTAAATGGAAATCCTTGGACCAGAGCGAAATTTAAATTGTGTTTCATACAAGTAAAACTTCTCTAAGCCTGAAATGTAAATTTATGATTTTTTTCTATGAGCCTTACGTTTAAACGGCCTATTGATACATTCTTTCAAAAATGCCCTTTGGGACGCCCTTTTTCAAAATTAAGTCTAAGAAGGTGTGAGAGCTATGCAAGTTTGGTCAATCTTCCATGCCTTCTCGTGAGTTGAGGGTAAGGAGGCGATGCGCTTAGAGCTGAAGTAGGCCGGCGGTGATATCTATGATTACAGCCTCATCAATACAACAGTAAACAGTTTATACATCAACAATGTCAGCAACAACGATCATTTTGACACTGAACTGTAAAAAAGGAAAACGGGATTAGAGAACTTGGACGGAAATAGGGAATTGCGAATAAACATCGGTACCAAACAAAAAGTCTATGTTGAAGAAATCCAACCCAGTCTTTGGCTGTATTTACAAATTATTCTTCTTCCAGATCAATCGGAGCTGGAGAAGGTCATTACATACTTAACATTACTGTTAAAACAATTGTTGTTCACTTCATTTTGAAGGAAATGACGAACCAGATCTAAACGTGATTTTGGTAAACTCCCCATTAATTGCTCCTGGAGTTTGACAATAAATCGGGCAGAAAAACGCAGCTGATGATAACGTGCAAAATGTGGAATTTTCTGTAAATTTTGTGAAACGTCTAATGGTGCGGTTTTAGTCTAAGTGTTAGATCAGTGTAAATCTTGAAGAAGGTCCATCATGTTTACTATGAATGTGTTCATCTTGAACTCAATCGTAATTTGCAATGCAGTATTATAGGGTGTTTTGATGCGTAGGGTACTAAACTGTGCTGTAATCTATCCACAACTCGTTGAATGCCATATTTATCCAGATTTCAATAGGCTCTCACTTGCAATTGCAGATTTTGTACTCAATATTACTAACTCCCTCGAGTAAAACTTCTATCATATTTACATAGCATTACTTCGTCTTGTGCTAGTTCATCGGGGAAAAATGAATAAGATGCCGATATTGACCCGTAAGTGACAGTTAAGAGCCGGAGAAGCTTAATGGGCTCACCAACATTACTTCGCCATACTATTCGCTGGTATTCAGTACTGGTGCATCCAATTTAACCATACTATAGACCGTTTCAGCATCTGCTGAAAAAGCAACCGGGTACTCTCAAAATCTCAGCAGAATTGCGAATAAGCTTGGTTGTTGTACTACTTGACCTGCCGCTAAGCAATTAATGAAGTCACCTCTTCAACTTCCCAAACCCGTCTTAAGATATAATCAATATCTATCAATTTAGTAAAATTATTAATGGCCAATATTCAACCAACAGCCAAAAATTGTTTTTTTGCAACTCTAACGTAGAGTTGGGTATCTTCATTTGACCTGGTTCCAAACAGCTGAAGAAATGTTCAGCATCAATGGGTATATCAATTGCACGACTAATATGAAATTCAGAATGCGCCTGGTAACGAACATGTAAATGTTGTATATTGTAGACCATCTGGTTTGCGTTAAGAGCTAATTTAATTTTACATTTAGTCACTACAATACACTGAGTTAACACTTTGCAATTTAAGTCTGTGCGCGCAATCTTCGGTGATAAAGCTCACTTGAGAGCCCGAATCCAATAAGGCTTTACAGTAAATTATTTGGCCATCCCGATTGAATACACCAACCAACGCTGTCGGTAAGATTGTAAGTTTGGGAATTTGAAACCCAGAATAGGTGTGCCTTAAGCTGCTAACATGTGTCACTATCATATCAGTTTCGATGTTTACCGTTGTGTGGCTTTGAATTAAGTTGCTGATGCTTCTGACCTGATGGACATTTTAGTAATGATGCCGCTTCGCCTTGCAATAATCCCTTAAGATACTGGAATTTATCCACCCCCCCCCCCCCCCATGTCAAGAAATGAGCGCTAATCTGCATAGTCGCCAGAAAATGGTGGAATACACAATTTTAGCAACTTAATCTCGGATTGGTGTCTAGTTAAGGCATTATTGATTTGTGGTTCTCGTAAGTAATTACTGCTGTCTCATAGTAATTTTCTTCTACGGTTGGATCTGCCTCTTCAGTTTCACTAATTTCTGCTATTTGTGCTTCTACTATTTAATTCCCCCAGTGTTTTAGTTTTATTCAACTCCTCTGCAAATTCATTAATTCGTATTCATTTATTTTTATTCAACATTCTTTGTCTCTTTAAAGCTGAAACCTTTTGATCCACCATCTTGTTTCACGTTAGTTGAAAAATTGCCACGTGTAGAATTTGTCACTTTTATGTTCACTCAAAAGCTACTTTTGGCGCAATTCTACACCGCTTATTGTATCAGTGCGGTATTTCCATTATTTGGGTAGAAAAAGTACAACTCCACAGTAGATTTCACAATACGGTATTTTTTGTAATTGGAGAAAATCCAATTAAATCAAATAAAAAGCAGCACCTTCTCGCGGAAAAAATAGTAAACTGCGAAACAAGGTTTATATAATAGTTGTGGATATCTTTAAATTTTGCGTGGCTCTTAAATGTGATAGAATCTCAAATCCTTTGAAAATCGTTTTACAGATTTCAAAAATTTCGTAAAATTTTGAATTTTTTGTTTCTAAAAATTTTGAAAATTTTGAAGTGTAATTTTTGAATGCTGACCTTTACTATTCTTATAATCGAAAAATTCTCAAATTGAAAATTGTAATGAATTGCAACTTGAATATTTTTTTCAAATGCCAAAATTTTAAATTTCGTACATTACTAAAAATATAAAATTTTGATTATCTGGATCTCCCTGAAATCCTTCACATTTGAGCCGTTGTAATTCCTAAATTTCGTCGAACTTCAAACTTCTTGGAAAACGTTAAATTAAACTCGTTACAAAAATAGAATTAAACCAGCAAAATTTGTATGGACTTACCGACTTTAGTACGCAGAAATAAACTGGTAATAAAAAAATTAGTTCTCGAGTTTAGTTCCGTTTTTTTCCGTAACAAATTCAGAAACTTGTAATGTTCGTTTATGGCTTCAAATTTCTTCAAAATTCTGGAAAAGAGGAAATTTAATGTTGAATAAAACAACAAGGAACCGCAAAATAAGTCGGGAAACACGGAATCTGAATTATCGAATTTAGGCTGATATTTCACCAAAGAGCAAAAAAAGTTAAAAAGTCAAATTTTGGGCATTTTATTCATCACAAAAATTTGAATTACGTTTTTGTAATTGAAACACGAAATAAAAATTCCAACTCATTTCTTGTTATCAGTAATCGTTAATCCTCTGGATAATTGGTCAACATTCCGCTCAACAATATATGTAGATGGAATTCTGATTTCACAATTCTCAACACTTATTTTGAAGAATGGAATTACGATTTGGTGAAGTTGGCGAAAAAATTTGGTTGCACTACTCTGAAATTATTGTTGAATATTGTTTATCGATGTATTGAATTATTTTGATATAAAATACAAAAGCACACAGTTATATCGGGTTTTCTATATATAAGTAATTCAGAATATGTTATAGCTACACATATAGACGTAAAATTGTTTTTGCTTGCGAACGTTATCTAACCTTTTTATATAATAGTATGATGATCCGTAGAAATTTTGTTCGAGATGTGTAAGCTATCACTTCATTGCAGACCTGCCCGCTATATTTCTTTCTACATTGGCTGTCACAATAAATAATTTAAGAGAACTTTATTGTGCAACAAATTATTTATCGTTGATCGTGCGTTCTTACGATCTTCTGTAGTTAGTTAAATTTTTATTTCGAAAACTCCTCTCTCTATGTACATACCTCGTTAATTAATACCAAGGAAAGGTACTAAAAAACTATTTATTTTTATGTAAATTTTACCCCTGAATTTTATTATATACATACATTATATACATATAGTATAAAGTATTTTTATTATACATATATTATTTTGGATACGGTTGAAAAATTTTTTAGTTAACTTCTGTCATTTCACATTTGTATTGTATTTTAGTTTTTTTGTATTTTCATAATTTTTTTGTGAAATATATTTATACTCACTCGTTCGTAGGTTAATGTTTATTTGTGTATTTTGTATAATTAGTAAAAAAAAAAAAATGTTTTATAAAACAATGATATATTTTTAACCTTTTTGTATATTATTATACTCGTTTAATATGTGCAGCTCAAGTAGGTAATCGTCCGTCTCCTTGTTATATTTTTCAACTTGTTGATTTTTTATCGAATAACTAAACGAAAAACTCATCAATCAATATACACCAACCAACCAACAAAAAAAAAATCAAACAACCAAACCAATTTATCTTTCATTTAGAGACTATACGTACGTATAGAACTAAAATAAAATCACATTATCATCATCCAATCGACGTTAATTAGTTAAAATATTAAAAAAAAAAAAAAAAATTTTAAACGAACATACAATTTTTGATATTTGTATGTTGAGATTTCATTCACAAATCATGAAATAATGAATGAGAAAAAAAAGATACAAATTAATTCACAGCATCTTATTGATTATGTTGAGAAAGATTTTTAATAAATCAGCAGGAAATAATATCATCATTTCGCGATCGCGATGCGATCACCATAAACATACATATTTTACACACTTCATTCAATCATATACTAATGTATCCCAAACGTATCATTGATCGCTCTTAATGTTCGGTTAAATTTTTTAATTAAGAAATATAACTGTCTCGACTGAATTATTGATTTATTGATATGTTAATAATTAATAATGTTCTGTTTTTTTTATTTTTTTTTATTTTTAGATGTGCCAACACAAATGCCACCGCTTACGCCTGGTACGAATAAAAAATTGACAGAAGTATTAAAAGCATCGTTCGCATCGTGGGAGAAAGAAGTACAAAATTGTAATAATATTACCAAAGGTGAGTGTAACAAAATTTGTCTTATCTGTGTCTCTTTTTTTAATGTATACAATTAGTGTGGAAGTGTAGTTCTTTCGATCAAATATTTTTAAGAGTCTCATATAATTTACGTACATGAAATTTGGCTTAAGTTGCCTTAAGTTGTCCTAAGTATGTCTTAATTTTTTGTAAATGTGTTGGTGTTAAAGTTTCGTTACTAGTGGTTCCTGTTCCCGGATGTTTTTCTAATCGCGGAAATCGGGATCGAGTTTTACACAATCCCGAGATTTCCCGAGCTCTTTGTGTAAAATTTATAATTATATTTATTTATTTATTTATTACCAACTTTATACTTATGTATATAATCTGGTTACAATTTCAATAATACATTAAATTAAACAGACATGAAAAATTACCAATAATTTAAAAGAACATTAGACATTAGTCGAAAGCCGATCGAACTTTATTAAAAGAAACAGTAGATTGATAAAAAGGTTCATATTTACCGTAGTTATGCCTAATATAGGGCACGATTTTTCCTTGGCATGCCTGGGTTCTGTGGTCGTAATAAACCGTTCTGTATTCCTCCCTGAGTGCCTACCTCTGGTGGGAGCTATGTCCTCAGGTTGGAGTACAATTTAAAACAAAAATGTTTGATCACGATTAAAACTAGGGCCGCAACTGAGGTTCCAGTGTCTTCACTTGGTATTGCTGGGGTTGATGCTTCTTTGTCCTTTTTTTTTAAATTTGATGCCGTTGTCTGCTTTCAATGTTGCTGGCTTTATTTCCGCGAAGAAAATGCACAACAAAGGCTATTCTGTGGCCAATACTATATGCAGACCGCGATATTAAGCGATCGTTTTCCGCGGTGGTGCGGTTCAGCAAATATGTTTGCACAGATGGCTTAAGGTGCTCTATTTTTATAACACCTTTTGGTGTTTTTTATGCCCCTCCGATCACGTCGGGGTCACCACTTTATGGATATATAGGCGGTTGGTATCCTATATTCCACAATTTACTTTATTTAGTTAGAGAAGTTCACAAGAAGTGTGTTCACTTGGCGTTGGCATGTAGCAGGCGAACTTATTAAGGTTATCGTTGAACCGTGTGTATTTAGACACAATACAAACAGAAATGAAGTGCGGCTGCGATTTCACTACACACTTAACTCACCCGCAGCGATCGTTAGATACTTGGTATGTACGAGTATATAGATAGGTAGAGTTCTGCTACTTAAGGGTGCACTACACAATAAACCTAACACTTCTTATAGTTTTATTTTTTATTCAATTTTTATTTACATAATATATAGAAGCTGTTAAGTTGTATTAACCGTACCTTAACATTGATTTATTCGCTTTTATTATTTTATTGAATATAACAGACTTACATATGTGAAGCATGTGAACTGTTTCTTTATCTTTTTGTAACTGACCAAAAATATTATTTTAATCTGAGGACATAGCTCCCACCAGCGGTAGGTGCTCAGATTGAACCATAAGTGAATAAATTAAATGAGTAAACATCATGTCAGACGTTGCGGAGAGTACTCCTCCTCAGATGAATACGTCTGAGGATTCACCTCCAGCAGTAACATGGACGGCTGACCAACTACAACGGTACGTCAACGAACAACTACGACTGAGATTACTTGAACCAGCTTCCAGTAGTTCATCGGCAGGAGTTACATTGCCCAACACATCACAAGCCGCCGTAATACCATACAACTACATAGGACACATCACCTTTAAGCCGCCACAAGTGTTGTACACGCAAAATTCAGCTGTGTGGTTTAACATACTGGAGCAAACTTTTGAGCTATCGAGAATAAAAGCTGAAAATACAATTGCAGGCCTCATCTTACGAGCTAAAGAAACAAAATGAAGTTGTAAGGACATTAGGCGAATCCGAAAGGTCAAAATTAAATAACTTGTTGCATGGGCTTAGTTTGGGGGATCAGAAGCCATCACAGCTATTGAACAAGTTCCGTCTCAATGCTGGAGCAGCTTTTGACGAGGGAACACTCAGGCAGTTGTGGACGAAGAGACTTCCACCACAAGTACAGCTCATACTAACTACATTCGAAAACGACATTGAGTTAAATACACTGGCAACGCGAGCAGACAATCTGGTGGAAACGCTTACTCAATCGGACACCTCCCAGATCAACAAAATTTCGACATACACTGTGCCAACAAATTTAAATGCGAAAATTTCCTCCGGCACTAAAAAAACAGAAACTGACAAAAGAATAGATAAATTAACAAACATGATTTCGGAACTATGTGTCGCGTTGAAAAATACACGATCTCGTTCAAACAGTAATTTAGGTTATAGTCAGAAACAACGGTCTCGTTCGGTTTCGCGAAATAAAATTAATCCCAAATTTGATCAATGTTACTAGCATTATAAGTATGGTAGTGATGCAAGAAAATGTGTTCCCGGTTGCAAATATTACGACGCACCAAAAAATCCGAAACAGATGAAGGATTTTTAAGTTCCCATCAACAGGCAACGGCGGTCATTGATGGAAACAACATAAGTCGATTGCTCATTTTTGACACGCGTTCAAAAATTAAACTTCTTAATTGACACGGGTGCCGACATTTCGGTACTACCAGCAAAATTTTACAGAAACAACCTTTTGACAAATACAACAAATTTATTCGCAGCCAATGGGACACCGGTCAAAGCTTTCGGAAATAAATTATTGAAATTGGACATTGGATTACGTAGGGAATTTATGTGGGAGTTCATTTTAGCGGATGTGACCATTCCAATGATATGCTCAGATTTTCTACAGCATACCGGGTTGTTAGTTGACATCCAAGGACAGAGGGTAATTGACCCATTAACCTCCTTGGTTGTCAAAGGTTCCATAGGACCACCAACAGCTTGCAAAACGCGGAGACTAGCACCGGACAAATTAAAATCGCAAAACAGGAGTTCGAACAGTTAATGTCACAGGGCATTTGTCGTCCCAGTAGCAGTGCTTGGTCGAGTCCATTACATTTAGTAATGAAAAAAAAATGGTACCTGGAGACCATGTGGCGATTACAGGGCGTTGAACAATATCACGGTTCCAGATCGATATCCGATACTACACCTTCAAGACTTTTCGTATCAGCTTAAAGGGTGCACAATATTTACGTCCCTAGACCTTGTTCAAGCGTATCATCAAATTCCGATCGAACCTTCCGATATTCCAAAAACTGCCATTACGACACCCTTTGGTTTATTCGAGTTCACTAAAATGACCTTTGGCCTTAGAAATGCAGCACAAACTTTTCAAAGATTGATGCATTCAATATTGGCAGGAATCAATTTTTGCTTTGTCTATTTGGACGATGTCTTAATCGCTTCAAAATCTTTCGATGAACATTTGGAACATCTAAATGTTGTCTTACAAAAATTCTCGGAACATGGTTTGATCATTATTCCAGATAAATATGTTATACGGTTAATGAACAAGGCATTTCACTCACACAGGAAAGAATCGAAATAATAAAAAATTATGAACGTTCAACTACAGTTAATCATCTCAAAAGATTTTTGGGTATAATTAATTTTTACAGGCGTTTCATTCCAAACGCAGCTCTAGACCAAATTTTATTGGACGATTCTTGAAAGATTCCAAGAAAAACAGTAAAACTCCGATTAAATGGTCAGAGACTTCAATACAAGCTTTCGATAATTGTAAGGATAAGCTATGTCAAGCGACGTTACTTGCACATCCCTCATTCACAGCTAGGTTAGCTATTATGGTCGACGCATCGGATACAGCGATTGGGGCTGTGGTCCAGCAGTATGTTGCAGGTGCTTGGCAACCACTTAGTTTCTTCTCAGTACGACTGAACGAAACACAACAACGGTACAGTGCTTATGACAGAGAGTTGCTTGCAGCTTATTCTGGCATCAAGCACTTCAAATATTTGTTAGAAGGTCGTGAGTTCACACTGTACGCGGATCATAAACCGTTAACTTACGCGTTTAAACATAATCTAGAAAAAGCATCACCGCGACAATTTCGACATCTTAATTTCATCGGCCAATTTACTACCGATATACAACACATCTCCGGCGTAAATAACGTCGTAGCAGATACCCTCTCACGTATTAATCAAATTTCATTTCCAGAAAGTATTGATTATACAGCAATTGCGGATGCTCAAACCAATGATGACGATTTACGAGAACTTCTGAATAATAATTCAAACACTTCACTCATGCTTAAGCAAATTCCTCTAAAATTCAACTCAAACAAAACTATTTGTTGTGAAGTTTCAACCGGTATATCAAGACCTTGTATTCCACTAAGTTTTCGGAAAATGGTTTTTGAATCGTTACATAATTTATCACATCCGGGCATATGAGCTGGAATCAAGATAAGATCTGATCCAGTCCAGTGGGAGAAAACTACAATGCAAGGAATCAAGTTTCTTCAACAGCAAGTCATGATCAATCTTATCAAAGGCCTTACAGAAATCAGTGTACACAACCTGCATAATTTTACCTCTATGTAAGGCATTAGAGACACAATTTGTAAGCAAGAGTAAATTAGTAACAGTTGCGATCTGCCTGGAAAGAAACCATGCTGTTTAGGAGAAATAAAAGTTTTCACGTGAAAGAATAATTGATCTTTAACAAGTTTCTCAAACAACTTGGGTAAGACTGAAATTATACAAATACCCCTATAGTCCTCAATATTACCACGAATCCCGGATTTGAAAATAGGTTTAATAAGCGATCACTTCCAAAGAGTGGGGAAATATCTCTCTCTTAGACTTCTATTAAATAGAGAGCACACCGGAGCGGCAATTGCGTTACCGGTCAATTTTAAAAATAAAGGCGGTAACGAATCAAAGCCAGCCTATGGTTAATGTCAAGATTTGACAATTCCGATAAGATTGTATCAGTTTCCAAGCGAAACATTGAAAATTTCGTATTACTCGTGACATTATTCAAGCTGCAGAGATCATGATCAATTGGCACAAAGGCTAGGTCTAACACGTTATTACTGCAATTCTTCACATTGATACATTGTTTCAGTCCCAACGAAAATATTTCAGATATGAACTTTTCCACATCATCGTTCATGTTTATGGGAGTTAAATTGTTATCCATATACTCCCATAAAATACCTGGCAAGTTAAAATCACCAAAGATAAATAAGCGGTCCTCAGGTGGAAGAAGTGTAGTAATATTAAGTTTCACGGTGTCCAAAAACATATTATAAACCGCGACGCTTGAATGATATGGTATATACGAGTATGTGACACAAATGATCAGCGAGTATGAATGAAACCGTAAGCGTACAGCAACAAATTCAGTACCACAGTTGGTTAACGTTATCGGCATAGATGAGTATTTGTTAGAGATGGCTGTTATAATACCATCCCCCACGGCATAAGTGTCCAGCTGTAGATGTCTGTCTCTCCGATAAACTGCATAAGTTGGTGGAAAATACTCCTCGGTTCTGTAATGGGCAGTCAACTACGTTTCCGTGATGCAAAAAACGTCGCAATTCTCCTCCAAAATTGACAGATATAGACTTAGATTTAGTTCGAATACCGCTCGAATTGTGGTAATTTATATTTAAGAATGAATAAGGCTGGGGATTTGTTCAGCAGTTGAGAGGCTTAAAAAATAGTGTGATGGCAGGCGCAGATGTTATTGTTTGGTTGGGAAGGTTACCCCAGTTCGGTTTTTTGCCACACGTCGATAGCTGGTAAATGGCCGAATTATTACTCCAAGTGGCCAAGCCTCAGAATTATTGAGCATATTGTAATGGGTTTCCTTCAATCCGATTTTAAATGAGATGAATGTTAGTGAGTTATCGATAACACGATCCTTGGATAGTAACAACTTACATTCAATGTCCTCTGATGAACAGTCCTGCAATTTGTCACAAATATACTCCACAATTCGATCAGAAGTGAGAGATGGATCAAAACGACTAATATATAAAAATTTTGTGGTTGTTGTTATAATTTGGTTAATGTATGCCAAGACAACCAAAAGAATGGTCAGTTGCCGGTGGAAAATTATTCGATTTAATTTCACTCTAATCTTCAACGGTTATAAATATTTATTAATTAAACATTTTGCATCGGTGTGAAGTTTTTGGACACTTTTTGGACATAATTTTATGCGAGTATACATTGTGAAGTTTTTGGACATATATTATTGCGAGTGTACTTCTTTTATCACTGCATTTCACTTTTTTTGTTTAAATTAGCCCCACTTTGATACTTTGATATGAGTCGTTAGGGCTCTTGCAAAAAAATTTAGAAAATTAACAAATCGACGGATTTCGCTTTTAGCAAGGAGTTGTGCTCCATTATACCAAATAGCACGAATCTCAGAGCCTACGGCTCATATCAAAGTGGCACTAAGTGATTTCAATTTCCTAATGTATACCCTTTACAACCTATATAGTCACCATATGAGCCTATCTCGAAGATACCTGCTATTTGGTATAATAGAGAATAACGTCCTTGTTTTAAGCGAAATTCGTCGATTTGTTAATTTTTTAGATTTTTTTGCAAAAGCCCCACGGCTCATATCATAATTTCAAAATGTGGTTCACTTAGGTCGTTGATTTGTTAAAAAGAAAATTGGAAATGAATGTTAAAAATTATTTGAGGCCTATTTTATTTGAATAACTTTATTTTTGTTAAATACACTGTTAAATATGTACACTCGCATAAATATATAGTAACTTTACATAACCCTAAAGAAAATAATCCAATGGGGTTAAATCACGCGATCTTGGTGGGCAATTAATTGGACCATTACGCGAAATTATTCTTTCATCAAAAGTTTCTTTGAGTAAATCAATTGTAGCGTGCGCTATGTGGCATGTGGCTCTATCCTGTTGGAACCACGTGTCAGCAAGATTAATGCCAGCTAATCGAGGTACGAAAAAATTTCTAATCATGTCCCTATACCGCTCACCATTGACAGCAACATTCTGACCATCATCGTTTTTGAAGACATATGGCCCAATGACCCCACCAGCCCATAAAGCGCACCAAACAGTAATTTGCTGTGGATATAATGGTGTTTCGACAAAAGCTTGTGGATTATCCTCACTCCAAATTCGACAATTCTGCTTATTTACGTACCCATTCAACCAAAAATGGGCTTTATCGGAGAACAAAATTTTGAATGGAAATTCAACATCAATATCAATTTGTGCTTCAGCTCATTCGGCGAATTGGCGGCGCATACGATGGTCGTTTGGCTTTAATTGCGGCACAAGTTGAATTTTGAAAGCTTTTAAGCCAAGATCCTTTCGTAAAATCTTCCATAAATTGGAAGAACACAACCCCAGTTGCTGAGAATGGCGACGAATTGATTGACTTGGATCTTCTTCGTACTGTTCGGCGTCTCACGGGATGCACATTATCATTAAGAGTAAACGTGGTCCGAAAACGATCTATTGTTATTCGAATGTTAGCCGCTCTGAAGGACGATTATGTACGCCATAAAATGGACGAAGTGCACGATAAGTTTGACGAACAGAACCATTATTTTCATAAAAAATTTCAACAATTTGCAAGCGTTGCTCTGATGTAAGTCTATCCATAATGAAATGTCAAACCAAACTAAACAAAAAGCAACTATGTTCTGTTAAATGGGTTGTCAAATAAAGCAGTGTTGCCAACTCAAAGTTGTGAATCTATAAAAAAAACACCCAAGCCTCAGCTTTCGAATCCTACTTGGGCTCATCTTCAAAAGTGCAAAGAGAACTCCTCAAAAATTGCTTCCTTCGACACAAATAACAAATAAAGCAATCATAAAAATGTACTAAAACCAACTTTTCAATGACATATCAATTTGGTGGCCCGCATGCTCAAACGTCATACAAGTGCTCCAAATTTGATTGTTTCCTTAAAGGAAAGTTTAAGCAACAATTGGTTTTGCAAAATTAAACATAACATACCTAGGGTATCCAATATTGATTATCGAGTCTTCGAGTACTCGAATATTTTCGCCCTTTTTCGAATACTTCTCGACTACCCGGATAATTTGATCGATTATTCGGATATTTGATTTCGTAGTTAAATTCCCGTTTAGTGAAATGAAATGGAGTTTGGACTTTTATTTAAGTAGTTTTAAATTAAATTTGCCGAATTTTCAGAGTGGTCTAGGGATTCTGGAGGCAACAAAATTATGTACGTGCTTTCGTCATTCTGTCGTTTAGCAATCTAGGGGCGTTTGTCCTAAATATTTAATTCTTCTCATTGAATGTACCTTTTGATATTATTACAATATATACCCGTTACGTTTATCTGTTTCTATCAGATATTTCAAATTGTGCAAAATATAAATAGTTAATAAAAAATAATTAAGAATTAGATAATTTTACGATCCTATTAAATGTATCTCATCTTATTTTCGCA
This sequence comes from Tipula vernalis, assembly GCA_958295665.1. NCBI lineage: Eukaryota > Metazoa > Arthropoda > Insecta > Diptera > Tipulidae > Tipula > Tipula vernalis. The sequence goes on along the minus strand of OY282558.1, from coordinate 447,358,197 downwards.
ACTTACTGAACTGAAAGGTGAAATTCTCATTTACAGCAATATCTCATTCCTCAAAATAATTCCACGCACCCGAAATCTACCTACAGAATTCCGCCTAAAATTTTTGTATGGCGAAATTAATTTCAATTTTAATATGAATTAAATCCGCGATATCCAATTTTTTTTTTAAATGAAATAATTTTGCGAGGATTTAGTAGGTCAATTTTTAAAAACTAATTATGGCGGATTTAATTAATGTTCCAAATCAATTTTATTCCGCTGATAAATGTGAATTTATTCCGCCACAAAAATTAAACGGTTGCAATACAAATATTGTCATCAAAAGTGAAATGACTGTAACATCTTGAAATTAACTTAAACTGAAATGTCATAGATACATTATACCTGCACGAAAAAGTACTAAAAATCTTATTGGATTTACAAAAGTTTGAAATGAATTTAACGTTACAAATTTGTCAAATTTTTATACTACTTATGACTACCCAATTTGTATAGAATTCCGTCTTCGTGAAATCTCCCTAGTACAGACTTTTTTGAAAAACTACAAAGCTTTCAATGGAAAGCGCTTTTTGCTTGTGATTGCTTCACTCCTTGATTTGCTATAAAAGAACAACCTTTGAAGACAGCTCAAAAACAAGAAATAAATTGAAATATGCAACGATTCTCGATGGTTTCGAAAATTTTACGATGTCTGCAACACATGGTTTTAAAATTGTCATACGTCAGGTATTTCATAAAGTAAATCTATGGTTTTAAAATTTGGACCAATTATTTAGTAGAAGTCTATTTTGACCAGTACAGAATTTGACTTACTACCGAATTTAGATAGATCGTTCAATGCGTGTTTTTAATAGTGGTGTTCATTAACAAATATCCCCCGATGGTTTTCAATTATTAATGTTTACTATGCCAAAAACCATAATATTGTGCAAAATAATCTAACAGGACCACAAACAAAAGGACTCACTACTTTCTGAATTTTCTTGGAAAATTCCTAGGAAGCTGCCACCAAATTCGCCTTCATTCTAAGTTGTCATAGGTCTTAGCTATTCAAAAAATATTTCACTCTTGAAAAAAGTGGGGAATTAGGGTGTTCAGGACAACCATGTATAAGTGACCTTTTGACAACATAGAATAAAAGCCATTCTGGTGTCCGCTTGGGGTTTCATGGGTCTTCTGCTATTTCCTCAATTTTTAGAAAATTATCTGATTTTGCTTGTGCGTAATACATAAGATGATTTTTCTTATTTCAATACGAATTAAATAAATTCTTAATAACGGAACTTTTACACCAACACAAATAAACAACTTAAGGCATACTCAGGACAACTTAGGACAACTTAAGGCAACTTAAGACAAATTTCACGTATGTTATAATTTTATGTATGTGAAATTGGCCCCTAATTGTCCTGTGTTGTAAAAGTCTCGTTATTACGAATTTATTATGTTCATATTGAAACAGTTGAGCAACAGTAGTCTTTCAAAGTAAATTTGGATTTTTTCTTTGTCTGAATTTATTCTGAAGATGTGAAAATTTTCCAGAAACTGGGGAACTGATGGGACAATGTTTCATATAATCTCAGAAAAAAGATCTCGCTTCCTATTTGAAAAAAAAAAAAAAAAATAACGTAACATGTCAAATAAATCGACAAATCGGCCTAAGTGGTTTCTCGAACTTTATTTGGAAAATTCTAGAAAAAGGCCAATAAAATTGCCTTTGCGTGAGGTCTTATCTATTCGAAGTTATTGAATTTTATTGAAGGTTTCGAAATATTTAATTTGAGCAAAGCGATCATTTCGAATTCCGAATAATTCATAGAGACACAGGTCTTTGGCCACAGCATTGATAATTTTTTTCAAGGCTTGTAAAATTTGATTTGGTGCGCATTTCTATTACAAAGACCAAATAAGAACTTGAAACTACAACCTGGGTTCAAACTAAGCTGTTTGACGTCGAATGTCGAAATACCGAATGTCGAAAGACCGAATATCGAAAGGCCGAACGCCGAAAGGCCGAATGGGATCGGAAGGCCGAATGTCGAAGGGCCGAATGTGTTGAAGGCCGAATTGGTCTAAGGGCCGAATGTCGACTGGCCGATTTGGTCGAACGGCTGAATGTTCATGAAATTTTCCTTCCCCTAATTTATTGAAATCAATAATTAAAATCATTGGATTTACATCCTAAAGTAAAATAATCAAATTTTTTCGAGAAAATGTGAGTTATTTTGTTTACTGCTATTTGATGTATCGGTTACACTTTTTTTGTATGTTTTTTTAAAAACTGTTGTGGTCAGGCGATGGATTTATTTTTTTATGGTCAAGGATATTATTTGTGAGCCTCTTTTTTTGCCGCCTCTTTTAGTAATTGAGTAGGCGAGAAAAAATATATTTTCATGTTATCTAATTAGCGAATACATATTTTCCATTTTTATTACTTTAGTTTTGTCATTTTGCAATTTTAAGGGTGGAAGATATAAAAAGATGGTTTACATGATAACTAATACGAAAATTTCATTGAAACTGTTTTTGAATTATTTTATTAAATTTCGTTAATTCCTTATTTCATTAAGGAATATCACAGTACAGCATGTTTGAGTATGGGATAATTCAGTAAGGCGTATGGATCACTACGGCATGTATGTAGATGTATAGTACATGTGGTACACCTCGTTGGTATATTTCAATACGGTATATGGTACAAAACGGTACATTTCAAGGCTTGTTAATGGGATTGTAAAATGATTTATTTGATGGAGTTCTGGAGTATGACCACCACCACTTAATAGAATTCTCCTTCATTTAATAGAATGATGGCCTTTCGAAACATTCGGCTTTTCGACACAATTAGATATTCGACATTCGGCCTTTCGACCCATCGATATTCGGCCTTTCAACCTTTAGCCTTTCGACATTCGACTATCAATTTTTATTATAAAGTACATGAAGAAAAAGGAAAACAATTGTAATGTTCTCCTTTTTCTTCTTACACCTAACATTCGTGTTAACCTTCTTGTGACAACTAGAAGCTTGAGCCGTTTATCAACTTGAAGAATTTGATTTTAAATTCGGAAGATTTATTTCGGTAAATCCAATTGATCAACATTATTGAGTGAAGCAATTATTGATTCGTTGAGCTGGTTATATTTTATGTTTGTGTAGCCGTATACATATACATAAATAATGCACAATGTAAATTTATCGTTACTCTTTATTTAAATTAACAAAAATACATAATCCAGTTTCTCAACTATAGCAATTCAAACCAAATATACATAAATTGCCAATATATACCAACCAAACGCTTAAGTATACCTAATGAGTTAAACACACGTATGTAAATATGTTCGAATTAAATAATTATACATTAAATCTTCTTGGGAAAATAATTTAAAATTTTTTTTTGTTAAATATTATGTTTATATGTGCGCAGAAACATGTAAACGAACTAAAAAAAAACCAAAAAAAACAAAAAATTTAAATTATAATAATTTTTAAATTAAAAACTTTAAATTATTGTTATTTTATTAGTTTATCTTCTTTTATTGTGATTATTTCAATTTTTATGACAACAAAGTTTCAAATAAAATGTTTTATATACTCGTATGTGGTATAATTCGCTTGTCTAACACACAAACTATGTAATTTAAGTACGGTTTTTTGTTGTTGTTGTTGGAAATAATATATTTAACCGAAAATGAAAATGAAAGGTATGAGGAGAATGACAATAAAATTGATGATTTGATTTACATAATGTCTCAACATTGAATATCTGTCTTTTTATCTAGATCTGTAGTGATTACGAGGCAGCTAATATTAAAATATGAAAAAGTTTACGATTATGCTAAACATATTCTAAAGATAAAGCCTAAGCCAATTAGTATCTAAAAATAAATGTCTTCAAAGTATTCAAATGGAACACCAAGAAAATCGAGATAATTGGTATAATGTCGGAAAGTGTTCGTTGATAATGAGCCAGTTGTTGTGTTTTGTGTATTTGTGCCGCTGCACGTTCCAGGACAAACTCTAATTAAAAATAATTTGCAAATTTCTTGATTTTAAGTCAACATAAGTCGTTATTGAATATTTAATTTTTTATAGCAAACAATTGGTACAAATGCAGAAATAGGGAAAATAAAGTGAAAGCGGTTTGGATCGATCAGGACGATGATTTACGATCATTTTGAGCAAAAATAAAATTTAAAATTAAAAACTTAGAAGCTAATAAAACTAACTGAAAAATTAAGTAAAACGTCAATTAGAAGTATCAATCAATCCCCATAGAAAAACCATAATGTTTATTTTACAACAAATAACAAATTAACAAAACCAGCTAAAGACCAACTCTTAATAAAAAATGGTTCATCAAAGCTTAAATTATATGAACTGTTGGCCCTAAATTAACATTTTAAATAAAAAATGTTTTAATGTGCGGCTAGAAAGTAAGTTCTCTTGTCCCTTGTGGTCTATACTTGAAAGATGCGCCTAAATTGAGTTTTGAATCGGAGTTCTAGTCACTGAAAAACCGTCACCGCTTGGCGTATAATTTACTAGTTCTGTCAAATTGAAGGATGATCACGCTTTCTACAGAGAGAACAAAATCTGAAAAAAACAAAATGCGTTGGTACCAAATTCCGAATTACCAAATACCGAAATAACAAAAATTTCCAAAAATCAAGTTTTTTACTTGAAAGAAGGATGCCGCCTCCAAACCCCGCTTTGACGATTTTTAAAAAATCTAACATTCATAGAAATTGTATCATTTTTGAAAAATTATTCACATACTAAAATAGAGAACTCCCCAAAGCCGCTTAGCATTGGTCTTTTCCGCGCAAGGATGACATGAAATTATGTAGATTCCTTTTGTTTTCATATTGTAGTTAACAAAAATTGAAAGGGGTCTTACTTTTAACCCAATAATTAGGCCCTTTAAAACTCAAATAAGCATGTGATCGGAGCTGTTCACGCACAATAACCCCAAAACCTAATGAATTAAGCCCATTACTATATATTAATATAGCCCATAATCCGAATTAAGGCAATTTTACTCAAACTGTTGTATAGCGCAACCTGTCATTGCCTAAGATTCCCAAAACCCATGCTGTTAAGTCCCAAGCTGTCATGTCATCATGTTTAATTTTTTATTTTTTATTTTAATTTGTTTTTAATTTTTGGAAACATTTTGTATTGTAAACCTTATACTTTTTAAGATATTTGCAAAACAAATTTTCTGGACCAAGGGAGTGGCCACTTTCGGTTAGCTGATTTGGAGTAAAAAACACTGGGACCTCCCAATTTATCAAAAAAGCTTAAATCTGAAGTTTCAGTTCGATTGATTAAACCATATGGGCTGTAGAGAGGACACAGACAGACTGACAGACAGACAGACAGACACCATTTCGAACCCACTTTTTCGGACTCAGGTGACTTCAAAACAAATAAATTTATAAAAAATCTCAAGGTTCAAAATTTTCATGATTACTATACTTTATTTTACTAGAGTAAAAGAAAGTAAAAAACCCTAATCCATACGAATCGTTCGTTTACTAAAAGTTCTGCAAAATTATTTTTTTGGAAATCGCACTCAACTCCCAAGGGCCAATATCGGCCATTGCCAACAATGATGACAAAGGTTTCGCTAGCACATGGAATAGGCCCCTTAATTACCTAGTTAGAAAACCCTAATTTATAAGAATCGTTCGTTTAGTAAAAGTTCTGCAAAATCATTTTTTGGAAATCGCACTCAACTCCCAAGGGCCAATATCGGCCATTGCCAATAATGATGACAAAGGTTTGGCTAGCACATAGAATAGGTCCCTCAAATACCTAGTTAAAAAACCCTAATCCATACGAATCGTCCGTTTAATAAAAGTTCTACGAAATTATTTTTTGGAAATCGCACTCAACAATGATGATAAAGATTTCGCTAGCACATGGAATAGGTCCCTTCATTACCTAGTTAAAAAACCCTAATCCATACGAATCGTTCGTTTAGTAAAAGTTCTGCAAAATTATATTTTGGAAATCGCACTCAACTCCCAAGGGCCAATATCGGCCATTGCCAACAATGATGACAAAGGTTTCGCCAGCACATGGAATAGGTCCCTTCATTACCTAGTTAAAAAACCCTAATCCATACGGATCGTTCGGTTAGTAAAAGTTCTGCAAAATTATTTTTTTGGAAATCGCACTCAACTCCCAAGGGCCAATATCGGCCATTGCCAACAATGATGACAAAGGTTTCGCTAGCACTTGGAATAGGTCCCTTCATTACCTAGTTAAAAAACCCTAATCCATACGGATCGTTCGGTTAGTAAAAGTTCTGCAAAATTATTTTTTTGGAAATCGCACTCAACTCCCAAGGGCCAATATCGGCCATTGCCAACAATGATGACAAAGGTTTGGCTAGCACATAGAATAGGTACCTCAAATACCTAGTTAAAAAACCCTAATCCATACGAATCGTTCGTTTAATAAAAGTTCTACGAAATTATTTTTTGGAAATCGCACTCAACAATGATGATTAAGATTTCGCTAGCACATGGAATACGTCCCTTAATTACCTAGTTAGAAAACCCCAATCCATACGGATCGTTCGTTTAATAAAAGTTCTACGAAATTTTTTTTTGGAAATCGCACTCAACACCCAAGGGCCAATATCGGCCATTGCCAACAATGATGACAAAGGTTTCGCTAGTCCATGGAATAGGCCCCTTAATTACCTAGTTAGAAAACCCTAATTTATAAGAATCGTTCGTTTAGTAAAAGTTCTTCAAAATTATTTTTTGGAAATCGCACTCAACTCCCAAGGGCCAATATCGGCCATTGCCAACAATGATAACAAAGGTTTGGCTAGCACATGGAATAGGTCCCTCAAATACCTAGTTAAAAAATGGAGGTGTGGCCAACACACGACTTTGTTTTACGAACAGAGAATTTTGAGAAATTTTTTTTGTTTTTTTTAATTTTTTTTTTTTTTTTTAAATTTTTAAATTTTTAAATTTTTTTTTTTAATTTTTTATTTTTTATTTTTATTTGTTTTTAATTTTTGGAAACGTTATAAATTTAATAGTTTTTTTGTAAACCTTATACTTTTTAAGATATTTGCAAAATAAATTTTATGGACCAAGGGAGTCGCCACTTCCGGTTAGCCGATTTGGAGTAAAATTCACTGGGACCTCCCTATTTATCATTAAAGCTTAAATCTGAAGTTTCAGTTCGATTGGTTAAACCATCTAAGCTGTAGAGAGGACACAGACAGACTGACAGACTGACAGATGGACAGACTGACAGACTGACAGACAGACACCATTTCGAAACCCACTTTTTCGGACTCAGGGGACCTCAAAACAAATAAATCTCTAAAAATCTCAAGGTCCAAAATTTTCATGAATACTATACTTTATTTTACTAGAGTAAAAGAAAGTAATAGCATTTAAATGGGCTGTTCGGTTAGGTCAGTGATATATAAAGATGCGTCTTATTCAGTCATTCTCTTTTTAATAACTATAACGTGTTCTCTTTTCATTAAATTATTTTTCGTGTCTCTCTTTAGCATCCAACAGAAATCTGCCATCATATTTACGTCCCATAACTGTATAATTTCAAATTTATCAAATATTCCAGCTTTTCAACCTCTTTTATCATCTGGGCTTATGGAATTTCGTTTCAAAATGTGCATGTAAGCTTTAACGAATTGTTTCATGAGGCAAAGCTTTATATGGAGACTGGGAATCAGGATTTTAGATGGATCCAGTAAGGATTCATGAATGATGTTACGTGAACCAGGTGCATACGATGATCTTATTGGCCATTCTTATAATGTTTCGCACATTTTCTACAGTCCTACAAGCACAAATAACAATGGCTTTTGGTAAAGTCAGACTGCTGTCCGAGACAACATCGTGATGATTTTCAAATTTTCACAAATCTTCCATTGGGATGTCTTGATGTCTGTACCCATGGTATCTCGATAACGGCTTATCCGATTTGGAATTTTTTTTTCGCCAATCTGTTTCTATGATCAAGGCGGAGATTTGAAAAGCTTTTGGAAACTATACTTTAAGAGGTTGGGGTATCTGCCATATAAATTGACCTAAAACACCTGGTTTTATAAATATTTACGAATTTTTTATATATGCTGGTTTGATTGTCAAATTGGGCATTAAGTTTGGGGTTGATTTGAAGTTTAAGTTGGTTGAGTTAGAGTTGGTTTAGGATATAGTGAGCAGTTGACCAATTTTTTACATATGCTGGTTTGAAGATTGAGTTTGGTCTAGAGTGGGTGGTTCTTCTTGAGAGATGATAATCAAGTTGAAATTTACTACGGAGGAATTTTTAAAACTCCAACTTTGATGACGGTATGATGGTATGATGCATAATGGTGTGATGGTATAATGGTATGATGGTTTGTATATAAGAATGATGGTGATGGTATGATGGTGATGTTATTATGGTATGATGGTACGATGGTATGATGTTACGATGATATGATAGTATGATGGTATAAAGCTATGGTGGATTGATGATAAAATATTCATCATGGTGTGATGGTTCGACATTACAATGTTATGATTGTATGATGGTTTAATGATGTAGTGTCTTGATGGTACGATGGAATAATTGTAAGATGGAATGATCGTTTAAGGTTATGATGTTACTACGATATGTATGCCAGTACATTGGTATCATGGTATGATGGTGAATAGGGTTTGAGTTGAATTTGGGGTCGAGTTTAGAGTTTAGTGGGAGATTGGATTGAGTTTAGTTCTTACATACGCATGTTGCTTTCGAATCGAATTAATTTTTGGGATTGGATTGGCCAATAAGTATGGATTTGAGCAGAGGGTTGAGATTTGGTTCGAGCTAAGTGGAGTTAAATTCGAGTTAAGTGGAGTTAAATTCGAGTTAGGATTTAGTTAGCTTGAATTGGGCTTAAGTGAGCTGTTCGGTTGGGGAAATATTTAGGGGTAGATTTGGAGTTAGGTTAAGTATTGATTTGAAAATTGATTTGGTGATTAGGTTGTGGGTTGGGTTAGCGGTTAATTTTGGTGATTGCGTTTAGGATTGTGTTGCGATTGAGACAGAGGTTCAATTGTAAATTGAGTTGGAGATTGGGCTGAAGATTGAAAGTGGTTCATTTTCGGATTGATTTGGGATCACCGCATGTTCCTTATACATTTTTCATATCTCTTCGTCTATGTCCTTTCGCAAAGAGGTTACTTCAAATTTCGAACAAATGTTGAACAGATGTCATACATAACTCATGGAATTTTTATTGGGTTGTATTATACTCTTCATTAGCCAAGTCACCACTGCGGAGCCTAATCCAGGGACTCTGACGGTTAAAGGAATTTCTCAGTAGAGCCAGTGCAAAACTGATTTTGGAATCTTTTAAAACCCCACACAGGCTTTTTGAGGCTACGGAAAAAACCTTACGTGAAGGGGTTTAAACGGATTACGGATTCGGCTTCAGCGGCCGCAAAAACATATAGTTAACATGGTCTGAACCCTAAACCTGACAATTTCTTAAAACCGCTTAGCATTGGTCCATGTCCGCAGGGATGACAAGAAATTATGTAGCATCTTTTTGTTATCAAATTGTAGTTGGTCTTATTTAAGAAAAATTTAATGGGGTTTTCTGGCACTTTACTTTGAGTTTTTTTGGTAAGTTGAGATTTCGATCTGCTCCCTTACCCTGGCCAATGGGTTTGTTGTTGTTTATCCCGAAAAATCCCAAAAATATTGAAATCTGCTGTAATATTGTTCAGAATTTGCGAGATGCATTTTATGAATTGTTCTAATTAACCTTAAAAAATTTTGATACATTCTATTACTCTACAGATTTGTTAATTTACCTGATATGAATTACAAAGGAACTTGATTCTAATTGTTTTTGTAATTAGGATTAGCATAACAAATCTTCAGCCTAGTTTAAATCAAAAATTACGGTGGCTACCTTATCTAGAGAAATCAAATCCAGAAACACAATTATCAAAGTGAGGCCCAAATTAAAATAAAACATTTTTCTTAATATTTATGATAATGTAAATCGCTTTGTCAATCTTTCAGACAAAGATCAAAGGAATTTTATCGCTCATATCACTTCTAATGATAGTTCAACCATAAATGTTTCAAGTTGTATTGTGGTTGGCTTAATTTGTTGGGTTAGTACAGTATCGACGAATGTATTGTAGCGAATTGGTTAATACTTCGTCAACCCGACAGACACATATCAAAGAAATGTTTCCACACACAAATGTTTCCAGTGGTGACAAAGGTCTAAAAAGACCGAATTTGTTAATTTATTTTACAGATTTTAAAATTACATGTCTCAAATTTGACTTGGTTTCAAGCAGGGATTCGGAGCGAAAGAAATACCGCTCCAGCTCCGCTCTCACTCCGCTTGGTAAGAAACTCGCTCCACTCTCGCTCCGCTCCGAGCAAGATTTATCCGATTCGCTCCGCTCCGTCACTCCGCACCGCTCCTTCATTCAAATCAAAAATAACAAATACAAAATTAATTAATTCATAAACATAAATGTTCGGTAATTGTTAAAATTTAATTTAATTAAAGTTATTAAGCTTTATAAAACGGATGTCCTCAAGGACAGATAGTAGTTATAACCAGTAGTTATATTTTTGGCATAGAAATATATTAACCCCAAATAAAGAAAAACATTTTGGTTTTTCTATTAATTTTAAAATCGATCGATCGCTTCTCGCTCATTTCCACTCCTACATTAATCGCTCCAACTCCGCTCCACGCTCCGACCAAAATCGGGTCGCTCCACTCCGCTCCTCGCTCCAATCCGCTTCCGCTCCGAATCCCTGGTTTCAAGTAAAATAATTAACGGTTTATCGTCAGAAAAAAAAAAAATATCGTATTTTAATTCACAAAAACGTTTTTAACAGTGTTTTCAACAAACAGATAATTGAACGAAATTTCAATGCGATTTTATATTTTCATTTGAATTTTTCTTCCCAATTAAATTCGTTCAATTAATTTCAAACCGCTTTTTGACAAACAAATTTCCACGGACCACCGGTTGAGAAACACTTTTCTAAAAACCAAATCGATTCCAAATAGAATCCAATTAAATCTATGGTTCTTGAATTTCCAATTGGAATCAAAAGTGGGTGAATTCGTTTTGTTAGGATTATACGAATGGAATTTTTAACTTCTCAACCTAAATAAAGTAACATGTCACTTATATGAAAGAAATTAATTAATTAAATGAGACAGAAGTCGACTTGTAAATTGATATGATCACCTCATGAGGTTTCAGCTCTTTTTTCTTATACATTTTTCATATCTCTTCATCTATGTTCTTTCGCAAAGAGGTTACTTCAAATTTAGAACAAATGTTGTAAAAGATGTCATACATAGCTCACATCACAGTTATATACTTGTGAGTCGACTTTGGATTATTTTCTTGAGTCGTGTTAGCCAAGTCCCTACTGCAGATCCTGATCCAGGGACTCTGATGAATAAAGGAATTTCCCAGTTGAGCTAGTGCAAAACTGATTTTGGAATCTTTTAGAAACCCACACAGGTTTTTTCAGATTGTGGCAAAAACCTAATACTTTGAGAGAGAGCGAGAGAGATGATATTTCGTACAAGAGATGGGTTTGTTTTCGAAAAAAAACAAAGGAACCTTCTTGTTTCCATTTATAATTTATTTTATCGTTGTAAATGTTTCCAGTTAAAATTTTACTTGCTCCGATGCTCGACTTCCACAAATTTCATAAAATTTTCCAATACATTCCATTTTATTAATTCATGATTTAATAAATGTTTAGAAAAAGAACCGATGGTTTGTTTGCTGAGGAAGCAATTTTTTTAGGCATATTCATATAAAGATCATTTTCCCAAAATATTTGTATGGAAGTCCCTCAATCTGGGGCTCAAAACATTTAGCTTTTAAAACACCCTGTAAAATATCTACACATGTCTACATAAGTAAATTGATTTTGTGCCCAATTTAAATAGGAATCATTTAATGCCTCTTAATTAATGCCAAAAACATTAAAATCGTATTTGAAATTTTTAATAAATTATCCAAATTCGACATTCGGGTTATGTTGTAATAATGTCAATACAATAAATATTTAAATTAACTCACACAATAAATTTGATTTTTTGTTTTTTTTGTTGTAATCATAAACACGACAAAATTATGAACAAAATACCATAATCAAAAATTTGGTGAAGCGCTTCTGAATATGAAATTTGACATGTCTCTATTATTAAGAGATTTTGGTATTGTTGAGCCGGACAAATTATTTAAACTTACGACCGCAATTTTACATATGGATGTGTATATAATGAACGAACGAACGCTGCCTCCTGTTCAATAAATCTATCAGAGATCGAATAATTTTGTGATGTTTAGCTATGCCATAAATATATAAAGCATAAATCTCTTTGGAATTGGTACTGTATTTACATAAATTTTGGTATGTGTTTGGCTTTTTTGATTGTCCGAGTAATTTATGGGTAGATGTTTGTTATTTTTAATTTACATTAAAGTTTTTTTCTTTTTCTTGGTGGACCACATCAAAAAGATTTTTTTTTTTTTTTTCTTAAATATGTATAATAAAAATGTTATTTTGAAAATGTTTGTTTAAATTATTAATTTTTTTGTTTTTTATTTATTTTTTATGTTGCTGGATGGGTAATTTATGTATATACACGCTTTACAGTAGTTTTTAATGAAGAATGTAATGTAATACAGAAATACTTTCTGATGTGTGTTTCTGCAGTTGTTTAATGTGTCAGGATGCTGTGGTACAAATTTATATTGTATGTATTGTTTAGTATCGAAGGTAAAAGTGAAATGAAATTTAATCTGAATGATATCTGTGTTTTCAACAGACGGCTAGGGGTCTTCTTACTTTATTTATGTTTATGATTTAGACATAACCGATTTAACCTAAATTCTAAAATGTTATTTTTTATTTTTATTTATTTATTTATTTTAAAAAAGAAAAATTTATTCAGAACCATAAGCTCCAGTACAATTTTGACTAATAATAACAAAAAATACAATTTTCTCAAAAAATTAAATTATTAAAAGCACAAATAAATTATTCAACTGAAATGATTTTTTTTCAATGATTGTCTGTCTGTCTTTTACGTTTTAAAAATCCCAACATAGAATTGGCTTTGGCACACATCATGCCAAAATGACGATTAAATGATAATGTAGAAGTGAATATAATTCTAAGATCCCTTATTTCGTTAACACGATTCAAAGTATTATTTGCAATGTTGTAATTATAAATAAGATGCGAAGATGAACGTGTAAACGTCACCATTTTGCACTTAGTTACATTCAAATGTAATAAATTATTCTTACACCAAGAGCTTACCCCGTCTATATCCATTTGTAATTTAACTGCATCAGATAGACTACGAATAGGAGAAAATATTTTTAGGTCGTCAGCATATATTATACATCGGGAAAATTTTATGCTTTTTGTGATATCATTTACAAATAATATGAAAATAAGTGGACCAAGATGTGAGCTCTGAGGTACTCCAGAATAAACATAAATTGATTAAGAAAAACTGTTGTTAATTGTTACAGACTGTACCCGCCCAGTGAGGTACACCTCAAGCCATTTTGAATCAATTTATATTGATTCAGCCTCCGACTTATCATTGTAGGGAATGACGCAGTTTACGTCGTCATCTACCAGCCATTCAACCTTTGGCAAGTTGAAATCGCCAACTATCAGCACGTTGTCAACTAAGTTGAGTTTATAAATTATATTATACAAACAGTTTGTATATGTCGTATAAACTTCAGATGAAGACCTCGGTGGAATGTAAAGACCAATTTGAAAATAATTTTCTTAAATATATTTAACTTGATGCATAAAAGTTCAATTGTTGGATCACTGTCAACTGCCACACTTACAATAGATGAATGAACTGCCATAAATACACCTCCTCCACTTGATTTGACACTAGATAGTGCCGAGCGGTCACACCTGTATGCAATATAGTCTGTCGGAAAATACTCAGAACATCTCAGAACTAAATTGGTCTCTATGTAATAATAATGTGAACGAATCTTAAGTTCTCATATGACATTTGTAAAGTGAGCTACTGTAACAAATGTCATTGACAGTTCAGTGGAGCATCAACGATCATACAACCAACATGCACAAGTTATAGTTGAATAAAGCACATCTTCTTAAAAGAAGCTAATTAAATAATTAAAAAAAGTGAATTCAAGAAGAATTTTCAAAGCAAAAGTCAAAAAAGCAACGAACAGTAAAATCGAACGGAGAATTTCATCATCGAAACATTGGATTGCAACGTGCTTGTGAGTCATAGGTACGAAATCAAACACAAGTTCATCGGGAAATATCATCAATAAAATCGAATCATCGGGCAGCAGAAAGTAATCATCGGACTAATTTGAAGCCTAAACAACACGTTTTTTCGGTCATATTTTTGAAAATTAAAGTCATGATCATTGGAAATTAAGCGAAATGGCCGACACACGAAAACAATTGCAAGAGCTGGATTGCGCAGACTTGGCGACCGACTGGAAGAATTGGAAACGTGATTTTTTGGTGTATATGATCGCGAACGGTAAAAATGGTCAGACGGAGGCAACGAAAATCGCAATTTTATTGTGGTTAATTGGAACAAAGGGCGTCAATATTTACAATACTTTGTTCCAAATGATGGATCCGAACAGTCACTGCTTGGATCAGTAATCACAACACCAGAAATTCCAGCGACATCAACGGCAGCAGCACGCTGATGTGTTGAAGGCATTTGATAATCATTGTCTGCCACAGAAAAACGTGACTATGGAGTCATTCAAATTCAACAATCTAAACCAAAAGGAACGTCAGCCATTCAGCGAATTTTTGACCGAGCTCCGTGCGCAAATTGAACGATGTGAATTTAATGGTTCGTGCGGATTGTCGTATGAAAACCGAATGTTGCGTGATCGAATCATTACTGGGGTTGTTTGACAAGAAGCTTCAGTTAAAGTTGCTCGACGGTCGTGATGAAAAATTGGATCGCGTGGTTCAAATTTGCAAGACATTCGAAGCAGCAAATGTCAACAAAGGGACAATCGATTGCATCGGTAGCATTGTCGGAAAACACAGACACCGACTTAATTAATGCGATTAAAACAAACAAAAAGAAAAACATCTGTTTCAACTGTGGTGGCGAATGGAACCGAGAGCACAGAAGCAAGTGCCCAGCGAAAGATAACACGTGCGAATGCGGAAGAAAGGGGCATTCTCGCCAGATGTGTCGCAAGAAGAAGAGCAAATGAATGAAACGGGAAACAACGTGTTGACAATCTCTATTGGGACGATGTATCATCATCAGGTAATTCAACGAATGAAAAGCTGAAATTGGAAACAATTCTTAGTGGCAAAAATTTTGTTTGATGGACCAAGGCATACTGAGTAGGAAATAAACTAGTTAAGTTCAAAGTCGATACTGGAGCAGACGTCAATTGTATACCGTTGAGAATCATTAAAAAATATTAAATTAAAACATGAGCAAAATGCCTTCCCTGAATTCATTGTTGTTGACGACACATTTGAACCGATACTTGGGCTTGAAACCTGCACAGACTTTTGATTGATTGAGCCAATCAATATTGATTCGATTATGTGCTCAAATGCAGGAGAAAGGTTTGTAGGTGAAAATATCGTTGTTTTTTTTGGTCTTGGAAAGATTTCCGGAAAAATCACTATACATCTACAAGAAAATGCCAAACCAGTCGTGCATTATAGAAAACGATTTCCGGATACAATCGTTAAGAAGCTTAAGCAAAAACTTGATGACATGGTAGAGTCGGGAATCATAACGCCAGTGACTCATCAAACAGATTGGATGAGTAATTTGCAACTGGTTCAGAAATCAAGCGGTGATTTGCGAGTTTGCTTGGATCCCAAACCTCTCAATAAGTGCCTCAAGCGTGAACATTATTTGATACCCACTGTGGATGAATTGACCTCAGAATTGGTTGATAAGAAAGTATTCACAGTATTAGACTACTCAAATGGATTTTGGCAATTGGAATTGGATGGAACGAGTTCAGAATTGACAACATTGCGTTTGGCTTAAATATTTCGCCAGAGATTTTTCAGAGACGCATGGTACAGATTTTCGGTGATATACCTGGTGTTTTTGTGTATTTTGATGATATTGCAATAGTAGCCTGTAACGAAGAGGTACATGCCAGAATCTTGAAAATCGTTCTTGAGCATGCTCGCTCGAACAATGTCAAGTTCAACTCGGACAATATTCAATACTACAAATCAGAAGTCAAATTCATGGGTCTTATTTTGTCGGATGGAAAAATTAGACCGGCCCAAAAACATATTGATGCCATTTTGAAAATGAAAAAGCCAACCGACAAACACGCCGTGTCACGTTTATTGGGTCTTTGTTAATACTTGGTAAAGTTCATTCCAAATCTGTCAAAGATGACAGTGGAACTGCGTTTACTATCGGGGAAAGAAACTCCGTTTGAATGGAACGAAAAACACGATATTGAACTTGACAATATAAAGAAAATAATCACATCCGACCCGGTGTTAAAACCATTTAATCCAGAAAATCCAATCGTCATTCAAACAGATGCATCAAAAGATGGACTTGGTTCGGAACAACTTCTTGTCAGCAACAACATGAAAGAGGAAGATATTCAGAAAAGAATTCAAAATAAGAAAGAACGGCAAAAATATTACTATGATCAAAACGTGAGTTCATTACCATCGTTGAACTTCGGTGACTTGGTGATATTTAAGAAAAATGGAAAAGAATGGCATTATAAACAAAACAGAACATCAAAAATAATTCCGCATCGGAATATGATACAGCTGAAGGTGAAAATTCAGAAGCAAGTTCGGGTTGTGATAGTGAGGTAGCTCCTCAACCTGCCATTCAAGCTCCAAATAATCAAGGAGAAGTCAGAACGCGCAGTGGTTGTAGTTCAAGACCGCCGGATAGGTATGGCTGGTGGAAATTGTAACAGTCATAGGGGTTTGCCTGGTCCAGATCATGACTGTTAATAATTAAAAATTAGAATTTAAAAAAAAAATGCGTGTAATAATAATGTGAACGAATCCTAAGTTCACTTGTGACATTTGTAAAGTGAGCTACTGTAACAAATGTCATTGACAGTTCAGTGGAGCATCAACGATCATACAACCCAACTACAATCACGTAAACGGGATACATAGAAGCGACGACAAAGCGATAGAACTCAGCGGATTTAGAGGCAATATCGCGAACCAATACTATTAGGTGTTGATATGTTTTTGCTTAAGGCACTCGTTGAGGGAGCCGCCGACCTCCCCGAAAATTTCTTCTATTTTGATTGAAGTTGAATTCCTTGATAAAAACATGTTCCGGCCATAAATCAGCATTCATAATAATCTCAAAGGATTCAAGTGGCACACTTATTTTATACGAAATATAAGGCACTTCTACTCCATTCTGCGAATCTTTATTGATCCGTACACAAGTAGCATCCGAAATTTGAAGATTATTTTTCACAAACTCAGTGAATTCACTGTCAGTAAGGGTAGGTTTAAGTCTCGACACAAAAATTCATTTACTTGGTGGAATAGCTTCAATAGATGTTATATTACTACCGGTACCAATTCTGACATCAGGTTTAAGCTTTTTGTTTTGGAAAGCCACATTATTACCGGTGAAACATTTTTGCACATGTTTATATTTGAGGTTTTAGTTTTAGTTTGATTCATACAATCATTATTAGTCATCATCGTCGTTAATAAATTTGTAGCCCGTTCAGACTGAATCTGAGCTACGATACCATCATTATTACGGCACTAATGTTATTACGTTCACCCGGTATCATAATAAGGAATTATGGACTATGTACTAAAATCATACCGCCACAGAAATCAAAAATATGTTTGCGGCTACAACATAATCCAGTTAAATTTTTTAAAATTAACACGTAATTTAGTTTTTCTACTCCTAATTAAATTTGAATTTTTTCCAGTTTTCTAAACTCATTCGGCTGTGATGTCTGGAATTACTTAGTTGTTTCGATATAATAGTACTGTATGGTACATCCGGTCAAGAACCAGAAGATTTTAACGAAAACAAAGCCCTTAAGGAACAGGAATAATGAATTTAAAAACAAGGGAGGGCTCTAAAATAATCTAAACAGAACTAGGAATTTTTCAAATTTGATTCAATCCTCCAAAAAAACTTCAAAAATTATGAATTAGTCCGAATTCGATGACCCGCACTTGTTTGAGTTAGCTTTGTAAACAAACCAACACGTAGTTTAATCATTTGCCAACTCTTCTTGCCACTGTGCTTCTTTATACTTAACTAAATTTCTGGAAATGCATTGCTATAAACTAGCAATTCTAGGCTCTACACATTCCGTAACGATTTTGAAATTTAGTCAATCAAATTTCTCGTTGATGAATCCTCAAACAAAAAATGTTGTAGGGGTGGAATGGTTAAGGGGGGGGGGGGGGGGATAATATTGTTTTCTTTTAATTAGTCTCTTTACTTTGGTGGATCCAGCTATTTCTATGAAGAAGGCCACTTCTGAAATAGGCGTACTTTCAATTGTTTGTAGAATTTTGTCTGATTCTTCAAAATATATACTGCAGTCGAGTTACAAGGAGAGGATTGCCATTTTTTACTTTTTTGCGTTTTAACCAGTCGCTCTTTAACCGTTTTGTTAAAAGGACTAAACCCTAGAGCGCCACCGGTTTAGGGCCTACTATGAATTTTGTACTGCCTTTTTTAAATTAACGTTTATTTGGCAATCGTAATTTTAACATTTTTGAAATTTTGCAAAGCTCACATTTTAAAATTATTTTTATGGATTTGTTAATAAAATAAAAATTTGACAATGACGCTTTCGTCAATATACTAAATATTTTAAATTTAAATTTTCTGTTCCGAATAGGAATGAAAACATTAATATGTGTCGTTTATAAATTGAAAATATGCCGCCCCCGGGAAATTCTAGACGTCATTTCTCTACGCTTCATTGTTTGAACTCTGCGCATTACTGGGATACCATTTTTGAATTAGAGATATGTTCTAAGTGTTTATAGAATTTTTGTCTGCGCGCTGAGTCGAGTTGTTTATGCAGGGTTGTCAAAGCAAATAAGAAAATTTGGTTTGGTAACTTTGGATGACCTTGAATTTAGAATTTATTTTGAAGAAAAGGACAGAAAAGGAGTTTTTGTGGATGGCTTGCTTTTGAGGCACTTTGGTCGTTTTCTTCAGTTAATTATCCAACCCATTAAAAAAAAACGTTTTCCTGCCCACATCTTCAAAACTAAGGTCATTTAAGCTCATCCCGGGCGAGCAAACAAATTTCCTTCTTCCGTCTGGCCACTTTAGTAACGAGTATATTCTCTGTATCTCTAACTATTTGCGATAAAATGAGGTGTGCTTTTTATCAGAGTCACCCTGAGTATTACAGAGTCGAGACTAAGCGTAGCACTAGTTATTACCCTTTTTAAGACAATCTGTGAATCTCTCTTTTCAAAAGTGATTTCAGTCAAAAATCCAAAAAGTACACCGATTTGAAAACCTTGACAGCTTTTTGAGTGAATGACCTTCTAAAATGGCATTTCAGGCTAAAACTATTTTGGATGGGTTACCTTTTAATTTTTTGGCCGGAACTCCTTCCTTTTTTGACTGGTATTTTAGAAGGTGGCCCGAAACCAGTGGCGTAACTACAAATTTCGGCCTCCTTCCCCCTCCCCCCCCCCCCTAAAATTTTTTTTGGGCCCCTGAAAATGCTTCTTGTCATGTCATGTCAAGCAAAGCTTTTAGTGAAAAACTTATTTCTTCCTATTGTCTAGTCTCGCGTTAATTAAAAGTATCTATCCCTGACGATTTCTAAATATATCGATAAAAGCATCACAATTTTCGAATATAATTTGACAAATATCAAGAATTTCGAAATATTCCCAAAAATTTCGAATTTTATTTTCGAAGTATCTTGAATATTCTTGAAAATTCACAATAAGTTTTGTTAAAAATTTGTATAAGCATAAAATAAGTATTTGCAAAAATTGTAAATTAGTTTTAAGTTTGATAATTGATTTAAACCAGTTTGGGTCTTAACTTAACTTTTAAAGTTGAGCCTTTTTGATATTTTTAGGCTTTTACTAAAATGTTTTATGTATTTGTAAAAAATCAAGAAGCTTTTTTAACCAAACCATTTTATTCAGAAATATAATTTTACAAAGGGTGACGAAATTTTGACTAAAGTTTAGAATATTTGTTTTCAAAGTTAATCATCAATCATCAAAAGCTTTTGGTTTTAAGAGGTTTTCAAACCAAACCATTTTACTATGAAACTTGCTATTTTAAAGGATGGTAGTATTTTTAGATAAATTTAGAATATTTGTTTTTTAATGAGCTTTAAGCTTGATAATTAATTTTGGGTTTGAACTTAACATTTGTGAGCCTTTTCATAATTTGATGATTTTAATAAAATATTTTATTAGGATTTGAAAAAAATGTGAAGAGCTTTAGTTTTAAGAGCTTACACTTATCGAAGCTTTTTAAACCAACCATTTAACTTCGAAATTTGATATTACAAGGGATGACGAAATTTTGGGTAGGATTTTAATTATTTATGTTCAATGTAAATTATTAAGAGCTTTTCAAACCAAACGATATCCGAACGAAAGTGGTATTTTGGGAAAAATTTAGAGTTTTGGTTTTCAATGAGCTTTATGCTTGATAGTTTATTTATACTATCTCGGTAATTTGTGTGCCTTTCCAAGAATCATTTAAGTATTTGCAAGAAATGTCAAGAGTTTTAGTTTTAAGAGCTTTCACGTATCTAAGCTTTTCAACTCCAATCATTTTTTGATATTACAAAGGATATTTTTTGGAAAAAATTCCGAAAATTACGTTCAAGTAGATGAAACAGAGCTTGAAACATCTTACAACTCTATGCTATGACGAGTTCTAAATATAACGATAAAGAATCACAAAATTCAAATATAATTTGAAAAATATCAATAATTTCGAAATATTCCCAAAAATTTCGAATTTTCAAAGTATCTTGAATATTCTTGAAATTTCTCAAATATCAAATTATCCGTAAGTATGCTAATCACCGTCATGTATAACGTAAATAACATAGACATTCTTGAATAATTTCGAATAACCTCACTTAAATATCACCATTTAGATTTATATGTGTAACTCTGCAAGTTCTTACAACTCAAAGCTGAGCGCAGAAAATTGCTTACAAAATTCGAATAAATTCGAAAATCTTTGAAAGTCTCGAATAATTTTAGGAATGTCGAAAAACTTAAGAAACCTAGAATAGACCGTAGGCAAATTCGAGAAATCTCTATGCCGGATATTAATGAATAATATCGGAAAGACTGTAAAACATCTAGAAAAGTCACGAAAATTCGTTTTAATATGAAATTATTGGTCTAGTATCGGATAATTTTTTAAATATCGAACAATCATATTTTTCGAATAGGCTCTAAAATTCCCGAATAACATCAATCTATCAAATACACCCTACTACAATCCCAAGTTTCGTAACCTCAAATCACCAATTAAGTTTCGAAACATCACGCATATCATTTCCATGATAAACTCCAAAAATCTCTAGAAATTGAAACCTGGGACAAGCGGATGTGAAATCGGGAAGTGAGAATTTCCAAAATCAGGAGAACCCTAAATAAAATAGTTTTTCATAATAAACCTGTAAATTTCATTTTTCTTTACCATTTACTGATAATCAAAAAATCCGCTAAATGAGAAACTATAAGTTGAACGAACGCTAATTGATTATAGAGATTGACTGGTTTGACTCAAGTGAGGGAAACAAAAAATTATTTACAGTCGCGGTTATGCATTTTTCCAGACCTTTTGCAAAAGAAATTTTATCTGTTGGCAAATCAAATACAACCTTTTCTAATCAAAACTTGATTTGTAAAAGGTTGAATTTGAAATAGCAAAGTGGTAAACTTGGAGTTACGCAAAACGTATAATACAAATAAATCAAAATCGTTGTTGTTTGATGTCGAAAGCTTTTAGTTTGAACTAGTTTAGCAAAGTTTCTTTCAAATCTAAATATCTGTCGGAACCAAAAGCCATTTTTATTTCTATGGAGTCAGATCAGACGTGGAGTCCTATCACCCTAAAGCCGAACAGTGGTGCGGCAGACCAAATTCTTTGTATTCCCATCAGCATTATATCAGGCATTATGTTAAGTTTTTTGACCTAGAAAAAAAATAACAGAGTAATAGACTGTCAAAGCATGTTCTTATTATTATTTTTTTTTGCGACTGAGGTTGAATGTGTATTTTTAAATTTTACATTTATATATGTAAATTATTTAGATTTATGTATCGCTCGCTTTACCTAATCTATCTTTCTTATCACTGGGAAAATGTATGTTTCTCGTAGTTTTTGTATTTTGTGTTTACTGAGAAAAGCATATCTAATCACTTGCGCAGCATAAACCATAAACATTTATTTCTGAATTATTCTTTATACAACCGCATTACAATGATAAAAAAAAATGATTTCGTTTTCTTTGTTCTCAAAGTGTATAGAGTGTGTGTAAGAAGAAAATTGTATACATTTCAATTATAATTTACAAGAGTGTTATTAAATATTTTGTTCGTTTTTTTTGCAGATCCTAGACAGTGGACACCAGAACATGTCGTCTACTGGTTAAATTGGGCAACAAAAGAATTTTCATTAGAAGGCGTTAATATTGAACCTTTTATTAAAATGCGAGGACGTGATATGGTGGCACTGGGGCGAGAAGGATTTTTAGCAATTGCCCCACCATTTACGGGTGATATACTATGGGAACATTTAGAAATTTTACAAAAAGGTAAGTTTGTAAAGGATAAGGTTTATACATAGATGAGAACAATTTGGTCTAACATTAAGATTAGACTTCATGAATTATATATTCACTGAATTTTGACGAAGTTTAGCCTTGCAATTAACTAAAATTAAATAAATTAATATTCAATTTAAACCAACCACTAGAAACGAATAATTTATTTCCATTTTTCATATAAGAAAAGAGTTCTTATCTACAATAACAACAGCAACAACAAAATCAGCATAATAAGAAATAAACTACATAAATGCGGGTGGCATAGTTAATGCATAATAGATCGTCTATGTATATATCTATGTATGTGCATATATAGAGGAACACAAGTGGCTGTTGTGATTTGTTTCGATGTTTTTTGTTATTATTATTGTGTTGTGAATTGACCCTTATTCTAATATAATTTAAACATAAATCATCTTATATACAAGAGAGAGTATTGATGTTTATTTAAATGCTTTACACATAATAAACAATAATATATAGTGGCGTCTTTCTGTCTATAATAAATAGAGACAGAGTGATTATAATTAAGTTATGTATATACTACAAGTACTTGTAAGTAAATTTTAATCTTGTGCTCGTACACAAAACAGGGTCGCCGGTCAATTCAATTAATAAAAACCGAAAAAAAAAAAATTTTGTTAAAATTTGTTTGGTGTATCGGAATTATGGGGAAAGTTAATTATAGTGTTTAGGTCTGTGACCTAGGAAGTGGTTTACTGTACAGTTTAATTGAAGATGATTTTAATTTCTAGTTAGGGTTGATTGATAATGCAATTTACCTTATTTGTTTATTGTAATTATATATCCGAGCTTAGTTGAATCTTATATGAAAATTCGAACCGATTCAGATTTTTGAATTTGGAGTAGATGTTCAAAGCCAAAATGTATCACGAGGCTACAAAAAACCTTTTGATCTTTTGGCGAAAATGTTCAATATTGTTTTTTGGAGAGGAAAAAGGCTACTTAACCGACATAAAAAACGGATATATCCAATAATTCATTTCATCTTGTAAAGTTAAATATTTAAATCTAAATTCACCTCTCACCCGTTAAATTCTGGTTATTCTTATGCTTAAGACAGCTAAGAAACCACACTAATATGTAACAAGTTCCGATCCTGTTTTTTCTCGGGATAGAGTGGGATATATTTCACAACATTTATGGTCAATCAATAGGCGGATGAAATCTATAAAACAGTCATATATTTCGAATTTATCCGTACTCAGAGGACTCTCTGGGGTTCAAGCGGCAATGTTAGACTCCGTTAGAAAAGTCAAATTGCTCACGTATTACAACAAAGCGGGTTACCAATATATTCCAACGTAGCGGGCCGAATTACCAATATATTCCAACGTAGCGAAAACTGATATAGAAGCCGTAATACTAACCCGTTTTATGTCCAAAACCACTTTTCTCGATGTTTTGAAGGTCTCTGAGTCCGAACAACCCCAAAAAAATAACTTTGTAGCCACGGTATCTCAAGAACGTCCGATTTGGAATATTTGTTCGTCAATCGAAGAATTGCAAAGCTTTTAGAACCTCTACGTGAATAGGGCCGCGTACCTGTCATAAGGATTTATAAAATTTATAGAAATTACGGAATTCTTAGAATGTATCAAGTTCGTTCGATTTAAAAACTTGGTAGAAATTACAGCATTTTTAGAATAAATAAAGTTTAAGTTTGTAGAATTTATAGAACTGACAGAATTGTAACAATTTATAGAATTTAGAAAATTCATAACTTACTCAATTTTGAGGTTTTACAGAATTTTTGGAATTTATAGGATTTGTGGCATTTATGGAATTTAAAAAATTTAGAGAATTGATCAAATTTGTAGAAATTATGGAATTTATTGGATATATGTAAAACTTGTAAAATTCAAAGAATTAATAAAATTTGTAGAATTTATTGAACTGTCAGAGTTGAAACAATTTGTGGACTAAAAAATTCTGAAAAATTTAAAGAATTTATGGAATTTATAAATTCATAACTTAGGAAACTGGATTGACATCGTCTCAATTCTAAATGAAATCTCTCTTTTAATGACTTAGAAATCTGAATAAAAATCAATTGTTTGGGAATTGGAAAGAAGGAAGCATTTGAAAAAACCTTGAGTCATTCCCAATTTAAATAATCGAAATCATTTTCCTTATGGTCAGGCGCAACAAAGAAATATTTTCTGTGATGTTTTTAACTTTCAAATGCGTTGCTCAAAATTGAGCTATTTTTTTTTTGGTAAGGACTAATTGTGAAAGTTTAACGGTCAAAATAAGCACATTAAATTTATCAAAAGTTTTAATGATATTTGAATCGCTAATATTTAAAGTTTAAATTGTTTCCTGGAAATAAGCAGAAATTCTTGTTTCATTACATTACTTGAATATATTTCCGCATTTAAAACAAGTTTTGAATACATTTTGAATATATTTGAATAAAGTTTGAAAGTAGTGGTGTGAAAACCAATAAATTATTATAGGTGTGATTTAAAAGGTTGAACTGAATTGTGAATTTGGATCTCGGTTCAGTTTTTTATTTTAACCTCATGCAGGTACACTATACCTGATCGCACTAGTGTTTCAAATTGAATCGTTCGAAAATTGTTAAATTTTTTTTTACATTTTGAATTCTTCTTCAAACTTATATATCAATATTTCTTCAAACTGTGATACGATATTTTCTTTACAAATATATGCTTATTAAGCGTTTCAAACTCTTCTCAAACTAATTAAAATTTTTGTTTATTTTGAAAACACACTTGTATTGAAATTAAAATAAATTTCATTTCAGATACTTTCTAGAAACAAAATTTGATCACTATAACTGAACTTGAACCACTCCTTTGAAATCTCATTCAAATATAGTCTTAATTTCAAACAATACTTCAAAGCTTGCATTATTCAAATTCAAAATGTAATCTATTCAAACTCTATTCTTTTGTTTGAAATTTTTCGCATCAAACATATAATTCATAAAAGTCAATGTAATCAAATTATATTCAGATCGCAAAACATTTGATTAGTGCTATGCTTTGTATCTAGTTGTTCGAATTTGATTAGATTTCATGGATTTCATTAAGTTTGATACAGAAGACATTAAAAAATATTTGAATAATTTTTCTCGATGTATACAGCGTTGATTAATTTTGGAATGTTCTAATAGTGCGAAACTGAAATTGTGGCGATACAAATTTTAATTGTTAACGAAACGGGTCATTGTAAGATTTAATACAGTCTGATTTCGTTTTATGTTGTCTTAATACGGCTTAATAAAATTTGGACGTGTTTGAAAGCATTTTGTTGCAGTTTGGCTGGATTTGATCCAACTTAATCATTAGTTTTAATTTATATAGACTTGGCTGATTTTGCTTCACTACTGCTTTAGAGTTTGGTAGTAATTAAATTAGTTTGAAAGGAATATTCCGAAAAGCAGTTACTGAATTTTTTTTTTGCTTTATAGAATTTACAGAATTTAAAGGAAGTATGCAATTTAAAAAATTTATGGAATTTATAAAATTACTGAACTTACTGAATTTTGAGATTTTACAGAATTTATAGATATGTAGCATTTGTCTAATTTTAAAAGTTTATGGAATTTAAAAATTTTTTAGAAATTATGAAGTTAAATTTATTGAACCGTCAGAGTCGAAACAATTTTTAGACTAATGGTTTATGGTTCTAATAGAATCTGAAAATTTAAAAAATTTAATTTAAATTTTTAAGAGAATATGATTAGTAAAATTTATAAATTTAAAGATTTTAAAAATTGATAAAATTTATAGAAATTATATTAAAGTTTAACTTACTAGGGTCTACTCATATATATATATAGGATTTGTAGAATTATTATTTTATAGATTTTAGAAAATTTACAGAAATTATAGAATTTACTGAATTTATAAAATTTTTAGAATTTATAAAACTTATTGAATTTTTATACTTTAAACAGCATTTTTAAGATTTATAGAATTGTAGAGTAAATAATATTTGAAGAAGTTATCGAACTTATCAGAGTTGAAACAATTTATAGGAACTCAAAGAATCAACAAAATTTAAGAAATTTAAAACAAATCCTAAAATTTATAAAATTTATAGAATTTATACTACATAAACATACATCAAATTTACAAAGTTTGTAGCATTGAACGATTTTAATTTAAAGAATTAATGAAATTTATAGAGATAGAATTTATTGAATTAATAGAATTTATAAAATTTATAGAATTTATATAATTTATAGAATTGGTAGAATTTATACAATTTATGAAATTTACAGAAATTATCGAATTTACTGAATTTAAAGGATTTACAGAATACAGTACAGACTATAGAAATTATGGAGATTATAGAATTAAGGTAATCATGAAATTTTTAAAATAAGTCAAATTTGAGTTTATAGAATTTATAGAACTAACAGAGTTAAAAAAATGTATAGAATTTATAAAATTTAAAGGATTTATGGAATAAATAGAATGTCGCACTTATTTACTGAGTTTGTAAGATTTTAAGAATTTATAGGATTTATAGAATTCGAAAAATTAATGGAAATTATAAAACTTTTAGAATTTATAGATTTATTAGACTTTATATAATTTATAAACTTTATAGAATTTGCAGAAGGTATAGAGTAGAATTTGTTGAACTGTTACAGTTGAAACAATTTGAAGACTAATGGAATCTAAAAACTTAAAAAAAAATTTAAAATTTTTTCAAATTTGTAGAATTTGCTTAGAGTTAATTTATCGAATTGACAGAATTCATAGAATTTAAAAAATTTATAAAATTCATCAAATTTATTGAAATTATAGGTTTATAAACTTATTCGACTCTATAAAATTTATAGAATTTAGAAAATTTTCAGAAATTATGGAATTTACTGAATTTATAGAATTTATAGAATTTTGAGAATTTGAGTGAGATTTATAAAATTTATAGAATTTAAAGAAATGAAATTTTTAAAATAAGTCAAATTTGAGTTTAGTTAAATAAATTTATAACAACTCATAGAATCAGCAAGCTAAAGTTAGTCCAGCTAAATGATAAAATTTATTGAGTTTATCGATTTTATATAATTTATGGAATATAACGCATTTAACTAGTTTATAGGGCTTAAAGAATTTAGAAAATGTACAGAATTGATCAAATTTTCTGAATTTAAAGGATCTACAGAATACACCAGTCCCTCGATTAACACGGTAATTACGTCCCGCCAAATTACCATTTAACTCAAAATCGTGTTAATCGCGACTAATACACTTGTCCCTCGATTAACACGGTACTTGCTTAACGCGGCGAAACTTCTGTGCATGTTAATCAAGACTTTGTCTCAATTCGGTGACCGTGTTAAATCAAATCCGTGTTAATCAAGTACCGTGGTAATCGAGGGACAGGGTATAGCCTTAATTTCAAACAATACTTCACAGCTTGCGTTATTCAAATTCTAAATGTAATCTATTCAAACTGTATCCTTGTGTTTAAAACTTTTTTCAAATCCAGCGTATATAATTCATAAAAGTCAATGTAATCAAATTATATTCAGATGACAAAACATTTATTTAGTTTTTGATATAGAATTGTTTATGTATGCTTAATGGATATTAAGTTTGATACAGTTGACATTAAAAAATATTTGAATAATTTTGCTCGATGTAAACAAAGAGCGTTGATTAATTTTGGAATGTTCTAATAGTGCGAAACTAAAATTGTGGCGATGCAAATTTTAATTGTTAATCAAACGGATCATTGTAAGATTTATACAGTCTGATTCCGTTTATGTTGTAATTATTGGTTTTAATTTTATATAGACTTGGCTGATTTTGCTTGACTACAGCTTAAGAGTTTGACAGCAATTAAGTTAGTTTGCAAGGAATATTCCGATATTTTTTTTTTTACTTTTTAGAATTAACAGAATTTAAAGAATTTATGGAATTTTATAAAATTCACAACTTACTGAATTTTGAGATTTTACAGAATTTATAGATATGTGGCATTTATCTAATTTTAAAAGTTTATGGAATTTAAAATTTTTTTAGAAATAATGGAGTTAAATTTATTGAACTGTCAGAGTCGAAACAATTTGTAGACTAATAGAATCTAAAAATTTAAAAAATTTAATTTAAATTTTTAAAAGAATATGATTAGTAAAATTTATAAAATTTATAGAAATTATATTGAGATTTATAGAATTTAAAGATTATTTGAGATTTATAGAATTTAAAGATATCATGAAATTTTTAAAATAATTCAAATTTGAGTTTGAAGAATTTATCGAATTTATCAGAGTTAAAACTATTTATAGGAACTCAAAGAATCATCAAAATTTAAGGAATTTTAAAACAAATCATAAAATTTATAGAGTATACTATTGAAAGACTAATTAGAAATGTTCGAATTGATGCAATTTGTAGAATTTATAAAATTTATCAACGTTTTAAAATTTATAGAATATATCACATTTACAAAATTTGTAACATTGAACGATTTTAATTTAAAGAATTAATGAAATTTATAGTTCTTATAGAATTTATAGAATTATCACAATTTAAAGAATTTATTGAATTATTAGAATTTACAAAACTTAAAAGTTTATAGAATTTATATAATTTATAGAATTGGTAGAATTTATAGAATTTGTAAAATTTAGAGAAATTATCGAATTTACTGAATTACTATTTACAGAATACATCAATCTATAGAAATTATGGAGGTTATAGAATTTAGGTAATCGTGAAATTTTTAAAATAAGTCAAATTTGAGTTTGTAGAATTTATAGAACTTACAGAGTTCAAAAAATGTGTAGGAATTCATAGAATCTATAAAATTTAAAGGATTTGTGGAATAAATCGAATTTAAGAAATTTCTAGAATTTATCGATTTTATAGAATATGTCGCACTTATGTATATACTGAGTTTATAAGATTTCAAGAATTTATAGTGTTTATAGAATTCGAGGAATTAATGGAAATTATAAAACTTTTAGAATTTATAGATTTATTACACTTTATTTAATTTACAAAATTTATAGAATTTGCAGAAGGTATAGAGTAGAATTTATTGAAGTGTTAGAGTTGAAACAATTTGAAGAATTTTAAAATTTATTTAAATTTGTAGAATTTGTTTAGAGTTAATAGAACTTGTAAAATTTATTGAATTTACAGAATTCATAGAATTTAAAGAATTTATAAAATTCATAAAATTTATTGAAGTTATAGAGTTTATAAACTTATTAGAATCTATCAAATTTATAGGATTTAGAAAATTTACAGAAATTATCGAATTTACTAAATTTATGAAATTTATAGAATTTTTAGAACTTTCTGAATTTTTATAATTTAGAGAATTGATACAAAATTTGTGAGATTTATAAAATTTATAGAATTTAAAGAAATCATGAAATTTTTAAAATAAGTCAAATTTGAGTTTATTTAAAACAAATTATAGGAACTCAAAGAATCAGCAAAATTCGAAGAGTTTAAAAAAAATCGTAAAATTTAGAAAGTATGCTAATTAGTCTAGCTAAATAATCAAATTAATTGAATTTATCGATTTTATAAAATTTATGGATTCTAACGCATTTAATTAGTTTGTAGGATTTAAAGAATTTAGAAAATTTACAGAATTGATCAAATTTCTGAATTTAAAGGATTCACAGAACACAAAAAATTTATAGAAATTGTGAAGTTAAAAAAAAATTCAAGTTTGTAGAATTTATAGAACTTACAGAGTTAAAACAATTTATAGGAACTCATAGAATCTACACAATTTAAAGAATTTATTAAATTCATAAGAATTTATAAAAAGATATTTCTAGAATTTACCGATTTTATCAAATTTTTAGAATATATCTCGTTTACAGAGTCTGTAGGATTTAAAGAATTCATAGGATTTATAGAGTTTAAAGCAGTTACTAAATTTTTTTTTACTTTACAGCATTTAAAGAATTTATGGAATTTATAAAATTCATAATTTACTGAATTTTGAGTTTTTACAGAATTTATAAATTTGTAGCATTTATAAAAAGTTTAAAAACTTTTTGGAATTTGTAAAATTTTTAGAAATTATGGATTTTATAGAATTTATAGAAATTATAGAGTAAAATTTATTGAACTGTCTAAAATTTATTGAAAGTTTAGACTTCATAAATTTTAAGGAATTTATGGAATTTATAGAGCTTATAGAATATATAGAATTATCACAAAACATAAAAATTTATCGAAATTATCAAATATGGATGATTTTAGAATTTATAGAATTTAGAAAATTTACAGAAATCGTCGAATTAACTGAATTTAAAGGATTTACACAGTACATAAAATTTATAGAAATGATGGAGTTTATAGACTTAAAAAATTTATGAAATTTATAGAATTATATAGTTAAAGAGCTTGTTAGATTTTAAATAAGAATTTATAGGATTTTAACGAATCAATTAAAATTTATAGAATTCAAAAAATTTATTAAATTTGTAGAATTCATAGAAATTATGAAGTTTTTAAAATATCAAATTTTTTAGAAGAGTTTATTCTAATTTTTGTTTTTAGTAGATATTTCAAAGTGTTTTACACTGCTCCGAACTTTATTTTTTTTTTTTAACAAATTCACAATTTTACCGATCACGTGTTCAAACGAATTGGATTTTTCGTAGATTCAGTAATTATATAAGGGAAAATCTGATTTAAATTTTGGGATATGGGATTATTCAGTTCTGAAAAAATCTGAAAAAGTAAATTACTTGCGAGCATAAAAAAATTTGTATGTACATATGTAAAAGGGAAAATTTGTGAAAGGTTGTTTTTTCCGCACAATATTGAATTACACTTTGTATACCATATTCGTCGTCCATCAATCTATTTCCGTATACACAATTTTAATTTAATATCATAACATTTTTTCTCGTTTTTTGCCATTTTCTATTTTCTTGATATAAAAAATGTAGCATGGAAAATGATTTCCACGATTTTCATTCAATATTTTCGTAATGTTATTTAATATAAAAAGGACGATAAATTGGTTATTTGTGTAGTAAAAAATTGTAGCAAAGTGAATTTTTTTTTTTTTTTTTTTGTTGTATTCCTTCAAATGGTTTTTCCTCTATGGATGGTTGAAAGATGAAAGTTGATTTTATTACCCCGATAAAATTAGACATAAACAGTAGGTAGCTTGTTTGGAGAATAGAGTAAAATCAAATTAAATTATCGATGTTGAATTTAATTTCAAGCAATTTAATTTATAATTTATTTATACATTTTTTTTATTTTATTTGCATTTAATATTATCGATTTTTATTTGATTTGAGATTATCGTTAGATTTAAGTATTATGCGAAACAAATTAGGAATTTCCCGGTTTTATATCAATTTTTTTTTTTTTTTTTGCAGATTGTGAGAAGACAATAGAAAACGAGAATGTTAATGTTTACAATGAATCAATGTGCGGTACAGATATAACCGATTATTTAGGGAATCAAAGGCTGGCATCAAGTCATTCACAGGAATATAGCAATGCAACACAAAAAAATTATCCATCGATACACCAGCAACAACAACAACAACAACAGCAGCAACAGCAACAACAAAATAGTAAGTACATTAACTTGTTAACCTTTTGGTTTTATTTCTTTTTTTTTATGGAGTTTATATTTCCGATAGTGTGCTCGCGCACGCGGTTTATTGCTCGATTAATTAGTAATAGGTTAAATAATCATAATACATGCATATAAAAATGTGCAAACCGATATTTAAGGCAGGTGCTGTATTAGAGGAACATCAAAACAAAATTTTTAATGTAATCTTTTTTTGAAAATGCTATATACAATTATACCAAGCCAGACTATAAAAGACGAATAATAATTTCGCGATTTGTATTTATTTTAATTTTATTTTTTTTAAATATGGCGACCAAGTTCTTTGTTATAAAATCAACTCGACCGTGAACTCTTTTATATGTTTGATATGCAATAAATGAGTAATCTATTGTTATAATTCAGAGCGAAAAATAATAAACCATTAAAAATGAGATTAAGTATGTGATATCGCGTCACAACCACACAATCATCATAATAATAATAATAATAAAATTCTGTACAGTAACAAACGAAAATAAAACAAAAAAGCTCAAATGATGAGCTTTTATAATGAAGTCATGATAATTTATATAATTGGTGTCACTATTTAATACTATTATTCATACTACATGTAGTACAATACTTAATTAAAATTATGAAATTTTTAATTAAAAAAAAAAAACTTTTGAAATATTCAACTTTTTTTTGTAGGTTTTAACCTTGTTGCTAATTTTCATTAATTTATTTCGTTTTTATTTTTTTAGATTTCTTTTATATAAAATTTATCTTGATATTACACAAAAATGCTAAATGTTCTTTTAATACAAGTGAAAATTAATGTTTTAATTTAATTTATGTTGTTTTGGAAAATGATGAATGACCGTTATTTAGCCGAAGTGTGGAAAATCAAAATTTTTAACCTTCGTACAATGTATAAATTAGTGCGGAGGAGTAATATTCAGGTTGTTCACATGT
Source organism: Tipula vernalis (assembly GCA_958295665.1). Taxonomy (NCBI): domain Eukaryota; kingdom Metazoa; phylum Arthropoda; class Insecta; order Diptera; family Tipulidae; genus Tipula; species Tipula vernalis. Next base: position 447,324,766 of record OY282558.1, on the reverse strand, counting down.
AGGTTAATATAATTTGGCATAGTCGTATATTAGTTAAGTTGTAATTTCTGTCGTGTTAAATCTGTAGATTTTTCATTGACAATTTGAACAAAAAGTTCTATCCAATTGGTGATAATTTTTAGCCGTCGACAAAATCTTTTTGTTCTATTTAGCTCATAAACTGCTGTTTTTAAAATTTTTACCAGGTCACATATGTCATTTGGGAGAAATTTTTATAGGGGCATATAATCTCTGTTTTCAGCGTCTTCTGACGTTGCTTATTTTGATATCAACCAATTCGTCGGTTTTTCAATAATTCGATTTCGACTCGATTCTAGAACACTAAGTTTTTTTAAACATTCGATTATTTCTGCAACAGTTTGTAGAATTGGATAAATTACAATTATAAAATTGAAAATGGGGTTTTTTTTGAAAATCTTACAATGAATGATTTCAAGGTAATGTAAAGAACGGTTACAAAGCCATTGTTTACCATAGGCATAACCGTGGCACATGAAAATAAATTTAAACTAATAAATATTTAGCATTTCAAACAAGCAACAGGAAACCTTAAAAGTAGTGAAGCTATGAGAGTTCCATCCCAAAAATACGGGACATTTTAAATGGAGAACTCAATAATTTGACATCTTGAATTTGTTTTAAAGTTTTAAAGTTTTAAAATTTTAAAGTTTTAAAGTTTTAAATTTTTAAACTTTTAAACTTTTAAAGTATTAAAGTTTTAAACTTTTAAACTTTTAAAGTTTTAAACTGTTAAAGTTTTAAGCTTTTAAACTTTAAACTTTTAGAATTTAAAACTTTTAAACTTTTAAACTTTTAAACTTTTAAACTTTTAAACTTTTAAACTTTTAAACTTTTAAACTTTTAAACTTTTAAACTTTTAAACTTTCAAACTTTTAAACTTTTAAACTTTTAAGCTTTTAGACTTTTAAACTTTTAAACTTTTAAACTTTTAAACTTTTAAACTTTTAAACTTTTAAACTTTTAAACTTTTAAACTTTTAAACTTTTAAACTTTTAAACTTTTAAACTTTTAAACTTTTAAACTTTTAAACTTTTAAACTTTTAAACTTTTAAACTTTTAAACTTTTAAACTTTTAAACTTTTAAACTTTTAAACTTTTAAACTTTTAAACTTTTAAACTTTTAAACTTTTAAACTTTTAAACTTTTAAACTTTTAAACTTTTAAACTTTTAAACTTTTAAACTTTTAAACTTTTAAACTTTCAAACTTTTAAACTTTTAAACTTTTAAACTTTTAAACTTTTAAACTTTTAAACTTTTAAACTTTTAAACTTTCAAACTTTCAAACTTTTAAACTTTCAAACTTTCAAACTTTCAAACTTTTAAACTTTTAAACTTTTAAACTTTTAAACTTTTAAACTTTTAAACTTTTAAACTTTTAAACTTTTAAACTTTTATACTTTTAAACTTTTAAACTTTTAAACTTTTAAACTTTTAAACTTTTAAACTTTGAAACTTTTAAACTTTTAAACTTTTAAACTTTTAAACTTTTAAACTTTTAAACTTTTAAACTTTTAAATTTTTAAACTTTTAAACTTTTAAACTTTTAAACTTTTAAACTTTTAAACTTTTAAACTTTCAAACTTTTAAACTTTTAAACTTTTAAACTTTTAAACTTTTAAACTTTTAAACTTTTAAACTTTTAAACTTTTAAACTTTTAAACTTTTAAACTTTTAAACTTTTAAACTTTTAAACTTTTAAACTTTTAAACTTTTAAACTTTTAAACTTTTAAACTTTTAAACTTTTAAACTTTTAAACTTTCAAACTTTTAAACTTTTAGAGTTTTAAAGTTTTAAACTTTTATAGCAATTTCAAGATCGTGAATTTTGGAGTTTTGGGACCTCTATTTAAAATAACCCGCGTTTTTGGGCTGGAACTCTCATAGCTTCACTACTCTTTAACAGTTTTTTTAATATCTAAGAGGCAGGGAACTACTACGATCAATGGCACTTCCTTCAATTGAAGTTAATATATTGAGTGGAATAAACACTTGAAGCATTATGAACAAATTTTTCGACATTCGCGAATATCAAGCAAGACAAAACCTTGCCATTTTGTGCAATTGATTCATTTTATTTGCATTGGACGAATGTTTCGAATGTTCACTAAATCATCTTTTTGTTTTTCTGCTCTTAAAATTAAATTGGGTCAAAAACGCTGTCTTCTCATCGTCATATGTCAGTGTAGATAGTTTGTTCGTTATAAGGTTTCGTTCTTAATTAATTTTGGACGTTTGCGCAATTATGGCTAGAGGAAAGTATCTGATTATAGAACGTAAAGCACAAAATAAATCTTCCAAGAGGGATGATCCGAAGCTTTCTTATAAATTATAAAAATTGCACAAGCATAGGTACTCAAAACAGAGATTATTAAAGAAGAGACTTGCCAACCGTCCCAGTACCGCAAATATCGCTACAACAAGATTTTGGTCAAAGAGACACACACAATGTCATCTCTTCACAATATGTTATATTTTCACTTGCATGTCCAATAAATGTTGCTTAAAAATCTCAATTGTGTTTTCACCAAGTAATGAGATTAAAAGTTACTTCATGCTATCCTCAGCTTTCGTTCGATTAAAGTGGCAAGTCTATTCATAACCTAATACTATATGCTAATAAATTAAAAAAGGCGTAATTAAATTAAGCACTTTAGGGCACCTTTAGGGCACGTATGGCCCTAACGTGCTGTTGCATAGGCATGTCCTTTCCGCCGTCCGCTTTACTTGGCCTATTTGTCCAAAATTATTTTTTTCTTTTCTTAAATCATCAAAATAATGTAGATGTGCCCGTCGGGCCATTCAAATAATTTTTAATTTTTTTTTTATAAGAGAAGATAATCTAATGACGAGACCTTTGCTCGGTTTTTTATTTTTTATTTTTTTTAATTTGTGGCCTGTTTTAGCCTGATATTAGTAACCGAAAGACCAAAATTGGAGGCTTTTCTATAAGAATATCCCTTCTCTTTGGGTTTGTTGTATCAAAGGGTGGACGAGTTTTACAATTTTTCTGATGGCTTCCATTGTTTCTGGCATTAATAAACCCAATTGTTCGACCTCTTCTAATGTTAGTAACAGTTTGGCGGATGCAATAATCAAGCTTCGAGAAAGCTCGATTTTGGGATTGATTCCTATCTCTAAATCCAGCTAATCTATTTATGATAAATGTGGCACCAATTCCTTACATCATCAAGGATGTCAACCATAAATTAATGGAAATCAATTTAAACACATCAGAGTTTTTGTTGTCTAATTTCAATAACAACAATGCGTGCTGATAATGATAGTCTGATTTCTTATTTCAAATCGTTTGACTAGGATTCGTATTTTTCATTGGTGTGATGTATGACATTTTATTCATTGGCTTCGACAGATTTGTCCCAATTTCTGTTAAAAAGCTTAGTGTTAATAACAATCCTCCGTGGTTTAAATCCTTGAAACCGTAAAAAAAAATTATATCGAATTTGGAAGTGCTCCAAGTTTGATAGTTTACATTGTAATGCATACAAGAATTTGATTGCGTCAAGGTTCAAAATAATATGGTATCAAATCTAAGACATTTTGGGATTTCGTTGACTCCAAAAAAAAAAACTTTGGGGTTTCCATCAAAACTGGGAATAATTCTGATGATATTGCTAACCTATTTGCTTCATTTTTTCAAAATGTTTATAAGCGTACTGATAGTGTTGAGTATGAAAGTGATGAAGGCGGTTGTACCAACACTTTCTAGCTTAAGTAATTTGCTTTGAAAATTATTTATCGATTTTGTCGATTTTAAGCCTTGAATTTTATAAAACTAGAATTTTATATAAATTAAGAAAGTTTTCTTAAAATTTTGCTTCATTGGATTAAGCTGCTTAATCAATTTTCTCAAAACGTACTAGACAATATTTACATAATAACAAAGCAATATTTACATAAAAATTTAATTATTTAGCTTGTAAACAAAAACATTCAATTAATGATGAAAGAAATCATAACCATTATTACCTGTCCATAAAATTTAAACCTTAAAGGTGGATCTTTTAATATCAAATCAATAATTGTTTTCTTAAACGTTCTTAGATCGTTATTATCAGAGACTTTAGTAAGAACCAATTCGATTTTATAGGAAGATTGACGTCTTGTATTGTTATTATGAGTACTTAAGACTTGTATTTTATCAAAATTGTATTTAATTAAACCTCTAATTATCTTAAATGTTATTTGCTTCTCTGTAATTGATGTTTCTCAAAGAAAATCATTCAATAAAAATAATTCTGGAGGGCTTGTGTATTTAATCGCTTTTTTCAATCATAAAAAGTATGTTGATTAAATAAACAGATGCCCCACTTCATACAGAGAATAGTAGAGCTTTACCACTAAATTTTCGTGTAAGGATTTCTTCTTTTTTTTAAGCCTTAAATTCCTAATAATACAAATTATTACGTCATAAATTCTTAAAAATCCATGAACAAAATGGCTGACAGCACCCAAAGTACTGCTATCGAATATAACTCCTTTCAGGTCCTATAATTGAAGAGGAAGTTTTTGCAAAAACAAAAGTTTACGAAACTATAACATTTGAGAACTTGTGAGACCACCCTGTAATTTAGAAAACTATGCTACTACACAAAGTGCAAGTCCTGCATTTCAGAATTTCTAGCGCATCGTGACATCGAAGTGGATCATAGTGCGTAAATAATATAATGCTGTAGATCAATTAAACCCCTTGGCAGGATTTCGGCATTAGTAGGTCAAATCTTTCGTTCGAAACCTTCAAAAGAGACTAAACACCTACGTGTATAAAGAGAGTCTAATATTAATTCGGTAGGCGCAATTTTCGAACCAGTTGTTTGCTTGTATCCAAGATTTAAATACCAGACCATGTCTTAGATATCTTGAAGGCTTTTAAACTTATTATTTGCAAAGCAGACTATTCATTTTTACAGCTTTCGTAATTCAAAATTAAAAGAGTTTTGGGAAAATTCGAGACTCAAAAACTTGTGAGCAGTTCGAATTTGTAAGAATTTTAAAATTGTCAATAATCATAGAATTACACAATTGCACAAGAAATTAACTCTGTTGCAATTTGAACTTTAGCGCGATTCAATTTTAATTAAGACATTTGGGGTGATAATTGGACTATTCTTTGGTAAAAAAAAAATGAAATGTGGTCAACACGATTTTCTTTTACGAAGGGAAATTTCACTATATACCTTACAAGGATTACCCCCCTTCCCCTCCTCCCCGCCCCCACCCAACCCGTACTCATCGATTTAACGTTGATACGTTGTAGTACAAGAAAAAATAAGAGTACCGACATCCACTTTTAGGGATGAAAAACACCTCTAAACTTCACGCCAATAACCGATTTTTCTGGTACACGGTAATTGCTACCTCCGATTAGCCGATTTTCACTAAAATTCAGTGGAACCTCTTAATTTATGAGAAAAGTTTTTCTAACAGATTTATTATACAGATCGACGGACAGACCGACAGACACCACTTCGAAACCCAATTTTTGGAACTCAGTTAACCCCAAAACGGATAAATCCTGAAAATCTCAAGGTCGAACATTTTCATGATTATTTTATTTTTATTTTTATATTTTATGTACGTAAAAGAAAGTAACTGTACATCTGCTCTAAAGTGACTGGACAAAATTTGACAAGTTTGCTTCATGGCAAAATGTATAGTCAAACTTCGCTCTGATTTCATGCTGAAAATGGTGCAATTCTCTGATACTGAATTCCTTCCTATTATAGAAAACGCCTAAGTTCATTTATCCATATAGTCACCTCCTCTATCGGATCGAAGTATGTTAATCTTACATTCAAACATATTAAAATCATCCGTAAAAATGAATGTAGTGAGTTCAGTCGCTTTCGGGAATTTCGTTCATATGCAATTTTCACTTTTCGGGGACTACCAGTTTAAAAAGCTTCTCCCATAACGGGTAACAAATATAAAAAAATTTCTAGAGTTTTGTTAATTAATTTACATTAAAGTTAGTACGGATAAAATGTGCAAAATGCCCACTCAAACTACGTAATAACCAAATTTTTCCTACTTCTTAGTTAAAAAGTCATTTCAAAAGTTACAACCTGCATACGAGTTAAGTACGAATCAGATGTGACCAAATGCTATGCAAATTGGTATGCTAGCGTCATTTTCATAGAACTAATTTGATCAAAATCCACACGAACGAAAATAATTCAAGACACACTTTTGAACAAATCTTGTTTGTAACAAACACTAAAAATTAAAATGCAGATCACTTCTTTTTACAATAATTCTCATTACGTTACAGATAGTTTCGTTGTGTTTGCTGTTCGCAAACATCATTGACCAAATGGCCTAAGATCATATAAAAAAGGAAATAGTTTCGCTTTGATCTTAAACAAATGAAGATCACTCTTTTTACAATCACCCGCGTATAAACAATATTTTGTTTGCTGACCCCCCCCCCCCCCCCCTCACCAAAGAAATGCTGACTTTTTTTGCTGATTTCTTTTTCCGTACACAAATGAAATCTTGTGTATAAATTCAATTTTTAAGACTGACTCCTCGTTTTCCAAGTTATTTCTCTCTTTTGGACAATGATATTTCGCGTCCACTTGTTGTGATTTTACCAAATTCACAGTCAATTCCAAAGCATCATATATATGCATTTCCACATTACTTCCTTATTGATTTGCTATTTTAACGTAACCTATAAATCTATAATACAAAAGACTTCCAATAGTACCAAAATAAAAATCTTGGGGCTTATTTCGGAAGGTGACCTTGAATCTACATTTTATTATTTCATAAGATTCATTGCATTTATTAGACTTGTTCAATTCATTAGATTTCCGAGATCCATTCGATTTATTGGGGTCATTTAATTCACATGATTAATTTTTGTTGATGCATTAGATTCTTGAGATTTACTAGACGGGCTATTTGTTAATTTGATTCGAACGAAATCGACTTCTCGAAATATAAGATTCGTATTTGATTTAAATAAGATACGAACAAATCTGATTAAATTCAAATAAGAATCCAATTTTTCGAAGGCAATACGATCGAATCGAATTCTTGTGAATTAGCCGCCCAGGATTATGAGGTCAAAGAAATTAATGAAATTTAATAGGTTCGTGAGATTCATAGTAGTTCATTAGCTAAATTTAATTGATGAGATTTATTTGAGCCATTAAATTCAAGCGTTTTATTAGATTCGTGAGGTTCGCGTTACTTGTTTCTTTTTTATTCGATCGATTAGATTCATTTTTCATTCATTAGACCGGTTGGAGTCGTCTCATAAACATATTTCTCCATCTAGAGCTAGACTAACAAAGGCTTTCAATATAGAGCACAGTAATATTTGAGTGTCCTTCATATTGAATCCACGAATCAAAATTTTGTACATTAGATTTGTACATTTGATCTATTAAATTCAGGAGATTCATTAAAGATTCATTAGATTCATATGATTCATTATTTTGGTTCATGAAACTAATTTGATTCATTCGATTTATTAGATCATGAAATTGCAGTAGATGAATTAAGTTCATGAGGTTCATTATAGGTTCATTATATTAAAATTTTGAGGTTGGAGGGATTAATAAAGTTCATTAGGTTCATGAGATTCATTAGATTCATTTGACTCATTAGATTCTTGAGATTTATTAGACCAACAGATTCATCATAGATTTAATTTCTTTATAGATTCATGAGATGCCTGAGTTACATTATAGATTCATTTGATTCATTTGATTTGTTTGATTCATTAGGTTCATTTGGTTCATTAGTTTCATTTGATTCTATTTATTAGATTCCCGAGATTTTTTGATTCATTATAGGTGCAAGAGATTCATTTGATTCACATGACACTAATTTTTATTTACTTGATTCTTGAGATTCATTAAATTTATTTGATCATTCTATCATCAGATTCATCATACTCGTGAATTTCTAAAAAAATGTAAAACGGTGAATTTCGCGTGGTGTTAAAACATTATTTTTTGCGAAAAAAAAAAATATTTCGCAAACCCAAAAATCGCTTAACAATCATTATGGCACACGTTACAAGTACTGATTACGCAGAACATCGTTCGGGGCGTCCAATTGAGTTCGCCATAGCCGGAATGTTCGATAAAATCCATGGCATGATATTGGATGATCGGAGAGTTCAAATACGTGAGATTGTTGAGGTTATGCGGGCATTTCAATGAGGGCAAATACATCACATGGGGTACCGCATTTCCTTACAATTAATCACAAACGTAATCGCATGACAACTTTAAACGAAATTTTGGCGATATTTAATCGTAGTCCTACCAAATGTTTACATCTATTTGTAACTATGCATGAAACATGGGTCCTTTACCATATACCGGAGACCAAAGAACAGTTGAAACGGTAGATTTGTCCGGGCGAATCGGTGAACGTGGATCTGTCAGCCAACAAGATGATCGCGATTTTTTTTTTGGATGCACGGGGTATAATCCAGATTGATTACCTTACGACCACATTTGGCGAACAAAAAAGTTCATAAAGACAATGCACCTGTGCATATATGTGTAGTCGCAATGGCTAAATTCAATGAGTTAGGATACGAATTGCTTCCGCATCCACCATATTCGAGAGATTTGGCCACCAGCGATTTTTTTCCTGTTTCCGAATACCAAAAACGGGTTGGCACAAAAAAGATTTGGCTCAAGCAATGAGATGATTGCTGAAACAAACACATATTTTAAAGCGTAGCCGAAGTTCTATTTTTTGGAAAGAATCGGGAAATTGGAAAAACGTTGAACTAAGTGTATCGAGCTAAACGGTGACTAGGTTTTGGTCAACAAACCATTGCCTTCTTTCATTTATCATGGACTTAATGAACTGCCCTCGTACATTTGATTTGTTTGATTCATTATATACTCACGATTTATTAAATTCATTAGATAAATTTAATTCATGGGATTTGTTATGTTCACTTAATACTTGTGATTTTTCAGTGATTCAAGTAATTTTTAATTTGTGTGATTAGATTATTTTGGTTCTGAAAATTTTTTTTTTTTAGCGACCAACAGAGATTTTCAATATTGCAGTACCAAAATAGTACTTGAAGCCACGAATCAATATTTCCTTCGTAAAATTCGTTAGATTCATGAAATTAATTAGGTTCTTTTGATTTATTATATTCATTTTCATTAGATTTATATCAGCAGCTGAGCAAAAAATTGTTTATTCACCCGCTTCTTTGAAGTTGAATCCAGATATATTTGGAACATACGTATATTTAAACGATAAATCAGCACTACGACGATATTGTAATAAAAGTAAAACTGATAATGAAATTGAAATTTTTATGCAGAATATCGATAAAATGTTAACAACATAATAACCAAACAATAGGCGGCTTAATTCGCCAAAAAATGTTTACAAAAAAAAAAAAACTTCTTAGAAATGCACGATAATATTCTTCTTGCATATAATAACTTAATTAGTATTCAATGAGCATAAAACTATTTTATAACACATACACACAAAAAAAAAATGCTGCCGATTTGTTTTTTTTTTTTATTATTTTCGGTTACCCAAAAAATCATAAAAAACAAATTATCACAAAAATATTGGCGCGACAATCACGCGACGTCGACGACTACCTACTTCTCGACGGTATTCAAAGAAAAACTCATAAACCGAAGTTATAAACTTTCTTTTAGTAAACAATATGCGCCGATTTACCATTTTTTTGTGCCGTCTAGACCTGAATGTATTTACGCATTATTTTAGTCTGTAAGATAAACGGTATACGTACGGTACGTACCGAATGGGTTTATATAGATAGACACAAAAAATTAGAACTCAAATGCATACAACAATTTTGTGTACTCCACCCATATTTTGCGTCGTCGTTACGTTTATTGCTTTGGCTACCGCCGCAGCTAAATTCTGTTAGATTTTATAATTTTTGTATAAATGTGACTCGTAACTAAAATGACGACTGTATAACAACTATAATAATAATAATAATAATAAAAAAGGGGTTCCATTGTTTTCATCATCATAGCATCAACTTTATTTTTTAATGGTTCAGTGATTTTTTTTTTTTTTTTTTTTTTTTTTTTCAAATTCTAAAGTCTTTTTGTGCCGAATACATACCAACACAAAAAATCTCCATAAAATTTCGATTTAAAAGTTAAAAGTATACAATTTTAAAAAATACACAACAAAGACAATTAAATTAACTTAAATTCTCGTTTTCCAAAAATGTTAAAAAAAAAAACCAAATTAAAATTAACAATCCTTTGTTCTTGTACTATGTAGAATTGATTTGATCTTGAATATATGGAGAGCTTTTTACCAAAACAAAAAAAAAACAAAAAAAAAAAACTTGGACTTGTGATAATTATCTAACAAAATTTAGCTTTAAATGAATGTCCAAATTTTTTACAAATGGTCGCCAAAAAAATTAACACAAATATATTTCATCCAATAAGGGGTGAGGTAATTTAGTTAGGGTTCCTAAATAAAAAGTTTTGGTTAGAGATCAATGTACACAGTCTTGGTGGGCAGAACTTATTAGTCAACAAAAATTGTTGATCGTCTCTAAATTAGCGAAATTTCTTCTTTACTACAATGAAGTTCGGATCAACTCGTAATAATTCATTAGCTGGTAGTTTAAGATTGGTTAATTCAAGAATGGTGATACTAACTGGGAATTTGGCAATCGAAACATGTCGACCAGGTAATAGAGTTTTTGTTTGGCTTATGTGGTGCTTAAAATATTGGATGGACCCTATATTTGCGAGAAAACTTCACGGACTTTTGTAGCTGTACTAAAACGTCTCGTATACTAAATGGCACAGAATAAATTTTACCTGTTTGTCCGCAGTGTTTTTTTGGATCATTTTTCCTCTTTAATAATTGTGACAAGCATTATACCAAAAAAAAAAAATCAGTGCTACACAAGTCCGATACGTTGGTCGCTCATCATGTCACAAATAAAATGATGTCTTACATCAATATGTCTGGTTCTTGGATGATAACTGGTGGTTGTAGCTAAATTGAGAGTGCTTCTGTTGCCACAATAAATCTTCACACACTTTAAAGTTTGGACAAATAACTCTCGCAATAATCCATTTAACCAAATTGTTTCCTGTGTGGCCGAAGTTAATACCATATAGTCGGCCTCAGTTGTTGACAATGCTTATGTGGGTTGTTTTCTGGAATTCCAGGATATTGGACCATTTTGAGGTATAACGACGTATCCCGTAGTAGACCGTCTCCTTACTAGGGTTATTGTTGAAGCTTGAGCTGCAAATAACATATTCCCGAAGCTGACTGATATGGTATTTCATTCATATCATTTAGTTCCTGTTTCGTTTTTGGAGAAAACGCCACAAACAATTTTTGCTTTATTTCCATTGGTGTCGATACTGGATTGCAATCGGTTATATTTTAACGAGATAGCATTTCATTGATATATTGTTACTGGTCAATCCAGATCAAATCATTCTTGCGGTCGCGTGTAATCTGCAAACCTAATACGTAATGTACTTCACCCAAATCTTTCATTTTTTTGTCGTTCATGAATATTAACAGATCATCCATATAAACGGCAACATATAACATTTTATTTTCACTAACCTGATAATAAAAGCACGGATCGACCTTTGATTTGGTTTAACTTCAATAACCCGTTGTTCATTTTTATGAACCCCTTCGATAGCGTCATGTAGATTTTCTCACCGGAGTAGCCTTAAAGGCAATTAGCGTCCTGATCGAACTATATCTAACCACAGGTGAATAAGTTTCTGCGTAATCAATGCCCATTTCTTAACAACAATCCTTGATTACCAGTTTCGCCTTATACGTTATGATTTTACCTATCTCATCCCGCTTGGTTTTCAATATCCACGGCTTCTTTCTATTTCTCACTATCCGCACTGTTCAGTGCTTTCCGGACAGTGACAGGATCATTCATCTTGATTGAATGCACATTATTTGCCTGATAATCAGACCTTTTCTGTGGTGTTGGTTGCCTTGAAGAATGTCGAACTTCGCCATGATCGAAATCAATTTCGATTGTTTCAGGAGGCACATAATCATCGTTGATCTCTTGTAGAATTTCAATCTCATTGTGGTCATCAAGATGATGCAGAGCTTGCATTAAAGATGTCATCCTGAGCTGACTATGACATCATGCTATGACATCATTATCGACTGTTGACTCTTTCGGGAAAATGTCAAAATAAGAGGATTTGATTGATTTTGACACTGTCTGTTCCTCAAAACATTAATTTTCGAACAAAACAACATCACGACTAATTGTTATACGTTTTGTTTCGGAGTCATATATGTATACTATAGGCCTTCGATACTTCAATTATTCACCAATGATCCTACACTTGATAGTGCTTCTACCCAAAATGCCTTATCTAAGTTCGCATCAAACAGTATACATCGCGCATGTTCTACTAAAATTCGGTTCATGCGTTCAGCAACTCCGTTCTGTCTGTTTGACTTAAGTATGTACAAAAAACCAATCACCCGAATTAATGTACCATTCTGTGGATTTCGAAGTAGTACTCATATATGATACAAACAAAGTCTTTGTATTCGAAGTAACCATTTAGCTTATAGGCGTATGTAACCACTGTATTAACATATTCCTTTACTGAACTGCAATCACTTAGTCTTGTTGATACCAAACTCTTGAGTAAATCCCAGCGGGATTATTAAACCAGCGTCCCGAAAAGCGTTTGCTAATTCATCCCACGCTTCCTTAGCAATTTTCGTATTCTGTACGTGTGGGTAATGTTGTAAACTTTCCGATATTTTTTAATTATGGTATTGTTACCGGCAATATTACCGGTAACACGGGTAAAATAGGTAACACACTTTTTATTCAAAATTTTGATTCCAATTTGTACCAAAGAACACTAATCAAATGTTGGAGAGGGACAGCTACTTGATCTGTATTTAAACATAATATCGGAATGGTTTACAAAATTTTCTTCGATTCGGCTTGAACCCCTTCAATCGTGTCAGAACGGTGTTCTCGGAGCGCTTTCTAGAGTTTCGGGAATAGCCAGAAGTCAGGCGGAGCTAAATAGGGCGAATGGTGCTTGCCAAAATATATGTGTCGAATTGTGATGCAAAAACCAAGAGTTGTCTCCCCAATATTGTTGTGATGTCAACAAGATATTTAATTAATTTTTGAGCACCAAATCCTTGACTTCCTTGAAATGGTGTTCATCGGTCGTAGACGTCGAAGGACGGCAAGGTCGTCTTCAACGCCTACAGTAAATAATACATTTTTATATACGTATGAGTTTATGATCAATTAAACTATTTAATCAATGTATGGGTCATCCCCGCCGACGCATTTATCATTTTTCCAAGTCATCCTCTTCTTCAAGCGAATAATAATATGCAGCTTCATTCAATAATAATAATTAGTATTTGATTCGATTAACTTCATCTTCGTTATACTTCTTACATTCGATCAGGTCAGGTTAAAGTTATGCAAAATGTAAGTTAGTAGTCCTGTACCATCAACAGTCTATGGATTACGTGTTGAGCTATGTCTATAAAACTTTAAGTATAGAATGTGCTTTCCGTTGCAGCTCTCGATCCAAGCATGCGAAAAATATTAACCTCAACCCTCTCCACCCTTAAAGATGAAGTAGAACACACTCCCTCCCACCGAATCTCACCAGAGAGCTGCTCACTTGCAACAACCAGTGGTCATGAAAAAAATTCACTTCGTGCATTGTAATGCGCTAAAGACTCAATTATTTTGTTGCCTTCCTTATATTTTGGATGAAGTTCCACTATATTTAAAATAAACTCGAATAGCTGGTTCAGGTAAATTTGCGGCATATTGTAGTGGTGTTAAGCATTTTTCGGCCCCTTGATTTAAAAATACTTATAAGTTTTTCGTAATTGGCACATTTATTTTGTGCAAAAGTTTATTTTATTTTAACAAAACAGTCCACCACTTTAGTCAAAACTGTAAACTCTCAAAAAAAAAAAGATAGCCATTTAGCAATCGTAGTGAAGTACACAGTGAACAGTTTCAACTTTTATTCAAAACGATTTGCTTAGGAGATCGTAGATGCCTTCATAAATGCCTTCAGGGCATATCTGAAACAAGAAAGGAGAACTTGAAAGGAAATTACCGAAGAGGTCCATCGTGATGAAAAATATGCGAGTTTTTTTCATTTTCGAAACCATCCATATGACTATGACTAAAGATTTCAAACTGTTGATAGGCTGAATCTTGAAGATATCGACAATGATCAAGTTAAGTATTTGGCAGAAGCACCCATACTCGGTAATGTATAGGGATAGCTATTGTTAACCACTTTTCAGGCCGCTTTTGTTACCTCCATTGTCAGTAATAAGTCCAATAAATTTATCCGACGACTTACAACACAGCTTCAACTGCCTACATAGAAAAGAAACTTACAAAGCCAAATGATGATTTTTCTTAGTAAGTAGATTTATAGAAAACGGCTTTGGGAGTATTGATGATATAATTTATTATATAGTTCCTGCGTATGTTCAACCACGCATCGGTCTGCATGTGCCGAATTTGTGATTTAACCTAGTGGGGAACCAGAAACGAAAATTGCTCGAGCTAATAGCTCGTCGACTATCTGGTGCTCTTTGGCCTCATGTTCTCAACGAAATTTCACCATACTACAGCTTTTCATCGACTAAGACGTTCCAGCCACTTTTCTAGTTAAAATAGTGATTGGTGTTTTTTCCACATAGATATGTTTGCCAACTGAACATGTAAATGGAACACGAAGTATAATCCAGTGGTGTTACAATTATTTTTGCATTTAGAGTAGTTGAGTTGTCTGGAAAAAAAGTTTTTAATTTATTTTATCGATATTTCCACGGTAACATCACTTTGGGTAATATTACCCAAAATTACAGATTTTACCAGTAATATTTCCACCGAGAATATTACCGTTTACATCATTACGTGTGGGTATAGAGAATCTTGTCAATCACAATCTTTATATCTCATAGGTCTAAGTCCTCAAAATATGCCTGCACGGCGAACCTCAACGAAACATAATTATCACGCCCTTTTAACTTTTCTATTGATGCAAAATGTTTGAATTTTTGATTTAACTCGATTTTCTTGCGAAAAACAAATCGCACACTGTTGGGCCAACCTGGGCCCAAAACCTATTGTAATTTTGCCAATGGCTACGAATATTCGATGAAGAAATAAAACTCACGTCTTTACTTTATGAATTGACAGACGGAAGGGAAGACCATTCTATTTACTATGAAGTTATGCAAGCGTTATACAAAAAAAAAAAAAATCAGTGGTACCAACTACAGAAATATGAACAAATATAATTCTCATTTCAATTTCCAAAGTCGATCTCACCGATTTCAATTTTTTGTTTTTGATCATGTTTCTTACTTACACAAAGAAATCGGCGCAGATTTTTTTTTTTTTATTTAAGCTTTTTGACTTTCGACTGTGCCGTTAAAAGGCATTGTTTTTATAGTGTTTACAGACTAAAGATGTGTCTGGAGTTCTTTAGGTTTAGTGGTACCAGGAAGACGAAAACCATTCAAAAATCAGTGAGGTCTACTTTGGAAAATGCTAAAAATGCTCTGAAATATGGTGGAACCGAGAATTTTGATAATTTAGGAAATTTCAAATTTCAAAAATTTTGTGAAATTTAAAAATACAAAAATTTCGTAAATTTTCAAAAGAATCAATTTTATATTGGTTAAGAATTTCTACTTAAGAAATCTAAATTTTTTTAAAAGAATTTCAAATTTTTTGTTAGTTAGAAAATTTCTATAAATTTTCAGGATTATCAGAAATTTTGAAAATATTAAATTTTGAAATCTTAATAAAATCAAATTGAGAACTTTATTAACTTGTGTTAATAGAAATGTATTCACTTCTGGCGGCTTTGGGACTTCTTAAATTAAATTACGTCCTCATAAATGGTGAACGCCAGTCAAATTTCACCTCATTTCCAATCATTTCACCTACAGCAGCATTTTATAACATTAGCCATGGCCATACCATTTGATTACTTAAACACAGCAACAATAATATTATATTTTAATGCAGTCATACCAAGACAATTCAGTCAACACACAAATATTACGTCACCGATTTCTTCGTTTTGGTTGGAATCACATATAGGCTAGTATTTTAACCCAAAGATATATTTTGCTTGCTATATATATACACTGCGCATACATAAATGTATGTACATCATTTATATGATACTTATAATGTTCATCAATGCATTAAATTTTAGTTTTTAATTTTCTATAAAAAAAAAAATGGAAATAAAATCAAAAGTGTTACCACATTTGATTCGACTGAATTGATTTAGAAATAGAAAATGTAATTTAATGAGCTTTAATTAGAGATAATTATATGTCAACTTTTTTTTTAATTTTTTATTTTTATTGTATGTACATAATATTGTTGTTTGGTTTATAGTTTGTATGTTACTACATATCGCATGAACGTTATAATTTAGATCGTCCGATGGGTCGAATTTATATAGTTGGTTACTATATATTGTACTACCCACTAAATAACAAATAAATTTATTACCGATTTACAATTTAAATTAAACATAATTAATTACGCTATTCGTGTATGTATACACAATTTGGATATAAGATTCCATTTTTAGTCATACTCTTGTCTTATCTCTAGAGCTAATCATCCAGTTAAAAATTTATTATACACATTTTTGTTGTGAGAGAATTTAAAGGTTTTAATTTGATATAATTAACTTTAATTAAATTCGAACTATTTTTTTTTATTTTAACGTAATTTTTTATGACAGGAAATAATCTTATATAAAAAAATAAATAAATATTTAACTCCTACAATAATTTAAATATACAAAAACCTAACTAATTTCTTTAGAAAATTTTTATTGTATTTCATTTTGTCTTTTTCGTGTTAAATTGAAAACAAAACTTAACGAATTTTTAATTTTTTGGTAATATAAAATTGGCGCCACACCAATTGATTAAAAATTTTGATGTGCGGTAATTTTTTGCTTCATCTTAATGATCATTTTCTTATTATGGAAGTAATATATTTGTCACAATAATTTGATTTATTTCATCAAAATTTAATTAATATTCATAATTAAAATTTGATAGTGTGGCGACGACTACGGTGTTAGTCTGATTTGTTAATTAAGATATTCTAAAAACTAATAACGAATTTGACTGTAATAAATTATCCGGATACTCGTTTACTTGGTTGCAATTGTCTTACTTTTAGTACGCCAGCCACACAATACTTGTATGCATTGAAAAGAGTCAACCGAAATATCATTTTTTGGCTAAACCACGCCCACTCAACTAATAATCTTGGTATATCTCATAATCTCAAATAATCTTGAATTTCGAGTCTAAAAAAAACTCGAGAGTACTTTTGTAAATTTTGATAAATCTGTCGAAAGGTTCTCCAAAAATTTCGAAAAAATCTATTGTTCAAATTCTGCAATAAAAAGCGCACTTCAGAATTATACGGCCTGTTTATAAAAATTGGATTATAAAGTCAATAAATCTTTGGTACTGAAATATCAACGCTGCAACCTTTTTGTAATTAATAGAAAAGTTCAGTTAACAAAATCTGAAAAATATATAAACATAAAAGTGATCAGGTGTGACTTTTCTGTTGATCTTGGGGGTCAATTTTTATTCTATGAAAAAATCGAATGAAAAAAATCTTCCAATTTGGTTTCCATGAATCTTTTTTCATTTGTATTTATTGACTAACATCGCTGAAAAAAATGCTGAATAAAAAGTTTCATAATACAGTTAAGTTTCACGTATATCTCCGCTAGGTAAATGGAGCAAATAATAGCTAAATAAATCGTTCGATGTTGAAAGGCCGAATATCGGTACGCCGAATGGGTTGGAAGGCCGCATATCGAAATGCCGATGATCGTATGGCCGAATGTGTCGAAAGGCCGAACGTCTATTGGCCGTTTCGGGTCGAAAGGAGGAACGTGTTGAAAGGCCGAATGTCTAAAGGCCGAATGTCTAAAGGCCGAATGCCATTGAATTTATTTCTTAATATAAAATGATTTAAATAAATTGAAAACACGTGCTAATAAATCCTTTGTATATAGAATATTAATATGATTTGTCGGAGAAGATTTGTCGGAAATTTTTTTTTTGGTTTTTTATTATTTCAGTAAGAAGATTTTAATATTTAAGGCGATTTACCAATAAAAATATTTTTATACAAACATTTATAAAAATATAAATTTTGAAAATTTTCATTCATAAAAAGAAAATTAAAATCAATTTCGACAAAAACAGGCTCTTGACAATCGGCCTTTCGACACAATCAGCCTTCCGAATTTCGGCTTTTCGATAGTCGGCCTTACGACCCTTTCGGCCTTTCGACACATTCGGCCTTTTCGACATTCGGTTTTTCGGCGTTCGGCCTTACGATATTCGGCCTTTCGACATTCGGCTTTTCGACACATTCGGCCTTTCGACACACTCGGCCTTTCGACATTAGGCGTTCGGCCTTAATATATTCGGCTTTTCGACACACTCGGTCTTTCGACACATTCGGCCTTTCGACACATTCGGCCTTTCGACATTCGGCGTTCGGCCTTACGATATTCGGCCCTTTGACATTCGGTCTTTTTCCCTACCTTGACGGTCAATTGTTAGTAATTACATTTTGTTTAAAAATTACTTCACTACATTTTTTCTAAAAACTGCTTTCAATCCTTGGCATCCTGAAGTCAATATTAATTAGTTATCAGTTACCCCTTATATATTTGCCACCACCTTACTTTCACCGGCAAATTAAGTTTAAATTTAAGTTTAATTTAATTTCTATAAACCTGTTATAAATTGATCTTTAAGTACTACACAACCTTAATATTAATGTTAGGTTTGACCGGTACTTAAACCAAATAATTATTTTTACGAAGGGAAGAAATTATCGAGAATTTTTGCAAGTTTTCAGTTTCGATCTGAGTGAGAATAACGAAAAATTTAATTTTTTATCAGTCAATCTCTTCAGGCTATAGCCTACACTTTACATTACTTTAAAACAACCGTGTAGTTAAGTATTAGCGAATTATACGCAAACACAAATATTAAACTCTTAATAAATTTCAATTTTAACTTTATTTAACGCATAAATACGATTTCTGTTTTGAAAATGTTAGGTTTGATCGGTACTTAAACCAAATAATTATTTCTTACGAAGGGAAGAGGGACTTGCAAAATTTCTCGATAGGGAGGGACTTGCAAAATTTCTCGATAATTTCTTCCCTTCTTAATATTAATATTAGTGTCTGTTTGGCTGCTTCAGATTCCAGTACCCGCCTCCGGAAATTTGTTGTTGCAGTATGATTAAGAGCTGTCTAAAAACTAATTATTAACCAACTATCTAAATCTAATTTTGTAGTTTACTAGACTAACTACTGCATTCTGATATAACGTTTATTATATTGCTGGGTCAGATTTCTGTATACTTCTTAAATTGTAATCATTATAAATTTAAATTTTACTTGGAACTTATTACCAATAGTTCGGAGACGATATGTAGGAGTATCTATATCTTATAAATGAAGCATTTCCCCGGACCTGCCACTATTATTATATAGTCTCGTACCAAACCTGGAGCTCCTGTGAATTTATGTAGATGACAAAAATCAAGAAAACACAATTTCTAAACCATCTGTCTACTGGGTGCCTAAGATTTTCTGGAAATCTGCATTAGGTTCCTATCCAACATTTGTACCAGAATAACATCGCAAAGAAATTACAAATTGCGGCCAACCTCATTTATAGCTAAATTGACATTTCGCAAAACAATGTTAAAGTAAGCAAAATTGTATCCAAACAAAGTCAAATAAATTTAAATCCTCTCCATGGTTAGCTCCAACATGATTCTGTAATAACGAGTTTCCAACTAGAGAAGCCTTACGAGATGAGTATATTTAACGTGGCGTTCACAAAACAACGTATCCCGAAATACCATTGATACATATGCACTTTTTATATTCGCAATCCTTTCAATTTTTCCCCAGATTCCCACGAACTTCCATTTGAATATCTCGGCAATTGGGGAATAAAACATGTAAAATTTTCGGGAAATGGTTCTCGGGAACGAAGAGCCCAAATATCGATTTTATTTTCTAAACATTGTAACCGGTATTTATGAAATTAGTTAGTCATCACAAATACTTATTCAGCTCGGTTAACCGTTGGCAACATGCTGAGCAAATCAGCCTGTCTAGTTCTGAACTCTCATAATACATTACAAATTGAAAGGCAATGTGATAATTTAAATGTCGGTTCCTCCATCAGTAACTCTCTGCCGCTAATGTTGGGAGCCTTAATGCGCTTAATTGTGTTTATGAAATGCATGTAAATAATAAAACACGTAAATAGGCTTCTTATGGCAACATCTTCTTTCATCACAATTACTTATGTGTACCTTAATTCAAAATTCTCTCAAACGTACTCGTAATACCAATTACACTAACAATCATGTATGCTTCCTGCCTTTTACGCTTTACTATTTACAAGCGAATGGACTGTGTCTGCTTCTACTTTAATCATATAGCAAATGGTAATAGCTCGTTACAAGTTGAACGAAGTCGGGCAGTCAAATATTTAATTCTCCCGTTACAATGTTCTTGTAAAAAATAAATAAAATCAACTTGCCTTGACCGTATGCAATTTCATAAAAGAAGAAACAGAGGCAATACTATTTAACTGGTCGTTGGCTCTTTATTTAAGTAAATGTGCAATAATGTCTAAAACATTTATACAGCACACATTTCACGAGCAACCTGCCATTGCCAAAACCTTATTTAAACTTCCCATTGATTATGATGAAAGTCACTCCTTGACGGTCGCGTGAACCAGATTCCCACAAATAACCAACACATCAAAAACAACAACCCAGAATCATGAACACATCTCTACTATTCCTCAACTTTATTATTGTCAAACAAAATAAAAATCGCACTTCCAAAACCACGACAAATGTCTAACCACCTATGGTTCTGCTATTCCCTGATTTGTGACCAAAGCATCCGCGAAAAATCTCAAAACCCAAAAACCCAGAGTGTCAACACCTTGTCTCAAAAAGGTCGAGCAATACGAAACGGCTTACAACCCATCACCAAGCAACTCAACACTTTGCTGCCAATTACGAATAACTTCCAGATTTGCAAGATCTCAAATATCTCCTATATCTCAACGAACCCAAGATACGAATAACCAAGATAACCTTTAAAAAATCAAAAATCTCGAAACACATGTTCCAGTAACTTGACGCATTGTAAATGTTGTACAACTTTGTACATTCCCAATTAATTCGAGATTCCCTGAAAGTCTCGAATAATTTCTAAACAAAACTCAAAACATAGCGAAAACAAGTCCACCCCATATGTAAAGCACTCCATGGCAGTCCAGCATACCTCTCAATAAAACCAGATGCATCAATCATTCTTAAAACCACGCCACACAACAGACTCCTTTAACGTTGCACATGCAACAAAAACCAAAAACCAGATTGTCACCCATGCCACTTTTTTGCCAGACTATATAATTATATTAATTGGCTCCCCCATAACAATTTTACTTCTCAAACAAAACCAAAATACACAAGAATGGGTGCCATCGAGCGGGACCGAAACCCCGAATAAATAAATGTACTTGCGAGACAACCTGATACATATACCGTTGAATGCGCCTTGTCAATGAAACAAAAGCAAAAACTGTTACGTCGTAAGCCAAAAGTAAAGATGAAGGGCAGGAATATTTCCACTAATAATGTAAGTAATAAGCCTAAGAAACCACTCATGTTGACCAACCATCAACACCTATTACCGGACCAACTATGCTACAAATCACGCAACTATCATCAAAAAATCTAACCTATTATAAAAAATCAGAACAAACAGACTCTTTACTAAAATTAAAATAAATAGAACGTGAAATGACCTCTTCCACATGCACAACACTCCACAACCACACATGTTTCCCAACGTTCTATGCATTACAGCCACCATCCTCTATTCCTGAATTTAAATGATGCACCAAACAAACAATTATAAATGGTGGAAAATTCAGTTTTTCTCCTTTTTAGAACTGTTCAACCCCTCAAGCCCTACCCACATTTTTTATTTGAAACACCAATCGTTAACATTATTTGGAATGCCATACGTACTCACCTTACAAATACAAACCTTAGAAGCACAAATTTAATTTTCATACCCTCTCCATTCTGCGGTCACCTTTCACAAATCCATATGCATTCACTCCCCCTAAACCACTCACAACCTTAGCATCCGCCCCTATCACCACTTCTACCTAGTTACCACAGAACACGATCACATTAAAAATCTTAAACATACAAAACCAAAAACTATTCTATTCTGGCACTATTTCTACCGTATTTGTGTAACAATTTTGAAAACCACATCGTGTTAAAAGAGAAGAAATGAAAAATAGAACATTTACGTTGAATCGTGGCCCTATAAAGAATTTAATTCATTTTTCAACCGAGCTTTGCTTTAGGTACGATCTGAATTATTTAAATTGGTTTTTATAGATGTTTTATTTTAAGGATTTTGCTCTTATAGCATAAAAATGTATCATTGGATGCTTTGAGGCTAGCTTTCAGCTTTCAGTACAATAAACATGTTGTTTTTCTGAATGCTAGTAATTTATGCAAAATTTAAGCTAACGTGTTGGGAGACCTGAAAGCGGCCAATGCCTGATTATTGTTATAAAGAATATTAATAATTTATATATAACCTTAATTTAATGTTTATTTAACTATTGTATAAATTATAAAATAATCCTTAAAATTAAAACTATTTGTGTACATTTTGGCTTAATTTAAGGAATTAATAAAATCCTAATTTTGTGGGAAAAACAAGATCGTCTTAATATTTTATTTGACTAAATTCAAATATTTTACACATTAAATCAAGGAAACGCTTAATTATTTTACTAGTGTTTGGTTGGAATGAGGTCGCAATTTTTTTCAGTGAAGCACATTAAACAAAATTTTAATCTTGCAAAATAAAAGTTTGAAATCTGTTTCGAAACTACCTACACGATTTTCTATGTTGATTTTATTTTAAATTGAATCCAATGGTATTTTACTCACATAAATCGTACGTTCTTCTAATATCGTATTTTGTCATAATAATGACGTTTATCCCACCACCAGATTTACCAATATTTAATGTTGCGGATTTATCACTAATCTGTCACTAATGAATTTGGGTGAAAATCAATTAGATTTTCTGGTCCTTCTTCAAACAATAAACAACCAATTTTAATGTATTATGGATTTTTCAACATTGAAAATGTGAGTGAGTATTAACAAAAAGAAAAACGAATTATGTTGGTAATAGCCGCGGTAATAAGCTATCGGTAGCACATGGAAAATTTCTATTGAATTTTTACTATTATACGCCTGTGTCGCTAGTAAACAAAAAACTAAAATTTTTCCTAACTTCACGCAGTTGAATGACATTTCGACTATGTATATATATATATATATATATATATATATATATATATATATATATATATATATATATATATATATATATATATATATATATATATATATATATATATATATATATATATATATATATATATATATATATATATATATATATATATATATATATATATATATATATATATATATATTAAATAATTTCAAATATACATCTTCAGTGATTATTCAAATATACATCTTTTTCATATCGGCTTCGAATGATTTGTTTCTCATATCGTTTAATGATTTTTCCACTTCGAGAATATTCAGTAAAGTTTTCGGTTTGTGCAAGCAACAAAGATTTTGGTGGAACTTGGAAATGCTCCTCGCCACCATATTTTTCTAAAACTGTGTCTTTCACTCGAGATTAAAATTCTTCTTTTTTTTTTTGTCATATTGTTGTTGTAGCAATTCTAATTTAGTTGGCTCAGCTAACAAGTCTGCATCAACATCTTTACCATAAGCTTCCCAAGCAAATAGTTCTGCTTTATAATATTTTTGCGTATCTCCAGTACACAACTCAAAATTTATTTATTTATGTAATTCTAAACTTAGTGAACAAAAAATTATTATACTCTTCAGGATGTGATTTTGGATTAGGATTATCCCTCATAGAACGTGTTTTTGGATCACAATATTCCGAATTGGGTTCAAATATCTGAGATATTAAGCTGTGTCTTCAGGTATTCGTAGATTAGATTTAGCTTTAGCTTTCCAGCTTTTAAAAATCTTTCTGCCTCTTCTGCCTCTTCAGATGATTTTTAGATAATTTATTTTGAAGAAATGTCATACAACTGCAAGAAATTCAGGTTCATATGACATTTGAATTTGATATCCATCAAAATTTTTAAACCAAAATGAAGTTTGCCACAATTTCTAGGGTTGTACAAAAAACAAAAAAATTTCAAATTTCCCTTCGCTCCCGTTAGCACCTCCAGATAAATAGGTAGAGATTACTTTTAAATAAATTAATTATATGCATAGATAGCTTGTCAAACAATCTATACACAGCTACAAAAAAACACGGCTAATATTAGCTAAAAATTGTTTACTTAGTGCACATAATAAAATATTTGTTTATTTTGCTTATTGACTTTCGACTTTTTTGATCATTATAATCCATTATGTCAAGTCTAGGCAGTCGGTGTCAACAGATGATATTGATAATATAAACGAATTTGCCACTCATACAGAATAATAATAAAAAATCGCAATTTTTAATTACTTTAATTCTCACATAAAATTCATCTAAACTTTGTGTACAGAATTTTTTTTTTTTGTTTTTTTTAATTACGATGCGATTTTTGACAGAGCCGTTCCAAATAATAAGCATATAATTTTTATTATATATTTCACATGCCGCGGCGTTCTTATGTGATTATTATGTAGCCGGCGCCTAGCATTATGTGCGTATTACATAATCTCTAAAATCACACTTTTAAATCTTTCAGAATTTTTTTTTTGTTTTTGTTCGGTACACAGGAAATTGACAAAAGGTAAATAATTTCTTTTTATTACTTAAAGAACTTTTTCTTATTAATATTTCTTACCCAAAATAAAATAAAATATTGAATATGCGTATATTACTCATCTCCATCCGGTACTAATATATTAATTGTTAATTTATTTTAACACAAAAACAAAAAAATTATTACTTTTGTTAAAATAAATATATTCAAAGAAAACCATATTGTACGTATGTACATAAGAAGGTTCCAATCCTGATACCGGAAATGGAAATATATATTACTCGTATATATATTTATAGAGAGAAAGAGAGACGGCTAAATATATAATATTCAAGAATCAAATCAAATTTCTTATTTAAAATTCTACTTTCATCGTAAAACATTTATAATTTATTATTAAAGGTACGAGAATTCTAATTTAATATTATTTATTATGTATGTACACAGCGACTTCATTTCTATACAAAAAAAAAATAAAAAAATAAAAATTTTGAAACCCATCTACATACATAGATAGTATAGAAAGAAGCTTTCGCTTGATAAAATAATTTTTGGCGCCTTATTAATTTGAACACACCGGTATATACACTGGAAGCACAAGACCGGATACAATGAAATTAAAAAATATTAATCATATTTCTAAATCTAACTGTCTAATCAGCTTGATCATCATTATTATCGATCGTCGTAAAATTTATAAAATGATCCACGAACTTGTCTTTACCATATATATATATATATATACATAAGAGGCAACAAGACAAGAAAGCGGAAGATTACAAAACAAGGTGAGAAAATTTATGATCAAATTTAACTGTTAGGTAATGAAGAATTTTATTTTTTTTGCAACGGAAATCGATCTATCTAAATACGTTGCAAAATACAATTGGGGAGTTAGGCTGGTTTTGGGCTTATTTAAAAAAAAGAACAACAAAAATTCATATCCACTAAAACAAGTTTTGATTCAAATAATTTTTTAATTAAATAATTAATTAATTAATTAAAAAAAATATTGAAAAATAGACTTTATTTAAATTTCTTCTCGCGATATATTTAAAACGGATATGGGAAATAGTTTAAGTTTTCCTGTGTCGTGTCTACATTTTATTATGGGTGTGTGTGTGTAAAGTTTGCTTTAAGAAATAGAAACTTTATATTATAATGAATGAATGAACGTAAATATAAAAAGCAAAATTACTAGAAAATATGAGATTTTTTTTTATTTTGACCGGACGGGAATCTAGTTCTTAGGTGTACAATAACTTTTTATAGAGAGAAAAAAAAACGATAAAAATACAAAACTAGTTTTGGAAGTTGTTACATAAACTATAAAGTCTCTTTAGGTGTGCGCATGTGAAATCACAACTAAATAATTGATTTTATCCGTTTTATTTAATGAATTGTTTTTTTTTTTTCTTAATCTTAATGGGTTTATATTAGTAATTTAGTTTAGTGGAAAGCGTTTTATTAGAAAGTATGCAAAATAATGTATAGCTTAAGGCTGAGCCGCTCCTAGGTCGATACAACCTAGATTTGTTAGTGAATCTGGTTCACATTACCTAAAGGAGGTCTAAAGGAGTAAACCTTGATAAATATGAGGTGTTGTGCCACGTAGTCTACATGGCTTAGATAATGTAAACAATGTCAACAATGTAGACAATGTGTCGACAGTTCAATTATTACTACCTGAGAACTGCTTCTAAAACATTTGAAACCAAATTTGACGCAGCTACTAACATATTTGGCAAAACAATAATTTTATTTTTTGGTGTCATGCTACCTCCCCGTTCCCCCCGTCCAATCCCAAATTTACACTCATTTGATGAAATAGAAAATGGCGGTGAAGAGCTTGTATACAGAAGCCACAAAATTCTAAGCATGTGATCTATGTGATCATCAATAGCACTGACCTATCTGAAATTGGCCTAGAAGGGTGTCATTTGAAACCGTCAATTTTGTTCTGGTTTCTTTATCTCACATTTTGATGTCTCCTTTTTGGATTCCAGCCATTTTCATGTTAGTTCCTTCTAAAGGTGGCCATGAAAAATGGGGTCACCAAAATTTAGTTCATTGGGGTCACCAAAATGTTTATTTACCCTAGCAAATATGTAGCCAATTTAAACAGAAATTATCACCAATAGAATACTTTTACAGAGTACCTCCCAAATTTTTTGGCCGACTGTGCAGCTTCAGTAGCTTGGAAGTAAATTGTAATAACACACAAAAAAAAAACAAAAATCAAATGATGACGCAAAATAAATTTGACACGTCTGGTGTTTCAAATAGACAATTTCTAACGTAGGATAAGATTTGTTTGGAATAAACAAGACGTCTAATGTGTTTGTGTAGTGCATTAAAATATATATATGATAATATCGACCACATATTTTGACTATTTATATCAGTGATCGCAAATACGTGACATGCGTGCAAAACTTACGTTTAAAAATTGGTCCGATGCACCAAAAAAAATTTGAGTTCTAAAAATCGACGTTTTTTGTGTTGTGTAATTATTACGCAAAATGGAAAACATGTTTTTTAGAGTTTTGATGCTGGGAAATGGGAAACCAGGAAATTAATTTGGTACCTTTGGAAAGTATGTATATCAAATCTTTTGCACAAATACAGTTTGATCAGAAAATGGTGGATTTTTGTTGTTTAGTTCATTGTTGGCTGTCGGAAAGCTCACACAGTTTTGGTGTGCTTTAGTGTCCACCTTACACCTTCTAGGTACATGTAAGGTGAATATAGAGCCCGAGGTATCATAACGGTGTCCCTTTTGACCAAAAAATTACGAACAAGCAAATTATTTTTTGTTAGATAGCGAAATGTTTTAAGCCAGACAGTCACAAGAAACCATCACAAATTTTGCGATTTAAACGATGTTTTATTCATTACGTAACAGGCATGTTTCCGTTGGTTTTAGTTTTTTAAAAAAAGGACAACCAATGAGATTTGTCACTAGAGTAACTAGGCTAAAAACATCAAAACCTGACCTAAAAAAAACCTGGACAGGTTAGAAAATAGATTTATAGTAAAATCTCTTGTAGAAAAGTTTCAAAACTCGCCATATTGATTCATCATTTGAGCGTGCTGCAACTAATTTATTTATCATCAAATATGTTGGTTAAGCCAGATATTACATTTCAATGGATTTGGTACATAATCGTAGAAGTTCCGTTTGGGGCAGGGATCGAGTTTCTTAAATAAAACTTGGCCAGAATTATTAAAACATCTTTGATTTCGGGCTTCCGTGCTTTTATATTATATATTCTGGATTTAAGGTTGATTTGGGAACTTCAAATATGAGAGTAAAATTTTTTCTCGATAGGAACTATATATAACGGGAAAACAACAACAAAAATAAAATTTTTATTGTCTATCAATTGTCTACTATTTTTCTACATTGTCTACATCGAAAACTATTGTCTACGCTACTGTCGGCATTTGCGTGTAGATAATCTCAAAATAGGCGTAGACGCACAGCACTATAAATATGCCATGGAAATATTTTGGTCACTAGAACGAAACCCAGTTTCAAATCTATAGCTGTTCAAATATTAACAGGCTCTGTTAGAGGGAGGGGACCTTAAGAGTAATTTCACCGGGCCAGGGACCCCAAATTTTCTATTTAACAAAAAGCTTGAATTGATACGCTTAGTCGAAATTAGAAAATTTTTACTGTTTTAGTTTTTCACTGATATTGAGGCAAATATTTGCGAACCAACCTGAACCAGTTTACCAGTCTGAAGCAAGTAGTTCAAATTTTCTTGCAATTTAAGCGAACCATTGATTCTACGACTGTTGCAAGGCTGCTTGCAAGTTAATATTAATTTTGCAGGTAATTCCAGGGATGAGACCTATTTTTATTCAATAAATGTGTAAATAAGGTCGAATTTCTTTTAAGGAAACATTTTATCGATTAATATTTAAAAAGCGCCTTGAGCTTTAAAGCTTCGGAGCAGTATTAATTGAAAATAATGGACCGAACTGTTCATAACAATAGACATTGCCGGTCAGACACCTCTACCCTAAAGAATATTTTGTTGAGGGCCAATTTCCAAGCATTATTCGAAAACAGTGAATACTGTCTCCGAAGCCACGTAATGAAATGGAGAGATAACCATATCAGGGAAGTAGATTCTAGAATGTTTAGTGAATTGTCACATCCCAGAATGTACAGTATTGAGAGACGAGGAGGAAACTGATGTAAATAATGTGCATATGTATCTGGTTCCAATGGAAGCTTATACGGAAGGAGATTCCATTTACAGGGTGTCTTGTACTTGAATGCTAATCCTTAAGGGGTGATTCCTTGATCTATTTTGAGCAAAAAATGTTTCTGCGACGGGGGTGGGTCTATCTTCGGTATCCATTGGTCGGTGTTCAAAATGCTCTCCTCTTTTTTTTGGATGGGATTTTAGGGCTCTCTTCTGCACTTCCCGTGTCACATTAAAATTCCGTAAATGTTCTCGTATTTCGTTTCAATGCTTGAATCAGGAGTCTGAATAATGGAAATAGTTTGATTTTGACTGGATTGTTGGAGAATATAATTTCTAATCTGCAAATTTTTTAGAAGACTATCAGTAATTAGAAAATGTAGCACACAATTTTCGTGATCAATTAAATTTTTTATGAGAAGGTGACTTTTGCTTACCACATACATATTCATACCATATATACAATTTACAGTAACACTTTGTATTTACATCCTCTGTACAAGTAAAAACAATTCTTTATGTGCGCTAATTCAAGTTTAATTTTAAGATTTTCTCGCTTCTAAGGAAGTTCTAATCATCTTAACATTAAATTGTCATTTAAGAATAAACCTGCGTATATAATATTCATAAAAAAAAAAAATTCATTTCCGCATAATTATGTGTGATGTATACCTTTGTGTGTGATGCTTTTGCTGCTGCGCGTTCTCTTATACATTATACGGAAATGGGTAAAATTATCAACACACAATTATCTTTCCAATTTAATTAATTAACTATTTTATTGTCAATTAATTAAATTCTATCAAGTTCTGTTTTGTATTTTGAATATTAAATTAATTTGCATAAAATAAGTTCTAGTTAAAAAAAAAAAAAAAGAATTTGTTAATTAATTCGATTTGATGTGTATATAGCCCGAGTATATGCGCATTTTTAATTAACGTTTATATACTGAAATATAGTCTCTTATTTATTTATTAATTCATAAGTATATGTAAATAATAAAAAAGTAAAAAACTCCGAATAAATTATAGTTTAGTAAATAATTTTTATTATTGAAAGAGAGAGCCCGACAAACTGTTTTTTTTTTTTTTAGTTTTTGTTTAACTTTTCATTTTGCTTTAACATATCCGAAAATCATAAAACATGAAATACCGCGAATTTATGTGTATATAATGAATATGTAACCAATATAATAAATGTTACGTGCACATTAAAATTGGTGGACAACAACTCAATTTAGTTTAGCGTGCGTCATTTTTAGTATCTCTTCAATATTATTGAGCAAACCTCTGGTAAAATACAAAAAAAACAATCCAATTATAATTTGATACTTGGCTTTCTGGTGGAACAGAGTTTTTCGTTTTTTTTTTTATCTAACATTTATTAGTCTATTTTGGGATAAATTTTGATATGGAGCTCAATATCATATTTTATTTGTTTTTTTTTGTTGTTCCAAAATTAGAAATAGAAATTTGTAATTTATGGTGACAAATTAATATTCATTCCAAAATAGTCAAAGATCAAAGCAGCATCAATAATATAAACGTTTAAGTATGTAGCATGAGAATTAGTTTGCGTGGCGACATTTGGAAAAATATATCATAAAGGTCGGGTAAAGAATTCGTAAACCTGCTTTTTGTTGAAGATTAATAAAAATCAATGTCGTAACTGAGTTCTTAATTTGTTTAGTAATATTTATGCGGCTAGTCTTAAGAATTTAAAAAAAGGCTGCTCGAATATGACGTAAAGAAATATACTCCGAAGGAACCTTCTCTAAAAACAGCCAAGTTGATCATTAAAGTCCAGAATTTCAAATTTTTACGGTACTGGATTGCACTTTCGACTCTAAATACGCCACAATTCTAAACTAAAAATGGAATTTGAAGCAGAAACATTTTGATGGGTTTCACCAATATTCCATGAGTAAACGTATAAGAAAAGAAATTCACTGAAATCAGCACCAGTAAGATTACAGCAACTGACTGGGAAGGTGATGGATGGTATTTCTGAAATTCTCTGAATAAGATACAGATTTATATTTAGCTCTGTTGAAGTAAATGGGATAGCGTTGAATTCTCAAGAAAAAAAAATCCCGAAAAACAAATTTAATTGGCTGAAGGAGGAGTTCTCTATTTTAATACTTGAAAATTATTAAAAAACACAAATTTTTGAAAAACGTTCTAGTTTCTATTAAATTGAAATTTTGTTGGATTTGGGGCAGTAACCACAACCTCTAAGGTATACAACGAATTAAAATAACTTTTTTTATTTGTCTAATCAAGGATAATCCGGACCAGTTTTGGGGAGTTATATTTTCAGGAATCTAATAAGCTTGTCATGTCTGACTGGTATGAGGGGAAAAAGGGAAATAGTTGGCTTTCCAGAGAGAAAGAAAATTTAATCACAATTGTAGCTATGAGCTGTTTGCTTGTTTTTGGAATTTTTTGGGAGTGTTTGGAAGGATTTTGGGATTTTCGGGATGCTACAGGTTTTCCAAGAGTAACGCCTAGTGCCTTTAAATCCCTGATTACATCGTCAGATATATCTTGTAATTCCGTATATTAAAACTTTTTAAATATACCTTAATTGTATGTTTCTACATAACTTTCGAAAAGCCTCCAAATAATTGATCTCAGCTATCGGAATATGTTATACTGTTATTTGCTAAATTTTCTAATTCATTCGGATTCTGCGTGCTGTAGTCACGAATATATCATTGTAACCAAATATCCGCTCCAAAGAAGATATTCGCAACCGGAGCTGTGAAACCCCTTAAAATATTGCAAAGGTTTCAGTTTAGTTTCTCGGTTCCTGCTTTTTATTTTAACTCCGCTTCGGTTCAGAGTATTATAAATAATACCCAAACCTGTTCCACGAACGTTATTCCGTCCAAAAAAAATTAATTAATTTCACGACATTTTCGCTGCAAGTTAATTCATTTTTAATATGAATTAATTCTGCAACATCAATTTTTGAAAAAGTGAATTAATTCCGCGCGAAATTAATATTTTTTTTTTTTTGGGTTTTTTTAGTACTTTTCGAGAAGGTTTAATGTACCCCAGGTGTGCAATGTTATAACTTTGTGGCTTATCTTAACCTACTGGAGGACTCGGACTGGTTTTTTGAGTACGCGGTAAAAGGCGAATAATAACCAAATTGGCCGGTAAAAACGGTTTATTTCGAAAACTATTCTAAATTTAAGGAAAATGTAAATTTCTGTGGATTCTCCCGATTTCGAAAGAGTTTTGTTGCTTCCCGATATTTGATGTTTTGACAACTTTTTTAATTTCTTGATATATTCGAAAGTATGCGACCTTGAGTTTCGTGATATATTTATTAGAGGCTTACTGATGATTCGAAGTATCTCGAAACAGTCAGGGTTATTCGAAATTTTCGATATCCTGAGTTTATTCGAGATATTTTTGGGAGTTTTCTAAAAGTTTTAAATATCTTTGACACTTTATCTCTTTCGAGATTATTTCAAAATTATTAAAATTTTTCAAATTATTATTTTCGAAGATTGCAATATTTATAAATTTTCTTAGCATAGAGTTGTCTGCATATATTAAATAAGCTTTGGAATGGACTTTGATGTTAGTGGTCAAATTGTATAAAATTTCAGGACGCCCTTTATGAAATTTTTCGGGTATCGGATTTTTACGATATCGAAACTTGGGACATTGAATTTGTAATTTACATTTTTACAAAAAATCAGCAGCTAAATCCCCCAGCTAAATTTGGAGCCAAATGTTTATCTTTCGTCCTGCTGAATAGTTTTCTTATTTGGCAACTTACTACGGATTATTGGTTGTGAAGAATTTATGTTATCTATAGCTGACTTATTGTTACTTACTGAAATTTTTCGAGCCAGTTCCACGAAGTAGGCCAGTTCTTCTGTCGAAATAGGATACACCATCGGGTTTGAAATAGTCTTTTGATAACCTCCGATAACTATAGCCTCCGATGTATTTAGTTGAACGGTTTTCGTCGTTTCGTCTACAGGTTCTAAATCGTTTATCTCGGAACTTGTTTTATCTTTCTAAATTGAATAAGTGGAATCAACTAATGGCTCGGAAATCGACTTTTCAAAGATGTCTATCGATAACTTGGAATTCAACAACAAGTATTAGCTTGAGTTGATTTGAATAAAGTACATGTAAGAACATTTTCAGAGCATGTTGATTTGGGGTTGAATTGAGCGCAGACATTGAGTTTGAGTTAAAGGAAGAGTTTAGGGCCGAGTTGGAGATGGGTTGTGTTTGAGTTGGGGTTAAGTTGGAGGTTACATTGAATTGATTTGAGATAAGTTGACGTATGCATTCATTCTAAACTGATTAATTACGAATTTTTAATTTATCTATTTAGGTTGTATGACTTAATTTAGGACACCAATTTAGTTTAGAATAGTCGGTATTTAGTTTGAGAACATTTCTCAATATGTTTAGCCATTAGCCTTAAAGAACATCACTAATTTTTAATGCATTCTAATAAAATTTTACCTTTCTGGAATTCAAGGAAAGTTGTTTTTACCTTGTATAATATTCCAAGGTTCTATTCTTTGGCTTCCGGCTTCAATCAGTAATTCTAAAATATTATTATTGTCTTTAAAAATTATTTCTACTTACTACAGGAACTAGATAAAATTTGTTAAATTTGATATTTTAAAGCAAGTAAGATATTTCTTCATTTGTCTCTTTCTAATTTGTTCAATGTTAAATACAATATATGGACTCTAGCTGTTCACTACGGCTTCGTCCGCTTGGGCTTTGGGATTTGATCATTTTTAAAGGAGAACATAGACATTTGGTTTTTGAGATTAAGATATCCCCATAAAAATCCTCTCCCCCTCTAACTGGATTTTCGAAAATTATAAAATGCGAGTTTCTTTAATTTTTTGTTTAAGGAGAACTTGAAGAAGAAATTTTATGTCTGTAACATCTTCGGTACTTGATCAACCCCCTCCCCCCCCCCCAATCATGAAATTCCCTTTTTACTCCATATTATTTGAATTCCCGAAAACCTACAGACGCAATTCCTTATACCCTCACATTTGGTTGATTGAGACAAGCTGCCTGAGTTCTTTGTGTCTTAAAACCTCTCCCCTTCCCCCTCCCTCTAACTGGATTTTCGAAAATTATTAAATGCGAGTTTCTTTAATTTTTTGTTTAATGAGAACCTGAAGAAGAAATTTTATGTCTGTAACATCTTCGGTACTTGATCAACTCCCTCCCCCCCCCCCCCCAATCATGAAATTCCATTTTTACTCCACATTATTTGAATTCCCGGAAACCTACAGACGCAATTCCTTATACCCTCACATTTGGTTGATTGAGACGAGCGCTCTTTGTGTCTAGTTCGTCTTCTCCGCAAATAAAATTGTTACCCAATTGCATGGAGAGCCGATAGCGAGCATATTTTGGAAAAATATTTCCCTTATCCGGCATTATGAAATGTATTTGGTCGGAACTGAGCTACTTCAGCTGTGGCATTAGTTTTGAGATGGTTTATTTTCGCCGAGTTTATTGACTGAAATATCCCACAAATATAGTTACATCCAAAACCAATTCGAAATCTGTGGCTTAATTATATTGGTACCACTGTAGTACACGTCGATATGTTTAAGAAGAAACAAAATTGTTTTACTGACTACATACTACAGTTCATCTACTCGTAAGTATGATTCTCCAATGTGGCTTCGCCACACATTTTCTGTATACGATTGTTGGTTGCTCCGACGGATTGACGTAATTGTGATTGTAGAGAATTAAGTAATGGGCTCTCTAATTAAAACATCTTGACCAATTTTCAAATTTGCTTCATGGTACATTGTGTTCCCAATAAAAAGTGTGATAACTTAACTACATCTTGAACCTCTGGACCGCTGATGGCTTCAATTGGGACAAGAAATATCTGTAGTTCTTCAGTAGATAAAACCTTATCCCTAGTAACTTTCCGCAGATGTGCTTTTATAGACTGGACTCTGGCTTCCCAAAGACCACCAAAATGCCGGGCATATGCTGGTATGAATTGCCATGTTATCTGATGCTATGTTATCTCATGTTATTACGCCGCGAAATTTTGACCGCACGAGAAGTATATGCAAACACCATAATAAATTTGTTGAAATTCTAATATTTTTCTATATCAATTCATAGGCGAAATTTTCCTCCAAGTTGTGCTGAAACATCATGGTTAGACCTAAAATCTATCATATGTGTCGCGTTAGCTCAAAACCATGCACCCCCCGCTGCTTTCGTTAAATTGGTATTAATATCGAGGCTCAGAACGCCAAGAACACATTCTCTCACACAACCGTTGCTTCAACTGTCTCAATGCTTGAGCATGGTACCATGTTCAGTTTTGCAACTCAAAGTCAAGATGTGCTATTTATCACCGGAGACATTATAAGTCACTGTTAAACAGCTATGGTTCGGCTAGTCGACAATCATGGAATCGAGCGAAAATTCAGAGCGTTTGTCCGGGTCACAAGTCTCGCGCTTATCAACTCACTACTGATACTTACGTGACATCATCTGCTCCTTTTGTCGCACAAACACGTTGAACGAGTTGACCTCCTACTTTTCGAATGCTTATCCACAGGTCGCGAAAACCATACAAGAAGATGATTACATATATGACGTTCTCAAAGGTGCGAATACAGTCGAAGAGCTGATTGCGCTCAAAAGGGATATTTGTGCCATCCTGCAAGCTGGTAAATTTCATTTAAGCAAGTTTGTAAGCAATCACCCAGAACTTCATGGTCCATCACAACCGAACAATGCAAAATTGGCTTTCGTTTGGCTTGCTTTCTCCGCTTCTAATTTTATCAAAAATCATATTACAAAATTTGTGGTGTAGTAATGTATATTGCGATAACAATCTATCGAATGATTTACTCAATGAATGACGAAAGTTGCGACAAGCAATCGAGAATTCAAATTCCATTCAGCTGAACAGATGGTTGGGCAGTACACTAGACGGAGATGAGGAACTTGAACTAAATTGCTTCAGCGATGTTAGTGAGATAGCCTACTCAGCAGTAGTTTCCTACCTAGCGACAAACGTCGCTCCGCTGAAATCTGTAAGTTTACCACGGCTTTAAGCTCAAAATAGTTGACCCCAAAATATTTCTGGACTGGCTGTCCAGTGAACCAAGAAGATGTTCAAAAGCAGTTTCTGCGCGAGTCGTGGTATATCTTTAAACGAGTTGATGAATCACCCGTTATGTGGACTGAACCAAGCTTCCTAAGCCAATCAGAGCAATATTGGCCGGAAATCAACTAAAACTGCCAGCTACATAGCAACTCAGGGCAAAAAGACAGGGAGTCATGGGAGAGATAATAGGACACTGACCTATCTCTTCACAAAATTTTCAAGTTACAAGAAAATTCTTCGCACCTGTTCATATGTTCGTCGTGCCTACAGTCAAGTCAAACCGAATATAGTCGTGCTGAGTGTTGATGAAATTAATCAGACATAAATAATATTGTGCAGAGAGTTTTCGCAACATTACAAAGTGTTGTCATAGCAGAAGCCGGTCGGCAATAACAGTCATCTAAAGAATAGCTTGTCACCATATAATATGAAGCACCCTATCATATTGTCGTCAAAATGGACTATAAGTCAACGTGCCGTACATCAAATCAACAATGATCATTGTCACCATAGACCTGCACTTTTAATGGCCATGATTCAAGAAAAGTATTGCATCATAGGAGCACGAAATTTGGTACGCCTAACATTTCGACGTTGTATCGGATGCATCAAACAATACCCACGTATGAAGAGGCAAATCGCCGTGAGAATGAGTGTGCTGTTTGTTATCTTTCAGAGTTCAAACCATTCACACTTTCGCATTTTATTCTGCATCGACTATCGATGAGAAGGATTTGTCATCAAATGATCGATGTGATATGGTTCGACTGCAATTGACTGTAACTGGGGAACTTCGTCGCGTAACTTCGACCATTTTTTTACAAGCTTCTGGTGGCATTGGTTTGTCTCATGATAACTTTAACATGAAAGAAGATTACAGACTAAGTGAATCAAAGATTTGGCTAAATTCTGATGACATTCTACGTTTGAATTTGCCTAATAATTCAAGTTGGAGCTCCATTTCCTTAGATTCATCCCTGCATATCGTGCGTATCGCCTCATCTACAATATGCGCACCGCTCAATAAGTCACCTACGTACATATCCTCCTTGATGGTTCGTGCTGCCTCCGGGTAAGTTGCTTCATTGGAATCAACTGAAGGGTAAGGGTAGCCAAATATGGTGACGGAATCATGCCATACATCACAGTATTTAATTCGTAAATATCGATTGGATCTTCCTCGGTCTTTCGACATAGTATGCGTTGAAATTTGAATGCTCCACTTTTTGATTTTTTTTTGTGGTGTTGAAAGGTTTTTACCTCAACTTTGCGATTCAGTGATAAATAAAATGGATTTTAACATTAACATTTTCACGATGACCTTGAAGAAGCATTTCAAGGTCAATCAAACAAATATCATCAGTTAATATTTTTTTTTAAACCATTCAATTTGAAT
Organism: Tipula vernalis; assembly: GCA_958295665.1. NCBI lineage: Eukaryota > Metazoa > Arthropoda > Insecta > Diptera > Tipulidae > Tipula > Tipula vernalis. The sequence continues at coordinate 447,286,944 of OY282558.1, read as the reverse complement.
GACTCCTGGACAAGATTCACGTGTGACGACATATCTTATGCACCGTAAAAAATATTTAAAATCATGAAATATTGTATGACATTCTGAAATATTTGCAAATTCATCTCAAAACTGTACATATCTGTACTTCCACACCCACTATAAAAATATAATAGCCTGACTTATTCCTAATCTTATCGATGACGCGAACACTTAATTCTTCTCACTATCTTAAACACCAGATGTACTTAAAAACTACAAAACAAAAAAAAAATTCCAAACATCTTAAGTAATTTACGTTTCTTAACTATTTTATCCAAAACATATTTGAGAGATAAAAAAAAATTGTTTCGCCGAACTAGTAATGGTAATTTCCAAACTAACGTCTTTGTGTTTTTAATTTTTGTTCATTCTTTTTTAGGATTAGGGATTGTGTGGATTAATTTCACAGTTTAAAACATTTTGTATTAAGTATGTTAATGTTTATATAAAATACGTAATTAAGTTTTTTGTTTTTATCATTTTTGTGGCTAAGTTTATTTTTGTAATTTTCTTATCAACCAACACATTTGGGTTAAAACACACAAAACGTTGATGAGAACACATAAACTCATAAAGAAATGTTGTAGGAAATTTTTAAACAGAATAAAATTTGGGATACCTGTTATTATTTGTTTTCCTAGACACGAATTTTTAAGGATCTTATGGTTATTAGAATTCAGATCTTGTTATCTTCGAATGTATAATAGTGGATGTGTGAAAAATAGCAGATTTAACTCATCTCAAAATCATTGTTAGAATATTTATTAGAGATCATGGTATTTGATCGGATGATCGAGATAACAAAATTTTTGATGTTTGTTGTTTGTGTCTGTGGGAAATAAATAAATCTTATTACAAGGTGGCTTCTTGAAAGTGACGATCCATTCATAACAAAAAAAAAAAAAAAAGTTTAGTCTTCAAAATTATTTTTATTACTATTTCATGAATATAATAATAATAATAATAATAGTTATAATGATGATTATGATGACCGGATATGCCTCGAAAAAAAAAATCATATTTTCATTGAAAAAAAAGTAAAATAAAATAATTGGTGATGAGGTTTTTGAGATAAAAATATAGTTATAAAATATAATTATTAACCCTTCATTGACCAAAAAATTTATGGTTAATTAAAATTATAAAAATAGCATTTACAAACACTGCACAACACACATATGTATACAACAACAAAAAAAAAACATAAATGAACATAAAAAATTCTACTACCGGAAATAATCCCAAATGAATGACTGACAATACGAAAACGTTGATTTTTTATTTTTTGTTTGATTCAATTTTAAAGTTTTTTTTTTTTTTAATCGTATGTACATTGTACGCTCATAAGTGAAGAAGAAGGTGGATATATACATACATATGTATATAGACATTTTTTAATTTTTTTATTTAATAAACTTTACATGCATATGGATAAACGGAGTCGTCGAGTATTTTACATACTTTCAAAATATACGAGTTGATGTCATTTACCATTAAATATAATAAAATTATAAATTTAAATTAAAACTATAAAAAAAAACTATTTTAAATAAAAAAAAATAAAAAAATATTAAATCGTCGAACACGTGCGCAATTTCTGTCTAGAATTTCAGTTGTGTGTTATTCCATTGAAATTTATTTATTTTTTCATCATATGACGAATTTTTGTTGTTGTTAAATTTTGTACGTAACTATATAAGTTTGACAGGATGTACGGGAATCCATCCTGTTTCAATAGTTTTTATACAACAAACAACAAAAAAAAAATGTTTTCATATAGATAAATGAGATTTTAAAAAAAGTTTCATTTTCATTTACACATATACATATGTGCGGGAAACTTTAGCATCAGCATAATACAATTTTATCGAATGTTGTCAGATGTTTAAATTTGTGACCAATCGTTTGTAAAAGTGTAGCCGTACCTCCTTTTTGGATTCCAGCCACTTTTATGTTATTTCCTTCTTATGATGGCCATAAAAAATGGGGTCACCAAATTTTATTTATTGGGGTCACCAAAATTTTTTACTTACCCTTAGCACATATGTAGCCAATTTAAACAGAAATTATCACCAATAGACTACTTTTGCAGAGTACCTACCATATTTTTTGACCGATTGTGCAGTTTCAGTAGCTTGGAAGTAAATTGTAATAACACACAAAAAAAAAAAAAAATCAAATGATGACGCAAAATAAATTTGACACGTCTGGTGTTTCAAATAGCAAATTTGTAACGTAGGATAAGAATTGTTTTGAATAAACAAGACGTCTAATGTTAGCGCATTAAAAACGTCGGAACAGTAACAACAATATAGCGGCGGAAGTGCTCATTATTGAATTTACGATGATTAGCACGAAAGTTATATCGAGCATCTCCTCTTATAACATGCTTATGTTGGTCGATTTGAATAAAGGGCAAGATGATTCCAATGTATTTTTCCCTCGAAATTGTTCAAAAAATCATTTTCCGTTGTACGTACAATGGTTTTAAAGTAGTTGGATAACAGCCACCCCACCAATACAAACCGTATTCCAATTTAGTCATCACTAAAGCATAAAACATAATTTTCAAGGAGGAGCAGCTGTAAACGTTTAAACCACATAAACTTAAGTGCTTATCAAACCTTTTATGTAAGACCATTAGGTCAGAATTAGCCATAGAAATCACGTCACTGGCAGATTCCGCAGAATAAGGTAAAGCTAGTGACCATTCAAATTAAGTTTAAAAATGGAATTCATATAAATTAGAAACAGCAGAGGTACAAGCACTCATAGCTCTTTCGTCTAGGTAGGAAGCAAACCCCTTATTTGAAACAACTATTAACCCAACATTAAGCAGAATAGGTAATAAAAGTTTGTGATCCACCATATCAAATGCCTTTGAAGCATCAATAAACAAACCAGCACAGATCTTACCATTATTTAGACCATATATGAATAATATCCAAAAAATCTCACATTGCCGATTCAGTACTCATACCTAGAGCGTAACTCTGTTTTTGACTGCTTTTTCCAGAACTTTGAGGAAAACTGGCTTGAGTGCAATGGGTTACCCTTATCACTATGGTCACCACTTTTAAAAATAGGAATATTAGTAGCATATTTAAGCCTCTTACGTACTACCCCCTCTTCTTTAAAGACACTTTCGGCTCAAACGATCCGATAATAGCTAAAATTTCACTATTAGAAACCGGAGTCTTAAAGAATGTTTTCGAACAGTAATCATACAGAAGGTCGTGATTTATTGGCATGATATCCGCGAAAAATTTAGTCCTCAACTTGTCATAAATGTCTACTTCATTTGTAAGGAGAGAACCGCTATCGGTTAAAATATTTTTAATCGAGGATGCTTTAGGCTTTTTTGTTAATTGATAAACGATTCACACAATACATTTCATTTTCACTTTAAGAGCTTGATATTTTTGACCCGAGACTAAATATAACACTGCTTCAAAATGGTCAAAATAATGCTAAAAAATGTAGAAGGGTTGTGTCAGTCTGCGCCTGCTCATTTACATCACATACATTTTTCAGACATTTATAGAATTTAAGTTCGGAATATTTCCAAATTTTAGAGAGAAATAAAAAATTATATTTATAAATTGTTGGAATTTGTATATCTAACTGATGGCTAGCAGCTGATTGTGTCGTTTTGCAATAAAATTTTAACTCGAATCGAAAAAATTCTGACCTAAACTCAATAAGCATTTTATTTTCTACCAAACTATCCAAAACTTTATCCAAAAATCATTTAAGAATCCCATTTCCATTCCACCCAGTTGATCTTATGTCACTTTGGAATATGTCATTTCGCCTGCGAGCTATAAAATGTTGGGTTGATTTCCGAATCTGGTACCGTAAATAAAAAGTTTCGCTTCATGTCAATTTTAGAGAGGTTGCTCAACAAAATTCTTTAAAATGACAAAGAACATTCGAAAAAATTTCGAATTTCGTTTTCATCGGGAAATTAAGAAATATTTTGTGAAAATTGTCAAATTGGGTCAAAAATCGATTATGTACATATTATACGAGTATTTCATAATGTTGACTTTCGAAATTAATGATTAATACAGAAACTCGTGCTCAATTATTTTGTTTTAAGATTTTGGGATTAACCCCAGATAAGAACGGTAGTAAATTTTGTACAATTTAGAAAAATATGAAACTGATGTAATTTCAACATATTCTGAAATCAAATGTTTTAGAGGATTCAGAAATTGTGAATGGGAAAATTTAGCAATCATTCAAATTTCATAATAAACGATAAATTTCAACGTTGAGTATATTTCCTTATGACTGCTTTCATTGTTGAACTAAAACATGTTGAAAATAGTCTTAACAGGATTCTTGAACTTGTGCTTTCTAATATTGATTTATTTGACTAAGATTGATGTCCACCATCCTGCATTACTCCTAAGTGTTGAATTATGTTTGATGAAATGTTTGCTCCACTAGTGGGATAACCTTTGTTTAACCGCCACACTGCGTTTCGAAAGATTATAGCTACTAATTTTCGAAATTGTCACACTCGGCCCATATTCTTGGATTCAATCGAAAAAGACAAAATATGGTAAATTTTCAATTGAAATTACGTATTTAACTAGAAAGTTACCGATGGTTGTTTTTTTGGGTGAGTTTCAAGAATGCGGGCTCTTTGATGTTTTCCAGATTTTCTTTCTTCCATATGATGGGAACAGCTTGTCTGAATTTATGAAATTTTTCTTTTTTATTCATTGCTCAACTTCTGCCCATAAGTTATATTGATTGGGTTAAGATCAGAAGCCTTGCACCGCAAAAATCAATATTTTGTTCCAAAAACCAACGGTTCACTAACATTATAGTGTGTTTAGGATGCATGTTTTCGAAGGAATAAGACTCCATCACATTTTCCATGATTTCTTTGTACATTGATCGACGATGATTTCTTTGTACATTGATCATTTGACGTTGATCTATTTGCTTGAAAATGTTACCACCTCCATGCTTTATGGTCTTTATAATCAAAAGTGAGTTGTGTTTGACATTGGTTGTACATGTACAAATTTTATTTGGTTCGTATTTAATTATTAAATTTAATGTTTTAATACATTTTTTGCTATAAACTGGTATAAGGCTGCTTAAAGTTGTGGAAGCTTATAATTGCTAATTAATTAATCTATAAGTAAAGGTGGATTTAACTAAAATTTTAATTTTAATACTTATAACATAACATAACCTCAATTAACTATGGGCGAGAATTTGTAATAAAAAAGAAGTTGAGCCTAAGTCTTCTATGCATAAGCAAAATTGGCTAAATTGTAATGGCTGTTTGAAGTGGTTCCATTCGGAATGTGTCGATGTCAAAACGGATGTGGAATTTGAACATCTTAAATCAAAAGCTAAATGGTTTTGTCCACGTTGCATTGCGGACAGTAACCTCACTAGAGTTCTGGCTGGCTTGATCAAAGCTAAAGATCCTGAGGTTAAGAAGGATAAACTAGGGAATAAGAATGATATTGAGGATTGGGTATCAAAGCAATTGAATGCGATGTGGCCGAAAATTACTAGTTACTGTGATAATGCTATAGCTGATGTGAAGGCGAGTTTGTCATCTGAAACATCGAAATTGGTGGAAAGGATTGTTTTTCTTGAGAAGCAATTTGAGCTTTATAAAAGGCGGGATGAGTGAAAACAATCAAAGGGTGTTGATGCTTTACGGTATTCCAGATACGGTCAACATTTATGATCACCTATTTTTGACAAATATTGCTGTTGAGATGGGTGTACATAACTTTAATGCTGACGATATTAAGGATGTTTTTAGGATACATAGAAAGAATGGTGGAGGTCCGTCAGTTATAAAGGTTAGATTCTTCAAGCAGTTGAAGAGGAATCATTTTATGGCTACTTATCTTAAGTACTTAAAGGATAAACCATTATGGATAACATGTATTGATGAAAAATTTCCAAAATCGAGGATATACATCAATGGTTCCTTGTCTAAGGAAGCCAAGGACATTCTAGTTAAAGCGAAGTTGATGAAAACAGCGGGAATGGTATCAAATGTGGTTATAAGAAGAGGTATGGTAGCTATTATTGCGGTAGCTAATGATAGACCGAAAATTGTGCGATCTGTAGAAGAATTCGCTCAATTTAAAAAATAATGGTTTAGATGGTTGATTCAGTTGAACATTTAACATTTAGACATTTAGTTATTGGTTAATACATATCTTGTATAGTATGTGCATGATTAGTTTATATATTTTGTTCTTAGCCTTATTCAGTTTAGTTATTAAATATGTATTGTAAACTTTTGAATTTAGATATTATGTTAATCTTAAATGTAGTAGTTGATAGTTTTACAGTCTTCAGATTTTATAGTTTATCTTATATATTTTTTCCTCTTTTCTTTACCTGTTGTTTTTTCATGCATTGTATCCTGGCTTGTCATTGTGGTTGTGATTATGAGCTTTTTTAATAGTTTACCTAGCATTTCCCCGTTAACGATAAATTGCTTGAAAGTATCTCATATTAATGCGCGTAGTGTTTCGGCGAATATTGATAAATTGAGAATGGAATTTAAGCACATTTCCCATCACATTATTGGAGTGTCTGAATCAAATCTTAAATCATCGCATACTTTTAAAAGTGTTGAAATAGATGGGTATAAGTTGCTCAGGAATGATAGAGTGGGAAGAAGAGGTGGTGGAGTTGCGTTCTATGTACGTAGTGACTTTTTTAAATATTATCATGTGAAGATACATTCAAAGGGTTCTTCTGAGACTTTAGAGTATCTAACAATTGAATTTAGTATTAATTCTTTAAATATAATTGTTTGTGTTGCTTATATGCATGTTCGGGACCTTCCTCTTAATGAATTGAGTGAGCTGTTGTCTAATTTAATTGTGGATTTTGATATGGTTATTTTGGTGGGTGACATTAATATTGATTTTTTAGACAGGGTTGAAAGCCGTGAATTAAGAAATATCTTTGATTCACTTAATTTGCATACAACGCAAACTCAACCAACAAGAGTTTGTGATACTACTGAAAGACTTCTGGATTACATGGTTTCTAACACCCAATTTGAAACATCTAATTTTCATCAGTCATCCTTCACTGATCATGTTCTTATATCAATTGACTTTAACATACCGGTTCAACTCAATGATGAGATTAAGTTTGTGCGCAACTATGATAATATGGATGTTCCCAGCCTTCATTGTGATATACTTAATGTTGATTGGACTGAATTGAGTAGATTTGATACAATTGATGGGAAGTTTGAGTTTTTATATGACAAAAACCTCGACATGACTGCATCAGTATGCTCCCTTTAAAATGATTAGGAAAAAACTCAAGCCTATCCCATGGTTCAGCTATGCTATTAAAAATAAAAAACAACTTGTTGATATGGCAAAAAATGTATGGAAACGATCTCGTTGTGAGGAAGACAAACGAACCTACAAATATTATGAAAAAGAACTTAATAAGATGGTGAGATCGGCTAAGAGAAAGTTTTTGCGTGATAAGTTGGATCCCAAACTTGACACTAAATTATTGTGGAGGAATTTGGACAAATATGGGTTTAAAACCAAGGATTCAGCTGAGGTTGTTTCTAAATTTTCTCCTTATGAGCTTAATGAGGAGTTTGTCAAAGTGCCAATAATGAATCTGGTGCAGCATTCGGAGACTGGGATCTCTTTTAATAACTCTAATTGCTTCAATTTTAATATTATGTCTGATGACGATGTTCTTAAAGCAATAGGCTCTCTAACGTCTAATGCAATGGGTGCTGACAATTTGCCGCTAAGATTTTTAAAAATTATAGCTCCTGTGATTGTACCTCATTTAACGTATTTGTTTAATAGTATTGTGGAGCATAAATATTATCCTAAAGTGTGGAAAGTTAGTAGAGTTATTGGGCTACCTAAAGTTAAGGAGCCTGCATTATTGTCCGATGTGAGACCTATTGCTCAACTCTCAGTTCTTTCAAAAGTGTTCTATATAATTATTTCCGACCAGATTAAACAATATACCTTAATACAAGTAACTTATTATCTTCTCAGCAGTCAGGGTTCAGACATAGGTAGTACTGCAACGGTGTTAGTGGATTTGATGGAATTTGTTAGGAGCTGCTTGGACAGGGGCAATTATGTCCTGCTATGTCTACTTGATTTCAGTAAAGCTTTTAATTATATATCATTCGTTAAATTTTGTTATAAATTGAGAAACTGCTTCAGTTTTTCATCTAATGCGTCGGAATTAATGTTATCTTATTTAACTGATCGCTTTCAATTTGTTGAAGTTAATGGAGTTAAATCTAGTTATTTGCCTCTGCCTACTGGTGTCCCCCAGGGATCTATTATGGGGCCCTTAATATTTGCAATGTATATAAACGATATTGGAAGTTCTATTCGACACTCTCACTATCATTTGTTTGCGGATGATCTCCAAATTTTTAGTGAAATTGAGATTGATAATTGTGATAGAATGGTAGCTACTAATGAAGTAATTGCATATATGAACAGGGATATTAATAATATTATTGAGTGGTCGGCGGAGAATCAATTGTTATTAAATTCGAAAAAGTCCCAGGTGATTATGTTTTCCCAGAAGCGTAATCCTTTTACTTATGGCGTGGATTTAACTTGTGTTAGAGTTGGTAATGACAATATACCTTTTAGTGAATCAGTAAGGAATTTGGGTGTGACCTTGGATAAACACTTGGATTGGAATGTGCATGTGAATTCTATTATGCAGAAAATGTTCAATGGACTGCGAATGCTTTGGCGTAACTCTGCATTTACTCCAATCAAGGTCAGGATGCTGTTAGCTAGATCTTTAATTCTTAGTAATCTGTTTTATTGTGATGTGGTGTTTTCCGAATTGAGTTTCTGCTTATTTACCAAAATTTAAAGAGTGTATAATTCATGCCTAAGATACATCTTTGGATTGAAACGCAGGGATCGATTGACACCTTACTATAATAAGATTTTTGGATGCTCTTTGGAGAATTATTTTGACCTTAGAATTCTAATTTTAATGTACAAAATTATTACAACTCGTCAACCTCAACATCTATATCATAAGCTTGTATTTGCTCAGTCATTACGGACACAAAACATAATATTGCCAAACACTCGCACCAATTATATGCAAGGGTCATTTACAGGGTGGCTGAGACCAAATGTTACTAACTTCACTCTGCTGTCATTTGTGTAGTTGTCATTTTCGCGCATTAATTTTTTGACAGATTGAAGTTTGGTTAGTTGTTTATATGTGGTCAATAAATAATTGTTCTAAATTAATATCTTAATAAAAAAATCGTAATGGAATTCAAACGTAATAGTGTAATTGCACTGTATTTGGGTGGAAATTCCAAACAGCAATAGTTCGTCAGCTCCAGCATTTGAATGTGAATAATAGTATAAGGAGAGGTGCTAGGCTATGGAATACTATTCCAACACATATTAAATGTTTGACACGTTTGGACACGTTTAGGGTGGAATGCGTCAATTATCTTAATAATCTATAGCTGTATGTAATTATTGGTTTACAGTTACTTATAATTAGTTATAAATCTGAAGACTTAGTTTTAGTTTTAGTTTTATTTTTTTATTTTTATCTCTTCATATTTTTTTATAATTTTTCTTCCTTTACTGATCTGTGGTACAAACTAATGCAGATTAAGTGGATTTGTTGCTGTTTATACAGCGTAATTACAGTGTAATTACGTAAAATGACCTAGTTGTCATGTTGTAATAAAAACGGAATAAAATAAATAAATAAATAAAATAATGTATCTGGGAACCAATTCTTTTTTTTTTCGGGCATCATTAAACAAACTAACATTCGATTTGTCGCTTCAGAGGGTTTTTTTTTTCAAATCGCGAATGGTCTGGTGGCAGATGTGGTTTTACAAATCCACTCTCGTTTTGAAATTTGTTTGCAAACGATTCGATTTTGCGTGTAATGCACCCAACCCAGATTCAATCAGTCCGATTCAATCAACTATTACGCTATTTTGAGCCAAAGTTTTTCTAGCTATTTTTGGTAATACAATAACGCGGCTTTTGAAACTCATCATCGTTTTGTATAACCCATTAAAGTAACGAAATCTGGTTTTTTTTATCAATATCTAAAATAAATAAAAATTAATTAAATCATGTCCTGACATCATATAGGATTGAGAAATCACTTTTCGTTTAAATTAATTTTTAATCGTTACTAAATTTGGCCGAAAAATTTAAAATTATTCAAATCAAAGTCGAAAAAATGAAAACTGATTCGTATGCTGCTAATCGCAGTTTCTCCAATTTCCAACGCTTATCAAAAGGGGTCGTTTCACATGCTGAGAACCGCGTCTATATTTAGATGGGAGTTTACATTCCAGTACGGAAAGCCCGAATGCGAACCTGACTTTTTTCAGGGTTTTTCTGTGCTTGGTAAATTATTCGAGGCACCATCAGTCAGGGGACCTAGATTCCTTGTATTTACCGCACCCCCTTGCGGCCGGTCCTGAGAGGTTATAGAGACAGTTTTGACTTAAAAACAATAAGGAATCCTAATGGATTCCGAAATATCAATGCAATAGAATGCTCAAAATGAAAGGAATGTATCTTCATCAGGGAAAAGGTATTTTTATGATAAAAATTCCCGAGGTACTCAAGAAAAAAATGTCAAAACCACGAATTTCGAGAAATTAAATTCGTCGGGAAATAAAATGTTGGGTTTCTTAAAATTTGCCATAACCTAAAATTTGAAATCTTTTATGCAAAAGGCTGCTGAGGCTTCTAATGTATTCTGGAATTTGATTAAAAAGCTTCGATACCAGTAAACACGTAAAATTTTATACGAAATACATAATTCTTATGAAGTGTTTTTGTGCTTTGATTAACTTATCAACTTTCGCAGTATAGATACCACCCTAACAAGAAATTTAATATTCTAAGTGATAATTAACCAGAGAATAAGAGAAACGCACTTCATGAACGAAGAATCATAATTCCAACGAATTGAATCAAATTTTCTTATCTCAGGAAACAATTTTATCTTTACGTAATCAACATATGCTTTCAGATTCAATTTTTAATCTGACATTAATCCAAGATAAAATCAAAGGGTTGTTCATTGCCCTGATCACTTTTCTGAAACAACACTCCGCCCAAACCTTCTGCTCTAACACAAAAACGTTTTCTGTATTCAGGATTAAGGAAATAAAGTATATCGTAAGAGTATATGTAACACGCCAAAAAAATTTGGTCACCCTTGTTATATACAAGAAAAGGCGCTTCAATCAAATCAGAGATGAATTGTGACATCGTAACGTCGTAATGAAAAAAAAAAATTCGGAGCCATCCGGCATGAGATGGCAAACCTCACGTTTCAATTTTGAGGAAATTGCTCACCTCACACTAAAAGTACGTTTAGAACTTATTGCTTGAATTCTTGAGTAAAAGCTGTTACACGAAATATTTACATATGTAAATACTTTACGTACGTTTAGACATATTACACGAAATACTACACTTCCTTCTCTTAGAAATACCACGTACTCCCGAGTTTGTATAAAAGCTCAGTTTCCACAAAAAACTATTCAGCTAAATATACTGTTACGATATACTATCTGTACTCTTAGACATACTCGACGTACACTCGGACATACTCGACATACTCTTACACGTACTTCCTGTCCGAATAGACACTTCTCAGGATTAAATAAGACAGGAGCACAGAATAAATGGAATATTTTTCCTCAAAAGTGAGCTGTAATATCTGCAAATTTTGTCACAAATCGTCGATACCAGCCCATCATACCCAAGAAACGTCTTACTTGTTTCACTGAAACTGGTGGAGGGAAATGTGAAATATCCTCAATTTTTACTGCATCACTACGCATCCCTTCTTCACCTACCAAATAACCTAACTATTTGATCTCATGCATAGCGAAGTAACTTTTACTTAAATTTATGGTCAAAACCGAAAGTATTGCATAAGCCAAATGTAGAATCCATCGTCAGAGATATTTGCCAAGTCCTCAAATTGACCTAACAAACCTTAATTTGGGTTAGGAACTCTCAATAACTGGGGAACTCCAGTCCTCCTCTATTGAATCGCTTTTTATAGGTTTAGCGTCTCCTGCAGCTACCTTATGCTGGAATAAATTAGTCTGATCTAAGCCTTGTTCAAAAATAGGGAACAATTCTTTAACTTGCTTCAGACGAGATGACTGGAACTCGATTAAGATATGTGTGACTGTATTCAAATTTTCGATCTTTAATTCATTGTTTAAATCATTCATATACATATAACGTGTACAATAAACATCCTGATAATTGTTGTTTTATTTTTATGAGCCAGTTAATATTTATAAATTAAAGAATTTATATTTGGTTTAGGGCTCTGTTTATTTCTTTTTAACTAATTAAAGCTTTAGCTTTCGAACCCAATTCGGGTTCATTTTCAAAAGTGTAATGAAAAATATATCAAAAATTCTTTCCTTTATACATAAATGAAAAAATAAAGCGATCACAAATTTTTATTAAAACCGACATTCCATGGAAACGCCCAGCCATGTATTTTCGAAAAACAACCTTGCTTTCATACAAAAACGGTTGTACAATTGAATAAAAATAAAGTTGCATGAGGCAAAAAACAATTTAGATGAACAAATCATAAGAGTTACCAATATACGCGTAATCTTCAACGACATTTATTCAATTTGTACTTGATTTAATTTGTAGCATTGCCAAAATCGATCATTTTCTAAAGTTTTTTTGTTTCTCGAGAATTTTTATGTTATCTAAACTGATTGGATGGTTTGTATTTTTCAGATGTCGTATAAGTGCACTAATGCTTAAATTTTGATCTTTATTTATGTCACTTTTGTGTTGGTAAAATCTTTTTTCTAAAAATTGTTTCGTCTGTCCTGTTAAGGTAGCATTGCAACTACATTGTACCTGATAAACAACGTTAGATTATTTCTTTAAAGGTGTTTTATCTTTAATTTTAGAACACAAGTTGTTGTTTAAACTTGCTGCACGTCCTATAATTTTAAAGTTATAATTTTTGAAAAGATTTTTGATTTTTTCGTAAAGATTTTTAACGTAGGGAACGGCCAAATAATTAGTGGTTTCATTTGTTGATCGAGAATTAAAATTTGTATGGGAATTTTTTTGTTTCCAACTTATGGTGAAAATTTTAATGGTGTTAATTTTATAATTGTTGGGAAGCCAAGAATGAAAATTTAAATATCTACCAGACCAAGTATTTTTATGGTACCAATCACATGTAATTTTGCCATTTGGTTCATGAACCAGCAGAATGTCTAAAAATGAATCAATTTTGTTTATTGGTATTGCCGTAATTATATAGTCCACATATCTAAAGTAAAACACTGGTTGAAAATCTAATGAATTTAAAACTGAATTTTCGAAATTTTCCATTAATAAATTTGTTATTATCGGACTAATTGGTGAGCCCATAGGTGAGCCAAAAATTTGTTTATAAATTTTGTTGCCAAAAGAAAATTCAGAATTGTTCAAAACGATATCTAAAGCAGTGAAAAATTGAATTTTTGTTAATTTTAATTTAGCATTTTTCTTTATATTTCTTCAATTTTGACTGATAATATTTTTGACAATTTGGCTATCGACGTTGGTAAACAAAGACGTAACATCTAAAGAGATTAACAGAAAATTTGGTGGGATCATAACATTACTAATTTTATTTTGGAAATCTTCGAAATTTTGTATGTAAGAATTTGTCTTTCCTATACACTAGGTTTTAGAATATTGCCTAAAAATGATGCTAACGAATCTATGGAACTGATAATTGGTCTATACGGCAAATTTGGTTTGTGGATTTTTGGTAAACCGTATAATTTTGGAATCACTGCGGTGTAACTCGTTAAATTTTTCTTTGTTTTCAAATCAATATTCTCAGATTTCTCCCATTGGTGTCGATATCGCTTTAATAGTTTGTACATTTTTTCCAGATAGTCCGTTCGTAGATTTAAAACTGTTACATTACCCTTGTCTGTCTTTGTGACCATAATCCCTGGATTATCTGTTAGAAAAGTTTTTGTTTGTTTTACATAAGTTAAAATTCTTTTTTCGACTGGCGTTAGATTTTGAAATTTTGTACTATTTTTGTAATTTGTTAAAATGTTTATAAAATTATTCCGAATATTTACACGATCGTTGTCATTTAAACCAAAAATTGCACTTTCCACATCTGAAATAATTTTGAAATATGGAATTGAAGAACCGATGGTTGGAGGACAAAATTTATTACCTAAACTTAAAATAATTTTCACATGAATCGGAAGTTTGATGTTTGAATAATTTACTAGCCATCTTTCACATGTACCAAATAAACCATTCGTTAAAGTGTCTAAATTATTATATATGATTTGTTCAAATTTTGCTTTGCCTCACCTTAAGTTCATTAAAATGATAATTGAGTGTCCATTCCTCATGTTGATAAGCTAAAGCTTTAATTAGTTAAAAAGAAATAAAAAGAGCCCTAAACCAAATAAAAATTGTTTAATCTTATGTTGGTTGAAATAGGTTGCTGGTGCTTTAATATATCCGACTAGTCTGTTTGGGGTACCATCGGTCTATTATTCGCCCTAAAATGCTGATTGAAGCTCCACCCTCCATTAACTCCCCTTTAATTTAAAATAAGTGATGTTACGAGATGAGATATTTCTTTTCCTTTTTCATGCATATGTAATACTCGGATTGAATGGCGATATAATTAGATGAGTTAAGGGTGATTTTTCCTTGTAAATTTGGACTGAACTGGGTTGATGATTTCAGTTTTCCGAACGCACTGTCACAGAATTGATTGCATTCGGCTGCGCGCGACGGCTTATATTTACAGTTTTGTGAAAACGGTTTGATAACTTCTTTTGTTCCATATCCCGATGTCCCCTATAGCTGCCGAAGGATTCGAGAATCGTGAAAGAAATTCCTCTCTGATTTCTTCTCATTAGGGTGAGTAGCCGCTGAGGATCGACTGATTTTCCAATTAAAACACGAAGTCACTTACATGGATATTTTTAGTCGGCTGACACATATTATAATGTTCAGAGAATTTTGCTCATACAACATATTGTATGGGAAATGTGATTTTGGAAAGTTCTGCTTTTCGATCACATTCGGTATTGAAGGATCTTTTAAACATAATTGGTTAAAATTGGGCACTTGACGATCACTATCCTTTATCTTTCTAAATGATATGTTTTGGTCTAGAGTTTGATTGTCAGCAAATAAGCAAGGTACTGTTTCTGTCGATCGGAGTTGAGATTTCATAAATTTTTTTAAAAGTTGGCAAGAGCGTCTAAACCTAATTATGGATCAGTAATATATCCGAACGAATTTTTGGCACGAGTTCCTCGTTCGAACCAACCCATTGATTGTCCTAATGCATAACAAAATTTTATTTCCGAGAATAGACCAATTGACTGAACTCTGTCTTCGTTTTCCCAACATTTCACAAGTAAATTTGCCACATTTTCATCACTTTTGGAGAAGTTTAACCCTTATTATGGCTTTATTGCAAAAAAAAAAGCAATGAAACTTTCGACTAGTTCGATAAATAATTCTAACTTCATTAATAATGATGATAATAGTAACACAAAAAATAATAATAATAACGATAATAAATAATCTCAATTTAGTAATCAAATCAATAAATAATTTTCTTCAGACTTCAAAATGGTTTGAAGCTCTTCAAGCAATAAAGGTTTTCTTTGTTTGTTTTCACTTGATTGTGCATAATTGGTCTAAATAAGCTTTATTTTAGCTCAAATCAACCCAAAAGCATTAATTTCTATATTTATCAACAGAAACTACAAAAAAAAAAATTACAATGTGAAGGGTCAGGTTCCTGTTTCGGCGCCATTTTGTAATTAGTTTAACCCCTTAAAAGAGTTCAAGGGTTCCAGTTTCGATTCGGTTCCATAGAATGTATAAATTAATGTTTGGTTTTAATACAACGCTTCTGAATTAATTCCGGTGGAAAAACTAATTAATTGTACAGCATTAATTTTTAAAAACCGAATTAACTCCGCGCGAAATTATAACCAGGTTTAATGTAGGGGACCTCGGATAGCTCGGATTTACTTCAGTTTTAAAAAGTTTTATGTTGCGAATTTAATTCATAATAAGATGAAAATGAATTAATTTCGTCATAAACAATTTTCGGCGGAATTAATTCGGTATCGCACACATAAGATATGTAGGGGATCTATTTATGGGGATGAATTAAATCCGCGATATCAGCATTTTTAAAATGAATTAATTTAGCTCGGATTTAATTCAGTTTTTAAAAATTTTATGTTGCGAATTTTCGTCATGAACAATTTTCGGCGGAATTAATTCGGTATCCTACATATTCGATATATAGGGGACCTACTTAAAGGGAATGAATTAAATCCGTGATATCAACATTTTTAAAATGAATTAATTTAGCTCGGATTTAATTCAGTTTTTAAAATTTTATGTCGCGAATTTTCGTCATAAACTTTTTTCGGTGGAATTAATTCGGTATCCTGCATATTCGATATGTAGGGGACCTATTTATGGGGATGAATTAAATCCGCGATATCAACATTTTTAAAATGAATTAATTTAGCTCGGATTTAATTCAATTTTTAAAAATTTTATGTTGCGAATTTTCGTCATGAACAATTTTCGGCGGAATTAATTCGGTATCCTGCATATTCGATATGTAGGGGACCTATTTATGGGGATGAATTAAATCCGCGATATCAACATTTTTAAAATGAATTAATTTAGCTCGGATTTAATTCAGTTTTTAAAATTTTATGTCGCGAATTTTCGTCATAAACTTTTTCGGTGGAATTAATTCGGTATCCTGCATATTCGATATGTAGGGGACCTATTTATGGGGATGAATTAAATCCGTGATATCAACATTTTTAAAATGAATTAATTTAGCTCGGATTTAATTCAGTTTTTAAAAATTTTATGTTGCGAATTTTTGTCATGAAAATTTTCGGCGGAATTAATTCAGTATCCTACATATTCGATATGTAGGGGACCTACTTAAAGGGGATGAATTAAATCCGCGATATCAGCATTTTTAAAATGAATTAATTTAGTTCGGATTTAATTCAGTTTTTAAAAATTTTATGTTGCGAATTTTCGTCATGAACAATTTTCGGCGGAATTAATTCGGTATCCTGTATATTCGATATGTAGGAGACCTACTTAAAGGGGATGAATTAAATCCGCGATATCAACATTTTTAAAATGAATTTATTTAGTTCGGATTTAATTCAGTTTTTAAAAATTTTATATTGCGAATTTTCGTCATGAACAATTTTCGGCGGAATTAATTCGATATCCTACATATTCGATATGTAGGGGGACCTACTTAAAGGGGATGAATTGAATCCACGATATCAATATTTTTAAAATGAATTAATTTAGCTCGGATTTAATTCAGTTTTTAAAATTTTATGTCGCGAATTTTCGTCATAAACTTTTTTCGGCGGAATTAATTCGGTATCCTGCATATTCGATATGTAGGGGACCTATTTATGGGGATGAATTAAATCCGCGATATCAGCATTTTTAAAATGAATTAATTTAGCTCGGATTTAATTCAGTTTTTAAAAATTTTATATTGCGAATTTTCGTCATAAACAATTTTCGGCGGAATTAATTCGTTATCGCGCGTATTCGATATGTAGGGGATCCATTTATGGGGATGAATTAAATCCGCGATATCAGCATTTTTAAAATGAATTAATTTAGCTCGGATTTAAGTCAGTTTTTAAAAATTTTATATTGCGAATTTTCGTCATTCATAAACAATTTTCGGCGGAATTAATTCGATATCCTACATATTCGATATGTAGGGGACCTACTTAAAGGGGATGAATTAAATCCGTGATATCAACATTTTTAAAATGAATTAATTTAGCTCGGATTTAATTCAGTTTTTAAAAATTTTATATTGCGAATTTTCGTCATAAACAATTTTTGGCGGAATTAATTTGTTATCGCGCGTATTCGATATGTAGGGGATCCATTTATGGGGATGAATTAAATCCGCGATATCAGCATTTTTAAAATGAATTAATTTAGCTCGGATTTAATTCAGTTTTTAAAAATTTTATATTGCGAATTTTCGTCATAAACAATTTTCGGCGGAATTAATTCGTTATCGCGCGTATTCGATATGTAGGGGATCCATTTATGGGGATGAATTAAATCCGCGATATCAGCATTTTTAAAATGAATTAATTTAGCTCGGATTTAATTCAGTTTTTAAAAATTTTATATTGCGAATTTTCGTCATAAACAATTTTCGGCGGAATTAATTCGGTATCCTACATATTCGATATGTATGGGACCTACTTAAAGAGGATGAATTAAATCCGCGATATCAGCATTTTTAAAATGAATTAATTTAGCTCGGATTTAATTCAGTTTTTAAAAATTGTATGTCGCGAATTTAATTCATACTATTATGAAAATGAATTAATTTCGTCATAAAATATTTTCGGCGGAATTAATTCAGTATTACTTGTGCAGCATCAATTTTTCAAACCCGAATTAATTCCGCCGAAAATTGTTTCGCAATACAAAATTTTTAAAAACTGAATTAAATCCGAGCTAAATTAATTTATTTTAAAAATGTTGATATCGCGGATTTAATTCATCCCCTTTAAATAGGTCCCCTAAATTAAAGCTTCTTCCGCGGAATTTCGCGCGGAGTTAATTCAAATTTTTAAAAATTGATGCTGTACAATTAATTCAGAATACTGAAAATCTCAGGTACAAAAATTTGTTAAATAAACTGTACAATGTAAAAAAATAGAATTCTTGAAAACTGAACTCTCAATCCTTTATAAACCTCCTCACCATGCCCTTCTTTGTTAAAATTTGATACAAAAATTAAAAATTGGGTTCTTCAAAGATTTCATATTATTGTCATTAAGTTTACAGTTCGTTAACAAATTGTTTCCACTCATTCATCTGAATCTAGGCAAAACTCTAAAAACCAAGGTTTGACATAACAGAATGGCTATTCATATTATGTAAATGTGAATAGTTATATGGATATGGATATGTACTCGCGTATAAATAAAGACCAAAGAGGGAATATTAATAATAAATATTATTACTACACTAGCTAATCATAAATACATTGTTGTGTTATATTGTAAAAATAAAAAATTAAATCTAGAAGAAAACCAAAATGTTTTTAGTGATAAAAATATTAATTTATATTTTTTCTCTTGTTCGTGTAATATTTAAATATTTTTTAATTTTTATTTTTTTCTATTTCTGAATAAAAGATAAAAACACGATAAACTAAAATACAAAAAATATTGTGTTCTTTTGTTTTATGTACGACTAATGTATTATGTATTGTATATAATTATTATTCATAAATGTCTTAAAAAAATTAAAAATTAAAGCACACACAGACAGAGGCACAAATATTAAATAAAAAGCTTTCGAAATATAGATTGGATTTCCACCAGATAAACCGTACTCTACTCTCGCAATTCGGATTGAAATGTATTACGTCTATGTATAATACATAAATATCTGTTCGGTTTCATAAATTTTATATAAATTTATGTTGTGTGTACTATACTATTGTGTTATCAGGGGTCCATTTCCTGTTTTATATACACATATTATTGACCGGATGTTCTTCAGATATCGTCATACCAAATAGCTGTACATGTGTATATGTAATAATATGTATGCACGACGGTACATACTCGTTTTTATGATTTTATTGTTTTGTTTTGCTTTTTTATTGACAGTCACACAGTACACAGTATAATAAAATGGTGCAGTAAACGCCGCCAATGGAGCACAGTATACTGTTCAACAAGTAGAATTTACTTTCGAATCGACTATGCGCGGTTTAACACAACAACAACAACAACAACAACAAAAAAATTTAGCTCCAACTTTTTATTTTTTTTTGCTGCTTTTGTTAGAAAACACCTCCCAATTAGATGGATGCTGCCTGTGTATATGTACGCACGTATTAAGATTAAGAAATTAATCTCGAACGTATATATTGTACATAAAATGCTGCGTCTAATTTTAATTTTTACTTATAATTTCATTTATTAGTAAATAGTGTTGTTTCTTATTTTTTAATACACATAACGAAAATTTGTATGTATAAAGAAATAGAAGAAAATAGAGAAAATTCCAACCAATCGAGCACACATTATAAAAGGCGGGTCTATACGTACATTACACAAAAATTGTTTATACATTGAAATTACTTTTAAATATTTATAAAATGCTTTAAGATGCTGTGGAACGAAATACGTTATTTATATATTTTATAAACAATTGAGATTGGTTTAAAATGTATAAACATTTTTTTGGGGGGTTTCTAATTCGATTGATTTTATTATTTATTATAAACAAAACGAAAATGCGAAATTTGTTTGAGACCCACCCGATAATTATTTCGAGAATATTGCAAAACTGACAAACATTTATGTGTCACAATAATGACCATTATACAGCATTGTTAATCACCGCGCATAACACAATTTACCATGTAAATTGATCAATATATTATGTTTTGATATCCAATAAATGCCATTCACTCGCGCCGTAGATAATCCGTGGTAAAAATCTTGCAAATTTTTTTCGTTTTTACGTTTTTTAATTAAACTATTCGCTTTACACAACAGACAAACAATAAACTATTTTGTAAAAACATTCAAAAAAAAAAAAAAGGTGTCAATTTAATTGTCCTTGAAATTTTCCTGTCATTCAAAAAAAAAAAAAAAATCACCAAATGTCAAATTCAAATTGTATATACACTGTCGATGTAATTTATTTGTATTGTTTACAATATATCAATCGATCAGTTATTAGTTCGTTTCGAGGCCGTACAATTTCTTTAATTTTTTTTTATTTCCACCACGCTAAGTATTTTTATCAGAGTGACAATACAAATTTTATTCATTTATACTCTTGACAATTTAAAAGAATTTGTGATCCAAGCAAGGGATATGGATTGAAAGTATTTTGTAGTTGCACAATTTAATTGAAACAATTTATTTTTGGCTTAAAAACTGAAATTTTCTAGATATTCAATAACATTGCTCGTTTGCTGCAATTCGTTATTGTTATATATTGAATTTGAATTCTTAGGTGTCACGATCGTTATTACGAACATTATTCATTAGGAAAATTTTCTGACTGCTGCTAATCCGATCAAATCATCGAAATTTTTTAATTGAACATTTTTCCATTTTTTTACTTGACGAAAAATCAATTGGCAAAAGCAATGTAAGGCTTAAGTATGTATTTACAATTTTTGTAAAGTCAACTAACTATATATTGAATTAACGTTGTGTTAAAACCAAGTTGTAGGGCAAGGGCTACAAATTAAAATTTGTCTTATATTTGAATATGATCCATTTGTTATTGATGATGAAGTTTTATATTTTGCAAATTAAATTAAATTTTAGCATTCACTATATCAAAAGGGTTGGTGGTCAATCGCATACAGCTACATCATCAATAACCAGGGCCACCAGCGGCCCTGTTTTCTCCGAACATGTTTTGGTTTTTCAAACTTCTCGGGCAACCAGGAAATTGCTTCACACTATCCTGATTTTAATTTTAATTTATTGGCGGTGCAAAATTGCGGAAAAATCAGAAAAATAAAAATTGCAGCAAAAACCCCAAAAGATATGGCCCAAGAAATTTTTCAGGACGCAATTTAAACTATTATTTTATTATACATCGACAGCAATCCTAAATTAACGGCAGCAGCTGTTAATGCAGGATATTGTTAATGGCCAATTTTATTTTTTAGGGCGATTCTAGTGAATTAAAATTAAATTAATCTAGAGTGAAGCAGCCTAATTAGTGGCTTAATATTGTTGCTAAGGCATGCAAAACCGGTAAACGATTAACCGGTTAACCGGTCTTACCAACCAAAATTTCCTTTACCGATCAAAATTATTTTTTTAAAAACTATTTAACTAAATTTTTTCATGCCACCTATTGTTGAGAATATTAGTACATATGTAGAATATTCAAGATTAAGCGAGAATACAAGGTAACCCTTTATGCTTTATACAACCTTCTTTAAATTAGCCTTGGATTTTCTGTCATCGGTGAATATTTTGTTTTCATCCAAATTGAGTATTTAAAATATTCTATTAATTGGATATATCCCCTGGAACGGGATATAAAATAAAAGGTATGTCTTGTTTTATAATTATTAATATAATGCACGTAATTTATCTATTTGTACGTACCTACTGTGAAAAAAAATTTAAAAAAAAAACTAACAGTTAAATTTTTGTCACTGTGTATTTAAATTTTAAATGCAATAGAGTTTTAAAATGTAGTGGAGGCTCTACGAGTGGATTGCACTCACATCTCAAACGGCAGCATAGTATTAATTTATTTCAACCAAATGATGATGCTAATAAACCGCTCCCTTCTACATCTTCCAAGCCGCTAGTTAATAAAAAGGTGGTTTAATAACCAGTTATTTTAAAATAACTATTAACGAATCTTTATCTGCTGTAATTTCAAGAATGGTTGCAAGGGACATACATAATACCATTTAGCAAGTTTTGCAATTCTTATGACATAAGAAAACTATTAGTGGGCAAAGGATTTACAGTACCGAAATCAACCAACTCAATTAAAGAAATTGTAATGAAATATGGAGATAAAATGCAAAATGAAGTATGTCAAGTCGAAATGAGGTATGCCAAGTATGTTTCTCTGAAATTGGCCCACCATATATGATTTTATATTTAACTTTCGTATATTAACCGAAGCTATCCCGAACACTCTTGATCTCATATAATCAAAATATATATCAAATCTGTTGAATAATGGTGAAAAATCTATAGTCTCACATTCGACGAATGGACTTCTATTAAAAATCGAAGATACATGAACATTAATATTCATGTTGAAAAAATAATAATAATATTCATGTTGAATTTAGGACTTTCTAGAATTCATGGCTCAATGCCTGCAAATAAATGTATTGAGTTATTGGGAAGTAAATTAAAAGATTTTGGGATTAACTTTAATAATATTGTTGGAATTACAACAGATGGTGCAGCTATTATGAAAAAAGTTGGATCCATCAATTTGGTTTCGCACATGGAATCCAGCTGGCAGTAATTCAAATTTTATATAAACAGAATGTAAAATATTCTGAATTGGAGCAATCCACTTCGTCTGATGATTAATCGAATAATGAAAATTTTGACAATGCTGATGTTGATGCAGTTTTGCATATACAGTCAACGGTGAACTGTTGATTAATAATGGCGCTGATATCTCGTACAAAGATTTAAGTGTTCTTATTGCAAAAATTAGGAAAGTTGTCAAAATATTTCGACTATCTCCCACAAAAAATGAATTTTTACAAAGAAATGTTGTACAAGAATTTGGAAGAAATAGTGAATTAGAATTTAGTAACATGAATTTTGAACTCGCTTATCCACTCCACCATAAATCCATTATTTTGAGCATAAAGGCTCTCATTCATAAGAAGGTATAAATGCAAGAAGTGGCATTACAATATTTCGGCCAAGAATACTTCTGATTTGGTGTGGTCATCCACACCATTGCATCACTTTTTTAATACTGAATTTTCCTTCGTATTTAGCCTGTTTAAATTCAAAGAAGTTACCAACGAATAACCACACTTTGATTTGGGCAAAAGTCTCTGCTTGGATTTATTTTATACTCCTCGACATTTTATCTAGCTCAACAACCAGGTCCCGGATTTCTATACAGGGTTATATCTCATAATATATCTCTCATAAGAATAACTTTGAACGTCTCGCTGAC
Organism: Tipula vernalis; assembly: GCA_958295665.1. Classification (NCBI taxonomy): domain Eukaryota; kingdom Metazoa; phylum Arthropoda; class Insecta; order Diptera; family Tipulidae; genus Tipula; species Tipula vernalis. Next base: position 447,263,077 of record OY282558.1, on the reverse strand, counting down.
ATAAAAGTCAAAGACATTTTATTAGAGCCGTATATAGAGAGCTGTAATATTAGACACCCAAACTAGGTGGAACAGTTTATTACACATGTTAGAACGTTTTTACCAACTCAGATCTTGCATTAGAAAAAGTCTAATAGATATAAAATATGATTGGAATTTTTCAGAAGCGGAATTGACCACAATTATTTAAATAATAAAGGCTATAAGTTGAATCACTAGGTTCTTCCGAATTTACCAAAGAACTACATTCTGAATTAGTATATAGAATTCAACAGCGGCGTACAGAATATTCTGATGTTTTACAATATTTAAACCATCCCACTTAGTACAAAATTTTGAATGAGAAACATTTTAGTGGAATTTTTAATAAATTAAGTAAAGTTAAGATAATATTACTTATTGTTACGCTTATTGGGCGTATGACTATAAAAAACTCAGATGAACCGTGGCCAGCGGATTTGGATCAAAATGATCTGGCAGATGATGAAGTCGCTATACAAGAACAAAAGCCTTCAAACAAAACAAAGATTTGAGATACTATATTGTGATGGACTGATTTGAGATGGACAAAGTAAGAGGAAAATATTTGAAACTATCGTTCAAATATTTATTAGTCATCAAACATCGATCTGAAAAAGCTTTTTCAGCTACCGGCCAAATCGTCACAAAAATTCGATCAAGCCTCAACGACACAACATTAAATAATCATCAATTTACGGGGCTATTTTAATAAGGAATTTAAGATGAAAGATTGAAAGGGAACGGCTTCACTAAAATTACCTTTTTACTTTTAATTTTTGTATGGATTATGCAATACTGTACAAGTGAATACAATAATATAATGAATTAAATTATTTTTTATATACAACAGATTTTTTTTTCTAATCGAATCGGTTTTAATAAAAAATACAAAAAAATAAAATTGTTTACCGGTTTTTACCGATTAACCATTTTTTTTTTTAAATTATTACCGTTTACCGGTAAATGAAGTTTTCGGTAAATTTGCATGCCCTAATTGGTGCCATAATGTATAGATGATGTGGTATTTGTTTATAGGTTGTTCTAACTCTTGGCGAATAGGCTTAAGAAATGATTGAAACGAAGTGGTTAACCATAACTAATTTCAATATTTCTTAAAATTAAAGAGAGATTTGCAAAAATTATTGAAACCCTTAATTTTTGTTAATTTTAATTATTGAAACCCTTAATTTTTCATAATTAATTGTTTTTACTAGCATAGTTACGACAGCACTATTTTGCAATCAACCGTTTCTGTTGTTCAATGAAGTATTGCAAAAACCATTTTTTGTACGAAAATATTCCTTCGGTATTACTGCTCTGGATATTGCTATAATACTACTGATCAAATTTTCAAAATATTTTAAACCGTAAAACGTAAAAAAAATTTTTTTTTGAATTCCATAAATTTTCTTTAAATTTTGATTTTGATCGGGCAACCTTTCATAAATTTTAAAAATTTTGAAGTTTTTAGTTTTGAAATTTTTAAAATTCTTACAATCAGAAAATTCTCATTTTTGTGAAATTCCATACAATTTATTAAATTCCTAAAGCTTCTGCGTATTTAATTAAAATTAGTTTCATATTTTCAAATTTAAAAAGTTTTAAGAGCGCACTAAAAAAATTAACTTTGTAATTGTTAATTTCATAATTAAATTTGGCTTAATTTTGAAAATTGTCATTAACTTTTTCTGTTCTTTATTTTCGTAAAATTATTGATATTTTATTTGGGAATTGCCTATTTTTTCAAATATTAAATTCTCAATTCCTTCCTTCAATTTTATGAATTTCATTTTATATTTTTTTAAATTTAAAGCTTTAATTTCTTTTATTTAAATTTGGGATTTTGGTCAAAGTCTTTAATTGGTGGGGATCGGCTAGCATATAAATTATCTGTTGTACTTTTTAGAAGTTTCATATTATCGTAGATGAATATGAAGTTTCCGACAAAAGCAGAAAAAATAACAAAACATGGCGGGTATACAATTTGTCGAAATAACAAACAAATCGGTATCTACTGGTAAAACTGTTGGTACAAGCAACGCAATTCTTATTTAAAATTGAATGGACATTTTTTTAAATAGACTAACGTGTTAACAAAATTTATACTTTAAATGTAAACTCCTAGAGGGAACCAGAGAGACAGTATTTTTGAGTAATTTCGGTGATGAGGAGTTAACTTAAAATTCCCTTTATGTAAATACCATCAAAAATGTTTTGCACATTAAATTAAATTTTAGGATTCACTGTATCAAGAATTGGCCAGATTACAAAGATATATCAGAGACGTAGCATATTTTGGTAACTAGCTTATATAACAAAGGCTTTACAATAAAATTTGAATTCCCATTGGAATTCGATAATCAAGAACTGTATCTTATTAATAGAATGACAGGTCAAAAAGGACTAAGTGGACGAAATCTGAAAAAGTTTGAAAGAAAATAGAACATTTCGACCTAGTTCGTAATTGGTGGATAATCGAAAAAGTTTCATAAGGCCAAGAATGGATTTTCGTAAATAAAACATGGCCAGAATTCAGCAAATATCGCGGAAACCTGCTAATGATTCTCTGCTCTAGAGGTGGAAAACTATCGATAGTTTAACTATAGGCATTTCTACGTAGTGCTTCACTATTACCACATGGGAGTAATTAGTTTGCTGCCTTTCACTGATTTTTGAAGAAACGATAACACGTGCCCCGAAACTTCAGAAGGTGTACCTGCTGATTGGCCACTTGATGCATTTTCTATTTGTTTATCACAGGACTTTCTCAATTCATTTTTCAGTAAAGTTCTACCTTTTTCTGCGTTTTCTTTACGAATATACCCATTACATTTAAAGCGTGGATCTAAGATGGTTGCGACCATGATAATATTAAATTGCTCATATGAATACAATCGCTTAAGTAAATTTTGTGTTAGAAGAGTGCATAGATTCGTTCCTTCTTCGGTTTTAAGATTTTTCTTAATTTGTAGCAAGTTTAAATATAAACCGTTTTGTTACATCTTCGAATCCTGCTAGGATTTTCTCAAACTCTGTCAAAATAAGCACCTCTTCAATCGATAGTGGTGTTGGAGCTTTTTTTAATTTTAACAGACATCTTGTTGGCACTTCTTGAATAAGTTTAAACGCGTTTGTGGCATCTTGTTCCTCCTTTAACATATTTGAAGCTATGGAACTACTTTTAAAAAATCTTACTATGTCCATACATTTTGTGATAATGGAACGCGCACTTCATCTAGCTTTAACGCGTCCTGTACCGCCAAATTCAAAGAATGCCCGAAACATCCTAACTGTTGCACACCTAATAAATCACATGCCTTGACCATAACTTTAGCATTGTCGGTTCTTACAACACAAACAACTTTCTCTTTTATGTCCCACTCAATAAAAACGCCATTGAGGGAACTTGCTATATTTTCTGCATTATGATTGGACTGTTCTAAAAATGGTTTTGTCGAAAGAACTACCGATTTTAACTCATGTATATTTACAAAAAAAAAATGACATGTCACAGTCAAGTACGATTCTGTCGCTCTATAGAGCTTCACAAATCACAAGTGATAGCTATGTGATCTACTTCATCCAACAAATGTTTTAGCTTTCGCGTAGCACTGTTAAAAATATTCGGCATCATACTATTACGTACTGTAGTTTTGCTAGGAATGGCGTATTTGGGATCTAGCTTATTTACAAAATTTCGAAAACCTTCATCGTCTACGATGCTGAAGGATTGCAAATCTTTTGCAATCATTAGTGTGACTGCTTCGTCCAATTCATTTTTACGGCGGGATTTGTGATCATATTCAACTGATCTGCTAAAAAAATGTACAATTTACTTTGGAGATGCACTCCGATTTAATATTTATTATTGAGGTACATCTCTTTATGTGGTCCGCCATGTTGCTCGTATTTCCACTTTTTCACAAGAAATGCATTTTGCCAATTTTTTATCGGCCGATCGTTTGAAAAACTTCCAAACTTTTGAGGATTGTGACCCATTTGAAAATTCTGCTTGTTGTTCATCTTTATTTACTTGCACTTCTTAACAGTCTGGCTGAGGCTCAGCTGTTTCTTTTATACACATAACTTAATCAAAAAAAATCAACAAATGTTTTAATTAAATTAATTGTTATTACCTTTCCTTTTTCGGCACAAAAATTTTTGCATTATTCACGTATTTGAGCGACGTAAACTTAATTAATTTTAAATCAGTTTTGGCGAATAAAATTTACTTCTCAATGCACACAAATACTTGATAAAAGCTATTTAGCTAATATTTTAATATTTTTGGGAAACAACCACAACGAAAATTAATTTTCTAACGAAATCGAAATCGAAAATTAATTTTCTAACTGGCAGAAAACCCGTGTTTGATCGTGTTTGTTTGCGAATTTTCTTGTAAAAATTCTAGGAAGCGTCCAACAAAATGTGCACAGTTCTAAGTTGTCATAAAGTCTTATCTACTCGAAAAATACTTCACTTTTGAAAGTAGGGGATTAGGGTGTTTAGGACAACCATGTTTGGCAAAATCTCACATAATACATCGAATATATGTATAAATGATTTTCCGAACTTTCTTACTTGACTTTTGAAAAAAGTACGGGATTAGGGTATTTAGGACAAAAGAAGCGGTGGCCGCTTCCGGCCACATTTTCTGAAGAAAAATCGGAAAATCATTTATACATATATTCAATGAATTCAAATCATGTAAGATTATGTCAAACATAGTTGTCCTAAATACCCTAATCCCCTACTTTTTTCAAAAGTGAAGTATTTTTCGATGAGATACGACCTTACGATAACTTAGAATATAGGGCATTTTGATGGCCGCTTCCTAGGATTTTCTCAAGAAAATTCGCAAACAAACACGATCAAACACGAGTTTTCTGCCAGTTCCTCAGTTTTTAGAAAATGATCTGATTTTATACATTCACCATCAGAATATATCGCGCCATAGAAAAAATCTAAATTTGTTTTGTAAGAGTAAATAATCTTAAGCATAATTTTTATTATTTCAATATGATTTAAATATATTCGTAATAACGAAAGTTTTACACCAACACTTTGAAAAAAACTTAGGAGAACTTAAGGCAATTTAGGACAAATTTCACGTACGTCTAATATAAAATTTCGGGTCTAAATATTACGGACCACCACTAATGATTTATTTTGGCTCTAGAGAATTTCTTCAGCCATATCATCTGAACATTGCCAACGATCTTTTGGCCAACGTTTATTTTTACATAATTAGCTAATTCAGACTATCATTCTCAGTCAACGGAACAAACACATTAGTTGATCGATTTTAGTTAAATTTTATATCTGAAATATTTTGTAGATGCTAGAAGTTGAATGCTATAAGTTGATGCTACAAGTGTCCTTTGCGGTATGCTCTTTGGTTAATACATCTACTTATATAGTAAATAATAGCTCGACGTCTATTGATCATACATTTTTCCGGTTCGGTGCTAAACAATTATTAATTATTGGATATACATTAAATGTTCAGGTGTCATATCATTTACCGATCCTATTGACACTCTCAATTAAAGGCTTTTTAGACCAGAATCGTAATAAAACCAGTCGAAACGTATTTATAATTAATTATGACATTATTAATGATCTTTTGCAGTGCCAAGTGTGGGATGATGTGTTCTTGTCAAATTGTGCGAATGATTCATTGAATAAGTTCTTTGACATATTTAAAGTTTGCTTTGAGAGTAGTAAGGTTGAAAAATCCTTTGACTGCTAAGTTTAGAATCGTTTTAAGCGTGTTAATGAAAAGTGTAGAGTAGCAATAAATAATGAACGCTCGAATTATCATCTTAATCTATCTAGGTAATTTATTAGTTCGTAAGGATTCTAGTAGATCTGAAACAATATCTTGCAGTGTTTATTCTGTTGTTCAACTAGTATATCGGTTGTCTTTATTTTTATATATTTCGAATTCTTCGGTTCGACTTAGCACATTCCCTTTCTTCATTCTATGTAGTACTTGTAAATTTGCTTCATAACTTGTATAATTATGCTGTGTAGAATTAATATGCTGAGCGAATTTTGATTCAGGGTTGATTTTTCCGATTGATTTTATATGCTGCCTAAATCTTTCTTTAAAGGATCGGCCCGTTTGTCCTAAATAAAATATCTGACAATTTGAACATGTTTCGTTACTCCTGTTCTTGATTAATTTTTCTAATTTATTATTTATTTTGTGCGCCAGAGTATAACCAAAATGCTTAAAGACTTTTAGAATTTTTTTACTATAATATGACTCCAATCCATACTTATGTATTTTGTATCATCAACATCACAATTTAGACTGGTATACTCCCGATATTCCATTTTCCTCTTGCATCCATAATTTATCCTCTTTATATCTGCTGCTTGGTACCCATTTTGGTGAGTGAGGTTCCCCAGCTCTACATTGTAGTTTTCATCGGACATTGGAATACTGTTTAGCCTATGGATCATGTGGCGGTATGCTGCTATCTTTTGTTGATATGGCTGATGAGAGTTTTGATGAATCGTTTGGCACGTTTGTGTAGGCTTTCTGACAAATTTGGTATTTATGTTTTTGATTTAAATTCTTTATTGTTAGATCCAAAAAATTTATAGATTTATTATTTTCAATTTCTAATGTGAATTTTAATTTTGTGTGGATTCCAAAATATTTTGGCCAAAGTTCCGGATAATGGGCTTCCCATAGGTAGACCATCTTTTTGAATAAAGAATCTCTCTTCCAATAACGCGATAACCTCGTTTACGATATGTCCATCTATCCGTTTCCCCATCAAAAGTCGTCTTATAATTACTATTGTTTCTTCTACTGAAATGTTCGTATACATATTTGTAACATCAAAAGATGCTAACTTTCCGTTCCTCGATACGTTGACTTCCTCAATTTTGTTCACCAGTTCTCAATTATTTTTGACGGAATGGTCATTTTCTATACAAATATTGTTAAATAGCCATTGGTTCAAGTGTTTTGCAATTTTGAAGGCCGGCGCTGATGTGAAGTTCACGATCGGATCTGATGGCCGTTTTATTCTCGCTATTATGTGTAGCTGGACCTTGACCAATTTCATCCTTAATTTTGTCAACCACTATACTCCTAATATCAGCTTGATGTTCTAAATTTGTTTTTGTGATAGCGTTCTCGATGCTCATTAAAACTCTCCGTTGATTATTGGAATTGTTAAGTGGCGCTATATTGTACTTCAGACTTTTTTCTAACAATGCTACCTCATTATTGTCGAATTGAATACTAGTGTAGTTCTCAATCATATGGTGGAACTGATGGGTTGTAGTTGGTACATTCGACGAATAATTTGCCATGTTGTTTCGCACGGTAATGGAAATCTCTAGCAGTCCGTAACTGTAGATTGTATACTTTCATTGTTATTCTGTTGATTTTCGTATATAGCATTTTGATCTCAGCATCTTTTCCAAGCAGCAAAATAAGAAGCTATTTCACAATAAGAAACACTTATTCTCAGCAAAACGGTGGTCTATTTTTTAGAGAATGAACAGGGTTTCTGTCACTGTTGGATATTTTCTTAAAACAGGCCTAATAATTACTTCACGATTCCTGAAGATTATTGTCTGAGTAACTACAAGTAATGCAACTCCTTAGAAATAAAAACCCCTCTAGGTTCTGACAGATATTTAGATTTAGGAAAAAATTCACTAAAGTCGTTTAAGTATTTAGTGTTAATTTACCCCTTTTTTACTTCAAATTCAACCTTTTACAAATCAAATTAAGTTTTGATCAGAAAATGTTGAATAGAGCTAAATGCTACTAAGCAGTTAACGAAGAATCATTGTGATCTTCATAAAAATCAAGAAGAAATAAATTTTTGAAACTTTCTTCTTAGGAAAATATCTAACCACACGATTGAAAGCAATTTCGCTTATTAGAAGCGGTTTTGCTTTATTAGAGAAGGAATCAATGGGATATTTGAGCCAAACTAGTCAGTTTCTATAATGAATTAGAGTTCGTTCGGCTTATAGTATCTCATTTGTTGGCTCTTTTTCATTACCGGTAAACGGTAAATACAAATTGAACTAACTGTAAATCGAATGCTGTATTTTTTGTTTGTTCTCGTTGAGTTCTCCTGATTTTGGAAATTCTCGTCGCTTCTCGAGATTTTTGGAGTTTAGCATGGAGATGAGATGCATAATGTTCGAGGCTTAATTGATGATTTGATGTTTCGAAACTGTCAAGTTATTCGAGATTTTCGTGATTTTCGAGATTATTCGAATAACCTGGTTATCTACTACATTTGGTTGAGCTTTTAGCCTTATGTTGCTTAGTAGCATTTTGCTTTAAGATTAGTAACATTAAGTTAAATGACAAATAATTCGCTAATTTTAATAATTTTCGGAATTTTTCGAAATAATCTTGGGTTTACTAACAGGCTTACCGAAATTAGTCAGTAACATCCAGACTTTCCTGTATTATTGAAATTGTCCGAGATCAATCGAGATTCATATAATATAGTGATTATTCGAATTTTTCTGGGGTAATCGAGATTATTCCGTGGATTATTCTAGATTCGAGATTTTCGAATTTATTCGAATTTTGTATGGTAATGTTATATAAATCGTGACATCTAGTAGATTTCTCGAGGTTATGCCAAAATTTCGATATTTCTTTAATTTCTTAGGATATTCGAAATTATTCAAGAATGTTCAGGTTATTTACTTTTCACATGGCAGTGATTATTGCGTATAGAATTTCCATCGGTTTTACATATTTACGAAAAATTTGACTTTTAAAAAATAAGCTTTCTAGAATATACAAGATACCTTGAAAATTCGAAATTTTTGAGATTATTTGTTTCGTGTCAGGTTTGAGTAGTTGAGATTTTTTTCGGGCACTAACAGTCTGCAGGATCTAAATATGAACTGTAAACATTAAAATTTGCCCAATTTCTTAAATCCTCCTCTCGAAATCAAATAATTTTAAACAATGCGAGACTGGAGGCTAGATAATAGGAAGAAATAATTTTTTAATTAAAAAACGACGTAAAGCAAATTTTTTTGTGAAATAAAAGCTTTACTTGTTTAAAGGTAGGAGAAGTACTTTTAGGGGGCCAAGAAAAATTTGGCGGGGAGGGGCCCAAAATTTGTAGTTACGCCACTGATATTTCTAGTTGATTGTGAGTAGCTTGTACTATGGTTCTCTATGGTTTAGAATTAATTCTAAATTTCTTAAACACACAGCTTTAAATACTTACTATTTACTTGCTCACATTTATAACCGCAGTGTAATAACTGGCCTATTCCCTAATATTTTGCTTATGACAAATTATCGCCCAATTTCACAGTTATCAACAATTTCAAAAGTTTTTGAAATTCATTCCTCTCAATATGGTTTTAGAAACTGACTACCCACAGAAGTGGCGCGTGAAAAGTAGTCAAAAAAGGTTTCAGAGATTTCATTGAAATTCTTTCAGGTACCCCTCAGGGTTCCGTTCTTGGTCCTTTACTAGTTTTAATCTACGTTAATTTACCTGGTATATTGTTAGCATTTGCGCATGACGTTGCTTTAATTTATTCTGCAGATAGCATAGATGAACTGGAATGCACATTGGATGCAGACTTAGTAGTATCATATATTTGGTTTTCTGATCATCAATTGCGTTTAATTGATAAATCTAGAGGCATGATTTTCAATATAGGGTCAAGAGTGATTAGAGATTTGAATGTATTTTATTATGGTGATGAGTGCACTAGCTCCATGAGTGTATGTCCTTTTGTATATGCTACACTTTACAGAAAACTTGTGCAATGTCTAAAAACGCAGCAGAGCAGTTCTTTTCTTTGTTCATGGATATTTCTGGGATTATTCTACTCTAAATCCGAATTGACCGCAGGAATAATTTTTTCTCATCTAAGTTTTTAACTTTTTCGATTGGCTTAGTCATATGCGTTTACTTTTATTTCATGTTTACCAGATTTTTCCAGGTTTGAGAAAAGTAACCCGTTCTCCGGGTTAAAAAATTATCTTATTATTTACAAAATTGAAAACAAGCAAAAATGTTCTATTAAGAAGTTGAAAATCTTCATAAAAATCGCTGTTTTCTCTAACTTTAGTTTGTGACGAGGGTATCTCCGAAAATCTACAAACTCGAAAAACCTCAGGAAAGACTAAACAATTTGTAAACCTACAATGGCTACATAGACCTTAACCCTAATTAAATTACGGTGTATTTTTCAATACTCGAAATTTCCAATATTTTTGAAAAAATTAGAAAATTCATAATCACGAACGATTTACGAAAAACTTGAATACTTTTGAAAGGCAGGGAAAACGCCAAGCAACTTAAACCCTCAACATTCTTTTTGAAATCCCCTGACATTCTCTAAAATCTGAAATTAATGAATAATTTCAGAATCGCAAGAATGTCGTGCTCATCAATGTCATACCAAACGCCAAAGGTCAACTTACCTAAATTTCGGAAAATTTGAGAAAATTATTTCAAACAATTCACAAATTTCGGTCCTGCAATTTTGTTCAATATGGCTGAATAAACCGAGTCTAAATAAATCCAAAATAGTCGGTGACATATTATGAAATCTCCGTAATATTAATAATTCCCTTATCAAGCGTGTTGTAAATAGGTAACGATTTGATTAGAATACTATGTATAGTTTGGTTTATCAATTTTGATAGCAGATAAAACTGTCTGGGTGTGTTTCAATCTGGTTTGACTTTATTCTGATGCTTTTTGATCTCTCTATCTCTCTCTCTCTCTCTCTCTCTCTCTCTCTCTCTCTCTCTTTCTCCAAATATTTTTAAGTATTATGCGGGTGTGCGTTTATATAGTTTGTGGTATTTGATAAAATTATCGGCGATAAAACATCAAATTTGGCACTTGTTAATCAGAAAATGATCTAAAACTTAAATCAATAAAATCATATGGCACAAAAAAATATTTGAGTCAAAGTTTTACTCAACCTTTTGTAGGTCAAAGTCTTTTGTCATAAACTGAAGAAATTTCCACCAATTTTTAATGGAAGCAAACTGGCTCTTGTTCAACTCACATAGAGCGAAGTTCTTATTACAAATGGATGAATAGCTACTTCGGTTAAAGGATCAGCTAGGGAATCCAAACGAACACTATTCTGTTATTCGACAAAGAAGATTAATGAAGTTTTAACAATCCGTGACAAGTTTAGAAAAGTTCAAAGGATTCTTTAATAAATTGAGCGCAGATTTGCATATGAGAAAAGACTCCATCGTACAACATTGAGTGTTCTGGGTGTTCATTGTGTTAAAAAATTCAGCTTTAAATGGATTTAAGAAGTTTGTTAGTCATAGGAGACAACTAAATACACATTTTTGTAAAATTCCCGAGTGCCAAAAACAGCTGGCAAATTTAACAAGTGAATTTTGCGAAGGACAAGGTCAAATTTTTTGAAAGATATGTTATGCTAGCGGTTAAAAAATATTCGGTTCACAAGATATTTTTTAATATTTATGGAGAAATGATGTTGGTGCCTCATGGCGCGGAAAGAACTATACGTATGCGTTAGAATTCATTGACTGTATCATCGTCCATGGTCAGCATATAGTATTGCTTACATCAAAGAAAAGCTTGACATAATTTTTGCATCACAAATCATTGACTTGGACAGTTATAACGAAAGTAGAAATTTCCTAATGTTATTGCTGGAAGGTCATAAATAAAAATTTTCGGTTCCACAATCCAATTTGTTAATAGCTGATGTTTAATGTTAAACATGTTTGTTTGAAACCATAGTTTTGAGTCAGTTGAACGTTCTAAACGGTTTCTACAGACATCCTCTGTTGAATGTCGACTCCTAAGTGACCTAATTTTTTAACCTAAAACGTGACGTTCTTTGATTTCTCGGAAATTAATCTTTCTGGAATTTAAAATGCTTTTAACAAAATTTGGTAACAAAATTGTTTACTGGCTGAGAAACTTTTTGATAGCTTTCTGGTCTAAATAAAACTGTCTAAAATTTGATGGTGTAGGATTTACTACATATGAAATATTTTAATACCTCTTGTGCCACCGGTCGACAAATGTTGTGTTGGAACTGTATTTCTGAAAGTTTATTATCTGGGTTAGATATTTTTCACATTTCTTATTAACCACGTATCTGCAATTTATAAGTAACCATGGTTTTAAGATTACTTAAAATGCACAATAGTTTTATAAAGGTTGCAACCCGGGTTTAATTTAACTAAATGGTTACAAAACGGTTCTAAAGTTTCTAAAAATAAACTATGGCTTTAAATTAGTTGATTAACGGATACGGAAGTGTCAGAAATTAACCAAATTACCTACTTAAAATAAAACAACTTTTATAATAGTTTTTAAATGGTCACAATTTAATCACAAAGTTACAAAATAACTAAAAATAAACTTGTTAGTTTAGTTAGATTTTGGTAAAAAATGATCATATGGTTTAAAGTTTATTTAAAGTTACCTAGCGTCAGGGCTGTGGAGGGCGAGAAAAAATGTGCGGCTTCAGTACAAACTTCGGCTCCAACTCCGACTTCAGCTCCTACTACGACACCAAATATAGATCTGTCCACGTGTTTTCATTTTCGTTTAACGCTGTTATTTATGTGCTTAAAATCTATTGCTGTTTGGCCAGTGGTCGGCATTAATTTGTAAAGGTCGTCGGTTCGATCCCAAGAAGCGTTTTTTTGATGATAAGATGGCAGGCACAGAGCTGCTAATGTACATATAGTTTGAACAGACGAACATGAAATCGTTAAGGTTAAAACGACAATAAGATCAGAATGGTTCATCTAAATTTTGGAATTGATATAAAATAAAAATTTTAAACGGAATTTTAAGACAAGATCGACGCATAATTGGCACTACTTTACAATAACAGAATATCAATAAATTTGTATTATGTCAAAAATACTTTTTCAGTTTCTATTAGGCTGTTTGTTATAAGTAGTACTTAAATACGTAATGCTTTAATCTATCTACTTTTGAACAATTACAATAAGGATTACACTCTCGATATATCTACGACAACGACTTAAAACTAGAAATTATTTAATTAATTTCCATTAATTGCTAGTGTCTACCAAAAATGGTGGGGATTGTGAAAATTCGCTTTCAACTAACAAAGTAGCTTATTTGCTTGCAATTTGCATTCGAGAATGTAGACATTAATCGACTTACCGCCGATCTAAGCTTTTTACTAAAAACATAACTAAAATTTGAGCTTTTTGTATTTATTTGCACTCAGAGAATAACCTCAGGTGGGAGAACCGAATAAATTCTCTTACCGAATTATTTGACTCTATATACATTTCAATTAACGTTTATCACTATTTTATCTGTTTACCGTAGAACCTAGAAAGAAGTCGTATTTGCTACTTTCCTGAATGTTAAACATGGTAGTAAGGAGGGAGTCTGTTTTTTTGAGTTTGAACAAAGATAAACATTTTATGGGATTTATAGGTACATTATGGAAGGTCACTAGCATGGATTTTGGTCGTAGAATGAGACTTGAGAGTTACCTTTTTAATTACACGGACTAAATGTACAATAATATTGAAAATTAAACCAAAGAAGTATAAAATTTATTATTGCACATCTATAGAAAATAGACAACATTTAAACTCTCAAGTCTCATTTTACGATCAAAATCCCTGCTAAAGAATGGATGGAGTTGTTTATACAAATTAATTTCAACAATAATTTATTCCGTTCTTAATGAAGAAAACGTAACAACAGAATAAGAGGAAATCTAAATAAGCTGGAATGCTTCATGAAATCGATCGAAGCGTCTCAAAATGGCTTCTAGATATTGATTTAACAATGAAAATATTTTGTTATTTCAATTCTTCTATTTGGAATCTATCCTTTGCTTGTAAGGTGTTTTGCTGCCACACGTTTCATGCCCAAAACATTGGAAACATGTGTTTGGCTTGAGCCAAATGATATACCAACATCGTCAGCAATATCTGATTTAGCAATTGTTCATAACCATTTTGTTCAGTTTTTCGGCGATACCGTCTGTTCTTGGTATATCTTATACAAATTAGGCCGAGCACACCAAACCTTATATTTATAACTTTTCGATCACCAACAATAAACCAAGCATCCGATATCAACACAAGAAAAAAAATGTAGAAGAAAAATTCCACGAGTTTTGATCAAACCTCGTATTTTCACCATTTGAAACTATTTTCGTTAGATATCGAAATGTTTCAAACCGAGCAGTCACAAAAAACCATGGCAAATTCTACGTGTTCATGTTTGCTTTGACTAATTCATTTATCATCAAATATGTTGGTTAAGTCAGACACTAAATTTCAATAGAATTGATGCATAATCGCAAAAGTTCCGTTTGGGACACGGACTCCGTCTTCTTAAATAAAACATGGCCAGAATTTCAACAAATATTCCGGCACCCTGCTAATGATATACTCTGGTACCTAATTTCTCCGTTTTTAAGTTGATAGAATTCAAATTAGTTCTTGGCTTAAAACTAAACAACAATTCCGCAGGAGATTTTAGAGTAACGGCAGTTGGAGTATTATTATACGAGAATAATAATTTATCTAGGTTTTGTTTGATCGACATTTTCTTTAAAGCTGAGCCTACCAAAAATTTTTTTAAATACGTTTTTACTGTTTGTACTCCTCGTTCGGCTAGGCCATTAGGCTCTTTGAGTGATAAGGTGGTGAATGTAGTATTTCAATATGGTTTTCTTGATCAAATTTTTCGAAAAGGTTTGAATTCATCAGTGACTATTTGTTTAGGCAACCCAAAATATTTAAAAATTGAACAAAGCTCCTCAATTAGACAAAAAAGATTGGTTTTTGTTAGTGGCTTCACATCAATAAATTTAGTATACGAGTCAACAAATATTAAGAAGTTCGTATTTTCAAAATCGAATAAATCCAAATGAACTCGCTCAAATAGAAACAAAGTACGAGGCCAGGTTGACATGATTGGTTCATTGTTAACTTTTCGGGTTGACGCATACGTAAAACAGTTTGAAACTAAGTTTTCGATATCTGCGTTTATGTTTTTCCACCAAAAAAAACATCTCGCCAAAACTTTCAATCTTCAAAATGACTGGCTATATTGAAAAGGCCTATATTGAAATTCGTAGTTGTAAGTTGACAAAATCACTGCCCATCTTTGTAACCTAGAAGCCGACACGTTTGAGGTTCCTTTTTTTGGATGGAATATCTCTCTTAATGCCTGAGAATCCGAACATAGTGTAAATTTATGACCTAAATATACTTATGGAACTTCTTTATCGCAAAGATGGCCAATGCTTCACGATGTATTTGTGAGTAATTTCTTTCAGCTGGAGAAAGAGTACTGGAAGCAAAAATTACTGGACGTTCTACGCCGTTAACGACATGCGACAGAACGGCACCGAGTCCATAGGGGCTAGCATCTGCAGCTACTACGATTTCTTTCTTCGAGTCATATAACTCAAGAAGGTTATTGTTCACTATGAGAGATTTACAATTATCAAAACATGTTTGATGTACTTCAGTCCACTCGAATTTACTATCTTTACTCAACAAGTTATATAAGACTTTCAATTCTACCGACAAATTTGGTATAAAGCGACCATAATAATTTAGTAACCCCAAGAAACTTTGCAACTCTTTTAAATTCTTAGGTGACGGGGCTTCGACGATGCAGGGCCTAATACCGTCTGACGAAATAATATGTCCCAAAAATTTGACAGATGGCTCAAAAAATTTACATTTTTCTATATTTAACTTGACGTTATATTTACTTGGCCTAACAAGGACTTGTTTTAGAATATTTTTACATTCTTCGCCTGATTGGGCACCAATTAAAATGTCATCCAAATAGACTAAAGTTTTCGGAATGTCACATAATATTCTGTCCATCAGGGACTGAAAAATAAACGGTGCGCTTTTTACACCAAAAGGTAAACGATTATACTGATATAAGCCTTTATGCGTATTCATTCTAATTGTTGTTAAGGCTCCCGATAGATCTATCACACAATAAATACTTGAATTTGCTAGTTGGGCGAACAAATCGTCAACTCAAGGAAGTCGGGTTTTATCACAACAACCACTGGGCTTGCCCATTGACTAAATCGTACTGGGCTTAATGTAGCTTCATTCACGAGGCGATCTAATTCCTTGCCTACGGCGTCTTTAATATGATAGGGCACAGTATAACAACAATGAAAAATTGGCTTAGCATTCGCCGCCATTACAATGTCTGCTTTATGGTCAACAATGACACCTCCCGATTGAGGAAGTACGTTCGGATATTCTATAGACTCTACCGACATTTGACTCACCCATTTATAGTCAACTACTCTAATTCGCTCTAATAATGGCTTAAACTCTCTTGCGGTATTAATAACTATCAACTCAAATGGTTGTTCTCTACCATCCTCCTGGATTTTAACATTTACAACTAATTTTCTTACTATTTGAATTCGATCACCTGTACCAGAAAAATAATGACAATTTACATTTTTAATTTCTAAACTCCTAAATAACTCTTTATACTTAACTACGGAAATTACAGATGCACAGGCTCCCGAGTTATTCATTTTATATTCAAAAACCAAATTCCAACTAATTTTCCGAATACTATAGTAGTCTTAACATTGAAGCAAAAGTACTAAGGAAGGAAAATAAAGATTTTACAGTTGTTGTCAACCCCATAGCATAACTCGAGGAAATCCATCGAAGCTTAAAGATCTTTATAGTCTGTATACTATGATCCGAGCCGTTTCGACAAGCATATTAAAAAAAAAAAAAAAGCTTACCACTTACGACCAAGGAAGGTCTGTTTGGTAAACTATTTGCTTGGTCATTGTTTTCTTGCTTCATACCGTACAAGAAATACCAAATGTCGATTCGGTGGTCAATCTGTACTTCACGTTTTCAATAAAAGATACACTTTCTGTGGGAAGAGTCTCGTCTGAACGAAATGTGATGTGGATTGAAATTTGGATGCATTAAGTTCAATTGTGGTATACGTCTCAAAATGGCTTCTAAATATTGATTTAACAATGAAAATATTTTGTTATCTCAATTCTTCTGTTCGGAATCCACATCATCGCGATCATAACACGTTTCATGCCCAAAATATTGCAAAAAAGTGTTTGGCTTGAGCCAAATGATATACCAACATCGTCAGCAACCTCTCTGACAGTGATTCGGCAATTGTTCATAACCAGTACTCGGGCATCCAATGAGCTTGTCATATATTCAATGTCTTCATGGTTATTTTTGAGATGCTTGTACCAACATTGTAGATGCTTGATTTGTTCATATAGAAGACTCGCCAGCTCAATCAACATTTTCAATGCAGCTGTGTACTTCCTTCCATTCGTAAATCAAAATTCTATAGAAATTAGGCCGAGCACATCAAACCTAATATAACTTTTCGATCTCCAACAATAAACGTGTTTTGATCAATTTCCTCGTAATTTCACCTTTTGAAAGCCTCTTCCTTGGGTTCATTTGCTCATTTGCGGTCGGATTTCTTAAATAAAATAAGAGCGAAATTCAGGGAATATTGCGGAATGGATTTTAATAAAATTTCACAACCAATGGTTGAGATCCCAAAATAAAATGAATTCTGGTTCTTAAAACTTCGTTCGGCGATGTCATCTGAGGTAGGATTTTTGAATTAAACCATGGCTGAAATTCAAAAATATTGCGGAATACTGTCAATTATGCTTGTTGCTGATTTTAATATCACCTAAGATAGCGCTAGGAAATATTTTGCAGATGTTGTGAATACTTAAGAAAATACAAAGTTACTCACATTGCAGCTCAGGTTCACGAATTTACGATAAATAACGAAACTTTTATTAAATTCGCTGCAGTATGGATAATATGAATTGGCTTCACCATCCTTTATTTAATGATAATACACGGCATTAGGACAAAAACTCGTGCTGCTACGGTACGTAACGGAACTAAATTAAAAAATATATTCTACAATTTAATTCTGCGCCACTTGAGATATTCGCAGTTTGTGCTGTGTACCGTGAACACATAAAAATGTTATTTACAACCCTGATTGAAGGGTTCGCTCATCAGTTAAAAAATAAAAAAAGAAATTAGAAACTCGATACAAAGGGTAAACAACAACAAAAAACGAATTGTCCACTGTTTTCCCACATTTTCTACTTCGAAAACTATTGTCTACGCTATTGTCGACTACTTCGTATAGACAAAGGCGAAGAGGCACAACACTGCCCTGGATACAAGGTACAAAAATAAAAAGTTATTTTATAACCCTATTTAGACCATTTAGTTATGAAGTGAAATAAAATTGTTGAGCCACTTAGGTGGAGAACAAAAGGAGAAATGACTAGTCATCGGCCATATTTGATGTTACGTAAAACCTTGATCAAGGCAATTTAATTTTTTATTCTGTTTTATTTTTTATTTTTGGTAATAATTGAAAATGTAAATCAAACTCTTAAAATGTTATGTCGAAACTTCACAATAAATAATTTGACCAAGAAATTTATAAGAAAGATACTTATATACAATGTAATTCGTTTGGTAAATTTATATATATTTTTGGTGAAACAACAAAAGGTAATTAAATTCCATCCGGTACATTTTTTCCAAATGCAATAAAAAAAAAAAAAAAAATGTTTGTGTTGAATTGGAAAAGATATAATATGTCGAGCACGCTGAAAAAATAAGATAAATGGTCGAGGTCAGCAAAATATGTAGGTACTTCAAAAAAATATGTATACCGTCGTGGGAAATATTTGTATAGAATTTTATGTAAAACAGGGGTGACTCTTTAACTGTTTGTAAACGTATGTACACAAACGGTTCAATGCACAGGTGTTTACCACTCATTTACTCATATTTTATAAATCGTTTTTTAACGTTCATTTTATATATATATAGAGAGTAGACGACTGCGTAACTATAGAAAAGAGGTACTTCATGAGACTCGTACACAGAACGATCAAATGGGGCGTTTAAGAATAAAAAAAATCCTAAATGTACGTTATAACACGTGCGATGTCTTAATAGACAAAACGCATTATTATATTCGGTATACACTAAACTAAGACGTTCTGAATGTCTAAAATAATTATTTTATAAATCCATTGAGATCGTTGTTATTATAAAAAAGGGATCAATTACGAAAAAAAGGCCCTTAAAATACTATAAAATTGTAGTTCCTTTAAGATATCTGGAGTATCTGGTTTCATTTCCGTTTTATTCAATCGAATAAGAAATATAAAAGTGGAATAAACAAAAATTTAGTCGGGAAAAAAAGGACGATCGCAACCGGATGTTGAACAATAATTTAAGGGTGTGACCACGTGACGAGATTTCATTTTTTTTCGTATGTATATTGTGCTCTATTGGTATCTACCTTCTATCTACTAAATATAAAACGAGTTGCGTTTTTTTTTTTTTTTCAAAATGGGGAATGTGTTCACTTTCAAGACCCTTTGTGATTTGTCATTATATATTTATAATTTTATCTTTATCATCTGTCTTAATTTAAATAATATTTTGCCTAAAATATTTTCGTTAATGGAATTTCAAGAAAGTATGTACCAAGACCGGAAAAAGTGAAACCAGTTTTCTTATCTGGTTTAGCTCTCTAAACTGTCTGTCTGTATAACGTACAAAATATGTGTACCTATTCACTTGTTGACTATAATCCTATATGGATGCGCATATACCACATAAAGTCAATTGCCCTTGTTGCATATTGTTCAAATCAAAATCTAATTAAAAACCATCAAACTTTTTCTGAAGAGACGACACACAACATAAAACATACACACACACACAGCAGAGAGTTAATTTAAACCGGAAGTTGTAAAATAAAAAATTATGTCAACACAAAACAAAAAAAATTCACCCTAATCTTCCAAAACAAAAACCAAATTCCCATAATTTTCCTTTTTTTTTCGTCTTTTTAGAAAAAAGGTAAAAATATAAACACTCAGTTTCTCAACTTTACACTCTCTCCTACAAAACATAAACCATCCGTTCGTGTGCAACAGGCACACATACATTCCGAATCCATATTATTATTAGACCTTCTTTTATAAAATAAAACTAAAAAGCAAGCAAAGAAAAGAACGAACGAGAAAATATATAAGACAGGTGGTTGTCTTTACGATTTTATATAAGTTAGAGAATTATTATTACATAGATCGAAGATTTTTTTTTTTTTCTTTTTTTATAAATACACGATCGTCGATGATCGCGTTGCTTTTTTGTGTAATACCAGTTGTAATCACCATACACGATATTATAAAACGGATGTAGTAATTTTCAATCAATTTTTTTTTTTTTTTTTTTTGTTTGTAACGAAATTCGGTAAAACTTCGGTTTTTCATCATCATCATTTATTTGTACGATTTTTTCGTAATCATCATCGCAATCATCATCGGTTTTATATCTGCATATACATACTACATACATACAATACAAACGACGATACACACTAGAACAAATTTTTAAATAAAAAACCGAAGAGAAAATTTTATTTTTTTATAAGTAGAAAATCATTAAAAAGAAAAACGAAATAAAAAAAAAATCGGTTGGCTGGGTTGTTCATTTTGTATAATTCAGTAGTCTTGAAACGGATATCGTGGATGAATGAGTGACAAAAAAAAATAAAAAAATTAAAAATAAAAATTTATGTGTGTGATCTTAACGAATTTGTGTGAATATTATTAGTACCTATACCAATTGTGGATTATGTTCTAGTGAATTATTATTTAATATGCAAAACGAAATATGATAATAGTTTATAGTGATTTATATGTATATAGTTCAAAATAAATAGTGGATGAAATATTAAAAAAAAATTTTGTTCATGATTTGTGTTTATAAAATCGGGCAAAGTGTGTAGTTTAATTCAACCGAATTACCAGGGGGCCGAGTGCACCCTGGACCACAATTTAATTATTAATCGAAATAGTTTAAGTAGCTTAAGTAATCACCATAATCATCATAATAATAACAATATGGTGTTACAAAGTTTTGATATTGGATTACATAGTGGGGAACATGTTCCACCATATCCAGGAGATTATGCACCTACAACAAATTCGTTTTATACGGATTTAGATACATCTGTATATAATACTCATCAAGGTATGCGCGGCGCCGGTGGTAAATTTAAATTTTTGTCTTGCTGTACTATTAATTAATTGTGTGTGTGTGTATGTGCGCGGATTTAAATTGTTTAATTAATTTAATTAAAAAAATTAAATAATAATTATTATATAAAAGCACCGGATGCGTGTGGCAATGTTTTATTTTATTTGATCGAATATTACGCAAAAAAAAAAAAAAAAATTGCGAATCTCTCTAATTCGGTACACACAGCGTCGGATAATAATTTTGACCCAAATTAAATTATCGTTCGCAGAGTGCTTGTTGCCCACTACAGTTGTAACAAAATTTGAATATTCCACGAAATATTCCCTGGAATTTGTTAATTAAATAAACATTTAACATGCTGAAAACATTTCTTTACCCAATATACAAACTCTGATATAAATCATTAATTTACAACCCTAAATATGTTTTAAATTCTCACATATGGTATTCGATATATACTGAACACCTAGCGTAAAGCATCAGGTTGAACAAAATATTTTTTTGTATTCACTTATAAGACCATATATGTGTATGTATATGTTGTATTATTTGGTGTGTATGTGTGTTGGTCACATTACAAATATGCAATAGGTGAATGGACATAATATTTTTAAAATTATTTATAAGTAAGAATCAAAAATAGAATTCTCGTACGTTGCTTGCATAATTTTATTATATTATTAGTAAATTAAATATTATTTAAGTGTGTAATTAAATCGGTAAATTTTTCCAATAAATTATATTCCTTGAACTTGAAATTATACATATTTATAAGAATATAACAAACAATAAGTTTTAAGTTATATAATTTTAATTAATTAAATTAATTATTGTATTGTCGTCGTCTTACGTAAATAAACGTCAGTCAGTATAATGAACTCTCTTCCTAATATACCATATTAAGACTTGGTAAATTTTAACAGGTGCGCGCGCTTAGTGCTTATCAAATTGTATATACATAATAATATGTCAAAAAGACTCCCTCTCAAATCATATTCCCATCATCGCATCACCTGCTGCTGTTTATGAATGTAATTTTGTTATTTTTTTGGTGAAATAATAATCGACCTTTAAAAGATTCAGACAACCGTTTCAAATATCTTTTTATTTTATTTATAGTGTTGTTGTTATTATATTCGCGATGTAATTTAAAAATTGGATACAAGGTGAAAATCCGCCCTCAATTTATATTATAAAAAAAAAAAAAGATTTCAACATCCTTTACACATCTTTCCTTTAGGATTAAAATCTAATTTAAAATCAAAAAAAAATTTTGTTCGCGCTCGATTTTCAATTTACCACAACGGAAATTATAAATTTTGCGCGATATTCGGTTATGGATTTTAACCTTAAACCATTCCATTTATGTATACTGTGATTATTTTGTGTAGTTACGTCTGAATTACCCTGTGTTTACTTATATACATATATTCTGAAGTTCAAATATCACTAAATTTACATAAACTGTTAATGTAAGTAATTTTATCACGTTTATATTGTACTATACATTTTAAAACGTTACGCATTAATTTCGATTTCGCATGTATGTAAATATTTTGCTTAAATGTTTTGAAAATTTCTCGTACTTCTCAAATTACGTAAAAGTAGGCACGCCGTATTTTTCATTTTGTGATGACAGGGTCAAATTTTCTCCAATAGCTCGAAAAAATGTTGTTGACAATTCAAAAAAAATTTTACAAATCCTGACGATTTGTACAAATATTTATAAAATTTAATTTTGGATCCATTCTAAAATTTGCAACATTCTCTAATTTCAAGAATCAATAGTTCTCAATTAAAGAAAGCCTACATTTTAAAAAAATTAAGAAAATTACGAATTTGTTCTCGAGTTTTGATACAATTTTCTCATTAACTGGTATAAGTAACTCGGAAAGTCTTTGGATTCGTGTTCCAACGAAAGATTACAGAACATAATAAATGCTTCAATGCATTAGTACGAGTATCAAAATTTGGAGATTAATTAAAATTTTATTGTTTGCCGCGAAAAAAAATTAAACCAAAATCAGCCATTGATATACGAGTGAAATTCTCAATCAGTTCAAAATATGCTTAGCATAAATTTCAACAGAGAGTTTGCTTGAACGAGATTTTTACCACTCGTTAACCAATTTAAGTGTATCAAAATCATAAAAACTCGACCAATTTTGATTTCAAATCTTAAAATTTTACAAATTTCTGAATTCAAATTAAATCATCCAATCTTAAGTCCCGGATAAATTCTAAAGTCGATTCATTTCTAAGTTATATAACTTTTATCAAAATTGTTGATTTAAATTCTTAAATTTTGTAAATACGCAGGAATATTTTCATATTAAATCTGTAAATTGCTTATTCCCGAGCAAATATTTTTAATTTTTTAAATCATAAAAGAAATCTGAAATCTGACAATTTTAATTCTGGTATAATTTAAATGAATCTTGTTTAAAGGACAATCACAAAACTATCAAATTGTCAATAATTTATTGTTCGAATTCTGAAATTATTATCAAATAACTCGTAAAATTTTGACAAGATTGTTTAAAATTCAATATTTTTTTCAACTGACGGAATGAATTTCGGGAAGACCTTATTCGTGTAAATGTTGCTATTCTAAATAAATTAATGAAAAACTGTATGCATTTTTTTTAGGGCCTTTTCGAAAGGTAAAGGGATTAAAATTTGTATGCGAGAACCACACATATTTGATCTTCCAAAATATTTCAAAGTAAAGAGAATGTAATATCAAGAGAAACGAAACTGAAGAAAAATGTTCATACAAAAAATGGATTATACAAACGCATAACCCTAGTTATATTTTTTCCAGTTCTAGAAATAAAACGACTGACGAATAGGAAATTTAAAGCAGAAACGATTAGTTAATTTTTTGTTGTTGTTGTAACTACTCGAAAAAATTTGCATTTGTTGGCGCTCCTATTAGTGCTTACTAATACCAAGATAATGGTAATTATCTCACATAGTTTGACGAACAATTTTTGTCAAACTGTCTTCAAAAACATAATAAACTGTTATTCAAAATATATTTTCTTTTATACGAAAGTCAATGTTCAAACTTCATTCAAATTCGTCTCAAACGCGTTCAAACTACTGAAAAAATTGAGAGAATGGACAAATTTTCAGGCGTTTAATCCTCAGCACAAATTTTAATAGTTGTGTAGTACGTTCGATATAACCAAATCCCAATCAAACCACTTCAAACTCCAACAAATAGTTTTGAAATGATTAATGAAATTTTTAAAATTCTTACTTCTGAGTATTCTATTAAAACTTCGCAACAAAATTTGAGAAAATAAATTTTTTTTACCTTTCAAACTTATGGAATTTTCAATAGACGGGGGACATTCAATATAATCAAATTGCTCTCAAACAAACAACGAGAAGAACGTGAACAACGCGATAAAACATAAAAACTATCTTCGTATTGGAAGCGTATTACCAATCAAAAATTTAGTCAAATATTTTTGAAATAATTAACGAATTTTTTAAAATTCTTACTTCCGAGTTAATCAAATTTACCTCAATTTCATTCAAACTAAACTTTTAAAAAAAATTGAGAAAATTTCTTGTTCCTTTTCTGCCGTCCAAAATTAAGCAAATTTTAATAATCGTGTTACATTCGATAAAATTAAATTCTTTTCAAACCGCTACTCAAGCATTTAGTCAAGTTTGACAAAAGAAGCGATCATTTCAAATATAAAAATTGAATTCAAATTTAAACAAATTTTATACATTTCTGAAATGTTTAATGAAATTTTGAAAATTTTTACTCCTCTGTTATTCAAATTCGTCTCAAATTCGTTCAAACTATATTTAAAAAAATTAATTTATTTTTTATTTATTTATTTAATTATTTGGTCTTTATATTCGAGATTAAGAAATTCTTCTCAAACCGCCATTGAAACTATGGTCAACAATACGATAAAGCATAAAATCTATCTTCGTATCGAAGGCGTATTCGTCAATGAAAAATGTCGTCAAATTTTTTTGAAATATTTAACGAAATTTTTAAAAGTCTTACTTCTGAGTTATTCAAATGCACCTTAATACCATCCAAACTAAATTCCTAAAAAATTTAGAAAATTACTTGTTCCTGTTTCTGCCTTTCAAACTTAAGCAAATTTTAATAATTGGGTTAATTATATTCGATTTATTATGCGATTAATTCAAACGTAAAAATTTAATTCAAATTTGAAAAGATGTACATCAAATTTTGATGAGAGTTCTTCAAATTTACCTCAATTCCATTCAAACTATCTACTTAAAAAAATGAGAAAAATGAATGTTCCTGTTTCTATTATCCAAA
Organism: Tipula vernalis; assembly: GCA_958295665.1. Taxonomy (NCBI): domain Eukaryota; kingdom Metazoa; phylum Arthropoda; class Insecta; order Diptera; family Tipulidae; genus Tipula; species Tipula vernalis. Next base: position 447,237,599 of record OY282558.1, on the reverse strand, counting down.
CTTAAGCAAATTTTGATATAGGCGTATGACATTTGATAAAATTAAATTCTCCTCAAACCAGTATTCAATCATTTAGTCAAGTTTAAAAAAAAAGCGATTAATTTAAATATAAAAATGTAATTCAAATTTGATTAAAAATATTTTTACCAACACCAAATGTTTTTGAAATGTTTAAGAAATTTTTAAAATTCTTACGCCTCAGTTATTCAAATCCGTCCCAAATCCGTTCAAACTATATTTTAAAAATTGGGAAATTTTTTTTCTTTCAAACTTATGCAAATTTTAATAGTCGGATTAATTAGGTATATTCGATATAAATAAATACTTCTCCTATATCCATTCATAAAAAATGCGATTAATTTAAAAGTAAAAATCTAATTCAAATTTGAAAAATGTGCATCAAATATTTTTGAAATCTATGTTGCTCTTACTCTCCTCAATTATTCAAATTCGCCTCAAATCTCGAGAAAATGAATATTTTTCGCCTTTTGAACCTTATGCAAATTTCAATAGTCGTTATATTCGATATAAAGAAATGCTTTTCAAATCACTATTCAAACTATAGTCAACAATGCGATAAAACATAAAATCTATCTTTGTATTTCCGAAGGCAATCAAAAATGACGTGAAAATTTTTTGAAATGTTTAACGAAATTTTTAAAAGTCTTACTTCAGGGCTATTCAAATTTACCTCAGTTACATTCAAACTAAATATTTAAAAAATTGACAAAATCAGTTGTTCCTTTTTCAAAAGGAACCTTCCAAATTTATGCAGATTTTAATAATCGGGTTAACTATGTTATAGTTTTATCAAAAATGCGATTTTTAATTCCAATTTGAAGGAAAGGACATCAACTATTTTTGAAAGATTTCAAACTTCACTTAGAAAATTGGGAAAATTAGTTGTATTTAGATACCTGTTTCTGTTCAAATATTTTTGAAATGTTTAATAATTTTTTTAAAATTCTTACTCTTGAGTTCTTCAAATTTACCTTAATTCCATTCAAACTAAATATTTAAAATATTGAGAAAATCAGTTGTTCCTTTTTCTGTCGTTCAAACTTACGGAAATTTTAGTAACCGTATTACATTCGATATAATTAAATTTGTTTTCAAACTTCTATTCAAATGTTTAGTCAAGATTTGAATAAAAAATGTTCTTACAAACATCAAATATTTTTGAAATGTTTAAGATATTTTTAAATATTTTACGCCTCAATAATCCGTTTAAACTACATTTAAAAAACTGAGAAAATTATATTTCGTCTTTCAAACTTATGCAAATTTCAATAGTCGGATTAATTACACAAAGTTCAACAATGCGCAAGGTTGGCAAAAAATAAGACTAATTCAAATGTAAAAATTTAATTCAAATTTGAAAAATATATATCAAATGTTTTTGAAATAATTAACGAAATTTTTAAAATTCTTACTACTGGGTTATTCATAAATTCGGCTCAATTCCATTCAAACTACACTTAAAAAAAATTGAGAAAATTTGTTGTTTCTGTCGTTCAAAATAAAGCAAATCGTAATAATCGTATTATACATTCAATAAAATTAAATTCTTTTCAAACCACTATTCAAACATTTAGTCAAGATTGACAAAAAAGAATTAATTGAAATGTAAACAAATTTTGCACCAACATCAAATATCTTTGAAATGTTTAACGAAATTAAGAATATTCCTACTTCTCTCATTTATTCAAATTCGCCTCAAATCTGTTTAAACTTTAATTAAAAAATCGAGAAAATGAATTTTTTTGACTTTTCTACATTATGCAAGTTTCAATAGTCGTTATATTCAATATAAAGGAATTCTTCTCAAACCACTATTCCAACTATGGTCAACAATGCGATAAAACATAAAATCTATCTTCGTGTCGAAGGCGTATTCGCCAATCAAAAATGTAGTCAAATTTTTTCGAAAAGTTTAACGAAATTATTAAAAGTCTTACTTCTGATTTATTTAAATTCGCCTCAATTCCATTCAAACTGTATATAAAAAATTTAGCAAATTAATTTGGTTCACCATTCAAACGTATGCAAATTTCAACAGTCGAGTTAATTATATGCGATAAAATCAAATTCTCTTCATACGAGTAGGTACATTCAAATTATGTTCATCAATGCCCTAGTTTGACACAAAATACGATTTTTTCTTTTTGAAAAGTTTAAGTCGCCTGTATAGTCATGTATGTGTTATATTCTATATATAATCAAATTATTCTCAAACCACTATTCAAACTAAGTATATAAAGCATACGCCATTCAAAATTTATTAAGTTTAACAAATCTTGAGATCGATCCGATGCGATTCTAAAATCACTGCAACTTTACGCAAATTCAGCCAGGCGATGCTACATTCCAAAAACAAATCTTATATAGAGATTGAGACAATAATTATTACGTTTCACAAAAAACAATTTTGGCTAAGGTCAAATTTTTACATAAAAACGTTCCCTTCATATTAAAAAAAAAAAAATTGCGCGTGGACCGACACATTTATAACCGAAAAATTTCTCATGCATCGCGCTCTGTTCATGGTCGCGAATAAAATTATTACAGAAATAGAATTTTATTGTAAACACAAAAAAATAAAATAAGAAAAAAAAAATTCGCGATTTTCTATGACATAGAGCCGCGCATCAATGGTGTGATTGGTTCAACATAAAATCGAATCACATCCGAGAGATTTTATTTTTAATCAAGTTTAAATCATTTTTATATTTTCTAAGGAAAGAGACAGCTTATAAGTGTATACACAGTATGTGTACGATTTATATTCAAATAGTAGGCCACGCCTGTTTTTTTTTTTATATTTATATTATTGTTGTTTATCTCTTATGTAACAATAAATATATTTTTTCTCCTCTTCTTTTTCGTCTCAATATATGTATGTATATGTATATGGATGTGTATATAAATGTTTCTTGTTGTTGTACTTTTTGGGGGTTTCTTTGACGTTTTAACAAAAATAAACTCGATCGAATATGTATAAATATTTTATCTTTTGTTTATATATAAATAAAGTTTTGTTTAACTAAATCCACGCTTTATTTACATAAAAATCAAACCAACATAAAGTAAATTAACACATAATTAAATGGACATTTTACGAATGTTATTTTGAAACAAAAACATCAAATATTGACGTATCAAAAGCGGTGTTTCTTTGGTTTGCCGTAGTATGACGCGTGAATTGTGCGGGAATAACACTTTTATATAGAAAAAATGTACGTCTATGATGATTATTACTCTGTATTCAGATAGTAGAATATATACAAAGATTAAAATGTGTACGATCATTTGTTCAAAAACAAAAAAAAACCGTGAGAATTATTTACGTAGATATTCTATTATTTGTCTTTATATATTCAAAATATAAATTACAAACGAATTATTTATTTATTTAAAGTTTGTTTAAAATTAAATATTTAACTTTAACAAATAGTAAATTATGAATGATTTTAAATAATTTGTTTTTTTTTGTTTTAAGAAAATTAATTTTTAATGAATGAAACATTAGGTTCTTTATGTGTGTCTCTCTCTCTCTTTATAGTATAAATATTATTTTTATTTTCAATTCTCCATAAAAAAACATAAATAAATTATTAGAAATTTATGTTTTGTTTGTTTTAATAAAACTTATATATGTACATACGTATATTATGAATATGTAACAATAAGCTATGAGCAATGATTTATTGCTGCGTACATAAAACATAATAAGTAAATAAATATATAATATTTCATCTGGCAAATTACGTTTTATAAAAATTGGCACGAAAATTTAAATTAAACAGATTTGTATAAAAAGTGCTGGGGAGCGCCAAAGAGGCTGATCCACCACATGCAGGAAAGATAACACGCAACGGAAAACGTTTTCCTTTTATACATTTTAAACATATGACGCGCATTATTGGTCTATTGCAATTCTGACGATCGTTTGCGATTAATGAGGGTGATCGTAAAAATAGTGATCTCGTTTGTTATATCAAAACTGTTATTGGGGAATCAATCTTATCTTTAAATCATAAACTATATATAATATCACATTGTATTAAACTTGATCTTTCGATTGAATGAAAGATCAAAGCGAAACTGTTTCCTTTTGGTAAGGGACATTTTTTTAATTATCATCTAATTAGGAGTATTCGCCAAACCCAAACTATATGAAGATCGTAAAAAGCGTGATCTTTATTTATTTGATCAATATCGAAGCCAAACTGTTTGCTTTTTTTATACGATCATAAAGTATTTGGTCAACGATATTTTTTGGCGATCAGGTAATATACATAAGGATGATCGAAAAAAAGGCTTTCTCCATTTACTTTATAGTTTTTTTCAGAGGTTATAATTTGAACTATAGTAGCTAAGTTAATTGAAACATTAGAAAGATGCGAACTACTTGTTCTTTACAAGACACCTTGCCAAGCAAGAAACAAGTAAGGAAGTTTCGGTTGACTGTTGTGCTTACATGGATTTTCTCAAACCTTTAACTTCTAAACGATTACTTAAGGAAACCGTTGGCAAATATACGATATCCCACTTTCCGACTGTCGATCTAGCCCTGAGTTTTTCAAATTTAGCGTACGTTTATTTAACCTGAAAATTTATCTATAAAAATTCGAACGTTTGGAATTGTAGAAATATTTTTTAAATTCTAAATACTTTGGAATTTCCCAATTTTTTAATTTTTAATACCAATCATAATTGAAAATTTAAAAGTTTTGTTGTGAATTTTGCCATTTACCATTTTGTAGATTTGATGACCGATTGTGGTCCGATGACCGATTGTGGTCACGATGAAAATTCTATTAAGAAAAATATATTAAATTCGCAATAAAAATTTCTTTCGATGCTGGAAGGGGCATAACGAATACGTCTAGATTCGCAAATTAAATTAGTTATATTTTAAAATGTACAACAAAATTGTGACGTCTAACAATATTGGTTCACTTGGTAGATATAAACTAATTGGAAAAATTGTGTAACTTTTACTATGTATTTTGATAGAAAGATGTCGATCTCCTTAATTGTTACTCGTTATTACGAATTTTGTGAATTTCAGTGTCATTTGGCTTGACCGTTTAATATTACAATATACAAGTAAGCGGTTTATTACGTTTGAAATTCATTTAAAGAATTGGATATCTTGTCACAACTCATCCTCAAATTAATTAACAAAATTGGTAATACATAATTGGAAAATTTCTGCTCAAATTATGAAACAACTCGCTTAACGCGGATTTCAATATTTGTTGTTCGTTATTACGGTTATTTTGCCGAAACGCTTAGTAGACTATTCTAGGTTCCCTTAATTTGCTTTTGAGGTACATTTAACGAAGTAGTTTTAGAAAATTTATGAAAACTGGTTATTACGTAGTTTGAGTAAAAATGTTGTTATATTTCCACCATAATAGCTTAAATATAAATTGGTTAACAAAATGCTTAAAAACATTCTGGGTTCACCCAAATTGCGAAATAGTTTACTAGACACTAATCTACTCGTTATTAAGAACTTTTTGGATCTGAAAATTATCTGGCTGCAACGCTTAATAGATTACTTGTTCCACTTGTTGAGTGGTTTTCGAAAAATTATTATTACGCAGTTTTAGTAGAAATTTAGTCATACCTCACCTGTACCATATCTCGACACCTTTTCCATATTTTGTAATAATTATTCGAATATTATGAATTTGAAAACCTAAATAATCTTAAACGATTAACTATCCTCTATATTGTTGCTTATAATTATAACTTTAGAAGTACATTTAATAAAGGATTCTAGAAAAAATTGATTATGACGTAGTCGTTACTCTTTATTAAGAATTTCACAGATTTCTTTGATTATTGTCTAGTTTGAGTTGAAATTTGGTCACAACGCATCAAATGGCTTTTGAATATTCATCGAATTTTTTGAAGTTGATAACTTAAATAAGCTTAAATGATTAGTCGTCATGTAAAGAAATTTTGCCATATCTCACTCGTACTAAAATTACATTAGTTAACAAAATTCGTCATCTATTTCCATATTTGCTATTCATTTCGGCAATAATGATTCCTCTCGATGCCGCCATTGAAAAGAAAACCGTGATACGGGGCTTGTGGAGTCACAACGAACACATCTAGATTGGCAAATCGCTTATTTTAAAATGTACAAAAAATTATGGTGCCTAACAATATTGCTTCACTTGGGATGCGTAAAATAATTAATTAGAAAAATTTAGGAACTTTTATTATGTATTTTGATAGAAAATGGAAAAATCCACTCAATTTGAGTGAAAAAAATGCATATTTTTATATTTAATCATTGCTTATTTTTGTATGTCAATTTAGTTAATAAATGCAAAATAACGTAAAATTTCCACTCAAACTACGTTATTATGAATTTTGTGAATTTCAATGTCATTTGGCTTGGCCGCTTAATATTACAATATACAAGTAAGCTGTTTCCGCTGTCATCCGTAAATTAATTAACAAAATTTGTAATATCTGAAAAATTTCCGCTCAAACTACGAAATAACTCGCTCAACGCGGATTTTAATATTTGTTGTTCGTTATTACGTTTATTTGGTTGAAACGCTTAATAGATTACTCGTATGTTGCTTTGAATTACTTTGAAAGTACATTTAACGAAGAAGTTTTTGAAAAACTGGTTATTACGTAGTTTGAGTGAAAATTTTGTCATTTCAACCGTACTAGCTTTAATATAAATTGGTTAACAAAATGCTTTATAACGAAAAATGTCCACCTAAATTGCGTAATAGCTTACAATAGACACTGATCTACTCATTATTAAGAGCTTGTATGTTGCTTTTAACAACTTTTAAAACGTATTTAACGGAGTGGTTTTAGAAAAATTTATTATTACGCAGTTTTAGTAGAACTGTTTGTTACACATTATTGATTGTTATGCGAATATTATGGATCTGAAAACCTTAACAATCTTAAACGATTATCCATTACTCTATTGTTGCTTGTAATTATAACTTAAGAATGGATTCCCGAAAAATTGATTATTACGTAGTTTGAGTTGAAATTTTGCCACATTCCATATTTGTTAGTCATGAAGACTCGACACCTATTTCCATATTTAAATGCTTAAATGCTTAACATAACATGCTTATTTAACAAACCGATTTCCAAAAAACTTGTTATTACGTACTTTGAGTTTATATTTTGCGATATCTCATCCGTACTAAATTACATGTAAATTAGTTATCAAAATTCGTCATTTATTTCCATATTTGTTATTTGTTTCGACACTCGACGCTTTCTGCTTTGGTTACTCATTATTAAGAATATTTGTTACAGAATTATCTGGCTTAAACGCTTAATATATTGCTCGTACCCTTATAGAAAAATAGGTTGTTACGTAGTTTGAGTGAACATTTTGCCTTCAATCATCCGCACTAACTTTAACGAAATTTGTTAAAGCTCTTATTTATTTTACTTTATGTTTGTAGTTTACGAATAGCTAGGTTTAAATTAAATGTTTGGCGGCTGTTCTAACGAAACTGCATATCTCTTTTGAAACACCTCTAGTCTGTTTAGGCGTGCTAGGATATTTTTGGCGACGAACTTGAAGAGAAAAACATTGGCTTGACATCAGAGTGACTTTTGATTAACAAAAATTTCTCGTTATTACATTGTTTACGATCAATCAAAGACAAAAAATTAGAAAGTTTTGATATTTAAATTAAATTTGATAGAAAATTCAAAATTACTCAATAGAAGTAAAAAAAACTCAATAATATGAAAGGGATTTTAGTTTGCAATTGAAATGAAATTTAGTTAACATACATTCAAACTTGAAATTCGTCACCGTTCTCAATATGTAGGAGACTCTTTATTACGAATTTTATGGGTTTGAAAATTATTTAATGTTGCTCATTATTGTTTTGGAAATACATTTATCGAAGTGGTTTTCGAAAAATTGATTTTTGCGTAGTTTGTACAAGTTTAATGTAAAGTAGTTAAGAAAATTCCTAATAACACAATCCACTCAAACGTAATGAGTTAATAACTGACCATTATTACTTCGTTATTCCGTCATTTTGTAAATTTAAAAGTTATTTGGCCTAATAGCTGCTTTTTTCAACCCCTGCTTATGCTGGTTAATACTTTTGAAATACATTTGATATGAATAAGGGGATTTAGAGAAATTGGTTTTTTCGCAATATGAGTGGAAATTTTGCCATGACTTATCCATCAAATTTGTTGAACATCTTTAGCGATTTTATTTGAATAGCTAAATTTAAACCGTTGTCAGACCCATTTGCAGTATCGTTTCGGTCTTAAATATTTTTTTTTTTTTTGACTAATTTCTGGATTCAACTTCTATTAAACAATCAACGCATTGATAAAGTGCTCTGCAAAGATCGGTTATTGCTTAGCCTGATTGGAGGGCTTATAGTTTATGTTTTATAACATTTTTAAAAATTATTCAATACTAAGTATTATAGTTTATGAAAAGCTGTGTTGGTTTCTGTTCAATGTTCGGTTAAGGAAAAATTTGTTAAATATTGTGGTGCAATTCGCAACAATTGAGAAAGTTTATGTATGTGAATTTAATAAATATTAATTGAAAATTACTCAATTTACGTAAAAAGCACTCAAATTTATCATTGGATATTATTTTCAAGTTTAGAATATTAATATTTTAGCCTAAAGTTGAATAGCAAATAGAGCTAACAAAATTCGTAGCAATACAAAATTTACCATTAAACTACTCAATAACCGATTTTGGGTATTTGAAAATTACTTGGTTTCAATTCTTAGCAACCTGTATAACGCATATTACTTTTAAAATACGTTAAACGACATGGTTTTCAATATGTTGGTTCTTACGTAGTTTGAGTGGAAATTTTATCTTCGATATATGGTTTTTACGTAGTTTGAGTGAAAATTTTATCACATCCCTTTCGTACTAATTTAATGTAAATTGGCTAACAAAAGATATAATAACCCAAAGTTTCCACTTAAACTACGTAATAACTGTTCAATATTCGGCTAAGGGATATTTTTTAAACGCCTGTGATGCCATAACGTATATGCTTTAATACTTAATTTAGAAGAAAATTATGAAGCATTGTTAGGCTCACGGATTAGAAAAATTTAGCAAAGGGAAAATGATTCAATTGATTCGATATTTCTAAGTTTGGAAATTTTTACATTTTATAGTAACTATGTTATAGTTGGTTCTCGTCATTACGAATTTTTAGGCTCTAAAAATGATTTGACTTAAACATTTAATACAATATATTACTCGTACATTGCTCATTACTTAAGAAATACATTTCACTAAGGGAGTTAAAAAAATTGGTTATTACTTAGTTTGAGTGGAAATTTTATTACATCTCATCCATATTAACGTTATTGTATAATTTTTTTATGAGATAAATATTTTCTAAAAATGTAACTTAACATCAACCGGACAAACATAACATTTTAAAACGGTTTTAATGCGGTGCACTTTAAAATTCGGTTATTACGTAGTCTGATTTGAAATATTTAGATTGTTTTTATTAATGTGTTGGAAACATATTTACTCGTTATTACAAATTTTGTGAATTCGGAAATCTTATTCGATAAATTGGTTATTGCGTAGTTTGAGTGGAACTTGCATCACATCTCATTTGTACAGCAAATTTTTTAATGTATGTATTTTGACAGTAGATGTGTACCAAAAAATATTAAAATCAAACGCTCACATACTCTTTGTTGCCCACCGCTGCACATTAAATTTCTTCATACAAGTCATAAGTGTAAAGCTGCAGGTTTAGACGATTTTCTTATTTTATTCAATCAAAATATGTATACGATCATATGACAGGTTTGTGTCTATTTCATGTGACATGGTTTTCAATATGTTGGTTTTTACGTAATTGGAGTGGAAATTTTATCTTCGATGTATGGTTTTTATGTAGTTTGAGTGAAAATTTTATCATATCCCTTTCGTACTAATTTAATGTAAATTGGCTAAAAAAAGATATAATAACCCAAAGTTTCCACCCAAACTACGTAATAACTGTTCAATATTCGGCTAAGGGATATTTTTTAAACGCCTGTGATGGCATAACGTATATGCTTTAACACTAAATTTAGAAGAAAATTATGAAGCATTGTTAGGCTCACGGATTAGAAAAATTTAGCAAAGGGAAAATGATTCAATTGATTCGATATTTCTAAGTTTGGAATTTTTTACATTTTATAGTAACTATGTTATAGTTGGTTCTCGTCATTACGAATTTTTAGGCTCTAAAAATGATTTGACATTTAATACAATATATTACTCGTACATTGCTCATTACTTATGCAATACATTTTACTAAGGGAGTTAAAAAATTCGTAATTACTTAGTTTGAGTAAGCCATCTCATCCGTATTGACGTTATTGTATAATTTTTTTATGAGATAAATATTTTTTAAAAATGTAACTTAACATCAATCGGACAAAGATAACATTTTAAAACGGGTTTAATGTGGTGCACTGTAAAATTCGGTTATTACGTAGTCTGATTGGAAGTATTTAGATTGTTTTTATTAATGTGTTGGAAACATATTTACTCGTTATTACAAATTTTGTGAATTTGGAAATCTTATTCGATAAATTGGTTATTACGTAGTTTGAGTGAAACTTGTATCACATCTAATTTGTACAGCAAATTTTTTAATATATGTATTTTGACAGTAGATGTGTACAAAAAAATATTATAATCAAACGCTCACATACTCTTTGTTGCCCACCGCTGCACATTAAATTTCTTCATACAAGTCATAAGTGTAAAGCTGCACGTTTAGACGATTTTCTTATTTTATTCAATCAAAATATGTATACGATCATATGACAGGTTTGTGTCTATTTCATGTGTGTAATTTTACATATAAGAATATCTAAAATGTTATTTTTATTTTTTTTTTATGAATGAAAATATATTTTTATTTCAAAAAAAAAAAATCGGAAACGGAAATATAAAAAAACTAAAAATAAATAAATAATTTTTATATTTTTACTATATTGTCGTCGTCGTCGTCGTATATTAGAAAGAAAACTTACATTTATATATTTATAAACAACAAAACTAGATACACGTTTAAATATGAGTAGTTTTTTATTTTTTTTTTGGTTTGTTATATTAATGAATGAACGATTTGATGAATGAATTTATGGATGAAATATGATCGACTGTAAATTTAGTTAGGTAGACAATGCGATGATGATTAAATGTTTTTTATTTTATTTTTGTCACTTGCAGGTTATTCATCACATAATCGAAATGATAGCACATCACCACCCTCTTCAATACAATCCGGGATATCACCTAGTATACAAAGTAGTGGCGGCGGTGGCAGCGGTGGAGGTAGCGGTGGTGGAAATAATAATAATAATAACAACAATAACAATAATATTAATAATAATAATGGCAATAGTGGACACAACTTATCAACTTATATGCAAATACAAATGCAAAGAAGTGCGGCAGCTGTTGCTGCGGCCGCCGCTTATCATGGTCTCAAAGAGGAGCCAAGTAATTTAGGTGCCAATAATTATCAAACAAATTTAGGTGGTGGTAGTGGTGGATCACCTGATGATATACCAAATTATGTTATGCCAAATTCCGGTAGTTTTGATGAACACGAATATCATTCAATTCCGGACGATGCCCCATCCCAACCACCGTATCTAGAGGGTAGCCCAGAATTTTATTCGGGCATGATGGAACAAAAATATAATCCACACTATCATAAAAGTCCGTATTCAAGAGGTAAACATGAATATATTGTATAAAATCAATGATATTGTATTAACGATTTTTTTTTTGTATATAGGACGCTATCACGAGTCATATCACGATTATCCATATGATGCGCCACCATTTCAAACAGTTCCTGGTAGTACACAAATAACGCCCGCCGATCAATGGAATTCACATCCACCACATCCGGAACTTCATCATCCCGCGTATATGGGCCCAATGGGTCTGGATAAAACAATGTTAGGCAATTTTCCCGGACAAAGTGGTGCACCATTTTTTTCAGGCTCCGGTCCAATACAATTATGGCAATTTTTATTAGAACTACTAATGGATAAAACGTGTCAAAGTTTTATTTCATGGACGGGCGATACCTGGGAATTTAAATTAACTGACCCCGATGAGGTAAATAACAAACACACACACACACACACACACAAACAATTTAAACAATATTTAACACACAAATATTATTTATATGTATATAGGTTGCAAGGCGATGGGGTCAACGTAAAAATAAACCGAAAATGAATTATGAAAAATTGAGCCGAGGTTTGCGTTACTATTATGACAAGAATATAATTCACAAGACGGCTGGTAAACGTTATGTATATAAATTTGTATGTGATATTCAAAGTATTACAGGGTATGTACGATTTAAAAAGCACAAAATTATTTATTTTAATAAATAATTTATTACGTTATTATTATTTATAGATATTCACCGGAAGAAATGTACGCTAGGTATGAATTAAAACCGGAGAAAAAAGATGACGAATAAAAAATGTTGCGTTGCTCGTCATGTCATATGTCATATACATACAAAAAACAAGAAAAAAAAAAACTTTACAAATCTGTGTAATTTCGCTACTTCCCGCTAGATGGTAATAATAATTATATTTTTTTATATTATAATGTAATTTTTAAATTATTGTTTTTATTATAAATAATTCTTTTATTTTTTTTGTAATAATTTTAAAATTAAAAATTAAATAAATAATTGGCATATTAAATTTTCCAATGGTGCCTTTTATTATATTCGTCGTATTATAATTTTGTAAATATCGATATACATAAATATGCATATATTAATTTTATTAATTAAATTATTTAATAAATAATTTTTTTTTTTTTTTTGTATTGATTAAATATTTTTACATTTTTCATTTTACGTCAAATACCTATATATATATATTTAAAATTAAAGCTTTAAATAAAGAAAATATGTATGTACACATAAATACTACTTACCGTGTGCTGCCAGCCAATGATGTTGGGTATTACATAGTTCGTAAAATTATTTAGGCACGGATTTAATGTAAAATACTTGTTGGCTAATAATCATCCGTTGGTGAGTTTATAATTTCCCCGTACTCTTGTGACGTGAAACACATGCACACACACACACACCCCCACACAAATTATAAATTTCATCATCATTTTTAATTATTAAAAATAAATTTAAGTAAAGCAAGAAATGTTTATTGTATAAAAATGTTTTTAGGTTCAAGTAAAACAAAAATTTTATCATTTTAAAATCGTTTTATTTAATTATAAAAAGAAAAAAAGTTAAATGTTTTGTGCATATTAAATATAAATAAAATAAATTAAAAATTATTTCATTTTACAATATATATATAAATAAATATATTAATTATTTTTAAAATAATAATTTTAAATAAAACATTTTGTGATAAGAAGTTTTATTTTGTAATTCTATTGATTATAAATTGAAATAAATTTTAAAATTAAAAATGAAAAACTATTTCTATTATTATAAATAAATTTAAGTATAAATATAAATATTTCAAAAACCGTAAATAGGAAACAAAATAAATACAAAACAAAAAAAATATAAAAAATGAAGAAAAAACTTATAAAATATAAAATTAAAAATTATTATAAAAAAATTGTATAAAATTTATTGAGTTTTAATTATTAAAGATCATCGTACGTTTCCTGTATAGCAGCGCGCTACTAAACCTTATGATTTACGATCGATCGCAAAAAAGCATTAAATATTATGCTCTCGTCACCGGATATGTGATGATCTTGTAAAATAGTAATGATCACAAATTTAAAAAAAAACAAATCGGATTTAATTAATATCAGATCGCATACTTTATTCATATGATTGGTGATCTTTAAACCTATTCTGTAACTGGTTTGTGTCTAGTTATAAAAAGAAAATTTATGAAAATGTTCGCGATCGTCATTATTTTATGTGATCGCAGATAAATAAACTTTACAGGTTAACAATATTTAGATTTTAATAAAGCAGGCACTAAATTAGCATTTTTAATTTTCTAAAGAGTTCCCAATTAACCTCTTTCCTCCTAAGATAGAATCTGGAAATAACTAATTAATTAAATTAAGCTAATTTAACAAAGCTTATTGACTGTTTTAAGGTCAATAGTGTATTATCAATTGTCTTATCGTTTCTATGTGAACCATTTCGTTTGCTGATAACGTAAAAGATTTAACACTTTGAGACGAGTTATGGCCATCTGAAGATATTTTCGTAGGCAATTTTCGACAATCGTAGGTTGTTAATTTCCTCGGTAGCGAATATGTTTTTAACGTGGTCTTTTCGCGAAAGCTTTTCCTTATGAATTACAAAACGTTCTTTTTATCCTCTTTTCATAAATTTTGAAACGTACACCCTACAGGTTCTGCACTCAAAATCCAACCTTTAGTACTTTAAATTCCACCGTTCGTTAAATCAGATTCAACCGTTTATAAATCAAATTTCACCTTTTCATAATCAAATATATTCTCTAAGAAAAGTTGGGTTTGATTTCCAAAAGGATGAATTTAATTTACGAAAAGTTTAATTTTGAAGTGGAAGTCCTGTAGGTTTTTTAAAGTTATTCGTTTGACTTCAACTTAGTTAAGTATCAAAAGTAATTTAATTAACTAAACTGTTAATGAAAATTTCATACCGAAGCCATTTTGAAGACAGGGAAAATAAAAAAATTTACTTTCATAATTAAAAATAATTTATTCACCCTTATTATGATTGTCCAGTCGATCGAAAATCGGCACGACTCTGTGTTACATTTTTCCTTATTAGTGGTGTGTTGATTATAACTGTATTGTTTACTGTAACGCGATGGAGATGGACGTGTTTTTGTCTGTCTCCGTAAGTGAATTTTTTTTTTTTTTTGTTTTATTTTGTTTTATGTTGTAAGTTTATTTAGATTAAATTTAATTAATTTATATTAAGTTAGTGTTAATAGAAAAGTGTGCAAATTAAGTTAAAAGTGTTAAAATGAAGATTAAAAATGCAAAATGTTGAAATATACAATACGCGCATTTTATTTGACCGCGTCCCCGCTGAATTTCGAAAAAAAAAAAAATCACGGCTAAACATGTGACTCAAAACATGTTTGATATACAACATTGTAATTTACTTTAGATACTGGCATGAAAATTCACATTCACCAAATAAACAAAAATTTGTGTTTTGTCAAAATAAATTGAATGTACATGACAGTATCGATAAACTGTCAGAAATTAAAAATAAAATTTAGCGAAGATTTTATGAGCCTGGTGCTAAACACAATAACTAAAAAAATATTATTGGATTTTGAAAACCACGTACACAGCGGGTATTCACGAATACCAAAATGGAATTGGATTGGTCAAATAAAATGCGCCTAATGTGAATTTCGATTTCAATTACATACGGTCATTTCCAAATTCTTGATTAGTGTTCAAAAATTTTGTTTAGTGTAGTGAATTAATTTAAAGTGAGAAACGTGAGGAAACGTGGTGGAAAATAAGGAACGGTACCTAACTGGTATCGTTTATTAAGGTATGTATTTTCATATCACATAAACTAGTCTATATATGTATATGTGACATGAATTATGTAAAAAAATAAAAATTTGTTGTTCTAAAAAAAGTAAAAATAAGAAAAAAAAAATTTTTAAATTTATTAAGGTAAACGTACCAATTACCGTCAGTTTAAGAAACTTGTACACATTATTTTAAGATATTTTTTAGAGCTCAAATGTGTTTTAAAATAATTTACCTTCTAATTAAAGCTAATATTGTAAACAATAGTCTAAAACATTAATTTTAATGTTTTAATCATATTTTTATTGAAAATGAAAAGATTTTGTAACAATAAGTCTTCGCTCTTATTACCGGCATATTCGATTTATTTTTGTTCTAATTTTCGGCGACTGAGGTTCGTATTATTGGCATATTTAGATTCATGTACAAAATATTGAAAATAAAACAGCAAAATAATAGTTTTGGCAAACAAATTATTTATTTCGGTTCAATTTTCTAAATAATGAATAACTTACAAACAAGTACTTTTAATTCACAGTTACATAGTACATTATCACATTAAAATTCTTCAAATAATAACAAACAAATTAACAAAAACCCTTAATTCACATCTATTATCAGGTAATCAAGTAAAATAATTAAAATTAATAAAAAACTACAAAATGTTCTTTCGGAAGGCTTCAATTTCAGGTACGGCATATATACCTCTTACATTTAAAAGTGATGGTGGACTTATAAAGCAAGAGATTTCTTCTTCTTTATACCAAATAACATCGTCTTTATTTGGCCATCTCCAGTTTTGGCCACTCATTTGCATGATTTTTATAAATGCCTCTCCAGTTCTTATCTCCATTACAACTCCAGGAAAAAACTCTTCTTCGTATGCAACTATCACGAAATCACCAGGACACGATGTTTTCTTAATTTTTTTTAAAACTGAGTTTCCTGTTATGGAATCCTCATTGTTATTTTGATTTGATGGTCTTTTAATAACTGGTTTCTGTTCTTTTTCTCTTCCTTGTTTAAGTTTTTTTTCGCTCATCTCTCTTTACCGCTCTTTCCAATTTTTCAGCCAGTGCTCTTTCCTTTTCCATTTCCAAATTTTTGAGATATTCAAAATATTTATTTGATGTGATTGCGTCAGGTGTTATTTTCCTTCTTACATTTTTCTTCTTCTTTTCAGTAGGAGGATCCGGATAGTGAAAAGATTTCTTAAACCGCGTGGAGAAATCTTCTTTGAACGACAAATAAGAACAACCCGGCTGCGGAGTTGTACCGATAAGAAGTAGATCTTGTTCATCACTGTTTTTATCTGGCGTACTCATTACGAGTGCATTTGTTGCGTTCTGCGGTTCTTGTTGAGCATCAATACTCAAGTTTAAATCATCAAAAAATCGTACCGTTCCGTCATTATCAACGGTACAATTTAACACCTGATTCCCTACCCATATTTGGTCGTCTAACACAAGATCTAATGATTGATTTACTATCAATGATGGGTCACAATTTTCTTTGCTTGTCAAAATAACATCATCTTTCAAATCTTTCCAGAAAAGAAACAGATTTTCATCTTTTAACTCACCATTCCAGACTTCACCACTTTTCTGGAACATTAAAAGCTTTTCTAATGGGAGCCTTTTTTCCATGATTGCTAAAAAAGGCTGGTTGGTTTGATCCTTATTCTCATCATTCTGAGTGGGAATTTAAATGTTTTCAAAAGATGATGGTGCTCTTGCATTTTCCAAAAGCTTGGTGTAGTCGATAGTTTCAGAACTAAAGGGGTATAACCCGGACGTTCTGAATCCGTTTTTAATGGTTTCTTTTTTAAGTGCGCGGTCGAAGCAAGTTTTTAATAAAGGCGCAAAATCTTCTCTGTTTAATTTTAGACTTTTGCATTCAATTTTCCAGGACCGCAATAGATTCTTCCATTCAGTTTTAACTGAGTGAAAACATGCTACATCTAGCGGTTGCAGTAAATGTGTAGCGTTCGGGAGCAGTGCAATCAATATAATTCTGTGATCTCTACAGAATTCTGCTAACGGAAGTGACAGGTGAGAGCTGTGACCATCCAGAAATAGGCAAACGGGAAATTTTTTCTCCAATTTGATCAGCCACGGATAAAAAACATTTGCCACATATTCAAAAAATGTTTGGCAAGTCATCCATCCGCTTTCCGACTTGCCAACTCCCCAATCCACTGGAATTTTTTTTATTATATTGGCAGGTATTCTTTGGTACGTATAAACTACCATAGGTGGAGCTGATTCTCCATCAGCGCAAACAGTAACCAACACTGTTAGGCATTCCTTCTCGTCATTGGCAGTGCTGTTGTATACCTGCTTTGAACCTTTACGTACTAAGACAGCTTTTTCTTGCGGGGATAGGAAAAATGCGGTTTCATCTGCATTAAAAATCCGAGATGGATCGGTTAACACATCTTGGAAGTTTTCTTCCTCAATAAATGAAGTGATTTTGTTGAACCAAGCCCGTATTTGTGGTTCGGTGATACTCGTGCAACTTGCCGTTAAATTTTGCGATACTCGCTCCGTGATGATTGGATGCCTTTTAAGGAACAATTCATACCAATGTCTACCAGGTATTCCATTTTTAAATGAATTAGGCCGTTTTAGTTCCCTTATTAAAAGCGCCACACTATCTATTAATTGCGCTTTCGTTACAGGAAATCCCATCTTCCCCATAATAAGGACCCATTTAACTACGTATTCCTCTTCCTCTTGGCTTAAGATAGTTGGTGGCCCACTGTTTTTGTTGAATGGCGTTTTTCCTGACACTTTATCTTGGATGGTGGATCTAGGAACACCAAATTTTTTACTGGCAGCGTAGGCTGGCATTCCAAGTTTCACAGCTTCAGTTGCTTCTAGAAGCGACTGTCGGCTATAATTCTTCCGGCTGCTCTTCATATCTAAATGTAAACTACAACAAAAATCTCCAATTATCGGCATACTATACCCTTATTATTGGCATATACTTATAATTTTAATTCATTTATATTAAAACTTGAATTTATTTATCTGATACAATTTTTAAATGAACTACACTTGTATTTAGTTGGAAAATTATCTTAATTTTTTAATTAACAGTAATTAAATTGCTAGTTTTAATATTTTAATGTTGGAATACATGTTTCGCAATATCGGCATATTTTGCACTAATTTTCGGCATACCGTTTTTTTTTACTTAAACTGACATTACAAAAATTCATTTCGGTTTACTTTGATGAAAATTTAGTGTGCCGGAAATTAGTCAAAAGTTTAATTTGTATAAAAGTAATGAAATGATATTAATAAATTTTTAATACACTTAGTAGTATTTAACAAAAAAACGTATTATTAGTGCAATTGCTTGAACCTATTATCGGTTTTATGCCGAAAAAACAAACATGCCAAATTATTTCCTAACGTATTTTCGGCAGGTTAATTATATTGATTTTTATTTAAACTTACCGAAATTCACAAATATTTTTTTGATTTTAGGCACAACAATGAGTTGAACAATTCAACAAAACTACACACTAAATAAAAATGAGTAAAAAAACGGTTTAAATCACTTAAGAGGAATATTAAACCACTTGTACTAAATAGTCAACGATGCACGACCAATTCCACTATACTACTAAAATTATAGAACGCGTTGCGATGAAACAAAATAACGGTAAATTAACGATCCCGATCGAAATGTTCGTCTCTGTCTATTATCAAGGGAATATCGATTTTTCGAAATATAGTTATCTCAGATCGAGAGAAGTGAATATTTTCTTATTATTTCTCGTTTTTCGTAAAACTGCCGATAATTGGACTACTGACGGAAATTGGTACATTTCTTACGACTAAGTTATTACAACTCATTTAGCAATTTTTCTTTCTTATTTTAACTCTCTGTTAGTTGGGCTATAACACAGTAGTTATTCCCAGTGGGCCCAGATCTTCCCCGGTTAGATCAGCAACTTTCAGTCCTGAGGAATTAAATCAAGCGGTTTCGTTCTCTTTAGCCGTCTTGCCACTGCGCTGTCGACGTCGTTGACAATATGTTGAATATCCGTGTTTTCATGGAGTTGTAAACGCTGGATACATTTTTTTGCAATTTTTGTGATTTCTTCATTGACGGTTTCCATCTTTAGATCCCTATGTAGATTATCGTTTCTAATTTACCAAGGTGCATTGACAATGCATCGCAGTATTTTGTTCTGGAACGTTTGTATAATTTTAACGTTCGTTTTCTTTGTGCATCCCCAGAGCTGGATGCCATACGTAGGTTCACACAGGCTTAAGTATTTGCCTATATAAAATCAGCTTATTGTGAATGGTAAGCTCACTATTTCTTCCAATGAGCCAATACATTTTTCTGAACTTTATATCCAATTTTTGTCTTTTTTTCTTGACATGCTCTTTCCATTTTAACTTGGCGTCGAGCGTCGTACCTAGGTATTTTGCCGTGTTCGCATATGGTATTTCCTGCCTATTTATGTAAATATGTAAGTGATCAACTTTTAGATAGGTGAATATTGTGTGAATTGATTTTAGCTCATTCAATTTTAATCTCCATTTTTTTGTCCAGTGGACAATCTCATTCACAGTGTGCTGTAATTTGCTGGTTGTTTCTTCGATTGTATTTCCAACCGCCAAGATTGCTGTATCATCCGCAAAGGTTGCAATATCTGTTTCTCCAGTAATAGGTATGTCTCTCGTATAAAGTAAATACAAGACTGGTCCGAGCACGCTCCCTTTTGGTACGCCTGCTTTAATTCTCTTGAATGATGAGAACTCTCCTTCATATTTCACTCTGAAATACCTCTCTTCATTGTATGATTTTAATATCTCATAGAACTGTTTAGCAAGGTCGCGATGTAATTTATATTCCAGTCCTCGATGCCAGACTCGGTCAAAGGCCTGGGCAAAATCAAGGAAAACTCCAGAACATACCTTTTTGTTTTCAAACGTCTTCTGGTGGAGTGTTTCTCTCTGAAGACCAAATTGATCTCATCCTTTTGAGGAGTAATTTTTCGAAGAGTTTGGACAATGATGGTAATACAGATATAGGGCTGTATGACGTTTTCTCATTAGGTGGATTATTAGGCTTAGGTATCATAATAATTTCTGCTATTTTCCACTGCTGAGGAACATATTTCATTCTAAAAGCAACGTTAATTATGTGTGGCAACTTCTTAAGACATTTTCCTGGCAAATTTTTAATAACTTTTCTTGTAATAAGATCGTTTCCAGGAGCCTTTTTTGCATTTAGGTTATGTTTGATTTCATTTTTGAGTTCTTTCATTGTAACTGGTTGTATGTCTATACTCATCTTCTTTTTGCATTAGAAAGGTATTTTCATCTGCTGTTTGTCTAGTCAAAGGTTGAAATGTCTCTTCCAGAAGTTCAGCAAAAAGATCAGCTTTATCTTTGGGGCTTTTGGCTCAGGTATTATCTGCTTTTTTAATTGGCGGCACCTGCTCTTTTGGTCTCTTTAGTCCCTTTGTAGCTTTCCATAAAGAGTAATCGCTTTCTTTGTGGCCAGAAAGATTTATTAAATATTTGTTAAAGCTTACTGCTTTGGTTTCTTGTATAACTTCTGCAGCTTGTTTTTGAGCTGATTGAAGATAGTTTTGGCTCTCCGGTGCTCGCACTCCTAGTGTTTTGTTTGTATCCGTTGGCCAGTAAGTAGGAATATCACTTGAATGAAATTCGCAGTTTATTTGATGTCCAGCTTCTAATAGTTAATCGTTTC
Organism: Tipula vernalis; assembly: GCA_958295665.1. Taxonomy (NCBI): domain Eukaryota; kingdom Metazoa; phylum Arthropoda; class Insecta; order Diptera; family Tipulidae; genus Tipula; species Tipula vernalis. The sequence goes on along the minus strand of OY282558.1, from coordinate 447,216,295 downwards.
AATGCGTATGTTTGGCATTGAAGTCTCCTCCTATGACGAAATTTGAACCCATCATTTTGAGCATTGAAAGGTAATCATCCTTTTTAAGTTGATGCCTTGGTGGACAATATATCGCAGCAACCCGCATCTTCTTGTAATTGTTTAGTTGCACGCGATTTGCATTGTCTCTATTTCGAGTTTGACATCTTCGAAGTGTTTGATATTTTCTCTGATGAATAATGTTGCTCCACCCCTAGCTCTTTCTGCTTGATGTATAGAATGGTAACAAGAGTAACCTGTTATTTTTGCATAAGACTTTCTAGTGAAATGGCTCTCTGCTATTAAGCATATATCAATGTTGTCTGTATTCAAAAAGATTTCTAGCTCTGGAAGATGCTGTAGAAGTCCATTAGCATTCCAGGTTAATATTCTTAGTGTTTTGTTAATTTTTTTTGAAGTGAAGGATCAGAAGATAAAGCAACTTTTTTGCTAGAAATCTTCTTAATTTTTTCTCGATTTCCTACTTGTTGTTCAAGATTAACTTATCTCTTGTTTAGAAACTCTATATTTTCTTCTATTTTAGAAATGCGATTGACAATAGCATTCAAGGTGTTTTGCATTGTTGTCATAGCTTGTTGAATTCCAATATTTTGATCTGTAGGCCCAGGTAGTCCTTGTCTGGCTGCTTGTGAGTATGAGAATCCCTCTGCCACTTTCGCACTATGGAACGTACTGACAGTTTTTGTCGGGATTTTTTTTTCTTTCGTTGCTCTCTTTGGCTGGTTTTTGTTTGTCCTATTTTACATGTTTTGCAATGTTTTGGCTACTTCTCACCCTTTATAGCTAGCAGGATGGGTTCCTTGGCAGTTAGCACATTTTGCTGGAGTGTTCTTATATACTACACATTCTTTAGTGTCATGCCACACATTTTACGCATCTGATTTCACGATTGCAGTATTTTTGCGTGTGGTTGTATACCTGACACTTTTTGCATTGTGGTATGATCCCTGTGCCTTTTTCAATGGCTCCATTCGAACAACCATTCCCAAGATGTTCCTAATGTTGAATATGTTCTCAATTTTCTCTGAGTTTGCAAAGGTCAGAGTAAATAGTGGTAACTTTATTTTATTAACAATACTCCCTCCTTTGCCGGTAGACTTCCTTTCAGTTTTACACATATTAACTGCATCTAAGATCGTTAATTTTTTTTTTTGAGGTCTTCAATTATCTCATCTGGTGTGCATGTTTGATGTAGACCCCTAGCAACTACTCTAATGGGTCTGGTATTTTTGTCTTCATATGTATACCATTGGAGACCTTTATCATTCAATACAGTTGAAAGTTTTCTATAACCGTCTGGATCAGGCATATTTACGATATGTTCACACTAGTGTTCATTTCTGGGGACGACTCAGCTTTCCTTTTACTGGAAGAACTTACTTCCTGTGTTTTTTGCTTTTTTAGAGCCCTTTTTGACTTTTTCATTATCCAATTGATCTCCCTTTCTAAATATTCCTCGTCGGTTTGGTACTCAATTAAGTTAGCACATTCCGTTTCTTTGTTGTTGTTTTCCTGGTTTAGGGCTTCTACTTCAACCGAAACTTCATGACCAGTTTGGTAGTTCATCTTTAGATTATGTTTAAGGTTTTTAACTTCTTCTTCAAGAAGTTGTATATGGTGCTGCATCCATTGAATTGCTTTATTTAATACTTTATTTTCTTGTCTAGACTCGGCTAGAGCTTTGATTACTTCCTCAAATTGAGGGTTATTATTAGTTACTTGGGACGCAGTCGCGACTGTCGCAGCGCCTTTAGTTGTAGTGTACAACTACTTACATTTGGAACCTTTAGAATTGGTGATCTTAACATTTTCGTGCTCTTAGGAAAGTTGTTCCCTTTATTTTGCAATAGTTGGTCCCCCTCAGGATCCATGGTATCGGCATCCAACGATGATGATTGATTTGATGCTGTTAGAGACACATCCGTCACGTTTTCAAATTTCGTTAGGTTATTATTATTATTTCCTATCATTTTTATTCCCACGAGTAGCCCGAGAAGTAACGGTCACCCATGAAAGAGCTCTGCATTATCATGGGAAGGCTACGGGTTTAAACCGAACGTCGCCAAATTTGGAGTTCAGCGACTAAGCACCCTCTTAGCCACGCAGCCATCGGTGTATGTAGTGCCACCTTAGCTTGGGTGTGCTAGTTTTTGGTCCGCCCCGAGTATTTGATTTCCCCGGTACCTGCCATATCTGGCCAGCTTTCCTCTATCCGCCACTTGGAGAGGTGCCTGATAGGGGAACTAGCAAACCCCACACAGGAATAAGAAAAATGTGTCGTTAGAGAATTTCTGGTCTCATGAATGGACATGTTTTAATTTCTTCTTACTCTTTCTCGATCTTGTTTGTACATGTACATAAAAATAAATTTTTTTCATTCCTTGGGTATGTCAATGGATATACCAGAGGTATATAAAGATAAAAGATTATATTGCGTCATGACGCAAATGCTTATAAAAGTAGTAGGTTTTGTTTGTGTTTGTGTCGATATGGTGCGCCTTGTGTAGACATTTGTTTACGTTTAATTTACTTTTTGATTTTTATATAGATATTATATGTGATGATGTTTGGTAATTGGGGCGTGTGTGTGTATAAATATTTATTGTTGTATCAAAACCAACAAAAATGTTTATTTAATGATTAATTTTGGGCATATCGCTTAGTATTAATGGTTAATCGCGGAATAAACACCTGTTGCCTATATTATATTTACTAAGTATAATTAAGTGGGATAAAATACAGCCTGCGCAGTATTGTTGTATTGTTTAATAATATTAAATAAAAAAATGACTTGATGGATTATATTTTTATGTATTTTTTATTATAACAAAATTCTTATACACATGTATTTCACTTTATCTAATCGGAAAACTTCATCCGTCCATCACCCAAAAATGTTTACCACCACCATAATAAAAGCTAAAAGAAAAACTAAACTTCATATGACGTGAAATTGCATACATTTATATGGCATGCACCCAACAAGCATAAATATTGTCACTACAATAATTCAAGAAACAATTTCAACAATTTCCTCCTTTTTCTTGAATTATTCGTTATCCGCTGCAAGGCCCATTTCTCGCATATGTTTATACATTATATTACTTGTTACATCCTTTGTAAGTATATCTGCTTCTAAATCTTCAGATCGCTTGTAATTTAACTTCGTATTCCCCTTGTCGACTTCATCTTTAATAAAATAAAATTTCCGATTTATATGCTTAGTCCTCGAACTTTGCTTATTATTTTTTGTCCAATCTATGACTGCCTTTGAATCGGTATAAATATTCGTTGGTTTCTTGATTAATTCATGTTCTTCGATTTCTTCTATTAAATTGTTTATAAAATTTATTTCACATTGTGCATCACAAACTGCTATTAATTCCGCCTCCATAGTAGACAAAGTAACCATCTTCTGTTTTCCACTTTTCCAATTGATTAACGATTCACCAATTTTAATGATGTAACCGGTAAATGATTTACCGTCAGCTGTAGTACACCAACCAGCATCTGCCGTTGCACTTAAAAGTCCGCCTCTTCCACTTATCCTCAAATTGATATCTTTGGTTCCTCTCAAATACCTCAATACTCTTTTAACTGCCTGCCAATGAATTTCTCTTGGATCATTATTATATTGCGATAACTTTCCTATCGTATATGCTAAATCCGGACGTGTACCTTGTTTTGTTATGGACTATATAAAAGATTTATATTATTTATTGACATTATATTATATTTATTTATTTATTAATTCTTAAATATGGAGTAGGAATATCGAGCGTCACGCTTGTTCTGTCGTATCTGCCGCCCTCTCCAATCAAAGAAAGAAACATACTTAAGATATTTTAAAATTATACAATTCAAAGCAATCAATTCAAAAGCACAACTTTATAATTAAATATAGAAACAAAACTAAAAGTTAAAATTAAAAGACAAATCGGACCCATCTATTTATCCTTCCATACAATAACCTTTGAACTTTTCGGGCATCCTACTAATTCTCCTCGGACGAGTATATTGCTGTGTAGAAATTGAAGTCATTTCAGTAGTAGTTGGTAAAAATGCATCAGGGGCATGAGACGATACTGGAATCTGTGATGTAACATTCTGTCTTAAAACATTAACGGTGTTTAGATCATTAGATGAATCATCAACATTGACCGCATATGATCTATCCGTGATTCTATTTTCTATGGTCCCTTTTGTCCATAGTTTATTATTATCGGGATTTAATTGAACAAATACTGGTCCAATAGTCAATGGTGGAAGAGATTTCGTTTTTTGGTCATAATAGTATTTGGCCCGACGTCGATTCTCTTCCAGTTTCTCCGGAACATTTTTAATTATTTCGGGTTTAAAATTCGATGTTATTGAAGGTATTCCTGTTCGCGTTCTTCTTGACAGCATTCTCTGAGCTGGGCTCGAATTTCGAACGTGATTAGTTGAATAAGTTTTTGTAAAGATCTGTCATGTTGAGTTACCTGTCTAATATTCTCTATTCTTTCGTCGGTTATATTTAACCCTTGTACTGGATTAACATTCTCAATTAGATGTATAATTTTTTTTCACAAGGTATTATATCATTATCATCATTTTCTACTGGCATTCTTGATAGTCTATCTGCAATAATATTGTTTTTTCCTTCTATAAACTCCAATTTTAAAGAATAACGTTGCAGGATCATTAAGATTAACTGAAGTCGCTTCGGTGCTTTAAGCAATGGCTTTTGAAAAATATTGATCAAAGGCTTGTGATCAGTTTTTACGGTACACATATGACCAACGATCATCTGGTCGAACCTGATGCACGCAAACACAATCGCGAGCAACTCTTTCTCTATCTGAGCATAATTGCGCTTTGTAGCCGTCAATGTTCTGGAAGCATATGCGATAATATCGTCTTGTTGAAATAATGCAGCGCCCAAGCCAGAGCTACTCGAATCACACTCTATTGTAATTGGCTTAGTACAGTCAAAATACTTCAAGGTTTTAACATTCCCAACTAGGAACCTTAATTTTTTGAACTCATCCTCCCGAGTTTTTGTCCAAATCCAAGGAGTATCTCTTAATAATATGATGAAGAGAGTTGAATGGTATTATAAAGGTTTGGAATAGACGAAGATTCACTCTGATGTTGTATGTTATTATAATAGTATACGTTTTATTAATACTCAAATTTATTATTTAATATACGTTATAATTATTTCTTATATCAGACATATATCAGTTTTAATGTTACACACTCAAAAAAATATTTTAACAACTCTACACATTGTTACGAATTACCCGACAGGCCACACATTCGTGTGTTCGCTGAGTGTTTAGGCATTACGCCATATCAGTTGTCGACATCGCCTACTAATATCCGCCCGCGATGAAGACACATCATTCTCAGAAATTTCTCATGCAGTTGCTTGTCCAGGTTTTTGTGAAAATATCGGCCAGCTGGTCCTGCGAACTTACATGTTCCAATTTGATGATTCCATCCCATGTCAATTCTCGAAGAAAGTGGAACTTAGTGTCAATATGTTTACTGCGACGAGTTTCAGGATTCTTGGAAATCATAATCGTGCCCAAATTGTCCTCGAATATTTTAATTGGGAGAGGCAACTCCAATTTCATATCACAAATTACCTTTTTCAACCACAATGCTTCACTTACTGCTGTACAAGCAGCAACAAATTCCGCCTCACACGTTGAGAGTGTTACTACACCTTGTTTCCTGGTTCCCCAATTTACTACGTTACCAAAAACTTTGAGTACATATCCACTAGTTGACTTTCGATCAGTACTATCATTCGCCCAGTCAGCGTCGGCGTACCCAATCAAAACATCTTCATTATTTCTTGAAAATTTTAACTTAAAATCGGGGGTGACTTTTAAGTATCGAAGCAGCCTTTTCAAGTGTTGATAATGTTCATCGGTTGCACAATCCTGGAAACAACTTAGGTATCTAAGTGCAAAGCAAATATCGGATCTACTTCCCAACATTAAGTATATCAGACTGCCCAATAATTCACGGTAAGGCAGATTTGTTAATTGTTGGTCAGTGCCCTTGGTGAGTTTTAAATTTTTGATCATTGGTGTAGGCGATGAATTACAATCAGACATTCCGAAACGTTCGAGTATGGCATCAATGTAGTGCGATTGATCAATTGAAAGATTTCCATTTATATCAACTTCAACATTCAGTCCCAAGAACTGCTTGACAATACCAAGATCCTTCATATCGAATTCCTCGAGCAACCTTGTTTTAATATCAGCGATCTGCTCTTCATCGTCCCCAGTAATTATCATGTCATCAACGTAAATAATTAGATAGATTGTAGACCTATTATTCGTTCGAGTGTACAGACAGTAGTCAGCGGTTGATCGTTCAAATTTCTGCTTAGTGATGAATGAATGAAAACGGTCATTCCAGCACTTCGGCGACTGCTTCAGACCGTACAAGGATTTCTTTAATTTCAGTACATTACCTTCGGGAATGTTAATACCTTCAGGTACTCTCATAAACACCTCTTCATTTCCATGAAGAAAAGCAGTGACAACATCTAAATGATGCATTTTGTATTTGAATTTAACAGCCACAGACATCAATAGACGTATAGTAGCAAGTCTGGCTACGGGTGAATAAGTATCCTCATAATCTTGGCCTTGACGTTGCATGTAGCCTTTTGCTACCAATCTGGCTTTGTATCGTGTTGAATTTCCAGTAACATCCGGTTTTTTTTTAATATCCATCTTGAGCTTATCATTTTTGCACCTCGTTCAGGCTTAACAACATCCCGAGTCTCATTTTTCTCTAATGAAACGATCTCTTCCTGAATTGCTCTGCGCCACTCTGTCTCATCATCTCGTCCGGATACATCTTGAAAGTTCTTTGGAATCTGTGGCATTCCGGACTATTATTTAACCCAATAGTTTCATTTGTTTCTTCATATGCTGTAACACAACCGTTTGTGTTAGGGGTTACACACGACGGATTTTCTACGGTGATCTGATCTTCCTGATTCGTGTTCTCATTGATATTCTCGATATCTCTCGACTCATTGTTTGTAGACTCTTCATAGTGAAACGTTGTGTGTTGTGGATTTGTAGTTAGAATTCCGCCCTGCATCGATTCATCGAAGACTACATGACGTTTTGCAACTATGCGACCGGTTTCCTTATCAAATAATCGATAGCAAGTATTAGTATATCCAATCATGATATATTCGGAACTTCTATCTGATAGCTTTCCTCGTCTATCCTGTTTCGGAATATGTGCGAAGGCTCTCGATCCAAAAACTCTAAGATGTGACAGGACTGGTGGTCGATCATACCACATTTCAAACGGAGTTTTGTCTTTTACCGCTTGTGTTGGTGAACGATTTGTTAGATACATTGCTGTTAATACAGCTTCACCCCACATCGATCGATCAAGCTTACTGTCATTTTACATGGTTCGGACTTTTTCACACAGAGTCCGGTTTAATCGTTCGGCAACACCATTTAGCCCAGGATTGTACGCTGCTGTATATTCTAATGTTATACCATTTTTAACAGCAGTCCCCTTAGTCCTTCTAAGATATAATTCAGGCTAATTCCCTATCGCTTACTTCCTTTCCTAATCCTTTTATTTGATTTGACACACCCTTAGCACGTGTCAGATATTTTTCGATGCTTTCGTTCTGTTTCATTTTTAACCATGTTAAATCCAGCGTCAATTCCATTAATTTGTCCTCTTTTGCACCTTGAAATTTTTCCTTTATTGTTTCCCACAATACTTTAGCGTTTCGTTTGCCGCTAAATGCTAGTGCTTGATCTGAACAAAATTCTTATACACCTGTATTTCACTTTATCTAACCGAAAAACTTCATCCGTCCATCACCCAAAAATGTTTACCACCACCATAATAAAAACTAAAAAAAAACTAAACTTCATATGACGTGAAGTTGCATACATTTATATGGCATGCACCCAACAAGCATAAATATTGTCACTACAATAATTCAAGAAACACTTCCAACAAGTATCCATGACAGAGTCTATGGACTTGTAGGTCGTGGCGGATTCTGGAAGTCTATCCTGTATGTACATATTAAGTATATTTGATGAATTCTATAGTTGTTAAAAAGGTTTGGAAAAATTTTGGCCAATTTTGTTCGCTGCGCGAATTTGAGAGCTGTAATATCTGCCATTTAGTAAATTAACACACATATTGGTCGCGAGTGCCAGTTTTTTTGGCAAACATTGAGTTCGTGGGCAGGTGTCGATGGCTTATTAACTGGTAATGTTTGTCTGAATTGGCCTGATGCCTTACTTATATTACAAATAGAAGTATCCAATTGTACGAATGTACTGTTCGGCCTTCATCAAGAAGTGTGGATACTATTCCCGAGGAAGACCAAATTTTAGATCTAATTTCCGCAATTAGGCGAATTTAATTATTTAATTTTCCTGTCCCTCCTATAGGCTAGTCTTTAGTCAAAGTGGTTTCTTGATAACGACCAGTCTAATTATAATTGCTCAATGTTATAGTTTCTCTCAAAATATCTCTGTCAAGTATAGCAAACCCGTTTCGTATTGCTGCTGGTAAGCCTACCTGAATCAAATATTTTACAATTAAGAGAGCTTCGGCTTCATTCAATATTTCGGAAGTAAAATTTAAATCCAGGCTTTCTATTTATTCTTTCCAAAGACTATCTGGATTGGAGCAAGTCGTTATTATTGAAGCGTAAATACTTCGCAGTTGAGAAGGAAAGCGGATGAGAGATGCTTCTGATAACATCATGTCCCAATGTTGATCACCTTTGTTATGTTTAATGTTTCTAAACAAGATATTGTTCGTAGATTAAAATAATAAGTGCGGATTAATATTCTTTATTAATATTTAGAATTACATGTGTTTGTTCGTACAAACAGGAAAAACCTAACGTAACATACTACTGTCAAAACCATGGAAGAGTACGTTTAATACTTTAAAGCTGGCTTCACATGACATTCCTCACAGTTGAGTACTGCGATCACAAATCCAAACGAACTGGTGCCCTATGTGGACGTTGGCTTCGTCGAATAACTGGAGTTGGATCTACTGTTGCCGTTGTTGGTTCGGACCCGGTTACCGAAACCTGTTGATTTTGAGGACTGCGATTCTGTTGAATGGTGGCAGATGAATTTGCGGATTCTTGTAGTTGGTGTGGGCAACTATCTAATGCCGCAGTCGGCGGGCTCTGTCGTTCTCGGATTGCATCTGCATGTCTGCGTTTGGTGGTTTGATCGGGAAATGCAACGCTGTATGGCCATCTGTTATTTTGCTGTGTGATTGTCCCATGGTTCCATTTCGTATCATTGTCTGTTCGCACCCATACGTTATCACTTGCATTGAAATGGCATCCTTTGATGTTGTCTCTATCGTGGAACAACTGGCTTTTTAAATTATGTCTGTTTATGTTACGTTGCAGATGGAGCTTTCCCCGTTGTACTATGTGTTGTATTGTGATAACTAAATAAAAATGCGTTGAGCTGAGCATCGAGATCTTTGTTATCCTTCTCACTTGACTTTATTCGTCGTTTAAATGTTTGAATGAATCTTTCTGCTAATCCATTTGTCTTTGGGTGGTATGGCGAGGACGTAATATGTTTCATTCCCTCCTTCTCACAAAATGTTTTGAATTCGTGAGACGTGAACGAGGTTTCATTGTCACTAACGATTACTTGAGGCACTCCATAACGAGCGAACAAACTGGTAAGCACTTTCTCAAGCATGTTTGTCGTGATACTTGTCATCGTATAGACTTCTACCCATTTCGAAAGCGCGTCCACTACGAACAGAAACTGTTTGTTTTTAAAAGGTCCCGCGAAATCGATGTGAATCCGTTCATGAGTATAATGGCACTTCTTGTTGACCGTTTCGGTTCTCTTGGCAACTTTGGCATCGTTTAACGAAATTGTCAATGTCCTCATCGAGTTTTGGCCACCATATGTAATACCGAGCCATTGCACGCATAGCTACAATACTTGGATGGCCGCTGAGAAGTCGTTGGAGTGCGGATATGAAGAATGATGCAGCACCATTCTTCCTTGCCACATGAGGATATTGTTTACTACAGACAGTTCGTCTTTGCGCTATAGAAACGATTGGAATTGTGATTGTAGGCACATCTGTTGTGTCCACCCTTGTTTCACTGCACTAATAATGCGAGAAGCCTCCTTCTCTTTATTGGACTCGACTGAGATGCTTTTCTCGCAGAACTGGAGGTCATCCATCTTTGCTTTGCCAATGTAGTTGACATCGTCTTCAATCTTTTGCCTGTCGGAGTGTGGTTCTTCTGTTGTAGTCGGCATACGTGATAAAAAATCGGCAAAAATGTTTAATTTTCCTGGAATATACTAGACGTCATAGCTATATGAATTTAATAGCAATGCCCATCGAATTAAACGATTATTAACGAGTTTAGGCAAATTGCGATTCCTCCCAAATATGTGCGTCAACGGTTCGTGGTCCGTGACCAATGTAAAATGTGTACCCGCTAGGAATCTGTCGAACTTTTGTACCCCAAAAATGATTGCAAATGCTTCTTTGTCAATTGTGCCGTAATGTAACTGAGCACCTAATAATTTTCTTGATGCAAACGCAATCGATAAGTCAATCCCGTCGCTGTTGCGATGACTAAGGATAGCACCAATTCCTTTGTCTGATGCGTCGCATGTAACATACAGATCCTTTTCATCATAATACGAGTGTAAGATCTGTGCGCGTGAAAGCTGGAACTTAATTTCATTGAAAATTGCTTGTTCATGACTCGTCCATTTGCTGTGCCGTGCAATTTCGGTATAAATCGCTCGTAGAAATTTACAAGCCCCATAAATGAGCGTAACTCTCGGGTGTTCGTTGGTGGACTGGCGTTGATTTTAGCGTCCAGTTTGTCTTGTGTTGGGAAAATTCCCTCTTTGTTGAAGCGATATCCTAAGTACACCACTTCGTTCTGGAAGAAAATGCATTTCTCTCGTTTGATCCGGAAACCCGCTTGTTGTAATCGTGTGAGTACTTCTTTTAAATTGTACATGTGCTCGGCGTCGGTTTTTCCTGTGATAGCAATATCATCGAAGTATATCGCCACTGAGTCAATATTTGATAATAACCTTTCCATGTATCGTTGGAAAATAGCTGGAGCGTTTGCTATTCCAAACGGTAATCGATTGTACCTGTAGTATCCCATATGCGTTGAGATTGTGAGTAAATGTTGTGACTCTGGATGTACTTCGAACTGTAAATACGCATCCTTTAAATCGATTTTGGAGAATCGTTCTCCACCAGCAAGTGTGCGCCGTAAATTATCAAATAATGGTACTGGTAGTGATGGGCTAAATCGATCTTTTTTTTTTAGAAATCATATGAGAAAATGAACAAAACAGAACGAAAAAGATCGATTTAGCACATCACTAGGTACTGGATGTTTCACCAATAGCAAGTAGTCTCCGTTGCGTTTTGGTACGTTTACAGTTGGTGTAGCTCCATTCTACCGGTGTTTCATTTGGATCGACTGATGTCAAAATGCCTTCGCTGACTAATCTGTTGATTTCCTCGGGGGTCGAAGCGTTTCAGTTTTGCATCATGTTTCAAGTGTATTTTGACTTTGTAGTCTTTGATGCGCCCTATTGTATCACTGAATAATGCGTCGTAATTTACAAACATATTTGCTAACCCTGTGTGTGTTGGGGGTGCCTGTATCATTGTATGTGATTCGGCGTTTGTAAACGAATAAACGTGTGCCGGAAATGGCATGTTGAAAGCTTCGCACCCTGGTAAACCAAACAAAAACGGTTTTGCCTGTTTCATGACAATTACTGGTAATTTAAGTGTTTCGTTGTTGTAGGTTACGTGTGTATCTGCCTGACCCTGAGTTTGTAATTGATGACTGCCGTAAGCCATCAGCTTAGGTGCCTGTATTAGCGTTGGTTGTGTAGCTTTGATTCCATTGACGTGAATGTCAATGCGCTTACTTGTTTTAGCAACATGATTTATAGTGTAAATGAAAACACTGCCATCATCACTGTTATTGCTGTTACTGTTAGCTGTGGACGTTCCCGCGTTGCAGTTATGGTATATCCACTGTTTTTTAGTTGTTGATAAATTTGTGCTCTGCCCGTTTTAATGCAACATGACGCATAGTGACCACTTCGCCTGCACAAATGACAAATCACATTTGTTGCTGGACACGTACTGTCGTTTGTGTGTCTCTCTTTACCGCAACGTTTGCAATGGTTTGCGTATAACTTTTGTGGTAGTTGTGTAGTGTTTGTGTTTCCATGTTTCGATGTTTTTTTTTCGTGTATTTTATTAACACTTTCTTGATTTCCGTTTGTTGTATTGGGTTTTAATACGTCGTTTTCTGCTCGTTCTCGTGACTGCACCACTTCGAAAACTTCTTTAAATGTCACTTCGCCCATCGTCTCCATTTCTTCATTTGCAGCGTTTCTAAATGTACGTGTTGTTTTCAGATTCGGCCATATCTGTCGAAGTTCGATTTCGGCATGTTGATGACGAATGCCAGTTGCGAAACGATCGCGTAATTAACGAACGAGATTCTCAAAATCACAGTCGCGGCTAATTGCAATGCATTTGTCTTCAATCAATAAGAGAGCTTCGGCTTCATTCAATATTTCGAAAGTAAAATTTAAATCCAGGCTTTCTATATTATTTTCAAAGACTATCTGGATTTGATGGCCCGCAAGTCGTTATGCTTCTGATATCATCATGTCCCAATGTTGATCATCCTCAAGTAATCAACGCTTTTGACATGCCTCCCTGTATGCCTGGCATTCGTCGCCGTGAACAGTTTTCAGAGCTGAATAGTAACAACCTGAGAAAATAACGTTATATGTTTTTTGGATGAATAGTATAAACTCGGCCTAAAGTACCGCTAGCACAGCCGTCTTATCCCTGAATGCTGGTACGTTGTTTCCTTATTATAAGATTACAACCATTCGTGTCGGGTGTTAAGATATAACTTTATTGGTATTCACATGTATCTGGCAGTTGTACATAGGTTAAGGTGGATTTACATTACTATGTTAAGGTAAGCTTACATAGTATCGTTACATCCCCTTGTTTTTTTTACATATTATTATATTACACATACTTAGTCTTACTTAATTCTATTGTATTATTATCATTTTCAGGATGGTTAGCTTATGTAATCTTATAAAAATATAATTAAATTATAACTAATTTTATATAAATCCAAACTAATCTTTTTTATTTTATTTTATTGTTCAACGTCAAGGAACACACCTGACCTATAGATTCAACCTTGACAATGGTTTAATTACCCTTTCCGATCGTGTAGTTATTACTTCTGTATTACGGTCTCCTAGTTCAGTATCTGAATTATTTCGTTGACTTCTACGAGATCCACAGTCATTATTTTCTGTCGTTATTCGGGTTGATTTACTTCTTTTTGAGTCATCCGAAGTGTCCGGGGTGATCTCCGTTTTATGTTTGATGTGAGCTATATAGTATTAGCCAAATGAGGTTTGTTTCTACGGAATGTTCGCTCATCGTCTGTTTTCATTGTCAGCGACCGTGGTGCATCTCGTTTACCTATAACTGTACCTGACGTCCACTCTCTATGTCCTGTTTGTATTCTGATTCTGTCATTGATTTTTAAATCCGGAGCTTCTTTAGTCCCTTTGTCGGCATAGATTTTTTTTTTCTGTCTTACTCGTTGTAAATTTTCTGTGACATTTTCAATTGATCTTGGCTTAAGAAGATCTTTTTTGATCGGTAGATTCGTTCGAGTCATTCTGCTTAGCAATCTCTGATTCGGTGATTCTAGGCTATTATTCCTTGGCATATTTCTCAGATTTTGCAATGCTTTATAAATGTCTGTCTTTTCTTTGGAAAATTTAAATTTTCTTAGTAGTGACTTAACGGTTTGAACGGCTCGTTCCACCAAACCATTAGCCCTTGGAAAATGTGAACTAGATGTTTCCTGAACAAATTCCCAATTCCCTTCGAAATTTTTAAACTCACGTGATGAGAATTGAGGGCCGTTATCGCTCTCTAGCTCTTCTGGCGTTCCGTGTATAGCGAACGATTTCTTCAGAATTTTTATTACTTACGCAGACGTGCTAGTTTGTAATTTTTCGAAGTCCGCATACCCTGAGTAGCTATCCACTATTACCAGATGTTCTTGTGATTCGAATGTAAATATGTCGGTTGCTACTCTTTGCCACGGATACATATTGAGCATTTCTGTACGAAGTCAATCACATCCTTGGTGTCTTATCCGTTTCAGTGTACTCATAATGCCCAAGTGACCAGTGTGTGCTGTGTTTAGTATTTTTTCAATTTGTGTATTTGCCACTACTATTTTGTCACCTTTAAAGATAATTCCCTCGTATACAGCCAGTTCCTCCTTGAAATTAATAAAATGCATAATACTTTGCTAGATGTCCCTTTCCTTATCAGGCCACCCATTTATGATATATGAGACAACCTGACTGAGATCTTTGTCCATTTTGACATCTTCTGTCTGACTGAGATCTTTATCCATTTTGACATCTTCTGTCAATTTATACTGCTAAGATTGTTTCTAAAGGCTTATGGTATGTCTCTATTTCCAGGCGTTTACCGTACATGTACTCTTGGAACTTATTACAAGCAAATTTTATGGCTGTCGCTTCTTTCTCGATCTGCGGATAGTTTTGTTGCGCTTGGGTTAGAACTTTTGATGCATATGCTATAGGTTGGTCATTTTGCATTAATACTGCACCCAACGCTTTTTGACTTGCGTCCACTGACATTTTAACGTCTGCATTGACATCATAATATCTCAAGACTGGAGCTGAAGCTAAAAGTGGTTTTAATTTGTCGAATACTTACTGTTGTTCATAATCCCATACAAAGCTAACTTTCTTTTTCACTAATTCCCTGAGTGGCGAAGTAATTTCAGAAACGTTTGTAGTTGTTTCGTATTTTTGGGTGTCCCGATTTTTCCGATGACCTCAATCTTTTCATCATCTGCGGTGTTAGCCCTTCAGATGATAAAATATACCCTAGGAATTTAAGTTTTTTTTTTATTGAACAAGCATTTGTCCCTATTTAGCTTCAAGCCAGCTGATGTGAGTTTTTTAATCACCTCTTTTGTTCTGACTTCCAGCTCTTCACTCGATGCCGCATGAATAAGAATGTCGTCCATCGAACATTCTACATTCTCGAAACTATCTAACATTTGTGACATTATTTGTTGGAACACCTCAGGAGCCGACGCTAACCCAAACGGTAATCTCAGGCAGGTGTAATGACCCCATGGTGTCGAAGACGCCAGATAATCCTGCGTTCTTTCGGTGACTTTAACTCGTGCTGATATTTCTTCTAAAGTTTTTAGTGGATAATGACGTCCAAGAATATTTTTATTCATGTTAGAAGGATCTATACATACTCGCATCTTATTTTTTTTTATAATGACCATTGGTGACACCATTGGCGTCGGTTCATTGATTGGTTTAATGACTCCTAGTTTAGTCATGTTCTCTAATTCGTTTTTTACATCATTTCTTATCGCGTGCGGGATACATCTCGGCGGGATAACTACAAGGTCCGGATTAGCTTTGAGATCAATATCATAAGCGTAATTTTTCAAACAACCTAGTCCTTCGAATACATGATCTTCGATTGCTAAACTTTCATCATTCGATTGTATGTTTATTTCGTCCGTTCGTTTTACTAGACCAAAATCTATGCATGAATTAATTCCTAATATTGGGCCTGTACTTTCGTCTACGATTTTTAACGTTATCCAGATTGGTTTATTTTTTGCTATGCAATTTATGGATGCTTCTCAGGATCTCAATGTTGTTTCTGGAGCGTTATCAGTTGTGTAATAAACTCTTTGTCCATTTTCTAAATGAACACTTAGATGTACTTGCAAATGTATTTTATCGATTTCACACAAACGCAATTGATTTGAATGTGACGTATCTTCTTCTTGAGCCAAATTAATATGTAGACATGTGGAAGTCCTCTTTTTCCCACACAAGCGAGTACATCCAATGTCTAGTTTCCCCGTAAATATGATTCTTGGTTATTATACCCATAAGGTCCGCTTAAAAACTCTTGCTCTTTCTACCTTAATTCCGTTCCAGGCCGGATTACAGATGAATGTGATATAAAGACTTGGACGTCCAAATGCTCGAACATACATCATGGCGTCTTGTGCGTAATCGTACATATGTCTGCGACTACCTGTAAATGTAGCCGGTAGAATAACCATTCGCCCAATGTCTGACACGTTTTTATCATTAGGTAACTATAATCCTCAACTCGTAATTTCTGTTAATTCAGTTGAATATAGAGCAGTCTCTCACACTGCACTTTAGCGTACATATCTACAACAAATTGATGGTCCAGTCCTTACATTTTGCGTAGAAGTCCATTGCCGATATTTTTTTTTTTTTTGGTCTACCAGTAAGTGGATCTGTCTACAAAAGATTGAAGTGATCATCTTCATCTTCCCAAAATAGTATGGGAGACTGAATTGCATCGTACGATCGATACGTTTCTGCAATACGTTATAGAGCTTCGCTCCGCCTGTGAATGATTATATCGCGCCCGTCGAATTAATCCCTAACTAAGACAATGGCACATCGTTAATCTTTGGAGCGTTAAAACGACGTTCTTGTTCGTCAACCGTATACTCAACCGACGGCCTTTTATCTCTCAAAGAATGAAAGTCTGTAATCTTAATTTAGTGGGAGGCCAATCGTTTCGAGAATCTAATCAACAACTTTAAACTACCGAAGGTGCTGTTCGCTGTTTCAATTGACGCCGCTTTATTGGATATGCATACATCCAGTAAAGGAGCATACATCCCGCTTTTTTGTTTCTCGCCAATTTTTCCTTTGTTCCCTTAGGTGGGTGAATAAATACCGATTTTGTTCAAAAAAGTTAAAATCGAACTATGGCGTCTACTGCTATCCAATCACGTGGTCGTGCTATTTGATCACTAACCTGGATACGTAAACTCTTGGCAAATGTAAATCAAAATACCGCACGTGTTGTAATATTTAGGTTCGGTTAAATAAACTTGATATTCTTTGGAGAGAATTCCAAGACTGTGTTAGCTGCAAATAATCCTACTGCAAACTTAGAAATCAAACAAGAGAAATGTGACAGTAAATTTTTGGATATCCAGTCAAAAATTGTTAGAAATATTTATGAAATTCCGGTCGAAGAAGACAGTCAACCACAACAAATTCATTCGATCTGCTGTTAGACCAATAGCGAGTGTTCCTCGAGAGTCTTGAGGCCTTCATTTTATGACTTGTACACGTCATCGGTGCATATTTTAGAAAAGTGCATCAATTTCAAATATTGAAGGGTCCTTCGTTGAACAATATTCGGAATATTCTTGTAACTAACACTAACTACACTTAAGCTTGGGAGAAACTTGTAAAATGGTTTAACAAGCCGAGAACAGTTCTTAATTCGCTTATTGACCAGGCTGCAGACGAGATTACCAGAGCGATCAAAACTTTACGTCATGCCGCTGAAGTTAGAGATTATTGGCTTATACCCCTATTACTGAACAAATAGTTGAGCCAACGAGAGAAGGCAAAGTTTTAGTGTATTGCAAAAATCAATGCATATTTCGCCAGATGTTGAAAAATGTCTATTTTACAATTGTGAAGAGGCAAACTATGGTGAACCGAGCATGTGACCAGTAACTGCCCAGTAGACGTAAAACGCTAGACACATTACGTAACAACACCTAGGAACATCATGTAAAGCATTAGATAAGCGCAACACATCAACGTCTCAAACACAAACACTTACATCAAATCCATAGTCAAAGAATGGTGATTTAAGTTTACAAACGAGTTGAAGCCTAACCACATTTAATACAAGTGAATCGAATCTTGCCTTATTATCGAACAAGCACATGGCTCGCACATTGTCAGACTCTGAATCTCAATCCACGTTCATCTGCGAAAGTTTGTTGCACGAAAATGTGAAAGTATCGGGTATTTCTGAGTCGGGTTAGATTAGAGTCTCCCCTTCTCATGAAATTAACGTCCCAATTTTCCCAAAAGGTTAAACGTGATTTTTACGTGGAAGATTGTTTATCAGATGCAAACTGAATAGACGAAGAAAAGGTGACCATGCAGGAAGTGCGGCATTCCAGTTGAACTGAAAGGTGACGAAAACTTAAACATAAAAAATTACAAAAAACTATGGCTCGGAAAATTAGACCGGGAACAACCTCTTTTGGAAAAAAGGAGCAAAACCTGCCAGCTAGAATGCAAGGATTCTGGAGAAAATCAATTATTTGCATACGTTGCAACAATGTCGCCAATGGAATGAAAAGGCTGAATATGACAATGTCCCCATAATTACTTACCTCGTTTTTTCTACCCGCCTTTAAGATAGAATAGATACAGGAAACTTTCAAAGATTATCAAGCAATTACGAATTTCTTGCTCAGTACTAGTTCTTAAACAGTTCTTCCATGGATTGATTAACGACGGAGCCCTATTAAATCATAGGTGACAGGGTACTAACTCACTATTGTATACCACGACTCCTGAAGGTTGTTTTCTTAACCAATGGAATGTTCTCTTCAATAACATTCCTAAGACATTAAACGATAACGATTTTAGTACATACATATAAACGACTAACTTAAAAGCTACGTTGCCCAAAACGACGTAGCTCGAGGATAACCTTTACTTAAAAATGTGAATGTTTGATCAAACAAAAACAAACAAAAATTATGTAAATTATGTAAATCACAGACAAATTGAAAATGTTTAAAATGTTAAAACAAATACCGGCATCATTAAGAAACAATATGAATCATTTCGTGGCAATTATTCTTCAAAATCGCGTACAGAATGATTTTTGGGAGTCACGGGTTGAATCTTTGATTCTTAGCCTTGTACCATTTTGCCGCAAAATGTGTTTTCCATTCTTTATTCCGCTGGCGCTCATAAAGTGATTTGGACAATTAGATTACCAGAACTCCAAAACATCGATTTTAAAAATATCGTGTCCGTCCTTCCACTCTTGGTGCCCATGTTTGCCTTTTAAAACAAAAATCTTTCAGATCAAATTTTCTGATCAAGACTGAACTTTGTAATTTTTTATTGAAGCTTCTATGTTCTAAACGAATAAATTCAAACAGAAAAAAATTGTCTCACATAACTCAGCATAACTCAAATGCAGCATAACTCACATATGACCGTGGCACCACCACCTAACTTGATTAAGTTGGGATTAAGAAGTTAAGATGAAGTTGAGTTGGGGATAGATTAGGGTTAAGTGAGCAGTTAAGCAATTTTTTGTATAATATGCTGGTTTGACAATTGAGTTGAGCGTCGAGTTTGCGGTTGGGTTGGGTTCCATTTGTGGATTGAGTTGGAGTTGAATTGAGGTTGGGTTACGGTTTCATGAGCAGTTCAGCTAGGGATTTTTTTTTTGTGTTGGATTTACGATTGAATTACAGTTTGAGGTGAGTTGAATACATGTTGATTTGGCAGTTGAGCTGGGCGTGAGTTTGGAATTGATTTAAAGGCTGGTCGAGTTAAGATTGAGTTGGGGTTGGACTAGTGCTGATTTGAGGTTGAGTCGGAATTGAGTAATGATTGAGTTGCGTAGGAGTCAGCGGGTAAGATGGGATTTTTTTGGGGTTGCCTCAACACATATTCATTTTGAAATTAGCCAAAGTTGTTTTAAGTTGAGTTCATGTACGAATGTAGTTAAGTTTCGAGTCTTGTTACAGGTTGAGTTATGATTGAGTTGAGTTCATAGACACATCCAGTTTTGGGTCCGTGTTACTTTAACTTTTCAGTTTAGGGTTGACTTGAGGGTTGAGTTGAGGGTTGAGTTGGGAGTTGAGTTGGGATTGAGTTTAGGTTTAGGGTGGAGTTCAGTTGTGGATTTATGTGGAGAGAGACTTGGAAATTGCATACAGCTTTGAAGTTGGGGTTGAGTTTGGGTTAATTCAGCTGGTTTAGTTGGAAGTTGAGTTGGGGATTTGGTTGAGATATGAATTGAAAATTAGTTTGACTTCTTCTCACTTGGGTTCATGTATGCATGAAGTTTCTCGCTTCGAATTGATTTTAGGATTAAGTTGTGCGTTTAGTTGAGGGTTGCATCGAGGGTTGAGTTGTTGCCGAGTAGGGTGTTGAGATAGTTTTCGAACTCTGTTGATTTAGGGTTTGAGAAGAACGTTAGACTTCAAGTTGAATTGGGATTGAGTTGAAGGTTGAGTGTAGATTGAATTATGGTTGAATTTAGGGTTGGACTGATGGTTATGTTGAGGTCATGTTAGGGTGGAATAAGGTTTGAGTTGTAGTTGAGTTGAATTTGCGTGAGGGTTCAGTTGGAATTCAAATTAAACGAGTCGCATTGAGGGTTAAGTGGAAGGTTAGGTTGATTTTAGTAGAGTTCATACAAGTTTCTAGCTTTCGAGGCCATTCAATGTCGACTTGAGTAGAGAGTTGAGATTTGGTTCTCGCCAAGTTAAGTTGAAGTTGAGTTAGGGTTAAGTTAGCTTGCATTGGGATTTAGTGAGGTATTCGGCTGGATGTGGTATTATTGGGAGGGGGGTTGATTTGTTGGGTTAATTTGGGGTTACGTTAAGGGTTAATTTGAAAGTTGATTTGGAGTTGAATCGGTGGTGATTGATAACAGCTGATCCCACCAAATATGCCATAGAGCATTGGCACCATGAATATTCGACTTTACCCTCGATGTTGACGGATCGCTTGGCCTGCACAGTATATCTATTTTTCTGTTTGATTCGGGTCTTCATCGAGTTAACTTTCCACTTCCTGATTTTCAAACTTTTTCGGCTGCTCAGGGCGTTCCTTATCTTAAGTATCATAATCACCTCTTTTATAGTGCAACTTCAGCTTTGCCTTGAAACTGACTTTTATATCAAGACGGTCACTAGACGTGTTCATTGACTACTTGACGATAAAACCGTTTTGAGTGTTGACTGCGTGATCTTGACTGACAGGATGCGTTTTTGTGTCCCTACGACAGCAGAACCTTGACTCCCTTCATAGAGCGCTCTACGATGTAAAATTATTCAAGTTGCTGCTAGAGTTAACGCCAATTCTAAATAGATTCAAGAATCTTGCTATCAAAGTAGTTCTGTACTAATGTATTCAGTCAAAAAGTATGCATTGATTAAAGTATTTATTTGAAAATTCAGTTCAGCCTTTGTTTCCGTCAAACGCAGAGCCAGGCCACAAGAATACTTATTACAATCCCTTGCACGCAACCCCGCCAAATATATTTCTAAATCATGTATAAAAAACCGGAACAACCTTCCCCCGACAAGATAAACCACATGAATGAGGTCCAAATCACAAAATATCATCGACAATATCGCATTCTTGCGAATGACACGTCCCAGTCGAAAAGGACCAAAACTAGATTACGGATACTTATAAAGAAAATTGAACAAACCCAGAGGGAGCGTAAATTGATCAATGAAAAATTAAAAGTTGCAATGGGTACGACACATGTTCGGGAATACTCAAATCGTCTGCTAGAAATTGAATTACATTCGGAGTGCCAGGATAATTTACAGAAAATGATTGATCGCGTGAAAACGCATATCCAACATCTGGAAATGCAAATTAAAAAGGTTAACCAGGAAAGGGTACAATTGAGTAAGGGCAGCATCACGGAAGCGCAATACAATGCGAATATGGAAAAAGCTCGAAAACAATTGGAAATTGTCGAAAATCGTTTGGATACCTCAAAACGTACCGAATGCAAAATGATTGCTAAAAATCGAACACTCCGTTACACAATCGATCATATGCTGCACTCGCGAGACATTTTCAACAAGGAATGGAAAAAATTGGTTTCCACATTGAACAAGGACAAATTCTTTTTGCTCGATCTGTGTGAACGGGCTATGCTGGCGTATAATAAAGGTTCCGATATATGCGCAAAATTAGACGGACTAAATGAGAGTATACGGCGTGACAAAAAAACGCATACAAGCGAAATGAACGATTTGATACGAAAATTGGATGCGGACGCGAAGCAGAGTTTATTTTTGTCCGTCAAGGGACATTATCGTGATATGCAGAATCTTGAACCGCGCGAAATAGAACGACGAAATATATATCGCGAATTTCATAACATGAAAATCAATACGTACAATTCGATATTGAAAAAAGTTAAAAATTTCTATCAAGTTGACGACGTCCCCAAGCTAATCGAGAAATTCACATTTCACGAAGAACAATTCTTCTCCCATTTCAATTACATCAACGAGCTGAATCATCAGGTCGAATTGTTGCACATCAGTTCGAATTATTTGTACAATGATATTGATAAATTGGATGCGGCCAATAAAAACCGTGCCACAGAAGAGGAAGCGGAACTGAAAAGTTTAGAAAAGGAATTGGAGGAGCAACAAGCAAAATCGGAACAAAAGGAAAAAGAAGTTTTTGATTATCGTAGCTATATATTTTCACTACTCGAAACTGTTACACAAATTTGTAATGATCTAGGGTGTGATGATTCAAAATTGCTTGCTCTGCTGGGCGATCATTCACAGGTTACTCAATTTAATTTGGAACAATTTTTAACCGTACTCGATCTTCGTTTGACCAAAATATTAGTTAATGTATACTATGAGGAACGTGAGGGTGTTCCATCAGGCCAACCGATAATAGCGCCGGTGGTCAAGAGTGTTAAACATGATAAAGCGCAGCCGACCGATATTCGTACATTAGTCCAAGTGACACAGTGTTCAGAATGTGCTGAGGGCGAGGATGTTAATCGATATGATGAAGAAATTGTTTATCCATTGGTGGCGGCCGACATAAAGGAAAAATTGAAGGAGAAGGTTGTGGCGCCAGAAATTCAATATCGATTGCATACGATTAGTAAGTGTCGCCTACCACATTCTCGAAATATCGTTAATAAACGATACCTTTGACAAATTTTCGGCCCCCAAGCCCCAACCAAATAAAATTCTAAGAACTTATAAAATTTTGTTGTATTCTTTGGTAAATTGTTTTATTATGTATACATGTGTGGGTTTGTGTGTGCGCGGTGACCTGGATTATTATCACCGCGCGAACCCACAACAATAATTTAGGCAAATTAAAATTAGCATTAAACACAAATAGTTTGTTATTCTGAAAATATTATCACAATCGCACTATATATAGTTAGACATAAATATGTCTGCACTTAATTTAGGTAAAGATGGCGAGCATTCGGTTTAGCCACAAATAATAATTGTTTGCCATTGTCTTTGTCTTCGACCAAGCGATTATTATCGTCATTCGTGGCATTCGTTTCATTTGATGCGCTATCATATTGTGGATAGTAATCGGTATCGCCCGCACTCGGTGGAAAATATCCATTGTATCCCGGATAATTTGAATACGGATATTGAATGTAACCGCCGCCTGGATAATTTTGATAGCCTGGATTGAAAGCGTATGGGAATTGTGCGGCTCCACTTGGATATTTTCCTCCTGTTTGTGGTATCCCAAATCCGTTTGGCTGTTTTCCACACTTGTACATTTGATTAATTTTTTCGATATCACCACGTGAGAATCCATCCCGTTGACCTAGAATTCGAACCGGAGTCTGATTTGTGGCATATGCCGAGGGGGGAAAAAAAATTAAAATTTTAAATAATTTAAATTTTATTAATAAATAAATGAAAATTAACAGATAATGAGGTTAGGCAGATTGTATATGTATATAAGCATTCTAAGTATTTAACAAATTTCTACTGTATGCGTATTGCCCCATTTTCTGAAACTGTTTCGGTAACAGCCTCGTCCCACTGAGAGCCCTGGTTTAATTTATTAAATAATATAGCAAGAAAAGAGCCCAACGTGTTTGATGCGCTTTTGTCAGTTGTTGGTTTGACCACCGGCTCTTGTGCTGTTGACGCTGGTATTGACTGCGGTGCAGACTCAGTCGACGGTAACGGATAGAAACTACTACCGCCAGCGGTTAATGGTGTCAACCCAACTTGCGGTTTATTACTCGAAAGCGAGCAGTACATGAGATTAATTTTTTCGATATCTCGCCGAGAAAAACCTTCACGTTGACCTAATCTATTTGCATTTTCGGTCATCTATCCGTTTGCCCACAGTTTTATGAAAATAGAAAATTATAGAGAGAAGCCATTTGTGTTAATGTAAAAATGAAATAAAGCCAAGCTGTATAATGTTAGTTTCGTAAAATGCATTAATTTACCTTTGCCACAATAGTTGGCCGTCCATTGGACGAAAACGATGTGTTCGAATAGTGCATAACACTTAAGTAATCGTAACCGACACCAAATGCGTTTGTTTTCAGTGGATCAGCCTTGAAAAAGTTGTTCTTCGTCTCTGGCTTAATATTTTCGTATTTAATCGTCACGAAATCATCCCGCTCCGGACGATTTTGTTCGTGCAAAAATCCTAAAGCATGCATCATTTCGTGCATTGGTGTACCTTGTTTTGTCACACAACCGGGCGACTGCAAATTAAGTTTTTGTTCTCCACCAGTTTTACCTACAGACGACCAACATCCAGTTGTTTCACTTGTGATCGATATGTAATCCTCTTGATTTGTTCGCGGAACAAAACGAATGCACGTATACTTATGATAAGCGGTGATCGCTTTTTCAATCATATCCATACCGAACGCATCATAATCACCACGTATTACAAACGGTATCACACCTTTTGGCCAACGTCTACTCACATCCGTTATACCATTTCGACCCATCGGTGACGGAAATAGCATATCACCACCAAAATATGGTCCCAACTCATCCGCATTTGCACCACTCGATGGATCCCAATTCTCGAGTACATAGCCTGCCCTCACGTCCGGTTGACCAAAAATGGCATCACCAATCATACTCAAATCGATTATATCCGATTCTAAAATCGGTTTCGTTACAATTAAACTCAAGCAGCAGAGTACGAGCACCAAAATTATTTTAAACATTTTTTTTGTTTTGTTTTTGTTTTATGCAAATTGAATTCAATAATTTTTTTTTTTGTTTTTTAAACCAAAGTATGAACTTAACTGACTTAACACTAGCAAGTGAATAATTTTTAGTTAGAAAGTTTCACCGCTTATATATGAAAAAGCTTAACACAGAAAAACGAAAAACTGTGACACAAGCACAACCGATAATTTTTTGATTTTCGCTAAATTTACACGCGTTTTTCGCTTTATCGAAACGTAACGCGAAAACGATCAAACCAATCAGAAAAAAAAAAACGTAAGAAGGTTTTTCATGTGCGTAATAACGAATATCGCGAGAATTAAAGCGAAAATGTGAGCACAAAGATAAAAATTTTTGGTGGAAATATGTAAACACCGTACAATATATTGAGGTGTGCGCTCATTTTAATCTTTATAAAAGAAAACGAAATGAACTCATTGAAGGTCGATAAGCGCGGTTATGCGATTTATTTATATTTATGTATGTGCCCATCCAAGGATGATTGAATTAAATACTTTGACGGTTCGTTAGAATTTTTTGAGTAATTGGGTAAACAGGTACATTATACAGTTTACCGGTGGGTGATTCATTTATACTATATATGGAGGAGCTTCTCGTTTATCTGTATAACACGTGACGTATATTTAGTTTGTTTATGGTGGGCATAAAAACATGTTTTACCTATTTGTCAAATTTTGTTAAACGCGTCTAATATAATTAATTAGAAATTTATCAAATGATTAAATAACAATAAACAGCATAATAAATTTAATTAAATTAAATAATTTTTGGAAATTGAAAACTAGAGCAATGACATTAACATTGGAAGTTCATTTATATTGCGCGTTTAGAATGAGGCAAAATTTTTTTTGTTTGTTTTGTGTACACTGATAGTGATTTGGAAGCGACATTTAGTACTTAAATATTTACATAAGTCTTTTTAAAACTTATGAAATATTGATTTATGTTTGTAATGTAAGTGTTCATATTTTTTTGAAGGTGACAATGGCAATGTAACTTTAAAAATTGACCTAGGAAATTTTTGATTTGTTTATGGTGATGAGATGATGATGCTCTTGAGTGGGATTTAATAATTACAATCTAATTAAATTTGTATTTGTTTGAACAATATCTCGAGCGAACAGAAATAAGCAAAAGAAAACAAAAATGTGTGAAATCGTGTTATGGAGGTTTTGAATATTTTGCTTTGCTCAAAATTGGCGGCGATCTGATATGTGGCTAGGTAATGGAAAAGGATTTCAAATAAATGCTAAATTATTGCGATTTATTTACTTAAATAAGAGAGTTTTAATTTAAAACATTCGATATAATTCCGAATTGTGTGGTTGGATATCGATCTTGCATTTATTGGCCAGTACTTTTGGCGAACAAACCTAATTAGTAATGCAACACCTGCATGTGCATATTTCTTATGGTATTCTCTAAATAAGGCTTTGGTAATATGGTTATGATCTGGTAAGAGAATTTGATGTTTCATTTCTAATGGTAAATTTGCGTTTGATAGCCTCCCGCCTATTCTTATATTATTATTCACCGTGAAGAAATGAAGAAATGGGTTAATCAATTTAATTTTGCTTGTTGAATCGGTCGATTTGCTTTGAAACAATGGTACTCACCACTAAAATGTTCCATCTGAATTAAATGTACAATTTTCAATGTTGCCGATTCAAGATCCTTGATTGATAGGCCACTTGAATGTGGTGATCTAGTTTTGCAAATTTTTAAAAAACCCTGAATATACGCCAATCCTCCAGTCTTAGGAACTGAGCTATATTTATATAGCCACTTATTTGATTTTTCGTTGATTTTTCCCCCCATCAGAACGAAACTAGCGCCATTAATCTGATATGGTACGAGAAATTGTGACGATTTATTTTTTAATTCTAATTTTGACCAATTTATTGTATTACAACTTATTTCATATGGTTTGGATTCATGAGTAATATCCATTAATGATATGGGTCCTCTCCACCAAAGTTCAAATCCCGCTAACTCATTTGGCAATGAGCCCCTTGATATTAAATCCGCAGGGTTGTTATGTGAATCTATGTAACACCATAAATAATTCGCGGTTAGTTCTTTGATTTCGCTCACCCTGTTGGCTACAAAGGTTTTCAATAATTTTGTATCGGTTTGTATCCACGATAACGTAATTTGACTATCACTCCATAAGGAAACTGTATTGAAATTGATTCCAAGTGACTGTATTACACGATGTGCGAGCTGCGTCAATAATTGAGCGGCACACAGTTCCAAACGTGGTACGGTAATTACCTTTAACGGTGCGACTCTTTCCTTTGCGCATACTAATCTCAAGTGTATGTTATTCATCACATCAATACTACGAACATATAGGCATGCTCCATAGGCATCCTGAGAAGCGTCAGCATATCCATGTAGTTCCAATCGTATCGATTCTGCACAAGCTATGCTCGGTATGTTAATTTTCTTTACTAAATGTAATTCGTTCGTTAATTTATTCCACGTCCTTAATGATTCTTCATCGAGTGTCTCGTCCCAACCTTTGTTAAATCTCCACAAATCCTGTATTATTAATTTTGCACATGTGATGATAGGTGAAATGAAACCCAACGGATCAAATAACCTTGATATACGAGGAACAATTGTTCTTTTTATATTTGACAAAGTTGCATCGTCATTTATATCCAAGAAAAATTGATCTTCTCTTGGTTGCCAAAAAAGCCCTAATGCTTTAATCGTCTCTGTATTATTCAACTCATTCTGAAGAATTTCACGGTCACATATTGGTATATCTTGAAGCACAAAATCATCATTTGAACTCCATTTGTGTAAATGGAATCCACCCTTAGCTAATACACGATACAACTCTTGAACTGTTTCACGTAATATATTGATATTGTCTGCACCTGTTGATCTTATGATTTGATAAGTTTGGCATTAGCACCAACAAAATTTGTGCCATTATCACTGTAAATTTTTCTGCAACCACCTCTTCGGGACACAAACCGCTTTAATGCCCCCAAAAATGAATCGCTCGTAAGGTCATTTACAAGTTCCAAGTGTATGGCCTTAATAGCCATGCATACAAAAATGCACACATATGCTTTATAGGTCTTCTGGCCACGACCTTTGACTAAGTGAATTGAAAACGGGCCGGCAAAGTCAACCCCAGTGTGTAGAAACGGTCGTTCCAGATCCACCCTTGCTGGTGGTAGATTTCCCATTAGCTGCTGTCTCAACTCAGCTTTATACCTCGTGCAAGTTGTGTATTGATGAACTACCTTTTTAGCTGTGATGATTTTCCCTTTTGGTATCCAGAAGCGTTGTTTGATTAAGCTCATTAGTAATGTTGGACCTGCGTGCTTGCTGAATTGATGCTCATCTTGGAGAAGTAACCAACTTAATCTTGATTTTGGGTGAAGTATGATTGGATGCTTCATCGAATAAGGCGCCAAACTATGATGTAATCGGCCGCCGACTCGCAATAAACCAAATCGATCCAGGAATGGATTTAGACTGACTAAAGAACTTTTCTTATTGGGCTCGGTATTAATTTTGATGTCAGCTATTTCCGTGGAATAAAACTTTTGTTGTTCGTGGCGGCAAAGAATAGTATTTGCTTGGGCTAATTCAATCGATATCAGCAATTTACTATCTCTTTGGAATAATTTTGGATTTCGTACTGCTTCAACGAAACGCAAAATATAACTTAAAGTTTTTTGTGCCTTTTGGTAAGAGGAAAATCTTGAGATGAATTCGTCAAGCCACTTGTTTTGAAAGCACGCATTAAATGCAAATATTTTATTTGATTCTTCTTCCGTTGTTCCATACGTTTTTCTCTGTGCTGGCCATAGATCCTCATTTCTTGTCAACCATTCAGGTCCGTGTCACCATAACCGATGTGATTTTAAATGCGAAGGCGTAATTCCGCGTGATGCGCAGTCTGCAGGATTGTCTTCGGATGATATGTGTTTCCATTGCTTTCGTTTGGTGTGGGTTAAGATTTCGGAAGTGCGATTGCCCACGAGTACGCTCCACCTTCTTGGGTGACTTTCCAGCCAATCCAACACGATTTTTGAATCCGTCCAGTAATTGCAGTTAGATATTTTGATATTGGTTTCCAGCTTTATTGTCTCCACCAATTCCACGAGCAACACTGCACCACACAGCTCTAGCCTTGGAAGGGAAAGTGCCTTGATTAGAGCTACCCTTGTTTTTGCTGAGATTAGCTGCACGGATACATGCCCATCGCCGTCTGTTACTCGGTAGTATGCAACGGCAGCATACGCCTGTAAGCTGGCATCACAGAAACCATGAATCTCTACCTCGGCATTTTGAAACGTGCCTATAAATCGAGGCAGTGTAATGCTCTCAACCTCATTGAAGGTATTGCAAATGTTAGACCATTGATCCATTAATTCCTTTGGTAGAGTGTCATCCCACTCCAAATGCTTACACCATAGCAGTTGCATAAACATTTTTATAATGACGATTGTTGGCGCTAGCCAACCCATTGGATCAAATAATTTTCCTGCTGAGGACAGGACCATCCTTTTGGTGAGCTTATCTAATCCGCTTTGTAAGTTTGAATTAAATACGAAGATATCATCTGCGGGATTCCAACCCAATCCGAGTACTTTAACTCCATCTCGGCAATCTGAGTTTTCGATGAGTTTTGCCGTTTTGTCTGAGGGCAAATTCTTTATTCCATCAAGTACTCCATTGTTATTCGCCTTCCATTTTCGAAGAGTAAATCCATGCCTGCCCAGCAATGTAATCAGACCTTTTATGATTGTGTTAGCCTCTTCTACCGATTGAGCCCCAGCCATGAGATCATCTACGTAAAAACAATTTTTTATTATTTTGCTTACCATAGGCTCTGCGTCTGCGTTATCATCTCCAATTTTACTCAGCACCCTAGTCCATAGGTTACGGTTAATAACCTATAGTGCTTTATTTGTTCGCTTATATCGGCCCTCCACACGATTCTTTGATAGTCTGAGTCAGACCTTGATATTTTTACCTGACGGTACATTTTTTCTGCATCAGCCGAAAACACAATTGGAAATTCACGGAATCGAAGAATTGTAGAGTAAAGACTCCGCTGCACCACTGGCCCAGCCGTCAAACACTCGTTCAGTGAAATTCCGGTACTAGATTTTGCTGAGCCGTCGAATACGACCCTTAGCTTAGTTGTACTACTGCCTAGCCGCAAAACTCCATGATGTGGCAAATAGCAGCTCGTATTAGTTATTTGATCTTTCGGGATCTCTTCCATATGTCCCATTATTTCGTACTCCTTCATGAAGTCGCAATATAGCCGTTTGTACTCGGCGTCTCGGTGGAATCGCCGTTCTATACCCTGTAGTCGTTTGATTGCCGCTTGAAACGTTTGACCAATTCTTTCGGGAGATTGCTTAAATGGTAGTTCGACTATGAATCGACCATTATCATCCACTTGAGTTGTGGTTAGAAATTTTGACTCGCATAAATTTTCCTCTTCTGTGAGACTTAAATTTGCTTTTCCTATTGACTCAACTTCCCAGAATTTTCTGAGAGTTGGTCAATATCAATTAGATGCGTTTGTTGGGTAACCAGCATAGTCATTGCTCGATTACTAAAGCCTTCATTGGCTTTTCCTGAAGCTACCCAGCCAGAGATGGTGTCTTGTAGTATGATCCTTGAATTGTGTATGTGGATTTGTCCCGATTTTATGCAACTGAAGAAATAATCCGCGCCTATTAACATATCGATCGTATCGCTCCGCCAAAACTCAGGATCCGCCAATTTGATGTCATCTGGTAGATTGATTTGTTCTGATTGTAAATCAAACGTTGGTAGAGCACTAGTAATTCTTGATAATACCAACGCCTCTACTTGATATTGAATGTGATCCTTCGTTTTTAATGATAATCTCACTTTTCCCTTCGTTGAACCCAGATTCATCTCCCCCACACCGCTAACCATAACACGAGAGTTGACTTTCCTTAAGCCCAATTTTTGTACGCATTCCTCGGTCACGAAACTAACTTGAGATCCGCAATCTAATAGAGCTCGGCAGTTTACTGATTCTCCGTATCGACTCAACACTTTAATTCGCGCAGTTGGTAATAGGGTAATTAATGATGATCGGCTTTCAGCACTGGCGTAGGCTACGACGGACTTCTGAGTAGATGCTGCTGGGTCATTGTGTCCGCTGGATTTGATGGTATCACCTTCATTTGATTCTGTAAAATGCAGTAGAGTGTGATGTTTTCTCCCACATTTCTGACATCTGCGATTTGATGGACACTTAGCGACGGGATGATTCGCGCTTAAGCAATTGAAGCACCGATGAGCATTTTGAATAAATTCTTTCCGTTTGGTTGCAGGCATTGCTTGAAATTCACTACATTGCATAAACGAGTGAGATATGCCTGAACAAACGCCACATTTGAATGTTACACTGTTGCTACCTTTTCTGTCATGACTACTTGATGAACTGGATTCATTTACTACCACATGCCCGCGGACCCTGTGTCCTGTATTCTGCTTTGTTGCAGCCACCAATGATTCAAACGTGCCGATTCGTTTATCCAAAAATTGGAAAAAGTCCTTTATGGTTGGTTGGTCAATATTTGCCGAACAATCAGCCCATGCCAGCTTCGATGATTCATCCAATTTTTGATTGATGATGTAGAGTATCCAAGGATCGCGTGACTCGGCTTGAGTGCCAAGGGCGCGTAAACCCCGCAACACCTCATCGGATACGTCTCTCAACTTTCTCAGGTTGGCAACATTTTGATTTTGAATTGCCGGTTGTTCCACAATCGATTTTATAAATGAATTTATTATAAACTTTTTCTTGTTGTACCGTTCCTTTAGCTTATTGAAAGCACCAATATAATTTCCCTCAGTAACTTGTATATGCCGCACCAATGAGGCTGCTTCACCTCTCAGCAATCCTTTAAGATACTGCAATTTTTCTACCCCAGTTAATGCTGACTCATGGATCGTCGTGTTAAACATATCAAAAAATGACGGCCATTCTGCATAATCTCCAGAAAATGGCGGTATGTATAACTTTGGTAGTTACAATTCCGCATGGCGAGAATTTAGTTGAGTCGCATTGATTGATGTTGAGGTCAAGGAATGAGAAGGCTGCGGTTCTTGTAGTTCTAATTGTCGAATGTGCGTTTTTAAAGCGGCTGCAGCTTCATAATACATGTCATCAATGGAAAGATCGACTTCTTCGGTTTCACTCAACGCCACTAAACGGTTTTCAGTATCTCTAATTGAATCATGCAGCTTTACAACTTGCTCAAGACGAACAGATAATTGATCTAATGTAGCATTTTCATTGATTGCTCTAGCAAATGTCAGTAATTGCGCTAATTTATTTTTCGCAGTAGTTCTTTGTCGTTTTAGAACCGTAATTTCACTCATACTGATCGATGCACATACACTTAATGTTCACAAAATAAACTTTCAAGATCAACCAAGAAAATCACGCGTTTAAATATTCGAGAAGTATAACGGTACTTCGATGATTTTTAATAACAAGCGTAAACAATATATGTAGAACTATAATTTTACTATTCCGATTGATTCATATACACTTAATGGTCACAAATAATTTTTTCAGATTAAACCACAAAACCACGCGTTAAAATGTTCGAGAAGTATAACGGTACTTCGATAAATTTTTTCAACAAGATTAGTCAATATATTGTCTTTTGCCACCCGAAACCACCTGTTCTACGTGATAACATGCAATTGCACGAAAAATGTATATTATTTTAGTATTCTTCTATCGAATGTTAAATAATGCCGTAAAATTAGTGAGAGTTTTGATGTGAACTCACATATCCGGCTCGAAGGACCAGTCATCAACATAAAAATCGCGTTTCACAATGGATGCCAATTCACTTCCTGCACATTCGTCGTCTACTTATTGATTTAACGTACGGGTAGCTAAGAATGGGGCCGATGCTGTTCCGTATGTAACAGTTAAAAGTTCAAATGTTTTGATTTTATGAAATGGATTAGGACGCCAAAATATTCGTTGAAGTGGCACCTGTGTGAAATCTACTAGTACCTGTCGATACATATTTGAAATGTCTGCTGTGATTACGTAACGATATTTCCTAAAACGTAAAACTATATCAAACAATTCAGATTGTAATAGAATGATTTTAATAGAATTGATATCTGAGACTTGAGATGTTAAGCGATTCTTTAAGTAGTTCCTAATATACAATTTATTAATTCCGGCTCTGGAAAATTCGTTCGGCCATATCATCTGGTTGGATTTCTTAATTAAACCATGTCTTAAATTCGAACCATTGAAACATTAAATCAAACATGATATTCGCCAAATTTATTTGTTTATACTTAGCAAATTTAGACTATCTTCTCAGTCTCCGCCTCAAATGGATGGAACAAGCCCATTTGTTGATGGATTTTAGTGAAAATTTATTATTTGCAATATTTTGTAAATTCTATAAATAGTTCCTATTATAAAACCTATTATTTCAACGCCTGAAAATTATGCCGTAAGGTAGAGCTGGGATCAGAATTTTTAAAATAAAACATGGCCCAATTTCCATACTCAGCCCAAGCCAGACAATTTTCTTCGCCTTCAGCACCGAATGTAACACACACGGAAATGTTAAGCCGATTCTATATAAATAGTTTCTAACTTTAAACATAGCAAATATTATTTTTATGATCCCTCCTGAATTTTGCGTTGCCGCTAATAAATTTAGGGATTTAAATGAATGTGGATGCCCACAGAAGTTTGAAAGCCCAAAACATGTCCAGAGGAACCAGGACGTAGGCGAGAATGAGAATGTCAAAATAAAACTGAAAGACAATTTCTGCTTTCAGCATTTAACCTTGCTAGACTAGAACGATGCTTGTGATTCTGAACTTTATATTTATGTCAAGGCGTATTTGAGGAATGGAATTTCCCATATCACATGGCATAAATCCAGACTTCCATACAACTTTCTAGTTCGGAAAGGTTAAATGTCTGCAGAAATTATCTTTAGTCTAAGCTTAATGAAGTATTTAAAAGTATTGTAAATCCAGGCTTTCACGCGTCTTTTTTGTGCGATAAGGCTAAATGACCGCATAATTTGTCTTACAGCGTAATTTTTGTATTTAGGGAGTCCTTTCTAAATTAGGGGAAAGCAGATTAACGTCCTCAGGGAGAACGTGCCGGAAATCTCCACCCAATATGAATAATTACTCAGCGAATGGTAGATGACTGTTGTAAAGAGGATCATAGAAGCATCATCCCAGATGAACACATCGTAATCGAGTAGTTCTCATTTCTTTTCCGGGGTTCAATTTAATGTTATATTCTCGCTATCAATCGCACCACTGTGTTGGTAAATTTATTAGAGTATACAAATAAAATAATTTACTGATTAAACAAAATAACTTTTATTGAATAAAACAGCGCGTTGTACTTGTAATATGGACAAGGAGGAAGTGAAGTCAAAAATAAAAAGTAAACTGAAAAATCAAACTACTTATCGCTTTAACTTAATTCAATAATACTAATTAGAAATTAAATTGAATTTAAACTACGTTATCCAACATTCCTCCTCAAATTTAATTACGCTAATATTTTGATTTATTTTAATCCACACAAATTGCGAAAATAGGCCAGTTTGGTTCCAGATAATGGCTTTGTACACATGTCCGCAATTTCTTCCGTTGGACAATATTGACATTCAACGATCCTCTTTTTATGCAATCTTTAGTGAAATTATATTGTACGTCAATATGTTTCGACCGGTTGGTGAAACCTTCCCGAAAAATTAGTGCTAGGCAGCTTTGGTTGTCTTCATACATCACAGTTGCATCGACAACATCTATTTTAAAATTACGCATAAGAGTACGTAACCAAACTACCTCACGACAAGCCTCTGTTAAAGCTATAAACTTTGCTTTGGTTGAAGATAGAGCTACACAAGTTTGCTTTTTCCAACTCCAACTGATAATTGACCCAAAAGCCATAAAAATGTAACCGCTGTTAGATTTTCTATCTGATCGATCTTCGGCCCAATTGGCGTCTGCGTGATTGACTTATTTGATGGATATTATCCGTAATTTCCACTTCAATTCCAATGTAACATTTGATTTGTCCTAAACTGTCGACTTGAAAACTTTTATTGAGATTGTTTTGGAGTTCTTTGATTTCATTGATTTGCTTACTGGCTATTATTATGTCATCAACGTAGATAATCATATAACCACTGCCATTTTTATTATGTCTGGTGAATAGACATGGATCTTCGTCACTTTGCACGAAATCAGATTCGACCATAACTTTATTGAGCGCCAAATTCCATACTCTTGCTGATTGTTTTAATACGTATAGGCTCCTCCTTAAACGACATACTAAATTTTTGTTTTCGACTTCAAAACCCGGCGGCTAATTCATATAAATTTCTTCTTTGAGCTCACCATTTAAGAATGCGGTTTTTGCATCTAGGTGATGAACCAATAAAATCTCTCTGCTGGCGATCGTCAATAACCAACAGAATGTGGTTTGTCGTGCCACTGGTGCAAATACTTCGTCGTAGTCAATACCCAAATAGCTGCGAAAATCCTTGAGCAACTAATCGAGCTTTGTATCGCACAACGCTGCCATCCGCATTCGATTTCAGTTTAAAAACCCATCTACATCCGACTGTTTTTCGATCAGCTGGTAATTTGACAATTTCCCAGGTGCCATTTGCTTTGTGTGCATTCATTTCGTCGTTCATCGCTTGTAGCCATTCGTCTTTATGTTCAGAATTTAAGACATCGATAATTGTTTTTGGCTCAGAAACAATTAAATTAACTTTATTTATTTTTTCGATTAACCGCTTCGGTGGAACACCTTTGTTGACTCTTTATAATCTACGAATATTTAAATCATTTTCGTTGTTGCTTTCATCCGCTTCTGAATCATTATTTTGCTGGTCATCTGGTTCATTTTCTTTATTGTCCGAATTATGGTTATCGTCGTTTTCTTTATTTGCATAATTTGTTTTTATTTCATTGGGATTCGATCCGATTGGATCGTCGGCAAATCGCACGTCACGACTTATTAATAATTTTCGTGCAGAACGATCATAACATCTATATGCTTTAGATTCTAAATCGTAACCCATATAAATTGCTTCCACTGCTTTTGAATCCAATTTGATCCTTTTCTCTTTTGGTACATATATATTGGTACGAATATATTTAAATTTTGCAAATTCGGCATATTGCCGCATCACAACTCATATCGTCCTGTCCAAATAAGAGTATTACATCTGCAAATCATTAATTTTTTGGAGGGGCGTGTCAAGTTTTTAATGTTAAATTTGGCTTAATTTTTTTTAAATAAAATTCTTGCCACATATTGTGGAAAGGACTTTATTTAAAAAAAATTAAACCGAAATTAGCATAAACAACTTACAAGCCTCTTCAAAAAATTAGCGATTTATAGATGTAATACTCTTATTTGGACACGACGATATGGTGTTGTAAATGGCAATCGATTTTGGAGAAATGTTGCCGTCATAACTGCTTCGGCCCAAAAAATATGATCTAAATTTGCATTGGCTAACATGCAACGTACCATTTCAATCAAGCTTCTATTTTTGCGTTCCGCAACGCCGTTTTGCTGTGGCGAATATGTAGCTGTATATTGAATGCTAGTTCCGATACCTTTAAAATAGCCAACGATTCGTTTATCGGTATACTCTGTACCTCTTGATAATGCTACATATTCCTTTAACTTATCAACACATTCATATTTATGCTTTAGTAAATAAATCTTCGTATAACGTGAAACATCGTCAATGAATGTAAGGATGTAACGATTACCATTGTGTGATGCAGTCTGCATCGGACCACATATGTTTGTGTGTACCAGATCCATCGGTGCCTTGGTTGACGTCATTGAAACTTTCGGAAATGGCATTTTCGACATTTTTCCTTTTAGACAGAATTCACAAATATCGCTGCAATTACATTTTCTGACCTTATACCGCTCACTAAATTCTGATTGTCCAAATGCTTTATGATATTTATATCTCTATGTCCGAGAATTCGATGCCACTGATGTGCACATAGAGTGCGCTCACTGTTTACCATATCGACCTTATGCATTTGCCTCAGACGGTATTGATTACCAAAAGCCTCGCCAATATTATTTATTTTATTATTCCTCTTGATGAATACTTCGTTTTTGGTGAATTCAATATTTATACCTTTCTTGCCAATTGTTTCACTGACAAGATGATAATTGAACGCTATAACAATTGCATTCGCAATTTCCAATTGAAATAGTTATCGTTGTTTAATTTATCGAAATGATATTTTATTTCGGTAGACATTTTTTTTTTTTATTAAATTTATTATTATTTTCCTTTACACCGCCGTAGACACAATTAACAAATTAAATATACGAGTACATATTTAAAATTTTACTTTACTTGGGTCAACTGGGCCCATAACCTATTAGAGTTACAAATAAAATAATTTACTGATTAAACAAAATAACTTTTATTGAATAAAATAATGCATTGTACTTGTAATATGGATAAGGAGAAAGTGAAGTCAAATAAAAAGTAAACTGAAAAATCAAACTACTTATCCCTTTAACTTAATTAACTTTTGTCGCCATCTATTGGCAATAATACTAATTAGAAATTAAATTGAATTTAAACTACGTTATCCAACAAAATTAAATATTTTGTGAGCAGTACGTCCGTATGACAGCAGAATAGCAGCTATTCCAGTCCAAGCAGTTGTTATGATTATTTTGTTAATGGTTTTGCAATATTGAAAAGTCTAAAAAAGTCTTTCCCGTACCGCCTGGCCCATCTATAAAAAACATACCGATCTTGTTTTTCACCACTTATAGATTTTTTAATTTTTTAAAATATATTCACAGTGATCAATGTTCAATTGTGAATACATGTCATTAAAAATTTCGGTGTGTTCCTGAATGGAGAGACGTCGCCACTAATTATTAAATACATAAAGAAATGTATCAATGCGATATGTGTTTCAGATTTACAAAACTCGGCAGCCCGTGCAGCTTCTTGAAACGTTTGGTATTGTATTCCGTTAATAATTTCAAGATCACTGAATGATGTGGCGCCTTTTGACTCTCGTAACAATAATTTTAGATTAAATCGTTCAATATCTTTGGGCGATACAATATTAAGACGGGCTTAATCGCACTTTTTTGCCACGTACAATGTAATGGAATTTGGGAGTATGTATCATTCCGAGGTTGCTGATCAATTTTATTCAAATCAAAGTACGTCATTCATTTGATGTTGCTCTATTGTTAATTAAAGCACTCGCTTCGTCACCATCCGTGAACTGTATATAATGTTGTCCGGGAATATGAACAGGTAAATAGTTCGACGGTATGACTTCGTGACTTCATTGGTAGTTCCATGAGATGCCAGGCACTCTCCATAGAGCTAATGTACCGAGAATCGAGGTATTATTGTACTTCATTGGTATTTGGTATTTCTGTGCTATTGTTGGTAATGTTGGACACAACAATTCTTGCTCGATCCTGTCCTTTGTGAATATTACAGAAGCGCAGTATTCAACATTTATATGACAGTTAAATTTCTTCGGTAGGTATGGATTATAAGGAACAATTATTGAATTATCGATGTACATAATTTTATTGTTCGTTTTCCGTTATACGTTAGATGGTGTCTATTATCAGAACGCTTATAATTAGGAAATCCCTGTTTTGTCATGTCAGTGTTGTTAAAAAGTTGCTTAGGGAATATCTTACTGCATATACCTTCCTTTCTGCAATCCAGCATAACAATTTATCAGTATCAGAATTTCAGCTGATATGAATTTGTCCACATCGTCAGAAGTTAACAACTTTTTATTTAATGTTACCAACAGATGCATATGTGGTAAAGCCCTTTTTAGTTCGAATAGAACCAAATACAGATTGTGTTTCTTTTAGCAGTAGTAAACATTTCTGATAGAATAACCGGCATACGATTGTTGGTATATCTGCGGCAATTGAACTGAGTGGATACGTCTTAAGGAATCTTTTAATTTAAGGCCAATTAGAATTACAGGTCATAGTCACAGGTACAGGTCGGCCGATATTGCCATAGCGTCATGGTATAATTGTTGCATAGCCCTTGGGCTGCCTTGATATGATGATGGTAGTATAACAGCTTTTCCAATTCGGAATGCGTCCGATGTGTTATTAGAGCTGTTTTGTATGTGATCCAGTAGACCCTGCATATGTTCATTTCGTAATTTAGTCTGATTACTACCTGGTTAAATATATCTGTAGTACGTATAGCTAACTTATATGCTTAATACTAAGTAGGTGAAATGCGTTTTTGTGTATTCTTATGCTTCATGGAATACGTCCAAGCTGTTGGGTTTTGATAGAAGTCCAAATACTCATATTTATCTATTCCCGATTTTGTATATATCATTAAGGTTTCTGAATAATTTCGCATATGGGTTCTCATTCATAATTGGCTGCAATATTTTGAGTACATCATCACGTTGTACAACTTTCATACATATAGATTTGTCAGAATTTTTGGTTTTCACTCTCTAATGATGTGGTTGCTTTAAATTTCGCCTCATACCAACAATACGTATTGAATTCGGTCCTCTTTTATGAATATCAGTATTTTGGGCGTTGAATGATGCGTATGCGAATAAATTATTGTATAGCAGAATATTTTCTTGAAAATGTGTATAAATTTCACCCATGCCAAAAAGCAGTTCTTTCTGCCGTGACAGCATGAGTTTCCAGATCGGCAAGTTTCAATTGGAAATGATAATGCTAAGCAGTGCTTACATTTAAACGTCATATCACCTATATCGTCACCGTAGGTAACGTTGTCGGTTGATACGCTGACGTCGTCGACCAGTAAATCAACATTCATGTTTTCATATGTTCTTTTTTGTGTTACCTGTAATTTTATTTGGATGTTGCATATTTTCTAAGGCATTATCCTGAATATTTGTTGTACTGGATGTTGTTGGTTGAGTATATTGTAATATTGTCGTGATATTGGAGCTTTGATTTTCTGTTAATATTTTGTTGCGTCTACTTATTCGTAGTTGAACTATTTGTCCGATATATTTCTAATTGATCATCGCTTAAATCTGGCGCCCTCCGTCTCTCGAATCCCTTTTCTAAATTATAATTGTTTTGTCTTAATTTCTCGCGGTAATGTTTCATCTGATTTAAGTGACGCTCATGACGTTCTTCAGATTTTAAATTTTTTATTTATTTCATATCATTTTGTTTTTTTAATTGTAGAGCACGACGCTTTTTCGATGACCCATATTGCCATATTTACTTAACAATTGCACGAACACTAATAATGGACTAATTTTATCTTACGAATAACTATAAAGACATCAATGAAAGCGAAAAACCAACAAAACTGTTTATTTATATCTTTATTGACGATTGGAGCATCACATCCACCTAGTGGGAAATTTTTAAACTGAGCTAGCTGATAATTTGACGTTCGAAATTATTGTACATACACAATTCCAATTTTGAACTGTAAACACAATTTTTAATTACCCGATTGCAAAATTTTGTTTCGCCTCATTTCTGACAAGTGTCATTTTGTCAGTAGCCTCATTTTAACTTTTTTCCTCGAGAGGCGCTTTACGACCACGTAATTTTATGAACCTAACACAGACAAACAAAATTACCATTATCCACAAATAAAATAAAGCAACACCATTGTAGCAATTTTTTTCGGTGAAACCTTGATCCTTTTTATACAATTTTAGGTTTAATTCAATTGGAATGTATCTACTATTAAAAATACAGATCATGTAATACTCCTTCAGCCAATCGTAAAATTATTAAATTTAGCTTTTTTCCGGTCGATTTGATTTTTATATATAGAGAGAAGAGATATGTGTCACCGAAAAAATCGACGAAATAAAATGTTGGCTCGATTTTGTTAAGCAAGCTTAAATTAGGCTTTCACGCTTAAGAAGTAAGTCCTCTCTAGACCTTTCAATTTGTCGAAATCTACTAAAATATGTGAAATCCCTATATTCAGCACACTCTGTACCAATTCGAAATTACTAAACGTAAACGAAATTACGAAGTAAACGGCTATTTCTCCCCATTTTTTTTTAGTACGCTCATTTTCAATTGTTGTTGAACTATCGCACATCTACCAAATTTTCATTCCATATTTGTTAAGTTTAAATGAAATGCATTGTGCTGGAAAGAAGTCTTTCTCGAAATTGTTACATCCGGGCATTCCTGCAGAAATGATTTGATATTTTATTTGGCCTTTTGTTTGGTATCTAATTTGATAGAATTCGACCACAGATAGGGAAATCACAAACGGTTAATGTTAACCAATTAATCTAAACTTTTCGTTTAATCGATCTGATAATAACCGATCTGTGAAAAATAATTTCTCAAAAGAATTAAAAAAAAATCCATCTACTTTTCAATTTCACCTTCTCGGGTAACCTCTGATTGCCGAGTATGTATCTCTCGTTTTTTATAGCTACGAGTTTCGAGAACTGAATTTACAAAGACGTAGATTGTTGAAATTAGATATTTTCAGATTTTTGATTTAACTTACAGATTTCAGGGTTTGATTAATTTTTAGTTGCTTGCCATCGAAGTTCCTCAATGTTTCCGAGATTATTCAACGTCCTAGATTAATCGAGATCCTTAGAGGTTTCTCGCCTTTTCAAGATTACTATAAGATACCACATCTATTCTACAGTTAAAAACTTAATGAATATAGTAAAAAAAAAAAAAAAAGAATTAATTTAGATTAAAAAGAAATAAAAGGCAGGAAATAAAAATGCACCTAATGATAAACTTGGGGTATGTTCAGAAAATGCAAGGAATTGTGCACTATTTATTCTCAATTTTACTAAATGTATAGCTTTTAAATTAAGAAAATTTGATTTTCTTGAAACATTATACTAATAAAGATTAGTTTGAATGGTTAACCATGGTTTTTGAACGGAAAATTTAAAAATGTTAAATACAGGTTGTCAATAAGTGTTTGTTCAATCATATGCTTTTTTTTTCATTAGCTCGGAAGATTTATTCTCTCATAGGTCAAAGGCAGTTTCTTAGGCAAACTAACAAATGGCCTAATTTAAATGGGCAACTAAGAAAAATTTTCTGGCAACCAGCATTAACATCAAAAATAAAAAATGTGCAAATAATATTTTGGAACAATCACACGAGAATGCAAAACAATATTCTTTAGTAACAAAATAAAAAAAATTGCGACTGATTAAATTTGTTGATAATCCATTAGTTCTGTTTCTGTTCCGATTCCCAAAGTAATTGATTGTGCTCCCTTTCAATAGTTCCAACAATTCATGTTTTAATTAAATGTTGCCAATTAAATGGATTTTGTTCCAAAAAGAACTATTTTGTAAGATGCTAAGAAATTTTTGCTTGGTGAGATTTTAATCGGTTAATTGCCACCCTTGAAATTGAGTCATCAAGTTCTTAGTCTCGATAAACCGATTTGTACACATATATTAATGTATGTACATTTTAATAGCAGATGAAAACAGCATCAGCCATGATGTGGGGACTTTAAATGAAAACCATTTAGGTGAAAAAAGGTGGCTGAATTGTTCTTCCGAACCATGGGAAGCGGTTGAACTGAAGTGGCAATCAATATTCACAAATTGTGCATTTCATTCTCAAAACAAGAATTACCGACTGAACAAAATTCATTCATGATAGTCGTAATTCTAAAATTAAACATTTTATAAACTGTGAATTTTAGTCTTGAAGTGATACAAATCTTCTTCTCAAATGAAACCTTACACGCTTAAATTTTTTCAGGTTTCATGAATATTTGCATCAATATGAATGTAGTTATACTTATCTCATGTGTAGTTCTAGATTTGAATTAGAGCAAAATCTTACTTATTCTGAGAAAGATTGATAAAAAATATTAACAACTTTGGAGTACAATATTCTTCGATTAAGAATATTATGTTCTTGAAAGAAGCTAAACAAAAACATAAATAGAGTTTAAATTTAAAAAAAGTTAACAATTTTAAAATTTTAGATTTATCATTTCGAGAATTGTATAATTGAAAGAAGGCTTGAAATATACTTTAATTTCTTAATTTTATTATTTCTCAAAATTATAAATCATCAACGTTTTATTCTAAATTTAAGCAAAATTTCTCTTAGCGCACATTTAAGCAGCTAATAAAATGAGCAATCTTTTTTTTTCAGTGTATAATTATTCACTGTTTCAGAAGGTAGGCCACGAAGAGCATATAGCACAAATTGCTTCTGAATGCTTTCAATTGTATCTGAGTGACACTGCACAAATTCAAGAATATGTATACACACTGAACAAAGGAGACATATAAAGATTTTAGTGTGAGCGGGTCACAAAAGTCTTTACAATTGCGCTTAATAAAGCCTAATATAATGTAAGTCTTAGCAATAATAGAATCAATATGTTTTGTAAAGGAAAGATCAGAAGATAAAATTATACCCAGGAGTGGGATTTTGCACAAAAAGGGAGAAGCGAGTTTGTGTCTCTTTTATTTAAACTGAATATGAACACTATTTCGCTTAGTAGAAATACTATATATTTTATTAATGCGATCTCAACTAGCTAAAATAAAATGATATTCTATTTCAATTA
The DNA here is from genome assembly GCA_958295665.1 of Tipula vernalis. NCBI lineage: Eukaryota > Metazoa > Arthropoda > Insecta > Diptera > Tipulidae > Tipula > Tipula vernalis. The sequence goes on along the minus strand of OY282558.1, from coordinate 447,172,594 downwards.
TCATTCGTCTGTGTCTCTCACCAACAAAGGTACGTGGTCGAAGCGGAGAAAAGGAGATAGCTCTTATACATAATATAATTGACTGAGATCGCAATAGAAAAGGCGACATAGACTGAATGAAATGGAGTAAAAACTTATTCTTTTAAAAAGAGAGATAAACTCTCTTCCCGCCTTTTGTGCAAAATCCCACTCCAGGTTAGACATGAACTCAACTCTGTCAACCGCCAAATTATAAACGAAATACTGCTGAAGAATAGGTGATCACTTTCTAAAAAAGAGATAACCTTACATTTGGCCACATTCAACAACAATTTGTTCTTAAATAACCAATTGCAAAATGTATTCAAATCAAATATCACATTGCAATTTTATACAATCAGAAACTGTAGAAATCGGAGCGAATATTTTCATATCATCTGCTTAAAGAAGGCAATGTGTAAATAAATTAAAAACGCTCCACAACATCATTAATAAATAATGAGAACAGAAGTGGACCAATGTGATTACAAAATACAAAATCTCATCACGCTTAATGTGATAAATAAATACGAAGCAGAATCATTAGTCTTAACGTATTGTGACTGGCCAGAAAGATATGATTACAACCATTTTGATAGGAATGAACTCACAAGTTAGTTTCTCTAGCTTATAGATAAGAATAGAATGATCAATTTTATGAAAAGTCAGTGTAAACTACATCTACTTGTTAACGGCTCTCGATCCTATTGTATAATTGACCACAGAACGAATAAAACCAATAATGCGCAGGCAAAATAAAAGATTTCACATGAAAAAGCAAAAATTTGAGAATGGCAGAAAGAATAGCAATTCCTCGATATATGAAAATTGTACATCTTTTGCCAGATTTAAAAAATGGACGAATGAAGGATGATTGAAATGACTCGTGATGGAAATGACATCACGGATGATTCGTACACGGACTCAAAATATTTGGCGAACTGATTGCAGATATCAGAGGGCTGACTTCCTAATGAATTCTGATAAATCATCGGTGAACTAAACTCCGCTGCTTTCCTTTTACCATTTAGGAAATTCCAGAATTTTCTTGGATTGGACGTCAACTCAACTTCAATCTGCAAAATGTAGTTGTTTATGAATAAAATTTGTTGCGCCGTTTTACCAGGTGTAGTATTTTCATATTGTACCATGGTTCACGAAACCGAGATTCATTTTTAATTAAAGGGACTTACCTTTCAATACCAGTCTTGAGTAGTTCGTTGAATAAAGAAGCGGCTTCGTTCCAATTTTTTCCGCGCTTAACGAACAACCAATCAGAGTTGACAAGAAATTCGTTTAAAGATATGTAGTCAGGAGTATAGTAGACGCTCCCATTTCCAGTAAAACCATCACATGAAGAAATGTCCGAATACATAGCATCAGATAAAAATACCAAATCCAATAGTTTTTCTCGACTGTTGCTTATGTAGTTCAATTGCTTGGTTGCTATACTAGCAAAGTAATCGGTGATGGGCAACGCTTTTGATAGGGGCAACTTTTAAGGTAGACAAAGCCGACTTTTATAACTAGAAATAGACATTAGTCTATTAAACTGGAAAGTATCGGAAGACCACTCCATTTCTAATAATTGCTATCTTCAGCTCGAAATACTTGGCTTCTCCAAAAAGTAAAATCTCTACAGGTATAGGAGGAAAACCGACTGTGAAAACTGACTGGCTTTTAGAACTATTCTGAATAATTCACGACTAGTATTCCTAATAAATGGACGGAAGTGAAGGTTGTATTCATACTGAAGGCGGGAAAACCCTCATACTGCAGTCCCAAAGGCCTTACACCGATTAGCTTGTCTTCCTTCCTCTTTAAAACACTGGAAAGACAAATAGAAGCTCATATCAGAGGCGCAATTGTGCCGAAAAAATTATCTAAATCTCATATCATGCTTATTGCAAGGGGAGATCTGTAGAGACTGCTCTATATTATCTTATATGTTTCATTGAAAAATCTTTCGAGTATAGAGACTATGCAATGGTAACCTTTTTGGATATTGAGGGAGCATTTCAATCCACACAAAACCGAATTATGTAGTTCGGTTCTCATATCAATCCTCCCACTCTAAATGGGATCAGCTTGACTTTTATAGATAACAAATTAAATTGGAAGCCTAAAATATTGGAAAGAGTAAAGAAAGCTTTGGAAGCGCTGTGCTCTTGCAAAAATGGCGTTGGGAAAGGATGGCAGTGGGAGCTCCGCGTCTTACATTGGCTCCGCTGTAGTCAGACTTATTCTTTTGTATAGGGTAACAGTCTAAAAGCTGTTGACAAAAGTTAAGAGAACAATCTCCCTGTGGATTAGTGGTGCACTGAAGGGCACGTCCACTCAGGTACTGGATACTTTGCTATTTTTGACTCCTCTAGATATCTTGGGAAAACGGTTGGCAGCTTGTACTACCATACGACTGAAATCCACCTAAATTTAGATCTGTAATAATACAGGACACTCATCTATATTGTGTAACAAAGGGATTCCCAAGACTGTACTGTCCCATCACTATCTTTTGACACAAAGTTCCGGACTATCATCCCATCCAAATAGACCAGCATGATGGATGCAATTTTGGAACCAGTTGGAGCTACGGTGTTCTGTGAAGAACTTCTATTACCTAAACCTCTCCTTTCGTCTCCCCGACTACTGTAGCATTTTTCAAGCTGAAGTAACTGATGAGTTGTGATATTCACATATAAATATACGGACAGTCAGGCTGCAATAAAGCTCCTCACGTCGAAAGTAGTCCATAAATGTCTATCACATTTCAATAGTACAGGGAATATGAGCTGGCTCGACGTGGCACAACGGACTGTATTTCAAAAAGCAAAAGAGACATTGAAATGCCTCTTGCGTTATGCAAACTACTGCTTCAGGAAGAAGCTAGTAAGTTGACGAATGGCAGATGGTCAAATGTTACCTCATGCGCAATAACTCGGCTAATCCCACTTCGGCGGAGTAAAATCAGTGTGGTTAGGCAGGCAAGCGAGTAGACGATTACTATCGTAGTTGCGAGGACAAAGAGGAGAAAGAGACAATACTTTATCTTCTTTGCACCTATCCTCGTCTGGCACGAAACAGTCTAAAGTTTCTAGGGGCACACCTTTGCAATGACCTGACGGACCTTAACAGAATGGACGTCAGGAGTATCTAGCATTTTCTTAACAGCTCAAAATGATTTCAATGAGTTGGAGGCTAAACAATAAATCGTGATATGGCTATGGACCAGTTTTGTGTCTATTGCGGTTCTGGTGGACCGCTACCTTATTACTGCTTTATTCTTTCATTTAAATTTATCTCGTTGTACGAGTATCCTACGCTTAAATTTGTTACCTATACGCTTTCAATTTATTTATGAGCATGACCATTCCAAAAAGCTTTGTTTTCAATATATGAACATGTATTTAAAAAAAATTTTTGCAGCAACCACACACAATGGGTGTATAAATATTTTAGTTTTCATGAAAATTTACCGTGTTATGTTGAACACACAAGACACAATTATATGTACCTGTACACATACATGACATATTTAGCTTACTAAAATTTAACCCCCATTGAAATGTATACGTACCATATAACGAAACAATTTCTTCAGAGGCATACGAGTAATAAATCATTTGCACACAAACTGTAGAAGGTGCCATTATGGGTTGAAAATTAGTTGTTTCGAATGTCAAATAATATGAAAATGTAAACAACAAAATAAAAAAAAATTGCGGTTCACTTACCTATTATGCAAAAAATAATAATAACATTCTAACATTCACTTATTGGTTAAAAAACTATTTCTTGATACTCAATTCAAGTTTTTTTTATACATTTTGTCTGTAAGTTACAGGTAGTTTATGAAATTTAACAGCGCCCATTTTTGGTTTCAATTTTATTACGATTTAAAAATGTAATATATCAAAGATTGTGACTAGATGTCGGCGAAAAGGAGTTTGGAATTATATTAATACACAGTGACAGGGTTGCAATATACTATAATTTATAGAATATTAGCGCCAATATTCAAGTATGAGTGCGTAATTGCAGATTAGACCCTAACCTTCAAAAACTGCTACAGAACCTCAATTTGAAGTTTATGTGTAACCCACCTTTAGCATTACCCAGAAATAATGACGTGGATGTAGTGAGGTTTTGTTTTCTTTTAATAAATTGAAAAGCTTTTGTGCCCACTTTGCTGTAGACGAGCTCTAAATGTTTCTCTGTTGACAACTGCACCAATCCCATCATAACAACTTTTTCTATGAGCAATAGCGCAGAAGTGCCACTCTGCTGATGCTTTACCAAAATTTACTGTATGATGCAAGATAGCTATTTGATACCGGTCTAATGTTATCTTGCACCATCGGTCACATAAATAATTTTTTTTTAGTTCGACCAAATTTTATTGAATCTCTTAAGTAAATAGGTTTTGAATGGTATAAACCGCAGCAGTATCACGAAGTAAGCTGTTATATAAAAATACACAACTATTATGCAATAAGCCAGAATTTGTCTTGTAATAATAAATGGCAGGAAAAACAGTGGCATTGATTATTCGTCTTGGGCTGTGAACGCGAAGTTCTCTGAAAAATCAAACATCACCATAACTTTTCCTTCATTTATAATCTATCGACAAAATCGATATTATTCTGTTTCAATGTTTCTCATTTATACCTGTCAGTTGCCATCCATGAGCTGTACTCTACTTGAGAGTAATTTTCTCTTTCCAACGATTCTAACAACATAGAAAAGAGCGCTTCAAAGGTGACACTTTGGACTAGGATTATTGGACATGGCTTCTTTCAAACTTTCGCTGTATTCAAATATTGTATTATTTGACTTTTAGGTTAGTTTTTTGATATATTGCATTAACATGAGCTTGTAATTTCATTAGTTCCAGCAAGAAACAGTCTTTTGGACGTAACTTAGCAAAAATACTAAAACCTATCTCCTATGTAATTCCTTTAGATTCAGGAGCAATATCCGTTCTTGCACTTTTTATTTTTAAACGCTTGCAGACACAATAAATGTGTGTATTGTACATATCCAGGATTAATTGCAGAGCTTGTTACGGTGTGAGCGGGCTTGCCCAACCAGAGATCAAAAATTTACATTCCGTTGCAACTTCGTGAATATATTTTCATTTTTTCCCTCTCTAAAACTTCGCGTGTTGTATTCTACTTTTCATAAAAACATCACAAATACTCAGGAATAATTTTTGAACTTCATTATACTGAATGTTCTTATTTGAGCTTCGCGTTTTTAATTTTTTTAAATACAGTATTTCGTTTTATCTATTCTTGTATTTCGTATCGCATTATACATGTATTATGAACAAAGACCAAAATTTAAATACTTTACAGAATGAATTAACAATCCACATATTCAAAAATGTTTGTATTATGATTTTACTTATTCGCACGTGATGAATTTGGAATTTTTCGATTCATGAATTTCAAAATCCTAAATACAGTATTTCAAAGAACGAATATTCAGTATAATAAACGTATGAAGAATGCAATGAAGCTAAACTAAAAGTACGAACTCCATCGTTATCTTAGTTAATTATATTTTTATAATATTTAGGTGGGTAAGTACACCTTTTGGGGTAAGGTGGGTTAAATGGCAAAGGTGATAGTTAAATGACTCAGTTCATTTATCTTCGCTCCCAAAACCATCTAATGTACAATATTAATTTGTTTTTACTGACAAAACTGTAAATAGAGCCGAGTATAGTTCAACTTGCCTATTTCTCAACTGACTATGATGAAATTTAATACGTGCGTTGGAAATGGGATTCTTTAATGATTTTTAGATGAAGTGATGATGGCCAATTAGGATGGAACTTATCTATTTCTCAACGGATTTTAGTGGAATTTTAAATATGCGATGGAAATGGGATTCTAAAATGCTTTTTAGATGAAGTTCGTGAATATGTGAATAGTGAAGTTTGACGTCAGCCATGGAAATGGAATTTTTAAATAATTTTTGGATGAAGTTCTGGAATACAGCCAAGTATGATGGAACTTGCCTATTCCTGAAGCGATTATGATGAAATTTGACATGCACATTAAAAATGTTAAATTATTTCTACTTGAAGATATGATAAAACTCACATTTTCATCAAGCGATTATGATGAAATTAGATTTTTACGCTGGAAATGGGATTCTATGATTGTCTTTAGATGAAATTCTGGAATATGGCCAATTATGATGGAACTTATCTATTTCTTATATTTCTTAACGGAATTTAGTAGAGTTTGATATTTGCGAAGGAAATGGGATTCTAAAATGATTTTTGGGTAAAGTTGTGGAATATCGCTAATTAGGGTGGAACTTGGATATTGATTAAATTCGAGATTTGTGATGGAAATGAGATTGTAACGACTCTCCGGTGTGCTTGTGTTTGGCAATATCACAAAAATAACTACCATTTAAACTCCAAGCCACACCAGAATGTCGTTAAAGAATCTCCGAACAGAGGCTTAGGATCGCGCCATTAGTAGCTGGCTAAGACTCAGGCTATGGGATGGGAATTTATCCAAAGCATCTTTAGTAGAAAATTCAAAAAAAAAATTAAACTAAAAACAATAATAAAGGCAAAATTAACATTGAAAATAATAAAGCAAAAAAAAACTTAAGAAAAGTTACGTAAGTAAAATAAAAAAATTAAATGAAAACTTTCATTTGAAGCCTTAAATCAATTAAAATAAATTTCATTAGCTAAAAAAAATATACATGTATGTATGTATATAGTATAAAGAAAAAACCAAAAAAAAACGAACGGTTTAATTTCAGGTGCATTAGGTCATCTGTGACTACCAGTGTCTTAAGCGAGCTCGACTCGCGGCAGATTCTAACGTAACCAACAGTAAGATACGTTGAATTTTTCTTCCTGGTATATACAATGATGGCAGCACCACGCAGATAAATAATATCCCTCTGTTTGAGTATGCCAATATGTAATGTAAACAACTAAAATACGTAGAATTTTTACCGGTATACACAATTGTGCAGCACCACGCAAATATCCTTAGATAACCTTGAGGATAACCTTAAATAATATCCAATATGGATCAGCAGTCAGCACCAAGCCGATAAATAATATCCCACGGTTTGAGGATAACAATATATAGTATCCAAAATTGATCAGCTGGTTAATCACTTTTGCACCATAACCAGTGACTCAGCAGTTCTCAAAAAGCAAATATTTTTTTTCTTTAAAGCAGCCTTCAGCCGCAAAGAAAACACCAGTTATTTTTTTTTTTATGCGACACAATTCAAATCGATCGCGGCCACAAGTATTAAATAAAAACACGCCACTCCAAGTTTAACAGTTTTTTTTTTTATTTACTTCTTTTGTTTCCAATTTTTATTAGAATCTGGTTTATAGTCTTCAAAACTTCCAGAAGTTAGTTACACGTTTAACACTGTGAAATCGTACAATAGCAAAAAAAAAATAATTATATATAGCCAAATATAATAATCAAACAAAAAATTGACCGTTATAGAAGAGTAAGAAAAACTTCAAAATTGAATAGGCCAAAACCTAGACTGTGCTAGCAACAAAGCTTAACACCGATCTATCACTAATTTTTTTTAAATGGACCGATCGCTTACCAAAAAAATTATCATTTATCTTCCAATTTTTTCCCCTCTCTCTCTTCTCGTTCATTTCCTCACCACCTCCAAGACTGGAAGAAACACAATCACATAAACCTATGAGCAGGGTAGTAACATCAATTTCCGTTGTTCAAGTCGTTACAAGATTCTAAAAAGATATTTTTAATCCGAGACTCTACACTACCGTTAGTAGTTTCAATTCTGCTGCGCGTGTACGCCATACACTATATGTTTTTAAACATTGCAAAATATACTCTCGGACAGCCAATGCTCAGAAAACATAACCGTAAGTTTTCACGAAAAATTGGCGAAAAAGTTTCTAACTTTACTCCAATATTATAATGTTGATAATCTCGATCGTTAAGCAATTGAAATAGTACGTTTAGGCTGCCTCAAAGAAACCTCAACGGCTGCATCATTCATCGAAACCTCAATGGACAACATATTTCTCACAATTTCATCCAAAACAAATTTTTGGGGGTCATTTCCTCGTGTTTGTTAGAAACATTCAAATTGATCATCATAGGTCAAATGTAGCTAAGTTATATCTAAATTGACCATATTCCAAAATCGGTTAAGGAATAGACAAGTTCCATCATACTTGGCCATATTCCAGAACTTCATACAAAAATCATTTTAGAATTCCATTTCCACGTCGGATGTCAAATTTCACTAAAACCGGATAAAAAATATCCAAGTTCCATCCGTTTTGGCTATATTTCAGAACTTCATCTAAAAATCATTTTTTAACCCCATTTCCAACAAACACGTCGAATTTCATGATAATCGGTTAAGGAATAGGCAAGTTTAATCACTTGGCCATATTCCAGAACTTCATCTAAAAATCATTTAAGAATTCCATTTCCATGGCGGATGTCAAATTTCACTACAACCGGATAAGAAATATCCAAATTCCATCATAATTGGCCATATTCCAGAATTTCATCTAAAGATGAATCGCTTGATGAAAATGTAAGTTTCATCATATCTGGCCATATTTCAGAACTTCGTGTAGAAATAATTTAAGAATACCATTTCCAAAGCGCATGTCGAATTTCACTAAAACCGGATAAGAAATATTCAAGTTCAATCCTAATTGGCCATCTTCACGAACTTCATCTAAAAATCATTAAAGAATCCCATTTCCAACGCATGTGTCAAATTTCATCATAGTCAGTTGAGAAATAGGCAAGTTGAATTATACTCGGCTCTGTTTACAGTTTTGTCAGTAAAAACAAATTAATATTGTACATTAGATGGTTTTGGGAGCGAAGATAAATGAACTGAGTCATTTAACTATCACCTTGGCCATTTAACCCACCTTACCCCAAAAGGTGTACTTACCCACCTAAATATTATAAAAATATAATTAACTAAGATAACGATGGAGTTCGTACTTTTAGTTTAGCTTCATTGCATTCTTCATACGTTTATTTTACTGAATATTCGTTCTTTGAAATACTGTATTTAAGATTTTGAAATTCATGAATCGAAAAATTCCAAATTCATCACGTGCGAATAAGTAAAATCATAATACAAACATTTTTGAATATGTGGATTGTTAATTCATTCTGTAAAGTATTTAAATTTTGGTCTTTGTTCATAATACATGTATAATGCGATACGAAATATAAGAGTAGATAAAACGAAATACTGTATTTAAAAAAATTAAAAACGCGAAGCTCAAATAAGAACATTCAGTATAATGAAATTCAAAATTCGTCACGTTGCGAATATGTATAATCATAATACAAATTTTTTTGTATTTTATGTTTTTTTAATTTCATTATACGAATATTCGTCCATTTTTGAATATAAGGATTGTTAATACATTCTGTATAGTATTTAAATTCGATCTCTGTAAAGCCCAACTCTGTTCAGTGTTCAATTTCATTGCCCCCTTAATGTTGACTAATAAAATTAGATGCTTTACATACAACGGTTTTTCTCGTTTATAATCTCGTTTATAACTGTTTGTGTATTTTTAATATTCTTTATAGCGTTGTACACAGTATGAGGGGACAGTTTATGGTTAATTATTACGTGTACCAGTGCACCAATTGTTTATTTGTTTTTTGGTTGTATGGTGACTTCGATATGCATGATATTTCGGTATGCGAGTATTTCTTTTGTTTTATATTTGAAATTTTTTTATTCGATGTATGTGTATGATCACGTGATTATGATGGCAACCAATCAGCGTTTTTGTTTTACTATTTTTGAAATAAAAAACAAAAAAATTGAATATGGCTCATCGCTCATCAATCAAGTTTGGTACTTTGGTAGTTAGTACAGAGTTTGGAGTTTAAACAGTGAGTTATCAAAACAAATATTTAATTAAGCTTTTATCTGTAAAATACATAAATTACAAAAATATTATGCTTGGCTGCAAGAACAATTAATAAAGAGTAATAAATTGGGTAGTTGATTAATCCTGTTGTGGGGCAAAAACTTATATAAAGTTTGGTAAATTTGGCAGTCGAAAACGGGCAAAACCGTGTTTAATATGGTTGAACATTGAAATTCGGTCATTATGGCTAATTTTGCTTGGTTTTGTTCTGGAGCTGAAAGTGAAAATAATAAAATAGTGTTTTGAGGGGTGTGGACAATAATTTTTTTTTTTTGTGTCAAAGTTTTGTTGTTTTGGGGTTTTGGTGGCTAATGCCAATTATGAATGGACATGGTGATAGTGTATTAAAAAAAAAAAAAAATTATCTATGAACTATTTTTTTGTTGGTGTGATAAATACGTGGATTAGTGCCGTTGTCCATACAGTATTTGTTGGTCGTGTGGTACTCCACTGTCAGCTAACGTTGGTGTGAACGTGACAGAGGGGGATCCTGCGTCGGTGGCGTGAGCGGATCGGGCCGATCTGCGATAAGGTATGGTCATTTCCAAGAAAACGAAAACCTCTGTGGATAAAATATTTATTTTTTGTTGTTGCTTATTAACGTAATTTGAATATTTACTGATTATAGAGTAATTCTAAAATTTGAAAGTTTTTTCTAAATTTCTAGTAGATTTATAATATTGTTAGCCGAATTTGACTCATTGGTTTTCGGGTTTTCTTTCATATTTTTTCACTATATTTTTTCTTTCTATTATATAACGTTCTGGGTTTCAGCTGTTGTGGTTGCGTGATCATACACACACACAATTTGATATTTATTGTAATAATTTAGCATCTCAGTTATTTCATTTTTTTCTCGAATCATTTTTTTCCGTTATTTTCAAAAAAAATTTCTACAGTTTTTCTTAACTCTTTCGCATACATATTTAGTCACAATAATACACCAACTCATATTCATTTACACCATGAGGGAGTGATTTCTTGTGGTGTGATTGAATGTGTTATGAGGTAGGGTTCTTGCGGCTTATCGGCTTTCCATATCTTTCCGGTCGTGTTGCTCAATTCGGCAGGCTGGTGGAGGGAGTAGCACGATACATGTGTCGTTACAAGGTTTTCAAGATAGAATTTGTGTTTAGTGATAAAAATTTATCGAAATTGCTCATTCCACTGTTTGGTGACGCTTTCAGTTATCGCAAATTGCATGAACCTGCTCTTTTGAATTAAACTACGTAAAACTGTTTTTAAAAAGTTTTTAGATTTTAGGGATGAACTGTTGAGCTTTCGCTCAAAAGTAAGGTTGAATTGATGTTCAGTGATGACAAATGTGATGTTCACTGAAATAATTTGCGACACCCTAAATATTGGTAATGTCCGCTACTTGAAGTCGCCATATTGATCCGCTATTTTAAATTTTTGTAGAACGTTCCTTAAGCTTCATTTAGCTTTCTTAAAAACTTTTCTAAGACAAATACAAGTTTGGGCAGAGTTTTAACTTTAGTAATCTTTATTCTTGAATTTATATTAGATAATATATGTTGTCTGAAAATTTTATTACTCCAGTAACCCAAATAGGTTTATGATAGTTTTTAAATTTATATAATTTCAGATTTATATTTTAGGTTCTAACCATTAAATTTGTTAGAAGAACGTATAAGCTCTCCCAAGGTTTTTATATTTATTTTTTTTTATACTTACAACTTAAAGATATATCTTAAAACTAAACTAAAAACTAAGAATTAATTTAGACTTTATTATGTCAAAAAAAAAAAATTTTAATGTACTTAACAACTACCAAAGTAAATTAAAGAAACTTCAACTTAAACACCTCATTGATATCTAATAATGATGAGCAATGCTGTTCAGCATCTCATTTTGAATCGTAAGTAGTTTATTCAGTTTATTTTATAGTAGAGAATTATGTTATTGTTTCAATACGAGACAGCTATCGAAAACAAACCTAAGTGTCTCGTTTTGTATCCTCTGAAGCACATCTCTCTGAGCCTCAACCACCTCAACGGTTTGTCCGTCTATGGTGACTGGTTCAGCTTTCTTCTGTTTATTCTCAAAATGAAGGTAGGGATGGAAATAAATCAACTGGGTTTTGGATGCTTATTTTTACGTTCCAAATTTTAAAATAGACAGAGAGTGCATCTAGACATTTTTGAATTCGATTGGAACTGTTGTTGATGTAAACAAAGAACTTTCTGTTTCCTAAATATGATTCAACTAACGATATTAAAAGCGGCTCAACACCACAACTGATCATTTTACATAGAAGTCCGTCATGCCACACTGAATTGAAGGCTTTCTGAATGTCGAGTAACACAACAGCCGATACCTTGCGTCTTGACTTCGCATGTTTCAAATGGTTCAATAGCCGCATTATAGCATCCGTCGTTGATCTTTGTTAGACAAAACGAAACTGTTCGGTTCAATTGTCGATTTGGAATCAGATGTTCTACAGTTTCTCAGAGCCTTTGAACAATAATCCTTTCGATAAGCTTGCCAAGTCCACTCAGTAAGCTAATCGGCCTAATGTTTTCAGGAGTTCATGGCTTGACCGGTTTTAGTATTGGCAAAATTTTTGTCAGCTTCCAGTTGGTTGAAAAATAGGCAAAAGAGAAAATGGCATCCATAATTATCACCAGTTGAGTAATACTAGATGGTGGCAGATTTTTTAAGGCTCTATTAGAGACATTGTCAACTCCTGGAGAATTTTTATTTTTGAGTCTACTAATTATACTTAGTACTTCATTAGTGTTAGTGTGGAACCTACTGGATTCATAAGGGATTTTCTGAGCTAGACTAAATTCTTTCACCACATTCGAGATAGATGGGTCAGCAGTATGAGAATCTGATCTAAAGACCGACTCGTAATACTGTGTAATCTTCTCTGAGATAATTTTAGGGTCAATTATAGCTCCATCCAGCTCCAGAGGGTCTGATTGACCTGATGTATTTATACAAATTATCCTTATCAGGACCCACACCTCGGAGCTTCCTACGAATCAGATCTTGACGATGCTAAACAAATGCTTCTTGTATGAGCTTAATAATTCGATTGATAAGAGTGGAACTGCATAAATTAGGAAAGCAGTGATGCTTACTTCGAAAAAGAAATCCTCATTTGGTCAGCTGTTTGATGCTGTCAGGCAGTTGCCTGGACTTGACAAGCATTGAAATGCCAATAGGTTTTCGACATAAATGGATACCAATAGAATAGAGTTTTGTTCATCCTCTGTATGAAGTGAGGTTGCTATGAAGTTTTCCCGGTCAAAGGGCTTAGGGGAGGCATATCATGAGTGTGAAGTTTATGCTAAAAAAAAATAACAAAAAATTACACTGTTAAATTAGTTATTTTCCAATTGGAATTTAAATTATATGAAAATTTAAATTTTTTGTAATTTTGGATTTTTCGTACCACCAAACAGATTATTTTCATCAGAAAACAGGTTCATTTCATCTTTTTCAGATAGCCGGACCATCTGTTTATATCGTTAACCAAAAACATCCAATTGTGTTGAACATTACTATATTTCACAGAATTTAAAAGTTGACTGAATTTTGATGGTTTAAATAATTATTTAGCGCCGATTCTGGAAATGTCCTGAAGGCCCCGCACATTTCTTAGAATAGCTAAGCCATATAGCGGTCAATGTCACCAAGTCGATCCAATTATGATGAACTATAATATATTTCACAGTTTTTGGAATTTTTAATAATTTTCCATTATTTTAAAAGTTTTATATCGCCGACCGCAGAGATGTCCACAAGGTCTTGCCCGTAGTTTCGGATAACTTGGCCATTTGCCAGTCTACGTGGTCAACTTTATCCAATTGCGATGAACTATACAATACTTCACAAAATTTAGAATTTTTAATAATTTTATTGGTTTTAAAAATTGTTGTATCTCTGATCACAGTGATGTCCACAAGGTCTGGCCTATATTTTTGGATAACTTGACCATATGCCAGTCTACGTCGTCAACCTTATCCAATTGTGATGAACTATACTATACGTCACAAAATTTAGAATTTTTAATATTTTTATTGGTTTTAAAAATTGTTGTATCTCCGATCGCAGAGATGTCCACAAGGTCTGGCCTATATTTTTAGATAACTTGGCCATATGCCAGTCTACGTGGTCAAGCTTATCCAATTGTGATGAACTATACTATACTTCACAAAACCTAGAATTTTTTAAAATTTTATTGGTTTTAAAAATGGTTGTATCTCCGATCACAGAGATGTCCACAAGGTCTGGCCTATATTTTTTAATATCTTGACCAAATGCCAGTCTACGTGGTTAATCTTATCCAATTGTGATGAACTATACTATACTTTACAGAATTTAGAATTTTTAATATTTTTATTGGTTTTAAAAATTGTATCTCTGATCACAGAGATGTCCACAAGGTCTGGCCTATATTTTTGGATATCTTGACCAAATGCCAGTCTACGTGGTTAATCTTATCTAATTGTGATGAACTATACTATACTTCACAGAATTTAGAATTTTTAATATTTTTATTGGTTTTAAAAACTTTTGTATCTCCTATCGCAGAGATGTCCACAAGGTCTGGCCTATATTTTTGGATAACTTGGCCATATTCCAGTCTACGTAGTCAACCTTATCCAATTGTGATAAACTATACTATACTTCACCGAGTTTAGAATATTTAATAATTTTATTAAATACAGAATTTCGAATTTTTAATATTTTTATTGGTTTTATAAATTGTTGTATCTCCGATCGCAGAGATTGCCTATATTTTTGGATATCTTGACCAAATGTTAGTCTACGTGGTCAATTTTATTCAATTGTGATGAACTATACTATACTTCACAGAATTTCGAATTTTTAATAATTTGATTTGTTTTAAAAATGGTTGTATCTCCGATCACAGAGATGTCCACAAGGTCTGGCCTATATTTTTGAATAACTTGGCCATATGCCAGTCTACGTGGTCAATCTTATCCAATTGTGATGAACTATACTATACTTCACAGAATTTCGAATATTTAATATTTTTATTGGTTTTATAAATTGTTATATCTCCGATCGCAGAGAAGTCCACAAGGTCTGGCCTATATTTTTAGATAAATTTTCCATATGCCAGTCCACTTGGTCAATCTTATCCAATTGTGATGAACTATACTATACTTCACAGAATTTAGAATTTTTAATAATTTTATTTGTCTTAAAAATTGTTGTATCTCCGATCACAGAGATGTCCACAAGGTCTTGCCTATATTTTTGGATAACTTGACCATATGCCAGTCTACGTGGTGAATCTTATCCAATTGTGATGAACTATACTATACTTCACAGAATTTAGAATTTTTTAAAATTTTATTTGTTTTAAAATTTTTTGTAACACCGATCGCAGAGATGTCCACAAGGTCTTGCCTATATTTTTGGATAACTTGACCATATGCCAGTCTACGTGGTCAATATTATCCAATTGTGATGAACTATACTATACTTCACAGAATTTAGAATTTTTTAAAATTTTATTTGTTTTAAAATTTTTTGTAACACCGATCGCAGAGATGTCCACAAGGTCTTGCATATATTTTCGGATAACTTGACCATATGCCAGTTTACAAGGTCTGGCCTATATTTTTGGATAACTTGGCCATATGCCAGTCTACGTGGACAATCTTATCCAATTGTGATGAAATTTACTATACTTCACAGAATTTAGAATTTTTAATAATTTTGTTTGTTTTAAAAATTGTATCTCCGATCACAGAGATGTCCACAAGGTCTTGTCTTTATTTTTGGATAACTTGACCGTATGCCAGTCTACGTGGTCAATCTAATCCAATTGTGATAAACTATACTATAGTACACAGAATTTAGAATTTTTTAAAATTTTATTAAATTATTTAAAATTCTAAGCTCTCGGAAGTATAGTATAGTTCATCACAATTGAATAAGATTTACACCTAGACTATCATATGGTCAAGTTATTTAATAATATAGGCCAGACCTTGTGGATATCTCTTCGATCGGAGATACAACAATTTTTAAAACAAATAAAATTATTAAAAATTCTAAATTCTGTGAAGTATCACAATTGGATTAGATTGACCAAGTAGACTGGCATATGGTCAAGATATCCAAAAATATAGGCAAGACCTTGTGGACATCTCTGTGATCAGAGATACAATTTTTAAAACAAATAAAATTATTAAAAATTCGAAATTCTGTGAAGTATAGTATAGTTCATCACAATTGAATAAGATTGACCACGTAGACTGGCATTTGGTCAAGATATCCAAAAATATAGGCCAGACCTTGTGGACATCTCTGTGATCGGAGATACAACAATTTTTAAAACAAATATAATTTAAAAAAATTCTAAATTCTGTGAAGTATAGTATAGTTCATAACAATTGTATAAGATTGACCACGTAGACTGGCATATGGTCAAGTTATCCAAAAATATAGGAAGACCTTGTGGACATCACTGTGATCAGAGATACAATTTTTAAAACAAAAAAAATTATAAAAAATTCTGAATTCTGGGAAGTATAGTATAGTTCATCACAATTGGATAAGGTTGACCACGTAGACTGGCAAATGGCCAAGTTATCCGAAACTACGGGCAAGACCTTGTGGACATCTCTGCGGTCGGCGATATAAAGCTTTTAAAATAATGGGAAATTATTAAAAATTCCAAAAACTGTGAAATATATTATAGTTCATCATAATTGGATCGGCTTGGTGACATTGACCGCTATATGGCTTAGCTATTCTAAGAAATGTGCGGGACCTTTGGGACATTTCCAGGATCGGCGCTAAATAATTATTTAAACCATCAAAATTCAGTCAATTTTTAAATTATCTGAAATATAGTAATGTTCAACACAATTGGATGCTTTTGGTTAACGATATAAACAGATGATCCAGCTATCTGAAAAGGATGAAAAGAACCTGTTTTCTGATGAAAAGAATCTGTTTGGTGTTACGAAAAATCCAAAATCACAAAAAATTTAAATTTTCATATAATTTAAATTCCAATTGGAAAATAGCTAATTTAACAGTGTAATTTTTTGTTATTTTTTTTTAGCATAACCTTCACACTCATGGCATATCTAATATGCTTTTGGACAAGAATTTCAGTACGTCCTGAATTTTTAATATTAGAATTAGTTCTATAAATATGATAGTTATCAAAAAAACAGTGAATGCTTATTAGACAGCTTGGTCTCTCTCAAACATACTATATTTGGATTGTACCTAAGCAGAAGAAAAGCGAGCTCTTGAGGGCAGGCAAGATTAACTAAACTCCTTAATAGAATTGAATTTTGACATAAAATTTGAAACATTGCTTGCCAGTGAACCAAAATCCATGCCAAACAGTTGCTGTGACTTCGTAAGAAAATCAGCCAGTGAATTTTTAACGTCAAACTGACTTGTCGATTGAGAGCTACTGCGATTATCAGGCAAAGTGTCAGAAGGATTTGGCTTCAGAAAGTCAGCAAACAAGACTCCCTTTTTAATAAAATTTGAATTAAAATGTCTAACTCCCGATTTAATATTTAAACCATTTGAACGCACCTATAGTTCATGTAGCACTGTAGCAGCCGGCATCTACATGCCCAAATTTTTAGCATTCTTTAACATATTTTTGAAATTTTAATCGACTTTCATTTTCGAAATTTTCAAATAACTCTTTCCATGCGGACGCGTAATTATCAGCTTTTGGTGGCAAATGCTCAATGTAGTGTGGAATGCAGTGCCATTTTGTAAACTCGAATGTGACTTTGAATCTGGCATGAACCTTCATTATTAAGCGCCTGCACTAAGCAAGCAGTCGAATATGACTTGCTACATGTATTTTATCTTCAGACAAGTATGTACTTTAGAAATATTTTTCAAAATACTCTCTCTCGTAATCATCCATTGCGAACAATTGCTTTGGATAGTCCTTCGAGAGATGAGGTCGTTTTTAACATATTTCCGTACATTTAAAATGATGTTTCTTATACAGTTTCAATGTAAAATTATTTGTATTTAAAGTTCATTGTAACTTCGTGGTTAAATCTTGGTGAATTTTTTTTCCCCAATATTCTCAATAAGTTTGAATTAAATAAATATTAGTCATTAATAGTTAATTGGTATTTTGTCTGTGATATATAAGGTTATATAATTATCTGAAATTATTGACCTTATTAAGATGCAATCTCAAACGAGTATAAAACTTGCTCCACAAGTTGACAATTCCATGTTAATTGAATCGTATAGTTTTTAAATCCTTCAGAGGTTCAAATTTCTAAATTAAAAAAAAAAAAAAAAATTTTGAAGTCAATACACTTTGATTATTTGTTATATTATTTTGAAATATAGAGAGACACACGAAAATTGAAGAAAAAACAAAAAATTGCGGAAGATTAAAAATGTGTTAAGCCTTCAATTTTGAACAAAACAAATAACCATTAACAAATATGTAAAACTAAAATTTTTGTAAATTACAAAAAGCTGAGTGGGTGGCCTGAACACAATTCTGCTTTCATTATGTAGTTTATTTTACTATAAACTAATGAACCTTTCAATATCAATGCCAAGAGAAATAATAAAAATCGCTTTGGTTGATTTTAATAAGAAATTGCGTTGATATTGACATTGGATATGGTGATTAGATGCTATACAGCGTCACGTTAGTCGAGTTGAATCATTTTATTTTTAAAAGCGTTCACTTCAACAAATATGCAAAATCATTAGAAAAAACCAAGATTTCAAGACCTGCTAACATCATTCAAATGATGGATGAATGATTTGTGTATGCAAATTATGCAAGTGAAAAGAATCTTTCTTGTTTAAGTACCACCCATAAATTTATATAAGTATCTTTCTTTGGCTATTTAATGCTGACTGGTTGTTTAAGTCCGATTGTTAATAATCCGAAAATATACCAACTTTATGTTTTTACTTTTTAACACTAAGAGGATTTTGTAGATTTCCTGAGAATAGGGTGGATACGTTAAAATTTCCCGACTGAATTTAGCCTCGTTCCGTATAAGGCTTCAAAGTAAACAAGACCTCTTCAATTTTACCAACAACATAACATCACTATATTTTGGTGCAAATCAGTGTTGGCAACAGTCAAAGACGTTTATTCTTTAGGTGACCAAAACACACGTTCGATACCCCATATTCGCACCCTTCAAGCATTAAAGATAGGATAGTTAATGACTGATTTCTGAACAATCTAATAGTAAACTGCCACTCGGTGTAGCTGAAGACTTTGGTACCTGTGATACAGATATTGCCTCTAAACCATATGCTGATAAAAAAGTCTGATCTGATCGAATTTTTATCAGCAATAATATGTCAAATTTGTATCTATCGAATTTTGATCTTCCGAAGTTCAGTATATCGAATTTTAATTTTTCGATTTCTCACAATTCAATCTGTCAAATTTCAAATTATCGAATTTATATCTTATTCCGGATTTCAATCTATCAGATTTGAAGTTTTCGAGTTTTAATTTTCATTCTATAGAATTCACCTATTGAATTGCAATTCATCGAATTTCATTCTGTAGGCAATCATCAATCTATGGATTTCGATCTATCCAATTGGAATCTAAGGAATTTTTTTTTTTCAAATTCCAATCAATCGAAATTCAACTTGTCAAATTTCAAACCATCGAGGTACGATTATTTGAATTTGAATCTATCAAATTTCAATTATTCGAGTTCAAGGTGGAGAGGGGGCGGGGGGGGGGGGCTATTAGTGTTGTCTATTTATGAATTCGATTCGAACATATTCGAGTCTTCGAAAAATCGAATTCTTATTTGAATTGAATGAGATTCGTTCGTTTCTTATTTAAATCAAATAGGAATATTACATTTTGAAGAGTCGAATGCGTTCGAATTGAGTTCCCAATTAGACCCTCTGAATTTAAATTTTTGTTGTGTTCCATTACATATCCCTTTTGAATCCAAACTTCGATTCGTAAATATGTGGCCTTCAATTTTATTTTATTTTGTCCTCTAAATCATTCTTGGTTTGGCTTTTTCTGTTTGCTTTGAATATCACTTGTTGAGTCGTCGTGTACAGTAATTGGTAAGGAAAATCTTGAATGAGCTGTACGCCTTCTTAACAAAAGCGACGACCAGAATAATACAATTTTGGAACAGAATTTTTGTTAAGATTGTATTATAAAGAAATCTTTTTGCTGTGCCTCGCCGAATCGTTGATTTCGTTAGAAGCGTGTAATTGATCGAAATTAAGTACAACATTTTGAAAAGTATTGTTGTATTCATTTATATCTTCAGCGGCAAATACGTTGGCATTTTTTTTTTTTAATTTCAATCATAAATGGCGAATTTCGGTTAAGGCTGACACACGGCCCATGAATCGTATTCTTCGTTACACCTGCATGCAGTTCCCGATCTTCTTTGTCAGGTATCTCTGCTGTAATAATTTAATCATATTCCTCCGCCGACGTGCTTTATATGGCAGTAAGGTAATCCTCTTTTTTGAAATTTTATCACAGCTTGTAAGTGAAAGTAATGAACAGATCTGGTTTACCTTCATTTCGAGAAGATCCTGTGAATGTAGTCGACAGAATAAAGCGTTGTCCAATTTCAATTTAACAGAACTCTTCTGTTTATTGCATCTATTACTCCATTTTATACTTCCGCTCTGAATTTGTTTTAAATAAACCTGATTTAATTGAGATTTTATTGGTCTCATTTAGTCCATGATTTGTCTACTGTGATGTGAAAGTTAAATTTTTAATATTCGAGATATGTAGCTTTCCTTATTTGGTTTTCTTCTCTATTTACTGCCGGATTTAATTCCATATTTGCATTTTGAAAATAAAATTTTATGTGTCTGTTTATTCGTTGATGTCAATTTGTATTGGATTATCGAAAGATTCTGGCTTTCTCTAGATCCAAGGAGCGATTATTGAGAAGAGGTGAAGGCTCGGAATTTTGAATTTCATGTCCAATGGTTTTCGTGGCTCACGAAGCTCATTAGGAATACGCCATCATCTGATGGCAGCAATTCGCGATCTGATGATTTCTTATATAAACACAAAACAATTATTCTTTTATATTCCTAATTCTTATGTTACATATCGACGGCTAAAAAGCATTACGGTGCATCTATGTATCTAAGAAAATTAATGCTTGCTGCCTTTTTTAATAAAATTTGTGAGCAGCTTGCCAAATTCTACAACTATAATCTCACCGCAACAATTACTCTTTGATTTTAGTCCACGACCTATTTTTGGAGAATAGCTTACTTTTACGTTACATCAAACAAAGCAGGATGAAAATGGTAATATGGAAATTGATTTAGCAAAGCTACGTAAAAAATGTCTCTTTGAATTAAGAAGAACCGCAAGCGCAATAAAAAATTAGTTGTATTCCGAGGACCAGTTTCGACCGGGAAATGTAAAAAACTTCAAAAACGTTTTCGAGGTCATTAAACTGTTACAAAAATATTACAGGAGATCGATACCTTCTTACGGATAACAATCCGGAACCAGAAAAAATTAGGTTTAACGGAGTTCTCATAGGACAGTATCAAAAAGTTATTAGTCCCGATGACAGCGATAATGAGGAATGCTCCTTAGAAGAGGTTTAGAAGATTGAGGTGGGTGTTAAATTTTGAGCAAAAGGGAAGTTGTTTTATATCATGTAAAGAGTACGGTTTCAGGTTTACCACAATTTTCATGATGCTTTAAGCGAAATACCAAGACTCGACAAAACGATGACTGCGCTGCAAAATATTTGTTGGTTTCCTCGAATGAAATCCTTAATGAAGGAATACCTTAATGACAGCAGTCAGAAATAACTCAAGAAGATCCATTATCAAAGCATTACAGGAAATGATCTCTTACGTTAGAGTACAATCACAGAATTTCGTTAGGCCTAATGTTGGGTTTTTAGCAGAGGCCCAATACTGAAGATAAATTTACATTAGCCGTTCAAAATTGAACGAAACGTTAAGTGCAGATCAAGAGTTGGTCAGTCAGGTTTCAAAACGAATCGAGTTAAATCAACAACAACAGAAGGAGGGATTCGTAATTCGATGACACCAGAGGAGAACGGCAGCAATGACAGCAACTATTCGAGTTGAGGAGAACTCATGGTGTCAGGGTAGCACGGATCAAATCAACGATTTATTTTATTATTGGCCCATGAGTGAATAACGGTACTAATTGAAAAGATAGATCAAGAATGAACGAAATACGAAGAAATATTATGTCGTGTTCTATTGACGCAAAAAAAACGAATCTAGATCAAAAAAACTGAACTGAGATCAATTTCTACTATGAAGAGTTCTGCATTTCTTGATCTAGGTTCCGTTTTTGTGAGTCAATAGAATACAACATTAAACAACTCGGGTTAAGTTATATTTAACATACGATTAATAGTTTGTTGTCGGCATTGTCTCAGCCAGGATCGAACGAGCAAGCCGAGCGGTTCCGAACTTTTATAAATTAAAGGCCGTGGATAATTAACGACTTTAAGAAGAACTTTGTGTCGTTTCAAAAAACACCATAACCATCCACTGGTCAAAAAGTAGGCATTTTTGCTGTGGCGAAAAATGGTCAGCCGTCAAAATGAGTTTCCTGGTACAAAAAATATCCAGAAGCCCTCTTCCAACTTCAATAATTTCAAACAAGTTTAATTTTGATGGGAGTTAGGGTAAAGCTCCATTAGTAAAAGTACCAAGAGACCGACCATTTTCATTACCAGGGGTTTCATCGGAGACAGCGTCGATTTTTTTTTTTTTTTTTTTTTGTACATTGGTCAAACATAATGTTTCCAGGGAGGCGAGTAGCAGGGACAGCAGAGACGCAAACGATTTCAACAACAACGTCAAGCAACACTAGCTACATACAGTTAGTACAAATTTGGGTGACCGTATGCGAACATAATGATGGAACGAAATCGAAGAATCGAGACGTCCATAAAGACATGATGGCTTGCTTTACTTGTGGATGTGTATGTGTGTGTGTGTGTTGAGCGGTGGTTGGCAGTAAAATGTTACGTTCCCAATCAATTCAATTTAATAAAACAAATTCGACAGCACACATCACCCAATACACAAATTTTTATGAGGAAGCGCGATAATTTTTTTTACACTTTTATGCGTTTCGGAAGCAATAAAATTGCCATTAAATTAAATTTAGAAAATTTCGTTATAAATACGCGAGTGGCACCAAATTATTGTAATTCATATAAAATGACAATCAGTGAATTGTTAATTTGGTTGCAACTTTTGTATTATGGTTCAGTTGGCGTATACGGTGGCGGTGAGCAAAAAAGTGGTTCGTGGTCAACTTTATGGACAAATGGTATTATTCCCGTTACCATTTCATCGAATTTTACACGCACGGAACGTCAATCAATTATGAACGCGTTTACATATTTGCATCGACGAACGTGCCTCAAAATCGTTATCAGGAAGCCTCGACACAAAGATTATGTTCGTATATCAAACGATGGTGAGATTCGGTGTTACTCAGCGGTTGGCCGCATTCGTGGCGAACAACAATTAAATTTACAGGATTCTTGTTTGAACCAGAATATGATATTACATCAACTAATGCACGCAATTGGTTTTCGAGATGAACACAATCGGTATGATCGGGATCTGTACATAGCGATCAACTATACAAATATTGAGCCTAACCATTTGTGGCGCTTTAAACTGCTGTCAAAGGAACAATCGGCTGCATACAATCAAAGCTACGATTATCTAAGTGCTATGCATTTTGGGGCGACCAATTTTGCTAGGAATCCAAATTATCCGGTGCTGATACCAAAACATAAAACATCAATGGTAGGACCAAGAGACGGACTGTCCGATAAAGATCTAATCAAAATCAATCAAATGTATGAGTGTACTAACACCACAATAAAAATGTACTAAATATTTGTTTAATAAATTTATTAGAATCAAATAACATAACCACCATTTGAACATATTCTCGACCCCCTCTAGCAAATCTACACACATACTCTATTTATAAATCTTTTGAATTTGGGGGGCTGATAATTTGACCTTGCCCGGTATATTCCTGGCTATCAAGTCTTCACGCACGTTCTTAATCAAATCCTTTTCACGCTGCGAACATGCTTTATCCTTTAAAAATATTTGTATAGCCATTTTTGATGCTTTACCACGACGCCCGCTTCCAGGTGTCAGCTTAACTTTGAATCTGAAAGTAGTAAAAACCAAATAATAGATTGGTATGTAAGAAATTATATCTGAATACCTACTTGTAGTTTTGAAGAGTTTGATACGGTGCAATCACCGGAATCGCAAATAGCAATTCATCTTCTTCGTGTGGAATCCCGGTCAGCGAATCTAACATGTCAACGTCAGCATTGGCAGGCGTTACATCATCATCCTCGCCATCCCCTTCTTTCGGTTTGGGTTCAAATTTTTTGCCAGGCATTTTTTTTGGTTCAAAACCCTTCTTACCACCTTTCACTTTTTTCGTTTTACCTTCACCGCTCGACTTTAGAATTTCCATTCGCAATTTACGCTCTTCCTCATCCTGATCCTTATACTTTTCCTTAATCTTCTTTAGTTTACCTTTTTGTCCGCGCTTATTTTGTGACTTAATATCATTGGCAGCGGGGGCGGCGGTGGCGACAGGTGCAGGCGCCACTTCTCGATCTTTCTGATGCTGATTTTTATTTTGATTTTTTGCCGCTTTTGATTGTTGCTTGACGCGTGCTGGTTTCGGTTGAATTATGTAAGGCTTGTCGTCACCCAAAAATATCACATTTTGATTTTCCTCCTCGACCTCGGAATTAAAACGGACAAGTTTTGGATCACTTTGTACCGTAATTTTTCCGGTGTCGTGCTCAATTTTGATTTGAGTATCGGGGAATTCAATTGAGGCTGGAGCAGCGTCCGCATCGTCGTGTTCAGAATCTTCGTGTTCTGATATGCTAGCGAGTTTTTCTGGTTTTTCTTCGGCGGCCGCCTCCTCATCTTCATTCTCACTTTCAGAATTTCCAAGCTCAATTTCATTTTCCTCCTCGATGACTTCGGCAACGGGTTTTTCTGATTCAATTGTTAATTTTTCAAATTGCTGATCGTCATTAAAATTTCGAACTCGGCGTTCTCCCTTGTGGCGCTCAATTGAACTGTCCTCAAGTTTGAATAGAAAGCTTAAACCAAGGATTAGATGACAGGGTGGAAGGAAATTCTTTTTGCCGCGAATCATAAAGCTTCCGGTGCTTAAATATTCTCCAGTTGGGGCTGTTTTACTGACCTGGTCACTTTTAACCCAATATGCGCTTGTCACGACCTTAGCATCCCAAGCTATACTATAGGAAATTGCCATGGCGCCAGCCTCGAGCAAAGTTTTTGGTGGCACCTCATTACCACTCGGATTTCGGATTATAACACTCGATGCACCTTGAATGTCGGCATGAACGTATATATCGGTTGCCCGCATATAACGCTTGACAATAAGCTCATTCTGTTGTTGATCCCGACCTGATATAACCAAATAGTTCTCCGAACTTACAAACCAGTAAAATTTTTCAAACCAATACACTTTTCGGGCCTTTTGAATACTGGTCATTGTTTTCACCTCTTTCAGGGCTTGTTGGGTTCGCTTTTCGGCCGATTTAAGCGCCTTACCAGATGACTCGATTGTTTTCATTTCCTTTTTGGCCGCGTATCGTCGCTGATCATGATATTTACGTGCATTAGCGTAAGCCGAGAGTTCTAGATCCACGTCAATGACCATGGGTAGAAGCTTATCCTCATCCTCTTCACGATGATCATCATCGTCGTCCGATTCATCGAAACCAGCAGTATACGGATCCGTTAAATACAGAGATATGTGATTGATCTCAAGTTTTAGCTTTCGAATGCAGCTTGCGACTGGATCGCGATTACTTTGAGCCGATTTAACCAGCTCCTCAATATCGGGCCAAGACATTTGGCTGGCGAGTGAGCTACGAATCGCGTAAATCGCATTCTCGACCAACTGCTGGTTCCGAGTAATAAGCTCGGCCTTCTTTGCATCAAACTTTTGTGTTTTGGAAAGCTCATCCAGCCGCTTTGTGTGATCCTTTTTAACATTCGACAATTTCTTTAGGGCCTCCTTTTCCTGATGGATCGCTTTGAGATCAATTTTTTGGCTCTCCTGAAGTGAGTAGAACTCATCCACAGCCGTGTTGAATAAATCAAATTCTTTATGCGGTTTATCCTTGTTCTGGAGAAATATGAGAGGATGATACTCTACATTGCTGTAGAAAATTTCCTCTTCCTCCGAATCCATACCTTTAGGTTTAGCTTCTGCCTTAAGCACTATGAAACCTTTAGGCTTATTGATTTTGGCCTCATTCATCATTTGATATGCCTCGCTAATAGCATTCCGAAGCGTATCCATGTCCTTTTCCATATCAAAATCTACACCAGCTTCATTATCACCCCCTTTTTTCTTTTTTTTCTTATCCTTAGGATCACCTTCTGTGGAGCCCGGAATTTGCCTGTTCGCAATTTGATGTTTCAACAAAACATGTCTCACCACAGTCGGACCACAATTTAAATAGTAAGTAAGAATCGCTTGCAATTTATCACCCGGTCTCGATACTTTAAACAAATCTAAGAGCTGATCGTTAGTTGGAACCTGGCCATCCAGTTTGAGCCGACTAAATGGATATTTCTCACGAACCGCCAAACTGAATTCCTCACCTTCCACGTGCGGTCTCAATACATTCATTATAGTCAGTTGATAATCTGTAAGCACAATATTACCGCGATCATATAATTCCAGAATTATGTGATAAGCAGCCTCGCCACTTCCAAATTGCAGATCAATAACACGATCCACACCAACTTGTTCCAATTTCTCGAGACGTTTGTTTTTTAAATGTTTACGCATTTTAATTGTGAAACCGGATGGGGCCACATTTTTAGGCCATTCGAATGCCGTCAGATGAAATCGAGTACCCGACTCCAGTAATAGAACTGATTTTTCCTCACCCCTCTGTAATCGTATTAAATAGGTTTTACTGTCAATATCATAGATCTGATTGACTCGCATACCAATTAGGCTGGAATAAAATGAAGCAAATTAACAAAAAAAACTTTCGAGACACCATGGTTGTTACCCTTACCCTTGGAGCTCCGTTATCATGCAGACGATATCATAACTTGTGAAATTCGTCTTCATTTTGAGGTTAGTTTTTTTGTTTTATACACCGAACACTATACTTAATATTGTTTAACTACAATCACGATTAAACTAATTATTAAAATGATCTGTTTGTTGATTTATATTTAACAAAATCGAACATAAATTCACAGAATACGCATGCAAATTAAAAATTTGTGTGGCTGTCATTTGTTTATGTCAAAATGTACAGTGTGTTCATAAAATTTAGAGGTTTCGGTTAAATTTTACCGGTTCGACTTTTTGTGCGGTAAGATTTTTTGGAGTGGGATTCTCGTTTCAATGTGCAATGTTTCTTTGCGATTAGTTTTTGTTGTCGTGTTGCCAACAACAGCTGTATTTTGTTGAGAAAAATAATAAAATTAGAAGAAAAAATAAGAATAAGCCGCGAAATATTTATTCGATTTAATTTTTATATTCTGTGTTGGTATTTCTTCTGTTTTTCGTATTTTATTTGTTCGAGCTCGAATTAAATAACTCAAATTTTTGGTTCAAATTATTTAATTCCTGTCAGCTGTCACGTGCAATTGTTGTTGTAAATTTCAAACAAAATACGTTTCATAATTAAAACTTTTTTGATTTTTTTTAGTGTTGATTTTTTGTCGCTGATGTAGTTGACTCGGCCGCTTGTCGGCCATATCTATTATCATGCCAGGGATGTAGCCGGTCAGTAAAATTTACCCCTTAGTGAATATATTTGAATTTTTATTGAGGTTATGTTAGAGATGGGTAATATAGTAGTATCGAAAACTAGTATTTTTGACACAGTGCTACATATAGGACGTGTTCGAAGGTTGTGATGATTTTGTTTTTGTAATAATTTTGACAGGAGTGAAATAATTTTCTCTCCCATATTTTGTAATAAATTTTATTTGCATTATTTTTTTTAGAAATAAATTAGCGTAATACGGCTTAATTATTGTTGTTGCGCGGTTTTATTTTTGAATATTATTACAGAAGTGTCAAATTTACATCACATAGTGGCTGTGCTAATTTGGTTGCATACAAACTAATGTCATAATTATTACAGCTGGAATAATTATCACAAACTTCGAACACGTCACTAGTATTTGCTGATGACAAGGGATAAAAAATATCCGGATATTTTTTGAGCAAAAAAACGAACGCATTAAAAGGATCGGTATATTTTTAACTCTACTTTTATTTGGATTTTTTTGGAGTTTTTTTAATTTAAATTAAAGTAATATGAAAAACTTCCATTTGAACAATGATAATTATAAAAAATAATAAAAAGAAAATGTGATGGTGACGTTTAAAATACTAAAATTATACGTCAAGTACAAAAGTTGTTCACTCATATATGTTTGTTTGTTTTTAAATTTGCTCAGATCAGATCTTTCCCTTTTTTAACAACGTGTTTTTTATAAATCGTAAACAAGGCAATTCCTTTGCTCTGGGCACGAAATTATGGGCCTTATACGAAATTACGCAGTACCCGGAACCATTTATTACGACTTATCCACTTTTTTTTTTGGTCTACTCCGTAACGCATACAGAACAAGACTGTTCACTCATGTCATCAAAAAAAAATCCGGATATTTTTTTAAAGTGAAGTTAGCGGGGGTAACATTTGTCAAAAATATTCGGATATTTTCTGTCAAAAGGCCATCAGTGAACATACGGAGTGTTCGACACTTTATGAATGACACGAGTTCGTGACAGACTTTCAAAATCTTGTGTTTTCGGTCCTTTTTGACAGGACTTTTTGACAGCTAAAAAATAGTTCAGAACTGTTTCAGTAGTTTGAACAGTTTCAAAATTTGCCAGTATATTTCAAAAACTTGTTGTCGAAACAATAAGAATATTTTGTTTCCTCTTTTTCGTAATATTACACGCGCAGCTTTAAACATTTTTCGACAGTTTTTGACACTTCGACAGTTTTTGACCATAATTTAAGGTTTTTGACCTATTTTTGACAAAATTGTCGAAAAACCAGATTTTTTAGCGTTTTACCCATTTCTGCTTTTAACCTTTTGGTTCTAGGTTGGTGTTTCCCAGATTTACTGTTGCACTGTTGGTCCTACTTGCTGGTTGAGATTGAACTGAGGTAGTTTTGCTTCTTAACAAAAACTCCTTGCTTTTGAACAAACATCTGTTCCCAAGCTCAACAGCCCAGTTCCTGGCATGGTAATATTTTGTAGCGTGTATCCCATTGTTCTCTTTTTAGCTAATGACACGAGCTGAATCATGGTCATTTTGATTTTGCACTGGGTCACCGCTCACTCATCATGTTGTAATAGTCTTAAGTCTTGCGTTCTTGCAGCTCGGTGGTTGTTATTCAATAGTACCATGACCGCTTGCTGTTGACTAATAGTAATTCTGATGTCGGCTCAAAAGCTGGCACAGCTGGACCCAATGTTGTTGGTAGTTGGATACTTCCACCTCAGCCGGTGCTTCCGTTTCCAGTTGGCTTAGTTGGTCTGTGAGGTGTCTGGGATTAATAATTTCTTATTGAGGTGTCCTTGGTGTAGGTCCACCATCACATCGATCATGGCTTCCTGCATCTCTTTCAAAAGGGTGATGTGTGTTGTCAGGCAGAGAACCATATCGATGAAATCGGCATGGTCAGCTAATGATCTTATTTCTTCCTGCATATGTATATGTTGCAGTAGGATCTGCTCTTGTTGTTTGCGGACCAGATTCGCTATCACCTCCAAGATTTGTGTCTGTTGCTGGACTAGCTGGCTCATGTGTAATGTCCTCGCCTGTCCCTCTGCTTAATCTGAGCCTCATTCTGGACTGATTTTCTCTGGTCCAGTATCCAAGAACTCCAGCGGTGCTCTTTTTACTCTCGCTTAGTGGTCCCTTTAGTTCTACCTCCTCCATTGAGGCCTTGGCGAACATACAGAACCATCAGAGCACCTTTATCTCCTTCATGTTGCTTCTCGAACAAATCAAAAAGACAATTTCTAAGGCTAGTTACTGGTGTTTATTGGCTTACTTCTTATAATCCAGAAACTAGTCAGCCTTCATTTTACCACTACATTGCCTGTTTACAATATTATAGACATTATAGGGGTCCAAATTGAAAACCGCGGAACCGATCTGTCTTTATCCGATGTTAGCCGTTTACTCTGCCCCTTCCGTCCATCTCTTCTTCTCCTTCTCGCCGCAACTGGTTCGTTACCGGCGGAGTTCCTCCATCAAAAGTAACTGCTCGCTGGTTCCTTGTGAGGCTCCCGAAAATCCCTCATCTCATGAAACATGCCTTTTATGGTTTGCTGGCAGTTCATAAATCGGTGTAATGGACGGTTGCAATTAAAACACGGGCCTGGTGGGTTATCCCTAGATGAGAGGTCTGAAATATTTATCGGGTATTGTAGGAATAGTGTGGAAACTCTCCTATACCTTTGAGACTTCAGGAGGTTGTGCCTTACTTTTCAGCTGTTGCGAAATAATCGTCGGGATCCTCCTCTTATTCCAGAGGTCCAACTTCTTCAAAGTAAAGCTCTTGTTCCATATAGGAAGAGGTTAGTTCATGTACCCTCTGTCACAGATCCTCTGTCGAACAATATCGTTTAATGAAACCCAATAATCTTCGGAAATTCCACTCGTCATGCAGCTTCATCTGCAATCCGGGCCGCATATTCTTTCTATTGATCGTATACAGTGCATTATCTGTTATTGTCTGCCTTCATTGCAAGGCCAGCTTTTGAATTGCCTGATAGTACTCTTGGATATTCTCCCTCGGGTACTGTTGCTTCCGGTTGTTCAGCATACGAAGTACATCCTCTTCTGTGTGTACTTCTGCGAACCGTAGCAGCGGTGGGGGTCCAGAACCAATCCAATGACTGTTGATCAAGGCACAAATCCAACGCACCTACTATTTGGTCTATTGGTATGCGAGACCGCGCCGCATGCCACTCTATCCGCTCTAAAACTGCTCGATTGTAAGCTCACTACTGCTGAGGGCCTCAAACTTCATTTCTTCCAAGTTTGTTTGGAGTCGTTCCTGGGGTCATATTGCCTTTTCTTAAACTATTTTTCAATCCTCAAACCTTTTTATCTCTCCTCAGAGGTTCCTTGCTAGGTGAGTTAAGGTAGGCGAGCTGTTTCCTCCTCGCCAAACTTTACCCCGTACATGGATTAGTTTTGTCTTGGCTAACGGCATCCAATCTACCCCAGTATTTTCTTTAGCTAGCTCCTGCAACATTGGCTGTCGAAAGAACTCTAACTTCCTTAAGCTGGCTCGTTCCATGTGTCCTTCGAGCCTTCTTTCTAGTGTCTCTAGATGCTAACCTAACTCCAACATAACTACCTAACTATATAGGCTTGAAATCAATTGAAATTTGGATGAACTTGTTTCGTTGTTTCCAACATGGCAATGGATTCAAAATAACGGAACAAGTTCATGGTTACACCCAATAATCATGATCTCCACGCTTGCCCTCTGGCCATAGTTAGTATTCTACTCCATAATGAAGGCACTCGACTGTGAAAGTGACAAAGACCTATAAGCTCATATCATTGGGAATGATAATACGCCGTCTATTAGGTAATATCCTAGATGCCTTAACATTAATTTTGGCGAACTTGCAACACTCATCCCGGATTTTACGCAACACTTAACTATAATCGTACCTTTTGCTGCTTCAAAACGTACCTCATAGTCAGTACTGGACGAAAACAGTACGACCGTAAGCGAATTATGAAAAATTGGAGAATGGAAATACTCAAAGTAAGAAACTAGATGTTTTGTCCCTCTTGATTGGGCGTCGATGAGTCACCCCGTGCGGCATGTACCGAGCTCAAGCCCGGTAGATGTACATTGGCCGTGGGTGTTAGGGTGAAATGGCTGGAAAGCTACATTTTACCGCATTTATAGAAATTGGGAACGAAAATACACAATTTTTGCCCAATGGAATTTTTCAGGGATGACTTAAAAACCATTTTCGGTCCCATAATTGGGTTCCCACGGATGCTTTTCTCCGGCGTGTATTTTGTAGTACCCTTCTCGTCTAATTTTGCGAAACACGTTCAAATCTCGGCATCTTGAGATGGGTGTAGATAACTCACGAACATCAAACACTTAAACGATAATCGTCCTTTAATTCCTTCAACTTAAACGGTTCGCGTTTAGAGCTGTGTATCACACTCGGTGAATATTGAGCGATGTAAATTTTTCTCTAATAGTGTATGGGGCTGTAAAGATGAGTTTTATGGCCAAATACAGTAGCATTGGTCTAATCGACCCATATCCCACCAGGTTTGGATTGGATCAATATTTAAAGATGCCACATAAATAATATTCGGTTTGCCTCGACTGATAAATCACTTTAAATTCATAGAAATTTCAACTAGCCAATTCTACCTAAAAATATTAAAAAAACAAAAAACTGAATTTACCAATATTAGGAAAACGTGCTACTACCTAGTTCTATTATGAGCTGGAAACGTACTAAACTATCTGCACTGGTTGTTCATGTAAAAAAGGTGAAACAATTTTTTCTTAAATGATACGAACGATAACATTAGGGTCTTATTTTATTTAAGAAACCCGACTCCAAGTGATATAACCCAAGGTGCATGAATAATTTGGTTTTATATTAGGAACAACTTACAGAATCGGTTTAATAACTCAGATATAAAATTTCGTTAAAATCCATTGACAAACGTGCATGTTCCATTTGGTACTGGGAATGTAGTAATGGCCTGGATCAGTTATGTACGTAAAAAAGAGATTTGTTTTTGGCAAACCTAATTTATTGACTTATGCTCTGTATTTATGGAGCAAAGAATCTTTAATAGTGTCCTGGAAATTTATTGAATTCTGGCCATGTTTTATTTTAGAAACTCCATCCCTGCTCCAAATGGAACATTAGCGATTATGCACCAATCGAATTGAAATTTGGTATCTGACCTAACCAACATATTTCATGATCAATGAATTAGTTGCGGTACATTCAAATGATGAATCAAGGTAGTGGATTTGAAACTTTTCTAGACGAGATTTCCCGCTAACCGGTGTTGTTTTGGGTTTTATTTGCAAACTGAATTCCTTTAGATTGATCGCTCCGCTTAATATATTAGATGATTTTTCAAATGTCTTGCTAATATTATTATGTGCTGTGCCGATAGCGATGATCACGAGATTGTCGTCCCTTAGCGTACAACCAACATCTATTGTTACTAATCTGGATTTGGCCTGAAGGCTGTATGAGTCGATGTTGGATCCGCATATGATATCAACTGTCGTTTATCCAATGGTTAGTTGAATTTATTTCTTTAACATTGCATAATGTGTCAAGCGTTGGTTTTCGCTGTAAGATTGCTACTTCACACTGGATTTTGTTAGTCAATGCATTGAAAATTGGTGATATTTCGCATAGAAATTGCGTAGGTTGGAATATTTGACAACGTTTCACTTCTTCTGTTGTTAGAGTGGCAAAATGTTCTTGATGATTGTTCATTGCTAGATATTTTGTTGATGTAACGATGTGTGATTGAGTGACGTTATGATTAATATCCGGAACTGGGAAGACAGCTAACAGGTTATAATCCGTTGCAAAGGACAACGGTATGATAATCTCAATTATCACACTTCGTTGTGTTACCCTACTACGTACATCCATGCTTTGATATATGTGCATGAGGTCATGAATGTAATGGCCAGGAATGGTTATTGATGCTGGTGTATGTTGACGAATAAATTGCAGTTGGTCTTCTAATTGTGATGGCGCGAGTATCAATGGATGCAAAATACTATGATGTGCATCCTCTAAGTTTTTTAGTATTAAGGTCAACTCGAGTGCGCTCATTAATATCAGGTGAACCCTTTCTTCGTATGTTCGATATTCGTTTAGTTGTATCATCTCCAATTTTAACCTCTGTTGATCCTTTATCAAGTTGTTGTGAGATTGGAATTATATTTCATCAGCTTGATTGTGTTATCGATTATTGATGTTTGGTTTCTCATTAATGCCATTAGATGCCTTTCGTTATTGTTGATATTCTCGAATTGGGTTTCATACTGGATAGCCTCGCGCTGAAGATAATGCCTGCTGTGCCTAAACCGCGCTTCACTCGTCGACGTTCCTTATTGCTTGTTAATGGTAAAACAATTCATCTGTACTAGTAGGATTCGCTAGTACTTAAAGCTCAGCACATTCTGTATATATAGAATGTAAATTGTGGTATAATCAGTTCAGTCGCCGCGGCCTGATGAGAAGATTGATTTTTTCATAATCATAAGCTCATCAGTTCGAAACTGGATTGAATTCTCTTACAATCTTCGAAACATATTAAATAAAAAAAAATCATTGTTAAAACATTGTCTGGAATCAAGTTGTTGAGCTGCCATTGAAGTTGCTGCAGGATTACGTCGCAGTTAAAACCAGACAATCCTTTACAAGCTGCTCCCAGTTCGCCTTGGGCTTGTTTAAAAGTTTCAATCTCTTTCCAATAGTTCGCCATGTTGTAATAGATCACTAATGTCCATTTCATGGCTACCAATTCAAGTTTGCCTAAATTCTCGAAATACATTCCTGTTGAGTAGTTAAATGGGGTAACCTTGATCTGAGCTTACTGCGGATTATTCATCAGCGTGGTTGTTCTTCCTGGTTCTGTTTCGTCTAGGCTTTGTTGGGTTGTTAGTTGTTGAGTTGTGCTTGTATCTTTAGTTACTACCGCATGAACTGGATCATTCTTCTTGTTTTGCATGTTAATGTAGTCCTTTGGCTATCGGTAGGCGGCATATTTTAGTAATATTCCTTTTAAACGTATTGTTCCTGTATTTCAGTGTGACTACTCTAAAAAGTTCATCTTGTCCTGGATAAAGTTCAACGACTCTTCTAGTGGCCAGTGCGTAGGAGATAATTGTTCGTCTTTGAGGATTACTAGTTCTCCCAATTGAATGTTAGGTTGTTTTTGCAACCATTTTGGCCTTCGTTGTAGTCGTGAGAGATATTCCGTATGCCATTTTTTCCAAAATCCTTGACTGAGCTTGGTGAGCAAATTTCATTTTGTAACAGTTTGGATACCTTCCATATCAGGTTGTGTCGGACTTAAAAACCCGTCATCATCTGAGTCGTTTGAGAGTGGAGCTTGTGGCCTAGAGTTCAAGCATGCCTCTATTTGAGCTAGAAGTGTTGAGAGCTTCTCAAAAGTTAATGTATGAGTTCCAATTACTTTACGGAGGTGTTGTTTTGTTGACTTGACTCCGGCTTCCCATATTCCACCAAAGTGAGGACTTCTCGGGGGGTACAAAGTGCCACTCAGTTCACATCTGAGCTATTTTACCCTTAATTTCTGCTTCCTGTTGCTTTGCCTGCCTTTGCAGTTGTTTGTCTGCTCCAACAAAATTTGTGCCACAGTCACTGAATATCTTCAGACAAATTCCTCTTCTTGATATGAATCGTCGGTACGCGGCCAAAAAAGCGTCTGTTGACAAGGCACTTACAAGTTCTAGATGAATTGTCTTCGTGGCTAGGCATATGAAAATGGCAATGTATCCCTTTGTTGTTTTGTTACAGCGGCCTTTCCACAATTTTATATTAATCGGACCAGCATAGTCTACTCCGCTGTTAGTGAACGGTAGTGCTGGTGTTATTCGTTCTGTTGGTAACATGCCCATTAGCTGGTGTGACGCCAGTTTCTTTGCTCTCGTATAGACTATACATTCATATATAGTCTGACGAATCATATTTTTGGCATTCATTACCCAATATTGCTTTCTCAGGTGTGCTAAAGTTGCTTGATTGCCACACTTGACAATTTGTGACCTCTGGGCATTATTATCGGATGTTTTTCTTCAAATGGGAGATTAGAATTTGTTATCCTACCTCCGACTCTGAGTAGGTCATTTCCGTCTAGAAATGGAGTTAGCGTTATGAGTGTAATATTCTTTGGTAGGTTTTGATTCGCTTTTAACTTCTTTAATTCTGGTTCAAAAACTTCCTGCTGTGCGACTCTGATTATCGCTCTTAGCGATGCGTTCAGTTCCTCTGGTTTGAAATGGGAATTTATAGTTTTTGATTTTGCATTTGATGGAAATCGTAGACAGTATGCCATACTATGAACAAGCCGTTGTTGTAAATGTTCTTATTGATTTTCGTTCCATGCTGGCCGCTTGTTCCATTCTTCATTATTGATTTTTATTATTGGATAGCTCAAATCCTTTTATTCTGTTCGCCACAAAAGTCTTATGGTATTGTGGGTTACCTTTTATCCAGCCCAAAACTGCTGTGAAATCGCTCCAGCAAAATGTTGATATAGAAAGTAGCAATGCGGCGTTCAGCTCTAATCTTTGTTTTGGCTGCAATTATTGTGATTTGGTTGTTTATTTTACTGTATACCACTGCAGCATATGCTTGATTCGAGGCGTCACAGAAACCATGTAGTTCAATTTTGGCGGCGTCACTGTTGTAATTTATCCAACGGTGAATTCTGATTTCCTCTAAACGTGGTAATTCCATTTTGTAGTTTAACTATCTTTTTTCAAGATTTAAGTGGAGTTTTTCGTCCCATCCTACACCGGAAGCCCATAAATCTTGAAGTAGAATTTTTGCCTGGATCACCACTGGTGCTAACCATCCTAGCGGATCGAAAAGCCTCGATGCTTCTGATAAGATTGTTCGTTTGGTTATTGTTGTTTTAGATCCTGGCAAAATAACTTTGAATTGAAAGGTGTCTGTTGAAGAGTTCCACAGGAGTCCAAGTATTTTCACTGTATCACTAAATTCTATAGTGTGGAGTCCTGTTTCTTTCAGATTTTCTGGAAGCTCTTCTAATAACGCTTTTTCATTGCTGGACCATTTTCTGAGGTTGAAACCTCCCCCGGAAAGGAGATTTAGTAGTTCCCTTTTCACAGCGATTGCTTCTGCGATTGTGTTAGCTCCAGATAGAAGATCATCCACATAGAAATCGTTTTGAACAATCTCTGAACCAATTGGATATCTTGACGCTTCATCTATGGCTAATTGTTGTAACGTTTTTGTAGCCAAATAAGTTGCAGACGCCGTTCCGTATGTTATAGTTTTTAATCTATAACTGCTCATTGGCTTATTTGTCTCAGATCGCCAGAGGATTCGTTGAAAATCTTGATCTTCGCGGGCTATTCTGATCTGTCTGAACATTTTCTCAATGTCCGCTGCAATCACGTAACGATGTTTTTTCCATCTGATCAATATTGCCGTTAAGTTGTCTTGTAATGCTGAACCTACATGCATCATTTCATTTAGTGATGTACCTGTTGTTGTTTCGCAGGAAGCGTCAAAAACTACCCTCAATCTCGTAGTTGTGCTATCTTCTTTTATGACAGAATGGTGTGGCATGTAGTAAACCCGAGAAGCATCTTTTTCCTTATCATCTTTAATTAGTTCCATTTTTTAATAAGCTGAAGATGATGAAAGAACTCAATGTTTCAATATTTATGCCTGTATTCCTTATGGCGTATAGGCACTCGGTTGTTGTGTCATGTAAGTGTTTGATCGCAGCAACCGACTCCGTGTTGCTCGTATGCTAATTCAATAAAGTGTTCAAGAAATTAGATACGAGTAATCTCCGGTTGTTGAAGCAGTTCTCTAATATCTCCCAAGCTGCATCGTAATTGTCCCCACTAGGTTCCAAATGACTCAATAATTTTCCAGCTGACCCTTCTACGTGACTTTTAAGGTAGTTCATTTTATGTATCGTGGTGAGCTGATTATTGTTATGAAATAAACGTTTGAATGTATCAGAGAAACCTATACCCACTTCGTGTAGTCCCCGTGAAAATGTGAGATTTCTACTGGTGGTAGACGAATTTTTAATGGTTTTATCTTGCCTAATTCCTCTTCTTCCAATAATGTTGTTAATTGTATTACAATCTTCTCGTGTTCATTGTTTAAATTTTCGTAGTGTTGGTCTACGAAATATTTTGAATTTACTTCCTGTTCTTCGGAAGTCTCCATGCATATTTGTTCATGAAGGTCCGCGATCTGCATCATCATTCCCTCCATGTTTTTTAATTTGATTTTTAAAGCTGGTCTGGATCTGTTGTTACAAGACAGTATGTCCTCAGCTAAACTGATTTCTCGATATAACTGGATTCGGATGTCTTGCTACTTCAACTGTTGCCTGAATTTTGGCAATTGGCTGAATGCAACGTTTGACTCCCCGGTCGACGCCTCGGGTAGTCGGCTGTGATTAACTTCAATTGTTGATATCCCATCCTCTCTTGTGTTGTTGTTGACCACTTCAGATGGGATGAAGTTAAATTTTTCATTTGTTCCTGCTGCATCTGATGTTGGAAGTTGTGTGGATGGCAAACTTGGTGTGTTAAGGCGTTGGCGAATATCCTCAATGGTTGTTCTGTTTCTTTTCGAAACCGTTTCTCAATCCTTGAAGTATTGATGTGTTGATGTCAATGGATTTTGAAAATTTGTAATGTTGATGAGTTAAAATGATGAGTCAACAGGCGATGAGACTTGTTCAATCATCGGTGGTTGTAAATTTAACAGATTTGGTTCAATACACTCAAAATCCGGTAAGGTTTGAGTAAATCCACATAAATTTGTTGGAGGTCCCCTTTTGAAAAATTATGTTACCCAATTTTGGACGCAAAATTTGATTGGAATTTGGAAATAATAACTTCCACAAGGAAACGTCTGTTAGAGGTTTGTTTGCTTTAGACTCAAAATTTATGCCACTCAAATCTTTTACATTTTCTGTAATCGCATCACACCGGATATAAAAACGTTTTGTTGAGGTTACTATGTAGCCGAACCGGGAGCATATCAGTAGAATTCTGGTATTTTGTTTCTTCGTCCAGTCGCCTAACTCGTGATAGGAACACGCCTCACGAATTTGAAACCATCCAGCATTCGAATAGTTATGAAGAAAATTCCATAAAAACGTGTCAGCTTGTCCGAAGACTAACCAAAAATATATCTGTCGACCGATTTGTTTTCTTAGCCCTAGGGGTTGTGAACTGTGATATTATTTTGGCTACCTGAGGAAAACATGAGCTCTAGAGAAATGGACTCAAACAAATCTTGTGGACAGTCAGCAAGAGCGGACAAATTTAGTACAAGAATCAAAAGTACTCATCAGAAAAAAGCGCGAAACTTCTGATATGTTTTCAGCACACCCCGGAAAATTGAGTAACGAATCAGACGCGCAATACAAAGTCGAGGGGGACCACTAAAATAATTAAGCATGTACTGTAAATAAACAAAACTTGAATTCTACTCCAAAACCTATGAAAATGAATTTTCCAAATATCATCATTCGCCTACATGAATCCACCTAAATTTTCCTTATTTTCTTTACTCCTCCAACGTAATACAAAAAGCCCCCCCAATAAAAAAGGAAAATAGCAAAATATTAACAATAAAAAAGTAAATCTGTGAACAAAAATAAAGTAATGGCTGCCTGTTTTGACAACTTAGAAAACAGCTTTTCGCGAATTTTTCCATTAATTTTCCCAATTTAATTTCACATTTCCGGCTGTTAAAATTTAGTTGATTTAAATAAATTGTTTAAATTAAAATTGTTAAAATGAAAGTTCATAGTTAAAGTTGTACCTATATGTTGTTGTGTGTTTGTATGTGTGTACGTTAATGGAAAACAAGGAAAAACAAAAAAAAACATTCCGTGTGATTTTCTTTTGTTATTCGTAATACAAATTTTTTGTTATCCGTGTCGTATTATTATTTTATTTTATTTAAAATGTGAAACATGGAAATTAATTTTCCTAAATATTTTTAAACTGATAAATTTGGAATAAAAGTTTTGGGAGAATTTCCGGATTATGGTGGAGTTTTTTTTCGTATTTTTTTTTTTGGTGCACAGTGGATATATAAAATAAAATAAAAAGTTAAAAATAAAAATCTCTCTAAAGAAAAGGGTGGGATGGAAAATTCTTTATAAAATGGAAATTTATTTGTTGTTTAAATAAAATCCATTTATTATTTATTTAAATGTATTGTTTTAAATAGTTGTGTGTTCAAGTGGAAGTTTTTTTTTTTAAATTTATTGTCTTTATGGAAAATGTGTATTTTCCATTATTCACCAAATCTCAAGTGAAAAATAAAGAAAAGAGTTATTTTGTATAAAATAATATTTAATAATAAAAAAAAAAAATAAAAATCGTGTTTGGTGTGTGATTTATAAATGTATTGGGAAAATCCTAATATATTAAATTATTAAGTTTTGTTCTCGGATAAGGAAAAAAAAAAAAAAAAAAAGGAAAATGCCTTTGAAATGTCAAAATTCTCAACAAAATATCGATCTGAAAATGAAAATCATATTTTTGTGTCAGGGTTAAAACTTAAAATGATTTTTTTATTTTTATTTACGTATACCATATGTGTTAAAATATAATTTTTAATTTTAATTATTTGAAGCTTTATTTTTTAAAAAATATTTTGTGCGAGCTTTTATTAATTTTTGTTTTGTTTTAATTAAATTGTGATTTAATTTTGGTTTTTTTTTGTCCATTTACATATGTATGTAGTTGCAAACTTTATTATTTAATGCCTCAATAATGTGAATTAGCAATAATACAACAACAAAAAGTTATGAATAAAAAAATATTTAAGACTAAATTATGGAATAATAAAAATTTATGAAATTTCTAAATGAAAATATAACAAGTTATGGATTCTATGGATCCAAAAAGTGGATATTGTCATGGGCCTCAATCGTTATCATCATCACAACAGCAGCAGCAACAGCAACAATCACAACAATCGTCGCAACAACAGCAACAGAACACTTCTGGAGGTGATATGGTACCGAAAACTAAATCACAACTAAACTCAGGAAATTATATCAATGTTGTGCCAATGTCTGTTGGTGTACAATATCATCGTAGAAAATATTCACCACAAATAACGCCGGACTATCAGTAAGTATTTATTTTTGCTAAAGGTATAATGCTTCTAGCGCTCTCCTAATAAATGCTTAAATGACAAAATTCTAAAATTCATTGTAGCAGTATGGATTTTTGGTTAATGTTTCCTTTGTTGCAGGCTTATACCTGTATTGTTATTAAAGTAAAATTAAATTCAAGAGTTAAGTAGATTAAGTAGGCAAAGAGCAAAAAATGAATTAATAACACTTCAGAGAAAATTGAATTTTCTGGTTCAGTGCCGCTCAAACTGAAATAAGGTGTTAAGCTCTTTTTTCTCTATACTTTAAGGCCCCGTAAATTTCGTGCTTTGTTAGTAGGGTATACGTCGTTTTATTCAGATACACTGTTGGACAATGCATCACTGGGATGTTTTCCAGATTTCCTCCATATTTTGGAACAGCTCATCTGAACTCCGGGAACTTTTCTTTGTTAGTCCATTTGCTTATTAATCCTAAATACTAATCGAAAGCCGTGCAAGGAAAGTGCTCCTCAAACTATAATGTTCCAACCACCGTAAATTTAAAAAATGAAGTTTTATTTATTGCGCTGCTTCTAATTAAATGGCCAAAGCTTTTATTTTTTGCAATTATTGCAAACCAAACAACATTTAATAATTCTCGTTCAACCCAGTGTTCAGAAATGTAAAACAGTTCGAAAACTACAAAATTCGGTAAAATTAAATGTTGGGCCATCCATCGCCTTGGGGTTTCACAAAAATATTTAGTTTTTAATACGTAAAATCACATGCAAAAAATCGATTTTTTTTTACAAATCAATTTTAACAAATTTACAATACTCATTTGGTACGTTCTAATATAAAAACGTATACAAATGAATTAGACTCCACCGCAAACCTCTTGGGGACGTTATTGGTAGTTCTTTACCAGTAATGTATCAAATCAGATTAAGATTAACCGCTTAATTTAATATTTTCGATTAATTTATCCAATATTAACCGAATTGTATAGAGTATAAAATTAATTTATACTGAACTATATTTATTAAATGTGGAAGAATTAAGGCAGTGATACATGCAAAAATTTGTCTTTTACGGTAAAATAATACAGCGCGCTGATTGGTTGAAATAGCTCTGTCACTTTGGCTGAAAGACAATAAAATTCGTCGTATACAAAATTGAACCATGTTCAATTTTCTATTTTCGCCTTAAGGTCGAGTTTCAATGAATCCATCTCGTTTCGTTCCGTCGTTCTCCGTCTCGTCTTTTCAGACATTTGAAAAACAAATAAAAAAATAAAATGAAAGACTGCGAGACTCTAAATTCATTAGAAATTCGCTTTGATTTATACGTTTTGTATAAACAACATTATAGAATTTATAAGAACAAAAGAAGATGGTGGGTGCGTCCATTAAATCTGGATAGGGACGAATCCGGGTAATTTAAAACTAGCTTTCTCCAAATGAAAGAGTTAGATAGTGAAGAATTTTTCATCCAAACTATAGAATGACCAGGGATATCTATAACTTTTTATTTAGTTAAAGAAGATTTGACAAAAAAGTCGAATCGTAAACCCTATGTAGTTACAGCCTACTTCTCACGTTATGTCAAAAAAAAAAAAAAATAATAATTTGGTTGGTTTGGTTAAGATGTTCCGTCTTTCCGTAAATTCCAAACTTTTTGAAAAAAACGGATGTTTCTTCATATAAAATTTACAGAAAATGTCTAAAACTAATTTGGGCGGAGAAGCGGAACGGAACGGGACGGATCCATTGTAACTCGACCTTTAAAGGCATTTAAAATTGCCTACTTGATGCGACTATTTTTATTGCCTTAAAGCTCGCTGCACGAGAAGGATTATTTTTATCCAAAGATTATTTTTCAATAAATTTTAACTCGTGAGGGGAAATCTTGAAGGGGATTTTTTTTTTTTATCAATACAGTGATTTCATTGGATGGAAAATGTTGGGATAAAAATAATCTCAGAAATAATCTCGCCCGTGTAGTCAACTTAAAGGCAAAAATCGTGCATGCATCACTGCCTTTAGGATCCGCAAGAAAAAAATTCAGCCTA
Source organism: Tipula vernalis (assembly GCA_958295665.1). Classification (NCBI taxonomy): domain Eukaryota; kingdom Metazoa; phylum Arthropoda; class Insecta; order Diptera; family Tipulidae; genus Tipula; species Tipula vernalis. The sequence continues at coordinate 447,129,539 of OY282558.1, read as the reverse complement.
CTGCACTTCAGTTACATTGCAAGTTGTATTCATTTATAATCCATTCAAATTTCAATTTCACCTGCTAGGGCTACCTCTGCTTGTCGATTATGTGTCTCTCAAATTTCAAGTTTTTGTGTTGCAATTGTGCGGAATCGCTATTATGTAATTAAAATGTTACGTCTAGCTCCGTATTATGCGTTTTAGCAACTGAAAATGTTCCTGAAAAATCGAATTATACCGAGTGATTTTATTAACCTGATACAATCAAATATCTCGGAAAATAAGCACTCTACGAAAAAAATGGTCAAGATCAAAATTTTATTATTCCGTGGGGGAAATACATTAATGTTAAAATTAGTACCCCTCCTCCTTGTAGGTGGGGCGGAGGGTAACTCTGAAACTAAAATATAAACCCCTATTTTTCATTGCAGATTCGGATTCTATGGCTAGAAATTACGTAGGATTTGACTGAAACATTTTTTCGATTCATGATAGATGGCGCTGTAATTGACGATATTCAATTTTTTTTCGATTTCTCCTACTGAGAACCTACGCAAACGATTCTGCAATACGTCTGCAATAAAAATACCACGGTTTCTTTGTAAATACTCGAAATTGGTCGTCAAAAAATTTATTTATTTTGCAAATTTCGAATAACTGGGAAAAGGGTGCTTGATTTACATGAGTCCCCTCGCCTCATCATCTTTCAATTAAATTAAGTGCTCAAAATGATGGCCTTCGACTTCAATGCACTTATTAATCCGCATTTCAAATGACTGTATGCAACTGAGAAGTGTGTCTGGTTGAATTTCAGCACAAGCATTTCTGATTCGCTCACGTGTTGTTGGTTTTTGTTTGTAAACTTGGTCTTTGAGATAGCCCCACAAAAAGAAATCTGGCGAAGTAAGATCTGGTGATCTGGCAGGCCAATTTACCGAACCTTCTCTCCCGATCCAGCGACCATGCGACCATTAAAATCACGAACAAGTACTGCACGTGCTACCAACGAATAGCGTGCGGGACAACCATCATGTTGAAACCACAGGTTCCATCGCACTTCTAAGCTCAAGTCTTCAAATAATGTTGGCAGTTCATTTTCCAAAATATCTCGGTATATTTGACCATTCAAGTTGCCTTCAATATTGTGACGACTCCTCGGAAAACAATACGTAACGAAAACAATTTGGGTTTTCCTGTATTTGTTCACGTGCCCACTGACAAAAGTTGTCCGATTTTGGAAATCAACGCCATGAAGATCTTGGTGTAAAGACACATGATACAGATAATACTTATGACGTTTTACAATTTTCCAAACACCGGTCTGGGACAATCCGGAATCGCTAGCTATTTCTCGTGTATTAATATGAGGATTATGAGCTACTGCAGCCAATACATCAATTTCATTATTTTCTCCAGTGACTGTTGCTGGACGAGTCCTTTTTTTCGGTTGAACACTTCCATCAGCAATAAATTGTTTGACAGTACGCTAAAATGACGCACGTGACCGAATCCTATCCGGAAAACGCGAAGCGTAGAGAGTGACATCATTATCAAGACTCCGGCCAGCTTCTCCATAAGCCAGAATTATTTCAATTTTCTCTTGTACAGGTATTGTTGTTTTCGAAATAATCTTCGGACTGAATCGGTATTTTTAAAACAAAATACAAACAATTTCATTAATTTGAAAGCCGATTTAATCACATGTTCCTGATGGGTTACGATAATGAGAAGCCATTTTCAGTAATTGAAAACTTAAGAAATACAAATTGTTTAAGACTAACTTCGAGTATTTACAATGAAACCGTGTAATTTTTATTGCAGAATCGTTTGCGTAGGTTCTCAGTAGAAGAAATCGTAACAAATTGAATATCGTCAATTACAGCGCCATCTATCATGAATCGAAAAAAATGTTTCAGTCAAATCCTACGTATTTTTTGCCGTAGAATCAGAATTTGCAATAAAAAATAGGGGTTAATATTTTAGTTTCAAAGTTACTCCTCGCGCCACCTACAAGGAGGAGGGGGTACTAATTTTAACACTAATGCATTTCCCCCACGGAATAATTAAATTTGGATCTTGACCATTTTTTTCGCAGAGTGCTTATTTTCCAAGATATTTGAGTGTATTAGGTTAAAAAAATCACGCGGTATATAAATCAGTGAGTGCATCTGTTAATGAAGATTTAAAATATTTTAAGTTATAGGATTATGACATTAAAATTTAGAAAAAATGCGTAATTTTAAAATTCGATATTTTGGTTGGCGAAATTTCAAGATGATCCCATCTAGATATCTGGATTTGAATAGGGTTGAGTTGTTTATAGTATCTAATACATTCGAGTCAACAGTTTCTCGCTTTGTACATATTCGGAATTTGCTAGATATTATTTGCGTGAAATTACCGAAATATGATCTATCGACATTTTCAATATTTTCTTTAATATTCCGAGCTTTTTAAATTTATTATTCGACATTTTATATTCAATGTTATTCAACATTTTCGATAACCATCATTCGAGTTAAGGTTGGCATTGAACTACGAGTAAACATAGAACCCAATTAAATTATCTTACAAAGAAGATATTCTCGAATTTGAAGATTTATGGATTTACCAAGATTTCCAGATTTAAATTGCGTTCGGTAGCTGTAGATTAATATCAAAGTTATTCGAACTTATCGTCATTGTCATATTTTTAAGATTATTCTATGATTTTATGTTTATCCAAAATATTCGAATTTTTATGTGAATAAATCTCGAGATTTTTCTAGAATTCTAAGTTTATATATGAGATGAGATTATATGTTTACTTGAAATTTGCAAGAAGCTGTTTTGAATCTTGAGAATTTTGTTTTTAAGCCTCTCTCGATTTGCTTAGCGTTGTGTTACATATACAGATACAGTTAACGTACATTTGTAGGATGTTCAGTTACACAGATGACATTTTTCTAATATTTTAGATTTTGCAAGATTCTCGAAATAATTTTGAATTAATCCATATTGCGAATTCGAACTACATTTGGCTGTTTCGTTTCGAGATTATTGTTGAATTTGTCGATTTGCACGAACACAAACCAAAATAATTTTGTACGTCTAGTGAACATTTTCTGTGAACAAATTGAATGCCAAATACATTTTTTTCTGTCGTGTTAATCAAAAACTAAAAAAAAAAAATATTAAATATGGCGGATAATAGTGATAACGGGAATGACAAAAGCAGTGGTGAAATTAAGTTAGGCGATAGCAATTCGGCAACTCGATCAAATGAAATGTCATGCATTATCGAATGAAAAGCGTTTAGAAATGCTATTAGAACGTGAAGACCTTGGACATAAGAAACCTTCAAATGCTTACAGATCCATCCAAATTGTCAACATTACATTAATATCTGTTGGTGATAAAATATATGACGTGTCCATCATTTTGCAATAAGAATAATATTTTTGATGTTGCCCAATCCAGCCTTAATAGACAAAATCAAGCATCTAGCTCATCACACGTAACATATTTTGAAAAGCGGTTAGCTAACATTGAATCGATGATGTTACAAATGACTACACGGGAAATTAACGTCCGTTTCAATCACGATCACAGACCGTTATCGCAAACGTTCTAGATCTCGAAGTAGTGGTCCAAATAATTTTATTTGTAGGTATCACAGAAGATTTGATGATCGTGCTCAGAGATGATATTATAAAAATTCTAGTCCGACACAAATTTGCAATCGACAAATAATCTACAACAATTCGATCGACTGTCAAATCTTTTCGTTATAGTTAAACTCGAGACGACAATTTAGTTTTAACAGCAGCTTCTGCAAGTGATTTTCTGTGTCGAAAAAATATTTAGCCTAAATGTATGTTATATTGTATATTCTTTACCAAAATGATGATCATTAGCTGAGGTACCAACCACTAATTCAGCAGTATTATCACGGACACCATTTTAGTTCCAAATTTGGTCACTAATATTGATTGAGGGAGCCAGTTGTATCACCACGGACAATAGCAGTATTATCACGGACACCATTTTAGATCCAAATTTGGTCACTCATATTGATTGGGGGGTGAGGGGGGGGGGAGCCAGTTGTATTCAGCAGACTGTCTGGCTCAATCGTCTCCCTACCTACTCGGTATGGCAGGCATGAGATTAATGAACGTTAATTTAGGATTAATGGCTCAAGTTACTAAGCCTATCGTTGGCGACATTAAACAGAAATGGTTAATTGACTATGAGACTATTCTGTTGGTTAGAGCATTTAAAATCGATAATATTTTTGTAATAAATAATAATTTTTCTGAAATTCTGAAAGAATTTCCAAATTTAATTTCCGTTTCAAATAATGCAAAAATTCGGTTGTGCATTTATATTGTTACTAATGGCCAGCTACCTTATTCCAAGCCACGAAGATTAAATCCAACTAAGCATAAAGCTGTTTTATTCAATTAAGACACATGGTTGGGTTGGGTATTTGTAGGTCCTCTAGCTCATGGGTTTCATCACCATTACACATGGTTGCAAAGAAAGAAAGCTCTGACTGGCGTCCTTGCGGTGATTGCCGCAGGTTGAACGGCGTCACTGTGCCCGATCGCTATCCTCTATTTGAATATAGTGCCACTATTAACATCACGAAATGCGTATTTGAAAATGGAATTTTTCCTTCTGAACAGCAAATCGAAGCTATTAGAGATTTTCCTTCACCCAATTCGATTAGACAAATACAAAGATTTACCACTACTGCATTCCCATCTTCGCATGCATTGCAAATCCTACGAAAGAATGAAAAAAAATTCTCATGGAATTTGGACTTTGAGGATGCGTTTAAAAGGACCAAAAACGCTCTAAGCAATGTTAATTTATTAGCTCACCCAATTGAATTCGCTACAATAAGTTTAACAACTGATGCTTCGAACATTGATGTAGGTGTGGTCCTTCACCAATTAAATAATAAAGCATGGGAACAGCGGAAATTAAATATTCCGCTTTTGGCAGGGAGTTGTTAGCAGTGTAACAAGCTGTAAATCATTTCAGATTTTTCTTAGAAGGTCGAAATTTTACCGTATACACTGGCCACAAATCTTTGATTTATGCTTTCGTTCCCCCTAGACAAGCAAGACATTTGGATTACATCAGCCAATTTACCTCTAATATACAATACGTTGGGGTAAAGAAAACTCTGTCGCTGATGCTTTATCCAGAATAAATGAGACAGAATTATATGCCGTGAATAGTAAATTAGTTGAAAACTAATTCCGTTTTTATGTTAAATTTTGCTGTTTGTTTCCTTTGGTATACTCCATTGTAAATGAGCTTTTGCTCAAAATAGAGGATTCCAAAAGCTGTTTAAATTAATCAGTAAATAAATAAATAAAAAAAAAAACTGTTTTGTTAAATACTAATAACACAAACTCTTCGTTTAAGCTGGATGTTTCCACTGGTGCTCATAGTCCATATGTAGTCGAATCAATGCGACGACAACTATATTCTCTTTCGCATCCAAGAATTCGAGGTACTCGAAAATTGATATCATCTCGATATTTTTGGCCAAATTTTAACAAGGAAGTTGGTTTATGGGCAAAATCGAGCATACCCTGTCAGAAATCTAAAGTAGATAAGCACGCACCATCCGAATTTGATCGATTTGATATATTTGAACACCTTCAAATGGATATTGTAGGTCCTTTGCCAATATCGAGAAATAATTCTTATATTCTTACTATCATTGATAGTTAAACTCCATGACCCAAGGCATATCTTATCCCAGCATGAACAATGGCCAGTACTTTCGTAGAACAATACGTGCCGAGATTCGGAGTTCCTTGCAGTATTACTATAGTAATACTGAACAAGGAAGTTAAATCGAAACTTTTTGTGAACCTAACTAAGTCAATTAGATCTCATAGAATTCGGAACGATCGAAAGGTTTCATCGTCATTTGAAGGCATCATTGAAGGCCAGACGAAATACCATGAACTGGAGCACTGACTGGGCAGTTGTGCTTCTTGGAGTACGTACCGCCATTAGAAAACCAACATTTTCGTTCCAAAAAAACCTGGGGAACTGCGAATTAGCCTACTTTTTATAAATTTTGCACGAAAATAAAATTTTGCCTCGGGAAACGAAAGCTTGCTTAGGGCTAAAATTTCCCAATTATTTTAAAGGGCCCGGAAAGTAAACTTTACACCAAACAACTATTTTAAGGTCATTAATCTAGCTTTTATCTTACCTTTTACTGCTCAGAATGTCAAAAAAAGAGGCGTACTCATATTTTCAAGTAAGTTAGTTAGCTGTTTTACAATTAGAAGTGGCTGCTTAGGCACACTAAGACCGGTGACGGTCCATTGTGTTTCTCTTTATACAATTAATAAAACAAAATATATTTTAAAATTTGATTTTTAGAGAACTACGAAAAATTCTGATGTCCTTCATCAGAATTTCTCCAGGCAAATGTCTATTTCTTATTTTAGGCATTTTTGTTTATTTGTACGTCTGTAGAATTTTAGTATGCTCAAAATTTAAATTCGAGTTGATGATTGAACACAAGTAAAGAAACGCCTGTTGCGGAAGAAAAATACATTAGTTGCTATTAGGGGACAAAAAACATAAATGGCTTCACAAGTAAATCCGTAGACTCCGTCATACAAAAGAGACAAATGCTACAATCTAAATAGTTTAGGTTTTGATGTATGCAAAATCATTGATTTTTCTAAATAGTTGACAAGAGTTCATACCAGTCATTCATAAATGTCATAAGGGTTAATAAGGCCCACTTTCCATTATTCTAAATTGCGATTATTACCATCTGACGGAAATAACCAGGCATACTACTTCAAGATACTTTCTGCTTTGTCTTGCGTGCAGTTTGATTCACCGTTTGTATCTTTTGTTATTTCTCAATATTTCGAATACAAAAATATTAAGTAGTTTATTAGCGGTATAAGAAAATCTTAAGACTTCCAATGTCGTACATGATTTCGATGAAACAGACTATTTTAGCATTGCTAAAACAAACTAAAGATGGTCTTTCTGGATATCTGTGTTGTCTAAAGACATATATAGGCGACTTGTCCTATATTTGGTGATAGATCGCACGAAAGACAAGCAGTTGCAGCGTCGTTAATCCGTACTAATCTATGAAAGAGGCATGCAAAAAGGGCTAATATACCCAGAGCCGTCTCAACAAATTTGGGCGCTTTGGGCAAGTCAATAAGACAAATGATTATTCTCAGACATTATTCACTGAATGTTCTCAGTTTTTACTCGCATTATTCACTGAATAATAATCCTTCAGTGATAATAACTCCATATTTGGTGAATAATGAAACTTTTTTAACGAATAGTGAGTGAATATGGATAATCAGTAAAAACGAATTAATAATGATAGATTACCGAGTGAATATTTTATGAATAATCGGTGAATAATAAGTGAAATCATCACTCATCAGTGATTAATGAGGAGTCCTGAATGAATAATGATTAAATTACATATGAGTAATGAGTGAATAATTAATGAGTTTTATGAGTAAATAATGAGAGAATAATCAGTGAATAAAGAATGAGTTATGTGTCTAATTAATGAATGATTGAATATTCATTCATACGTTCTCGTAAAAATGGATTATTAGTTAGTTTAGTTTTGGATTTATTATTTCTAAAGCAATATGCCACGATGGATTTAAGTGTTTTTCGATTTATTTGTTGTTTGATGTGTTTCCTATGAATTTATTCTACTGATAGGTATTCATGAATTTATTCTGCTGAAAGGATTTTATCAACCTATATAACCTAATTTCTACTGGATTACACTATATATTAATACTCGACTGTACTAGGCCACACTGTCGGTAAGGATGTGTGTTATCCGGCGATGTTTGATCTACGCGATTTTTGATGGAAACACAAATAATTTGTAATTTTTAACTTTAAAGCACAATATCTACATTATTTGCGAACTTATACTATAGGAATCAGACAAGAGTTATTCATACGTATGAAATCGCTTATGAAAAATATTAGTTGACGCGTTCTGTTCGCACTGAAAGTTTTAAATGCCGTCTGTAAATATGCTTGTACCGCTTGAAATTCTCGATATCCAAGTTGGTAGCAGACTGCCAGGAAGGGAACAATTTTGGATGGATGAACACACACAAAAATAATGAATTGTATTCTGTTTTTCATTTTTAACTTTATACTGTGTAAACGAGTAAACCAAAATATTGTTTGGTTTTTGCCTTATCAGTCAAGGGTAATGAATAAAACAAACAACTTCAATTTATCAAACAAACTAATTTATTTATATAACACAAGAATTATTAACAATAATTTAAAAAACCACTTACTACACAATTTGCACTACTTTACTAACACTTATAATTTTACACCGTGCTATATTACAACTTCACTCTATAACGTTCAATTTTATAATCGTTTACCAATTACAACTTTGCACTGAAAATTAGTCTAGAATTTCCTTTCCATTTTGAAATGCAGATCCATTCTAATCGCCTTTCCATCGCTCCACTTTAAAATTGCTTCCGAGTGGCAGCCCGAGTGGTTTACTGTTACCCGCCTTACTGTTGCATCCGTACAATTAAATTCAAAATCCTTTAATCCAATGGTTAAGAGCAACTTGAATATATCATGAAAATGTATCTATAATTAGTAAGAATTGAGCCGAGATACCCTACCCTATCCTTCCTTACCGAGTTAAATTTACTGGCTGTTAATTTTTGAAGTCTTTCCAACCATTCCGCTAAGATCGTACCATCATGCATCATTTTTGAAAAAAGCATTACGAGCGCAGATTTCCACATTAGTCTAAAGCTTGTTAGTGCTAAAGCTTGTTAGTGCTACTTGCCTGGAGAAATTCTTTCAGAACACAATCTCAAAGAGGCCAACTGAATGATGCTTTGCATAAATCTGGTACGTTCCTTCATCCTAGAATTATTAATTTCCTGGCCGTTCACTATTCATAACACTGTTTCACGGTAAGATCACGCACCAACAATCCGATAATATTGTACAACTCAATATTATAAAATGATTTGGGAGGCTATAAACTTAGGTCATAGCCTCAAACGTTTAATTGAATAATTCATCGTAGATCAATTCATTCTTATTTTACTTTCAAGTCCAAATGAGATTCATCGAAGGGAAGTTTTTATAAAATATAAAAGGTGATTTTGACACCTTGCATTTTCGCAGAAATTGTTTTAACATTTGGACTCTTTTGGCCTCTTCCGAGGGAGCCTCTTGCAAACGACACTACGTTCATTTCGATATTTTAAAAACTGAGAAAATTATAAACGAAATATTGCCAAAAAATGTCTCTTGCGATCTTGCGCCAGAACCAGCTATACTCAAATATGGAAGAAAGAATCCTTCGTTAAAAACATTTCCAAACAAAAATTGAAAATCTGAAGAGAAAATAAAAAGTGCATAATCCAAGAACTCTCAATTACTCACTCAAAAATTACAACTAAAGCGAAAAGCTTCGTCGCGAGAGGACTTTTCGTTAGCCGTCTGGTGGTTAATAGCATAATGTGGCATAACTTGGTTTAGTCAGAAATTTAGTCGAAAAAATCGACATGAGACACACAGTATTAGACTAAGTTTTAAAACTACAGCAAATATATTTGTGATAGAGGTTAGAATAATGCTGTCCATCTCAAGGTCCGCAAGCTAAAATCCGGCCGGCGATTTTGGTTTAATATTCAAACTTTCCGCTATTTCGAAAATTTGAAAAAAACTGCCGATTGAACAAAGGACGAACGTTATAATTTCTATAAAAAAAATACAGGCCTTTAGAATGCTATGGTATTCGGATTATCGATGATGCGGAGACGTTTTTAAATGGTTATGTGAAAATGCCATATTTTGCCAGATGGGAAATGGTTATGTGAATATGCCATATTTTGCCAGGCAATTTTTTTTCTTATTTTATACCGATTATAAACCTTAAGATTAGATATTTCCGCCGACCGGGGTCCTCCCACATTATGCAATTATTTGCTGCAAGGATTTGGGTATAACAATAAGTCGAAGTTTGTTCCCTCAAAAATCGTTTTCACATACCCACCTCGCTCAAAATTTTTGTTAATAAGCTTGATATATGACGAAAATGAAATCCCGCCAAAATTCAAAGAATAAGATAGAAAGAGATGTAATATTTTAAAGCAGTAGGGTACTTCTATCATGTTGCTTGTCTTCTAAATTTTGGAAATTTTTTAACAAACGGATATTCCTGCGAATGATAGCAAAATAAATGTGTAATAAAAGAAAAATTGCCAACAACCTGGGTTGAACTGGCTCACCCGAATTTCCTGGCACCCAGGAGGCACCACGAGCCAAATTCAATTTTTGTCTTGATGGTTTGGATTGGAAGCTTAAATAGACATAGGAACTGAGAACAGCGCACTAGGGAAATTCTTTTGACGCAGTTGCACAGAAATGTAAATCCACAGTATTCTTTTAAGTCTGAATTTTTTTAAGCAGTTAGATTTGGATCTAGACCACCATTCATTCCTCCAACCGCACTTTCAAAAATAAAATTTTCTTACGAATGAAAGAAAATCGCAAACACTAATATCTAGTTGGTTTGATTGTTTTCGAAAAAATAATTGGAAGAAATTAATAACGATTCAGTTTCATTAGATTCTAACCCGTCGTTCCTTATAGATTATATTCAAAATGGTAGCTCTTTCCAACAATATTAAAAGAATTTTCTTGCGAACATTCCGCCTCAGCAGATGTTAATCGAAACAGAACACTTGCCCAACAGACCCTTTCAATAATTTCTGCTCAATTAGAATCAACGTAAATGGCCAACTGAATTTCAAGCGGTTGTATATACAGAATATAGGTCGATTTTCTTAGATACACCTCATTCTAGTCTTCTAGTTCTGACAATACTGCGCCAGGAAATATCTATCTTACGGCCTTGTTGTGGGTAATTTACATATTTTAAGACTTTCTCTCGTAATGGGGTCGGTTACGATTATTCTCTCGGCATACATTTATGTATATGCCAGTCCAGAGCTATGTACAATATTCTACCAGACTCCCAACCCTAGATATAGCCATAAATATAGATTTGGCAAGCAAGATTTTTGCTAATCGCTAGAAAATCGTAGAAAGTGTAAAACGAATATTATTGACCAACAAATAATTTTCAAATTTTGGGGGTTGAGTTGAAATCAGCAGTTTTTGGGCCGTATTGATTTAGGGATTGGGTTAAATTCCGTCCGCAAGGACCAAATATATTGGAATTCTGCCAAAAATGACCAACAATTTTGTTTGTCCAAATCCAATTTTCGGTTTGTGTTTGGTCGTGTGTTCGTCTTGAAGTCTGTACTCACGGTATCTCGAGAACGGATTGTCCGATTTGGAATTTTTTTTTGCCAATCTGTTTTAAAGATCAAGGTGTGACGGTCGCCTCCGGACGGTGTTTAGTGCTGACAAAGGCGGGGAATTTAAAAGATTTTTACTGAAATGACCCTAAACTACGTGGTTATTAACATGTGGTATTACCACGTGGTTTTCGATCCATGATGATCAATTTTTTTATATATGGTGGGATTGAGTTGACCGTTGAGTTTGGGGTTGAGCAGAGAGCAGCCGTTTCGCGGGTTGAATGTAGGTTGAGTTAGAGTTAGCTTGATTTGATTGAGTTGAGTTCTTGTACGAATGCAGTTTTTCAGACCACGTTCATTTGGGGATTGCGTAACGCTTTGAGTTTAACGCTGATCTCGTCCTTGACTTCCTCCGAAATTGGCGACACTACGCCATATGCCCAAGTTCTTATCAACAATATACCATATAAAGGTTTAATGGCCAGCTGTGGATCTGACAAATTATTATTGGATGGCTCCATCAAATTTTACAACTTTCCGTCACATAAATACTGCTATTGGACAGTCACAACGTGGTTTTGGATACATCAACGCCCTAGCTACATTTAATGATGTATCGCATAGATTAGTTTTATATAAAGTCCCTTCTTTGGAGCAGACTCTTTATCTCGGTATAGATTTTTGGGATCGCTTCGAGGTCATTCCAAAAATTTCTTCCTTGAGCATATCGAAAAATTTGGCTGATAATGGTACCACTCCTAAAAATCATACGATATCCGGGGAAGATTCACAAACATTGGATGGGGTTACAGGACTTTTTCCAATGAACTACAAATTGGGCCTAGGCAAAACTCCTCTGTTTATGCATTCCGCTGATTATGATGATGATATGGCTAAGCGAGTCAAACAAAGGTTCTACTCTGTTTCACCTGCGATTCAAAAGCTGATGTACAGTGAGCTCTAACGGATGTTGTTCTTGGGAGTGATCGAGGAGTGACAGAGTTTCTGGTGTTCTCCGGTTACCTTGGTGCGTAAGGGCAATGGCAAAGTACGTTTGTGTTTGGAGGCGAGGGAACTAAGCGAACTAAACAGGTTACCATTAATGGAGGTTAAACGATGCCTTTTGACAGATACCTCTCGACCCACGATCCAGAGATAAGACAGCGTTTACGGTACCAGGACGGCCCTGTATCAGTTCACTGTAATGCCATTTGGATTATGCAACGCCCCACAGACTCTTTGTCGCCTTATGCCCTGAGTGATACCTCAGCAATTGCACATCGATGACCTCCTGGTCACATCTTCCACCCTGGCTAAACATTTAGAGTTGTTGAGGGAAGTCGCTCTTCGGTTACTGAACGCGGGGTCAGCGATCAATTTAGAGAAGAGCAAGTTTGTATTGAAAGAAGTAAGTTACCTGAGGTATGTCGTCGATGATGGTTGCCTCCACACAAACCAAGAAAAATGTAAGGCGATCATGGAGTTCCCTGTTCATAAAACTAAAAAACAGACTAGACGTTTTCTGAGAATATGTGGATGGTATCGCCGCTTTATAAGTAATTTTGCTTCGATAGCTGCGCCTCTCTCGGATCTTACAGGAAAATCGGTTAAATCTCGGTGGTCTTCGGCTGCTGTCTTCTTTTAGCGCATTATAAGCGTCGTTATGTTCTGCTCTCATGCTGGCCAACCCTGAATATAGTCGATGCCAGTACCGTTGGCGTAATTAGTGATTGATTCCAGACGGACACAGGTGGTTTCAAGCACCCTATTGAGTTTATTTCCCATAGCCTCAAACTCCAATCGTTCGAAAAGGGTCGGTTAACCTAGTGCTGGATGCGCTGCCTCGAGCCTTTGGCAAAGACGCACCTCCGGGTGGTAAGGATTCAGGGGATAAAGACAGTGTACACACTGGGGTCAGATTTGAAAATTGTTTGATTTGCTACCTGAGGAGCCTGTAAATCCTTTTAGTATATCAAGTCAGACTCCATTCGCGGCAATTCCGGTGTTACACAGCCAAGCAATATATTGACCAAATTAACATAGTGAACAAATGAAAGATTGAGATTATAACTATACGGTCCAACAATTCTATTGGCCATAAATGGCAGTACCACAATGGTATTAGGCCACTTTTCTAAATTTATTTAGGTTAAGCCCTTACGAGTACCCTCAGCGGCGTAGTTGTGCCCATCTCTAGAAAATGAGGTCCTATTATTTTTGCCCGTACCGGAAGTTATTACACACTTTCGACAATGGGAAACAATTTACCTCAACTCTTTTCAAAGAACTAATGATCAAGTATGGAATTTTTCACGTACGAATGCCGGTACACTCTCCTCAGAAAAATGTGTCTGAGCGAGTAAACCGGACTTTACTTTCGGCAATTAAAGCATTTGTGAACGACCACGAGCATATTGAGTGGGGCAAACATCTGCAGGAGGTAGCCGCAGCACTGCGCAATGCTATACACGATTCGTTGCACTATTTACCTCACTATCTAGTATTCGGTCAACATACATATGTTGAATCCGCAATTTATTTTCAAGGCCAACCATGGTTTGTATTGGTTGTTTGGGTTACTCTGGTGGATCTTCTCAGTTGTGTTTCGTATTATTGGTACCAGTAGCTCGTCGTGTGGAACCGTGTTGTGTGGAATTCTGTGAAATAAATTTCTGCATTTATGGAAATCTCTAGGATTAACCGGTAATCTAATAGATGTATACACAAATTTCTCCCAGGGAATAAATTCTCTATTTAAAGAGCCGAGAAAACGTTATGGCTTTGGCGAGAGTTGAGAGCCCTGTGTATTTATCCTGATACAACCGAAGTAAGCTATTAAAATAAATCCTTTGATGAGGAGTTCTACAGTATTTTGAAAATTTCATTTCCTTTAAAAAAGTTGTCGAAATATCAGCATTAAATATGCAGGGTTTCAAATCGAACCCAAACCTTAATCAGATCTATATTTTAGTGATTGTTTACATATTTGTGCGTTTTTTTTCTTATGCACTTTTTTCTTGTGCGAATTTACGAGCCGAAGGCTAAAATTAACCTGTATTTATAAGAAATTATCAATCAATCATTTGGTTATCTCATTTATTTAATCTAATTTGGTGTACAATTTTGATTTTTTCTGGTCACCGAAATAACACCACAAAAATTATTTTGAAGGCTTATTTCATTGTTCAATTTTCTGGAAAAGGAAGATTTGATTTTAAAATATTTTTGGAAAATGGTGATTTGTTCCACTCTAATTTTAAAATAAAATCTTCCTCTTCCATTGCAAAAATATTTTTATTAAATCCAGCGCACCTTGAAAGGAAATCTTCGTTTCCAAAATATTTCAAAATTAATTCTTCCTTTTCCAGAATTTCTGGAATAGGAAGATTTAATTTTGAGATACCCTCTGGAAAAGTAAAATTTTATTGTAAAATATTCCGAAAAATGGGGATTTACTCTATTCTTGTTTCAAAATTAAATCTTCCTTTTGGAGAATTTTTCAAAATTAAATCTTCATTTTCCAGATTATAACTTTTTGGAGTATAAGAAATAAAAATAAAGAGTTAGGAAATCAATAATGGTGACTTCTTTCATAAAAGGTTTGGGGAGTTATTTTCTGCAGCCGAGTATGTTGATACAATATTATAAAAAACTTTGACAATTAGTAAGAGCGACGGTTTCAATAAATTCTGTTAAACAAAAATTCTGTTTTCCCCATTAAAATATTGGAGCCACCAAATTTTTGAACAAAAAAAATATTAATTTTGTACCTGTTACTAAATTA
Source organism: Tipula vernalis (assembly GCA_958295665.1). Lineage (NCBI taxonomy): Eukaryota > Metazoa > Arthropoda > Insecta > Diptera > Tipulidae > Tipula > Tipula vernalis. The sequence continues at coordinate 447,114,425 of OY282558.1, read as the reverse complement.
GTGGAAAATGTTTTGCTCTATGGTGTAAAAGTTTAAATTTTGTTGGAAAATTTTTCTATTTCGTAAATTTGTCTACCATAAAATTAAAAAGTTGTGTTTTTTTTTTGATTTAGAAAAATTGGTTAGTGACCGCTCAAGGTTAGGTTCGTGGTAGGAGCTGATACATATTTAAAATTCTTGGTAAAAAATTACAGAATAGATTTTGTACGAAATTGATATTTAGTAATCTTGCAGAGAATGATTTTCTTGGAATTAAATTTCATCACTTAGATTTTCTTGCCACCTCTTTTCTATATATAATTATACATGTGTATACATATATTGTTCAGTCGAAGCCTTATTTAACAGAAATACGATGTTTGTGTCGTTCTTGTTGCAAAATCGTACACATTGATTTCCTTCTTATAATGTACTCGTAGTTTTTCCTTTTTATGTTTTTTTTTATCCTGCAAGTGAAATCACTGTGTATGAAAAACTCTATAATACATTTAGTGAAAATAACAAAAGAAAATTGTATAATAGCGACACAGTATCTGTGTTGCAAGCAAGTATACATAAAAAAAGGATTTGATTTGAAGAAGAAAATAGAAAATTGTTCCATAAACAACTAGGAGGGTGGGGGTTCGTTGAATGTCGAATACAAAATAGTTTAGTGTACATATGTATGTAGGACAAAATGTTGACGATATGAAATCGATATTTTAATCAAATTTCGGTTTTTCCTTCCATTATCATAACACACTAAAAACCTCGTGCATACTATATCATGCCTGCAATGAGATGTTCAAATATATTGATTGTGGTAAAGTTGTAATTTTTAATTTTGATCGTTATAATAAATACTTACTTAATATATCAATGACTTATCTACTCAAACCAAAAGGAAACAAATTTTCTCGGGTTTGACTTTTCAAAAATTTTTCTAAGTACCAGTTTATTTATATTCAACAAAAATAAAATTAAGACATTTTTTTTGTAACAAAATATGTACATACATATCATTACATAAACATAGAATTTTGAAAAAAGAAAAATATTTATTGTTATTCATAAAATGACTTAAATTTCTACATTTGAAATTTAATATTTAATTAAAATTCTAATTTTTTTTAATTTGGTTTTCATCTGCGCACAAACAAAAGATGAGAAGACTGTGGTGTGTTCTTGTATATTTGATTTAATGTGTCAGTAATTGGTAAGGTGTGTGACGCCTAAGGTTCATTCTTAAAACGTTCCTTGACTGAAATAAATCATTTCTCATGCTTCTTGTTGCCGACCCATACTACAATATACAATAGATGGGTAACAATTTAGACTCCTTTTATGAATATACGATAAATTTAATTTCTTTTAAATTATAAAAGATTGTCGTATAGTTATGAAATATTTAAATTTTAATTCTGTTTTTTCTTTTGTATTTTACTTTCAAAATATAGATCTCGAATATTTTTTGGTGATTATTTGAGGGATCGTTGTCGTGAGGATTACTACACAACATCAATACCTCAACAAACAACACAACAACAAAATAATCAACAGCAACAGACGCAGCAACAACAAAATAGTGATCCAAATAATGAAAATTTAGGTGACCATACTAATATAGGAAATAATAATTCAGGTGTATCACCATCACAGCAACAACAGCAACAGCAAACCAATCAATCAAATGTACCACCACCACCTGTGTTATATACAGTTCAGCGAGTTGTAACCACAACCCAATTACAACAAACTGTGTCGGGAAATTATCAACAAAATTCTAGTGTATCAAATGTTAGCACAACGATAAGGAATGATGGTGGTGGTGGTGGTAGTGGTGGTGGCGGTGGTGATTGTGGGATGCAAAATTCACCTGGTAAGTCATTTTTAATTTTATTTTTTATTTAATATCGATTGTAAACAAGCAAATAAATAGCTTCCAGCAATTTAAAGTGCAATTCGGTTGGCTGGAAAATAATTCGATTTTATAGTAAATGAAAATTTTGGCTACCAAAATGTCAATAAATGAGTAAAATATTATTTAAACGAAGTTTTAGGACAAAATTGGTTTTTAGTACGAGAGCACATGTGAACAAAATTTTAAATCATTTAAAAAAGATGGTTTCGTTTAAATTAGACAGCGAATGTAAACATTTTGTTTCACATTCAAAAAATTATTGAAAAATATCTTGGAGCTTTGACCAAATCTACGCTAGCTTTCATAGACAAATTGAAGCAAAATACATTTGGCCGTCTATTTTATCCAGTTTATTGTCATTTATGGAGCAACTACTTTGCTGCGGTGCTTACTCGAGAATAAAATAACGGTGTGTATGATACCAATGTTAAAAGTTTAGTATTTGCAAGACCATTTTCCTTCAATGTAATTGTTTGGAAGACACTCGCTTTCTAAGTGCTACCTACCGCTCATCTACTGTAATCGAATCTCCAGGCGCAAATGATACTTTACAAATTTTGAACCACTTGCCAGACATAATACTTTAAAGGTTGAATTTATACAAATATTTAAATTTTATATGAGACTTTCGTTCACCCTTTTAGGTTTACGTGGAAAACTTTGTTCCACCTACTCGTGGAAAATATCGAAAAATCAGAAGAATCCATAAAATTGGAATAAAATCAGCCTTAAGAGTGCATATCTAAAGATGAATCACTTTTATGTGATTTGTCAATAGCTATTGCAGGAAAAAAAAATCAGTTCAAGTTTCCCGTGGGAAATCAAAGAAAATTCGATTTCCCAAAAATTATTAGAACATTGGTATAAAATAGGCCTCTAGAGTTTTATGTCTGGAAAAGGATTGCATTGATGTGATTTCTTAACAGCTAGCGCTGGAAAAAATTTCAGTTGTAAGTTTTACGTGGGAAATCTGGGAAAATTCGATTTTTCAAAAATCGTTGAAAATTAGTATAAAATCAGTCTCTGGAGTGCTTAGAGATGGATTCTCTAACGATGTTTTTAATGATTTTTGAAAAATCAAATTTTCCCGTATTTTCCACAGGAAACTTCGACGGAATTTTTTTCCTGACGTATCTATTGACAAGTCACATATCAATGGAATTCATCTTTAGACAACACTCTAGAGGTTGGCTTTGGATATTAACAAATGTCTTCAATGCTATCCATTCATCCATGGTAATTTTTGGCTAAACACCATCGACACATTACGACTTAATTTTGTATTTTCTTCGCCAGTCTGTCGTTTAGTACTGAATCTTGGTCTTATCGTTAAAGGGTTTAATATTCGATCTGTGCGATTAGAGGTCTTTCTTTTTTGGCCGGAGCCAGTGCTTTAAAAAACGGCTTACTCCCGATTAACGAAAGTTAATCATTTCCTCTATTTTCACATTTGTGCTTTTTAGCATGTACATAATTGCAAATTTATTTGCTTTTTTGTATTCAGTTTACAACGATCCCTTGTGCCCTCCCCCCCTGATGGCTTAATGCTTAGTTAGAACTAAATAATATTTATCGCGACTACCACTCTAAATTATTTCACAACAATGGATATACCAGAGAAAAAATAAATTGGGCGGAAAAAACCAAATTCTAGAATAAACAAAAAAGGCAAAGTGAATGGCTGGATGTATAAAGAGTTGTGACTCCTTGTTCTCCGAAATTACTTCATTTTCAATCTTAATTTTATTTGCGACATGGATTTTTTTTGAATGAAATTATTTCGCGTGGATTTTATTCAGTTTAAAAAAAATTAATATCGCGGATTTAATTCATATTTAAAATGAATTAATTTCGCGCGGAATAAATTCATGTTTATTGATGAAGATAATTTATATTTTCTAAATTATAGTTTCATGAAAATGTACTTGTTTTTGGATTACAAAAGACCGAGAAGAACTTAACGTCTTCAAATGACGATGAAGTAATCGACAAACTTTAAACCTTCCTGGCTTGCAAAAGATTTCAAGACGTTAAATTTATTTCAAATTTAACGTCTTAAAATGAAATTGAATTATTACAGATACTTTAAATCTTCATGAAAAAACCCTAAAAACTTATACTCCGACAATAAATTGAAATTAATTATTTAATTTAATTTAGTTAATAAGGAACATTAAATTACGTATTTCAAAATAACGAAATAAAAAAAATATCTTATTATTGTCATACTAGTACAAAGAAATTATTCAAGTAAAAGTTTTTTTAATTGCGAAATTAATTCATAATTAAAATAATTTAATTTCGTGGCGGATTTAATTCGTAATTAAAAATAAATTAATTCCCCGCCTAAAAATGAATTAGTTTCGCGTAAATTTTATTCGGTTTTTAAAAATATTGAAGCAGCGGAATTAGTTCATAGTTAAAATTGAATTAATTTTACTATTACAATTAAAATGTTGCGAATTTTCATTTTTGTTGCTGGATTTAATTCATACAGACTTAATTCACGGAGCCGTTTCATAGTAACGGTATGGCTGCGCTATGTCAATGTCTTGTTTGTACCGATGTAAATTTTTTAAAACATTTTTGGTTGCTTTCAACTTACGTGTGAACGTATTTTAATTACTTTAGATGCTTGAAAAATTCCATCCATTCATAAAAGCTTAATACTGCAATATTCATTTTAAATTTATTCTAATTTGATGCCAACATCAGTTTAAAAAGCTATACCGACTAGTTTTAAAATTTAAAGCCTAATGACATAAGGGAAATCGAAAATAAAAATTGTATTTTGTAGTAAGCAGCTTAGCTAGTAAAATTTGTGTTTTTTGCTATTTTGACGTGATAACGTCTTAGACCGCATGTTCAGAAAGTGAGTGACACGAAATTTTGCCCTGGGTCATGGGCAATTACTCATCAACAATAAGAATTACCTTTAATATAAATATATGATTGCTTCAGTTGGTCCTTAGGCTTCATGCCTCATGCCTAGTATTATCGGAATGACATCATTAGACAGTGAGGAAAGCCGTGCCGTGAACATGGTAGTTAATTTCTTTTAAATTAAAATAATTAATCTCCACATGAGATTGAGAGCACTGTAGCTAGAGAACGGCTCATCTTTGTCAATTTATTCATAAAGAGCACTGTGGCAGATAATTTATTTTCAATTAAAATAATTAATCTCCACACACATTTTAATTAAAATTAAAATCTTCAAAATAGCGATTTATAGTGATTGTGAGCACTGGAGCGATGCAACGCTTCATCTAATCGGAGCAATTCTAGTGTCAAAATTTGCTTAAAAAAACAGTGGCGGTTAAATTATTTTAAATTAAAATAATTAACCTCCACATAAATTTTAATTAAAATTACAAACTACAAAATAGAGATTTATAGTGATTGAGAGTAGGGCATCCAATTTCTGTCCTAAATATGAATACCGGTATTTCGATATTAGTTGACAATAAAACCGAGATACCGGTATTAATGCCGGTATTGTTTATGTAACACTTATAAAAACATCGAGCATTAAAAAAAATAGTTTTAAATAATGTACATCATTCATTACATAATCAACCTCGATTTACTTTTTGTGTAATTTTCTTGTTAACCTGATTGTTTATTGCAACATGAAGCCTTTCTTGCAATCTTATAGATAAAGATTTCTCTTCGCGCTTGGGGGCTTCACTATCAACAATAATTTCTGATGTTGAGTATGAAGCTTCATCTGGAGCTGGGGTTGAAGAAAACCGATGTATAAGATGGACAGTTATATTAACTATTTCGTTTCTAGTTAGTCGACTAAAATTGACGTCCGAGCCAAAAATGCTTTGGACTTGCTTACCTTTGTGCAAATATTGCAAAAGACAAGATTTCGTCTTTCTATGATTCTCTGGACCAAAGAGGTTTTAATTCGGTCAGCTAATAGTCCTTCTCCCAAATGTTAAACCATGAATGCCAGGGTAGCGTCAGCTGACAGAAGAGTGGCATCTCTCCGACATAACGCTTCTACTGCCAGTATGACTGGTAAAATCATAGTTAGAAACCGTTGATTCTTTACTCTAGGAACACCCGTTTCGGTAAAGCTGATAGTTGATTTGACTTCGATCGGAGCTTTTAAGATGCAATTCCCTAATTTATAAAACCGCTCCATCATAAAAAATAAGCTATTCCATTTTGATTTTGGTTCTAAGATTACAGATTGTACTTTGGCGAATTCAGTTTAACGTAAGATTTTAGACTAACATTTTTGGTCGGCGATCGTCGAAACAACTTTACAATCTTTCTAATTTTATTTACAATATTAATGGAGCAAAATTATTGGAACGTCGTGTTTGTTGTTTTTCATTCAGATTTTTTTTGTAGAGTGAAACATCAATCATACGAATGAGTTATACGGTTAGATTGTTCCAACACTCACAAAATAAAAATTAATATGTATATTGCGTTACTCTTCTTGAGCTTTGCTTGGTTTATACATTTTCAAGAGATTATACAAAATTTGACTTTATACGACTCCTAGAAGGATTCTAACTTTAATTACAATTCAATGAATATTGGGCGAATAAACAATAAAAATTTAAATGCCGAAATACCGGTATTGATCCCTCAATACCGGTACTGAAAAACGGTCCGGTATACCGGTATTGGATGCCCTAATTGAGAGCACTGTAGCGAGGTAACACTTCATCTAATTGGAGCAATTCTAGTGTCAACATTATCGTAAAAAAACAGTGGCGGTTAAATTATTTTAAATTAAAATAATTAGTCTCCACATAAATTTTAATTAAAATTACAAACTACAAATAGCGATTTACATTGATTGAGATTACTGTAGCTAGAGAACGGCTCTTCTTATCGGCGCAATTCTGGTGTCAGTTTGTTCGTAAAGAACACTGTGGCAGATAACTTATTTTAAATTAAAATAATTAATCTCTGCATAAATTTTAATTAAAATTAAAATCTACAAAATAGTGATTTACAATGATTGGGAGCACTGTTAAAATTTTGCTAAAAAAAATAGTGGCAGTTAATTAGTTTTTAATTAAAATAATTAATCTCAACATAAATTTTAATTAAAATTTAATCTTCAAAATAGCGATTTATAGTGATTGTGAGCACTGGAGCGATGCAACGCTTCATCTAATCGGAGCAATTCTAGTGTCAATGTTTGCGTAAAGAAACAGTGGCAGTTAAATTATTATAATTAAAATAATTAATCCCACATAAATTTTAATTAAAATTACATACTACAAAATATTGATTTACAATGATTGAGAGCACTGTGTCAATTTGTTCGTAAGGAACACTGTGGCAGATAATTTAATTTTAATTAAAATAATTAATCTCCAAATAAATTTTAATTAAAACTAAAATCTATAAAATAGAGATTTACAATGATTGGGAGCACTGTCAAAATTTGCTGAAAAAAACAGTGGCGGTTAATTAATTTTTAATTTAAATAATTAATCTCAACATAAATTTTAATTTAGTATTATAATGATTGCGAGCACTGTAGTGTCAAAGTTTGCGTAAAGAAACAGTGGCAGTTAAATTATTATATTTAAAATAATTAATCCCACATAAATTTTAATTAAAATTACATACTACAAAATAGCGATTTACAAAGATTGAGGCAACTGTAGCTAGAGAACGGCTCATTTTTGTCAATTTGTTCATAAAGAACACATGTGGCAGATAATTTAGTTTTAATTAAAATAATTAATCTCCAAATAAATTTTAATTAAAATTAAATTCTGCAAAATATCGATTTATAGTGATTGAGAGCACTGTAGCGAGGGAACACTTCATCTTCCGGAGCAATCCTAGTGTTTAAATTTGCGTAAGAAACAGTTGTGGTTAAATTATTTTTAATTAAAATAATTAGTCGCCACATAAATTTTAATTAAAATTACAAAGTACAAAATAGCGATTTACAATAATTGAGAGTACTGTTCGTAAAGAACACTGTGGCAGATAATTTATTTTAAATTAAAATAATTAATCTCTGCATAAATTTTAATTAAAATTAAAACCTACAAAATATAGATTTACTGTGATTGGGAGCATTGTCAACATTTTCGTAAAGAAACGGTGGCGATTAATTAATTTTTAATTAAAATTATAATTATATTGAGTCATATCATGTCATCAATTTATATTTTGAAGTTAGGCGTTTTTTTTTTTTTTTTTTAATATTTTGTTGAATGTTAATTAATTCATGTAATTTCTAACATACTACCGGTGATTAGACCATTTTAAATGTGTTTTTATTAACACGTAGAAGTATATTAGTATTTACGAACGACAATTCAACGAAACCGACTAATAGACAGAATTCTATTTATTTAATTGACAATTTTATATGTTCCAAAGATTGTAAGAGAATTTAGTCCAGTTTCGAACTGATAAGCTTATGATTATGAAAAAATCAATCTTCTCATCAGGCCGCGGCGACTGGACTGATTATACCATAATTTACATTCTATATATACAGAATGTGCTGTGCGTTAAGTACTAGCGAATCATACTAATACAGATGAATTCTCCTACAATTTTTCTTCTTCACGATATTCACACAGCTCTATTTCTGTGTACGCTAATTTTACTAGTTTTAATATTTTGTTGAATGTTAATTAATTCATGTAATTTCTAATATGCTACCGGTGATTAGACCATTTAAATGTGTTTTTATTAACACGTAGAACGTGTTTTACCCAATGAAAAACGAAAAGCAAAATCGGATTTAGTTGTTTCGATATATAGTATGTAATTCCAAAATTATTGCTTTGTTTTCGTTAAAATATTCTGATTCTTGACCAAATGCCACCATACAATTTTATTTTCAATTTAAAAAATGCACAAACATTTTTAATTGGCTGGGAAAATAAAATTTTAATTTTTTACGTGCGAAAAAAATTATTTTGAACTGAAAAAATTAAATTTTCAGTTTCTCAGTCAATTAAAAGTGTTTTTGAATTTTTTAAATTAAAAATAGTATTGTACGGTATATTCGATCAAGAACCAGAAGATTTTTTGCGAAAACACTGCAATAATTTTGGGATTGTATCGAAAAAAATCGTCCAATTTTTTCACGACCTATTTATCTGGTTTTATTTGGTGATCAGTAAAAATTTCGTTTCACGTTTAAGTTTTAACATCGTTAAGATTTTATCTATATTTTTCAAAATAATTAATTCGACTAATTTTTAATTAGTATTTTGAATACAAATAATTGTTTGTGTAATTAAATTACTAGTCTATAATATTATGTCTTATATATAAAATATAAATATAATAAACCATAAATTATATTTATTCTGATTCCTTAATTTTCCATTTTAATTTTAATTACTTAATATGAAACATAACATCAATTATTTTAATACGACAATTTATCTATGTACAAGTATATTCGTTTATGTATACTACAAAAATCTGAAGTAATTTTCTTAGTTCATTATTTTATTTAAATTAATTTACTAAGAAGAATATAAACTGAATTGATTTTAATTTTTTAAATGAATTTTTTTTTGGTAGAAGAATATCAAATTAAAATGTAATTAATTTTATTTTGTAACAGCAGCTGTTATATTTTGTCGGATGTTTTATTCGTACCAAAAAAAAAAAAAAAAAAATGTTGTTAAAGTATAATTGTTGTCGGTTAATATAAAAATAATTTAAATTGTGTGGTTTTTGGAAATTTAATATTTTTCACATAGGTCATGAGTCACATAACAGTTTCAAATTCTAGGGGTTTTCAAAATATTTGATTGGGGTTTCCAAATATTTTTATTTTTTATTAAAACAATTAATTAAATATCTTAAAAACATTATATCTTCGTTTGTGAATATAAAAAATATTTAAGAGCTTTTGGTAACTAAATGAAGGTTTCCGTTTAACGAAAACATTCGCTTGTTTCATATTTATTTTCCCTAATTTTCAACTGGAATTGAAATTGATGTTATTCGATTGTTTGTTTTTTTTTTACTCCATCATGAAAACATAAAATATAATTAAGAAAATTCTTAAAAATGAGAAAACTAATTAATACTTTGTATATAATTCATACCGAAAATTGATTTAAATTATTTTCCTAAATTACAATTTTTATGAAACAAGAAAAATGATTTTCATAATATTTATAATTTATATTGGTGTGTGTGCGGTGCGGATAATAGATTTTGATTAATTATTATTTTGCTACGTTCTCGTGTTCGAGTATCTAGATAGACAAATCTTTTTTATGGTTATGAAATTTGTTACCGTACTTATAGGTAGCAAATCCGACTCAAACAATTAATTATGATCGGATTTTTAATTTTTATATATTTAAACAATGGAATCACATAGCAAACAATAAATTTGATTTATTTTGTCATGGAAATTGTTCATACACGAGTACCTATGTACAATAAAAATTAATTTACGAAATAATCAATCATTTTAAATTATTTAGATTGGCATGTTTCACATGTTAGATACTTTTTTATAAGCAATGACTAATAATTGTTTGGAATACCATCAAAATTCTATGATACTATGTGTGCATTGCAGACAAATTCAAGACGACACAAAATAGCGTGCGATGTCACAATAACATCAATCTCTTGATTAAATTTTATTGGAACAGAATATTTTTGAGATTATTTAGACAGTTTGTAGTGGTAATTTTTCCATTTTGTCTCAGCAATTGGCAAAGAAAACCCCCGACGACATATTTTATTTTATTTAGCAAAAAACCTAAGAAATATTTTAGAAATAGAGTACATTGCTCTGTAATAGTTTGCCCCTAGCTGTATTCGAGTGTGACAACAATAATTTACACAAAAGATATCTATGGCAACATAATACTTCAGAAAACATAATAATCATAAATAATTTATTTTATATTTCTTTGAATTTTTTTTTTTTTTTATGAAAATTTTTTGAGTCAGCAAAATGTGTAAGTAGAAAGATGTATAGAAAATAGAAATGGAGAGTGCGGATGTGACGAACGTTTTTTTTTATTTTTGTTATTATTTAAAACAATTAACAAATTATGCTTTGCAGTTTTTCTATTGTAATAATACAAAAAAAAAAAAATTGGAGCTTTTCTCTTCTTTTTAATGCTTTTGGTGGTGTGACGCACCACAAATATACTGGAGAGTGACAATGATAGATTTTAGTATGTATTATGGTTTAAAATAAGTAATTTAATTTTTGTTGACGCTTTTAAAAGGATTAAGCTTTAAAAAGCTTAAGGCGGGCGTGATAAATGATAGAATTATTTATTTATAATCGGCATAGTATTTATTTAAATTTTTTTTTGTATTGTATTTGTGTTTACAAAGTATTCAGCAGAATCGTGTGAGATATTCGAGACATTATGTAGCAATAGACACTGGTAGGAATGGAAATAGTGTTCTAAAGGAATTGTCAATCAGCATTTAGTTTACTATAATTCTGTCAAATTAATTTCTTTACAATTATTTTTCGGGATGACTATGTCTACCGCTTGGTTAAGAGTTTTGAATATTTTTTTCTGGATGGAATGAAAACTTCCTTAAATTTTCGCCGAGACACACATTTTATAGAAAGCCATGCTAATTTCTCATACGTTATACATTTAGGAAATTCCAAAGTTTGATGTAATAAGTCTTTCCGCCGTATCTTTTCGAAAGATTTCAAGTAGTTAGGATTAATGATATAATGAATTAAGGCCAAATTATTAATGATGGAGCACCGCAAGGTTCTGTGTGGGGTCCATTGCTTTTGTTGATTTATTTGAACTTGATTTATTTCACAGAATATTTTAATTGTCGTGAAACGATCAAAACTTCTGGTCAAATTTTAATACGCCACCCAGGTTTGGCGTCTATTGGGGGGGGGGGGGCAATTCCCAGCAACTCGTAAGAGTAAAATCAAACGGAATACGGAGCAGGAGTAGGAATATACGGGAGTAAGACAAGTAGCATGTATCACGTACTGGGAAGCAGTATTGTCAGGTTCATTACGAACCTGAATATTGACTGGACGGTTAACTCCTGTTTAGTTCCAGCACAATAGATCTTTTAGGTCGCAGTGCGAGGTGGCTGATCGCCCGCATGGCCCTCCAATAATAATAATAATAATACGCCACCCAATTTGCACCCCTTGTTAGACCTCTACCTGAAATGTTCAGGAATGCAAACACCACGACTTTTACTACTTTATAAAATTTTCTTATTTAATCAACGTAAAATTGCAAATGGATTAAACGTTTGTTCCGCTTCAATCATGCGTATGTATGCTTGGGGTGCGAATTCATCCATCAAACTGGATATTTGCACCGCGACGTTGGTGTGTGAAATGATGCGGAGTTAAACTAAGCCACTCACTGTTACTTGTTCCGCCGACTTGCTGGTTTCCACCCCGTTACGCGCCGTTTAAGGCCTTTAAAAGTTGGTTGAGTAGTTTAGTAGGTTCTGTATACTGCGGCCCAACTAGTTTGGTAATCGTCGCTCTCTCTCTCTCTCTCTCTCTCTTGGTATGATTATTCGCTTGAGCTCTATTTTAACATTAACGACAATCTTACATAACCTATATGCACATCAGAATTTTGTTTGCACCCAGCACTGAATGGAATGATGGAATGCAACAAATGTTTGCAAGTCTTCGTTGTTGTCTGACCAATCGCATATTAGGCGAATATTAGGTTGCTTTCCGTATCCAATCGACTGAATACCATAAAAATTTATCATGTCAACCAGCAAACTTCAAAATGCTTAAATAGAAACTTTCAGCGGTATGACGGCAACTAAAACACAACTCCGTTGATCGGCGATAAAATCCAAAAGAACTAAGAGGACGATCCCACGATGTTTCGCTTTTTTTATATCTTTTTCACCAACCAAACAAAAAACAACTAACATGGCCGCTTCCAACTAATGCGACATCTATGATTCAATGAGTTAACCACAGCAGCTAAATTTAACATGTTGACGACCAAGTTAACCTTACGGCAATTCGCTTACACGTTAAATACGTTCAGTAAACGCATTGACCCAACAAGTTTGGTGAGTCGTTTGGGAGCAGATGCGGTTTTGAGGGAGGGATTTTAATGTGTAAAAAACATTTCGTACCTTTTATCCCTTCTCGGCAATATTTTACAATTTACCAAGATGCTTCGTCCCGTCTACGAGTAAGACGCGAAATTGCGTCATCACATCAACATTCTTTCCCAGCTAATAAAAGTGTTCGCAACTTAAATCTTGAGAAATTTTTTGTTAATTACGCCATCTTTGTTAATGAAACTCCTTCAAATCATTGGCGTGAAAGTCTCAATAGTCTTTCCATTGAAACCTTTCAGAGTGTCAGTATTTGCTCCACGTCAAGATAAAATAATACATTTTTCGTACACTGGCCCTAGCTTAGTGTTTAACAGTCCTCCATATCCTTGCCATTTGTTAGAACCTCTTGTCAAAAATTAGCATAATACGGCATATAATGGATGCTTTCGTATTTCGCCGATCTTAAGGCACAAGCAATTTGTGGAATATTGGCAATGAGTCACTCCATACCCCTGCAAAAAACGAGCAAACTCTTTTCATATAAATTGACTGTCATTGTCCGACACTAGATATTTTGGTACCCAAAAAACCAGGAAGACTTTCTTCAAGGAATTAGCATAGGGATTCCATTTCAGCTTTCCTCACCGCCTTAAGTAATACTAACTTCCTAGATGTATCGACTACCACCTGTCCTCCCGCACATCTTTGGACATTCCCGGCCAAAAATATCGGTTCTCAATTCGTTTCAAGGTTTTCCAATACCCTTGACGCACCGCCAATGGACTCTCATCATTTTCTCGCAAAACATCCAATTTCTCCCCACTGGGTACGTAAATTTTCCAATCAAACTGATATGCATTCTAGTCATCCTTGAATTTGCAATATTTATACAACCTTCAATCACTCAAGCAATAATTCGGTTGCTTTTCCAGCGCATTCTGGATAGTCCTCGTGATGCATCTGACACCACATTGTTTCTTCCCTTGCGATGAGTAAGCTGAAAATCATACTGCTAAAGCCGCATTGACGAGTGTGCTAAACGAGACTAAGGATACTTTAAATTACGTAACCAGACCAGCGATGCACAGTTAGTGATCACTTTAAATTTTGCGCCTTCGATGTTTGGTCTGATGTCCTCTGTAGCTAGCACTACGGCTAAGCATCCTCGTTTCGTTGCCGGATATTTGTTTTGTGCAGAAGTTAACTTCTGATTCATCTAAATTAATTTGCCTTTGTCCTTCTTTTAAAGATTATTGATTGACGTAGTCACCGTATAAAAATCCTCCATAAATCGCCTATACCACCTCCACTGTAGTGTGGGTGTTGCGAACTTCAAAATCCCGGTTATCTTTCAGGATTCGATCTACCCGTAAACCATGCTTATTCAACACATAGCCTATATATTTTATCTCAGTCAGCCGAAATCAAGACTTTTCCAAGCTTTTGGTCAGAATAGCGCTTCGCAACCGTTTAGCCACCACCTTTAACAATACGACATGTCCATAGAGATTACATGCCCATAGAGTCTGAATCGCGTTATATTACCTGATGGGCATTCTATTGTACTGGAACAATCCTCTCCCAAATACAATAAAAGCTGTCTTTTGGCGTAAAATCGACGAGTATCAAAACGAAATCATATTTTATATAAATAGAGGTGTATGCCCGAGTTTATCTGGCGTTGTTAAAAAAATCCACTTGCATCTAAAAGCGATCATCCTGCTTGAGCTCACAAATAAGTTTCGGAACATCAGCTGTGTACGGGGTTCTACCGAAGCTCGAATGCCAAAAGAACGCCAAAAATCCATCCCGCTTATCAGCTTCTTTGTTATTGTGTTACCACGGCACACTTTTCATCCATGACATATGGAATATCGACGGTTTCAGCAATCCTGTCAATCTATATCTCAACACATTAACATTGCGTCCGGTTTCAAATCGCCCAACATCTCAAAAATGTCGTACAAATTAGCAATTGAATAAACCTGCACACCCTCGCTCTCTCTCGTAAGGTTTTGCTCACCCTTAGAAACTATATTTCGCGTAAATTCATTTACCTCTGACCTACCGTGCTCAGGTTGATTTACCCTCTTCGACTTATCTTGCTTTCTGAATTTTATAGCGTTAGTGTTTCTATATCCTTCCCCATTTCAACTTTCCCACTTGATAGTTGATGCATCATTCGTGTCTTTTTCGTCAATGGATTTTCGTTCTTTGGTCTGTCTGCCTTGTATTATCTAAGATTTTTGAGTTTTCGGTCGCTTTTATACAAAATGACTTCCATGTGGCTCCATCATTCATTTTCCGTGTCTTTTCCTCACTTGCAGCCCCCAATTTAGCTGCCCATTTTATACCCGCATGGTTCTTTTTACATTAATCGGCTCGGCTTTTACTCCTTTCACTCCACAAACCCAACAAAATATTCAAAGTGGCAAATTCCGACCCGTAAATCTTCTTCTATTAGACGGCCGATAATTCATCTGGATGTTAGTTTTCCCCGATATGGGTAACAATGATTTTTAATAATATTTTATTAGAGCGTGGTACCCGCAACCACCTTCGCTGGTTCTTTCTTTTTTTTAATAGTTGTTAAAAAACCACTGGAGGAGCTACTCGAAATCGATCTTCTAAAGCATTATTAAAAATTATTGTTACTATAAGGAAATAAATTCTAATTAAGTAGAAATATTAAAATTTACTTAGTTACGTTAGAATAACTACCACCGTGACGATTGAACCCAAAGATTCGTAATGTTGAAAACCGGTATTTATGACACAGTTTTCAAAACTTTTTGACAGGACTTTTTCACTCTATAAATTAAAATTTAATTAAAGATAATTTTATTTCCAAATCTTGCTCATGAAATAATAAAAAGATTTTGTTTCCTCTTTTAAGCAATAAAACAGCACAATTTTTGACTCTTTCCGTTAGTTTTTAACATTTTAACACTTTCCCGCACTTTTTGACCATAATTTAAAATTTTTGAGAAAATTGTCGAAAAGACAGATGTGTTAGCATTTTACCCACTTCCGATTCAAACCTAAATCAAGTGTTTCGTAGATTTGCTTTCTAAAATTAATGTAACAGTAGTGACAGTTGTTTTTGCGGCGAAATCGGTGGAAGCGTGTGGAAGTTTTGGTTCTGCATAGCATATCTGAGGTGAGAGCTAAAATTTAGCAAAACATGTACATACAGACATCAACAACCTTAATTACCTGATATACCTAACTCAATTTATGTACCATAAAAAAAAAATGGTTCAATACACAGAAATTCATCTTCAAAATATTAGTGCAACTGTTTTAACAGCAAAAAAAAAAAATCGTTACAAAGATGTTCCACATCCGACATCCAAATCAAACATTTACGACATTTCTGATAAACGACTCCAATTCACGAGAAATGAAAATTTTCTTGTACGTGTGTAATACAACATAATACAAAGATGTACCTACTGATGAACACCAAAGCTGTACCGTGTTCCATTTTGTCTAATTTATTTAACGTAAATATTTAATGTTACATAATTTATTTCCAAGAAATTTTCTTTTTCAATTTTGTAATTCATTTTGTTTATAATTTTATATATTTGAAAATATTTAACATTTATATCCATTATGCAAATTTTCTCTTCCAATTAACGTAAACGATTATTTATGTCTTCTAGAATAAAGAGTAGTTAGTTTGTTAGTTAGTTTGTTTTAAACGTACAGTGCGAAAGTAATAATTGGATCAATTGGAGATGGCTTGAAAGTCCAGAGTTGAGCGAGAAATTCGAATAAAAATGTTTTTTTTCTCAATACTTCATCTTCAATTGAACACATAAGCAAGACTTGAAATTTTTGGCATAGAGGTGATAATTACCTTACCATAATTACCTGCTTCATGTTTCAGATTAAAAATGAATGACGCTATTCTAGATTTATTTGAGATCGCTTATAAAATTTGGGAATTGAGTACCCTGCAAACACCAATAGTTCTGTAGTTAGTACCAATTTGCAGTCCGAACTTGTTTCACTTAATGCCCTTAAAACCTCAATACGTTTGACCACTGTAGATCAAGAAATCGGTTTAACAATAATAATTATTATCGTCCTAGAAAATGCCGTCGTAAAAATTATTTTAGAATCCCATTTCCATCGCGCTAGTTGGTCATGTTCCAGCGCTTTATTTAATTTTCTGTCGTCTAATGGCCGAATATTACAAAAAAATCTCTCGATCATTAAGGCTTAACAAGTAATAGCTGATTTACATTCAACGACATTCGACGTCCGCAAAAAAATTAAAACACAACATAGGAAAAGTTTAAAGACAAAAAGAGAAAAAAAATCATCTGCTTAATAAAGACAATCGAAACCCGAGAAACAAACCCAAAAATCGTCGTCGAGTTTCATCTTTTTTTTCTGTAACATCGTCGATGCGTGAATAAATAAATATAATGTTAGGGTCGTTAAGGTTCGTATCACTGGATTGTGAATAAAACAAAATCAATTCAATCACCTACGAATTTATTTATGTCACACAAAAATTATAACAACACTATTTACTAACGATAATTCACAAAATCACTTTATATAAATGTACACTTATAATTTTTATTTTGCACTATAACACTTTTGGAATCACTTTTTAATTTCTTTTTAATCTTTACACTATCGCTTACCAAATACTAATAACCCAATTCCATCTCGTTCGCCTTTTTATATACACAAACCAAACTTCTAGAAAGCTCATGACTTTTCTCCAGTAAGAATAGTGTAGAAACATTTAGAGCAATTTTATCATGGAAAATTCCATTTTAGTACAGTAAAACATTGAGTTATTAATTTAACTTATTCTATTAGACACTAGGTGTCACCGTCACAAAGGTTACATAAACAAGAAAACCAATCATTTGGATTAGTTTATGACTTTGTTGTTTAAATTTATTTTTTATGTGTAAAGAGAATGAATTTTTGATTTGACATCTGCATCTGCGAAAATCTTTGAATGTAAATCAGTCTTAACATGCAAAATTGTGGAAAAAGTCGAAAAAATGTTTTTTATTTTGATGAATACTCTTTTGTAAAACTTTGGTCAATCTGTCCAGAAAAATCGTTGGATGGATAAATTTGAAATATACAGGGGTATTAGCGGTACATTAAGCTGTAAAAAATCTGGCAACTTACGGTAGATTTACTGAAAAAAACCATAAAAAGTCATTTTTTGTACTTTTTCATTCAAAGTAGATATCTCAGCAAAAAATTGACGCAGAGAGACCAAATAGAAATTAAATTGAAGCTTAACTAACAAGCTGACTGACCGATGGATTAGTTTAACTTAAAAATAATTTCCCGTGATCGTGGATCCTTAAAAAAAAGAATTGGATAATAACGCGCGATAACGGTATCTTGCAAAAATTTCTGCTAAAAAATCTCGAAACTATAGAAGCTTGAAGCTTTAAAAACCTTTTTTTGCCAATGAAAAATTGAAAACAATTTTTGTTCCTTAAATTTTTTGGAATAGTGTAATTTCGGGAGTCAAACCGCTGTCGAGTTGTGAAAGTCTCATCAACATCGGTTCTGTGGTTTTTAAGATTATTCCGTACAAACAGACAGACCTTGCATTAATGATTTTTACTTTCTTTTACTCTAATAAAATAAAGTATAGTAATCATGAAAATTTTTGATCTTGAGATTTTTCGAGATTTATCTGTTTTGAGGTCTCCTGAGTCCGAAAAAGTAGGTTTCGAAATGGTGTTTGTCTGTCAGTCTGTATCCTCTCTACAGTCCAGATGGTTTAACCAATCGAACTGAAACTTCAGATTTAAGCGTTTTTGATAAATTGGAAAGTTCCAGTAAATTTTGCTCCAAATCGGCTAACAGGAAGTGGCCACTCTCTTGGTTCAGAAAATTTATTTTACAAATATCTTAAAAAGTATAAGGTTTACAAAAAACTACTTAATACAAAATGTTTCCAAAAATTATAAAAAAATAAAATTTCTCCATATTCTCTGTTCGTAAAAGAAAGTCGTATGTTGGCCACACCACCATTTTTATATTATTTTGAATTTGTCATTTTTAAAGGGTCACCAATTTATATTTCAAATCTTCTTTCCTTCAAATCTACTTTTGAGATTGTTGCATTCTTCTGCACAGAACTCAACATAGAATTGAATGTAAAATAATGACTTTGTCCTAAATTGCACATTCGATATTTTTCAAGCAGACTCGAGCTAATTTATGTTATTTGTCGTTTTGTTCTTTCACTTGAAGCAATCTTGAACAACTAAAGACAAAATAAAATATTTGCTATTGTAATGTTAAACCTACCTTTTATATGCTAATTATTTATTTATCAAGGTTTCATGTATCAAGGATCATAATATTGTACAACATGTTATTTAGATCCTTAAAGCTTTACAAACCAAGGAACATTTCATCTACTGTTATTTTCAATAGGAGTACATAAGTATATTGTGCATTGTACACACATACACATATTTATTTGCCATTGTTTTACTTATACAGTACTTACAATGCTTTTGAACTATTGGAAAAAGTAGTGCAATACGATAAAAAACAAAACTAAACGTGGAAAAGAAAAACAAAACAAACAAAAGTTTTCCTCGAGCGTGTTTTTTATAATTACATATGTACGAGTATATATAAAATTTTTTTTTGCCTGATGTATGTATGCCAGTTTTAAAAAATTCATAACTAATAAAAAAACAATCCACAGTACACCGATGGAAAATGAAACAAAACAACAACAATAATATGTACAAGCACATATGTATACAATACATAGGTATTGGAAAAACCAGGTTAATTGTTGTTCTAAATTAAAATTAAAGTTAGATAAGCTTTAAGTGTTTACTCTTTCGTAATTTTTTTTTTTGCAACACACTCGAATATATGTCAAAAAAAAAAATCTGCTTAGGGACTTGTTATTTACGAATATGTAGGTTAGGTTTGCTTGATGTATTATATTCCACTTTTGATATATAGATATTTTGCATTAGTGATATTAACAATGAGCTTGAAATTTATCTTCTTGTGTGTGATACATGATTTTTGTGCTCCTATGTACATTTATAAAAATATATGCGGGCTTTCCATAAGGATATATACATACATACATACATTATGGTAATTTGTGAAAACATTTTTTTTGTTAGTCGTTTATTAGGCGCTTGCAAAAATTAATTTTCATAAGTATATATGCGGGACTAAAACAATATTTTGTTTCTAAAATGAATACAGCTGGTGGTTGAGATCAAAAGTCATTGTCATCTATAGCTTTAAACCAAAATACTAAACGGCAACGAACCTTGGTTATATTCTATACGATTTGAGCATAATAACCAAATTTATTTGTTATATACCCATAAAATTTTATTCTTAGAAAATCCTAAAGTAATAAAAATTTTATTATTTACTTTGGATATGTTTATGTACTCGTATAAAAACTTAGTATATGTATGTGCGTATAACATATAATCTGAGGTGAAATTACGAAAATTTTATTAAAAACAACAAATAATACTTTACTTGGCTTATAAACTATAAAAAAGATTTAATAACCTTTTCCTTCCTTATGTGAAATGAGTACTTTGTTTTTATGTGGCCTAATTGATATTAACTTTTTTCCTAAATCGCCTTCCAAAAACTTGCTTTTAAGCTTTAAGAAATTCGATGCCTTTGTAAATTTTCCAGTATTGATAAAAGCTTGAGAAATTACTGATCCACCTTACTCCGTTTTTTTTACATTATTCGGGAGATAATAAAAGCTTGCTCCCGAATTTTAAAAGTTTAAATGGATGAAATCTACAGATTTAGGTTTTTTGAAATGCTACTTTAAAAAATTCCAAAAATTTGTGCAAGCTCGGGAAGAGTAGATGTCAAGTAGATGTTGTCTCATGGAGGTCAAAAAAGTTATATTCGATTCCAAATACTAATTGGGAAATATAATTAGTCGTATCGTTGAAGGAGGAAAAAGTGGCTGGTAGCTTTAGTATACAGGAGTGTCTTATATCGATTAAAATGTCGTATTTTCAATGAACGATTAGTGCGTAGTGAGTAAATGATCTATTAATAATTAGTAAATATAGCTGAATAACCGAACAAATAGTGAATTATGAGTGAAAATGTGAAACTGAGTGAATTATGAGTCAATAATCTGTAAATAATCATTGAATAATGAAAGAATACTGACGATTGAATTCATATTTCATTAGTGAATAATGGGTAAATAACGGTAGAATTATTGGTGAGTAAAGCTTGCATATTGGGTGAATATATGAATAAAGGTTGGATACTGAGTGTGAGCATAATGAATAATGAACGATTAGTAACTCATTATTCTCACATTATTTATTCAATATTCACTAAGTATTCATTATTATCCACCGGTTTTACATTCATAACCCACTTATTACTCACTGATTATTATTCACTATTAATTCACCCACTACAATGCTAAAAGATGAATTCGCGGAATATTCACTCATTAATCAGTCACTAGCAGCGGCCGGATTTTTGTGTAAAAATGTAGATTTTCTCTTTTTTCTAATTTATTTAGTGAAGTGCAAGGAAGTTTTTCGAAATATAAAGCAGAACTACATTATTCACTGCAATTACCTATAAACATAACGTAGGAATCGAAATCGATGTTTTTTTCTGATTGAAAAAATTAAAGAATTTATTAAACAATTAAAATTTATAGAATTTTTTGAATTTTTAAAATTGATAGAATTAATAAAAGTTTGGGAATTTTTAGAATAGTTTGATGAATTTGTAGTACTGACAGTGTTGAAATAATTTATAAAACTCATAGAATTTACAAAGTTTATAGAATTTAGAAAATTGACAAAATTTATGGAATTCTGTAGAATTTATCAAATTTACATAATTTATAGAATGTATAGAATTTATCAAATTTACATAATTTATGA
This sequence comes from Tipula vernalis, assembly GCA_958295665.1. Taxonomy (NCBI): domain Eukaryota; kingdom Metazoa; phylum Arthropoda; class Insecta; order Diptera; family Tipulidae; genus Tipula; species Tipula vernalis. Next base: position 447,092,555 of record OY282558.1, on the reverse strand, counting down.
AATTTTTAGAATAAGTAAAATTTGAGTTTGTAGAATTTATAGAACTGAAAAGCTTAGGTTTCTTAGAATTTATATGAAATCTATACAATTTGTGGAACTGACAGGATTTCAAAAATTTATAGAATTTGAAAAATTTATCGAAATTATGGAATTTATAGAATTTACAGAAATATTTAAATTTAGAATTTATAGAATTTGTAAAGTTTATAAAATTTTTAGAATTGGTAGAATTTATAAAATTCATAAAATTTATAGAGTTTATTGAGTTTACAAAACTTATAGAATTTATAGAATTTAAGCTAAACGTAGAATTTATAAAATATATAGAATTTATAAAAATTATAGAATTTTTGAAATAAGTAAAATTTGAGTTTGTAGAATTGATAGAACTCCGAGAGTTAAAACAATATTTATATTGTAGAATTGAAGGGGTTTACAAAATTTAAAAAAAATATTAAATTTTTAAATTTAAAGAATTTGTAAAATTAATAGAATTTAAAGAACTCTTAAAATTTGAAGGATGTGTAGAGTTTATAGAAATATTAGAATTTGAAGAACTTACTGTTTTTGTAGACTTTTATAATTTCTACAATTTACCAAATTTGCAAATTAACGCAAAATTAACTAAAATTTTATTATTTATAAAAATTCGATAAATTATAAAAACTTTATAAATTCCATTATCTTTGTAAATTTGATTAATTCTATAAATTCTTGAAATTTTGTAAATAACCCAAAAAGTCTAAACATTTAGTAAAACCTTTATATTCTACAAATCCTCTGAATTAGATAAATTTAATAAATTTTTAGTCTGTAAACTCTATAAACCCTATAAATTTTACGAATTTATTAAATTCAACAAATTTCAGAAATTCTACCAATCTTATAAACTTTTTAAAATCTACAAGTTCTTTAAATTTGAAAATTTCATTAGTTCTATAAATTCTACAAACTCAAATTTTATTAACCCTAAAAATTCAATAATTTCCTTAATTGTATAAATTACATTATTTCCATTTTTATAAATTGTTTAAACACAATTTATAAACAGAGAAATTCTGTAAATCGTATAAATTTAATAAATTCTAGAAATTTTATAAATGCTTTAAATACAAGTAATTACATAAACTTTGTGCATTCCAGCAAGTGTATAAACTCTACTATAAATTCTATAAGTTTTACGAATTTTATAAATTTTGCAACTTTTAAAAATTCTAGAAATTCTAAAAATTTTTTCAATTTAATAAGTTCTTTAAATTTTGTAGATTCTATGATTTCTATAAATGATTACGACTGGACCTCTTCTATAAATTCTACATACTCAAATTTTATTAATTTTAAAATTTCCATAATTTCTGTAAATTTTATAAATTCTATAAATTCTTCAAATCTTGTAAATAAACAAAAAAATCTAAAATTAGTTTATTAGTAAGTAAAACCTTTATATTTTATAAATCCCATAAATAAGGTAAATTATTTAAATTTAAATTTTTTATACATATATTAAATTTTAGTCTAGAAATTTTATAAATTCTATCAATTTTAGCAATTTTTTATAATCGATAAATACTACAAATTCTAAAAATTTCATGAATTTTATAAGTCTAAGTATTTATAACATTTACAAACTCAAATTTTATTGATTCTCAAAATTCCATAATTTTCGTAAATATTGTGAATTGCATTATTTGCATAAATTTTATAAATTCTATAAGTTCTTGAAATCTTATAAATAAATAAAAAGTCTACAAATTAAAAAATATATTTAATTCAGTAAATACTACAAACTCAAAGTGTACTTGTCCTAAAAATTCCATAATTTCTATAAATTCTATAAATTTTTTTAACATGCAAATAAACGATTGTTTGTATGCTAAAAAAATATTTGGCTTATCCGTGCCTTCATTTGATAAGCTCGAGTTCCTATTAGTAAAACATGATGGTTTTTATATTTGTGTAGGTTGAAAATACATATAGGTTTTTACTGGTATTTTAAAGCGTAGCCAAATCAAATAATTTTTACTTTTTTATCATAGAGTTTATAACGAATAGTGGAAATTATTTGTGCGGATATTGGATTGTTTTTCCGAATATTAGTAGCATCAACCTCGGATGGTCTAACTCTGATTGTCGGATAACAATTTCTAAACGAGCTATGAATGCATTACTTTCAGCCCACGAAACTTGATTTGATGTCAAAAAAATGAAGCCAGAAACCGACATTAACCCGGGCTTTATAATAATGTTACGGTGACATCTAGGATAGAATAGCGAAATTTATGTATACTTAAAGACTGTCTTGGATGAATTTGTAATAATGATATACTTAACAACATTTAGGTGAATACCACAAAAGTTCCACAAAAATAATAAGTTTAAGGGATAGGATCAAGATTTCGTTATAATTTCGATTTAATATTAAAGCGAAAACTTACATTTTTAAGTTTTATACGAATTATGAAAATTTATAAGTAAAATTTGTAATATTTGGAGCTTTAATAATGTATTTATAGAGTTTATTGGAAAATAATTGAATAATTTGAAGAAATGACTGAGTTGAAACAATTTATAAAATTCGCAGAATTTATAAAGTTCAAAGAATTTATAAAATTGATAAAATTTACGGAATTTGTAGAATTTATAGAACTGTGTAGGATTTATAGAATTTATGGAATTTACAGAATTTATAGGACTTAAATATTTTATAGGATTTCAAAAAATTATAGAATTGGTGAAGTTTATAGAAATTAAAGAATTTATAGAGTTTATAGAAATATTAAAATTTAGGATTTATAGAATTAGTAAAGTTTATAAAATTTGTAGAATTGATGAAATTTATAAAATTTAGTGAATTTTTAAAATTCCCTGACCTGAATTTACAGTCTTTAAAGATTTTATTGAATTATAGGATTTATGGAATTTCAAGAATTTTTAAAATTTATGGAAATTATGGAACTTATAGAATTTATAAAATTTCAAGAATTTATAGAATTAGCAAAATTTATAGAAATTAAGGAATTTATAAAAATAGTAAAATTTGTAGAATTTATCGAATGTTTTGAATTAAAAAATTTATTGACATTATTTATTTTTAAGGAATTTAACACGTTGTCTGCTCTAGACTTTCTAGCCATGTCACTTTCCTACTTTCTAAAATCGCGAGAAACTTAAATTTTTGCATTTTTGTAATAATTTTTTTCATATGGTGGCAGTCTTCGTCCTAAAGAATTTAAGAATTTATAAGATTTATAGAATTCAAAGAATTTAAAAAATTTAAATAATTTAGAAAATTTATAAGATTTATACTTAGAAAATTTTAATATAAGTGAACTTGTAGAATTTGGAGAAATATTAAAAAATTTATAGAGTTTATATGATTGACAGAATGGATAAAATTTGTAGAGTTTATAGCATTTATTTAGTTAAATTTACGGAGTTTGAATTTATAGAAATCAAAGAATTTATAAAATTGATAGACTTTATAGAAATTAGGGAGTTTTTAGAATAGTTTGAAGAATTTGTAGAAATGTAATTGGGAAATATAATTAGTAGTATCGTTGAGGTAGGAAAAAGTGGCTGGTAGCTTTAGTAAACAGCAATGTCACATATCGATCAAAGTAACGTATTTTAATAGAAAGTCAACAGTGATTTTTTGCGAGTGAATTTAAAAAATACGGCCCCTACTGCCGTTGATAGTTTATGGAAGTTCTGAAAATTTATAAACCCTACATCTAAAGAGTATGGTCTCCTAATTTCTTTAATTTCAAAATATAATTGGAAAATCTTTAAATTTACATCTTCTAAAATTGTCTAAAAGCTTAAATCAAACTTATTTTAATAAGCCGACACGCAAAATATTCTTGGGGTATTTTATTATTGTCAGTTGGGCAGCAAACAGGATAAACCCAATTATTTGCTGCCTCACATATTATAAACAACAAAAATACAAAATTTATGTTATGCTGTTAGAGTAGATGACTGCGTAAGGTAATATATTACAATTTGCTCTAAACTGTGGCAAAGTCGTGCAAAAAAGGTCCAAGTTTTTGAAGTACAATATGTGGTTTGCTTTCAAACTGGTGAAAATAAACCAAGATTTGTTCTAGTTGACGATGGTTGAAACAATTGTTGATATCGGGTCATATTAGCCGGTGCATAAAAATTAGAGGGTTTGGTGATTGGTTGTTGATTATTTTAAATAATAAATATTCATCAAGTAGAACCCGCGAGTTTTGAAGTGAACCTAATCATTGTAGTAAGGATTTCAAACTTATAATAAGTATTCAAGATTTGTTCTTATAATACTTTTGAATAGCAGCACTAGGCTTGATGGATTCTTGAAATCTCTACTGCCCTTAAAAATAAAGACTAACAATTTGCAGGATTCACGGCACATTAAATCAATGTGCATATCAAACCGCAATTTGGAGTTAATTAAGATACTGAAGTCTTTTTTGGTTATTTTCCTGATATAAGGTTGGTAGTTGGTCGGCGATACACCAGTAAATCAATCTCTATAGTTCTCAATATTAGCTCTATCCCCATTCTTATGGATCGGCAATAAAAATGATTTTTTCCATTTTGACGGAAAGTATAAGAATAACGTAGTATAACGTAATCGGGATAACAATAACGTCCTATAGATTCTTCAAAAATAAATTCGGTAGTTGATCAGGACAGGCACTTTTATTAATATCTAGCGATCCTAGTACAGCGAAAACCTCAGATTCATGAGTATTTTTATTGCTGAAAACGTTATTGTACGAATTATTGCCGTGTACATATGCCGAGTACATATTTCAGTTTGATTGCTCGAAGCCTGGGAACGAAGGAACATATTATTTGGGAACTGAGAATTGGTTATAAATGATTTTTAGTGCTGCCTACACGTTTTATTCTATTCTCATTATGAAATATTTAACATTTCCAGATGGGTGTGAAGTTTATAACAAAAAAATAACACGTATACGTATACAATTCCAATTGGAGTTTTTTTTTTCGTAAGTGTGAGTGATTTACACTGTTAAAACCACAGTTTTATGAGATAGACGTATACAAGTGCAAGAGATGACACTTGCTATCATGTTTTAATAGTATATCTGTTTCTTTCTAATATTACGTCATATGTGATGAAATATTTTACATTAAATAGGACAGTTCCTACTACTATAATTAATAGCATTAGGCATCGAGTATAGAGAGCAGGGATTGTCGCACGATGCCACTAGTGGAGAATAATAGCCTTAAGTGTCGTGAATCGAATGGTGTATGCCACAATTCTCAACGATGGGGAAGAATACCAAATTTTAAATGTTTTGTTACGTCAAATACCGCTTTTGCTCGGTTGAGTAATTTATTGTTCAAATCAATAACATGAATATCACAGGGATTGTCGCAAGATGCCATTGGCGGCATTTCACAGCGGGGGGGGGGGGGAGATTAACCAAATTTGATTTTTTGTTACGTCATATCACTTTTGTTCGGTTGAGTAATTTATTGTTCAAATCAATAACAAAAATATCAAAGGGATTGTCGCACGTTGCCACTGATGGAGAACAATAGACCTAAGCGTCATGAATCGAACGGTGTATACCACATTTCTCAACGTTGGGGCGGAATACCAAATTTTATTATTTTTGTTACGTCATAGCGTTTTTGCTCTTTTGAGTAATTTATTATTCAAATCAATAACATGAATATCACAGGAATTGTCGCACGATTTGTTTTCCTCCCCACCGTTGTGAAATGTGGTATACATCATTTGATTCTGATTCAGGACACCTATGGCTATTATTCCCCGCTAATGGCATCTTGTGACAAGCCCTGTGATAATCATGTTATTGGTTTTGAACAATAAATTACTCAAACGAGCAGGATCGATATGACGTAAAATTTAATCAGGGATTTCTTCCCCCTGTTTAAAAGTGCATACACCATATGATTTACGTCACTTTATTTAAACTGTTACTGCCAATCGTCCTCGAAAATATATTATTCTTGCGAACAAATTCTAAATCCTATTGACGATTGGAGGGTCTCGATTTTTATGTATCCGTTTCAATTTTTCTATCTTCCGTAAGAGGCGCTTTGCCTACTTTTAGAATCGTCAATTTTTTAGTTATTTTTTGTTTGTTATAAACTGCACACTTTAATATTTCACTCAAAATTCTTATTGGAATTTTATTAACAGTTTACTTTCTAATAAATGCTTATAATTTGTTATTTGTTATAAACTTCACATCCATCATTTCCAGCATTTCTTAATTTCAAGTTTAACTTTTTTCCTATAAATAGTTAGAAAACATAGAGCAATCATGCCGAGATCCAAAGGACTTAAACTGACAATGGGCTCTTTCCTTAGTTTTGATAAGGCAAGCTAGACAATTGAAATACCAACAACGAAAGAGAATACCTTACAGTAGAATATATCAACTGCACTATCTACCAAATGCAAGCTAGATCATTAGCCAAATTAACATAATCTAGTTTATGAAAGTTTATCTGCCGTGTCGTAAACGAACGGTGCTTTCTAATTGCTCTTTAATACTTAATGTAATTGTGACGACAAAAGGTGAATGCTAGAAATTAATGTCTCTCACCACAATGAATTTGGTATTAACATTAAACATATTAATCAATTATGCTAAGTGATCAAAAAATAATTTGTTTCTCTGTCAAGCATATTATTTCAAGGCCGAACATATTTATAATTAAATCCCCCTTCATTGTTTGGCAATAGTTTCTTAGTGTCATATAATAATTTTTTCTTAGAAGGAGATAGATGCTCCACAAAGAAAATTTTGGATCCCTTTGAAAACCCGACATCCGTAGCAAGCAATTTTTTTCTGTTTAAAACACCGTAGGACATAGTCTCTCTTAAATTTCAATGAAAGTGCGGTGTTTACTATTATTAAATTTCAGCAGCTGTATTCTGGAGAAAAGTAAAAAAAAACGTTCACGAACATCGAAAAAACATAGAAATTGAAAATTGACAATGATTTCAATATGTTTGAGAATATGTACGTAAATAAAATCGGTGACGTGCACGTTTTTCTTCAGTCGGAATAGGAAATAACCTTAATTTTCAACTGTCACGTTTTCAACTGTCAAAAACAAAAAAACCTAAATTACCAAGTTTCTGAAAACTCATTAAATTTTGTTACCCAAGTTCTAAGAATTCCTGGAGGTCAAACTGCAACTTCTCAAGTTTTCCGGGGTTAATATATTCCCTGAAAAATCAACAATAATTTATAAACGCTCCGGAAATTTACTAATCCCTCTTTGTAAAACTATGAATCTATTTTTCTATGAATTCCTAGAGATGAAAACAATTCGTAAAATTTACATATAACTTAACAGCTACAACATTTCAAGTACAGATACAACATCTAGATTCTCCGGAAACTTATCTGGAATCCTGTTTTACCTTTTAATGTTTATGATTATATGATTTTGTGGATTATGAAAGAAATCTTATGAATTTTAAGATTATTAAGCGATTATGTTGGTGTATTATGAATATTTTTATAATATTTGATTATGTGGATTAAAATCAGAGAAAATTGGCTAGCCTTTTAAATGGTTGACATTTTCGGCTGTTAATTTTATAGGAACAGATATTCTGCTGTATACATATGTACTATGTATATATGTAATCTACAACATATTGTTACAATTAATTTCCTTTAATTTCATTTTAATATAATTCCACAAAACATGTTTATTATGTAGAAGGACCGAAATAAAAACAGTTTCCGAGTTAAGATCAAAAGTAACGTAAATGAATTTAAATTAAACCAATCAAGAAGCTAAAAGAAAAAATCTTTAAAATTTAAAACCATCAACAAGATGGTAATGGCTCATCGGTTCCTGATTGTACAATGTGATGACCAAAATTTTCCTTTAACTTGACTGTGGGCTTATAGGTGATATCAACTTTAGACTCTCTTTCTTGATCATGTTTGGCTTTAATGAAGAACTCGAATCTGCTTCCCCACTGCGTTCTACCGCGTCCAAATTTTCTTCATCGGCCAACTGACTCGAAACAGCACCAACACCAAATGAACTCGCATCGCGTGACAAGTACATCTCCTTCTTCGAGTTGTAATAGCACAGTAGATTATTTGTACAAAATTGGTCAAAATGAATACAAGAAGATTTGAATTAAATAGAAAACACAGTTTTTAGTCTATGTTTGTTATTTTTTTATTGAATAATAAAGTACATAGTATAGGGTTATTTATGGCATAACACAGCGGGCAAATGGCTTCCACGGCTTTGCTGGCACGCACTCTTTTGTCGAAATTTTTCCATCACCATTCTGCATAAATGTAGTCGTTAATGCAAATAACCCCATAAAAAGAAATTTAATGTTGTTATCATGTTGCAATATTGAGCACCAGTGACAATCACTGCTTGACCAGCCTCATTTTCAAAAAAGTATTGTCCAATGATGCCTCCAGCCCAAAATCCGCACCAAACCGTGACACGTTGTGGATGCATTTGTTTTTCGACAATCACATGTGGGTTCTCCGAATCCAAAACACGGCAATTTTGACGATTAGTAAAGCCATCAAGGTGAACAAGTATATACTTCATCGCTTAGGATGATTTTGCTCGAAAAATCAGCATCCACTTATTTATGTTCAATATTCCATTCAACGAACTCTTTTCGTTGTACATGGTCATTAGGCTTCACTTGTTGTGTTAATTGAATTTTGTAAGGATTTAGACACAGATCTTTTGTGAGTATAAGCTGTAGGGAGGCCTCTTGAAATTTGCAATTCTTGTCCACGACGCCGAATTGATGTTCTGGAATTTTCACCAACACTCTTACGCACTGTTTCGATATTGGCATTTGAACGGCTTGTTTTTGGACGACCAGTCTTTTTAGCGTCTCCAACTGATCCAGTCTTCCTGAATGTTTCAATTAATCTCTTTACAGTTGACGAAGTTAAAACACTATTCCGACCCTGTTTTTTATGACATTTTCGAACTCTGGCCGCCAAACTTTCATTATTTTGTGAGATATTGTTCAATAATGAAAACACGTTGTTGTGTCGTGTAACGCTCCATTTTTACTAACCCTAAACTCTCAGCTGCCAAATTGTTTTCTTTCAGGGTTGTAAACCATTTACTACACAAATGGCGGCAAATTCAAATTTTTGCAACTGGTTGTCCCGACGAATTTCACGCCCATCTCAGTCAAATTGTAGAGTGATGCTAACTCAGAAGCCGTCATTGGCATAGACTTCCGATAAAAATTTACCAACCACAAGAATGCCTTCAGTTGCGTGACATTGAATGGAATAGGGACATTTTTAATAGCAACAATTTTGGGCGGAACTGGGAGCAATTACATCACGACCAACGACGTGATCAAGGTATTCAACTTTTTGTGTGAAAAATAAATATTTATTTTGGTTAACATACACATTGTAAATGGCGATTCGCTTAAAAACAGCTGTCACGTTAGTCCGACACTCCTCAAGATCCACTCCGGCTACCAGGATATACTTCAGGAAACACACCGTCTTGTGAATAAAAATCACCCAAGGCGAGTATTTATTGTAAATAGCTCTATCGAGTCTTTAGTTATTTCAACTTGCACCAGCCAAGTCTAACACGGTAAAACAGCTACATCAGCAGAAAGACTCGCCAAAATGTCCCCTATATTGGGAAGTGAATAATAACCGAAACCATGAAGTCGACGCAAATTCTGAGATTTTGTACCGGCCCCAACACACCCGCCTCGGCCATCTTCTTCAATTTTGCCTCCACGCCTTCGGACTGAATAAGGTTTGCAAAATAATAGGCTTCACACCTTGAAAGGATAATTCTTACTTTATACCCATTACATTTTTTCAAATCTCTTTTCCTCCAGTATTTTATGCAAATCCTTGAAATATTTAAACTCGTCACGTCCTGAAATTTTTAAAATTTTTAGAATCGTAAAATTATTTTAATCTTTTTTTGCTTAATTCTGATCTACGTATACTTAATTCTGATCTACATACTACGTAAAATTTCTTTATGATCTTAGCTTCTTGGAATTTTAACTCTAAAACCTATTGAAAATTTCAAAATTCGAAAATTATTTAGAAAAAATCAAAAAGAACTTCGTTTTTGTAATATCGTAAATCTTTTGTTAAGTATACAGGATTTGTAAAACGGTCGAAATCCTGAATTACCTCGAAAATATCGGTTTCACAAAAACGAAAAATAAAAATCAGGGTAGAAGGAAAACAAAAACTATTAGATGCCAGGTTTAAAAAATCGCTGAGACCACCGGATAGGTGCTTCTTGAGGTAACACTAATTCCAATATCCTATCAAACTTTAAAGCTCATAACCCGGTAACGTTTGTTAATTCTCCGTAAAATGTGAAACTGGAAAATTCTTGGTAACTCATAGAATTCTTGAATAATATGAAACTTGAGCTTGTGGAAGGAATTGCCTTCTAAGTTCAACCGAATACTGAAAAAAAATATTTGAAATTGATGCCAGTAAATTAATTGCTAACGCCTGGAATTAGGCATCAATTGTTTGTACCATTGTAATTTGACTTATTTTTCTTAATGTCAGTGGAACTCTATAAGCAAGATGACGGTACCCAGAATATTGTGTTCTCCCCTGAAAGTCGACAGTTTGCAATAAAGAAATCTTCCAGTCTAAAATCTCTTGAACATTTTTTATTTCGAGACAATAACGCCGAAAGTGGCTAAATAACTAAAATAATTATTTGAAGCCTCTATTTGAGATTTGAGGCCATAACATAAAATATAAGTGAACAGTTTCCTTTGTAGTAAATAGTGGTAATAATGAAGATTTCGTTCAGATTGTCCTATATGGAGTATATTGTATTCTATTGTTGTATTTGCTGTAATACTCGGCATTACTAACGATAGGATAAATAATTTTCCGGTGATTCATGTGAATTAATATTTTTTAATATAACAGTTTTGAAAAATTCATGAAAAGCGGCCGCATCAATATTTCGTTTGACACAAAATATCTGCCAGAAAAGTGTAGCTACACAAATTAATCCAAAAGTAGCGTTAAGCCTGCTCTGTACTGCTCTGTACGATTTATGCACTACGAGTATGTCAATTATTACTAACCTGAGAGATTTTCCTTTCGCTAGATAGTCACTGTGCAGGATGGTCAGAGAGTAAATGAGGCTTTCTTAATGTGTAAAAAAAGGTGAACTCTGGCAAATTTTTTTTCCAAAAATTGGCAATTTCATACAAAACAGCATTGGTGGGGCTATGACGACCAATTTTCGAAAATGGAAGTACCTGGAACGCATTTTCATTGATCAGTAATCATATATCGGGTATTAAAAATTAATTTCTCATACACTAAATCATTTTAGAGCCGAATCCCTTCTATTAAGAAAAACTGTACGATATATCGTTACCGTGGCGTGGCGTTCATTTTAATACTCGCCCGTATCCGTCTTCTATTCAAAAATTACTTCTACATCAAAAGTGGTAGTAGTGGCTTTGCTCATCGTTGTTCTATTGGCCCTAATCGTTTTCTGGCAATCTTCAAAGTATGTTAATGTCTAGAAAATTAATTTGACTATCGGTTTTGAATTCTAACAGAGTTGAAGTTCTGAAGTTTTTTTCTTTATTTGTTTTTATTTCCCATTGAAAATGATTAGAATTTCATTTACGTTCCTTTATAATTTGTCGTTCTGTTGAACAATCGCAAAAAAAAGCGAAAATCAAATTAAGTCAAGTATTACGAACTGATCTAAATTACGAAAGTGGCGATCCAACCCATCTAATATGATGGCGACAGAGAATACAGATGAAATTTCGATGTTCCAAGATTCACTAGAAAAGAGAATATTAGACCTTCAATGAAATGTTGTTGATGACATTTTTCATTTATATTGAATCTGGAGGGCAAGTGAAAACCAATCAAGCGGCATATTATTTCTGAATAGTCTAAAGTGCTTGATCCTCTCGGATGGCTGAGTCTTTATCGATTATCTTAACGAAGACAGTTTTGCCAAAATCTTTGTTTGATGAAGCTGCGGCGACGAGCTACACGTTAATCGATATATTCCCACAAGATGTCAGCATTTGAGGGCAGATTTAGAATGGCTTCTAAAATATGCGAGCAATACTTTAATGTAGAATTTTGAAAAACAGAAGCATATGAGTGAATGAATAATCTGCGGCTGTAAAGGATTTCATCGTTCTTCAAGCTGGTTCGAGTCTTGTTTAAAAGGAACAGAAATAGCGAAAATATCGATATTCTATCATTGGCGAAATTTGTACAAACGAACGGAATTTTGAAGGTTGATGGACTGAGATATCCAGTTTGCTAAAATCATTCCAAACATCCCGTTATTCTACAATGAGGTCATATACCTGCAATCGAATCGAATACCTGCAATTGATAATGTCAAGTTCTAAGAAAACCTCATAAATGACAAGTTTGTAAAGTCATGGAAACACCAAATCTGGAACATCAGGCATGAAATCGAGACGCGACAAAACTCACCATTATGGCTTTAGAAATTATTTAAATCCACTAAATTTAGTTTACTGGTAATAAAAAAATCTGGTAAATGTGGAACTATAAAAGTTACAAGCGATAACATTAACATTAAGTTGGGTGAGGTTCTCGAAATCGCAATTTTAACATTTTTGAGGTCGTATAGCTTTAAAGGAGTTTGGTACCTAATTTATTCGATAACATCATCATCGTATCCAGATTATTCGAAGTTTTTAATGATTTCTTGATTTTTCAAGATTATTCTAGAATTTTAGAATTATGCGAGTTTTACTGGAATATTTAAATTTTTTTTGTGAACATATTTTGTGAGCTTTTCGAGATTATTACTGTCCCTCAATTTTCTCTGAAATTTGCAAGGCGTTTAGTTGATCTTACTACAGAATTAGGGATTTACAGATACAGTTAAGATAAATTTGGAGGGTGTTGAAATAATTTTGGATTAATCCATATTGCTAGTTTGTTTAAGAAGAAATTTATGGTATTCGTTGATATTACACACATGATGTTACAGATTATTAAAAATTGGTAAAGATGTTCGTAGATTCTTGGAGATTATTTCGAAGTACTTGATAGTAGCTTAAAATTAAGTTGTTTCGTAATCTGAAACACGATAGTTTCACACTATTCACGGTTTTTGCAAGTAACAGCCTTGCATTATATTAATTTAGCCAATATTATTTTAAACAATTAATTTGGTCGAAGAGACACAAACCACAGTATTTTTTAATTTTTTATATTCTCATTTGCATGCTCAATTGAAATTGCCTTTTGCACCGTATGGTGTGATGTATGAAAATAAAACGACAAATTCGGGTATGGAAGAGTAACACACACAACGTTGATTGATGATTAGTTTTGATTGGCTAAAATATTTTACGAACTCCGATGAATATTTCGACTAGAATTAACAACTGATTTCCCATTGGTCGGTTTTCCAAAGATACTTTCTGTAACTATTGTTGTAGTTCAACCTCGACACACACTCCATCAGAATTCTTAGTCTGCCGAGGACCACAGTCTGTTACCATTTTAAATGTTACTCCATCGGTTAAACTTGTCTTTGGCTGACACTAACACGTCTGTCAAATATTTACGCTCTGTGGCTGGACATTTTCTGTGCGTGACATGAGTTTCTATAGGCCAACAAAAATGAAGCGACTGCATTCTACTCATCTATATATATATAGGACAAACTGGAAGACATTTCTTAGCAGTCAAGGTAACCGTGGAACGAAATTTATTATTTTGAAAAAAAAAAACTCTACATTTTTTTAATAACAAAAATTCAAATCCTAAAGTTCCAAAACTGGTAAAAGTTTAAAATAATTACAAAAATAAAATGAAATCTCATATTGTGTTGAAATTTATTTTAAAGTTCATTTTGTGTACGTGGCATCCAGCCAATGAAATTAATTTTTTTTTTATTGCAATGTATGTATTTGCGCGCGTGGGAGACAAAAGAAAACATAAGACAAGATTAGTTGTAAATAAATTTTTATAGAAAAACTTTGTATAGGCGGCGTGTGGGTTTCCGCATGCTGCTGTATAATGGATTTTCCCCCTTAAAAACAAAAATTTTTTAAAATTAATATTTTGAAGATGATAAAAATTTGGAGATATTTCTATTTAGTTTAGTTAAACATTTCTGAAATATCATTCTAACCTCTGTTTGACTGCCGTCTATATAACCAAATCAAATAACTTGATGCTAAAAATTTATTTATATACAAAAGCGGCTTATTTATAATTATTGGGCTCTCAATTAATTGTATTAGAAGGTATAAAGTTTTCTCCCTGTACGTATACGAAATATATTCAGATAATTGAATGATTTATGTAATTAATTGTGAAGAGGATTACATAGAAATGAAAATAATAAAATTATTTAATTAAAATTGATAAGGAAAAACAATAGAAAATCGGAAAGATATATAAAACAAAAAAGTATACAGAAATGAAAATATTTAATGGTACAAATTGGAAACTAATTATAATCTCGAGAGGTTCTATAAATTCCTAAATCAATATAATTATTTTTATGGCAGAAGAGATTTCTGAATTTATGCATCCAAATCAAGCAAGACTGGAATTTAATTCATCATCATCATCATCTCCCGTCGTTTCGTTGTTTTTTTGTATGTTTGCCTCCCATTTTCTCTCTGCGCGCTGATATTACTTTATGGTAGCAGAAATTATAATAATAATTTTCCATTTTCATTTCATTTAATTATCATTATCGTTATATCGTTTCGGTGCGGTTTGTATTGTCTAGCGTTATCTTTGCGCCCATTCTTTATATTGCTGCCCAACTAAACGAAATAAGACGTACACATAAGTATAAGTGATGCAAAATGAAAAATTTCTTTGGAATTAAATAAATTTGTTTTAATTACCAAGGCACAAAAAAAAATAAAGATAACATAATGGAAGGGATATATAATAGTAGTGTAGTAGTAGCACAAAAAAGCAAAAAGGATAATGATAATTTTCGTTTTATCTTTAATGATCCTAAAATAAAATTGAGTCATTTATTTATCTGCCAAAAATTCAGTGCAAATGAATATTTTGTTTTGCGGAAAGAGATTTTGGAGAGATGGTATTTCTCGATTTTGATAGTGAGTCAGCCGGCCACGTGATGTCATTGGGTTAATTTATTTTATTACATTTTCTGCTTTTCTCAATAAATTTTCCATCAATTGTGTAGTCTTCGTCTTCACTATATGGTCTTTAAAAATAGAAATAAGCCTGTATATACAACAGTATATCTTAACATTTAAAGAACGCAAAACTATACGTGCGTTATAATAATATCATAAAAATAAGCGGTACACGGAGAACACGTTACCCACGACTGATATACAAGTCAAGCGGAATGTGACAACAAAACATAAAATACGGAAAAGTAATGGCATTACCATCGAGTACAAATATGAACTTTTTCATGCTTTTTCTTCATTTTATGCTTGTAGCTGTATACATACATGCTCGCGTACAGATATAACTTTGTTGTTATCCTGAGTAAATTAATATTATGTCACATGTGTTTTATTTGCGACGAAACCTTTTTATTAGAAAAAATAACATGAATTTGCTTCTTATGATAATTTCGCTTATAACACGTAGAAAGAAGCAGCATTTTGAAGTCGAAGGAAATGAAAAATTATATTTAATTAAATTAATAGCGATTTTTTCATTGTTAGCTTAATTATATTAGCACATAGCAATACATCATCCCAATAAAATGCTGATGAAGAGCCTTTTTTTAATAGACAACCGTAAATCTTCGTTTTATGAGTTATTTTAAAATTACGTACATACATATGTATGTCAATCCAGGTCGAATTTTTTTCACTAATTCTTATTTAGGAAGGAAAATCTTGCGTTTGAAAAATTGTTTTGCTTGTGAGATCATTCTCGATGTCCATTTATGCTTTATTTTTGTCTTCAAACTGTCAAACTAGTGGGAAGCTCCGTATGGAAAGTCAATGCCCCAGAAAAGTATATGGATATCATACTTTATTTAATAACTGAAAAACTATCTTCGTAAAGAATCCAATACGTCTTCGTGAATTGAATGACACCAAAATCATCCTACAGAATATTAAAGTAATTGCAGGTCTAAAAAGACAGACAAGGCGGCGTTTTTTGTCAGACGTAAAATTAGTTGACAATAATAAAATTAGACTAAAGAGTGAATAATGAAAATAAATATTTTTAACTCTTTATTCAAATATTGCTTATTCAACACTCAGTGATTATAAATTTAATACAAACAATTTATCCACTCCTTATTCACTTATAATCCACTTATTCGCTTATTATTTACTTTCTGTTCGCTAATTAATCAGTCATTAGTAGCTGATTATTTACTGATCACTTATTATATTATTCATCTTTCAGTGATTAATGTGAGTAAATAATCTATTAATAATTAGTAAATATAGCGTGAATAATGACCGAACAAAGAGTGAATAATGCGCAAATTACGGAATATTCATCATTATCCACCCGTTTTTATTTCATAATCCACTTGTTACTCGCTGATTATTATTCACTATTAATTCACCCACTACAATGCTAAAAGATGAATTTGCTAATTATTCACTTATTATTCACTCATAAATCAGTCACTAGCAGCGCCCGGATTTTTATGTAAATACATATTTTTGCATTAAAATGTAAATTTTCTCTTTTTTTTATTTATTTAGTGGAGTGCAAGGAAGTTTTTCGAAATATAAAGCAGAACTACATTATTCACTGCAATTACTTATATACATGTCGAGTCTACTTTTATGCGGCGCCTTCACTTCACAATTTCCAGAGATAAAAATCCCTCTTCGACCAAAAATAAAACAAAACACCGAACACTTTTATCGATTTATATTTAATATTTATCAAATCAGCAGACTCAACTCAAACAATTATAACGCGTATCTTTTTCTGGTGTCTCTTCCTCTTCAACCACAAAAAACACAATAATCGGTCTTCCCGTTTTATGATTTGCTATTTTTATAACCTTTGTCGCTATGGTTCGTTATATTGAACTTCCATATGATGCAGGCGTGGACAAACTGTTATCAATTGGGCTTTACAAACTCGACCATCGGCCATCCTGAAAATTTCAATCGGCCTCGATGAAACATCTCACTTCACAAACACCTCGATTCTATCACTAACTGATGTCTTCGTTTATTTTGTTTTGTATATGTAGCTCAATAACTCTAATTTCGTCTAATTTTCTTATATCGTCTTTGACATCTCACTAGTTTCACTTTATATCTATCAAACTATTTTCGTCTTTGTGAAACATACTCTTCTTCTACACTCTCTTCTAATGTTTCAGTTAACCACCGTTATTGAAGGTAAGTAATTTTCGAAATTTCAGTTTTTTTTTTTTCATTAATTGCTATTTGTGGGCATCTTTGGTCGCATCTACTTGTAAGTTTTTCGATACAAGTAAGTTGGTGAGTATTTAATTTTCATGGCTAGCATATGCGTCGTCGGCACTTTTCGCTGCTGCGTCATCTTCACAATTATAGTGATGATAATTGTCATCATACTGGCTGGCACCCCATGGTTTCATATAATCTGTAGAAGTGGAAGTTAGAATTGGACCCTCGTGTAAACCTATTTTAATCACTTTGTATCTGTCATTTGCTAGAACCTCCGTTACTTTATAAGGTCCTAAATATTTAGCGCTGATCTTCAATTTGGTTCCGAATTGTGTACGCTTGATTGCTACTACATCATCTTGCTTGTGTTTCGTTGCTGTTTTCCGCTTCTTATTGTATGATTTTCTCTGTTATTCTTGTGCTGACAACATTTGTTCTCTAACCTTCGACCTTAACTCATCTCGCTCCAGTATAAATGCATTAATAATCTCATCGGTAACTGCTTCTGCTATATTCTTCGGAATTCTTCCTAGGAACGGCAAACATTACCTCAAACGGACTACGCTTAATTGATCTTTGTCAGGTGGAATTCAGGAAACGTTGCAATTTCTCAATGTGTTTATACCAGTTCTCGGAAGACTCTGCAGAAAGTTTTGTCAGGACTGGTATGATGACTCCATTTATTCGCTCCACCTGTCCGTTTCCCCTTGGTACGCCAGTTGTAATTAGCGTGTGCTTAATTTTATTCTCTAAACAATACTCTTCAAACGGTTTAGACGTAAACGCTGTTCCCCGATCGGTAACCACATATTCAGGATTGCCAAAAACGGATTGGTGGTTCTTCATCTTGGCCAAAACTTCGACTGAGGTGGTGGTGTTGCTTGGGAATATCCACACAAATTTGGAAAAGGCATCTACAACTACAAACAGATATTTATAATTTTTATTGGTGGATACCAATGGTGCCAAATGCTCTAGATGAAGTGTAGATAACGGATACTCCCCTTTAAGCAATGATTTAGAAACCCCTTTTGTTTTCCTTGTTTTCTATCTCCTAGTATGCATTCTATACAGTTTAACTTATATCGGGCACACTTTTCGTTTATCTTCGGTATATAGTATTTTCGCCCGTTCTGCCATTTTTTTAACGCCGAAGTGCCCCTCACTGTGCGCCGATCGGATGATTTCTATCTCCATTTCCTTCGGTATGCATTCTCTATACGCTATTCCTTGATTTAGTGAAAAATTCTCATACGGGCCATGATGTAGCAAAGATTTAATTAATTTTAACTGTTCATCTCTATCTTGAGCACTTGATATACTTGAGTAACATTACTGGATTTCGGCTTCATGCATCTACGTGCCTCATTGTTGTCCCTCTACGATGTTCGATAATATATTAATATTCTTCCAATTGCAATGCCCATTCGGCTATCCGCGCTGAAGTTTTCTTCTTCGCCATAGTTTGCTTGAATGCCGCACAGTCTGCTATTATTTTGAAGGGGATTCCAAATAGATACATCCTCAATTTATCAAGAGCCCTAACTATGGACAACACTTCAAGCTCATCGCCACAATACCGAGATTCGGCATCGGTCGTTTTTAGACTACAGTAGCATACCGGATGAAATTTGCTATCACAGCCATCTTTCTGCAATAATATTGCCCCATAAACCAATTTACACGCGTCCGTATGTAGCTCTGTCTCAGTTCGTTTTTTAGCAGAAGTGGGTTCTGAAAAATTGGCCACTGCTTTCGTCTTTACCTGAGATGGTTTTATTTCTCCGTTCTTGACAAAGTAACCCAAATATTCGACTTATGAAAATAAAAACCGACATTTGACCCATTTAAAATTTAGCAGATATTTACTCGATAATTGCAAAACCATTTTCAAAACGTTTAAGTTCTGGTCAATCGTCTCTAATGGGATGATTATGTCGTCCATATATACTAATATGCAACAATCTGAAATGAAATCTTTAAAAATCAGATTAATGTAACGCTGGAAGGCTGCTGGTGAGATACACAGCCCGAACGGATCCCTGCAAAACTCATAATGCCCAGAGGGCGTAACAAATGCAGTGTATTTTTTACTCTTCTCATCAACTGGTCCATTTTTAGATCCAAGGTGGTAAAATATTTTGAGGATTGCAGCTGAGTAACGAAATCATCTATGACCGTCAACAGGTATTTATCCATCTCAATTTCTCTATTGAGCCTTCGGTAATCTACACATATTCTTTTACTACCATCTTTCTTGTTTACTAAGACAATTAGTGAAGCGTAATCGGAAACGCTATGTTTGATAATGCCATCTTCCATCCACTCAGATATTTGCCGTTGGACTTCTTCTTTTTCAGCCAAGCTAAGTCGACGCGGTGGTTGAAAAATTGGGGCTTCGCTTCTCAGCACGATCTTCAATGAAAAAGGGCATTCTTTTACCTTGCGCGGCTCGTACTCATTAACCAATCTTTGAACGTCTTTTTTAAATGTTTTTTCTCCTATTTCAACTTAATATTCCTCTTCCGCCAACAGACAATGCAAAGGAAACCCGCCTTTGATTTGTCTTCGTACTTTTATTCTTCCGTCCTCAGTGTATATGACTGCATCCTTAAGAATATCAAAGCCAATGAGGAAGGGCACTGGTAACATACTTGACTGGACAACTCTAACTTGAGGATTAAATATCTCGCCTTCAATTTCCAAATCAGCTGTGAAAGTTCCTAAAGGCTTGACCTTCGCATTCCCAAGTCCGCTTAGTTCGCTGGTGCTAATGTCATCATATTCCAAACCAAGTTACCGAAATTCGTCTTCGCGAAATATTGTAAAGTCACTACCTGTGTCAGTCACCGCATCCATCGTTTTGTTGTTCAGAAGAACAATGCAATGATTCGATTTTTCTGTACTTTGAGCTAGCAATGATTTATCTACAGGTTCCTTCTGTTTAGATCGATCACCAGGTTTTCTTGGACATTCCGATGCCTTGTGTCCAAAATATCCGCAACTAAAACATTTTGGCCCTTCTGATTTTCTGAAGCAAAATTTCGCTTTATGTCCAGGCTTACCACAATTGTAGCAAATATCACCAGATGACGATGTTTTTGATATTTTCGTTGATCTTTCATAGTTCTGCTTGTCAGGAAACTTTTTTGGCAAAACAACATCTATAAAATTCTGATATGTTTCAATTTTTTTACCTCAATTCTTCAAATGATTTAGCGCCATACAGTAAGATCTTGTTCGATGGTAGACTATCAACCCCTTCCACGAAATAGTCGATGATAGCTTGACTGTCAACATCACCCAAAACTGCAATTTCTTTTAAAGAGAACAAGTAATCTTTTAACGTCCCTCCAGCCCTTTGTTTTCGTTCTCGTAACTTTTTATGGATGTCCGCACTGATTAATTGTATATAAAATTCACTTGTTAACATCTTTGTCAAGTAACTCAACGATCTTACATTCGGGTATGCTCTAAGTGCCTTAGCAGCTGATCCAGATAAAGCATTTTTTGCTACACTAACGTTTATATTGCGTCTAAGCTGAATAACTGTACAGAGTTCTCCATATGTTCTATCCATGTCTCTACTCTTTAATTGTCATTACCAGAAAAAATGGGAATTGATTTTTGTACATCTCTAAGTTGTATGTACATTATCTTTGTAAATTTGATTAATTCTATAAATTCTTGAAATTTTGTAAATAACCCAAAAAGTCTAAACATTTAGTAAAACTTTCATATTCTACAAATCCTCTGAATTAGATAAACTTAATAAAGTTTTTACATTACTTTATAAACCATATACATTTTTTCGAATTTTATAAATTCTACAAATTTTATAAACTTTTTAAAATCTACAAATTCTAGAAATTTTGTTCTTCAAATTTTGTAAATTTCATTAGTTCTATAAATTCTACAAACTCAAATTAAATTAACTCTAAAAATTCAATAATTCCCTTAATTCTATAAATTACTTTATATCTATTTTTATAAATTGTTTAAATACAATTTATAAAAATATATATAGTTGAATCTTTGTAAATAAACAGAAAAGTCTAAAAACTTAGTAAATTCTTTGTATTTATCTAAATTAGATAAATTCTGTAAATCGTATACATTTAATAAATCCTAGAAATTTTATACATGCTTTAAGTTATTACATAAACTTTGTGCATTCCAGTAAGAGTATAACCTTTACTATAAATTCTATAAGTTTTACGAATTTTATAAATTTTACAAATTTTAAAAATTCCAGAAATTCTAAAAATTTTTTCAATTTAATAAATTCTTTCAATTTTGTAGATTCTATGATTACAACTGGACCTCTTCTATAAATTCTACATACTCAAATTTTATTAATTCTAAAAATTCCATAATTACTGTAAATTTTATAAATTCTATAAATTCTTGAAATCTTGTAAATAAACAAAACAGTCTAAAATTAGTTTAGTAGTAAGTAAAACCTTTATATTTTATAAATCCTATAAATAAGGTAAATTATTTAAATTATTACAAATTTTATAAATTCTATCAATTTTAGCAATTTTTTATAATCGATAAATACTACAAATTCTAAAAATTTCAAATTTTTTATAAGTTCTTTAGATTTAGTAGATTATATGAGATCTATAAATTGCTTCAAGTTATTTATAAAATTTACAAACCCAAATTTTATTGATTCTCAAAATTCCATAATTTTCGTAAATATTGTGAATTGCATTATTTCCATAAATTTCATAAATTCTTTAAGTTCTTGAAATCTTGTAAATAAATAAAAAGTCTACAAATTCAATAAATACTACAAACTCAACGTGTACATATCCTATAAATTCCATAATTTTTATAAATTCTATAAATTTTTAGTAACATGCGAATAAACGATTATGCTAAAAAAATATTGGGCCTATCCGTGCCTTCATTTGATATGCTCGTGTTCCTGTTAGTAAAACATGATAGTTTTTTATATTTGTATAGGATGACAATACATATAGGTTTTTACTGGTATTTTAAAGCGAAGCCAAATCAAATAATTTTTACTTTTTTATCATAGAGTTTTTAACATATAGTGGAAATTATTTGTGCGGGAATTGAATTGTTTTTCCGAATATTATCAGTGCTTTTCTTATTAAGGGTGCAATTCCTAAACGAGCCCTGAATGCATTTTTTCATTAGGTAATTAATGCCAAATACTTTCAGCCCACGAAACTTGATTTCATGTCAAAAAAACGAAGACAATCCGACATTAACCAGGGCTTTATAATTATATTACGGTGACACCTAGTATAGAATAGCAGAGATATTTTAATTGCAGAATTTATGTATGTGTCTTGGATGAATTTGTAATAATGATATAATTATCAACATTTAGGCGAATATCACAAAAGTACCACAAAAGTAAGTAATAAGTTTAAGGGATTGGATCAAGTTTTCGTTATAATTTCGATATAATATCAAAGGAAAAGCTTACATTTTTAAGTTTTATAGATTCACTTGCTTAATACGAAACATTTAGTTCCTTTAAGTAACAACATAAAATTAGGTGTACAATTTGCAATGCAACCACCTTTAGGGTTCAAGAATTTCAAGATTACATAGAGTGTTTGAAATTTGTAAAATTCAAAGAAGTACTCAAATTTACAGAACTTAATTATTTTTAAGGAATTTAAGGAACTTACTGTATTTTCACGCTTCATATAGGATTTAAGAAGATTTATAGAATTGCCAAATTTATAGAAATTAGAGAAAAATCAGCAATATTAAAATTTGTGGAATTTATCGAATTTGTTGAATTTATAAAATTTAAAGAAACTATAAAATTTATAGAATTTACAGTATTGATTGCCATGTGACCGAGCCGTGAGGTACAGGTTAAAGATTTATATGGAAACATTTTAAGCATAAAGATAGATCAATGTGAGTTTGTTGCCTGCAATTTGTTGATAGAACTACCATCTAAAGTCGTGAAAACTTCCATTTTTGCATTTCTATAATCATTTTTTATATTGTGGCATTCAACGTGATAGGAAACATACAGAATTTATAATATTTTATAATATTTATACATTAACATTAAGTAAAATTTGTAAAATTTGGAGCATTATTAAAGCATTATTTGTAGAGTTTATAGGAAAATAATTTATAGAATTTAAAGAATTTATGAAATTGATAGAATTTACTAAATTAGGTAATTTTTAGAATAGTTTGAAAAATTTGAAGGAATGACTGAGTTTAAACAATTTATAAAATTCATAGAATTTATAAAGTTCAAAGAATTTATAAAATTGATAAAATTCATAGAATTTATAGAATTGTGTAGGATTTATAGAATTTATAAAATTTATTGAACCTATGGAATTTATAGAATTTATAGGACTTAAATATTTTATAGGATTTCAAAAAATTATAGAATTTGTGAAGTTTATAGAAATTAAGGAATTTATAGAGTTTATAGAAATATTAAAATTTAGGATTTGTAGAATTGATAAAATTTGTAGAATTGATTGAATTTATAAAATTTAGTGAATTTTTAAAATTCATAAAACTGATAGAATTTGTAGGGTTCTCGGACCTGAATTTTCAGTCTTTAAAGATTTTATTGAATTATAGGATTTATTGAATTTCAAGAATTTTTAAAATTTCAAGAATTTATAGAATTAGCAAAATTTAAGAAATATATAATATATATTAAACTTACAGAATTCATAAGATTTATAGAATTCAAAGAATTAAAAAAATAATTTAGAAAATTTATAAGAATTATACAAATGAACATTTTAATATAAGTAAATTGTAGAATTTGAAGAATTATTAAAAAATTTATAGAGTTTATATGATTGATAGAATGGATAAAATTTGTAGAGTTTATAGCATTAATTTTGTTTAAAGAACGGGGGGAAATTAGGGAGTTTTTAGAATAGTTTGAAGAATTTGTAGAAATTAGTAAGTTGAAACCATTTTTAAAACTCATAGAATCTAAAAAGTTTAAAGAATTTATAAAATTGATAAAATTTATAGAACTAGTATAATTTATAGAAATTCGGGATTTTTTAGAAAAGTTTGAAGAATTTGTAGAACCGACATAGTTGTGCAATTTATAAACCTCAGAATTTACAAAGTTTAAAGAATTTATAAATTGAAAGAATTTAAAGAATTTGTAGAATTTGTAGAATTCAATGAATTTATGAAATTTATTCAAACTATGAAATTTTTAGAATAAGTAAAATAAGAGAGAGTTCATGGAATTTATAGAACTGACAAAGTTGAAAAAATTTGTGTAACTCATGGAATCTACAATC
Source organism: Tipula vernalis (assembly GCA_958295665.1). NCBI lineage: Eukaryota > Metazoa > Arthropoda > Insecta > Diptera > Tipulidae > Tipula > Tipula vernalis. The sequence continues at coordinate 447,067,838 of OY282558.1, read as the reverse complement.
TTATACTTATAAGAATTTATCTATAGAATATATAGAATATATAGATTTACAGAATTTATTGAATTTATTGAGTTTATAAAACTTACCGAATTTACAGAATTTATAGAATTATTAGAACAAGTAAAATTTTAGTTTGTAGAATTCATAGAACCGAGAGTTGAAACAATATTTATAGAAATCAAAGAATCTACACAAATTAAAGAATTTATTTAATTTTTAAATTTATAGAATTTAAAAAATTTATAGATGTAACAGAATCTAAAATACTCATAAAATTTATAGAGTGTATAGTGTTTATTGACATTATAAAATTTATAGAATTTGTAGAAGAAATTTATGCAATTTATAAAATTTACAAATTTTGCAATTTAACAATATTTGTATTGTAAGACTTAGGAAATTTCAAGTATTTATAGAATTTATAAAATTCAAAGATTTGATCAAATTTATAGAACTTATTTATTTTTGAGGAACTTAAGGAACTTACTGAATTTTCAGGCTTTATAGAATTTATTCAATTTACATGGTGGGTAGAATTTATAGAATTTCAAGAGTTTATAGAATTAAAAAAATTTATAGAAATTAGGGAATTTATAGAAATATTAAAATTTCTAGAATTTATCAAATTTATTGAATTTATAAAATTTATAAAATTCAAAGAATTTATAAAATTTGTGTTTTTTTAAGGAATTTAACACGTTGACTGCAATGTGATCGATCCGTGGGTCACACATTAATGATTTTTATTGAAAAATTCTAAGCAAATATTTGGACTATTATCAAATTCCGGCAAATTTTTAAAATTTCGAAAAACTTCCATTAGTGTTCCATTTGGTGGTAGTCAACCTACTAAGGAACTTACAATATTTATAGGATTTATAAACTTTTGCAGTATAAAATTTATAGAATTTAAATAATTTAGAAAAGTTATAAGATTTACCTATACAAAATATGAAAATTTTAATATAAGTAAAATTTGTAGAATTTGGAGAATTCATTAAAGAATTTAAAGAATTGATATTTAGACAGTTTATTTAGCAATTATTGAGTTTATAGTATTAATCAGATTAATTGAGTTTATATTTATAGAAATTAGAGAATTTATAAAATTGATAGAATTTATTGAAATTATGAAATTTTCAGAATAAATAAAATTTCTTCTTTGATTATCTTACACAGCGGAAACTCCATTCGTATACTGAGTCTTTTCCATTTAGATGAGTAAGATAAGAAAATTACTTTGTACGTTGCGGAGACGACACTTTGCTCAATTTGTGGTAGCGTTTGAAAGAATTCAACTTCAGTATAGTTTCATAGTTTTGTTGATAAATGGTCTATCTCTGGCGGCTTGAGCATAAAAGTATTTTTCTATTTGTAGAATCGGAGAGAGATCTTTCTTTGCAGAATCCACAACCTTTCAATTTGTTCGCTCAAGAGATGAAAAATTGGCAACATAAGGGCAAAAATGATTGAACTTTGCGATTAATTCGATATCGTCAATACATTCTAGTTGTGTACAAATTGGTGATGGTCGATTTCATACGGGGATTGTTGATTGATAAGTGTTCGCAAGCGATTTGAAATATAGAAAGACAGGCTTACACGAAAAATTCTTCAGGCATGACCACCAAATTTATTTGTTGAAAATTAATAAAACATTGCTTTGTATTTATTTGTATATAAAATTATTTATTCAATTTTCATTTGATACAGCACGCCTATTATTAACCTCTGTTACATTTTCCGCTGAAATCATGCTGCGTGCTCTTAAATTATTGTCGCGTGATTCCGTGTCTGACCCCTCCATCAGCTCCGCATCACTATAACTTGGATTTGGATTCGTAGAAAAATCACGACCACCCGTATGTTCAGCACGTGATTCCATATCGGATCCCTCAGTTAGATCACCATCACTAATATTATGTGGATTTGTATTCGATGAGACAACCCTTAAACTTATATCCCGCCCCGCTGAAGTCGATGATGTTACACCACTACTACTATTACCACGATTACCATTACCATCTTTATTCTTTCGACACATACTAAACCAAATTTTTTTCACCGACTCTCGAAAACCATTATGCCACCATGCATAAATTATTGGATTTAGCAAACTATTCATAAATCCAAGAATTGCTAGAGGGCTTGCAATCGCTATCCGTAAATTATTACACATTTGTTCATTTGTTACCGGGTCACAGTTAACGTATATTGTTGCGGCAATAAAATATGGTAGCCAGGTGAACATAAAACTTCCTGTTGTAAACATTACAACTTTAATTGCTTTCCACTTGCTAGGTGATTTTCCAGTTGTTTGTTTTATTTGTTCTTGTGGTTGTTTTGGCTTCCTACATACATAAATGGAAATAAATAAAAGAAAAAAAATGTCAAAAACGGGACAAAATGGGAAAAATTATTAGTAAAATTGTAAAAAGGAATATTCGAGAAAAATAAAATGAAAATGGTTTGGTTAGCCGTAGCTAATAAATTAAAAGACAACACTAAAATTGGAAATTTAATAAAATTTATGTTGGTGTAGTGAAATTTTTGTCTACATAATTCATACACGTAATATACATATGTTATAATATATAGTGGCTCATGTGTATGTGGAAAAAATAATTTTCATAACTATATCCTTTAGATATTTTAAACTATCTAAGGTACAACTCTTTCATTGATAATATATCTGGTTTTGGATAATGACCGATAAGGGGCTATATGCCCTAGTTATTTTGTAATATTTAAGAGATCTGAAAGTACCGATGGGAAGTTTTCCACAGAAAGTGTAGCTACAGAAATTCACATAAAGTGTAAATAAAAAAATGTGTAGTCGAACATAAAAAAATGTAGCTATGAATTGTGTGCGTAGCTAAAAAATTTAATTAAAATTTGTTTAGCTACACTTTATGTAAAATCACTTTCCAACGGTTCAAAATGGTTTTGCACCAAATACTTTCCTAAGGGAGGGCAGGTATCCTATCTTCTTGATAAGTCCATGCCCGATACTGGGCAGTAACACTAATTTTCTAATTACTTATTGAAAATATTTCAAAAATATAATTGAACTGTCAAAACTCGTAAACACAGATCGTATTAAGCGCCTATTGGATTAGCACATATGAAATTCTTACTACATTAAATCGATAAATATAATCTAGAATTTGATATCGCTGGATCTGAAACTGACAGAATGAGTTTATCGCTATTTTCTTATACACAATTTGCCCTATACACAATTTCAGATATTGAATGATTTTGTGTCGTCTTTTAATTCCATTTGCTATATACATAGGTTTACTTATTACGTATTAATATTGAGTTTGAGACTTACCCACGTAAAAATTTTAAAAAACGTTTTCTCACAGTCAACGGTTCCTCCGTCTCCGACATTTGATTGGCATCCTCCAAAACACTTACTGTTGAGTTAGCAGCGGAAGGAACACCACCACCTCGAAACAGTCGTAAACCATTACTTTGTACTCCAGTTTGGTTTTCGGTTGCCTTCTTTAGTTGCATCACTTTTTTGAGGGCATGATACAGTATTATGCTGTATAAAATTACAACAATGAATACGGGCAATATACCGAGCACAGTAGTTAACATTATTAAATTAGGCGGTGCAAGTACGATAAACCAACAAATTCGACCATTGTCTGTATCACCACGCCATCCCATCAATGGCAGATATCCAATAACCATACCTACAAAAAATCATAATATTTTAATGCTTAACTATAGTGTTTTAATGCTACCCCTAAATATTAATTAATAAAGTAAGAGCGCTTTAATGTGTTAGCATAATAAATTTGATTCTAATATTTTTTATAAAAAATTTAATTTAATTTACTGACAACCTACATAATTCTAATATACTCGTACGTCTTCCCCCCTCCCCAAAAAAAAAAAAAGAAAGTAAAAAGAAAATATTTGACATCTAATGTAATAAATTTGATTTCTAATGCGTTACTGAAAGATTATATTCCGTACAACAACACAAAAGTGTATATGTTGTTTTTCATTATTTATGAGTTATCTGTTTTCAACACATTAATTTTCATGAAAATAGAATTTTCATATTTTTCTTGTCTGTTCTAATTTTTTATTTTTATTATTATTTGCCGTATACACTTTTCATACGTGTGTGTGTGTGTATATGTGATTGAAGAGATGATACAAATAAAAATAAAAGAAAATTGTTGAATGGATATATGCAAAATGAAAAATGTAGGTCTCGGAAAATTGATTGGGTTTTGCACTTACCGATTACCCAGGTTAAAATTATTAAAAGACGTGCTCGGTTTGGATATATCCATCGTTGGTATTGTAATCCATATACAATGTATAAGAATCGATCGATTGCGATTAGTCCAACACTGTAGACGGATGTAATTGTCGTTGAAACTATCATACCTGTAAATAAAAAAGAAACAAAATTAGAATTTATAATTTGTTACTGCACTTCACCTGTACAGTTTTCATAAGTTTAATAACCAATATTAATCCTTTTCAATCTGGTAGAATTAGAGTTTGTTCATGAGGTTCAGAAATCCAACTCAACCACCAATTCAACTCCAAATCAACTTTTTACTCATCCCAAAACTCAAAGACGAACTCAAGAAACTGGATGCGTACATGAACTCAACTAAAATCGATTCAATATAACCTGCAACATAAATTCTTAATAAATTCATATTAAGCCCCATACTCTACCCCAACTCCACTCTTTACTTAACCCAAAATGCGACGCCAAACCTAATTCTCAAATCAGTACGGTTCGAAAAACTATATGATCTCAGCCCAATCTAACCTCCAAACCCTAAAATCAATTACCAAATGAACTCCTCACATCAACTAAACGTCAACACAATCCAACTTGGCCTCTGATTCAGCCCTAAATCATTACGAGCCGTAAAATTACAAATCAGCTCAATCTGCTCTTCTAACCCATAAATATTTCCTCCCATGAACCCCTTACTCAACCCCAACTCAACCCCAACTCAACCTAACTCAACCCCAACTGAACTTCAACTCAACCCTAGGTCGGACTAAATCTCAACCTTCAACTCAAAACTCAACAGCCAAATCAATCCTGAAATCAACTCGATTCCAAAACAACATGCGTATATGAACTAAACCAATATAACCTCCAACTAAATCGTTAACTCTTCCCCCAAATTAGGAGGACCCAAATTCAGCCCTCAACTAAACACCAAACTCAATGCCCAACCATCTAACCTCCAACTCAACCTGCAAATCGATCCCCAAACTCAATCCTCAACTCAACTCTAAACTCAACGTCCAACCCAATCCTCGAACCAGCATATATAAAAATTGGTCAACGTGGATCGATAAATACATCGGTAATGCTTTATGTTAATAACCGCGTGGTTTTGTGTCAATTTGTGTGGCAAGTACTCGATCCTATTGACGTTCCGATTCCTAAAGCTAGTCAATTATCCGCCATGATCAACGCAAAAACAGATTTGCGGAAAACAAAAATTCAAATCCATGCATCCAGATGGATGGGAACTTCAAAAGGTTGAGAAAAGTTATGGATACAAAAAAAATGTTTTGTCGTTTATAGAATGATTTCCAAAATTTTTATTTATCAACGCACTAAACAAATTCTATTTTCGATATATAAGACAAACGGGAAGGTCTTTTACTGTAAAACCTAATAAACACATTGATGAATTAAGCAATGTACATAACCCCGCCCTTGGTTACTGAAAACCAACATCAACCGTCCCATTAGTTAAAATAGGTGGGTCGTACAAGAGGCTAACGCTGGAAATCAAAAGCATAATACTGGGGACTTTACTGTCAAAAGAATTGGATAATTAACGATAGCCCAAAGAGGCAGGCAAAATACAAAATATGTTGGCCAGTCAATATGTTTGGAGGTACCAGTTCTTAAGCCAGGTTCAAAAGTTATCAAACGAAAAAGCTTCAATGATAACCGTCCATAGTTATCGTTGTGAAATAGTTACCATCAAGACGAGTATTTCTTGAATAACCGAACCTTATTCGAAGCTGCGCTTCACTCCAGAAAAACATACGATCAGAATTTTTTTTTTGGCTGTGGAAGCATCCGAAATGCTTTCAAATATTGTATTAATGGGACAAAATCCCAGTGTGCTCAGAATCGGGTACTTGACACGTGGTCACAAATCTGATCCAAAAATGACAGGAGGATCTAATGGATCATAGAGGTAAGGCTAAGTAAAACAATCGTAAGGGTTACGAAATTACCAATTAAGGAAGTTATATTAAAGAGGAGTTATCCCTGCATTAAGAGTAGGTCTTCTCTGCGAACTAATCAAAACTTTGGAAAAACCTTGATTTAATCCGAAAACCTTAGTATTAAGCACTACTGCACACAGTATTAAACTGGTAAATATAAAATATTCATGACCTGCGCAATTTGATAACATTTTAACGAATCTTCAAAATAAGGTCAGCAAATCGGTTTTTCGTCTATAGCAGATCAGTTTCCAGGCAATGGCAAAAATGCAATCCACAAACAACTAACAATTCTTCTCTTCTGCAACTTTGCAACTCCTTGCAACTCCAAATAATATTGAACCAGTTGCTTTCATGCCAGTTTGATCAGTTATTCGTAGCTCTTAGTTGGTCACCTCATATATGTACTCCACCAAAACGATCACCTTGGTTGTCCGAAAGTTCGATTTCGACTGATTTAGTTCGTATTTTGCGAAATGCACTCTGGAAGTTTATATCGTTGTTGGTAGCACGCTGCTCAAGTTAATAAAAAGCTTTGTTCCAAATCATGAACGCTGATCATGAATCTGATGTAAATTGGACATAATCTCGATATAGTCCTGAACTGCCAATTTTCGCTTACTACCATTGATTGGGCACAACCTCTCACTAAAGTAAGCAACATTTTGTACGATGGATATAGGAATAAGGAAGTAGAAAACGAAGTGCAAGAAAAAGTGAAGGCGCTACTACTAAATTGCGAGTCGTATTTGATTGCGAAGCCGTACAATTTAATGAATTTTTCTAAACAGAAATATGTCATGATTTTAGGGTATTGGCAGGAAATACGCAGCACTTCCTGAATTTCAGAACAATCGAAATCTGCAAATTGTTGCTATTCTTAAAAGTTTCTTTGGGGTTTATTATTATTATTATTGGAGGGCCATGCGGGTGATCAGCCACTTCGCACTGCGACCTAAAAGATCTATTGTGCTGGACCCTGCTTAATTATCCGTCCAGTCAATATTCAGGTTCTTAATGAACCTATCTGGGCTTATTGCTCTCCCTCCTAGATGTTTATTACAGCATGTAGTTCCGCTAGAAAGACGGTAGCATTGGAGCCCAAGGAGCTCGAGAGGGTTGTCCCACTCCCGTATATTCCTACTCCTGCCCCGTATTCCGTTTGATTTTACTCTTACGAGTTGCTTTACGAGCTTTACTACAGGAAGGGGGTTTAATTTTATTGAAGAGTCTCTCATAGGAAGGAATATCCCACTTCTGACACCGATAAATATTTTCGAGGGCAAACATTTTTTTCATTTTTGGAGAAGAACCAAAAAGGCCGCTCTCCCGTAAATTCTTTGATTCCATTTTATTCGGGATTGTAGAACTAAGATTTACAATTTTTACAATTTTTTGTGGATGTATTATGATGATCCTACTAAGTTTGCAAGTTAAGCTTTCCGAAACCGTTTTCGTTAATAAGCTAAAAGTGTTGGGGTTGTTCGACGAATTATGTCTAAAGATGTTAAAAAAGTTGCTGCTATTTCCTATAATTTCAGAAATGTTAGGATCACAGATATCTCTAGAACTAATGATTCCAAAATATGCGATATGCAAAAAGAGCTGTTGGTAATGGGCCCGAGCGGACATGAATTTAGTACCATTGGCAGGCGGCATGAATGTCTATTTTTGAATGGCCATAGAAAGCTTAAAGCAGCCAGCCCGGAAATGCTTTTGAGCTGACATTGGCCGCCAACTTGAGGTGGACTGTCTTTGTGATAAAATATGTCTCCGTTTTCGATTTTCCTTCGGACACGACAATGGACAAAAAACAAAAAGTCGAAATCTATACCGACAGAACAAAATGATGGTGTGGCGTTTACTCGTTCGGGGTAGGTCTCTAAAATATTGTATCACTCAACAGATTACTGTCGTAGAAATTTAAAAAAAACGAACCCAAGAGGGTTTGGAGATGTAGGGCACGGTGGTGCGTTGAACGTAGCCGCCAACTTGGACTATGCGAAGTTCGGCCAAATGACAAAATTGATTATAATCCAACTGAGGCGAGCATTTTCCAATAACGATCCAGCCTAGTACGGTGTTCTGAAGCATAGGTAAATCAACAGCCCATTTGATTTGACCACCAGTATAAATCATGGTAAATCACTGCGCCAAGCAACAACATTTTTGTCCTCAACATAAGGTTAATTTTGGCGGATTCTTTGAATTTTAGTGCAACTGTTACATCTTTGAATTTTCTCGTTCATAATGTATACCTGCGAATTATAGTCCAAAAGAGCTTTTCCAACGACAGAATGCCCCAAATTGTCTAGAACTTTGACTAATGCAGTGGCTTCTTGGATTTGGATGCGGAAAATGACGATACTTTGGTTCTTAGTAGGATCCAATGTACTCCCGGCTTTGGAATCTAGTGACAACGGGTAGTACGGTTTTCATCTGCCGCTTTATAAAGAAGGGAATGGTGCGCTGAACTATGTCGGCAGTAAAGTGTGACCGGACTTGAAAGCAACTTATTGAAGCGAAGGAGCGAGTAAACGGCACAAATCGTCCAACGTCGGAAGATGTCTGGACGGAGTTTGTGAATCAGAATCACGCATAGAACATCTATGGAGAGTATCAGTTAGAAAAGTTTACGGAGGTAACCGCCAATTCCAGATGGGATTTTAGCTTCGGGAGAAAACAAATTTGGAATGTTTTTCTGCGCATCTTTAAAAACCCGACTTTTTAACAGTGCTCATCCAAGTGGTTGTTTTTGTCGTCTGTTTATTGGTCTTACAAAGGGCTAACAACGTTTATAATTTTTCAGCTGAAAAAATACAGCAGAAACAGTTATCTTGTACTATAGTGGTTGAACTAAGTTTACTAACCCAAATATAGTAGAAAGTAGTTTTGTTTAAGTTAAAAATAAGTTGTCCTTGAAACGACCTTCTCAAGTAATCAAAAATAATTTATTAAAGTGTCCACCTCAAGACCGATTATTTCCGAGTTATTTACATCGTTGCATCTAATTAAATGTTTCAGCTGTCTCTCGTCTATCCTTGGTGGTAAAATTTTTTCTAATGAGAATTTTCTGCTATCCCATTATACTTACAATGTAATGCGAAGCCAACTTTTAGATGGGTTAACATTCTTTTTAAATATTTTTATTGAGTAAAAAAAAAACACAAAATCAGTGAACGATACTCGAATAAAATAAGGCCGCGAGCTGTTTAATTCAATTCGCAGAATATTTCTGATTAATAATTAATTCCAACAATTTGTTGGAATTATTCCGCCAAAGGCATTAACAAAGCTTAATATTTTCAAGATCAATAATTTTATTTACAATTTGTTAATCGATTAATATTTTTACAAAATTATGGTACATCCTAGGGCAAAAAACTTGAATCCTATGGTATAATTTAGGACATTCGTACAAACTCTAACAATTCTTATTACTTTACTCAGCAACGAGGGAATACTTCTTGGTTAAATAAATTTTTTTTTTTTGTATTTATCCAATGTGATGTAACTTATAAAAACTTTTAATTTTTTATAAATAGATTGAACAGAAAAGTCGAAAAGTTAAGTTTTTATGACACAGCAATGTAAATTGTATGCCTCACCCATATACCCGTATACAGAAAACATGGAAATTCGATATTTTGAATTATTAAAAATTTATCAAACTTTCTAAATGTTTTCTTACCCAATTTGCTTGATAAATTTCTCTTTTATTTAGGCTATTGCATAATAAATTTCGATATTGATTTGTATTCGTATATTTATGGGTTTAAGATGAAAAGCTGTGAAAATTTAAGGACCAGAAGAGAGTATGGATATTTTGCAGTAAACAAAAAACAAATAATTCAATTGAATTATATTCGAAATTTGTCTTACAGTTTTTAAAAGTCAGTTATATCCCATTTTGTGTATACACCAAGTGTAACCCTTTTCATTCTTATACATATACCCTACATACGTACATACGTATATGTGTCATTTTCAATTTGAGAGGAATCATTTTAAGACATGCTTCTGATAAAAAAAAAAAATCCTGATTATATATCAAACACATATAGTATATACGAGTATATCCAGTTAGTTATAGGGGATATTGAATATAAAATTGTGTATAGACATATATTTTAGGATATTGGTAATTTAGATTTCCATTTTCTTTATCATTTTCTACGGTTATTAATGTACCCTTATAAAATATTCGAAAAAAAAAAATGAAAATACCAGAAAAGTAACAAAAAATATGAAGCTTTATTGAAATATTTTCTCTTTTTAGTAAATCAAATAAATTATATAACGATGATGTGTGTAGGGCGGGTTTTACTTAAAATAATATAAAAGTTACAAAATAACTCAGCTTACCAATTTGTATGGCACAAAATGTTTCATCTCGATATTTTGATGGATAAAATTGGCCAAATAAAACGGCCACGCCAGTTCCAAGATCTGATAGGGCTACATTACCCAAAAATAAATATGTGCTACGTGGTTGCTGACCTGAAATGTAAACGAAAAAAATATTTTTAATTTTATTTTATTTTCGGAGTAAATATGAAAAGCACAAAAATATAAAAGCTGAGAAAAAATGGGGGATTTTTACAAAGATCATTGCTCAATAAATTAGTTTGAAATGTATACATGATAACTGTGTGGCTGACAGGAATATAATATTTAATGCTTTGAAGTTCAGTTTGTTTCGAGCTTTTTGTACTTTAAAGTATTTGTAAGCTTTTTCAAAAGCTTTGAATTACATTTTATTATGTAATGTCTGCCTTTTTCTCTAATATTGACCTGCGTCAAAAATACTAACAGTTATACTAACTACAGACGCAATTAATTTCACGCTAGGAGGCTAGTTTTAATCCAAGTCATTATGCTATAAACTATTCAACTATTGAGAAATAACTCCTGGTAATCTGATTTAATTATTCAGTACCAAAGATCCGAACTCTAAAATGGCGATTGATATTGGAAGTGTATGACTATCAAATAAATTAAAAAAAGGGAGATGTGGCCAACACACGACTGTCTTTTACGAACTGAGAATTTGAGGAAAATTCACTGAGAACTCCATATTTATCAAAAAAGCTTAAATCTATAGTTTCAGTTCGTTTGGTTAAACCATCTAGGCTATAGAGATTACACAGACTGACATACTGACAGACTGAACCATCCCCCAATATCCGTGCCATACAGCCCCGCGGAACCTTCGCTAGACATTACATCGCGAGGCAGGCGTTCAGCAATGCTGCCCTTCTAATCCTCGACGATTGGCACGGATCGACTACTGCACCTCTCCCTTTCGAGCCTCATAAGTTGCTTCATCACTTCACAGATAATTTCACTAGCAGCAATCCAATTCACCTCAGATTTTAACATGTCATTCAACACATTCTCGGGAGTAATGTGCTGCCCCATGATTTCATCGAGCATCTGACGCGTATCTGCAAACCGTGGGCATTCTACAAATATGTGTTCGACATTCTCCACTACACCAGTGCATGTCGGGCAATCTGGACTGTCGTCATGTTTATACTTGAACAAGTATTCTCTAAGACAACCATTACCTGTTAAGAATTGGGTCATGTTGTAGTCTTCCCCGTGCTTCCTGTTCATCCAAGTTGTTAGCTGCGGGATCAAACGGTACGTCCATTGTCCATTGTTTGATTGACTCCATTTATTTTGCCACTCGACCATAGTTGTGTCGCGAGCAAGCTTCCGTGTTGTCTTAGCATTTGCATCGCTTACACGTTCTGCGTATACTTTTTTACGTTCTTTAGCTAGCATTTCTATGGGAGGCATTCCTGCAATAACACACACTGCGTCATTCGAAACTGTCTGAAACGCGCAGATCACTCTCAAAGCGCTAAGTCGATAGACGGAATTCATCTTGCGCCCATATGAGGTTTTCGCTTCATCCGCCCAAATCAGAGCTCCATATAAGATGATCGATGAGATAACATTAGCCAATAGCACTCTTCGTTTTTGTCTTGCTCCACTGGTGTTTGGCATTATCCGGGACAGTGCGTTATTCACTGTAGCGGCCCTCACGGCAACGGTTTTCATATGCTCCTTGAAGTTTAATCTGGCGTCAATGGTAACACCCAGATAACTAATTGTTGGTTGCGAAGTGATAACAAATTCACCTACCTCCAAATTTATGGTCTCCTTAACCTTCCTGCTGGTAATTAGTATTGATGCGGTCTTTTGCTTAGCCAATTGTAAGCCAACAGATTGTAACCAGTGGCGGATTGTACTATAGTCTCATTACATATCCGGATTATCTCAATAGCAATATTGTCCGCAAAACCGATCACCTTGGCTTCTTAAGCTATTCGGACCCTGAACACGCCATCGTACATTGTGTTCCACAGCAGTGGACCCAGTACAGAACCTTAAGGCACACCTCCCGTGATACTGTATTCCTTTGTACCATCATCCGTTTTATATAGAAGAATCCTGTCATGGAAATAGTCTTTGATAATATTTAGCAAATAACGTGGAACTTTCCTTCGACGTAATTCCCCCAATATGCAATTCCATCTTGCCATGTTGAATGCATTTCTTATATCCAACGTAACAATTGCACAATATTGCTTGTTACCCCTTCCATCTGCTCCCGGAAATCACATTTTGTGCAATACCCTTAACGAGATTAACAGCATCAATTGTTGAGTGCGCCTTTCTGAAGCCATATTGAAGTTTTGCAAGGTCACCGGAGCGTACAATTGCCTCCTGTAATCTGTCCGAAATCACTCGTTCCAGTATCTTACCCGCAGTGTCGAGCATACATAAGGGTCTGTATGACGACGGATTTTCAGGGGGTTTCTTGCCTTTCGGTAACAGCACTAGCCTTTGCTTTTTCCACCTCGCAGGAAACACGCCTTCGCTCAGGCATGACTCGGAAGACATTAGCAAACAGCTCTGGTATCGTTCAAGTTGGTAATTTGAGTGCCAAATTCGGGATGTTATCAGGCCCAGGTGCCTTATTATTGCCAACTTTACTGGCAGCTTCGACCACTTCATCGATTGTGACACTTGACCTTCTTACATTATCATCTAGTGCCATTGATTCCGTATTCGGTGTGTGTTCCTGTTGCGGGAACAACGAAGTTACGATATTGTACATCATGTTTGGGCAGGTAGGAGAGTTAAAATTACTGCTTTTCACTTTTTCAATGATTATTTTGTATGGCCGACCCCACGGCTTGCGATCAACTTCTTCGCAAAGCTCACTAAAACATTGCCGTTTGCTCAGCTTAATAGTGATTTTAAGTTTTAATCGGGCACTGTAGTAAGCTTGTCGCCGATCCTCGCTACATCCACCCCTTATACGCTGGTACCTTCGTCTCGCCCTGAAGCATTTACGACGTAAACTCGCAATTTCCTCATTCCACCAATAAACCGCTTTCCGGCGGCTATTCCCTGTCCTTCTAGGCATTGCCGCATCACACGCGTTTGTGATACACCTCATAACTTGTGAAACCTTGTTTTCAGCTACTCCCGAGATACTTACGTTTTCTAGCATGCATAAGAACATACCTTCATCGAAGTGTTTTGTGCTTCAACCTGTATATCTGCTATATTTGGTTTGATTTCCTTGAATAGTAACACCGTTGAGCTGGCATATTATCGCCTGATGGTCGCTGTACGTATATCGTCACTCACCTCCCAAGTAACGCTTTTACTCAACATGCAACTGCTAATCTAAGTAAGGTCAACTATGGAATGTTGCCGAACTACTTGTGTTTAGCAGCTCAATCTGCAATGTGGCAAAAGCTTCCAATAAAGCCACACCACGACCATTTGACACTCTGCTACCCCATTCAACAGCCCAAGCATTGAAGTCATCAGCGATAAACACAGGGTGTCGATCTCGCGTGTTCTTCACCAATCGATCCAAGTAAACTTTGAACTCCTCCAATGATGCACTCGGATGAGCGTAACAATTGTACAAATGAATACCATCAACTTTAACTCTGACAAAACCAGGTTCTTTCCAGCAAGTGTTTTGGAACGCTCGTTGACCGCAAGCCCAAATAGCTGCCCTACCATTTGTGTCAGCTGCCCAAATCGCATCATCGCGGTTTCTATATTGTTCCTGTACAATGGCAACATCTGGTCCAATCTCATGCACCACCTGATCGAGCAGGTCTTGTGCCGTGTCACAATGATTAAGATTTAGTTGTAACAAAATCATAACCTTCGTGTTTTTTGTAATTCCTTCTTGCTAATGGCATTGCCAATATAGTCTTCTTTCTCAAGACACACCATGCATCTTGGCTCCTGTTTGCAGGCTTTTTCAATATGCCCCTCTTCACCACACTTATAACAGAGTTTTGAGCGGTCTGTTTGACTGGAACACCTCTGTGCCACATGTCCATGGTGCAAGCATTTGAAGCATTTTTTTAGTACTATATTCTTTCTCATGGTATAGGATACCCATCCGATTCGAATTTTGCCTTCAGTGATGACTTTAACCATTAGACTGCTGGAAAAGCTAACCACATCAACTTGGGTTCCACGATACGCAGCTGTTAATTTTTTAACAACAAACACGCCTTTCGCGTCCTCAAACTTTTTTTCCAGTGCCTATCGACCTATCCTTGATTTCGACCATAACTTTGTGTGTACGAGATCTTATATCGGCCTCCTGTCCAATAACGCCCTCTAGCTTCATCATCGCGGTTTCTATATTGTTCCTGTACAATGGCAACATCTGGTCCAATCTCATGCACCACCTGATCGAGCAGGTCTTGTGCCGTGTCACAATGATTAAGATTTAGTTGTAACAAAATCATAACCTTCGTGTTTTTTGTAATTCCTTCTTGCTAATGGCATTGCCAATATAGTCTTCTTTCTCAAGACACACCATGCATCTTGGCTCCTGTTTGCAGGCTTTTTCAATATGCCCCTCTTCACCACACTTATAACAGAGTTTTGAGCGGTCTGTTTGACTGGAACACCTCTGTGCCACATGTCCATGGTGCAAGCATTTGAAGCATTTTTTTAGTACTATATTCTTTCTCATGGTATAGGATACCCATCCGATTCGAATTTTGCCTTCAGTGATGACTTTAACCATTAGACTGCTGGAAAAGCTAACCACATCAACTTGGGTTCCACGATACGCAGCTGTTAATTTTTTAACAACAAACACGCCTTTCGCGTCCTCAAACTTTTTTTCCAGTGCCTATCGACCTATCCTTGATTTCGACCATAACTTTGTGTGTACGAGATCTTATATCGGCCTCCTGTCCAATAACGCCCTCTAGCTTAGCTCGGTATTCTAGAGTAGTTTTTTGGTCTCCAGTGTTTTGCAGCTCTAATAAAAGATCTCCTTGTGTAGTTTTGCGGATATGTTTAACCTTTTCCCCCAGGCTGGTGAGATCAGGATCCAGCTTCACCTTGCGTAGTATGTCCGCATATGAGATATCTGTTTTCGCTTTAATCAATAGCGCATCTGAACGAGAATATCTCCTGTGTTTCTTAGTACGCCGTTTGGGTTCAACTTTCTTCCATTCATCAGTTTGGTCGGTGTCCCCGTTTTCTTTTTCTTTGTTTAGATCCCTCTCTGATGTTTGAGGAGGCAAAACATTTTGAGGAGTATTTTGTAGAGTGTCCTTCGTATTCCTCTTCTTCTCTCTCAGAGCGTTCGTCACTCTTGGGTGGTGTGGACAAGCTCCTTTTGTTGGATTCGGCTATTGGCGAATTCTCCTTATCGCCTTTTTCCACTTCCTTCATGTCACGAATAATACGTTGATATGCGGGAACTTCCATCATCTTTTTGCCAATCGGTGAAGTTTGGCACTCCTTTTCCGATAGTTCCATCTTACTCATAGCTGAATCATAGAGTGTGCTAATGACGCTGATCATCCTCTTGATTTCACCATGTATAGCTTAGGTTTGACAAACTCCGCAAGTTCTTCAATTTTCTTTCCAAGTCTTGTCAGAGTGATTTCTTAACTGCCCACCTTGTTTCCTCCCAGAGACAATAATGAAAAACATCGCTCCAATGTATTGATCACTGCACCTTCTTTTTGAGCTCTTGAAATATTTCCACTACTTTTCTTCAATAGCGCTGCTTTCTCCTCTCTCTCATTCACATTCCCTTGTTGAGGTGGAGTTCTCTGCAACGCACTCTTTCTAATGATCTGCTGACTGCCTCCTAAATTATCAGAATCGAGAAGATCCGACATGCCAGTGATATCATTTACTTCGTTAATATATTTGTTATATTATTTGGTTCCATATTCATTCCCACGAGTAGCACGAGAAATAACGGTCACCCATGACAAAGCTCTCTCTCTATCCGCTACCTGGGAAGGCGCCCGATGGAGGAACCAGCAAACCCCACACGGGGACTGACAGACTGACAGACTGACAGACAGACGCCATTTCGAAACTCACTTCTTCGGACTAAGGGGACCGCAAAACAGATAAAATAAATCTCAAGGTCCAAAATTTTCATGATTACTATACTTTATTTTACCAAAGTAAAAGAAAGTAAAAGGGTCATCTAATTCCAATGCGGTCGCGTACTTTTACATATTAAATTCAATGAGGAATTTGTAATGTGTTGAGCAAGATTAAGTTAAACCTCGTCATTATAAAATTTATCTTAAGAGGAAAAGATGCTACAATGACTTGACCACGGTGCTCAGTCAGATAGAGGTTTATTCGGTTGTGGAGTTTGGTAGCTCCTCTTAAGATCTAGAGGAAGTCGTTTTACAAAAAAAAAAAAAAACTTGGTTTTAAAGAACCAAAATAAAATAAAAAGGAAATTTGGATCTGGACCCGCCACATAATTAGGATATGGGCTATCGGACGGAAGTCACATCCGTTGTAATGTTAGGCTGAGTTGCCTCAGCCCAACTTACGAAGAAATTGTCTCTTCATCTCTACACCCGCAGCAGTTGATTTCCTGCTAGCCGCAGTGGGAGGTATATTGGTGGTGGGGGTTGGTGAGAGATGGATAGAGGAGACCTTGTTATGCTGCAACTGGGATTTCAGATAAATCATCCCCGCACGGCAAGAAAGTTTGCGGCTTAAGCCAGAGTTCATTGCAGTTAAATTGAACCACAGGAAAAGAAAACCGACTGGAATAGGTTTTAGGATTAAGGGTCGACAATTATCATAATTATAGTGCAGTCTGGTTGGCTGATTAAATAATTGATTACCTCGAACTAATTACTATTTAGACTACATCTTCATATTCCATAAGCCAAAACTTTCTTACCAAATTGTTCAAATACGAAATTATACAATAAAAATTTACATCGCTGTCATAAATTCAAAATTTAAATTAATTTTACGTAATTGAAGAAAAACTTTAACTTCACAATAATTAATTTGAAATTGTTTGATTTTGTCGGGAAATGTTAAATATAATCAAAATGTGTTTCACTTCTTCTGCTTATTAAAATACAACTATTTGCACAATTATTGTTGTTATTTGTTTTGTAAGTTTTTTTTAAGAATGTAATATGTATACTGTACTCGTACAACTTAAAAATTATAATAAAACTTTTTTTTTTTGTTTTTTATATTTAGTTTGTTTTAAGTTTTATATTGCAATAACTATTATTATTATTATAACGAAAATAAGTTTGGTTGTGTTATTAATGTTTTAAACTGATTTTGGATTGAGTTATATGGTTGGTTAATTATTGATTCATTGCACAAATTTTTAAAAAGTTTAAAGTTGAGAAACTATAGTTTTGTATTTAGTTACTAGTGATTTGTACAACTAAAGTTAAACTTTTTTGTAACAAAATAAATCGATAATTTACACTTTGACCCTCCTCTGTATAATTACGTACTTAACTGTATGCAATGTATAATTATTATAACTGTGTAAAAATGTAGTATGATACACGATGTGTAAGGATTAAATTTTTCAGTAAAAATAATTTAATTTATTTGTTTTCCACTAAATACAATATTTTATTTTAAAATTATTTATTTATGCATGAGAACGTTTTACAATATAATAAAGATAAGCCAGATCTAATGTAGTTTACTCTTGGCTGAAAATATGTATTTTTATGAAAATATGCTGTGGTGTATTGCATAACTAGTTAATGATAATCATTTGCTCGAATTCGACATTGCAGCTAAACTTTATGAAAATCGATTAGGAAATGGCCAAGTTCGTTCCTAATTGACCATATTCCAGAACTTTATCTAAAAATCATTTTAGAATCCCATTACGATGGAATATGATTAATTTCATCAAAATCGCATGAGAGATCGCCAAGTTCCTCCCTAATCGGCAAACTTCCGGAACTAACTAATTTTCCTATCATCGCAGAAATATCTGTCCGTATCCGCTCTAATAAAGTGTCTGCTTAACTAAGGGAGGTTTTCATGGAAAAACTTCAGTTTTCCATGTGACTTAAAAGTGTGTCCATTGCAGTGAGGTGTCCTTTAAAGCGAGTCTCCCTTAAAATGAACGTTCACTGTATATCAACACAATGTGTATGTATCCAAACTACCACCATTCAATAAATTATCTCAGGAATCGACCTGGATATGGCATGTCAGATTTTGAATGTTTGGTGTCAAAATTCGATACCTCATGCCAGAATTCAATAATTCATGTCAGAATTAGACGTACACTATCAGAATTTGCATTTATGATGTGAGGATTCTACATCTTATGTCAGAATTCGATATATCACGCCAGAATTCGTCTTGTCACATATTAGAAATATTATGCCAGAATCCAAATCATGTAATAATTTGAATTTTTGATGCCAAAATTTGAATTATCATGCCAGAATCCGATAAATGATGTTCGAATTAGATTTGCAATGTCCGAATTTTAGTTTTTTATGTCAGAATTCATTCTATCATGACAGAATTCGATATGAAATACCAGAGTTTGAAATTGTTATATTAGAATTCGATTTATCATGTCTGAATTTGATATGTCCTGCCATAATTTCATTTGTCAATATATCGTGCCGAAAATCGATACATCATGCGTCGATACAGTACACCAGAATAGAATAAAGATTCGATAAATCATAACAGGATTCGATATGTCTTATCAGGATTGAATTCTTTGATGTTATAATTCGATATCTCATATCAGAATTCGAGACGTCATGTCAGAATTCCATACTTTACGTCAGAATAATTTGTATTTATGATGTCAGAATTCTATATAATATGTCAGAATTCGATATATCACGCCAGAATTCGTCTTGTCACATATTAGAAATATTATGCCAGAATCCAAATCAAGTAATAATTTGAATTTTTGATGCCAAAATTTGAATTATCATGCCAGAATCCAATAAATGATGTTCGAATTAGATTTGCAATGTCCCAATATTAGTTTTTTATGTTAGAATTCGGTACATAATGTCGGAATTCGTTCTATCATGATAGAATTCGATATGAAATATCAGATTTTGAAATGGTTATATTAGAATTCGATTTATCATATCTGAATTTGATATGTCCTGCCAGAATTTCATTTCTCATATCAGAATTCGATACTTAATGTCAGAATTCGATACGTCATGTTAGAATTTGAGTTTTTGATGCCAGAGTTCGATATCTCATATCAGAATTCCATACTTTATGTCAGAATAATTTGTATTTATGATGTTAGAATTTTATATAACATGTCAGAATTCGATATATCATGCCAGATTCATTACTTCAGTCAACATTTGATACGTCCAATCATAATTTGTATATCAAATGTTAAAATTCAATATATCATTATATGAAGATCGAATTCGATATGTCATGTCAGAATTTGAATTTATGTCAGATATATTTATGTCAGAAGTAATATATATCACGTCTGAATTTGATACGTTATGTCAGAAAGTCGTCAAGGTAAAATTTGAATTTATGATGAGAGTTCGATATATCATGTCAGAATTTCACATACCAAGCCAAAACTCAATAAATAATTTTAGAATTCGATGTGTCATATCAGAATTAGAATTTATGTATGTTAAGTCAGAATCCGATATATCAAGCCAGAATTCGATTTTTCCTGTCAAAAATAGAGTTAATGCTCTCTAAATTCGACATGTCTGAAGTGAGAATTTGATTTATTTATGTCTAAATTCAATACATCAGAATTCGTTGTGATATTCCAGAATTCCAAAGGTCTTGTCTTCAGAATTCCGTATATCATTTCAAAATTCGACATGTCACGTCAGAATTTGAATTTTTATTTCAGAAAGAGATATTTCAGAATCATATTAGAATTCAATATGCCATGTCAGAATTTGAATCTTTGGTGTCAAAATTCGATACCTCATGTCAGAAATTCATACTTCATGTCAAAATTAGATATAATATATGAGAATTTGTATTTAGGATGTCAGAATTTCATATAATATGCTGCAGAATTCGATATATCATGCCAGAATTCATTACTTCATTTGATACGTTATATCATAATTTGTACATCAAATGATAAAATTCAATGTATGAAGCCAGAATTTGATATGACATGTCAGAATTTATATTTTTGTTGTCGGAATATATCTGTCATATGTGTTCAATACGTGAAGTCAAGAATTGAATTAATGATGTCAGAATTCGTTATATCGTTTCAGAATTCGAAAAATATGGCAAAACTTGCTAAATCATTTTAGAATTCAATATGTCATTGTATGATGTAGTATCATGTCAGAATTTGACATACCATTATATAATTCGAATTTATGTATGTTAAGACAGAATCCGATATATCAAGCCAGAATTCAATTTTTCCTGTCAAAATTAGACTTAATGCTGTCTAAATTCGACATGTCTGAAGTGAGAATTTGAGTTATTTTTGTCTAAATTAAATACATCAGAATTCGTTATGACATTCCAAAATTCCAAAGGTCTTGTCTTCAGAATTCCGATATCATCACAAAATTCGATGTGTTATCTCAGAATTTCAATTTTTGGTTTTAGAATTCTACATATGGCGTAAGAATTCGATATTAAATACAAGTCAAATTTCATATGTCACGTCGATATTTTAACATTTTCCTTATTCAACATATTTGGTCAACATATCATCTTATGACTTCAGAATTCGATATATCATCTCAAAATTCGAGATGTCATATCAGAATTAATTCAACGTAATTTATTGAATTTTGATACGGAATATCAAATTCTGTCTTGATATGATTTATAAAAAAAATCGATATCTGATGTCAGAATTCGATACATTTCTTCAGCGTTTGACTTTGTGATGTCAGAATTCTCTAATTCATGTCAGAGTTTGAGTTTTGAATGTCAAAATTCGAAATGTCATGCCACAATTCGATAATCTTCCCAGTATTCGATAAAACATGTCAGAACTCGATCGAACTCAAGTCGCGGCAGCAATTAATTTTGTGGAATCAGAATTTGAGTTATTGATTTCAAAATTCGATGTATCGTGTCTGAATTTGATATTGTATGTATTCCAGAATTTGAATTATCGTGCCAGAATTCGATAAATCATGTCTGAATTAGATTTGCAATGTTCGAATTTTAGTTTTTTATGTTAGAATTCGGTACATCATATTCTATCATTCGTTCTATCATGACAAAATTCGATATGAAATTCCAGAATTTCATTTGTCAATAAATCGTGCCGGAAATCGATACATCATGCGTCGATACAGCACACTAGAATAAAATAAAGATTCGATGAAACATAACAGAATTCGATGTGTGATATGACGATTTAAACATTTGATGTCAAAATTCGATATCTCATATCAGAATTCGATACTTAAGGTCAGAATTCGATACGTCATGTCAGAATTTGAGTTTCTGATGCCAGAATTCGAATTATCATGTCAGAATTCCATACTTTATGTAAAAATAATTTGTATTTATGATGTCAGAATTCTATATAATATGCCAGAATCCGATAATTATTACATTACTTTATGTCAAAATTTGATACGTCATATCACAATTTGTATATCAAATGTTAAAATTCAATATATCATTATATGAAGACCGCATTCGATATGACGTGTCAGAATTTGAATTTATGGTGTCAGAATTGATATATCACATCTGAATTTGATACGTTAGGTCAGTAAGTCGTCAAGGTAAGATTTAAATTTATGATGAGAGTTCGATATATCGTGTCAGAATTCGAAAAATATGGCAATACTTGGTAAATCATATCATGTCGGAATTTCACATTCCAAGCCAAAACTCAATAAATAATGTTAAAATTTGATATGTCATATCAGAATTCGAATTTATGTACATATGTTAAATCAGAATCCGATAGATCAAGCCAGAATTCGATTTTTCCTGCCAAAATTAGAGTTAACGCTGTCTAAATTCGACATGTCTGAAGTCAGAATTTGAATTTTTGGTGTCAGAAATCTTTATATTCTGTCAAAAAAGTACCGGGAATTGTTAATTTTAAATGCCCACGCTGAAGCGATTTAAAATTGTTTTTTATTCCTAGATTAGTTCGACTGTCTTTCACTGTGATGCCAACTTTGAGCGCGTTCTGTCAACCAGTTTGTTTACAGCAGTTGGTTTTTGAATAAAGAGTTTGTCTTCAATTCTGTGTTTCAAACTACTTTTTTGACAGAATGCTCATCAGAATTCTACACAAGTCGTTAAAATTCGATAAGACATGTCAGAATATGAATTTAATATGTGAAAATTGATATTTATGCCTAAATTTAATACATCAGAATTCGTTGTGTCATTCCAGAATTCGAAAGGTCTTGTCTTCAGAATTCCGTATATAATCTCAAAATTCAATATGTTATGTCAGAATTCGATGTGTCATATTAGAATTTCAATTTTTGTCACGTCGATATTATAACTTTTTCCATATTCGACATATTCGGTCAAAATTCGACATGTTTTATCAGAATTCGAAAGTTCTTATCAGAATTTGACGTATCATCTCATGACTTCAGAATTCGATATACATATCATCTCAAAATTCGAGATGTCATATCAGAATTTGATATATCATCACTTAATTCAACATAATTTATTGAATTTTGATACGGAATATCAAATTCTGTCTGACATTCGATATCTCATGTCAGAATTCGATACATTTCTTCAGCGTTTGACTTTATGATGTCAGTATTTTGGATGGCAAAATTCGAAAGGTCATGCCAGAATTCGATAATCTTCTCAGTATTCGATAAAACATGTCAGAACTCGATAAGTCGCCTCAGCAATTAATTTTGTGACATCAGAATTTGAGTTATTGATTTCAAAATTCGATGTATCGTGTCTGAATTTGATATGTATTCCACAATTTGAATTTTTATGTCAGAATTCTAGAACAGGACAGATATCTCATGTCAGAACTCGATAAATTATGTGTGAATTTGATATGTCGTAATTTGGGTTATTTTGTGGGTATAGTCGGTTTTTTCTAAGAAAATACCTAATATAGCGACCGGAAGACCTTGTGCTTCCCCCATAAATTACAACTCCCCCATTTTTTAGAATTGTACAATAAGAAATATTCCCGAATTACAAAATTTGATCTATAAGTGCATAATTAGATCAAAGGCTGAAGTTTTGCTTACATTTCTTTATTAAAATAGCTTTTTTTTACAATTGGGTGGGGTTCATACCCATTAGGATATACTCGGGCAGGATCCTAACATACGTATTTTAAAATACGAGTAGCTATACAATTATTTACTGACAAGGAAGGTGCCCCAGGTGCAATTCTTCGATTGTTTTCAAGTTTTGCAATGCTAAAGAACACAAAAAATATTAGTCACGTATTTTTTTAGCTAATATAAGGGGTAAAAACTACCAACCGACTTTCCTTGTGTAATCCATACACAATTCAATTTCACCTGCTAGGTTTACATCTATGGCTGTGTCGGTTATGTACATATCTCTCGTAATTCGTGTTTCGAGTATCGAGAACTCGAGATTAACAGAGTCCCAATTCCATTCGAAAAATCTTAGATAATTGAGTTTTGTTCTCGTTTTCAAAAAAAAAATTAAGAAACTTATATATACATATGTAAAGCTTATGAAATCGAGCACCAGGCGTCCTGATTTTAGGGTTTGGTGGTTTTATATATTTAAAAAAAATAAAGTTTTGTACTTTGGAGGTGTCTTTATAGGGATTATTACAGATTATTCTAGTTTGTTACGGAATGTTACCGAATTAGTTAGCATTGAGTTAGATGAAATTCTCGAAATTCAAAATTTTTGGATTAAAATGTAGATTTTATTCAAATTAATTAGATTCAGGTATTTTTACGAGAAATAAGTTTCTTGCATTTGAATCATTTTACATTAAGATTTTTGAAGATTATTCTACAAATTTTAGTTTATTCGAGATTTTCGGTAAAATTCGGGACTTTTGATGATTCGAGATTATTCGAGATTTTCGAGTCTATTCGAATTTCTCGAAATAACTCGAAATAAATTTGTAAAGTATAAATGCGATATGTTACCCAATTATAGTGATGCTCCGTACATAGACATTTTTAATATTTTTAAGTTTATTTCAGAACGGCTTATACTCTCTGCGGTATATATAGACACACTGCGATTTAATAAGCAGTGTGTCAACTTCGATTTAGTTAATCCCTTTGTTTTTGCATAGAAACTTAAACTAATTTAGCTAAATCGGATTTATTAAACCACAGTCTGTCTAGGGTATTATATTCTCGAGTTTAGCTCGATGATCCCACAGAGATGAGATTCTCAAAATTCGAGTTTTTGAACCTTTTGGATTAATTTACAATTCCGGAATCGAACGTTGGCATGGAAGTTCTGGTATAAAGTTATTCGAGATTTTTAGTGGATTTGTTAATTTTTTAAGATTATTGTAGACTTGAATATATTCGAAATGTATTTTGAGTATATTCGAAATGTGTTGTGAATAATCGCTTTTTCAATATTACGAAATTTGCAAAGGTCCATAACTTTAGTTACAATGCATGTATTTTAATATTTTAATACGCCACTTAAAGCACGCATGTCTTTTCGTTGTTTATTAACAGGACTTTTAATTAACAGGACTTCTTTTGGCTACAGAGGATATAAATTAATCATTTTGTGACAAAATAAGGCATTACTCATATAAAAGAATTGTTCATTAAAATTAAATGTGCAACAAATATATGTCAAAAAATATAGAATTTCATGCAGCACATGTGGCTTAAATGCAGATCTGCTTTAAACACTGCATGCAAAAATGGTTCCCATCATTAGAATCTTTTTGCTCTACATCGGTTTAATGTCGGAACTCAAGCATCCAGGTTGTTACAAAACCTTTATGCTGGAAACCAGATGTGCAGAATTCTGCAAGCACCGGAATTAGAAAACACTAGTTTATATCTAATGAAACACATGGATTCTGCTCGCCACGCAAAATTCTGCAAGTTGTCTCTATTTAATATTTGATGAGTCAAACGTTGTTACAGTAATGGTAACGAATATCGAAAGGTCGTAATAATCTTTTTTGGTCAGAATTTAACTTCTCTACGTACCCCTTACACATGTACGTTTGTATGTGGTTGCATTATAATTCGGATCGAAGGCAAAAGAATTACTTTTGCTACAGAGCATTTAGCAAAATCCAAACAGCGAGGTTAACCAAATAGTTTGGCGATACTTCAATTCTCGGGGAATTGGACTTTCGTCAATATGAGTATTTCGCAAACAACCAAAAAAATCAAAATGTTCAAAATTTAATTCGTTTAATTAGACGGGAGGTGGGGAGGTGGAGGGGTATGGAAACCCCAAGATTCCTCCTTTACACAAACTGAAAGCCAATTTGTCATGTAAAAAATACTTTCTGGCCTGAAAAAGTACTAATTGAAGCATTGAAAAAGTACTGTCGTTAATGCTCGATATCAACTATATGTGTTCTGTTCCGTTCGTTTGTTTGTCGTGCTATGATTGAGCAAGAAGGAGAAATCAACCCAATGTAACAGAAAGTAGTGATGTCAAAAACGTTGGGCGGCTTGAAACGTTGGTGGCGGAGAACGAATTAGTGAGCTGCTACAGTTCTAATAGCCGGCCAGGCTATTAATTTTTTTTTTCATTCATCGAATCTAAAATTTTGATTAATTCAACGACAATCAACTTGATCGACCCTAAATTTTTCAAAAACAAACAATCAAAAAAGTAAATTTGTTGTTGTAGCACTAATTTTCAATAAATTAAAAAAAAGGTTGGTTTTTGTTCATTTGTCAATTAGCGAAAAACGTATGTTGCCTAGCTAGGAAATAAAGAAATGGGAGACAGATGACCGATTGGTTATGGCTCAAAGGGTTGATGGGGAAATAGACAAAGAACATTTTATATTATTTCTCGTTCATACATTTTAATTTTAGTAAATTTGAAGGTTTAAACACAATGAGTTCCATTTCGTTCCGCTCGTTTTTTTCGCCTCAATTTACTCTAGAATTTTGAAGGAAAGACCGAAACTTCAATTCTAAGAGCAAATTAGAATAAAACGAATGCCACATGATGATAAAATTTTTAATTTCTGAGTATGCAAAACATCCGAAGCGAAATAGAAGAAAAGTGAAAGGAATTTTATTTTAATACAGTTAGCCGAAAATTGATAGACAGAAAAATATTATTTCTTAAATCGAAATTTGTGATTTAATTTAGAATGAATTAATCGAAGTAACATAAAGTATTGTTAGGAATTTAAGTTATTTCAAAATTTTTATTTATTGATCCAAATTTTCAAAAGGATTAATAAAATTAAGAAATTTATTGAAATTATTTTAATCGTAATCCCTGAATTTTTATGCAAACCAACGTCACATGAGAAATTTTTTGTAGTATTATGTGTCTGTTACTCTGTTGTATTATTAAATTTTTTCGTATTGCGAGTTAGTGTCAAAGTATACTTTAACAGTAACTCGCAATTCGAAAGTTTTCGTAATAGTTCAAGAAAAGCACTCCAGATCGTTAATACCATGCGGGCAAGCAAAAGCCTGTAGGTAGAGTTGTGAATCAGACAAAAAAAAAAATCGATATTTTGAGTAGCAACAAATCTTTCTAAATCATCCCTTTATTATAAGTGAAAAAAAGTTTGACCTATCATCGGTGGTAATATCCTTCATTTGCATTTAATACATTTTACGAAAATCCCAAGATAAAATCAACTAAATACTAATTATTACCAAAAATGTAAATTACAAAATAATTTTAATTTTATTTCGAGAGTAGGTAATCTAGAAATCCAACTTTTTTTTATTTTTTTTTTTTGCTAACTCGTACATCATTGAACTCATTTCAAATTGTATATTCTGCTCGTATTTTCTTAAGGATTATCATTATCTTCATGACGACAGTAATACAAGATCATCGACCTTTCATTTTATTTTTATTTTTTATTTTTTGTGTGTTGTTTGAAACAAACAAAAGTATATATTGTCTATAAGATTATCGCACTGTGGTGTACAGTGATAGGATAAAGTTGCAAAACAAAAACGAAAATCCAATACATCCTGTTAATGAATATATTTAAATGCGACCATAAAATCACGAAAATCTTTTATAAATCCATTTTATGGTTCCAACCGAGTTGCCTTAAACATAAATATTCTTTTAAGTAACTATATGGCTTTTATATAAAAGAAAGTCATCTTTGACCTCGATAATAACCGTATACCAAAATACGTAATAAAAGCTCAAAAAAGCACAAAACATTTTTTTTTTGTTTTCCTTCTCATAAACTTAACATATTTCACTTTAGCAGTAACTACAAGAAAATATACTAAACAATTTTATTATAAATAGTTAATTTTTTTTTTTAACGAACTTTTGAATTTTGTTCGTTTTATACAGTGTATGCTTTATTATACTCGTATATGAAAAATGTTTATGAGTTTTCAATTTTTTTTGCATAAAAGTACATTTTAATGGCGAAACCAAAAAAAAAAAAAAAATAAACGCGATTATAAAATTAATTGCGATAAAATATTTTAACCTGATCATATTTTTAAATAATGTGCGACGTGCTCTTGGCTACATCGGTCTCATGTCATTTTTTTTTGTTTTTAACTAAACTAATTTTTAGGCAGATTTTTTTGTTGTTGAGGTTCGTGGAAAAATCCTCTTTTTCTACATTATACCTAACATAATATGATAAGCAAATATTTTCAAAACTAAAGAATTTTTTAATCATACTTTTTGTTTTTCTTTCTTTTCTTTTATTCTAGGTAAGTAAAAGAAAACTTTCTGCTTGTTCGTCAAAATTTTGTGAGTATAAAACTTTTTTTTTTTTTCACCAATTTAACAAGAATTTTTGTCGAAACGTTGAAATATATACTTACCTATATTTCTTGGAAAACAATAAAAAAAAAACAACAAAAGAAAATTGGGAAAAGTAAATATAATATAAAAGGAAATATTCTATTCAGCTTTTAACTTTTAATTTTTAGTTTTGTTTTGTAGATTTAAATCTCAGTGTTGCGTATAATTGCTTGAACAGCGAAATATAAAAATGTGAAACCTACCTGTTTCAAAGTTTGACCTACAAATAATTAATCGAGAAACTCTAAGATGAAATTTACCATTGGCATTTATCCAGAAATCCTGTTGCACATTAGATTGCTTAATTTATAATGTTCTACGTAAAACGATTTGTTCTGACGCTGTTAACTCTACGAATGACAATCAAATACAAACTTCCACCTTCTTATTTATAATTTTGAGCATTATTTGTATATGGCACAGTTTCACAAATGTATGCACGATATAGCCTATCCAGAAAAGGCTTTCAGCCCGTAAAAGTTTTTTCCGAAAATAATTGGTGCATTCTCTAAATTTCTATTGAGATTGAGTATTTTGCCAATCATTTTATGGAACCGCATGTGATTAAAATAAATTTTAAAACACCAAAACACCAAAGAAACTTTAAAATTTTAAGTCTCCAAAGCCATCAAATTTATGAATTCTACCTTTCGAAGATGTAACAAATTCTGGCAGCAAAGATTAATTAAGCTTTAAAGTTGTATATAAATATAAGCTTTTGGTAGGGTAATTTTTATTTGTTATATTTAAGGAAACTTATTATTTCTTGATCTTTCTGTAAGAAGGGTTCAAAAGTTCGCTTACCGTCTCCAGACTATCTTTACTTTATATTTTTAGGGCGTAGATTACGAATAAATAGGTTTCGCAACTAGAGGGTAGGAACTTCATCCCTTAAAAATGCGAAAATTACCCCCTAATTGAGGTTAGTCCTTTTTAAAGTAGTGTTCTGTTCTACCGAATTGTAATTTTTATTCATAAATTGAGTAAAGTTACTTACAAATAATTGTTAATCATAGTTTAACATATTTGTTGTTTATTCGGGGACTAATATCACTAACAAAAGTCACAATTATTTTGATCTTGTCACTTTCATAATGTGAAATTGAGTTTTATTTCAAATTGAAATTACGATTGTTTCGGATGTTACTCCTTTATCAAATTTCTAACAAACACTAACTATTTTTATTTTTTGTGCCTACGTGATTTGTGAATCTTCTTTCCCTTCTATTTTATTTTTCTTAACATTTATATAAGAAAGAGAGTGGTACTGTCCTTCTTTTTTATATACAGAAAAAATAAAAATAAAAAGAGAAGGATTTGTTGACTATCTGGTATGTGTGTGCGTGTGTGTATATGCAAAATTAAAATTTTTTTCCGGACGTACATGAGTTTGTATTGATGTCAGTGTAATTATGTTTCTCTGTAGTCAAGTGTTGTGCATATTTTGGAGTCGATTTTTAGTTCTACCGGTTTGTCCGATGTATAATTTGGGGCAATCATTACATATATTCTTATAGATTCCCGTGTCTATGGGTGTATTTATGTTATGTTGTTTGAGTCGATTCGCTGATTTGTGTTTTTTTAAATGCCATCGTGTATCCGTCTTTTTTAAAAACCTTTGTTATATTCTTGTTGAAGTTGTTATTATACTCTATAGTGATGTATTTCTCCGTTTATTCGTCTCATTTGTTTGTTCTTAGTTGAAGGCGAACCAGAGATGTGAACGTACCGATTTTAAACACCTACTCGCAAATAAGAAATTGGAAGATGTACATTTTAATATTATCATGTATTTAATGTTGGTAATTTTTAATTTCATGTAATGTAAATTTATCGTGTTCTTCTACTTATAATATCTATATCAACTTATTTTAAGAACAACAGCAAAATAGTGAAAAACATTTATCTTACATCTTACTTGTATCTCTGAGCAGAAGAGTAAAACGAAAAAAAAAAAAAAAAAAAACTTAAAACTATCGC
The DNA here is from genome assembly GCA_958295665.1 of Tipula vernalis. Lineage (NCBI taxonomy): Eukaryota > Metazoa > Arthropoda > Insecta > Diptera > Tipulidae > Tipula > Tipula vernalis. The sequence continues at coordinate 447,037,340 of OY282558.1, read as the reverse complement.
CTCGAGATAATTCATTCATCTTAACAAGAATATTCCTTAAATTTTTTTTTTTCATGTTTAAAATAAACGTAATATCTAAGAGTCAAAATAAGAAAGAATATTGTTTAAACTTAAAGTTTGTTTAAACTTTTTCCGTTGAAACTATTTTTTGTTCGTTTATTTTTAATACGAAACTATCAACAAGACGAAATGAAAAATAAAATTGAAACTTGTCAATTTAATTTACAACTAGATAGGTATATTCGTATAGTTTTTATCGCCCCCAAACGATATGAAAATGATATGATACAAGATTAGCTTTGTGGAATATTTACTTTTGTTTCCGTTTGACAGATAATTACAGTTTGTCGATATATGTAATATGTAGATTTTTTTTATTGTTGATATGCCATAAGTAAAGCGAATCAACCTGATGGCCACAAACCTAGTACTTAGGGACTGAACAAAGACTTTTTTTGTTGAATGAAGAGTTTTTCATGTATATACTTTTACAATGATTAAATAACATTTTGTTGCATTTTTCTTAGAGAAGTTTTCTTCATATACGTGCCAAAAATCCAAAAGTTTTATGCAAGAATCAAAAAAATCAAAGTTTGGGACATAAAGTATGCGGACGGTCGCACTTATCGAACTTCATCATAATCGGTTAAAAAATATCCAAGTTGGAAGGAAATGGCAATATTCCAAATTTCATCTTAAAATCGTTTCCGTTTCTATTTCCGACGCACATATCGAATATGATAAAAATCATTTCAAAATCCTGTTTGCATCGGACATTTCGAATTTTACCATAATAGGTTAAGAAGCAGCCAAGTTACCTCTAATATATCGGTTTAATGTCTCGACTTTTTGTCCCGAGTATTTGTCGAAGTTTTATATTATCACGTTCTCAAAAAGTTGATTGAGAAATTAAACAAATTTTTTCCTTGTCTGCGTTTATTTTGTATTGAAAAACTTAAATCACTTTATTATTATTGCTTTATTATCAGTATGCAGTGTTTAAGTAAAACTTTATAAAGCCTGTATTACACATTAGTTTATATAATAGTACATCAAACGAACGTACCAAAAATGATTGACAGCTTGACATTTCAATAATTCAATACTCCCAATAAATGAGAACTCGTCAAAAAAATATAATTTTGAGTTGTTTGAATTGAATACATTGCAAATCTTTTAAATCTTAATCGTCGAAATAGAGTCTCGTAGAGTTTTGAATCTATCCGAGGGTAGTGGTTTAGTGAAGATATCGGCCAATTGATCTTTAGTAAATTTGTATTGTACATAAATTTCTCCTTGTTTCAGTTTCTCTCTGATGAAGTGATATCGAATATCGATATGCTAGGTTCGTTTGTGGAACTCTGGATTATGAATCAATCGAATTGCACTTTGATTATCTATAAATAGTGTGGTGGGACCATTCACTTCTTCACCGATGTCTTTTAACAACTGACGTAACCAAATCACTTCTTTAATGCTGCACATCCAGCCATATATTCAGCCTCGGTCGTTGATAGTGCGACTGAATGTTGTCGTTGACTGTTCCATGTTATCGGTCCACCATTGAGCATGAAACCATATCCGGAGGTTGATCTTCGTGTATCGATGTCATTTGCATAGTCCGAGTCTGAATATCCAACAAGTTGTTCGGCATTGATTGAATGTTTGTTTCCTCGATTATTTGTGCCAATTAAATATTTAATTATTCTTTTTACTGCATTCCAATGGGCATCCGTGTGATTTGACAGCAATCTGTTGACAACTCCCACTGCAAAGGAGACGTCTGGTCGACTGACTATTGCGGCAAATATTAGACAACCGACGGCTTCTCGATACGGAAAAGATTTTTCTTTTGATTCTTGAATATTGTCTGTTGAATTGAGATGTATCTGTGGATCGGCCGGAATGCTTATAGGATTTGCTGTTTCAAGGTTAAATCGTATTATAATTTGATTTATATATTCTGTTTGATGAATAAAAATAGAACGTTTTTCACGATTTCGTTCAATTTTCAGTCCAACAAAATTATCCGGTTCGTTTATTTTAACCTCGAAGGTCGCTTGTAGATAATGAAGTACTATTTTCAGTGCCTCTTTGGTTTCAGCCATGACTAGTCCATCATCAACATATAGTATTAATAGTACTTTCACATTATTGAATTGTCCTCGATAGACACAATTATCAGCATTACTTTGTACGAAGCCGTAATTGCTCAAAAAACTGTGAAATGTTGTATTCCAACAGTGTGAAGCTTGTTTTAAGCCGTATAATGATTTTTTTAACTTACATACCATGTTCGAACTGATGTTCGTCCCGTCTGGTGGGGTCAAATAAATGTCTTCTTGCAAATTGCCGTACAGGAACGCTGTTTTTATATCGAACTGCATTATCTCAAATTTATTTCTTGCTGCAACGGAGAGAAGAATCCTAATTGAGTCAAAACGTGTTGTCGGTGCAAATGTTTCATTGTAGTCGATGTCCTGTTTTTGTGTATACCCTTTTGCACAAAGTCTTGATTTGTATCGAACAACATCTCCATTCGGATTTCTTTTAACTTTGAAAACCCATTTTGATCCAATAGTACTTCTACCGGGTGCTAATTTAACAACCTCCCATGTGTTGTTCTTTTCGACTGCATCTAATTCTTCCTGTATTGACTTCGTCCAATTTTTCGCTTCTGTACATGATTTCGCTTCCTCATACGTCTCAGGAATGTCAGCTTCAGCAAAATTCGCCTCGTAGTCGTATCGTGCAGGCATTCTGATTTTGTCGCGATTGCGTAACTTATTGTCAGCATTGACTTGACTATTTATTGACTGCTGTGTTGTTGCTTCTTGTTTCTCTAAATCGTCTTCTATGTCTTGAATTCCTTCAGTTCTATTATTTTCAGATTCAAGATTTTCTGTTTGGTTTTCGTGTTCATTTGATTGAGTACAACCATCATTAGTGTTGTCTTCTATTATTTGTATTTCAACCGTATTTCTTCTTGAAAAACGAATAGCTGCATGTTCGTTGAAAATAACGTTGCGAGAAACTTTGATTTTTCCGGATTCTTCATCATAAAGGCGATAATTCGTAGAATTTTCGTCGTAGCCAACAAACATTAGTTTCTTGCAGTTTGGATCCAGTTTTGTACGAAGCTCTTTTGGAATATGCATGTACGCATTGGTATGGGGTTGAATCGGGTGCTTGAGTGGTTGGAGTGCGATTTAGAATTATACACTGCTGTGTTGATAGCTTCACTCCACAAATTAATTGGAACATCCTTTGCATATATCATCGATCATGCACTCTCCACGATAGTTCTCATGTCTCGTTCCGCTCTCCCATTCTGTTCGGGTGTATAGAGAGCTGTTGTTTCCAAAGATATTCCATTTTTAGAGAGATACTCCTTGAAAATGTTGTTACAGTATTCGGTTCCGTTATCAACGTGTAAGACCTTTGGTGGCGACCCGAACTTGTTGCGTGAGTGATTGACAAAATCTTTGAAAGAGTCGAAAGCATCTGATTTATGTTTAATGAAGTAAACGACACGATAACCGGAGTTGTCATCTTTGAAAATAATGAAATATCTCATTCCACTGACTGATGGTTGAGACATGGGACCACATATGTCACTGTGTATAAACTCGCCGGGTTTGGTTTTTCTGTTTACTACTGTTTTAAATGGTAACTTGTGACCTTTTCCATAGACACATGCTTCACAGAAAAATTTGTTGATGTTGTCAATACTGACATTCTTAATGTCTCCCTTGGTTACCATTTCTTTTATCGCTTGCTTGTTAATATGTCCAAGTCTCTCGTGCCATAATTTTATATCTACGCTGGTCGTTGCATTCGCTTCAGAGACAGTGATTGTTCGAAATAACAATCGGTAAATATTGTTTGATTCTCGAATTGCGCAGGCTACTATATTTCAGCATGGTTGTCTTCTTTGATAATCTTCATGCCTTTCGCCGTTATTACACCTTCGGAGAACAAATTTTTTTTGAGATCCGGTACGTATAACACATTTGTTATTGTTCATTCGTGCCACTTTTCTCCGATAAGTTTTTGAATTTTTACGGTACCTTTTCCTTTGACAACTAGAGCTTGATTATTTCCAAGTTTTACTGATGCGTGATCATCCATGGTTCCAAAAATTGAAAAATATTCACGTTTATATGTCATATGCGCGGATGCGCCACTATCCATTATCCAATAATCGTCGTCAATCGTGGATGTTAGTAACAAGCTATCTTCAACAATCGAAAAAGCTGTGACATTTGATTGTGAATGTTTATTTTCTTGCGAATCATCATATTTCTTTTCTCCTCGATTTTTCTTTGGAGCCTGACATTGACTATCGAAATGTCCTTTCTTTTGGCAATTATAGCATGTTACTCGAGGTCGATTACTTTTGCTTCGATTGAATTCCGTTGAATTGATGAACTACTGCATCCTGCCTTGGTTACTAGCAATGCCGAGTCTGATTCTTCATATAACATTAGACTGGCTTCTTCGTCCAGTGCTCTAAGGTTAGCTATCGTTTGCTTTGCCTCATCCATCGATATCCAAGCTTGTCTTAAATTTCTGTACTTTTGAGGCAAGCTTCCGAGTATTTTTGTGATAATCGCTACATGACTGACTTCTTCTCCTGTTTCTTTAATTTGCCAAATTTTCTACCTTTGCGATGTGCTGGGAAATGGTGTCTCTTGAAATCATTTTATATTAATGGAATCGCTCATGCATTAACATTTTGTTCATTTCCGTCTTTTGTTCGTAAATGGAATCTAACTTGATGATTATCTCACTTGACGACTTGCAATTTTCCACCAACTTGATTTGATCAAGAGCCATTGTGGAGGTTAAGGTGAACATGGCGTTCGCGTCATCCTTAATCCATTTTTTGTGTTCCTGTATTATTGTTTTATCTGGCTTTACTTCGTCACCATTCACAATATCTTGTAGTCCTTTTGCTCGCAATGCACACCTAATTTGAAACTTTCATTGTCGATAATTTCTTCCGTCAAACTTATTAATATTCACAACATCTATTTTGTCCGCCATATTTGCTAGATACAACGCTAATCGTAATGCGTTTGTTCAATATAAAATTAATGACTGCACTTTTCTTTTCGTCGTAGAAAGTATTCTTCGATGCCTTTTTTTTATATTTTTGCAATTACAGATATTCGCTTACAATGCGATACCTGGGACCATAACCTATTAATATTCAAAATTGTGATTTCACAAGATGTACCACGATAAAAATCTCCACAATAAAAAATACGTCTGACTTATATGAAGAACTAAACGGAAGTAAGTTTTTTTATTATCTCAAAAATATTTCAGTATGCAGTGTTTAAGTATAACTTTATAAAGCCTGTATTACACATTAGTTTATATAATAGTACATCGAACGAACGTACCAAAAATGATTGACAGTTTGACATTTCAATAATTCAATACCTACCACAAATTTTCTGTAGTTTTAAAAATGTTGATAATAGTTCCATCTATATTAAAATAGCTCAACTTGTATTTACAATTTTATTTTAACATTTACATACAATGGCGCCACTTGCACTTCCACTAAACTCATTTAAAAGAGATAAACTTCAAAATATTTAGAGATTAGTTCACTAATCGCGCTTAGTCATAATCTCGAAATTAACAGCGATTATTTAATCTTGAACTTGACACACATAAGCTAATCTCGCAAAATTTACTAATCGCGCTTGGCTAATCCCTGGTCTGTCAGTGGTATACTGGAGTGTAGCTAATCGTGCACTACACTAGTCTTTTGGTATAAGAATCACAACACAGTTGCAATACAAACTGTTCAGTTTTTTTGTGGACCCTGTTTTTTGGGGACCGCTTTTAGAGCATCGGTTTGTGTGGGACCTATTCCTTGTAGGACACATTTCTTGTGGGACCTGTTTCTTGTGTGAGCTGTTTATAAAAGGGCATTTTTTGACGGACCTGTTTCTTGTGGCACCTGTTTTTTGACGAACCTATTTTGGAAACACCTATTTTTAGATAGATGGAGTCTTGAATTTTTGAAGTATGTAAAAGAAAGGAAATCTTTAACTATGAGAAGTCAATGTATTTATTGAAGTAACGAAAATTCTATCAAGCGCAATCGCTTTCAGAATCCACTGAAAGGTTTTGGCTTTTATGTTGTGGGTGTTTTATGTATTGCTTTGAAAGTTTGTATATAGATTCAGTTTATTATTTTTATTTTATGTAATGAACAAGAAGAAAAACAGGTTCATAGCCCTAAAAAACCAATTCCTCGAAACAGTCACTTACCTGTTTCTTTCAGTACTTGTCGGAGTACTAATTTAATTTGCGATCCTTGCGCCAATTATAAGAAGAAAAATTGGACAGTAATATTTTATTCCAACAGTGATTCTGTCGAGTGTACTGAATTACATGAAGCAAGAAATCATTAAACGCGGCTTAAAAATTCGCACCGGTACAGTAGACAAAAAAGGAACACAGTGTGAAAAACAAGGTGATTTTTCTCGTGTTAAAGTTCTCGTATTTTGTGTTATTATTTATATCTCGATAATGGCTAAAGCTAAACAGCCGTTTATAGGCTGAAGTGGTGGCGTTTTAGAAATACTGTACGTTGCATTAATGAGACAACAATCGTTACACGCGGCTCGACAAACCAAAAAAAAAATATTGCCACCGTTAAAGAATAGAAAATAGGAAAAACTGAAACAAATGTTGGTTTTCTCCAAATAGCGGTGATTGCCATCTTTAAGTGTTATCAATACAGTTAGTAATAATAAGGCGTGATAAGATGTGGCCTTTACTTGTGTTTATTTCTTTACTTGTTAAACACAATAAAGTTTGTAAACCTTTCCAGTTAATTATGTAATTGTCGATTGCCTTCCGTTTCTTTGACAACCTTATTGAACAAAGTGAAAAATTTACTGATAATCAAATATTCCAGTAATGATGTGAAGCAAAATTTAAATTATACTTTTTTAACTTCTTGCATATTTTGTCGCATTGTAATCCAGCGCCATTTGCTTTTTGAAGTATGTAGTGTGAGAAATCCTGATGAGAAATGGAGCGATGAGAAATGTTTAAATTGTTTTATAAAATAAATATTCTGTTGTTTGCTCTCGAAAGAGCATTTTGATCACTAAGCAATTTGATACCATTTAAATTATGCTCGTGCCATCACAAACATCGTTCAAATCGAACTAAACTTTTGAAAGAAAATCATTACGAGCGATGAAGCGTACTTTTGTCTCAACGGCACTTTCGGAACTAAAAACCCCCGAATGGATAGATAGTGGAAAATAAAAAGCGTGATTTTTGAAGAAATTTGAAACCATTTTTCTTTAATATTGGTGGAAGTTAACCTCTTAATTTGCATGAACTTCGAGTCCAGGTGTTTGAATTCAACATTTATTAAACATTTTATATGATGTTGAGGGTGAAATAAAATGATGTGATTAGTTTTTTATTCATAGGTCGTTTTCAAGGTCATTTAAAGGTTAATGTTGTTTTTTTAATTTATTTGCACATATTTTTTCAAAAGAATTTGGATAACTCAAGAAACAAGATTATTTTTGTGTCTGAAAAGTTTTTTATGTTCAACCTTTACTTTTTAAGAAATTTGATCTTTTATTAGGGTTCAACATCTTAAATAAAGACACAAATATTTACATACCTGGTGATTGTAAACAAATCGTTTCATTTATTTTTCGAAACGTTACCTAACACAGCAAAACTCTAAAGGTGGTTCTAAATTTGAATTTTTCGTTGTCGACCCAACATTGCCTAGCGTAAAAGCAACCTTTCAACCTCTAAGTTTACGTAAAGTTTTTTTTTTTTTTGATATTTCACTACATTCTTTCGCAATTTGAACAATAAGAACCTTCATCCAAATCAGTTGGTTACTGATCATATGTTCTCGCTACAGATTCTATATTTAAAGAATAATTTCGTAAGAAAAACAATTTTCTCATTAATATTTTTGATTTATTACAATAAAATCTTGTGGTTAACGATTCTGTTCTATCTTATAAAAACATTGATTTATTATTTTTGTTTTTGATGAATCATACAAAAAAAATTTGTAAAGTTAATTTTTCTTAGGAATGGATACACTACATGTAGGTACCTCTGTGTTGCTGTAAAACTAAATTCGATAAAATGTATTTCGATGAACGAGCCATGTTCTATACTAACCACTGTAGACGATTATCTTCTACATTTTATTTCGCTCGAAGAAACCAAAATTTTAAATCGTAAATAAGTGGAAAATATTTTTTTGTTTGTTACTTTTTTGTATAGAGTCGTAGTCGAAGTTATTCTATAAATTACTGTAATTGTATTTTATTGTAGTTTTCCATTTTCTTCTCTCCTTCCAAATTATAATCCTTTAGATTTTCTAGGAAATGAGTTTCAGAAATGAATTTCAAAAAAATAAAATATTGCTACAAAAACGAGATTGTTAAAGCTGTTTAAATACGTAACATTCTAGTTTAAGTAGAATTTTTCTCGATTTGGTTGGATGATAAAATATATTTTTCGTCTTACCGAGCATTACAAGTTTTAAGAATTGACCTGAAAATTCATCAAACAATGCAATATATATTTGCAAAAAAAAAAATCTATAAATTGTCAGAATCAAGAAAGAAAATGTCAGTGGTTTTCGTATCATGTGTCTTACCTTTTTTTTTGCTTAGGGTAGCTATACTTTAAAGCAACTCTACTATGTATACAGTAATCACAATAATAATAAAATTGCTGAACGAAAAAAAAAAAAAAATTTATTGGAAAATCTTCAGTCGTTCAACTATGTATACCTATGTAACACTCGTACATAAAGAATATGTTAGTTTTTTGTCGATTTTTTATATTTTTATTCAATACTTCAATTTACACGATAATCCAATTTTCCTCAATTCGATTTTTTTTGTTGTATCCATCCATTTTTCCAGATGAATTACGTTATTAAATGAGAGCACACAAAAATTTAATATTTCCCATTGAATCCACAGTCGATCTTGTTTATGAAATTCATAATTACAGTTCTTAAGACAAAACAATTTTTTGTATGTTATGAAATAATAAAACTGTATTACTCGATTAAACAAAACAAGAGCTTTCCACGATATTTTCTGTGAAAGAGCTTTTAATTGGTATTTATTTTAAGTCTCAAAAAGAAAAGTTGTTTTGAATTTCTTGAAAATGTTTTATAATTTCCATTCCATCACAAAGAGTATTTTGTGTTTGGTACGTCTAGGTAATCGACAAAGCTTTTCAAAAGCGAATCAATTATGTGTTGATGAAAATGTTGGGGATAATAATTATTGTGAAATTTATATTAAAATGCAACAACAGCTTTTAATGTAATTTAGGAAAAGAAAATTTAAGTGGAGTTTTACAATAATTGCAAATTCATGCGCATTTTAATCGATCAACTTTTGAACTCAAAACTTCTACTTCTTCGTTTAAAGCGCAATTTGTGATGAAGAATATTACCTGCGGTACTCACGAAGAATGACAAATACATATGTAATGTATATTATCTATATGTAAGTTTATCTGTTTGTCCCATGTATATAGACTATAGTGGTTTTCTAGGATATTTGACATGCTTCTCTGTATGTTAAATCACTTTTGATGCAAGGTAATAAATGAGATTGAGAAAAAATGCACATTACCTCGCCAAAGAACAATTAGTCGACACGAATATCTTCCCGAGAATTATTGCTTCTTCAACTAATGATGTGGCGCTATTTTCGTAAGTTATCATCAATTTATCAGTTTGATTTGATTTTTTGTGAAGAATGTACATACATGTACAATACGATCAGAAATGCTTAAATTGTTTTATGAAAATAAATCTTCGGTTATTTGCATTCAAATCATTTGGATCAAAATATCGTTGTCTAAAAGCGCCGGTTGCGAGAACACTGAAACGTCAACAGAATGATGCCACATTTTGCCATCTTATGTGATTTTGTTTGGGGGCTGTTTGAAAAGTAAGGTGTAAATCAACCGCCCACAGTCCATTGCCGATCTGAAATTGGTAACATTTCGACCGAAACACTGCAGCACTTCATGAAAAGTGCTGTACCTAAAACCGTTTCTATCAATTGTAATTTTGATAAATTTTCTTTTAGTTACTGAGTTACTCCACAACCAAATCGTTCACTTAATTATGGTTGATGCACTTATTGCTGGAAATTCGGTTTGGCATGGTTTGTGATTGTCGATTGGATTAGAGCTTTCGGATGCTGGAGCACCTCGAATTCCCAACAATGAAAATCCCGACAAAGAAAATGTCGAAAACACAAAGTAAAGTGTCAGAAGACCCCACTAGTTTTTTTGTTAACTACGATCAACTACAATTCGATAACAAAAGGTTGCTGCGAGTTTTTTATATTAGTGTGTGAATAATTATTAACAAACACAAATTTTTTAAATACGTACTAATTTGTCAGAATGTTGGAATTTTAATAAATTGTCGAAGCGGAGATTTGGGTGGCAGCCCCCATCCTCTAAGGTATACAAGGAATTAAAACAAACTTTCAAAAATTTGTTATAATTAAAAAACTTAATTTTTTGGGTGCCCCATTAAAAATGGTATGTACATAAATTACTTTATGTAACTGTAAGACTGCAATTCAAAATACGAACAAATTTCCTCAAAGGTAAGTTGGGTTTCCATCCCAATGAATTATAAACTTGGGTACCGTCAACGAAATCAGTTTTTTAGACTCAGTTTTTGGCTCATAATATTTAAAAACTGATGGATCTTCCTCGTTGTCACTCCCACTCTACATACAATTTCCGGTTGTAGCGTAATGTTCAAAGGGCAGTGAAATGACTAATTTTTTGTTTGTTGACGTACGAGCCTAAGATGAAGAAATATCAAACGTTTTCTGTAATTGCGCTAAAAATTGCATTTCTTTTTGTATCTGAGCTTTTGATTTTCTTCTTGTTTTTGTTAATTGCACATCAACCTGGCCTTGAATTTTTTTTGCAATACATTCTTCTACAGAATTAGTTTTTAAGCTTCTATATATATAACATTATAAGCAAAACAACCATTTTAGTTGGCAATCCGTCGCTCATAACCAAACAAATTTCCCACAGTTCCTTGTGTCTACCATTTAATTTTCCGGTTATTTATTGTATTTTAATAATTTATAACGGCTTCGCTAATCGAATTTAAAATATTTGTAGCTGAAATTGCTTTCGATAATCCACAAAAAGGTCAAGTTTCGTAAACAACTGAGTTTTAGTGAATAATTCCTTTAAATAAATGGTTCAGAATAGGGATTTAGTTTGCAAAATTGAATTAAAGATAATTTAATTCAAAATCAAAACGACGGATTCAAATATTACAGCGTTCATTGTTGAAAAAAGTTCATATTTAAGACGCTTTCTAAAACTAATGGTGGTATGAACGTCAATTATATATTCATGATAATATTTTCTGAGATATTATACCATATGTAGGTAAACAACAATTACAATTTTTTTCAAAGTTTGTTTTAGACTCAAAAGTTCACTTTAAGCGCTACCCTTAAACACCAACTTTTTTAATTTTTTTTTTTAATATCATGTTTTAATTTTATGATTTTTATATTTTGATTATGAAACATGATTTTTTGTTGTTGGTTTGTTGAAATGTTCGTTTTGAATTTTCTCCAATGCACAAATTTTTATTTTTTATTTTTATCTTTTTTATCATTTAGTTAGACATACAAAAAATCGTTTTGGTGATCTTATTTCGTATTCTTGCAAAATACGTTAAAGTATGTTGATCTAGTCATTTTTGGTATCAAAAATAATTTTTAATGATGTTCAATTTTCTGAAAACCTTTTTTTTTACGACCAACGTTATAAAGTAGCCGTTAAAACAAGGAAAAATACGTTGGTATGAGTCATGTATCTCATTAGATCCACCACCTCTGATTTCCTTTACCGATATTGATTTAAACAAAACCAAAACACAAAAATTTAAGTCCATTTTATGCTGATTGCTGACTACATTGCTGAAGTCACATACCATAGAATAAATTATGAAACTTTTACAAGTAGATCTAGGACTTGGTCGATCTTTTAAGTATGCTTGCACAATCGGTTCAGTCAATCGTCCAATTATTATTGGAGCAGATTTCTTAATGAAATTTCATTTGTTAATTGATCTAACCCAAAAACGTTTCGTCGATACAGATACCAAAAACGAACGTTTCATGCCTAATGGCAGTTGTGGATACACCGACATTGAAATTTCAGCATAGACGGTAACTGATGAATTTTCAAAAATGTTCTCGGAATATCCATCTTCGCTTACACGGCCAGGTTATACCGTTCCCGTGAAGCATACTTGTAGTTCACTACATACATACAAAAGGAGACTTGCCTTTTTGAAAGGCCTCGTCAATTGTTTGATGATAAATAAAAAATACCAAAACAGAACTTCAGTATACATTATATTGGATTTAGGTCCAAATCATTAAATCTGGTAAAAAAAAAATGGTTGAAACCCATGTGGCGATTATCGTAACTCGATCGTAAAGTCGATTCAGTGCGTGCCTAGCATCATACACCTTTATCAAAGGAATAAGTGCATAAAACGGCGATATCTACTCTATATGAATTCTACGAGTTTCTACGAATGCCATTCGGATTACGAAACACATCCCAGATGTTTCAAAGATTTATCAATAATATTTTGAATGATTTTGATTTCATATGTCCTTACATCGAGGACTTGTTGAGTTTGCGATATCAAAATAACTCAATCAAAGTGTGAATTTGCTAAACAAACGCTTAATTTTCTCTCCCATCGAGGAAGCCAAGCGATTAGCACATCCTAAAAATAACGCTCAACTCTGTATAATTATAGACAGAGATAGCTGTTGGTGCGGTTCTTGAACAATTTAATCAGGAAACTAATAGTTGGGAACCTCGGAGTTTTTTTTTCAAAAAATCTTGAACCTGCTGAAACTCGATAAGCCGCATTTAATAGGGAGTTTCTTGCGATTAACGTGGCGATCAAACACTTTCGACATTATGTCGAAGAAAGAATTTTTTTGTATTTCCAAATCATAAACCGTTAATCACAGCAATAGCATCTAAATGTGATAGAAGTCCAGTTTCACTCGGTGCCCTAAAGTGTTTTCATTGAAAGATTGCACCGCCGTAACAATAGTTAAACCTTTTTTTCCAGAATTTGTTTCTCGTTTCGGTTGCCCATTAATAATAATGAGCGACCAAGGTGTACAAATTGAACCACACTTATTCGAGGAATTATAAAATCTTGATGATTTAAAATTGGCCATTCACCCGCAGATTTACTTTACGAACAAGCATTAAGGGTGCCTCTTGTACTGTTTGTCAAGTGTGAAAGTCCATTTGAAGGGACTCGCCTACTTAAACGAATTTCACAAGAAAACGAATCAAGATCTTATGCTGATTTTTTAGTATGTCCAAGAGAATTAAATGAAAAGGTAAAAAATAAGAAAACATCCATATCGGAGAAAATTCAAAAAGAACATTTCGGCGGCCATTTTGAAAAGTAAGAAATGGAAGATAGCGCCCTGTTTTATAATGATTTTGTAATCCCTTTGCATTTATCATTAAAATGAACCCAATTTTATAATTGTCGCATAAATAGTTTTCTCTTCTGCTAATACAACACCATGTGTGCAAGAAATTTTTAAATATTTTGTACCCAGTAACTTAAAAAAAAACAACAACAGCAAAAAAAATCATGTTTCATCTTTTTTTTGTTTACTGCTACATAGCCGAAATATGAAAATCATAAAATTAAAACATGACTTTCGTTCCCATATAAAAGAACTTGTGATTTAATTAATTTGAGTTCCCGATTTTCTCGTGATCCTTTTTTTTTCGACACCTCTGTCTGAAGAGTTCTGTTGGCGTAATTCTACTATTCTTGTGAACTTAATTAAATTCGATTTCATCAGCATTTTGCTACATAATGCGCTTCTTTAAAATGGCTAATCCAATTAGTACAGCTTAAAGACCAAACATAAAATTGTAAAAGTACTCTAATACAAAGGAAATTTTGATTCAGCATTCTAAAAAAAATAAAACTTTCATTCAGATTATAATAAATTCCACTTCAATTAGTTTATCTGCTCTCGTATCAGTTTTCCGTTGACATTAATCATTCTCATACACAACAACATTGACATGTATTTCAATTAAACATCAAGAAATAAATAAAACTCCACAAACAATTTATGATCCCTCTTTCTTTTTTTAGCCCCCTTTGAACAAGTTCCACTTTCAAAAAAAAAATATTTTGTCTTGTTTATACGGTAACACACAGCAAGAATCGAACAAGAAAACATAAAAAAGTTGCTGGTTTATTCGTCGAATATTCAAACGACAACGAGAAATAAGTTTGAAATTATGTACATGACAAAATAGAAACGAATATGTGTACATGATGTTAATGCCTATGTGTTGTTTATGTATACCTATATAAAATGAGCTGTAGTCGAACTGTGACGCGCAAACTATACGTGATTATAAACTGGCACAGTTTAAAAGAAGTTCATGTCAAGGATGATTGAAATATATTTTTCAGGGCTTCTTATTGCCGATCGCTGAGTTAAAGAAGTTTTGTTTGTTTTTTTTTTACTCTCTTGTTTGCTTGGTTTATAAAACAACAACAAAACCAATGTATGTATGAAAATGTGAAATGAGAATGGTAACATGCCTGTCAGCATCGCATGAATTTCAAACATTATAATTTCCAAGTAAAAATTTGTTAAATTTTATTTATAAATTTTCCATTTTGTTTTATTTCTGGTTGTTAAGGGTTTCCTCTGTACAAAAAATATAAAAATTCCTCGGATTTTCCCATGTTTCATGTATGTACGTACATATTATGAAACTTATATGATTTTAAAGTAGAAATATGTGGCACATAGATATTGTTTGTAGGGTGTGCGTGTATCCATCTATCTACATATTTGTGTATTGTTTGTGTGGTTTGATTTAATAAAATCCTTTTTGTTTAACTGTGGATTAAATTCGATACTTGACGGTTTATAGTTGTGCAGTAGATTTGTTAGAATCGTATAGATTTTGTCGTTGCTGTGCTAATTCACATATATGTACAGTGTTTGTCATGCTTAAAATATTCTCTATGTTTTGTTATTGTTGCGAAAAGCATAAATATTAAAACCAGAAGTATAAAATAATATTGCGTGATTATTTAATTTTCCGTGTAGGAAAAAGGTAGCAAAAGAAAAGAAATTGGTCGTTAAATTTTCTAGAAAATATGTAAATCAAAACACAATTTGGTTTTTAATAACTCTTAGGAATAACGAATATTATATTACAAACATATACCAGACAGCGGCAATAACAATAAGTTTGCTGAAATTTGATATTCTGCGAATTTATATTTATATAGAAAATCGTTCAGAGATTAATTAAAAATAAAAATAAAGTTTGAATGTTTTACCCACCGAGGTACAGCTTAAGAGCTTTCCGCAAAAGATAAAAAAAATATCCGCAACTTTATCTTTATATATGTGGATATATAGATGCACAGTAAAACGATTTTTCTTTCTTGCTTAATGCTAAGCAAACATTTTTACCTTAGCTGTTTACAAAAAAGCTTAATTAAGCTTTTTGTATCATTTTTATAAAATGCAGATTTTTTTACAAGATTAAAGATGTGCATATTTTTTCAAACTGGACCTTCAAATCACGTATCAAATGTCTTTAACATATCGCCTAGGGGGGCTCCCCACCCTATCTATTTTCTTGGTGAAAAGTAACAAAAGAAAAAGAAAATAAATGGACTGAGGCTGACAATTTAATAGCCTACGTCAAAATACTTAACAAAAGTTTTTTTTTTTTTTTTTTTTTTATTGCAAACCCAGGTTAAAGTGTTTTCCTTTAAATGCATTAAACTTTGGCCTATACTACTTACTATACCTTCGATATTTTCACACGGAGTAAATAACCATAAAATTGTATTCATGTTATAGCAGCATTTCACATAAATAATTCATAACATTTTATAAAGTGTTTCTTCCCTAATGGAATCTAGAAGACATAAAAGCACATTGCTTTGTGTACGGTTTGAGTCAGATCTAATAATGTACAGCTTAATTTTATTTAAATAAATAAATACATTTTTCTTTTAGTTTTGGAAAAGTTTTTTCTTTTTTTTTAATTTTTTTGCAAATAAATAATGTTTTATGTAAACTTTCTCTTCCCTAGTTTTATATTATGTATGTGTATGTACATAATAAATAAATAACTAAATATTTTTTTTTATTATATTTATCTGTTTCCATGTTACTCGATTTTACATATTTTCATTTTTATTTTAATTTTGTCGAACTTTCCATAAATTTTAAATAAATAAAGTTTCTTCCAGTTTTATTTGTAATACGTACATATTTTGGTATTTTCTTGGGTAAGGAGGGAAATTTATGTTTTTCATATTGAAAATGTAATTTCCGTAAGCATAGTTTTCAGATACATTAAGAATTGATATTGTAATATTATTGGGTATTTGTTTGTGTGTGTGTGCGTATTAATACATGTTACATATTAAAATAATGAACATTATGGTTGACTAAGGATTTTTGTATATATAGCAAATGAAAAATCGTTTTGACAACAATAAAAACTGGTTACGGGTGTCGTTTTAGGTTTCTAAATTAACTGTGCTGTGACCATAGAAAATAAAAATGTCGACATTGTTTTATTTTAAACAGATTTGGTTGTACAAATCACAATCAAGGTAACATTATAATGTACAGACAACGTGTAGATAGCTGTGTAAAGTGATGCAAATTTTCAAACTTTCAGTTTATAAAGTGTCGAATGTCGAAAGAATCCGTTTGGCACAAAAATTATTTCTTAGAATATGGTTTGGATTAGATTTGGATAGCCAAAGATTCGAAGTTGAAAAAAAAAATAAACAGAGAAAAGTCCCAAGCAATCGACTAAAAAAATAAAAATAAAAATTAGGAGTGGTCAACAGACGAATTTAGAGAAACTTATTAAGCAAATTTCTTACAAATTTAAATTTTTTTCCTAATTTTTCTTTTCTTTTTTCGGAACGTTTTCTTTTAACAGCTTTTCTGTAAATTTTATAGTTTTTAGATATTGCAAAATAAATTTTCTAGGCCATGATAATTGTCAGTGCCGATTTTCCATTTCTGATAAAAACTTAAATTTGAAGTTTCAGTTCGATTTATTATAAATCATCTGGGCTATAGGGAGGACTCAGCCAGACCGATAGACACCACTTCGAAATTCACTTTCCTTGACTCAGCGAATGTCAAATTGAATAAATTCCCCTAAAATCTAAGGGTCAACAATTTCCATGATTACTAACGTAAAAGGAAGTGAAAAAGCCGAGTGTGTAAGAAAAAAAAGTTTGGCTAAACTATTATAGAAATTCGAATAATCGAATAGTCAAAACCGTTCAATTTTTTCGAATAATTCGATATTCGGGTATTCGAATGGGAAACCCTAAATACGTTGCGTTAAATCTGTAGCAATTAAAAGTTTGTGATATAATTTATAATAATCAAAATCAAAAATGCAAAAATTAAACCTGATTTTTCGGAGAAATAGGGAAAGTTTAACCAATAAACATCATAATACCCATAAAAATGTTGAAAAAATTTCATGATGCTAAAAATACAAATTTTGAATATTTTTAATCAGGAAACGATGAAAAATGAAAAGCATCGTATATTCCTTAATGATCTATTTAGAACCATCCAAGATACATTATGTGTTCAATAATGTACAAGCGGAACTGACCTACAATTTTCTCGGTTTCAGGACTAGTATTCATTTTTTCCAGTGAGCACAAATTAGGTTCTAACTTAAGAAATTTAAGAAGTTTGATTCCTAAATTCGAAAGTTTCCCGTCTACTTTTACCCATAACACAATCTTTTTTGCATCCATCCCTTGTGGTATTCGAGCCTGGTACCAACCAATATTCAGTATTGTAGTACACTGTACCGTTTATCGTTGTACCGTTTGCCTCACTTTACGACCAAAATCCGTGTTAAGGTTTAATGTTTGCATTTTATACCGTCTTTTAGGCGCAATTTAATTCTCGGTCTACAATGAATACTAATTAACACTAATTCGACTCAAATGGTATTAAAAAATTCGCCTTCTTTAATTCGAAAGTTACACTGCAGCTACCAGCATTTTTATCGATCAAATGATTAAGTAACAAGTTCAATGTTCCTTAAAACTGCAACATTTACTTCGGTCTAAAAAGACCAAAGTATTGAAATCCTGTCAAAAATGATCAAAGATTTGGTTCGTCCAAAACCACTTTTCTCGACGTTTTGAAAGTCCCTGAGTCTAAAAAAGCAACAAAAAAAAAATGTCCGTCCGTCTGTCTGGATGTCTGTCTGTACCCGTGGTATCTCGAGAACGGCTTGTTCGATTTAGAATTTTCTTTGCTAAACTGTTTCTATGGTCAAGGCCGAAATTTGGAAAGCTTTTGGATCCTGAGCGAATTGACCCAAAATACCTGGTTATAGAAATATTTACCAATTTTTTAAATATGTTGGTTTGAATATTGAGTTGCGTATTGAGTTTGGCGTTGAGTTGAAGGTTAAGTTAGAGGTCAATTTGCGGGTTCAGTTGAAGTTGAGTTGGGGTTGGATATACAAATATTTACGAATTTTTTATATATGCTGGTTTGAGGAGGGAGTTTGCCGTAAAGTTTGCGGTTTAGTTGAGGGTTAAGTTGGGTTCCGTTTGCGAGTTGAATTAGGGTTGAGTTTCGGTTTAGTTGGGGTTGGATTAGGGTTTAGTGAGCAGTTGAGGAAATCGACGGGACCAAAAACGTTGTCCGTTAAACTGAGGATTTGTGATTTTTTTTTTTATAAAAATTTTAATGGGATTCTATATCTTATCCGATTTTGATGAAATCCAGCATTTCCAATGGAAATTGGATATTTAAATGATTTTTAGACGAAGTTCTGGAATGTGACCAAGTAGGATGGAACTTGGCTATTCTTTAATTGATTATGATGAAATTTGACAATTTCGTTGAAAATGAGATTCGAAAATGATTCTTGAATAAAGTTCTGGAATATGGCCAATTAGGACAGAACTTGGCTATTTCTTAACGGATTTGAGTGAAATTTGACATCTGCCTTGGAAATGAGATTCTAAAGTGATTTTTCGATATAGTTGGCCCTGACTTTTGAGTCAGTGGGTCTTGTTTATTTCTCATTTTTATTTGTCGTTAAATAATTTTACAAAAATTGTATTTTTTATTATATTGTGCAAAATAGTTATAATGGAAAATTAGCCATAACTTAGAGTGTTCTTAACAAATCGAAATAAGGCCTCTTAATACAATATATACTTCCAGGGATTGGAATAATGAGGGAGATATTTAATCCGAATTAGAGGTTATATGAGCCACTATGCTGCAATCTTACCTGAATATAGGATAAAACATCCCTAAATGCTGGTACCCAGCCCTAAGTTTAGCCTACCCTTCGACGCAGTGCTTACTGGTGTCGAACGGAAGGCTTCCGCTTTGCAGCAATTCGAAGCAGAAAATTTTCGTTTTTATGTTAAATTTTGCTGTTTGCTTCTTTTGGAATATACTCCATTGTAAATGAGCTTTTGCTCAAAATAGAGTATGCCAAAAGCTGTTTAAATTAATCAGTAAATAAATAAATAAATAAAAATAAATAAATAAATAGTTCTAGAATATAGCAAAGTAAAATGGAACTTAGCTATTTCTTAACCGATTATGATGAAATTTGACATATGCGATGGAAATTTGGTTCTAAATTGAGTTTTAGATCTAAAAATCAATTTAGAATTCCAAATCCACCACACATGTCAAATTTCATTTATTTATTTATTTTGGCCATATTCTAGAATTTTATCCAAAAATCATTTAAGAATCACATTTCAATGATATATATCAAATTTCACTAAAACCCGAAAAATGCAGAAATATGTGTCCGTGTCAGCTTATCTAAGGAAGGTTTTCATTGGGAAACTTCAGTTGCATGGGACTTCAAAGTTTGTCCGTTGAAGTGAGGTTTCCGCTAAATTGAGTGTCCATTGAAATTAGGTTTCACTGTGTTTAAAAGTGAGTATTGATATATATGAACAGTATACATATGTACAGTATATTTGTATGATATTTAAACTAATGCACACGCATTGAACGATTTGAACCAAACTTGACACAAATTTTGTTTAAGACTTAAGAAAGGTCAATGTTAATATCTCAAACATTCATCTCCTCCTTGAGAGATAATAATCAGGTCTAAAGTTACTACAGAAGAATTTCTAAAACTTCAAAGATGAATTTTTGATGATGGTGTGATGGTATGATGGTATGATGTTATGATGGTATAATGGTATGATGGTTTGTATGTAAGAATTGTGTGATGGTGATGGTATTGTTGACGATATTAGTGATGGTGGTATGATGAGGATGATGGTGTGATGGTATGATGGTATGATGCTATGATGGTATGATGGTATGGTGGTATGATGGTACGATGGTATGATGGTGATTGTATGATGATATAATGGTATGTGGTATGATGGTATGAGTTGAGCAGAGGGTTGAGATTTGGTTCGAGCTAAGTTGATTTGAAGTTAAGTTAGGCTTTAGTTAGACTGCATTTGGGTTAAGTTAGCTGTTCGGTTGGGGAATTATTTAAAAGTTGATTAGGAGTAAAGTTAAGGGTTAATTTGAAAGTTGATTTGTGGTTGATTTGATGATTGATTTGAGGGTTTGGTTGGCAGTTAATTTGGTGATTGTGGTTAGAATTATGTTGCGATTGAGATAGAGGTTGATTTATATATTTAGTTGAAGGCTGAGCAGAAGATTGACTTAAGAGATTTATTTCGGGATTAATGTGGAAGTTGAAATCATCAAGACCGAAGTTCTGACCACCTCATGAGGAAAATAAAAATTATTACATAAAGTAGAACTTTTGAAATTTAACCAACAAAATTCTCAAATACCGCTACTTAGTTAAAACTCATAAAATTAAATATTCGTTTAAATTTCTGGCATTCAAAACATTAACTCGAAGAACGTTAAAAAATTTGAAATTCTGGATATTTGTAATTGTAATTTTATAAATTTGTTAGTTGTCGAAATTTGAAAATTTTAAAGCTATTTGTGGAACCTTTGTAAATTTTAAATTTCATGAAACCTCAAAATACTTGGAGGAGGAAAAAAATTTCTTCAACTTGTCAAAATGTTGTAAATTTTAGAATTTATAGAAATTTTACTTTGTAGTTTGTAAATTTTGAAATTTTTAATTTAAATTTAATTTCGATCGACTAAGTAATATATTAAGTTAGGCAAGGTTGAGAAATGAGCAATGTACATAATGATTTTAGAGCTATTTGGATTTAATTTGGAGTCCCTAAAAAGTTAGATACTTTGAACGAGAGAGTTACCGCCAATCACTCTGCTTGAAACGATGAGTTTTTTTGTGACATGCTGGGCACCCAGGAAGTAAACCTAATTCGAGTACCCTGAATTAAATGGTGCTAGTCTCGTCTTAAAGTTAGTACCAATTTTTTAGATATCGCTTTCGATATGTTTTGGCTCAGAGTCAAAAATTTGTCAAAATATTCACCCATTTTCACGTTAATAGCTCTTGAACCATTAAGGTTTTCGTTTTGCGTTCATTAGCAAAGTTGTTGCGCAAGTCAAGACAAACAATTTTTTTTTTTAACCATCGCATGGATAAATATAAATCAAAAAAGGACCGAAATTAGACAGGTTATAAGAGCTGGACCTAGGTGCCATACAAGAGCTGGACCTAGGCGCATAGCAACAGTATACAGCTTCAAAATAATTTATGTAATATTAGTAAAAAAGAAACCGAAGAAGAGCTTATTCTCGAAATCGAAATATCTAAAAAAATTAAAAAATTGTCACAATAAGGTAGAAATAAAAACTACAACATAAAATAAAAAATAAAAAGGTTTTTATTTAATTTTATAAAGTGACAAAAGAAAACAAAAAATAAAGTGAAAATCGCCTTGTCAAATCTGGTGAAATATGGATAGATGTGTTAAACTCAAGTGTTTTTGTTATGTGTGTGGAAAATTATGACCAATCGCCTCAAAATAAATTATGAAACCGCTGATTTACATATATCGACTATACTTTAAATGTGTAAATTGGACAACGTCTATTGTTTGTATTCCATCTGAATAGATGGACAAAAACTGGAGCCGCAAGATTCAGTTCAACGTTATGGGTGCGTGAAGTATATTCTCGGTACAAACAGAAAAAAAGTTGGTTCTTTGACATGTACTGCAACGACATATGCTCAATTACCGTTGCCGCATTCAGATGAAATTTCTGTTCGGGAAGGATTAAACCCAACTGAAGAATTTTTACCACCAACATTTGAATCTGATGAAACCGGAGATACACCTGTATCAATGTATGATGCAATCACATTGAAATCTCGCAAAATCGTTTGGATATTATGGTACGACGCCTGAAACTATCGCGGCGCAAACAAGTGAAGATTTTGGCTACAAATGTTCGGATATATGGAACAATAAATCGTCATCGTCATTTTACGGATTTTTTTAAATCAATTGAGAATAATTCCCTCGCTTTTTGAAAATCTTAATGGTTCAAGAGACAAAACATGTTGAACTCTGACTCTGAGCCAAAACATGTTGAAAGCAATATCTCAAAAATGGGGACTAACTTTGAAATGGGACTACCCAGCTTGTCACTTTTTCCAACTAGCAGATTGTAATTATCAATTTATATAAATGGGAAATTTTCTAATTTAAGCCTAAAAAATCCTGAAATAAAATTGTTTAATTCCTAATTTTTTAATTTTACACTAAATTCGAAAAATTAAAAATTTCTAATCTTCCCCATTACGAGAACTAAAAATTTTAATTCAGAATTTGAATGGCTTTTTAAAACAAATTAGTGAAATTAAAGATAAACTTCGCTAAAGTAAATTTTAAATTGTATTAATTAAAATGTTCAATGGCCACGACCCCCAAAAATCATCGTTGTGACCTCTAATACGCACTAAAGGTTAGTTATATTTTAGGAAATTTTATCATGCATTTGCTCGAGAAGATCACTCACGGAATGAATCGTAGCAGATAATGTTTGTTTTCGCATCTCAAGCAATTTTATATCACAATAGAATTGCGCTGTTTCCTTCAAAGGGATTTACTTTCCAATTTTCGCTGTTATTTCGTAGATAATCTGGTCCAAACCATCATAAATTTGAAGATATTAGTTCATCTGGCAAAAAGTCTAGGTGATACTAGAACCGCTGGATTATAAATGGATTTTACGTGAAGCCATTTCACAGGATCAGAATTTAGCTGAATGTTGGCTACTCTTGTGGCAACAAACGTTTTCCAAGTTGAAGATGGTGATTTGATCCAGTGCAGTGCAATGGAGGAATCGCTCCAATAAAATATATATTTGAAGTTGAATTCCTTGATAACTCTCATCATTAATGTAGCCAGTAATTGTGCCGCACATAACTCCAGACGGGGTAACGTTTGTACTTTAAGTGGTGCAACTCGAGATTTAGCGCACAGTAGATTGACTATATATGAATTTTCACTGCGAAATCTAACTTAAATTACTGCACCAAAAACCTTTTCACTGGCGTCAGCAAAATCATGTAGTTCGATATTAGACGGGTTGTTAATGTTATTAAATAGATGCCGCGGTATTCTTAAATCGTTTAGTTTTAACAATTCCTTTTTGAATGTTTGCCAATAGGTATGACAACTCATTGGGAAACTCTCATCCCAGCTTAATTTTAACTTCCATAATTTCTGCATGAGCATTTTTCCGATAGTAACTACAGGTGACACTAAACCAATCGGATCGAATATCGCCGCGACCTCTGCAATCACGCTTCGTTTGGTGATTCTTAAAACATCTGTAGACGAATGCTAATAAAGTTCCAGTGTTTTGACATATTGATCGTTGTCAAACTGCACACACTGTTCCTTGTTTTCATTCTGAACACCTTCTAAGATACAAGGATGATTTGCACACCATTTATGCAATGTCATACCGGCAGAATTTAATATTGTAGATATTGTGTTTTGTAAATGTAATGCTTCTTCAATTGAATTGCTTCTTGTGAGTAAGTCATCAACATATATATGGTGCAGACATTGTACCGTACTGGTTTTAGGTTTGTATATGTTTAGCCTTTAACTATCGTCCTCATGAAGCTGAATTTGTCGATGCATCTTTGTTATATCAGCGCTAAAAGCAAATGCATGTGAACGAAACCGCAGAAGAATCGTGAATAATTCATTTTGAACTACTGGTCCAGCTAGTAATAAATCGTTGAGCGATATTCCAGTAGTAGTTTTGGCTAAGCCGTCAAAAACTACTCTAGTTTTAGTGGTGGTAAAATCTGACATGAAGACACAATTCCGAGGTATCCCGTTTGAAAGTGTTTTTATACTGTTTTTCGCATTCCGATTCAACCGTTTGAAAATTTCTTTAATAATTCCTCTATGTAGTATGATTCTGTTCTTGATACAGCTAAATATTGCCCCAGTAACGACCCATCCTAAAACGGTGTTTTGCAAATATGGTAAATTTTCCCCCAATTTAATTTGTCCAATTGCTTGAATTTCAGCAAATATTTCTGCACCCAATAAACTAGTAAAAATTTGGGTCAGTAAGTTTAATGTTAGCGGGAATTTTCATATTCACTGGATCAATTAAAATTGACGGTTATTCTTTGGATATTTTAACGTATGTTTTTAATTGCGAACGAAATTTGATTACAGCACAACTATGTAGATGCCGGAACTGGTACACCAGAGACACCAAGTAGTTTTTACTGAAGAACATTTAGTTTTGAGTCCCAATCGTTTTGCTAATGCTTCAGTTATAAAGTTTATTTGAGCTCCTGAGTCCAGTAATGCTCTTGCTAGTATTATCGAGCCACAATGATCCAAAACTTCAACTAAAGCAGTGGCTAGGAAAACCGTTTTGGTTCTCGAGACTTGAAGCGTGCTGTCACAAAAACGCAATTGTAGCCCTTATTAGAATGAAGTGATGAATAAGACCTTTTTTACTAAAGAATGTTGTTGTTTCGGTGGATTGTCAATAGCTTGACTTGTTAATTTATGACAACGTAAATTAATAAATTTTGCTATGTCGTTCAATGTTGGTAATACGGTTAACGGACAATGTTCCCGCCATTTTACCTTTTTATCAACATCGAATTTTGTTGATATAAGATGGACGATCAAGTCGTCCCAATATTCGGTTGGACGTCCCAATATTTTTAAGGATCGTAAATGAGAGTTGGTTTCATCAATGATTCCTGTCAACCTTTGCGGTGTTGTCTTGTTCATTGTCTTAATAGAAAATAGTGTGCGAATATGAGCTTAGGCGAAAATCTAAGCTTTCAAACGTTTTACCTGCTGCATATTTCACAGTATTCCTAAGGTACTGAAATTTGGTGAGATCGCTTAGTTTCCGATTATTGTGAATGTGTGTATTGAATGCTTCAATGTAGCTCTTCCATTTAGTTATCTCTCTACTAAACGAATTCAAAGTCAACTCCGGTAGTTTGGAAGTAAAATTTAATTCTTCAGTACATGAAGCCATAATTACATCCTTTGATTCCTTTAATTGTTCGATTCTATCCTCTAATGCGGGGAGGAGTTGATAATATTATCGGTCAACTACTGTTCGTATGTCTTCGTGTGAATTCTGCAAAATTCATGATAAGCTCACCCAATCGTAATTTGAGTTGTGATAAATTCCGATAGCTCATTGAGTACTTCCAAAAACATCCATTATAGCTGTTTAGATCGCCTGAACACGGTTTCGGTGGCCATGTCACATCTTTTTATTTTTTATTGTTTCTTTGTTTTTGTTTACGAAATAAAGTTGCTCAGGCAAAAAAAAAAAAAGTGTCCGTCCGTCTGTCTGGATGTCTATTGGTCTGTGCCGATGGTATCTCGAGAACGGCTTGTTCGATTTAGAATTTTTTTTTTGCCAATCGGTTTCTATGGTCAAGGCCGAGATTTGTAAAGCTTTTGGAACCTGTGCGTCAAGAGGGTCGGGCACCTGCCATACGAATTGACCCAAAATACCTGGTTATATATATATTTACCAATTTTTTATATATGCTGGTTTGTATATTGAGTTGGGCATTAAGTTTGGGGTAAAGTTGAAGGTTAAGTCAAGGGTCAATTTGCGGGTTGAGTTGAAGTTGAGTTGGACTAAATTTGGATGTTGGATTAAGATATTTTATATATGCTGGTTTGGGGATTGAATTGAAAGAGAGTTTGCGTTTGGGTAGAGGGTTGAATTGGGGGCCGTTTGCGGGTTGAATTGGAGTTGAGTTGGGGTTGGATTAGTGTTTGAGTGTTTGTATGTATGTACAACATATGTGTATGATTTTTAGATTAAGCTCTGGAATATGGCCAAGTACGATGGAACTCGCCTATTTCTCAACCAATTATGATGAAATTTGGCTTGTGCGTTGGAAATGGGATTTTAAAATGATTTTTGGATAAAGTTTCAGCCCTTTATATTTTTAATTTTGACTTTACAGTTTTTATGACCCAACCTTATTTGATTGAATACTACAATGACAATAACAATTTTTTCTGTCTACATATATTATTTTTAAATTATTTCAAGTAATCTTTAATTATTGCTAGAGACATTAGTTGCTTCTTTCTAGCTATACAAAATGTTATATTAGATAGCAAACAAAAATAGTAATTGGAAATATTCTTAATATTCTTAATTAAGCAATTTGAATTTTTACGTTACACATAATAAAACAGTTTGATTATCTAAAAAAATTTAAACGGGGATGGCTTAGAACCAAAAAACAAAAATTTGATCAATAATATTGTCGACTTTATTAACCGGTAATTTGTTCAGCAAAATTAAAATTATCTAGTGTTGGTTTCAATTTATCTAGTTTAACAAGTTTTTCGTCGGTGGATTTATTGTCCTTTAAAAAATTTCGAATTTAATGGCCATATTATATAAATTTTGTTGTACGATAAATTGGTATGGAAAAAATAATTTTCCAACCAAAAAATGAAACCACACATAATATATAACATAACATACATAATAATAACATTAAAAAATAATAAACGTTTTCATGACGATACCAATAATTTCCCAGTACAGTATAAATATTCAAAAATTTTTTTTTTTGTTTATGCTGGTGGAAAACACAAATTTTCATTGTGTGCTGTTAACAATTACTTTTTAATCATATTTTCAATATCCACATTAAACAGTAACAGCAATAACATTATAAACATAATATATATACCAGTAGAATAGAGCTTTAGCTATATATATATACATCCATACATACATGTATAAATTATGTTATTATTTTTCGTGAAAAGCTTTTTAAAGTATATTTTCATTTAATTTCTCAACACTTTCCCATTGTGTTATTAGTATTAATGTTATGATTTTGATTCAATTTATATTCATTCAACACATTTGGAAAATTAAAAAAAAAAAAGAAAACAGTTTTTAAATTATATGTTAACGAATTGGGTGAAATTGTTTTATTATTTTGTTTTTTTCCATGGAAAACATAGGAGATAATAATATTGTAAACTTTGAACAAATTGAAGAGCTTTTCTGTTAGTAAGAGTATATTAAAAAAAATTATATGGTTATAATTCGACATGATATGAAGGATATTGACCTGTTGTGCTTTTTATTTTATTTTATATATGAACAAGTACATAAAGAACAAAATATCTTATCTGAACGACTGTCAAAACGAAATTATAAAATTAGACATATTTCTTATTTTATTTTGAAAAGGGTTTCTTGTTTTCAATATAAAAAAGAAAAAAAAAATGAAAATTTAATTAAAATTTAATTTGTTAAAATAATTTTCTTGTTTCCTTTCGATTGTGTCAGGTACACACACACACACACACACACACACACACACACACATACCCATACATAATATTATTTTATGCTTGGGGATGGAATGTTCACTTTCGTATTTCACTGTGAACGCATATTTATAGATTGTGAGCGAATTCTGGGAAAAAATGTAAAATTTAATTTAAATCTGTAATTTAATTTTTCGTTTTTATGTTTGTATGAATTTTAAAAAGGTTTCATGCATAGCAACTAATATTTTCTAATGAACTGTGTACTATAATATATATAACTAACAGGTCACATGCTACAATTCAAACCATTAATACCAAATTCTTCCTAATGTCTGTTTTCTACATTAAGTTTCATTAATTAAAGTTTGAAGAATTTGGTTCTATTTGTTAAAATCATTTCTCAAATTTGTCATTTTCCTTTTTTACAATTTGAAAATGACACGACACCATTTTTTTTTTTGCTTTAGCACAATGCACACGACAGATAATAATCAAACATTGTCATAATTATGTAAACCTCTAGGGACAAACAAAACTTTTGTAGATATGATATTTTTAAAAGCTTAAAAAGCTCAATCGATAAAGTTACTTCGATTACAATTCAATATTACAGCATCATGAAAAGAAATATGCTGATCGAATAAATACTGTTACAACAAAAGGTTTTTTCTCTCAAGCCAAACTTTTATTTTATTAAAACCGGAATACATAAAAGCTTTAAAGTTCTAAACTAAAAAAAAGAAAAAAAAAAAAAAAATCGCAAACAAAAGAAGTTCAGAGAATATAAAATAAAAAAAAAAGTTTCAAAGTGATTTGATAATCGAAGTTTCATTAAATTAAGCAACCACATCAGAGCTTTTAACTTTTCTCGTATTTTTTATTCGTTTATATGTATATTTTATACAGATAGATACATATCCATGTGTATCGATCAATATAAAAAGACGATGATGATTCTTTTGTATAAAAAATAAAATTATTATCAATATTTTTTATTGTATTGTTGTTGTAAAATAAAATACGTAGATAAAAAGTTTTTGATAAAAGTTCAACACTTATATGTTACTTTTATACATACATATATATATATATATATATATATACATATAAAAGAGGAAAGTTTATTCCCTTTCCCAATCCCCAATAAACCTAAAAATTTTATAATAAAAGAAAATAATTTCTAAAGCATTAGCCCAATTAAATATAACGACTATAAAAATGAAACTTTTTAATTATTATAGTCGTAGATAAGAAGAAAAGTAATGAACACATGAAGGTGGAAATTTTAATCTTTTTTTTCAGTTTTTCGGTCAGTTCCATAAGGTCTACCGGAAAAAAAAAAATAAAATAAAATTTATGCTAATTACGCACCGTAATTTTGAATGGTCTAGATATTTTTATAAAACAATTTGCTGTAAGCAAATAAATTCGAAACACAACGGTTAAGCTATTGGTAATAAACGTAAATTATCTAAAAACATTCTTCAGAAACCTTTATCAGAAAGCACTCTTTATTCAGGCTGGAAAGATGTATCAGCCATAGCGTTATGAACAGCGATACCTCAGATGGTTGGCACGTAGTACGAACATAAAATTGGATCTAGTAAAAACAAGATCGTCCGAGATATAGAGTACAAAGGGAGACGTGGTTTACTGATTGAAGAATAAAATGAACAACAACACAAATACATACACACGGCCCATCGACAATAATGAATGATGAAACGATATTTCCAGATGGTTATGGGTCATAAACAGAATACACAAGAATGAAGATGATTTATGACACGCAATCCAAAAAACCCAGGTGTGAAAATGAATGTCGACAGGATGAACCTCGCTGAATTGAAAGCGGCTCCCGCCGCAAGGAAGGCCCCAGTTTCTGGAACACGGTCAGAATTACAATTGCACAGGAAACACGCAGAGAACAAAAGCTGCCAGCCTCAGTAGATCAAAACCCCCCAACATCACAGCCGAACGGACAATCAAGAATCTTGAAATCACAAGAGAAGAAGATGTCATCGCAGCTATCTTCCCCGCAGCAGTCTCTAAAATTACAAAAGGAAGGGCTCTAACAATCCATCGAAGGAGTAAAACCAAAAATAACCGCGCTCATGGACGATGTCAACAAGAGATTGGAAAACCTTCAAGATACAGTTATGAGCAACGTGGAAGAAAATCTTGAAAAACTTCAAAATGAAGTACTGGAGCTTAAAAAAGGAAAGGATACCCCTCGTGCACAGTCGATGAACGCATTGGAATTACGATACGGAGACTCCCATATGCAGGAGCTTTACAAGATATAACTACAAAACCGCAGGAGAGCCATTAAAATATGAGGCCGCAAAGCAGATGCTCTATCCGGAAAATGCTAGATTAAAGAAATTAGAAGCTGAAGACGTGAGTCAATATTCAGACTATGATGAGGGAGTCCTTACAAGCATCTAAGGAGGAAATTTCGAGGACCACAGCAGCAGTATCCATACCAAGGTGCTACAGGTGCCATAAACGAGAACACTTTGCCAGAACACGCCGAGCTCCAAGAGTAAAATTGGCAGATCAAAATCCTCGTCCATCATACCAGTCAAGCAAAGAAGCGCCAATAAGGGTTATCAACTCTGAAGGAGACCCTTCAAGTAGCAACGACATGGAATCGTTAAAGGCAAAAGTTGGCCGGAGAAACAAAAAGCCCCAGGACCACCATCATAATTGCACACAAACTAAAGGCGTACGATTACTTTTGACACCATCGCATCAAAATCCGTGATAAGACCAGATATAGTAACGAAAGAAGCCATTAATCCAGAGATTCAATATCGACTGAAAGCTGCTAACGGAGAGAGCGTAGCTGTCCAAAGAGAGTGCGATATTGGCGTAAAGCTAGGAAGCCTCAATTTTCGTCATAAGTTCATTGTGACTAATATTATAGTCGAATGCATCCTGGGATTGGATTTCATGACAGAATATTGAAATCCCTCTGGGCCTTACTGATGCAGGAAATGGAGTCAGAGTTATTCTAAGGGATCCTCTTGATATTGGACTAGTGTGCGAGGCCTTAGCTTATGTATGTGTGGATGGGGAGCCAGGGAGCATGAAAATGGGAATATTAGAGCCAACGACAGGGATATACCGAACAGGATTACTGTATGGAAAAACACTAACATCACTCGGAGAAAGCATTCCTGTTCGAATAATGAACATAACGGAGCAAGCTATACATCTAAAGTCCGGTGTCGTCCTTGGGAAAATCCTGCCTGTTGTTAGTATCACCCAATTTAGTATCGGGGCCAGTGCTGATAAGTGCAAAAGTAATAGCGAGGCGAAGAAATCAATTCAACGATTGTGCCAATATTTGAAAGGCGAGCAGTTCGCGAAAACAGTACGAATGTTGTCAGAGTACGCCGAGCTATTTCCAAGCACCAATTCGACAGGCTCCCAGAAGACTACCATTGGCTAAACAAGAGGAGGCGTGCATGGAGTTCAGTCCATGGAGTTTACCGGTAGTTCTAGTGCAAAAGAAAGACGGTTCAATGAGGTGTTGTATAAATTATCGAAAATTAAAGGATGTCACGAAGAAGGACAACTACCCATTACTCCGGATAGATGATACATTAGACACACTGTCAGAATCAAAGTTACTCAGCACCTTGAACTTGAAGAGTTGATATTGGCAAGTTGCGATTCAAGAAGAAGACCGACAGAAAACAGCATTTTCTACGGGCACCAGTCTATGACAATTCACCGTTATCCCATTTGGTCTGTGCAATGCATCAGCTACGTTCGAGAGAATGATGGAGCAAATTTTGAGAGGGCTGCATTAGAAGACATGTCTCGTTTACCTAGACGATATCATTGTTATCGGGAAAAGTTTCGACGAGCACCTCAAAAATCTGTGCGAGGTGTTACGATTTATCAAGGCTGCGGGAATAAAAGTGAGCTCGGACAAGTGTACACTCTTCACTCTTAACCATATTATTTACCCCACCATCCTGTATACAAAGAGTCCAGCACAATTAGAAGGTTGCGAGTGGTATTCAACGCATCATCAAAATCAGAAACGGGACTGTCTTTAAATGACGCTCTATTGGGACTGTCTTTAAATGACGCTCTATTGGTTGGGCCAACAATCCAACAAAAATTGTCAAGTATTTTCTTACGGTTCAGACTGCATGTAATAGAAATGACTGCTGATGTCAGGTCTTAATGCACGACGAGTATCGAGATCTTCAATGAGTTTGGTGGAGATTTTTTCCAAGTGAAACACTAAAACCATATAGACTTCGGACAGTGACTTACGGTGTTGCTAGTGCATCATATCTACTGAACGGTTTCCAAGAGCAAGTGAGGTTCTACAGCGAGATTTTTATGTGGATGATCTGCTGTCGGAAGCAGATACCGTGGCTGGAGCATTAAATCTCAAGGCAGAGTGGCAATCGTTATTGGCAGCGGGGGGTTTTGAACTATACAAGTGGAATTCGAACGTTGATTCAATTCGTTAGAATTCCGAAAAGAAACAAAGTTCAGTGTTCGTACTTGGAATTCGGTGGGACACTGAAAATGACAAAATTCAAATTGAATTGGGTAAGTTTAACTTATTGCCAAAGGTAACTAAACGTCATGTTCTTGCAGAGGTATCAAAAATTGTTGATCCGTTGGGTTATATATGCAAAAAATTTGGTCCATGCAAAAAAATTGGTTGGTATGACTCGTTATCGCCGAAATTTTGTGAACTCGTGGCAAGAATTTCATAGTCAGTTGGTAAAATTTTTTGTGTATCAAAATACCTCGATGTGTCAAACCATCAGTTGTGGCCAACAACATCCAATTACATGGTTTCGGTGATGCATCGAAAGTTGCTAGTGGCGCATGTATTTTATCTACGTTTCACAGATGATAATGGGAAACATGTTTATTTGTTAAACGCTCGATCTAGAGTTGCTCCACTTAATAAATGTCTGACGATAAATCGCTTAGAACTCTGCGCGGCATTACTACTGGCCGAACTGATGGACGAGACACGGAAATATTTTGGGTATTCGAATTGACGCAGCTTATTATTGGGCCGATTTACAAACAACATTACATCGAATCAATTCTAGTCCTACGTTGTACAAAGAGTTTGTTTCAAATCGTATTTCAAGAATAAAGGATTTTGTCCAAATCATCAGCATGACATTATGTTCCAACTACGCTTAATCCGGCAGACGCCTTATCGAGAGGTTTATTGCCAAATCAATTGATTGAAATGAACTTATGGTGGCATGGACCTGGGTTATTGATGGAGAATGAAGACACTTGGCCTAAAATTTCTAAATTTGATGATAATGCTGACGATCTTGAATGCAAACTAATTGTCACTCAGGCTTTGACAGTACATATTACTAAAGAAGAGGAATTTGCGGTCTTTACTAGATGTTCGAGCTACAATACATTCGATTTATCAGGGTCATGGCATATTGTTTGCGATTCGTGCATAATTGTAGACAACCAAAAATTGATCTGAAGCATGGTAAACTAAGTACAAAAGAACTGAACGAATCAAAACTGGTTCTAATGATGATCGTTTAAGGTTTGGCGTATAAAGTAGATATTAAACATTTGGGTAAACATGGAGTCGTGAACCATAAAAGTAATTTACGTTCATTGTATCCATTTATGAACAACGGATTGTTAGGTGTCGGGGGTAGACTTCATCACGCTAACATTCCATTCGAACATCGATGCCGAACATCGATTTACGCAATTGCTAGTGGAATACACACATCAAGATTCATTGCACGCGGGTGTGCAAACATTACTTTATAAATTGCGATTGTAATATTGGATACCCCGCGGTCGTAATTTGTTTGTGAACAGTTGATGAGATCATTACCCATACATCGTGTCACAACACTTCGCGCATTTACCGTAACCGGAATTAACTTTTGTGGACCCTTTAGCGTTTCACAGATGGGACGAGCAAAGTTACGATTAAAAATGTTTCTATACAAAAGCAGTATAGATTTACCGCACGACGTGGTAAATGTAATCGAATTTATTCGGATAACGCCACAAATTTCATAGGAGCTCAAAATGAATTATGAGAACTATAACGATTGTTTAACATGGAACTACATTCCGTCGAATTGAACGCATTTTTGGCAAAAGAAGTGATCGAGTGGCAAACGATACCTCCTCGATCACCTCATTTTAGAGGTCTTTGGGAGGCAGCTGTTCGTCGAGCTAAACATCACCTTTATCGGATGACGAAGGACTTATCTATCAAAATTGATGAATTAAATACTCTAGTGGTACAGGTGGAGGGAATTCTCAATACTCGCCCTCTCTGGCCGATGTCAGAAGAATGTGTTGACTTCAGGGCATTTTTTGGTTGGTGGTCCATTGGAATTTATACCGGATCCAAGTCTTCTTCACTTGAATATTAACCGCCTAATTGCATATCAACGTTTTTGGAAACGATGGAGTTGTACAAAAATCTTAAATGGTAGGCCTATAAACCAAAGTGTGTAAATATGTAGAACATGCGGATAACATAAATAATGTCGTAGTTGACGTATGCTTTTTTATACATACTACATAAAAAAAAATAGTTCCAAAATTATTGTAGTTTATATATTATATAGTTTTAAATTACCAAAAACTAAAAAAAAAAAAAAAACGCGCCAAAAAAACTATATTGGATATAAATATTATAAAATAATAAAATGAAAAGCTCCATAACCATAAATTCTTGCCATTGCACGATTTTTTGCCATTTTCATTTCCCTGTTTGGATATGTTGTCTAACAAAAAAAAAACACAAAAATATGTATATGAAAAAGGAATTACAAGTATGAGTTACATTGTTTATGTTTAGTCGGGTGGGGAATGGATTATTTATGAATGTCAAGCTGAGTGTTTTTTTTTTTTTTGTTGTGCTTTGAGTTTGTATTTTTTTGTTTTAACGTATTGCTTCGTATGGTGTATGGTAGTTAGATTTTTAAATTGTTTATGAAAATCACTAAACTATAAAATTGGATATAAAGTACATAATGTATGTATGTATGTTGAACTAAATTAAAACCTTTTCAAATCATACAATGATAATATACAGCATTGTTCCAGAGAACAGTAGAATAACAAATTTTCAATATAATCCATAACCACTTACATAACATTTTCTAGTTGTTCATTTGAAAATGGAATCGAAAATGATTTTTCCCATTTTATTTTATCTTCGCTTTTTTTACGACATATACATTCGTTTGCATAACTACAAATATAGTTAGGGGATACAAAATAAGTTCTTGACAGCTTTTTTCACAAATAAAATAGTTTGAATCTGTTTTAACATTTTGATGAATATTCACTTACCTCTTTTTAAAATCAAACCGCTTGATATGACCACTATTAAGTTGAGTGAAATTATAAAAAATCCTAGAATCGGTATCAATATATCATACAGCCTCAGTTGTATTTTAACCGACGAATTTACTGTTGTATTTACTACACTTCCATTAATATCATCAATTGCCGCCTCAATGTCATAAAAAAACTGTTCGCTTTTATTCAAAATCGTTGTTAATGTTGTTGATTCGGCCGATGACGATGATGATGATGGCGATGTTGTTATCAATATCCATTCATTCATTTTTGTGAATTGTGGCTACCTAAATTTCATTGCGCTATCTATATACGTTTAGGTGGGGTTTGTTAAATTAATTAATGCAAATTAATTTAGTATTATTATGCGCTTGTATTTTTCCTGGAAAATTATGAAAAATAAATAAATTAATTAATTCAATTTTTTTTTTGTTTTTAAATTATATTTATATAATAATTGTTTGTGTATGCATTTAATTGAAAATAACGGAATATGTACGTAATGGTAAACTAGGTTGAGTGGGGTAATTTATTAATTGCATACATTTACTATAAAATAGTTCAATATAATCACGAGTATTAAAGTTTTATTGGGGTTATAAAACCCCAAGCCAGTAGTTTAGTTTTAATTAAATTAATAAACTATTTTCATTAATGTGCTATTTATTAAAGAGGCTTTGAGAACATACCTGTATTTTAATACACAAATGTTTGGCTACACATTTCTGAAAATTATAAGGAAATATATTTGACCTAAATCGGTGTATTCGTGAACTTAATTTATAAGATGAGTAAGACTTCGGACACCTCCTGAATAAATGTTCGTTAAAACTTCGTCGTCCTTTTTAGTGAACCTTATAATTCCATTTATGATGAAAATCTTTCCAATTCGATTATAAAACTTTTACGTATCTCGTACGTTTATTATCGTTGAATTCCACAGGTCACGTAACACGCTCAATTTCAAACTCAATCACCAATCGCTTGCCGAAAATTTCACACTCAAACGGCTGAGTGATAACTGTCGTTAGAATACAACTCGTGGGGATGACCTATACCCTTGATATAGTCTCAACATACTGGGCAAGAAACAAAAACCAAACAATTTTTCTTTTCCAACATAATTCATTATTCAATAGGCAAATGGTATGTATATGGCTTTTCAAAATATAATGCGCAGGTAAAAGGTGGTAAAATATTTGTTTGTACTTGTGTAAGATGATCTGCGCTTATCAAGTCCAGAATTATGTTACCCAACCCTTGAAGCTATCTGATTAATTTGTAGTCTGCTTCATGACCGATATAATGTTTGCCAAACATTACAAACTGGGGAGGATTCGTTTGTGTTATCATGAACTACGGTACGTATAGCTGATCCAACGGAATGCAGATATTTGTCTCCATCTCTATGCGTTTCTGAACGATTTAACATATTTAAACAACAGATCCTCAAAAAATTTCGACATGAATTGTTTTCCATTGTCACTCAATATAAATATAACGAAACTACTCGCTGCTCTGGCAATTTAAAAGTATTTTTGGAGCCGCATCACGCGTAGGTTCTAAAATGACCAATCTTGAAAAATTGTCAATCATGAGGATACGGTCCTAGGAAATCTATAATTTTTGGGATGATCTCTCAACTTCAAAATAATTACCGATTGGTGGTCGTAAAGTTTGTTCGTGCCCTTGCACTGTTTGCAGGCCAGTAGTACAAACGGTGCATCTTTCAAGAGTTTTTCTAATTCCGAAATGAGATCCTGAGGGAGGACATCTGGTCATCTGGTACACAGTTCTCCTTACCTTGCCGGTATTTGACAGAAAAATTTAACTTTGTAATTGGAGGCGAGCTAGATACCCAGAAATATCCCTGTGCCTCTTCAAACTGGCGTGATCTATGATTTAGGTAAAATAATATTCTTCTACGTTTTGCCTACATTTCTACACATTATTTCTTGAGTTTCGTCGAAAATTCCCTTCATCAGTGGGTGACGCATCACACTGGATACAAAACGGTTGCGAGTAGTACATTATAGAGAGCTGAAAATGAACATAACGCAGATTTTAAGCATTCGAAAGATTTAACCACCTCAGTCGTCCACAAAAACCTCATCGTCGGCACCAGCCCGATGTGCACACCTAAAAATCTCCGGACTTGACGAACAGTTTTTGGAAGAGAATAATTTTCAATGGCAGCCACTTTTACAGGATTCACCTTCAATATGCCGTCGCCAACAATACGCCCCAAGTGTTTAATTTCCTAAAGCAAAAATTTACTTTTATCGACATTTATCGTCATTAGTAAATCCGTCACTTTCGTCAAAGGGTTATCGATTCAAGACTTCCAACGTCAATCGTATGCTTTAGTAATGTTGTCCGCCGCTGTGATTGTTAGTTCTAGGATTTGTTTCTGTTCTTCATTCAATAAATGTTGGGTCGCTTATTTTGCCGAATTATAGGCTTAAGCTCCGAATCAGTTAATGGGGGTTCTAATTGGAGGGAGAGAGAGATCAAATTTGAGTTAATTTGATGATAAATATCGACGTACGACCGACGATCTTGAAAAAACTTTTTCATGTCAGATTTGAGGTTAGACCAAGAAATATCTTTATTTCGTTCTATCATCATTTTGTCCAACACCGTTCGTTACACACCAAATTGCTCATCAGAAAATCAGTAGTTTTCCATTGCATTATTCATTTGTGCTTTATTTACTTACTTTCTATACTTTGGAGAATACGATTGATATTTTTGGTAAACACAAACTCAAATCGACCACTCTCTCAAAAGTCCTGGTTTGATCTGACAAAATAATTAAAAACCAAATTCCAATTCCTTAACACATATTCACAACTTCCATACCAAACGGGTTAGGCTATCTTCAGAAAGTCTACCGCCTAAAAATTGCCTAAAATTTATGAGGTCCCTACTTTTACTTTCTTTTACTCTAGTAAAATAAAGTATAGTAATCATGAAAATTTTGGACCTTGAGATTTTTAGAGATTTATTTGTTTTGGGGTCCCCTGAGTCCGAAAAAGTGGGTTTCGAAATGGTGTCTGTCTGTCAGTCTGTCAGTCTGTCAGTCTGTCTGTGTCCTCTCTACAGCCCAGATGGTTTAACCAATCGAACTGAAACTTCAGATTTAAGCTTTTTTGATAAATTGGGAGGTCCCAGTGAATTTTACTCCAAATCGGCCAACCGGAAGTGGCCACTCCCTTGGTCCAGAAAATTTATTTTGCAAATATCTTAAAAAGTATAAGGTTTACAAAAAACTATTAAAAACAAAAATGTTTCCAAAAATTAAAAACAAATAAAAATAAAAAAAAAAATTTAAAAATTTAAAAATTAAAAAAAAATTAAAAAAAAAAATTAAGAAAAAAATAAAATTTCTCAAAATTCTCTGTTCGTAAAAGAAAGTCGGGTGTTGGCCACACCTCCATTTTTTTTAATAAGCCTGCATATTTAAAAAATTTGAAAAATTCGACATATTTCAGAAAGTCAGTTATTTTAAACTGCGGTTCTAAGAAATTATAGACTTTCAAAGTGCTTAAGAGATTTAAGAATTACAAGAATTTAGATCATTTTAAGACACCGTTAATTTTAAGTACATTAGAGATTAAAATTTTTCAAGAATATAATTTACTTATAATTTTAGGAAGATACCAAAGATTGATTTTCATAAAACAATTTTAGCACTATATATTGTTCAATAACAAATTGTATGCGTCTTCATTTCAAATCAAACGAGCTGAGAAATGTCAAGAAACACGATATTTTAATTAATCCATTCAATCCGCCATATTTTATTTAATCTTCAAAATTCGTAAAAATGTTCAATGTTAATTGCCTTATAAAAGCCATTCAGATGAGATAGGCATAGGCTCGATTTCATTCAAAGCTTTTCCCTGACTGGTTGAAATCGATATGTTGTATAGCTCGAACTCTAAAATTGGCTAAAGTAGGATCGAATTTCATCACGGACATATCGTAACGTTTTTTTATAAAAATGCGATGGCGTTTTTTTTTTTTATTTTATCTATTAAAATTCTATGTGTCGAAATTCATTATCGATTCAATTCTGTATATGTATGCAGAATAGCTGAATTTTACATTTTGCAAATGTATTTTAGATTTATGCAAAACGTCAAATAAATCACAGAGAATTTTTTCTATGTATGCAATGTAGAGTGTATACATAAAATCGTGTTGCATGTTGGATTTTTTGTTTTATGAAGAATGCTTTATTTAAATTGATGGCATTGATAGAATAATTCTTTAATAACGTGACCTATGCGCCTTTTTTATGTTTATATATGTGTAACTCAAACTGTTATAGTCTGTGTTTTAGTTTATTTCCTATTATCACAAAATTTAAAATTCCAGCTTCGTACCATAAACAATCTTTAAAATATTTCTGTAGGCACGTTCTAATTAACGTTAAAGACTTAACAATGACAATTCAACTTGCTAAATGTATCTTTGGTTCCTTGTGGGTTTAGTTTAAACATCAATTATCCTCAATTATATTGTGTTAAATATAATCAATTACGTGGTTTGGCTATTAGTAAGGACTGCTCCTAAAACTGTAGTTAGATATGATGAGTCAAAATCTACAACCGAGCTAAACTGTTAGTATTGTTTGTTATTTGCTACTTTGTTATATTCAAAATAACTTTGTAATTGAAAAAAAAAATTCCTTACAGTAACAATTATTTTTAATAATACTTTAGAAGAATTTCGGTTAGCTCCTTCATCAGTTTCTTTTAGCTACTATTATCACCCCATAATAAAGAATTACCCGATAAAAAGATTTGGCGTAGAGCTACCCGAAATCGATCGTCTAAAGTATTATTAATAATAATTGTTACTATAAGGAATTTTTTTTTTTTTTTCAATTAAATTAAATTTAAGTCAGACAGATATTCATTCAAACTACCGGGTTTAACATCCGGGGTGATCGAATCGGCCCGATCGAGAAATAACCTCGTCCCAGTTGCTAAAGTTTTTCAAATTTTAAATATAATATGGATTTTGACAAACTAAAAGCGGTTGTAATGCCCTCACTGCTAAGGTTGCATACGTTTTCACATTCCAGTTCTTCTTTGATAGAAGTCCGTTTGCGAGGACCTCTTATATTTTCCAGGAGCTTCTAAGTTAATATAATCTATTGTAGACATCTTACCCCGCCCTGTAGCTATTGGAACTAGAACACAAGAAGGAGCTACTTAAATTGCTTACCAAACTATTTCGTTTTCACCTTTTTCAGTACATTAAAAATTTAAGCAAAGGAAAGTTAATGCGGAAACTAACGAAACTGATTTACAGCCTTACAACACTAAAATATAAAGGGCTGCAACCTTTCTGGGTAATTAGGACTTTGGTCCCTTTGGATTTAAACCCTTACTCGATCCTAAACTCATACCCAGAAATTTCAACTCAAAAATCTACTCAACGCTCAACTCAATTTCTAAATCAACAAAATTCGAAAACTGCTTTCGTACAAGAACTCAATTTAATCTAATTTCCAACTCAATTCCCAAATAAATCCCCAACTGAACGCCAAACTCAACGCCTAATTTAATTCCATAATCACAATGGTCTGAAGAGCTACATAATTTGTAAATAAATCTTCAACTGAACTTAAATATCGGGTCCCCATTAGTTTTGGGTATTAGCCCTTTTATTTCAATAAAAATCGGATTAGAAATGGTTAAGGATTTAGAAGTTCCAGTTCTAACGACAGATTTATAAGGAACTTCTCCACAAACTACTATTTTCCGGTTTCATTTGAATAATATAAATCGTTTATGATGCCAGTTCTCATTTCTGAGACTAACCTCGGTGTTCCTGAAGAATTTTAATGTAATCTTCTGGTTTTGATTTCAGTTATAAACTGATTTGGTTTTGATTTTTGTTTTAGCCACCACAGCCATCGGCGATTAAACTAATTGTTGTTCTACCTGTTAGGTCGATAGAAAGACATTTTCCTTCGACTAAAACGATTTTAATGATCGCACCCTAATACTGAAATTGAAGAAATAAATGTTCCGCCTATACATAGTATACCGCATGGTCTGCTAATCAAATGACTTAGAAATCAGATCATCGGCTTGTTCCTGTAATAGACTTAAAAATGCCTTCGCATTCCTTTTTATTTTCCAAAACCATCAAATTCTGTTTCCTTTTTGCAGCTTAATGCAGGTAGAACACTTAATAGTGGCGGGTATCTTAAAACCAGTATTAAAACAGCTGTTAAACTTTTTACGAAAACGACTTTTTTATCATGAAAATCTAGGCGATTCTGCAGTGAACGTCCTAACCAATCCTAACCCCCACTCGACATTCTTCAGGGCCTATCTCGGTATAAAGGGACCGGTCTCTTAACTTGAGCTTCGACTAGAATGCTTTAGCTAAGCACATTGCATCTCTCCATTTAATACAACTACATTGAAAACTCGCATAGACACCATATAGGTTAGAGAAAGGAGAGTTTAGGCTTTCCTGTAATACTTGAGTATTATATTACAGATTTGGAAAGCCTCAAGTGTCCTTTTTCTAACGGGTGCCGGTTGTTATGGCATATTTCATTACATAATGTAATATTTTAAAGCTGCATATTTCAAAATGGCATATCGTTCACTATGGTATTTTTCAAAACGACATATTTTTAAATTGGCCATTTCTTGACTGATTAAGATGAAATTCTATTGTTTTTTTTACGTTTACTTAATTATTACGGCTCCAAATTTCTCTATTTAATAATTGGATGGCGCTTCATTTAAAATTGAATATAGTTCAGAATCAAACTTCATTCATTTTGCCTCGACGGCAACGAAGATGGATAAGTTCAACATTAGAAATTAACGATTGGTTTTATTTCTATAATAATACT
Organism: Tipula vernalis; assembly: GCA_958295665.1. Classification (NCBI taxonomy): domain Eukaryota; kingdom Metazoa; phylum Arthropoda; class Insecta; order Diptera; family Tipulidae; genus Tipula; species Tipula vernalis. The sequence goes on along the minus strand of OY282558.1, from coordinate 446,995,140 downwards.
CAGGTAGCTAATAAATTTTACTTTCAGAGGCTATTTCTGTTATACTTCGAAAGTTGTTTTTTTGTTAAATAACCACAAAACTGGAAAGTGGTTACTAACTACAAATATAAGTGTAATAGAACATCTGATGTAGGCATCTGCTCGGTGAAAAAAAACAACAAAAACGGAAATCTGGATATCTTCGTAAAAAAATAATCCTTAAACAAGCATTACAAAAATAAAATAAAAAATCGGCGAATTAATAATACCCTTGCTAATTAATTATTGATGTTCCTAGAAAATTTGTTCCATCTGTTTGCAAATAATTTTATTTAATAAAAATAACCTCTAAACCATGCGGTAGAACGAAAAAGCTTAACTTATATATTTTTAATTTTAAAATTAGATTTATGTACATTTATTTCCATTGGACAAATAAATTTAATTTTATTAAGTGAAGGGAAATTCTGTTAAGCGAAAGAAAATTCTGATAACTTATTAAAAATTCCAATAGGCAAAGGAAAATTTAAATAAATAAAGAATAATTCTACTAATTGAAGGAAAATTCTGTTAGGTGAAGGTTAAAAGGAAAATCCCTCAATTACAAGAAAATTCTATTAAGAGATTGGATTTCGTCGAAATCGGTTAAGAAATAGCCAAGTTCCATCCTAATTGACCATATTCTAGAGTTATATCTACAAACCATTTCAGTTCGTCGAATATGTTGAGTTTCACCGTAATCGGTAAGAATTTTTTTAAAGTAATTATAAACGACGTTTTACTGGCGAAATACGTGATTACCCAAGTATGTTGCTAAATTTTAATGTTGGTAGAACATTATTTCCTGCGTTAAAAATAATTTGAATGAATAAAAATAAACCTAGCCCTTCAAATATATACATATATACACATTTTAACTATTAAAATTAGATTTAAATAAAAATTAAAAATGATAGATATTAAGCATTTTCCGATTATATCTTCATCACGAATATTTTTATTTCCGTGTGGAGAATAAATTTAATTCATTAAGTGATGGAAAATTATATTAAGTGAAATAAAATTCTAATAGGGAAAGGGAAATTTTAGTAAGTACATGGTAACTTTATTAGTTGATGATTAAAACCATTTTAGAATTCCATTTCCATCACATTTGTAGAATTTCAACACAATCGGTTAAGCAATACCAAAGTTCCATCCTAATAGGCCATATTTCAGAACATAATATAAGAATCATTTTAGAATCCATTTTCCATCGCACATGGCAAACTTCATCATAATCGAATGAGAAATAGACAAATTCCATCCTATTTTGCCATATTCCAGAATTTCAGCTAAAAATAATTTGTTAATCCCATTTCCGACGCACATGTTGAATTTCATCTTGATCGGATAAGGAATAGTCAAGTTCCATCCTACTGGGCCACATTCCAGAACTTTGGCCAAAAACCATTTCAGAAGCCAAGTTCCATCGTACTTGGCCATATTCCAGAACTTCATCTAAAATCCGTTTTAGAATCCCATTTCCATCGTATATGGTAGATTTCATCATATTCGGATTTTGAATCATTTTCTAATAAATAGCCAAGTTCTACGCAAATTGGCCATATTTCAGAACTTCGTCCAAAACCAATTTTATTATTCCATTTTCATAGCACTTGCCAAATTTCATTATAATCGGCTAAAAATAGCTAAGTTTTAGAATATGCCATATTGTACTATATGCCATATTGAAATATTCCGTAACGCACCATATACCATATGCCGTATTGAAATATGTCTTTATAAAATATGTCATAGTGCACCTTATGCCGTAATGTGCCATATTTCTTATTGAAATATGACATATTGAAATATGCCATAATGTACCCTATGCCGTAGTGTACCATATGCCGTTTTGAAATATGCCAAAGTGAAATATGTCATAGTGTACCTTATGTCATATTTTCATGTACTATTTTGAATTATTCTGTGTTGAAATATGCCATGTTGAACGGATCCCCTTTCTAACCTATGTGGTGCCTATGCGAGCCAATCATGGTTTTCCATATATTCGATTATTTTGGTATTAAAATTTGTCATCAGCGTACAACCTCACCAGAGTACAACCGTGTCCTCTTTCTAACCTCTTACTTTAATTTTTTCGTGAATTACACTGTTAAACAAATGTACACTTGTGTAAAATATGTTAAAAATTCACACCGGTATACACTTCTAACAATAAACAAGTTAAATGAAAAGTTTTTGATATTCTGTGTTATTTTTTACCAACACATCTTTAGTTTTTGTCTAAAATTTTAGACCCGTAAATTGTAACACTAAATGTAAAAAATACTCGGCAGACGCATAAAATACGTCCTACACGCGTTCCATTTTCCACTAGATGAAACGTCAAAATTTTACCATTAAATTAATTTGTTTCTTTTTTATTATTGTTAATAACTTGGGCGGCAATTTTGATCTCAAAATGAGGATTGAGTTGAGAATTACCGAAAAATTGGTTTGTGTATTCGAGTGTTCGTTTTTTTTTAGTTTTTTATTTACCATAATGCAAATACCATAATGCAAATAAAGAGGAATAAGCTCATAAGAGAACGATCGAGAGAATATATTAAAATGGTGACTGCACTAAATTATGTTCTTATAAACTCGCACACATAACTCAGAAAGAAACAAAAAATTCCAATTTTGTTTAAGAATATTCTGTTTTTTTAACCAAACCAAAAGAATGACTTCGTTTACAACAACAATAGTTACCAAAATACGAATTTCATAAGTTAGAAGAAAGAGAAAATGACTCAAGGCGAGCATAAGCACCCACAAATTTTAACCGGTTCTACGCGCTTCGCATATTTTTGATATTTATCATCATTAGAAAATACACTAAATAGCAAAATGTATATTATACGCCGTCTACATATACAAAGTTCTCAATACTCAAACCACATTTTGCGACCAAAATCGATATCCTGGAGTCTAACTCCAGTCTTCGAATTAATCGTCCTAGTCGTCGAATTGCACAGTAGATGAACCACTTTCAACCAATTTTGCATTACACTCTACTTTTGGCAATTAAAATACAAGTGGATCAAGTTTAATAACCCTGCGTTCATGCTCCAAAAGCTTTTCGGTTCTCCGCCCATAGGTATTGCCGAAAAATAATCCAAATCGGACAAGTCGTTCTTTTGATTTCGCTTTTTTCGTTTTTACTTTCTCGGACTCAGGCACCTTCAAAACGTCGAGAAAAGTCGTTGGTCGGACAAATAAAATATTTGGAAATTTTTAGCAGGATTTCAATAATTTATGTGTTTATTTGTTTGTTTCTATTTCTGCAATCTTTTCTGGGGTTCAAGGCACTCCCAACTCTTTCGCAGTTCGCTTTTTACGTCCTACCTTATGCAGTAGGAAAATCGAGGACGTACGGTTATAGACCCGTTTTCGTTCAGACCACCTGCACATTGCACTGTTTCATGCCCACCTGTGGTGACATGAAAGGTGGGTCGGTCCATAGATTCCGCACTCTCAACAAAGGGTCATAGGCGTGGTTATCTTCATCACCGATCGTAATCAGATGGTGAAAACTCCCTTTTGCATCCCGCATTGCTTTAACCATTGCGCCGTTTGCTCGGTAATTTGTATATTTGCGAACACGAAAAGAGAAAAATAAATAAAAGAAAATTAAATTTTTATTTTCAATTTTTCTGGGTAATCGCAGGTTACTCAAGAATAATTTTCTAACAAACCTTGTAGTACTTAGCACCCTATTTACCTAGGGTGAGAGCCGAATACCCTCGAGACTAGCATTTAATTGAATATACATAATCTACATTACAAATATTTGACTCATAATTAAAACGAATAATAAATCCACGATTGATTTATTTGTGTTGATTTAATTGGAAATCGTAAATTAACAGTAAATTGAAGGTTTATTGATTTCTGTTTTTTTTTTACAAGTATAATTATAAATCATTGTTGTTGAACTCGTAACATAAATAATTAAATTTAATTTAAATAAAATATTTACGTTTAATTAACCATTTTTGGATGTAATCAATAATGTTATTGACACATTTTTTTTTTTAACTAAATCAGCCTGGGACCCTTTCTAAAATGTTGATATTTTTTCCGGAAAACCCCGTAAATGCTATTGTTATCGCCCAAATAAAACAAACAAAATTTTGATCGAATTATTTATGAAAACCATTTTTTAGTAAGTAAGGATTCTTGTTTAGGGAAGATAATAAAGATAGTTTCGTCTAGCATAAAATTTGTTGTTCACACAACGACGTATTCGTTGTATATATAGTATAATCAGATTGAACTAAAACAAAACTTTAAAGCTTTTCATGCTTTTTATGGCAAAAAAAAGTTTGTTTTTCTAAAACTATGTCTACATATTCACACAAAATTGAGCCAACTAACAAAATCTGTCATCGTCGAACACTGAATCACGTACTCATGCATTATATACCATTTTTCCGTTATTTTCATAAGGTCTTGTTGTTTGTTTGAGATTAAAGCTGGCTTAAACCGTGCTTTACCGATTTGGCTAGAGTTGGGAGCGCACCGATTAAAACAAATTTCACAGAAAAAATGTGGCTTGAGATAACCTTATTCTAGCATGTTGAACACTAATTCCGGTCGATTGCTAAATTTTATGATATACCAAAAAATTTTAAGTTCAATGATTTCCGATGTGTCATAAATAAATAATGCGATATGTTTAGCAAATATTTATGTGTGATCAGCCAGTAAATGTTAAATTTAATTATATTACCCGGTTAGACGATATTATTACTCATTATTATCAATTGTTATCAACCGTAAAATAGAAATTCTATGATTTCTAACCAAAATGCATTTGTCATTAATTTTTGATAAAACTTTTTTTTTTTAATATTAATTATTGTTAGTGTTATTAGGATGAAGTAATTATTTGTCTATATCACGCGAACAATGGTGTTTTTTTTTCGATTTGGTTGATTCTTTAAATAGTCATAGAGCATAAACAATGATATAAAATTAATCCCGGCAATAAACTTAAGCATGATTTCAAAATAGACTATAAAATAATCATAAAAACTGGAATGTTGAATCAAATTTTTGGAAAAACCATTAAATCATTAAATTTTGATGTCATTGTTACATAAATGTCAATGGTTGGAAAAGATTTTGGCAAAGTCAAATTTAAATGTTTCTGATAGTTTCTTTACCGCAGGTTCTCTGATTTTAGGCATAGAGTGAATTTGACGCCCGGAAAAATGCGATTGGATTGAATGAACTACTTTTAATTATTTTAATTAAATTTATTTATCTTTGCAATGGTTGGTAGAGGATGTTACTTGAAATCAGCTACGAAATTGTACAAATTTATATGTCTTCCCAAATAGTGATACAAAAGGCAATTTTACATAGAAAATTAGGTGACGTACTGAATTAACTTTGTAGCATACTTACAGGCGAATTAACTCTATAAATTAAATTGACCACCGGTAGTGGTCCTTATTCTCGATTTAAAGCTGTTTTGATGGACTATGAATCAAATAGATGTTATTAAAACTTTTATTAATTATTAATTAATGGTAGGCGTATTTAAAACATTAAAATAATACTAATCTTCTAAACGTTCGTTTACAAATTCAAGATAAAACCATAAGGTCAATGAACACTAAGTTATCATGATGTATAATTCGCATAAATATGGTAAAATTCTGACAAATGACTAATGTTCATGTTTAGATTCAGTTTCATGTATGTCTCCTGTTAAAGTTTTTTTTTTTGGGTACAGTTTTTTGTAGCTCTGTATAAATTTGATCTAACAGTGATTCTGTGAGTTCTTACACAGAATAAGATTAGCTGTGTCTATAGGAAGAACTTCCCATAGACACAGAGAATCCTATTCTCCTATTCTTACATTCTTTTTCTAAATTTATTTGTTTTTCATTTTGCCAAAACGCAACCAAAAATAAGTTCCATTTTGGCTCAATACGATTTTGTTTCCTGATCACCACAACACAAAAGTTTTGATTATTTCGGTGATTCCGATTTTCGTTTCGTGGTGTGGGTAACTTTCTATACAGAATGAAATTATTTAGATTTTTTACATCTTATTGAATATTTTTATTTGAGTACACTGGTTTGATCTGGGATCCAATTAATAGTTCTGCTTTTAACAGTGATTCCTCCTATGGTTTATGAAGATGAACGCTGTCAATGTCATGAAAATTCACATTCCATTGGGTAAGAAGTAGAAAGGACAAATGAGAAATCGCCACGTGAGGTATTAGATAAACTCTACGTTCAAATTTCACATTGAAATGATGGGGCGACCAGACTCCAAAATTCTTTTCGTTCGGCTACTGAGTTGAATAATGTTTTAGGATCAAATCGTAGATTTATGGATATCGAATCGAAATGCCACAACTTCCAGGAATCTAAAAACAATAGAGGTGCTATATAAAAAATTCAGTCCGTACCTTCTTGCAAAAAGATAATTAATGGAATTATGAGTCAAACGAGGCAGATGAAAATCTTGGGCTTGGTGGCTTCATCACCTAAAACGTTAAAGAAAAACATATCTCAATGATTCATCTGATCAAAAGCAAAATCAGAAGCCGTTTCCCTCCAACTTCTTGAAAATAATGGTATGACAAGTCATCAACGAAGATTGGATTTAATTCAACCACAGTCGTTTGCCTACTGAAAGGTCAATCATTTGATATTCTGGATACTCAAAATATTTCTCAACTCTCTCTAAATAAGTGATCAGTACTGCATAATCTCTCAGAAAAGTTTCTTACTCTACAAATTAGCTCAGCGACATCAGAAATTCCAGAAGGTCCAGGTGCACTCTGAATATGAAAGAATAACGGCGGAATTGACCAAAATAACACGACATTTTGAGATGCTAATCGTGATTGTAGTACCGTAAGGTAATAACATTAACGACTTTGTGATTCGGTTTGAAACTTTGGCTAGGCAGATACATCGTTGATTATATCTCCGGTGAATCATATACCTTCTTATGAGATTACATGAAAAGCAATCAAACAGCGAACTGGAATCAAATGAAGGATGCCTTCTTGTCTTGGTTTATCATTCCAAAAGAGAACGCTGAAACACGACGTTAAAACTTCATTCTGTATAATGAAATTCATAACAACCGGCTAGTGGCAAAATTTAGCGAAACGGATCTTCTCGACGTAGTTATTGCGAAACTAACCTCTTGCCTACTTATCGTGACAAAATAATAAATGTTTATGTTACTTTGATCAAGCAATGTCTGGTGGATGCCATACGTGAATGAAATTCAAGGTCTAACACAAATAGTTGAGTACAATAGCTTTAATTGTGTCGAAGCTCTTAATAGTTCCAATAATAAGTTTAGTTGGTTGATGTTGGAAATGTAGGGATCTGAGGCATTATTATCATTATTGTTCTCGTGACCTATTACAAGTTTTTGGCTTTGGTTGTAGCCAACAATATATAAAAAAAACTGTCCCAATTTTAAAGGGGTAAATTATAATTTTAAGATCAGATTTTAAATATTTCACTGAAGAAAAAATATTATTATGAATGCGCTGCTACCACTCTAGGATCATCTTCAGTGAAAACTGATTTTAGGCCCTATTTAAACGTTAGTATCTGTGACCGGATTGCTTGATAGCGGAGCGAGCATCAGCATTCTGGGTAAAGAATCAAATAATTTTCTGCTGGATATCAATCAAAATACCATAAAATGCATGCATCTGTTATAATGCATTGATTTTGAAATTGTTCATCAAAAAGGTAAAGACAATGTGGTAGCAAACAGTTTGCGTAGAGAAAATAGACCTCGAAGCTCTCCTGCCATTGTTGATGATGGTTACACAAGTATTAAATATAATGTAGCTGCTAACCTCGTTCAGTAAGTACCCTAATTTACGGGTTTCAAATGACTGCCTTTATATAAGGATAGAACCTATGTGGATACCTAAGACTGAAAATTGTGGATAACCATTTCTATCCTGGTCAAAAATTATATATTAAAACTCATCCGTTGAGCGATAAATCGATCGCGAGATTTATTAAAAAATATGGCTCCCTTAAATACTCACGCTGGAGCTCCACGTTTTTCAGCTTCTTCCTTAAATTGGCATAAATGAAATATGAACCTATTGTGTAGAGTTCGCTGGGGAACCTAAATAAAAAACAAAAAAAAAACTCTCCAAACCAACATTAATGGCAAGTTTTCACCACAATGGAAATACTGGAAAATGCTTTAGAAAATCGTGAATTTCAACTGTAAACCTACGTAGAATTGTTGCGTAGGTTAACAGTTCAAAGTGGTTTAAGAAAGTGAAGGACTAATTAGTGTAGTAGTAGAGGCTCTGGTCAGAAAATGTTATTATTAGGATCCTTAGTTAATCCTTATGGTAAATCCGTCGTTTTCTTTAAAGTATAATAAGGCCTTACACGAAAACATAAATTCATAATACTACAGAGGATTATGAATTTATTAATCGGATTTTATTTGAACCGGCTTTATGGATTAATGTTTTTTTTTTTTAATTTTAGTAAGATCTGCTCAATTTTAGGCTAATGAACATAACGCTGATTTCAATCAGGAGAACGCCTGTATTTGTATTCTATTCGCTAAAAACGTTGAATATCGATGTACGAGTAGTTTGGATTTTATTCATAAAAATGTAATGTCGGAATTTATACATGAGCATAGCCGAAGTAAAAGCAAGCCCAAAAGACAGATCTAATTTTTCTTTACTAAATGACACTGTATCATTTTGTTTGTCCCATGTAGTGATCATTTTCACGCCAAAACTTAAGTGGATATCGTTTTGCTCATTGTTGCAGCTAACGTAAGTAACTAATAGAGTATTATGGGGATCTTGTTGAATGACTAGCCCACCACAGAAGATAGTAAATTTTGTATACCGTATTTCTGAACCCATTTCCGTTGGAATCATAAGAAATAAGACTAATTTTGATTAGAAAATTCTTAGTGATAGCCAAGGTCATTATGTAGTCAAATTACTGTACTGTCCAAACCCACCAAACTCAATTTGAATCATAAGAACGAGCCTGCAGCGAAGGGCCTAGCAGGTCGACCAACCCATCACTTTTGATGGTCCAGTAACATCCAGATCTTCGGTATCTCTTAATAAAATATTAATGGTCGGTCCTACTATTCAACCAGATCTTACATCAATAATAATGCGTTTTCGATTTTACAGAATAGTATTCACGTCTAACATTAAAAAAATGTACAGACATATAAAAGTTCATCCTGACCGTGTTAATTATCAGCGAATAGTCTGAAGAAAGACACCTATCGAGCCTTTAAAGCATTTCAAACTAAAGACGGTGATTCCAGCTGGCCGATTGAAACGATTGATTAAGTGGAGCCGATTCGACTGATGACGATCTAAAATTCTTATATCGGCTCCATTTAACCTACATAAATGGGCATCGAATTCCAAGGAATTCCTTACCACCATTGAAACAAGAAATCCAGTTACTGCATTAGAGATGATGAAGGGCTGTACTCTATAGGTTTTGGAACTGGTATCAAGAAAAGCCATAAATAAGACCAACCAACCATTCTACGTTTAGAAGGTCGCCTAAAGAATGCTAGTTATTCAATTAGTACGAAGCATCAGGTTATCTTGCTCAAATCACATCGCCTGTGACATACAATACTGACGTCCATGCACAAGATATACCTGCTTTGGACTGCAGCTACATTATTTCGTTTATCCCTGGTAAAATATTGAATTTTTGCAATCAAAATCACAAATAATGTGCGATTTGCCGACCGTGCTAACGACTCCATCCCGCTGTTTTTCCAAGGTAGAGCTAAGATCATGCTGGCCCATTCCAAATCGGTATAAAACATGGTAGAGGTAAATCATCAGTAAAGGCGTACGTACCAGTTTTTATTTGGAGGAGGTAATGGACCTATCAACGCAGCTTTTCGCATGTTTATAAGTCGGTGAAATTTTCCCACTGATAGCTAACATTATTTTATAGGAATTTTCAACCTTATTATGCGAAATTGAAACAATATTTTAAATCGATCCAAATGACGAAATGCCGTTGACACCTTTTTTTCTTACGGAGCCTTTGGAATCTCTACCAGATGAAGATTTGCAGGATGTGCAAAAAACAGTTGAGATCGATGACAGAATGTTCAAAAAGCAGATCCAGGGTTATTGGCGACGAATTTTCAGACAATACCTTCATACACTGCACCAAAGGTAAAAATGGAACCAACAAGAAATAAATTTTAAGGTTGGGACATGGTATATACCAAAGATAAAAACACCGCTCCACACAATTGGCCACTAGGTAGAATCATCAATGTATTTCCAGGTAAAGACGATATAGTCCGAGTAGTTACTGTTAAAACTGGATCCACTACTCCTCCCATAGGAATATCCCAAGACATCGCAACAATCATAAATGAAATGCTCATAAGTTCTTGTATTTCAAATTTGGTTCCTTTAAGTTAGAAAATAATTTGGATGTGTAACGCTCTATGCCCACATATTATGTACTCCCACCCCTCGAGGACTTATGATAATTACTAGGGATCTTAAGTTTTCTTACTAAGGAAAAAAGCATAGTCGGGCCCCTTTAGTCCGAGGTATAAATAGTCGATTAGTTTTGTAACTAGGGAGCACAGCGACTCGACGAAAAAACCATTAGTAACCGGAGGTTGAATAGTACTTCGAGTCGTTATGTTATCTGAACGTTATAACTTAATTAAAAAATATTATTGTTGTTATGTATATTTTAACGTTATTTAAAGTTATAATATCGTTAAAAAAATAGTGTTTGTTATCACTGTTATCAGGTAAAAATTTATTAATTAAATACCAATATTTTGTTTGCTTTTTTGATAATTTTACGAGATTCATTAATTCAAATTTATTTTAGCTCGACCCCTCGGCAAACTATAGAATTTGTTTAGTCTATGTAAAGCATTTTAAGCACTGTGGAAATAAAATGCAAAATTATTTTGAGACGAGCAATCAGACGAATATGAAAAGTCGACGTTTAATGGCGTTTGTGCCATAATCGCCATAGTTGAGTGAATAAGCGTTCTATTTTAATTCGTTATGTTTCGTTATTTCATAAAGTTGTTTTCAAAGATTTAAAGTTATCAGCGTTATTATACCGTTATTTATATAACTCCCAGGGAAAAGATAAAGAGAAATAACTCACCCCAGTCCTGTAAACTGGGGATTTTCTTCTAGCTATGGAGCAAAGAAATTGAGGCGCAACGATCCGACTAATTAATTCCACTAACATTAGCACAAGAGAATTGGTGGCCAAAGTACAGTAGAAAAAAAAAAAGTTCAACCATGAAATACGCGGTCTTTACGTTTTGTGTTTACTGATGGTGGAAATGAATGTATAAAATCTAATGGTGGATTCAGCGAGAAAAATTTCCTGGCTCGTGATCACAAATTGTTGAAATTTCGCCATCTTTTTTACCCTCTCCAATTTTTTTGCCAATGCGCTAAAAAAAAAATTGGAGGGAGTAAAAGAGATGATGAAATTTCAGCAATTCGTGATGACGAGCTAGCAAATTTTTCTCGCTGAATCCACCATTAGATTTTATACATTCAGCGCTTTTAGAAATGTAGATAGTCCAAGAAATGCAAAGAGCTTACTCGGATCAAAATTTTGACCCAAAAATAAAAATTTGTTTATTATTTGTTGTTGCTTCAATCCGGTGCCAAGAAATGCGACTTTTCGCAAAAGTGAAAAAATCGTTAATTTTATATAATTTTGCATGCTTTCTTTACGCACGACTCAAACGGAAAAATAATTTACAAAAATTTCGCTTTTGGGCTGTTTGCAGTAAACTAGAGAAACATGTTTTTCCCGTAATAAATTTAAAATTCGGTACGAAACTTTGGTTAAATATGACACATTTTATTGAAATTATGATTAAGTCGAAATTCATACTTAAGGGATCTACTGGATGGCTTAATAGCCATAGTTGAACCTCTTATTGTTAAATTTTGATGAACTCTTTAAATGCCAATATCCTTTCAATATCCGTGATGTTGACAACAGTTATCAAAGAAGAATTTTGTAGTGGTCTACTGTAGTGGTCACCTTTAACGATGTTAGTACGTTGTCATGTTTTGTTATATGATAGTAGAGTCTTTGATGAATTTTTGAAAATTGGTTTAGTTTCCTTTTCGCATAAATTCTTTAAGTAAGTAAATAATGAAGTTTAATGGAACTGTTGATTACAATTTAATAAATGTAGTGGCAAATAACTCTAAGCGCTAGGTATTCAGGCAGCTCTATAAGGCAGCAAGTATTTAGGTACAAGCAACTCATTTTTGCATTCAATTTTTTTATTTCTTTTATTGATGAAAGGGTAAATGGCCCTTATACCCATGACCATCGTCAACATGTTGCCATTTGTGACCTTATTTTAATTTCGGTCCAAATCCAATTTGTCTTGTCTTATTTTAGTTCTTCGTCTGGAAATTTGACAAAATTCCACAAAATGAACTAAGTCCGAATAGATTTGGCACTAAAGGCACAATTGTAGTAAACATTTTTTGGCGGCTACATTAAGAATTCGTCTAATTATGTTTAACTGCAATATTGATTCTACCAACAGCGTGGATATTCTAAATAATTTTGCATACCGTTCCGCCTCGTTTGTAATAGTTTATATTTGCTTGTGACAGGTTATTACAGTTTAGAATTACGTCTTGAGCATCCGGCCAATGAAATTATTTACTTAGACTTGTTATCAAAAATAAAAGTTCATAATTTCCTTATTTCTTGCCACCAGAATCCCCTTTTTTGGCACCTATCTGATTAAATCTCCAATTTGTAACTTGAGATAATAAAATCAGGGCTTCATCATCAATTCTTGCGGCCCATGCCTCATTCATTATAGCAGAGATTTAATAGACTTCAAAATAAATGACTCTCAAAGTCAATATTTTCTGACGAAAGTCAAAACTCAAAATATTTTTGAATGGTGTGAAAAATCATTTACCGACAACACGAACATTTTTTGTAAGTTAAGTCCCTAAACGTTTGTTCTTTTATGATTTTGACTTTTCTACAGAAAAGCAATAAGACAAATAGCGGCTGCTAGCTTAAATATTCACGCTCGTGTGTAAATTTTGGAAAATTTTTGTTTAAATACAAAATAGTTTGCAATTCCGAACTCTATGGTGATCTTGAGTTTATTTGCTTAACACTAATACTGGAGAAATACTCGACGTTATTCAGACGTTTTAAAATGTCAAAAACGCGCTTACAAGTATACTCAAGATAAACTCACTATTGAAATCGCGTTGTTGACATTTCTTTGACATTTATTACATAATAAAAATCAAAAGTGTTTACATCATTCTTAATCAATTATTATAGAAATAATTATAAAATGAATCAAGAAATGAATGAAGATCTAGTAAAAAAAATTAAAACTGAAAGTAATGTAAAGTGGAATATTGGTTTGCCTTTTAGCGCAATAGATAAAAATAAAAAATAAACGAAACGTCAAAATTATTGATGATTGTAAAAGTAGAGAAAGCGCCTCTCGAGGAAAAAGTTAAAATGAGGCAAACGGCAAAATGATATTTCTCATAAATGCGACGAAAGAAAATTTTGCAATCCGGTAATTAAAAATTGTTTTTATAATCTAAAATTGGAATTATTTACAATTATTATCAATCTGGTAGGTAAAAATTGTGTTTACAGTTCAAAATTGGAATTTTTTTCAATAATTTCGAACGTCAAATTAGCAGCTACCTCAGTTTAAAAATGTTCCACTAGGTGGAATCTGTGATGCTCCAATCGTCGATAACAAAAATAAAATAAAAATGGGATATTATTTCTTAAAATTTCTGTAAGATGTCACTTTAGCACTAAAGAACAACAAAAAGTCAAAGTTAAATCAACTTTTTTTTTTGTTACTTCAGAGTCGCGTCGAGTATAACTTTAGTGCAAATTACAGTACAGTATTACTTTAGTGCAAATTCATGTACTTTAACTTTTTTTTTTACTTAGTCATGTCGGTCGCGTCGAGTATATCACCAGGGTAACGATTGGCCTGTAGAACATTTTTATTTTAAACTCGTATATATCTTCAAGAATTCCTCTTCCGAACAAACCTGATGACTTAGAGGATGGTTGACGCAATTATGTATGTGTTCGATGCCCTTACAGTTCTTGATGGCTTCTTTATCCTGTGTGACTTTAGCTTGCGATAGCATCGTAGTTTATGTAACAGCGGTTAACGAGTGTCTATATGTATCAAGTACCGAACAAGGAAGAGAGACAGCTTAACTCGTTGGTTGACACAAAAAAATCTAAGTTTGAGCGACTTTAATGAGAATCATACACCATTATCTGGATCTTTTGTTTATGAGGATGCTGTAAATAACGTGATCTTAAAAGTCGATTTTTCGTTTATCTCTGACAATCCTGATATAAACGTAAGTGAAACTCTTTTTTACTCAAATCTCAAGACTTCGAATGCATTTGCCAATCCGTACCTTATTCAATAAGGCGATATTCCGCCCAAGCTCACGAAACAAATAGAACTGTGCAATGAGAGCTACGTTAAATGGAATAGCTCTCCAGAACATACGCAATTTATTCAGCTTTTTGACGAATTTAAACTTAAATCCGTGCAACTTTACTGAACATGTTTTCCCAAAGTTCAAACCGAAATCCTCGGCAAGTTTTTCAATTTATAAATTTAAATCGTAAATCTAATTGCAAAACAATTACATAACTGCTGTGCATAAGAAGGGTCCACGATCCGATATTTTAAACTACAGATCCACCGCTAAAAAATCTTGTCTGCCATAATTCCTTGAAAGCGTCATTTACAATCAGTTTGATAGGTTGCAAATAATAAATAATACGCAGCATAGCGTTCAGAAGAGAGCAGCAATCAAGTCGACACATGTTTACCGATATGTATAAGTAAGGTATTTGATAAGTTACCTCACAGAGTAATCCTTCGTAAACATACAGCTATTGGCTTTTTCACACCCAATCTTTCCAAATTGTTATAGGCATAGTACTTATGTCAGATTTACGCTTGAATATGGACCTCAGGTAGGGTCCTTTTGTACGTCTTACACGTTAATAGGATTCAGTTGGTCTAGAAAGGTTTTCTACGTTTTGCATTAAGCCATATGCCTTAGTCTGACCCATTCAGACTTCCTATAGTTACCGGACTCAGATTAACTTTTTGCAAATGTTATCACTCAATAAATATCGAGCAATTGCCAACGTTTTATTCATTCATCAGATTCTCTGTGTTAATTCTCTAAGAGTATTGCAGTTGATTAATTTCCGTGTTAATTTACATAACTTGCGCTCAATTCAACTGTTTGACACTGGGTTTCACCGGACAGATTATGGCAGGTTCGAACTCAACACAAGTGTGTTTCTTGTGTTTATTACTAGCGTTGATAAATTTTAGCATTTTAGATAGTAAATCTGCTATTAAGCTAAAGCTCGCTTTAAATATTATCACCCTTAATAATCTTTAGTTTCAGATGTGTTTTGTCCTTCTGCTTTTACCTAACCCTTGACATAAGCGTTTGCCATTAACCATTGTCCGTCGCTTCTTATTGGCCTTATTGGGTGAGATATCATTCATGTAGCCTTTTTATTTCGTTTCAAGATTTGTTTCACCCAGTATGAATGTCTTTGATTACAAACAATAATAATACAGAATGGTGACTCTCCGTGTGCGGTCAAGAAGGGATAAATGGTTTCGTTGGACATACATATCTGTATCTTTTGTTATTATTATTAAAACTAGTGAGAAGGATAAAAGTTGCTATAAAACCATCATAGTATCAGATGTAATCGGCCAATAAGAACTCCATATACTTTTCAAATAGATCAACTGGATGATGCGCCGAATTGAAAACACATATCAGTGCAAATTTCAAATGGGTTTGTGGTGACATACAAAAACTGGAAGCTTCATCTAAGTACCTCTACAATTCTGAATCATCTTCAAGTAGAATTAACTTTATAGCAGAACCTTTAAATGATTTTTCAACAATTTCGTTTACTTTTTTTTGATCAGCATAGCTTTGCTGATAGAAACGTCCTTGGTCTTTGAGAATGACGTCATAAATTCGGGTGATGATGACTTTGTCTCCTCCTCTTTAGTAAACTCTCCAAATACTACGTGTTTTATCAAACACAAGACAATCCGATCCCCCTATTGAACTACTACATCTTAACGTCGTCGATAAAAAGGATAGCCATTTACTTCGGTGACAGTATGTTGTACATAGTGCATTAGGATTTTCATCACATCAAGGACAATGAATCATTGTTCGAACGACTATTTCATGCCATTCGGGCTTACGATCAAATGCTTTTACATTTCCAAAAATTCTTTTTTTTGTGATATTTTCAATAAGTGCTTTTAATTTAATACTGAATACACGCGCTATTATATCCGGCCTGTCACTTGGTTGTTGTTGGCCTTCAAAAAAATTATCGTGAATTTTCCAAATTTAGCCACAATCGTCATTGTGTCACAGTACTTCTCTCTCATGTTTCGTGGTGAACCTTGAAAGATGATGGAAAAATAACTGAGCACAAACAGTTTTTCTAGTCTAACAGCTATGTCATTGAAATAATCCATTAGTACTCCTCTTGTTCTACAAGCAAACGTCCCTGCTGATTCCGAATGAAATTAAGATTATTCGCCTCGACTTGAATTTCCCACCATGTTATATCGGATTGAAGCAGCTGCTTCAGCGATTTTTCACTGTAGAAACGTTATTTGTGTTCTCTTCTCACTCTACCTGGTTGAAAACCTGCTTCACCGTAAGAATAAAATAGAACATATATTATGGGATCTAAGTATAGACTCATAATATTTAAATTGATCAACGGTTGTGCTACATCTCGTGGATATACTCGAAAATCTCGTTCAAAAGGAGGTTCACCATCAGCAGAACATCTGTCAGTGTTGCGATCATGTCGAAGCACAGTCAGTGTTGCGATCTCTTGTAGTCCTCTTCAGGATGCTTGTAGCCAGTGCGATGATAGATTTGTTCGTGCAGATGAAGTACATATGAATGACGTCCAACTATGTTATCGATTTGTGAATTATATGGATGGATACTTCGGATGTGCTAGATTACTTTAATGTTCCTGAAGATTTGACAGAAAAATACTTTGTTGCTGTCCATCTGATTCCAACAGAACAGTATCTTTTTGAGGACGATTTTTTCTGGTAAAATGCTTTCCTGATCAACCAGTTGAAACGTGCACCTTCCTGTGTTTTTTTTTTTAATGGAGCCTTTCTAAAAAATTATCCCACTTGTCCAATCTTGAACCAAATTAATATTTTGTATTTTGGCTTATCTAGTACATTTATGGTTGGTGTACATTGAGAACGAGTGACGAGAATAATATTTTGTTTTTACACCAAACACCAAACTTAAATTTATCATCATAAATTAAATATTATCGACACTACTTAGCTGTCAATTTGAAATATAGTTCACTCATATTTTAGACCAGAGTTTCACGTCCGAAAAAATGATTTTCTTGTTGATAACTTAACCAAGTAATATCGCTCGTCGTGCTATATCAGAGAGTTAAGTTTTGTTTTTCTAAGAAATGTTTTTGTTCGAAGTTTTGGTATAAGGTGAAATTAATTATTATTAATTATTATAATTTTAGCACACCCTATTTTGAGCATAAGCTCATTCGCAATAGACAACATCAATGGGTTGTATATCGAAATAAACTGCAAACTAATCTTTCCTTATGCTCATAAAATGGTTAGATACAACCATTATATAATAGGTTCCACAAAATCAGAAAAGACCTATAAACAATTATGTTAATAAACTTCCTACGTGAAAGGTATAGTTTATTCAATAAAGACTTGATTACCTTACTGGACCAATTACAAATATTGTCACGAGAATCGTGATTTTGTTTTATTCAATAGAAGAATATATTTAGGTTCCACAAATTGCCCTATTCGCGTCTACACAAACTATTGGAATTTTATAAATAGTTTCATGGATAGTTTTACGAAATTGAAAAATTCAAACAGAACCTGTTGATTGTTTCCAATGTAATATATTCAAAATGGCCGATTTTCTGTTATTATTATATTTTTGTGACAGTATGTGACAGTAAAATAACCATTAGTCAAATTTAATTTACAAAAAGTGATAGCGATGGTGATTGTCACCTTCACTTTTTTTTAAACGAACCTAATTTATTGAAGTTTTATTCAAAACACAGAATAAGACTCATAACACGCGTGATTTGAGGTACACCTGTATTGTTTTCTTTATCTTTAATAGGTTTTTATGACTTAACAATTCTAATACATAGATTTGGCATTGGACGTTTTGTATTATTTTTTTAAATCTTCTTTATGTTATTATAAACGAACCTATTCACCTGAGTGAGTCGTTGTTAATGTTTACACATAGATATAGTAAATAAATAAAAACCACTTGTATTAGACGAGCAACTATATCAACTTTCAATTAATCGAATTACACAAACATAAATTTAAAGTAAATATGCGAGACCCACCTTATTTGTATATAAAACGCGATTGATTTTTGGGCTGTGGTGCAATAAGTAAAATATCTTATCAACGCTTATGCAGCTTAAATTTAAATTTAACACAAAAAATTTATTACTCTATACTTTACGTATATAATCTAGCTCATCACAAACAAACAAAAAAAAAACATGAACTATTAAAAATTCCTATTAAAATTATTTCACCGTCACCGAACACTTTTTGGTAATCATAAAATTTTCCACTTTGCACATAGAAAACTTCTTAACAACTTTTCTTCAGCTTTAAACAAAAAAAAAAAAAAAGAAATTTAATTTCCTTTTGTTTAATAAAAAAATCTCGTTTTTTTTTTTATTTTGCCTTAATAAAATAAGTTTTATTATTAAATATTATCCAGCGCAACCGAAAATCCGGAAAAAATCACATAAATTATTACTCGCGCGGCAAAACAAAAATAACAACTCAAAATTGATTTAATTTAATTTATAACTCTCTATATACAATAATATATATGATTACACGAGTACACACTATCATTTTATCAGTTTAATGAAGGGGAAAAAATAATTACGTTTATAGCGAAATGTTTAATGTTATCAACCAAAAAACGAAAAAAAAAAATTTAGTTTAAAAATCACTCAATCCACCACAAAAATAAATATCACAATTAAATTGATAATAATATACAACTATTGTATGATAATACAAACGAGTATTGGAATTTTTCATTCATGTCCGAGAGGTGTGATTTCAGGGCTGGTCAAATTAATTTGTAGAATTTGTACATACTGACTGACTCCAAGTTGTATTCTTAACCTTGGTTCTCCAACTATAAAATACAAAAATCATTATTTGCTTGTAATAAGTCATAGAAAATCATAAAAAATGCGGTAAGACATGTTTTTAAACACTAATATTTGGACAAAATGATATTGATGGAACACAAAAACCTTGAAAAAATTTGAGTGAAATTTTGAGTGTTTTTTTGTTTGTTTTTTATTTGGTAACGATAAAAATATTAATTTATTGTGAAATTATTGATAAAGATTACACCCAATTCTTGTAAAAATATTTTGGGCGAGTATATTTTGCGTTATCTTTATTTTGTTTGTATTTGTGTTTTGGGTAAAGTTGTGTGTATATTATTTTACTTCCGACTTATGTCGTAATTAATTTGGAATCATAAAATCATAATGGTATATTATGTACATCGCATCATGTTCGAATTTTAATTAGCTTTTGGGGAGGGAAATTCTTCGTCATTGAATTTTGGTTTTTGTTGAATCACACAATACAGTGATTCACAAAATTTAAGTGATTAGGAGCGCATTAATTACTAAAGCTGAAATAATTTTTTTTTTATGATTTATTTGAATTGGTCAATTTTGAAGATAAATATTTTCCTATAATAACTGGATCTTCTAGTCTTCTAAACTAATTCTAAATTTTATTCAAATGTATTGGAATTACCACGCAATAGACTAACTTACCATTAAATATATATATATTTAAATTCGGAAGAATAGATCAGTCAAATTGATTTATGCGAAGTTAGCCCGAAAGCGGCTAAATTTAATATAAGTTTCGGCTGGCCCGACATTTTCCTAATATAACCACATTTTTTTAGTTTCATCCCGAAAAAAATAAAATAATCAAAAATGTGCTTCATTATTCATTTAAATCTTAAAACCATTGCATCTAAAATTAGTTGACAGCAAATTATTCGCAATCAACCAACAATTTGTATATAGTGGCTACAAGGATTTCCAAACATATATGCTGATGCCAAATAGTAGTTTGTCTATTCTGAGTTCAACCGTAGTACCGCCATTTCAACATGAGTTGGCTACTAGTTCCTAAGGAATTATCCAAGAAAGCACTATTCATTTCAAATTGTACCGAAATACGAATGGGAATATATGCTTACGTGTACATAAGTTGCACTTAGTGTTTGGAAATTCCTGTGGCCACGACCATGTAAGCAAATATTCACGATCGTATTGCGGTAAAATCTTATATGAATCGTGCTTTCTTGGATAATTCCTAAGGACCTTGTAGCCAACTCATATTGCAATAAAGGTACATAGGTTACACTCAGGATAGACAGAACAACCTTTTGGCGTCAGCACATGTGTTTAGAAATCGGTAAAATTTTCGGTAAAATTTTGTACGAATCGTGCTTTCTTGGATAATTCCTAAGGACCTTGTAGCCAACTCATATTGCAATAACGGTACATAGGTTACACTCAAGATAGACAAAACAACCTTTTGGCGTCAGCACATGTGTTTGGAAATCCCTGTGGCCACGACCACGTAAGCAATATGGTTTCTAAGGACCTTGTAGTCAACTCATATTGCAATAACGGTATATAGGTTGTACTCAAGATAGACAAAACTACCTTTTAGCATCACCACATGTGGATGGAAATCCCTTATGGCCAAAACCACGTAAGCAAATATTCCCATTCGTATTGCGGTAAAATTTTATATGAATCGTGCTTTTTTGGAAAATTCCTAAAGACCTTGTAGCCAACTTATATATTGCTATAACGGTACATAGGTTGCACTCAAGATAGACAAAACAATCTTTTGGCTTCAGCACATGTGTTTAGAAATCCTTGTGGCCACGACCACGTAAGCAAATATTCCCATTCGTATTTCGGTAAAATTTTTTAGGAAATTCCTAACGACCTTGCAGACAACTCATATTGCAATAACGGTACATAGGTTGAGCTCAGGATAGACCAAACTACCTTTTAGCATCAGCATGTATGTTTCGAAATCCCTGTGGCCATGACCACGTAAGCAATATGGTTTCTAAGGACCTTGTAGCCAACTCATATTGCAATAACGGTACATAGGTTGTACTCAGGATAGGCAAAACTTCCTTTTAGCATCAGCACATGTGGATGGAAATCCCTTATGGCCAAAACCACGTATGCAAATATTCCCATTCGTATTGCGGTAAAATTTTATATGAATCGTGCTTTCTTGGAAAATTCCTAAAGACCTTGTAGCCAACTGATATATTGCTAGAACGGTAAATAGGTTGCACTCAGGATAGACAAAACTACCTTTTAGCATCAGCACATGTGTTTGGAAATCCTTATAGCCACATACAACAAATTATTTTTTGATTGCGAATAATTTGTTGTTAACTAATTTTAAAATCTATCCCTTTAAGATTTAATTGAATAATCCAGCACATTTTTGATTATTTCAATTTTTTCGGTATGAAACTAAGAAAAATTCGTTTTTATTAGGAAAATAAAAAATTTAATGTCCAAAAATATTAGAATCTTGTATTGTCATCGGAGTTAAGCCTGCATGCAAAATTTCAACTCAATTGGACTATCGCAAGTGGTTGAAAAATTGATTACAAAATTTGACGATACAAACAGACACAGAGTGAGCTAATATAAGCGTGGTAATAAGCCTGAAACTTAATAAATTTAGCCGAGACACAATCCTGAAAAAATATCTGGGGCTGAATTTATGGCTAACTTCACATGCATGTCAAATTGGTACTATTTGGTACGCGAAAAATGTATCGTCGAATTCTCAATTTTAATAGTTTTCACCCTTTAAGCTTTTGGTTTACGTTTACCGAGTTAAAAAATTTACTTCAGATGTCACCGTTGATACCAATCAAATTATAAGGGATTATCCGATCAATAATAAATACCAGAAATATTTAATCAATAAATTAATCAATCAGTTTATTCAAACTAACAGCGGGAAAATTGTGATTAAGGTCGGTATAAATTGTAGTGACTCACTCACAATTCAATTCGATTATTCATTCGCGACCATAAAAACAAATTTATATTTTTTATAGACACTGGCGCTGACCTTTCGGTCATTCCAGCACATTATTACAGGGGCGCGTTTTCATTCACCAACCGTGACCCCGATCTAGTCTTATCGGCAGCCAATAACACCACAATTTTCACTTACGGCACAAAATTGCTTCAAGTGGACATCGGACTAAAGAGAACCTTCACCCATGCATTCATTTTAGCTGACGTGAATCGTCCGATTATTGGCGCCGATTTTCTGTGTAAATTTGGCCTCCTTGTTGACCTCCAAAACAAACGGCTGGTTGATTCAGCGACTAAGCTGTCAATCAATGCCACAATGGTTCGGGATAACACTCCAACTCCGATCCATTATCCGGTCAACAACGGTTATGCCACTCTGCTGAAGAATTTCTCATCACTTACAATAGCGCCGAACTACAACTCACTAGTTCGACACAACGTGGTCCATCGTATTGTCACAGCAGGCCATCTGCCAGTGTCAAGACCACGTCGACTAGATTAAGTGAGACATAAAGCTGATCTAACAGAATTCCAGCACATGATGGAATTAGGGATTTGCAGGCCATCCGCATCTCCCGTCTCTTGTCCACTTCACATGGTGAAGAAAAAAGATCGAAAAAAAGGTCGGGATTTCCCAGTATACACCGATCATAAACCTCTGACACGAGCAATTCAGTCTAAAACTGAACGTAATTCGAGGCAATCTCGCCACCTGGATTACATTAGTCAATTTACCACGGACATTCAGCATGTTCACGGACACGACAACGTTGTCGCAGATACAGTATCGCGCACAACAGACAATGAAATGGCCACAGTCGGGACACACATAGAATTACAAAGAATCGCAAACGCACAAAAATCTGACCTAGAACTTCAGAATTTACTTTCTGGTTCCGAATCTCACACTAGTTCATCAATGAAACTAGAGCTTTTCAAACTACCTGGCCTCGAAATAGTCTAGGCAGACTCACTACGTCGCACCGTATTCAATACACTACACAACCTTTCACATCCTGGAGTCCGTGCAACTCGTAAATAAACAAAGACGTAGGCAATTGGGCTCAGTCTTGTTTATCCTGCCAACGTGCTAAAGTTCAACGGCAGACAAAATCACCCCATGGACATTTTGAAATTACGCCTGGTCGATTTGAACATATCCATATAGACATCGTAGGATCTCTTCTGCCATCTAATGGATACTCATATTTACTCACTTAGATATAGCCAACACATTTGTCAACAACTACGTATCACGATTCGGCGTACCGCTTAATATCACAACAGATCAAAGAACGCAATTTGAGTCCAAGCTGTTCACCGAGTTAACAAAACTCCTTGGCTCACATCGGATACGGACAACGGCTTACCATCTGCAAGCCAATGGCATGGTCGAACGCTTCCATCGGCAACTCAAAGCCGCATTAATGGAACTTGCATATTTATCAACCGATTATGATGAAATTCGACATCCGCGTCGAATGGGATTCTAAAATGAGTTTTGGATGAAGTTCTGGAATATGGCCAAGTATTATTGAACTTGCCTATTATGAAATTAGACAAGTGCGTTGGAAATGGGATCCTACTCTTCCATTCTATGGAATTTGCATATTTCTCAACAAATTATTATGAAATTCGGCTTGTTTGAATTGACCCCTAACTTAACCTCCAACTCAACCACAAACTCAATACCCTACTCATTATTCAAACCAGTAAATTTAAAATATTAGTAAATATTTCCATAACCAGGTATTGGTAATGGTGATGGTGAGGATGATGGTTATGTTAATGATGATGGTGGTGGTGGTGATGATGGTGATTGTGATGGTGATGTCGCTGGATTTTTGTGATTTCGTTGGAAATTACACTGGGATTTAATTGGAGGTTGAGTTGCAGATTGAGTTGGATATTGAAGTTAGATTGTAAAGAGATTAAGGGGTTCAGTTGGAGATTGAGTAAGGGATTAAGGGGTTCAGTTAGGAATTGATTGATTCGGGTGTTAGTTTGAGTTGACTTGATATAATCTCACGAGCATACTTAATACAGACCGAATTTGTGATCACCTCGTGAGGTTTCAGCCCTTTACATTTTTTTTGTTGCTTTTTCAGACTCAGGGGCATTCAAAACGTCGAGGAAAATAGTTTTGTACCAACCAAATTTTTCGTCATTTTTGACAGGATTTCAATACTTTGGTCTTTTTAGACCGAAGTAATATTCTATTCTTCACAGGGTCAAGTTCCGTCGTTATTCGAGAATCCAGTTGTCTTCATTAATTTAATAAAATATAGGCGGTGGATATTGGTAAACAAGTGTCTGCATTAAAAACAGGAATATCACGAAAGGTCAAGAACCAAGATTAGGCAGAAGTGTCATATTGTGCAGAACCGAATGATGGGGATATCCAATATTGGAGACGTTTTATAAGGAAACTACTACTAGAAGTTCAACAGGCAGATTTATTGTGAAACTTCTTTTCAAATTTATGTAATATGGGATAATTGGGTCATTTATTGGGAACCGCAAGGAAAAGGTTGTTGGGTATGGAACGAGGATTAACACGCGATTCGTATTTAAAATTGGAATACATAAAGTTCATGAAAGAATATGTAGAGCTTCTTCTTATCTATCTACATCATCACCCTGTTGTCAAATTAAGCAGCATGACCACAAAGGTTCGCATCGTATTCCATGGTTCATGCAAAACCCGGTGTGTTCCGATTGTACAGTCAAGTCTCTAGAAGTCAGATCTCATATTTAAATCAGATAGACCATACTAACAGATTTTATGGCGGGAGAATCCAAATCATGAGCTTAGATGATATTTGCTATATATGGTAATATATGGAACAACCTCAACCCCAATTCTTGCAACTAAATGCTTGAAGGAGTTAGGTCTACAATACTTAAACGAGTTTCGAGTCGGGAGCAGATAATAAAGAAATCGATAACAGTGAATGCTCTATTAAATTATTGGGAGTTAGATGGGTCCCCAAAGCCTATGTCATTACCTTCGATCCAGTAAAATTTAAAGACCGGTCACTAAAAGAAAGTTCTTATCTGATTCGGATGGCTTGCTTTAAGTGTGATCATAACAAAAATAGTATTTAAAGAACTATGGATGTTAAATTTTAAAGTAAACGACGTATTGCCGACAGAAATTCAATGAAACTTTACAAATAGTTTCAAGAATTAAGCAACATTGAAATCCATGGGTTTTGTGATGCTAGCAAAGTAGCTTATGGTGCAATCGTATACACAAGACGCGTAGAATTCGGCGGGAAGATTGTAACGAACATCATAACAGCTAAAACCAAAGTTGCATCAACAAAGGCGGTTTCAATACTGAGACTGGAACTATGTTCTGCTCTATAACTGTCAAAAACGTACTACTATCTGCAGCTAATCTTCCACTAGCAAAAATGAAGGGTCGGACAGATTCATTGGTAATATTGGCATATCTCAGTGCACATCCTTCAAAATGGAAGGCTTATATCGCCAATAGAGTTTTAGAAATTCTTTCGGTTTTTCCGAGAATTATATGGGGTCATAGAATTCTGCAGATTTAGCTTCAAATTAATACACAATGATTTATGGTGGATAGCTGCCATCATTTTGCCATTCATTTAAAGATGCAGGGAGTCAAGCAGTAGCAATAAGCCAATTAGAGAGCCATTTTTAACCATAAGCGAATTAAAGGAAACAACACATTTCAACGATGAAATTAAGGTGATACAAGCGCCCCATAAAGTCCATAAAGAATTTGGGTCCATTTCTGGACAACCAAGGTAAATTGAGAGTAGGAGGATGCTTAAAAATTCATAATGCGAATACGATGTGCCAAAGTCATACAGATTGAGTAAATTGATGATTTAACGCAATAACGTTTCTTATTGTGTCGCGCCAAAGGTACTTTATTGTTCAAGGTAGAAGTATAGCAAATCAAGTGGTATGTCAATGTGTGTTACGTATTTC
Source organism: Tipula vernalis (assembly GCA_958295665.1). Classification (NCBI taxonomy): domain Eukaryota; kingdom Metazoa; phylum Arthropoda; class Insecta; order Diptera; family Tipulidae; genus Tipula; species Tipula vernalis. Next base: position 446,968,779 of record OY282558.1, on the reverse strand, counting down.
TCAGATATAAGGCGGACCGTCCACACCAAATAATGGGACAACTACCAAATCAAGTGTTACCGGAACGAGAGGATTTGTAAACACGGCGGTTGTTTGCACTACGACGAAGGCAATTCATTTAGATTTAGTCAGTTTGAAACAATTTGTCAGAAGACGTAGTATTCCAGTCAATACTTATAGTAACAACTCTAAGAATTTTATTGGAGTGCGATACAAGCTGAAAAGGTTTGCATGAAAGTATGACAGATGAGTTTAATCAGGAAGTCGGGGAATACGCAGCATCTAGTATATGTATGTCCGGCGATTTTCATAAACAGGTTCTACAATTTCTAAAATAATCCACAAAGTCGTTTTTATAAAATCTACGATAAATTCCTAAAATGTTAAAAATAATTTCTTTCTAAAATCCTGCAAAATTGAAAATATGCACAAACAAAACCTGTTCCAACCAAATTCTTTTGCCAACAAAATTTTGCTCATTTTCACATCTGGATTATTTCCCTTGTTGATTCCGCACACCAACCATATATTTTTATTTTTTTTTTATTTTTTATTTTTATTTATTTATATATATCATGTATAGCCTACAGTGATAACAATCAGCTATACAAACATGTTAAAAAAAAACACAAAAGGAATAAAATATAGATAGAAAACGCCGACTATTTAGTTTTTATAAAAATTTAAATAAAGCTTTCTTAAACGACTCTCTGGACATATTGAAATCGAAAACACCATACACTGAATTAAAATCTCGCGAAGCTCTCAAAAGTGGTTCCGAAAGGCCGTAATTTGTTGATACCCGGTTGACGAGTAACAGTCCATCACGTGGACGCATTTGACGTTCTGGAGCGTAAAGATTTAAGCGCGAAAGCAGCTCGGTACATTCGATTCGAGAACTGAAAATATCGCAAATGAACAATGCCGATGCTACAACACGTCGACAATCTAACCGGTGCAGTTTCAACAGGTTGCAGCGATCTTGGTAGGGTGGAAGAACAAATTCAACAGACCGTGCAGATGGTAGACCTCGAAGTGCGTATAAAACAAACTGCTTCTGAACACTCTCTATTCTATTCGAATAACAGTGATAAGACGGTGACCACACCGGCGATGCATATTCCAAAATAGAACGGACAAAGGAACCATACAGTGATGTTAGAGTAATCGGGTCGATAAAGTCCTTACAGTTCCGCTTAATAAAGCCCAACATAATGTATGCCTTAGGTATATTGGTGTTAATATGTTTGGTAAAGGTGGCATCAGTTGAAAAAATTACACCCAGATCGGATATAAACTCCACTCTGTCGACTTCCTCATTGCACAAACGATACTGATGAAACAGAGGTGACTGGATGCGATAAAATGAAAGAGTCTTACACTTACTCACATTGAGACCCAGTCTATTGCTAATAGACCAACTACAAAATCTGTCCAAATCATCCTGCAGCTTCACGCAATCGGACACGCTGTTGACCCGGGCGAAAATTTTCATGTCATCGGCAAACAGGAGGCAACTGGCAAACTCAAAGCAGTCAACAATATCGTTGATAAACAATGTAAATAATAAAGGGCCAATATGACTTCCTTGCGGTACGCCGGATGTCGCGCGAAATAGCTGGGAACTAGAATCAAAAATCCTAACGGATTGCCAGCGGTCGGAAAGGTAAGAACACAACCAATCAATTGGGATGCACTGACAATTTAAGTTCTTTAATTTAGTGATCAGGAGCGAGTGGTCGATCTTATCGAAAGCTTTCGCAAAATCAGTATAAACAACGTCCAGTTGCTGCCTGGAGTTTAAACTGCTAAATAATTTGCCACAGAAAGAAACCAGATTAGTCACTGTGGATCTGCCTGGATAAAACCCGTGCTGAGCAGAAGAAATTAATGATTTAGTATGGAAACCCAAGACCCTGTGAACCATAGACTCAAATAGCTTGGGTATGACAGAAAGAATGGCAATCCCCCGATAGTTACTTACTTCGTTTCTTCTACCCGCCTTGAAAATGGGATGAAGGCAGGAAATTTTCCAAGGCTCTGGAAAAAACCCACTACGTAAACTTTCATTAAACATGAAGGTAATTGGGCGGGACAAACTCTCGGCACAATGCTTAATAAGGATCGGCGGAATACCATCGTGACCAGCGCCCTTTTTAACATCCAGATTAAGCAAGCAATCACGAACTTCCTGCTCAGTAAATTTAAAATAATTAAAGTCCACGGAACTGTGACCTCTTGTGGACATGGTAGGAGGCATCGTGGCTGGCTCGTATACTGAGGCAAAAAAGCTAGCAAATAAATTACAGATCTCCGAGGGTTGACTAGCGACGGCGTTCTGGTAAGACATAGGAGAAGGGAAACCAACCACTTTCCTCTTACTATTCATAAAACTCCAGAACTCCTTTGGACTTGATGTTAATTCCTCCTCAATTCGCACAACATATTGGTTATATAAAAACCAATTTAAACTTTTAAACTCTTTGCGAGCTTTATCAAAATTGGGATAAAATTGTACTCCGTACCGTCTGTATAATGAATGGAACTTATTGCGGCGTTTCTCCAGATTTAACAACCTATTGTTGTACCATGGCTCCCGAAAGCCGGGTTGTTTTTTAACCAACGGAACGTGTCTTTCAATACCACTCCTGAGAAGGACGTTAAACATTAAAACAATGTCATTTAAATTACCGCCACGTTGCAAAAAGTCCCAATCAGAATTCCTGAGGAACTCGTTTAAGGAAGCGTAGTCGGCAATTCTGAAATTAAAATAGAACTTGTTAGAAATAGAATCAGTTGTACAATTCACATGAAAAATATTTATCATAATCGGTGTGTGGTAGATGCTCTGGGAGCCGGTGAAATCCAGACATGACGAAACCTCGGAATGCATGACGTCATTGGCACATAACAGGTCCAAGTATTTCCCTAGACTGTTGCTAGTACGGTTTAGCTGCTTGGTTGAGATGCTAGCAAAATAGTCGATAATGTGTAATGCCCTTTCGTCAGTGGAAAGCGATGTAAAGACACCATCAACATCAATCCAAGCAATATCGGGCTGATTAAAGTCACCCACAATGACAAGTTGATCTGGATGCACTGATGGCATCACAACTGAGTCGATGAAATTGATTAACATTACAAAATAGTCCAAGTTCGATCCGTAGAGAGCATACACTGCGATGACAACGATAGAGGAATTGGCCACTTTGACTCGAACATCAATAACATCGAGACTAGGATGACAGGCAACCAACTCATTAGGAATAGAAACTTTAACCGCAATCAATACCCCGCCCCCTCTAAGCCTGGTGTCAAAATCATATCTATCCTTCCTGTGAACGACATAGTCCGGTGGAAAATATTCTCCAGAATACATATTGATAGTAAGCCAGGTCTCACAGATTATTATGATATCATAATCGTTGTCCAAAACGCCTAGGCGAAAAGACTTAGCTTTACCTCGGATGCTAGAGGCGTTGTGGTAATAAATTGAGGTAAAGCTAGAGCGATCAGAACTTACTTGCCGGAATCCGGCACAGTTTGATGCGTAATAACCACTGGAGGCTTCAGGGTCGATATTTTCTGGTTCAGAAAGACACCTTGTCTCGTTTCTGGCATACGGTGTGATTGACGCTGCCGAAAATTTGTATTAATAAAAGGTCTGATACACACATCATTTGGCCAATTCACCGTGGACATAACTTTTGCTGTTAAATCTGCATCAACTCCCACTTTAAAACAGACATACTCCATGTCAGTAAGTTTACGCCCGTTAAGTATCAACTTGGTAGCCACAGCATTAGAAATACCAAAGTTGACATTCACAAATTCGGCAATCGCAGCATCCTCAACAGTGGTATCGAACTGCGACAAATGAAACCAAAACTTCGGTTTAATCATCCGGATACTGTTAGGCAGAGAACATGGTTTGGTTCCACTTATTGACGCGTACGACGCACGACGCGCGGTTTCTGCTGCTGATGAAATAACCGGGATAGTTGTAGTCGATGTCTCGGAACAAGGGGTGCCAGCGTGAGCGGTTAGGATCGACGCCTGAGCGAAACAATCGCGGATTTGTTCAGCGATCTGGTCCCCAATTTTACTGCAAACAGATGAAAGGCTCGAAGCACACGAATTTGCCAAAGACTCGGCGGCCTGGCTGATTATAGTATTAACGGTTGGAAGAGTGGTGTCAGCAATTAATGATATCTTCGAGTCGATTTTATCCAGCGATGATTTGATCTCGTCCAACGCCATACAATTTTCATCTTTTAATAAACGCTGACACTCCATGCACATGAAAACAGCATAAGGACAGTCATTAACGGCTTTGATCCAACCGTCATTCGAAGGGAACTTCCAATCCAGACAGTCAACGTGGAAGAACTTGCTGCAAGGCCCAAAACAGTGTAGAAGCTCTTTGCACCTTTTGGTGTTGTTGCACTTGACACAAGTCTTTGTCATAATTATTGTCTATTGTCGTTTCAATGAATTCTTTCAAAATTTATAATTTCTTCTTGAAAATTTGTTTACTTTCCACTAAACGTTAAAAATGGACACTCACGAATTTTTTTCGTTATTCGTTTTTATTTTGCTTACAAAATTGTAAACCATATAAATATAAATCACAAGCGTATATACAAAACACTATATACTGCAGTTTTTTAATGCTGTAATTTTATAATTTCAATTAAATTATAATATTTAATTTCAAAACGAAAATTATTTCGTTGTACGTATTATATACGTACTATAGTACAGAAAGAATGAATTTTGAAAGTTTTCAAAAATTGTCGTTTAGACAAAAAAAAAAGAAAAAAACTGTCTTACTAAATTGTTGCTGGCTAACACGAACACATAAAAAACAAAACGAACTGAAAAATGAGGAAACTCCGCTAAATAAATTTTAAACTTGACATGATTCAAACGAATTGAAAATTATTTTTTGGCAAATTTCTGTCCGGTGCGGTTTTCTAAGAGTATACTAATTGTGAAAATTAATTTTCAATTCACACAACTTGTCTTGTAATCACTGGCACCAAAAAAAAAAGAAAGATTCATTCGACCTCAGATGACCGATATCATTCAACATAATTTATACTTTTAATGAAAAAAAACAGAAACGAAGGAAACGACGAACAAAAAGCTCTCCTATTTGGAGCTTTTACGTTCCATTCTACTTTGTCTTTCTATTTTCCTTAAATTATTGTCGTTGTTAGTACACAAGACAATGATAATAAAATAACTGAAAAATTGCTTAACATTTTTTTTTTTTTTTTGCGAATTGGGATTTCGTTACGTTCGTACAGTTTCCTTACATCAAGATGTAAAAGACGGCGAAAAGCAACCCAAATTGCCATGAATTAAAACTGCAATATCTATATATGTGTGTATATGTGTGTTGGTTGTGTCTCTGTTCCTCATCACGGTGTTATCATCATGTTATCTATATATAAATAAATTTTGTAATTAAACTTTTTTTTCGGTTTTTATTTATTGTAACAACCAAAATTAATGCGCTTGATGAGGAAAATGATGAAAAATAATAATTATTTATGTAGTTTGCTCTGTTACATGGGGGGTGGGGGAGGAGGGAGGAGTTTGCCTAATTTTTCTCATCCTCTTCATATTTAATAAATTTGTCTAATTTAAAAGAAAATTGATAACAATGATTTTTATTTTTTGTGCGCGCTTTCCATTTTCAAATAAAAATATTTTGATTGTCGATTCTTTTATGAAATCAATAAAACGAAAGGAAATTATTGGATTTTTTTTGTTCGCCATTTGGAAAATTTCTGTTTCAAAATTTTTATAATTAATTATAGAAATGATTTGTTATGTAATTAGCCGAGGGAAACCTTTTTGGCGATATATAATTTTAATGGCAAGTTAATGGTGCGGAGGGGTTTGGTCAATATAATTCTAATTTATAGATTTTATTAATATTATTGATTTTAAATTATAAATGGCATCGTAATTACTCATTGATACTGTTTGGTTTCAATATATATGGAGGTAATGAAATTTAATTGGCAAATGAAACAGTTTACATTATGAATCCATTTGCATAATTAAATCTTTGATTGCCCACACATGTCACATCAATACATATGTATATCTAACCCAATTTGAATTGTGGCATCGATATCAAATTTTTTTTTTTTTTTGGCATTTTGCCACCATGGGATGGAATCTAATCGAAATAAGACTATAAATGAGATTAAAAGTTAATTTATATTGGATATGTACAATAGTAACAAAAAACAATTATAGAGAAAACCAGCCTTGACAAAAAAAAGTTTTTTACCCACTCCAATTTATGTAAATTGTGACTTCACAAGGATGTTTCTCAGATAAATGCTTCCAATTGAAATAACATTTTATCCAAACGCCTAATAAGGTTTCAATTCATCCAACGTGATCTGAAATCCAACGAAATCTGATTTTTCCCTAATCACAATCCACGTATGCTTCGATGGTAAGAGCGATGCGAATCCGTATCGATCATGTCGGCTCCCTCTCAGTCTAATCGATTCTTATTAAAAGGTGGTTTGAGATCGTACAGTTGGCGACAAAATCAGTTTCTTGTGCCATGCTAGAAGTTGCTTCAACACTGCCTGATATTTAACCATCAACATGAGCAATCAATAATCAACTAAAACTAATCAACATCCATCCTTTGGACAGAACGTCTCAAAATAATTATTGCACTAATACATATCGCACATGTCTCAAAAAAAAATTAACTTTTCGGGAGAACGGAAAACTGTTTACATCTTAGTTTTCAGTTATATATCAGATGGACCAATTAAGCGGAATCCCCCAGATATCTCGAAACTCCTTAAGTTGTATTTAGGTTCGAGCGGGCATTTTTTATTTTTATTTCGAGTAATAAATGCTCCGTTCTCTTCATAATGAAAAGCAACATTTGTTTCAGGATACTTTCAACTCCATCAATGTGAGATTGACAGAATGGGCACCATACTTAAACTTCATATTCTTAATGGGTTCTATTGAAGATGTAGCTAAAGTATAACATAAACGATTTCCTTGGGTCCATTACTTCTTTTGTTCATCATCTGATAAAGCCAAACATAGAACTGGACTTGGGGCACCCTATTGATTTTGCTGCCACAGTTATAGGTAATTTCTTTCTGCTGGACCCTGCTTAATTATCCGTCCTGTCAATATTCAGGCTCTTAATGAAACTCTTAATACTACTGGCCGGTACAAGATACATACTAAATTGGCTCATTGTTCTTCCTTCTAGATGTTGCAGTCTTTGCTGGAAAATGGCTGGGCATTGGCACAGAACATGTTCCGCTTGATCCGCTTTCAGATCGCAAGTTGTTATAAATTACTTCGCCTGTCGCGAACCTTGAATGTTGCGCCAGTAGGAGGACTTTTGAACATCCTCCCAGCGTTTTACCGCTGCTCTAAGGTGTCCCGTAGTGACGCCGCAGAAGGGTTCTGGTCCAATAAATGGAAAGGCAGAACCCTCGCGGGCGAGGCCATCAGCTGCCTCATTTCCTTCGATTCCAGTGTGACCTGGCACCTTATTTGAGCCTGCTAGATTTTTAATAACCTTGGGACAATCCCATACTAGTCTTGACTCAACGGTACAAGACCTAAGAGCCGTTAAAGCCGATTGGCTGTCTGGAACAATATAAATCTATGCATCGTTTAGGCCTTTTGCTAAGCGTATCCTAGCGCAAAATTCTATAGCATGTACTTCTGCTTGAAAAATGGTAGCATTGGTACCTAAGGACTTCGAGAGACATCTGTAAACCATACCAAGGACCCTCGCTCAAAAAATTATCACCTGCACTCCACACACCCTGGTCAGGTAACCTAACACAAAATGGTTTGTGGAAGTCCAGTTTAGCTGGCATACAATCGGTAGGCATTCCTATGTTAGGGTCTGTCTGAAATTCCTTAAGGATTTCCAGATGACCCAGCATACACCATCCTTTTTAACATGCAGGTGTAACGGTGTCAGTCCTAGAAGTGACTCCATCGCAGCGGTTAGACACGTTTTCATTGAGCCTGTAACGCCGATGCAGGCTGAACCTTATTTAATAAAATTTGCGTTGCCTTCTGCTCAGTTTTAGGCCACCATACAACCGATGCTTAGGTGACCATAGGTCTAATGATTGTAAGAAATGATCAGTAGATCATTTTTGGTTGTAGTCCCCAAGTACGCCCATAGAGTCTTTCACAGGTCCAGAAAGCCTTGGTGGCTCTATCTTGAGCTTTCAATAAATGTGGCTTCCAGTTCAATTTTTGATCTAGGATAACCCCTAGATATTTAACCTCTCTGGAAAAAGGAACAGTAGTACCGTTTAGTGAGGGAGCTGTAAGCGCGAGCTTTTCCTCTTCGTAAAATGAACAATAGCAATTTTGTTATGATTGACACTCCTTCCTGGTAACACCACTGCGACATCATCCGCCTAGCCCTAGACATCAAATCCATGGCTACTCAGAAGGACCAGTAGTCTGTCAATAACCAATGATAATAAACGAGGAGACAGTACGCCTCCTTGGGTGCAGCCCTTTACGGCCCTGATGGTTACTGAGTTGCCACCTAGTCTGGCTGTAAGCGAAACCCCCCCTAGGAGGTATTATCAAACGCCCCTCAATGTCCACAAATTCACAAAGGGCAATTTATTTATATGTCACCGCTTTGTCAATCCTCGTTACTAGACCGCTGCGCAAAACTGGTCCCGATGCAGCGGATTTTTTTCCAAGGATCTCGCTTTTTATTTGATAGTCCAGGATTTTTTTCCATCGTCTTCAATAGAAACGATGTGAGGGTAATTGGCCGATATAGTTAAAAGCATAACTTGCCCGAAATATCTGGATCAAGCTAGGGAGTATTTCCTCAATACCTTTTTGAAGTAAAGCTGGAAAGGTACCATCCCCTCCAGCGGATTTGAAAGGATTGAAAGACACAGCAGCCCATCGCCCCTGGCTGAGTGTGACAATTTTCCCAGAGAAACTCCAGATCCTATTGGCGGCGCAAAGGCCACCTCACTTGAAGGACCATGCGGTTTGCAGTGAACCTCACATCTTGCTTCTGGAGAAGTCCTAAACCATTTGAATGATCCCCGGAAAGGACTTTCCGGATACGAGCTGCAGAGGGCAATTCATTTAGTCCCTCACAGAAATTCCTCCAGGTAGCCCTTTTGGATCTTCTTAATTCGAGATTATATTTTGTCAAGGCCATCTTATACTCGCCCCATTCACCGGTGCGTTTAGCCTTGTTGAATAATCTTCTCGATTTGTTCCTCAGTTTACCCATCGTCCCGTTCCACCAAGGGACTATCTTTGTGGACTCTCTTCGCTTAACCGGGCAGCTGTTCTCATAATCCAAGTGTATAGAACTCCAATCCCTCTGGCGATTCTATATTCCCCACAACAGAGGGCATTTCTGATTCGAGTTAAACTCTATAAGAGTTCCAGTCGGTCAGTTTTAATATTCTAATTTCCTGCCGCTTCATGGTCTCGGCCGCCAAATCGATTCTTATGCGCAAGTGATCCGATAATGAGGCTTCTTCAGACACATGCCAGTTTTTGACCAAGTCTCTGAAATGCGGACTAGCAAGCTTTAAATCTAGGACCTCTTGCCTAATCGCATTTAGAAAAGTAGGTTTCCTTCCCTTATTGACTTAGTGTCTATATTATTTGAGATCAGAAATTCAAAAAGGTACTCACCCGTTTTTGTGATGTCCAGCTATGAGTCGCCTAACTTCGATTGGAGGTATCAATTCTGAGTCTCCAGGAAAGTAGACGGAGGCCATTATAGCATCCTGTTTGCCTCTTTCACCCAGAACCTCTACCATTACTGCAACCAAGTCTGAACTGACCAAAATAACCGCCCTTGGACTCTCAGTTCCTTTATGATAAATCAACTTACCCGCACTTGATTTGGTATACCTCTAATTTGGTTACCTGTCACCCATGGCTCCTGAATTAGAGCCATGCCAATATTAAGGCAGATAAACCTACGACAAAGGACGTCCGAAGACGTCAGGTGGAAAGAGATAATTTTGCATTTGTTAAAATTAAGGTGGAGTTGATTAGCGTCACACCACTCACTGATTCTGTCAATGTCATCTTGTAGAAAAATTATATCGTGTGATCGTTAGGTCATCAACCAAGAAAAGTAGCGATGAGTTGACAGTAATAGACAATACTATCAATAAATATTAGGATTTACCAATTTCGATAAATTGTGATCTATCATAAAAGTACGAGTAAGACCAGACTACTAAATCAGTTGAAAAACCATAGAAATGCAGGCTTTGTAACACTTTCCAATAGATGATGGAATCAAAAGTTTTGCTGAAGTCGGTGTAGACTATGTCAACCTGCTTATGTTCTTCGATGGCTTTGACAATACTAGTGGTAAGATTATTCCTAAATAAATCATTTTTTGATGACCTTGAAATTACATACATCAAGGTCAAGTTCAGTTTTTTTTTAAATACAACCCTATATTTTTAATAATGAAATCTTCTTTACGCAAATAACTTTCCAAAGGTTGGTTTGTAAAAGGTGGTTAAATTTTAAGGGCCGATGTTGATTTTGAACAAAACACAAATTATTTAGGAAATTACTGTCAATTCTTTTTATTATGATAATATGGTATGGTTCAATTATGTATGGAACAAAATATCGGCCAAATGGCCGCCGCGACCTCAGCGGCACACCTCCACCCGATGGTGCAAATTTTCGATGACGCTTACTCATAATTGAGGTTCTATGCCGTTAATGTGCCGAAATATCTCATCCTTTAGCTCTTGAATTGTTGCTGGCTTATCGACGTACACCTTTTCTTTCAAATAACCCCCAAGAAAGAAGTCCAACGGTGTCAAATCACATGATCTTGGCGGCCAATTGACATCGCCACCACGTGAGATAACACGGCCATTGAATTTGTCGCGCAAAAAAAAACAATTGTTTCGTTAGCTGTGTGGCAAGTGGCACCGTCCTGTTAAAACCACATATCGTCCACATCCATATCTTCCAATTTGGGCCATAAAAAGTTCGTTATCATCTCACGATAGCGAACACCATTCACAGTAACTGCCTGACCGGCCTCATTTTGGAAAAAATACGGCCCGATGATGCCGCCAGCCCATAAACCGCACCAAACAGTCACTCTTTGTGGGTGCATTGGTTTTTCGACAATCACTCTTGGATGCTGATTCGCCCAAATGCGGCAATTCTGCTTATTGACGAATCCACTGAGGTGAAAATGTGCCTCATCACTGAAGATGATTTTCTTCGAAAATTGATCATCCACTGTTGCCATTTCTTGCCACCATTCTGACCATTGACGACGTTTGGAATGGTCAAGAGGCTTTAGTTCGTGAGTCAGTTGCACCTTATAAGCGTGTAAATGCAAGTCTTTATGCATAATGTTCATCAACGACGAGCGTGAGAGGTGCAATTGTTGGGCACGACGACGAGTTGAGGTGGACGGCTCTTCAGCCACACTATCGCGAACAGCAGCAATATTTTCTGCAGTACGAGCTGTACGAGCATGCACTGGTGTTTTAAAATCTCCTACAGACCCGGTTTGCTCAAATTTTTTTATCAAGGTCAAGTTTAGTTTTTTTTAATATAACCCTATATTTGTAATAATAACATCTTGTTTTATGCAATTAACTTTCCATAGGTTGGTTTGTATGAGGAAAATAAATTTGAACTTGATTGCCAGCACAAACTCCAAATAATTTAGTTACGTTCCATGTCTATTATTTTAATTGTTCTTAGGAAATATACTTAGGAAATCAACTTGGTTTTAAAAAATTATTTCTAAACACAAATTAAAATCTCAATTCAAATTAACGAACAATTCTTTGGATTAGTGCCAATAACTACAAAGTTTGTGCCACTTTTAGAAAGATTTTGCGATACCCTGCAAAACTTTTGTAATTTCAACACAAACGTTAACAAAATTTCCCATTTAAAGTATTCTAAATATATTTCAAAACCAAAACATATCTGTTGTTATATTATTGTGACAATTATCTTCAAACAAACTTTTGAATTAAGGTTAATCCTCTATATGAACATTTTCCAGCTGTATACTGTGTAGACATACTTATAGAATATATTTAAAATTAAAGAAAAGCAAAAAAAAATTCAAAACTTTTCTAAACAGCAATTCCATATTACCAACAAAAAAAAAAAAAAAAACGAAATACGAAATTTTTCAACTTTCTCAAAGAAAATAATACCAAAACTAAGTTGTTTATCTCAATCCCGTTTTATTCAACGTTTCTTTCTTTCATTATCATAAAAGCGTACACACACACACATACATCTATACACATACATACAATACAATAAAATTGTACAAACCGAAAAACGAAACGGGAAAATTTTTATATCTGAAATTAATTGGAAAAGTAAATGTTGGAAAAACTTTGTATATACACTGTACATATAGACTATTTCGTTTAAAAGCTTGTCGAAACGAGTACGTAACGCAAAGGTATACAGCCGTAAAGTAAAATTAAATCAAATCAATTAACGGTTATTGAGTGATTTCATAAATCATTAAGTCATTTTATTATCAATTATTAACTACAAAGTATCTTCTTATAATTTCTGCAATGTCTAACAATATTAGTCGATTTCCATTGCAAAGTCCTCGTTTAGTATTAAAATTACTTAATAACATTATTAAGTAACCATTTTTTAAACGTAGTTTATATAATGGCATTTCTGAAGGAGCTTGTTCATTTATAAATTCAACAGGGTTAATTTTTGCCTATCTTCATCATTTGCATCATCAATGGAGTCTGCACTAAGATCATTTACTTAGAAGAGTCAAAGGACATGTTGGAAACCTTAAATTGTATCAACGTCGAGTCAGCTATTAAAAGTGATCCGCTTATAGTTAACGTAGAAATTAATTCGGTTCCAATCAAATTGGAAATAGATACAGGTGCTTGTGCAACAAAGTGTGATGTGTTTGGATCTTGTAGTTATTAGGTCAGACAAGAAGTTTAGTACTTTGATGGGAAAGAATTGGTTAGACCAGCTTCTGCCAGGCTGGCGGATAAGTTTTGGTGGCGTTTCATTGGAGAGTGATTTTACGGATGGATTAAAACTTAGATATTCTGTCGTGTTTTAAAAATAATGTTCCCCCAATGTTGAAGTTCAAAGCAACAATAGTGTTAAAGGAAGGTGCAAAAAAATTCCATGTCTTTTGGAATACGTTCGAAGGTGGAGGAAGAGATTAAAATAATGGCCAGTAATGGAGTCTTGGTTCCGGTAAACCTCAGTGATTGGGCCAGTCCAATTATTGTAGTTCCAAATAAGGACAAGAGAATCCGGATATTTGTCGACTTTAAGGTCAGCATAAATAGATGGATGGATTTCGAGCATTATCCCTTACCAAACATCGAAGATGGCTTAGTGAGTTTATGAGGATGTAGCGTTTTTGCTACGTTCGACTTGATTGGGGCATATCAGCAGGTTGAGGTGGCTGAAAATTAAAAAAATGTGTTTACCATTAATACGCACTGGGGCTTATATAGGTACAACAGCCTCACATATGGAATTTCCAGTGCACCAACAATTTTTCGGAGTATAATGGATGAAGTTCTTCGGGGAGTACCAAATACAGCTTGTTACATCGACGATATCATCATAACTGGGAAGAATCTGATGGAATGTAAAAACAATGTGGTGGAAGTGTTCCGACGTCTAGCTAGATACAACATTCAAGTGTCTTCCTCGGACAGGAAGTAGATTATCTTGGTCATAATATCTCTGGTGAAGGAATATTACCAAGTCCACGTAATCTCGCTGCAATTGGGAATTTTCCGCAACCGAAAACTATTACACAAGTGAAGGCATTCCTGGGGTTGGTCAATTATTACCGAAAATTCGTGCCAATGATGGCCACCGAGCTAGCGCCTTTATACAAGTTGACAGAAAATGATACGGAATTTATTTGGACGAAAGATTGCGATGTGGCATTCAACCGTTGTAAAGATTTGTTAACAGGTGATAATGTGTTGTTTTGAGGGAAAATGGGTTGGAGAAACCAGTAATGTTTGTAAAAATTACTCGCAGCTAGATAAGGAAGCCTTGGCTATCATTTTTGGAGTAAAAAAATTTCACAAATTTTTATACGGTCGTTCGCTTATTTTACTTACAGGTCACCAACCCCTGATAGCTATATTCGATCCGACAAAAGGCATTCCGTTTACTACTGCACATCGTCTTCAAAGGTGGGCCATCATACTATCCGGATATAACTACATCATAAAGTACAAGAAAAGAAAAGATCATACTGTACCAGACGCGTTAACGAGGCTTCCAGAGGAAGCAAAAGGCAGTGGAGACATATTCGTACATCTAATAAAAGCCATTGCAGAAGAGGCAGTCGTTCCGATATGTTATAGAGATGTCGCAAAAGAAACACAACTGGGCGAAATTTTGACAAAGGTTTATTCAAATGTGCAAAATGGTTGGCCAGATTCCACCCGTGATCCGAATTTAGCCCCGTTTTTCGTCAGGCGGACGGAACTTTCGTCAGAATGAAACTGCTAGCATGATCAATATGTTGGTGGCCTAAAATCGATTACAAAATAGAGAGAACAGTGCGACATTGTCAAGAGTGCCAACGGTTACAGAATCGGAATAAAGCTGAATTTGATGGGAATGATGCTGGTTGGCCGAAATCGAATATTCCGTGGTATCGGCTGCATGCTGATTTCTTCCATTTTCGGATTCTACATCGAGGTGGATTGATGTCTCTCAACGTTAATACGGTTTTATGGTACAATCCAAGAATTATCTATAATTTTACTACACACAACTACAGTTCGACCATTGTTTCGTCGTTGATATTTAGGATAACCATTGCAATTTTCAATGGTTTCCTCTTGAAATGGTTTCGGAAGGTCCTTTGAACGTTTACCATCAACCATACATGGTGAATTCATTTTTGCAACCCCATGCACCGTGTGGTTGGTTATAATAGCATGAAGTCTCGGGTAGATTTCAATATTGGGAATTTCCCCATAACTCCTTTAGTTTATCTTCTGTGTTAAGGATAAGTAAAATATGAACGTGTGGTAGTCTACTCTTCTGAAACTCAGTAATAGAAATTTTCGCAACTGGTTTACCCAAAACATATATTTTTCATATAACATCCGTTAACGCTTTAAGTTTCAATTTAAAAACTCGAGCAACTAAATCTGGTCTGAACTCAAGAGATTGACCTACTTTGAGATTCTCAACAATCTGGCCATTTAGGGTAATATGTCATAGTTATAAAAAAGTCAGGCTTTCCATAATTTCTTTGCCAGGAAGAACTCCAGCTTCCAAAGCTTGGTTTAGCAAATGATCCATCAAACCCATGTATTTTTCAACGCATAATGTATTTTGATTCTGTTTTAATAATTAAGGCGATTTGCTTTAGTCTTAACGTATACACATCAACAACATACTCGGATAGAAAATCGGTATACGGGTTCTAGGGTTTGTAGAGATTGGTCTTCTTATGTTATGAATTGCCAAAGGATTATAGGATAGCCGAAGGTCAATGCTCCAACTTTGATGTTCAAATGGAAACAGTAATGGATAATCAAGTCTCTGTCAAGCGAAGATTCACCATCCGCATTTTGGAAAACAATAGCTAGTTTATTTACTCTTGGAGCATGAGAACATTTTTCATCTAAATTACGATCTTGAACTGTGGCCATTACTAAAGTTATTGGCTCAGTAAAATTCAATTCTGCTTCTCTAACACATTCTTGTCCAACTTCAAATAACATCTTACATGCTTGTCAGCCATATACCAACTTAATTCTGTCATTCACATGCTTCATTATTGTCGCTAATCAATTGTGCAAATTTTCATTGAAAATCATTATCTGAACGAAGTGCACCTGCTCTATGATATATTTGACCGTTGATTCTAAAGCAGTAAGGTCCTTAACCCATTGACGCTAATGCAAGTGAACTTATTAATGCATCGTATATTCTCATAAAAATTGTTTGAATGATGATGTTGAAATGTCATTATTTGTTGTAACATAGGAGATGTAGGATTTGATCTAATTTCTCTTTCCATTTTTGACAACACTGAGTGAACTTTTTGTCGGATGGCTGTTCTGCTTTAAAGTGTTTTGCTTGGCAATATTCGCAAATTAAGCTCAATAATCCGCAGTTATGTGAGTCTACTTCGTCTTCGTTATTAATTACTTCAATAGAAACTCTTAAGTTACGACAACGTAATCTTACATTCCTCATTCTTCAGCGATTTTTCTTCTCATTTCTCAGTGTAAAAATCTGAGTAAGTATGCCAAATTTCATTTAAATCTGTGCAGTTGTTTCAAAATTAATTGGTCTTGAACGTATGTTGTGTTAGATTTTCAGTTGTACAAAATTTCATAGAAAACACATGGAATGAAAAATTGAACTACAATTTGAGTCCCCTTGATTCAAAATATAAAAGTTTCTTTTTTACAGACAGACAACTTTCTGTTAACAACTGAAAACAAACTATTTGTTAACTGTTTATTTAACAAGCAGTCGCTTGCATCCTCACTTACACAACAAGCAATCGCTTCTTGCATTTTATTATAATCGCTAAAATACTCGTATTTGTGTAAATAATATTTGTCCCAAGGCAGATGACTAAAAAATTATTCGCTTGTTAATTATAAAAAATGTTCTATTCTTGTGTCTATAATATGTAGTGTTTAACTTAGTGCTAAACCAAAAAATCCCCGAAATTATGACAAGCATTACTCATTTTAGACAATAAACCGTTTTTATGTATTCACCTCACATACATAAAAATAAGACAACAAAACACAATACAACAAGAATATAGTGCACAAAAACCGATTAAATTATTTTCTACATGCAAGAAATCAACATTAGAATGTTAATTTCCAAAAAAAAAAGTCCGACTCCAGACTATAATGACATCATCATAAAATGTTCGGTATTTGATTTTCATCTCTCTCTCTCTCTCAAAAGTTAGAAACTAAACAAAACTTTAACCTTTCCCGCTAATTAATTCAGTAAATTATTTTATTTAAGTAAATTATTTTGTTTACATTTAGATGAGTGTATTTTTGTTGTCACAACATATCCGTGAAGAATAGTAGATGGCAGCATTTGATAATATGGAGCACGCGAGCAATATACTGTGGTTTGGAAATAAAAAATTTTATTACGCTTTCGCCAATTTTTTCCATTGGTTGGTTCTGTACGAATGATTGTCTGTTATTAATGATACCCAGTTTGTTAAAATAAAACGTTTACCACAAATTTTTGATTTTATAACTGTACTATTTGAAAATGCCAATCTACATAGGTCAAACAAAGTGGTAGCGTATTCCATTGTTGATTGTAGGCAGGCAAGTCTTTGGATTTTTTCATGGAAATTTGGAACATGGATTTTTCTATTAATTATCGATGTTTTACACCAATTGGGCTCCCATACGAATTATTGGGTGAAAAATCTTCAAGTTAGAGTCGAAATATGGGAGAAACTCTAGCGGTTGTGAGGCGGCTGCTTATAAATGTTTTTAGTGGTGGTTGTTGTTGTGACTTTATTGGCAAAAATATATGTTTGTGATTGTGAGATAGTATTACTGAGTTGAATAAATTCGCAAATTTAAACATTGGCTTGATAGAAACTCAACAACTAAATTGTATGCTTCGACGCAATTCCGAAAAACACTTATAATTGTGACTTTTCACCTTGCCTGGTAGGTTCGATAGTTGAATCTGGTTTTTTACTGCTTTGAGTCCTCTGTGTACTTTCTCGTATTGTTTAATTAAAATTGCATTTTGACGATCAATATTTGTGACATTTTCGATCATTCTAGTGACGAAAACCAAATGGTAGTTTTGGGAGAAATTTTGTCTGAAAGACAGTTGTATTCTTGATATAAGCTTTCTGGTGTGAGAATTGCAAATTGCTTACTGTTAAGGTAGTTTTAATGATATCCGTTGTGTCTTCCACCTTGAATGATTTTTTTTTTCAAAATATAAACCTTTTGAATTTTGATAAGATCTTAGTATTAAATTAGTCGTCCGAAGTGTTTGCAGAGTGGATTGTTTCCATTTTGCAATTGTTATCAAGATGGTTTATTGCAACTTCGTCGGGGTCAGGTAGATATTTTCCCGAAGGTTCGTTAAGGTTAAGTTCAGTTGCTTTTGTAGTTGGCGGCATTCTGCTGAGGACATCTGCCACAATATTTGCTCTTCCCTCTCTATACATATATACGATATCGGAATCGTTATTTTCGAGTTCAAGTCTCCATCTCAGTATTTTGGAGTTCTTTCCGATGGTTTTATAAATATAAGCGGCTTATGGTCCGTTATTAACGCAAATTTCCTACACCGTTTAGGTATGGGGTGACATAGTTTGTCTCAAATTTATTTAAGGTCCTGAACGCAAAACCAATAGAACTTTTGATATTATTTTATACTTGCGAGAGAACCGCATTTAACAATTAACACGTAATCTGACGCATCAGTCGCTAATATGATATGAATTGTTTTTCGAAATCTGGATAGGTAAGTATCTGATCATTCGAATTATCGGATGAATTCTTGATCCGTTATATCCAATCTTATATCCTTCTTTAAGTATTTGGTCAGGTGTTTGGCGATTTTCGAATAGTCTTTTATGAATGTTCGGTAATATCGCGGGAGATCAAGAAATTGTTAGATCTCCATTTTCCCAACTTTATCTTTATTAGGTTTTACACCATCTTGAGTTAATACATGACCTCGGAGTTCGATTTCTCGTTTAAGAAACTCGCATTTTTCGAGTTGAATTTTTATTAACGTGGTATGGTAAGTCTTGGTCGTAATCCCATCCGTCTTTCCACGTTATGTACCGTATAAACTTTTTTTGGACACTCCCGATTTTTTGGATAGGTTTGTCCTAAAAAAAAAGACACCAGACGTAGCTTATGGACATCGCCGATACTTTATACTGTTTTGAAGATTTTGAGATCATCTGCAAACATTAATATTTCAGAATGTTCCATTATTTCAGTAACGTCATTGATGAAAATTATAAAGATTCAACTACCAATAAAAGAGCCTTGTATAGTAGCCCTGAAGTAGCTTGAATTAATTCTGATCTTCTATTATCACACAACAAACTGTTTAGAATCTGTATAACTGTTCCAACGTTTTACAATGACTGATGGAATCAAAGGCTTTGGTAAAGTCAGTATACACCACAAAAACTTGCTTATGCTTTTCAATTTCTTTAATGCGCTGTTGCTGGTAAATTCCATACGGTTTGTTGATGTTGATCTTTTTGGTATAAAACCATGCTGACACTGTGAGATGAATCGAGGAACCAAAGATCTGAATGAGTTGCATACTACCAGTTCAAATAATTTGGGTGATGATTAATGGTTGATTGATTAAATAGGAGACACACAGGAATTGCCAACGATGTGAAATCTTTCAATAATGAAGCTAGAATGCCATCATGAATGTGGTCCATCTCCGAATACTTGTAGACCTCGATGAATATCCTCGGTTTCAATCTTTGGTGTTTGTATGGTTACGTTGTTTTCACCATTGTTTGGATTTTCATACATATCGATGTCTGCCGACTTATAAAATTATCGAAAAAAATTCCGCAAACATGTTTGATATAACCTGCGGGTCACAAGATTCACGTTGGTTGAATGTTTTACACACTGGATAAACATTAGTTTCACGTTTTTCTTTAAAAATTCTCCAAAAATGTTTCGGATCTAAACTTTTCTTTGTAAGCTTCGTCTTTCTTGTTCTTAAGATTGATAAGTTTATCGTCGTACTATGGTGGATATTTGTTCGATTTGGATACAGCAGTAGGAACAAATAGTTCAATGCCCTCAAATATAATTTTGTAGAATTTCTCCACGTTAAGCTAATCTGCTCAAGATAAAAATGAAGGTTTATTGTGTCAGCTTTTCTAAAGTTGTAATACGGCTTGCTGTTTTGATGATTATCAATAACATTAAGCGTATTTTGTTGACCAAAATTGAATTCGAATTATTTTGGGTTTATTTTTTGTCCAAGAGAATAGCCAATTTGATTTAATTGACAAAAGCCAACCTTTCGAAATAAAATATAAATTAAATATGTAATCTGACTCTGGTGGCAGGTATCATAATCAAGAATTAGAATTATGTTTAATTAAACCCAATTTTTTTTGGGGTTAATGTTATTCTTGCGGGGATTTATCCTATGCAATTATTGTTGTAAATTTGTCAAGGAAATACACTTAATGTTGCCTTTGCTTTCAAAAATTATTTCCAGGGCTTTTTGGTTAATATCATAATGAATAGTGATGGTGATTCATTTACTTTAAATAAAATTCGGTCCAGACCGTTCTGTACCTCGTAAATTTGGTTAAGATTTATATCGAAAACGGTATCGATGAACCGAGTGATTCAAATGATTTGTCCGAATTAAATTTTTTATGATTTCCTTACCAATAAGTGTATTACTGAAAACCGAAATTTGGTTTCATGTTTCAAAATTAATCACTTGTAGCGGTCCACCCAATGCACCACTACAATCCATCTGGCCGCCAACGCGAGCTCGGCGCACATTGGGTGCCACCTGTACACAACATAATAGAACTTTGTCTCTTCCATTTGAAGTGACAGAACACAAAATCAAATAAATTAATTTTTTGTATTAGTCTGCTCTCGATCTTGGTGGTGAAAAATAAATTGTTTGTGTACAATTTAATAAAATTTAATAAAAAAAAATAAAAATTAAAATTAATTAATAAATTTGAATTTAAAATTAATTAAACAAATAAAAACTAATTTAAATTAAATTAAATATAATTTGTGTATGTACGTATTCTATACACTTTGAGTTTTAATTTTTGTAAGTAATCAGGTGATTCCGGAGCTACAATTTTAACGATTGCTTTGTAGTCATTGGCTCTTTATAAACCTGGTTGGATTGTTATATCCTTATTTAAACTATTAAATTCCGGTACTAACCAATTGCCGCTTGATTAATCTGTTGAGTAATAACGGGCAAATTCAAATATTTTGGTATTTTACGTCATCGTATTTGTCTTATAGTCTGGAATTTTGGTTCATAAAATAACGATTTTTGGCATATCTTCGCCTAATAAATTAATTTTACCCTTTTTATTCACTTTATGAATTCCAAGGATATCTTTTACTGACATTTCTTGAGTTTCTAGTAAATTTGTTGGAATGATGTCGGGCTTCATTATGTTTTTATTAGCGGCGGTATCTATGAGTAACTTGATGTGAACACATCTTAAAATGCATTTACGCTTACCTAGAATTATTACATTAACTTAACATTATGACATATTTCTGGTGGAACGTCTGCTGTACCAGTGGTCAGTTGGTTTTGTTGCTCCTTCAGGTCGTAAGGTAATAATTAATAATTAAAAACGCCCTTGTTCCATACGAAATCCGTTGATTTGTTAACTTTCAAAAATGTTTTATAAGACCCCTATGGCTTGTATTAAAATGGCCCTGATTGATTGGAATTTCTCAATGCTCTGCAATTCCCTTTTCAAATTTTATAGTCTTTATATGAGCCAATTTCTGAGATTTGTCTTTGCCGAATGGGTATGCCCGGTGGGTGTGCAACCACAAAATATAATCAATAACTCGTTAATGTTGCTTGGCTTATTCTTGTTATTTTCCCTGGCCCCGTGTTCATAATTAATTAAATATCGCTGGATTAACTTTATTATTAGCACTAACTTCCATTGTAAGTAAAACCAGGTCGTCAAATTGCTCCCATATTTTTCCACGTTTGACATATGCTATAAAATGACCTGGAATATTAGTACTTGTAGACTGTTGAAAATGAATAAGTCCTTTAAAAAAATAATCGTCCCTAGACAGTTTTATTATTTGGCTTATACCTTGAAATGATATATTATAATTATTGTTATTTGGCTGTACATAAAATAATTTTTTGTTGTGACCCCTTGACATGTTGGACAGTTTGAGCTGCTAAAATCTATAACATTTTGCAATTTGGTTAATGGATTTTGATTAAAGCTGAAAATATTTTCAAATGGAAAGTAGAATGTTTCCCTCATGCGATTTGTATGAGTGTCGTTTTCACAGTAACGCATTTCTAATAAAGGAGAAGACAAAGAATTTTCTAAAACGAACGCTATGGTACAAGCTGCATTTAACTTAGTGACATTTCTTTTCGCGAATTAACGATCTACTTTTCTGGTACAGATTTTAACATCAATTGAGATCTTTCTTGATAAAGGTCATTTAATTTTATAAATTTGAAAAATGTATTGTTGAAAGATTGTATTAAACCTTTGAAGAATTCTACAGCTAATCATACCACAAAATAGGTCTAATATAACATTCCATATGTCTTTATTAGCGCTTGGGAACTTTTCCTTTACCTGGGGTGAAATTATATTTATAAAGTGAGCACAACTTATGAAATTGCCCACTTTATTTGTTACTTTGTCTTCGATAGTCAAAACAACATAAGTGCATTTTATGTACTCCGAAACTGACATGTTATTTAAGCTTAATAAAATGGACTTGATTAGAGCCCAAGACCAACCCGTAACGAAAAATTTTGATTGCGCAGGCATAATAAAGTATTCGTTTATATGAATGGTATGGATGGCATATAGGATATTTGGCTACCTTTCCTGTGGCGTCGAAGTATATACCGGATACGTCATGAGTTTTTAAAATTTCTAAAACAGACTTGCTGAAAAAGACTATTTTTAATGGATCTAAAGAGAGATCAATATATATATATTTTTTTTTTTTGGTTCTGTCAGTCGCGAACAAGATCTTTTAATTTAAACTACTCACATTTAATTTTTCTTAAGGTGGTGGATGGTACGAATGATTGGGTATTACCTTTTAGAAATAATTTTTATTTTAATAAGAAAAATTGCTTCGGATAGCTTGACCTATCCACTTTATGGAAATATCGCCCATACCTGGTTCTACTTCTTATTTACACTTTTTTATGTAGGCCTACACTTTTTCGGTACACTTAGACTTTTCGTTAATTTGTGTAGCTACACTTTGTGTGAAATACTTCACACCGGTTAACTCTTCCATTTCTACAAATGATTTAGTTTTCACGATAGATTCGTCAATATTCCTTTTGCCATTGTAGATATATACTAAGATTATTCTTATTCTATCCAGTAGTGGGTGGTATATTATGACTTGTTGGCGTCAATCTAGTAATGCGCACGTTGGTTGAAAACTGTAATTATTTGATGTTAAACCTACCCGAGATGTCACAAACACACAAAAATTTTACTTAATTTTTTTAAAATTTCACGACGGATTCACTAACTGAATAAATTTTTCTTCGCTAATGCTTTGCACTGTTTACTCACTGTTTAACATAAAAAAAACTTTTTTTTTCACAAATTTATTTTATTTGGTTCCAATTTTATTTTGATAACTACCTTATGTGCTGACTACAACACTGTACTAAAACATGTTTTTTCCCTATTTAAATTATTCTAAAAGTGTTTACTTGCTAAGTTAATTATTGGTTGCCTGTGAATTAAATTACATTTGGGTTAGGTGGCTTGCCTGTTTTATCAATGCGCTTGTTGTTCATGTTACATCCGGTGGACGTATGTACTGCAGGGGCGTAGCGTCTTTGGAAGCAAGGAAGCACTGATTCCGTATAATTCTAACTCAAAATGCTAATATGCTTCATTACATGATCTTTAAAATTTTCATATTGGGTGGAGAGCGAACAAAATCGTTTTCTAAAAAAAAACTATTTACCCACTCCTTAACATAAATGTCTGAAAACGTATAAGAGTTAGTTTTTCACAACCCAGGCTGCGGACCAATATCCGGGTAAATCATTTAGTACAGTAAGTTTTAATTTTAGTACAAATTTACCTCAATTGGCGTACCAATTCTCTAGAAGTAAAAACGGTTGGATGGGCACAAATTATGATTTGAAGGGTTGAAATCGCTAGGTATTAGGTGCAAAGAAAAAACGTCGAATATTTTTATTGCTTTTCTTTCGTTTATTACGTGTATGTCCATTTAATACATATAATGGAAACGCGAAAATTTTAAAAACAACGGTTTTTTTCATATTTTACCCAACTTTTTAGTATAATATTTGGATTTATCCTGTACACTGTTAAAAAGTCGGTAAAAGAACAATTAATCCGACTGTTGGTCCGTAGCCCTAGAAAGAGATGTAAAGTATGTGTTGTATTTATATGTGAAAATTTTCATTAAAAATCACTGTTGAAGCCAGGTAACTTTCGATGGTCGATATTGGTATGATCCAGAAGTTTAACCTGAGCGTTTGCTTCCAAGAAAAATAAAACTTTTGATAGTTCACTGTTTTGAAATTCATTCAATTTTTTCTGTTTTTTAACATCGCTCACTTGAGCGACTCAGTCACTTTAGTGCATTCCCGCAGCCTTCAGGGTTTTAGTTATATCATCTTTCAAAGTTATGGTTTCCCTCAAATCGTTGGTCACAGTCATCAGTTCTTCAAAATACACAGTTCCGTCACATCCCTTGTTGCTAAGAAAGGGGAAGAATCGGTACCATTAGTGACCAGGTTCTATACGTACATTGGTTTTCCTGATCTTCAGCATTCAATAAAATTTGCCTGTACATCTTGACAATACCTGAACTCGTGAGAAAGCCATGTTCCCGAAACTGCAAAATTATTTCGAAGATATTTGATTGTATTGTTGGTCCAACTAGGAGTTCATCATAGAGCGGTTCATCAAATACTAATATTAACATGATGCTATCTTCTTGTAAAACACTGTGATATGGTAAAAATACACAAGTATCTTGGGTAACCCTTTCTGTGTTAATTTTCACCAAATGTACGAGTTCCATATATTCCTTCAATATATTCTCTGGCGTGCAACCTGCTAATTGTTAAATTGAGCGATGTTCCTAGGGTCGGCTTGGGTTCCTCAAACGGCAACCTCGTACTAGCAAAAAAATAGACTTCACTTTCCTCTTCGTCATTCGTCTATTTGGATGACTCTGGAATCTCCTCCAATTCCTCAAAAGGCTCTCAACTGTTTGTCAATATTGACATCAGCTGAATATTTTGATATTGTAAACAATGAAGAGCGGTGGTTCGAATATCACCTTGGCGTCCAATCAATATAATGTCTATTGTGTTTGATTTTTTTAACTTAAGTCGTTTTGGTACGGTGTTGGTGGCAGCAGTTACTTCGACGTGAAATTCTGAGTTGTAGTTGTTTAGGTCGGTCATCTGGATTGATGTAATCCCCTTTGTGGAGTCTGTCCAACTTTCTCGATTCATAGAGGCTTCCGAAATAAACAAGAGTTTGGATCCAGTATCCAATAGCACCTTGTATGTAACCCTATCTCCTCACCAATGCTTTACCTTAACCAAGGCCTTTGGTGGTATTGATTGAGTAATAAATTTGTCTTCAGAATTCCTTGATAATACGTCCGATGCCTGGTACGGTTAACTTAGACTCTATGATGCTTCATTGTACACATTTGACACCTTCTTTTTGATTTATATTGGTATACTGACCGAGTGTCCAAGAGGCAATTAAAGCAATGCTTTGATTCCTTACTATCGTTTCTCCGCTAGTCAATCGATTTATTCGCAAACTTTTTACACTGATACAAAAAATGATCGTAAGAATCGCAAACATCACATTTTACCGAAATGATTGTAAGCGATCGTAAAAGTTTTCCATTAGAATTTGGACCAGTCCTTCTACTTTCTGATTTACGGGATTCCAGAGCATCTGATCTTTTTGCCTAAGAATTTTAAAAAATCGTCAATAGGTAGAAAATCTACATCGCACGTCTTTTGTATCACACTTAAAAAATATTGCTTATGTAATGTAAATTGCATTACATATATGTACATAGGTTCAGTGGAAGGCTGTATTACAAAATAAGACAAAGCTTGCATTAAAAACGATTTAATACAGCAATTGCATTAAATTTTAGTGCGACATTGCATTAGAATGTAAAACAAGTTGTAGAAGAACCGTCAATCAACTGCATTAAAATTTATCAAAGACTGCATTAATAAAATATTTTAGAAGTATTAAATTTTAATGCAAGTTGCATTAAAAGTTGCGTAAGTTAAGTCCTTTTTTTCTGTAGTTTGGTTATTTTGTCTTTGTAATTAACGACTGAAAAGCTTACCTTTAACCTAATAGACATTTTCGAATTCAGAAACCCCATTATTTTATTTGTTATTTAGTCGGTTTGATTTAGCGAATTTTATATAAGTAAAGCAAAACACGTCCACTAATTTATTATTCATATGTATATTTTAGTCCGCTTATTTTAGCGAATTTTATGTTGGTATAATTTTTCAATTTGAGCAGGTTGCTTTAAAATGTTTAATAGTTTTATTAAAAATAACTTTAACAGCTTTAGAAATCTTCATAATTGCGTAAAAATCATTTTAATGCAATCATTCAGTCATAATGCAAGGCTAGCATTAAAAATTAAAGTTATTTTTTTAAGTGGTACATCGTATGACTTTATTGAGTAGCATAATAATGAGTCAAGAATCCCGTTGCTTAGTTTCCTCCCATTGCTTGCAGATATCTAATAATTTCGTAAAATAGTGAAATTTTTGGCGACGTATTTTCGTGGATAGTGCCCATATAAAGGTGTTCTCCTCTAAATTCCTTTCAGTACTCATTGTGGTATCAAATAATGATGAATCTGAATCATCCATGCTTGCCTTTCGACTCCGTTTATTTAAACTCAAATTAAACGTCTTCGAATATATGAATTCCCGAGGCTTCATCATGGCTTATAAAAAATATTTCCCGTTCCACTTCACTAACATTTTTTTAACAATTTATTTGGAAGATGTACATACGTCACGTGATTTTTCATAATTTAAAATTATTTATAAAATTATAGTTTATAAATATTTTTTTTACTTATTTTCCTCTCTGTGGTTTTCTATTCTTTCGACACCAATAAAATTTACCAATACCATTGCCTTCCGGTAATTCTCCACTCAATCCTCCAATTGCGACCAAAATCGCTGTTCCGGTCTGCGATCCTAATTGTTGTGTTATAATTAATCAATAGTTTTTTAGCAAATGGAATCGAGCTCAGAACTACCTAATGTCAAGTGCTTTCCCACCTCCAAAAACCGGACTACGCCACTAGTATTCAGCATATTATGGTAACATAACTACATCCAAAAGGGCACAAAGCTCAATCATTTTTAGATTTGTTGCTTCAAATGGGAGATTTGACCTGCACATATTTATGGGTAATTTCAAAACTTAAAAACCGCATAGACGATTTATTGAAGCAGTAACTTTTACGAAATAAGATGATGCATTATTTAAGACATACAATTGTTGAAAAAATCCATGAAAATACCATGTTCAATTATATATTTACGTGTAATTATTTTTATGCTTTCGGTTCCTTCGTCATCTTATTCTTTGTTTTATGTATTAGACAACAAAAAAATGGTTTCTTATAATGGAAAATGCTATTTTTATTATATAACTGAAGTAAGTAGATTTATAATCTGATTTTTTTTTTCTCTTTTCTTTCCGTATAGGTACGGCAACTAGTACAAATTATCAATCGCAGATGTTAGGAAATAATCAAGATGTTCGAGAACAAACATCGAGTATGACAAATAATTATAATACAACAAATTCATCAACAAATTATTCAAGTGGTGCTCCTCCGACAACATCGATACCAAGGCCTCTACAAAATGTAAGTATTTTTTTGGTATGGTATATATGTATGTTAAATAATTCTGTCAGAGGACTACATCATTATGCTAAAATATTATCATATACATAATCAAGAAGAAAACTTTTTTTCGTTTCTTTTTTTTTTACAAAGAACATTTTTTAAATAACAATACTTTGTGAAGGAAGATATACACAGCAAAGTATGTTATGTATATAAATAATAACGAACGAACGAACGAAGTACTTACTGAAAATATACAAACATACATTTACTGACTAAACACTTTCAACATAATTTTTCATTCATTTTCTTTTTATATTTCTGTTTTTCCTTTTGAAGATGTAAAAAACAAATACAACTCTTTAATATTTATATTCATGTTGTGGATGTATATATAGTACATATACTATATAATGTACTTGATTTTTCCCCAAATATGAAAATAAATAATAAAAAAATAAATCCATTAGTTAGTTTTCTTTTTTTTTTGTTTGTATGAATAGTAATAAGAAAGCTCTAAAACAAGTAGAAGAATAAAAATTAATTTTTTTTTTGTTTTTTGTACTTTTTGATTTACCAAAAAAAATATGTTTTTCTCGACGCTTTGAGGAAAACTTTATTTTTATTTATTTTATGTGTGCGACATAAAAATATTTTACAATGTTATGATGTAGTAAAAATTTTAGTTTGTTCGACAGATCCCGATTTATGAAAGTGCACTAAATTCTAAATACTCTTTAGGGAAATTACTTAGTATTTCTAATATTTTCCAGTATAGTAGGGTGTCCCCTACAAAGCTCAATTTAGTTTAAAAAAAAATGTGCTTTATACCAATCCAAAAGAGAAATTATGAGTTCCACGTAGCAGAAATTGATTTATAGACGAATAATTGCAGCAAAATGTATTTATGCTGAAGTCTGGTACGTGGTTTTACATTACCAGCGCTAATTAATTCATCATTATAGTTTCTGGGCACCATTTTCCGTTAGCCAAATCACCTCAAGATGAACTTATTAAACCAATTTGAGTAGTACAACAAGTATAAAATTCTATGAATCGTGATCGATGAGGATCTCTTTTTGTTGCATTAACTTTCCGGAATTTATTCCATCAACAATTTTAGTATGGCGAAATTAAATTATTTTCAATAAGAATTAAATCCGCGACATATATTTTTTTTTAATGAATTAACTTCACACTGATTTCGTCGCAGATTTAATTCATATTGAAAAAGATTTAAACTGAACTTAACTCCGCCGAAAAATATTTTATGCTGTGGAAATTATTTCCACAGTTTGTTTTCTTTATTTTTATTTGAGTACAATTTTAACAGGTTGAAAAGATACAATAATAACTAACGGCTTATTTAATGTTTCTGGAGTTTATATAATGCAAAATATGTTTAGTCGGTAAAAATGTAGTTGTTATCATTAGAGTTTTTAAGTCTTTTTTAAAATTTTTGTGTAGTTTTAAAAAACGATTTCTTTTTTAGTGATATATTTTATTTTTATTTTAATTACGACTAGTTTCGAGCGACACTCCGCTCATCATCAGGTCTTTTTAAAAACTGAATAAATTAAATGATTTGGTATGAACAAGTTAAAATTTTTTTCTCGTGACATTAGAATACATATATAAATTTAACTAATACAATGAGAGTATATAGTATTTATATACCAATTATATACTTGTATATTTGATTTTCTCTCACTTTGTCGTTTAAAAGGTTGTTATTATGCCTGTGTTTATATATTTCCAATTCTTCTAAACGATTCATCATATTGCCCTTTCCAATTTTGTGTAATACAGATAAATTATTATCCATGCTTGTAAATGTGTGACTGTCATTCTTCATGTGTAGAGCGTAGTTTGATTTTATCATTGATGTTGGTTTTTTGATGTCTTGTATGTGTTCGCTGAATCTTTTGTTGAAATCTCTTCCCGTTTGGCCGATGTAAAATTTCTCGCAATTATTGCATGTAAGTTTGTATACGCCTGAGTTACATGAGTGGTTAATATTTTCTTGGAATTGTTGCGATAATTTATTCGTAGTTTTAAATCCTATAGTGTATCCATGTTGTTTAAAGGTTGTTTGTATGATTTTGCTGTATGGATAACTGTAGTTTATTGAAATGTAGTTTTTTGGCTCGTTTGTGATTGGTGTTAGTGTTGTTAGGTTGGATCTTTCTGTTTTCTTTTTGTATTTCTCATTCATCTTTTTTATAATGATTGGATTGAAACCGTTTGATGCAGCTATATATCTCATTGTGTCTAGTTCTATGGTGTAATTTTCTGGTGACATCGGAATATTGTTCAGTCTGTGAATCATGTGTGTATATGCAGCGAATTTATGGTGTATTGGGTGGTTTGAGTTGTTATGGATGGTGTGATCGGTGTGTGTTGGTTTGCGGTAGATGTTGAATTCGGGTTTTTCATTTAGGTGTGATATTGATAGATCTAGAAATTGAATGGTTTTGTTCTCTTCTGTTTCTAACGTAAATTGCAATTTTGGATTTATACTATTTATGTAATTATGTAATTGTGTTAGTTGCCTGTGGGTGCCGTTGAACAATATTAATATGTCATCAACGTATCGATGCCAATAAATAATTTTGTTTAAAGATTGGTTGTTGTTGTTGAATATGTGTGTTCGTTCATTGTAGTTTATGAATATGTCTGCAATCGTACCCGATAGTGGATTACCCATCGCTAATCCACATTTTTGTTGATAAATTATTCCATTGTGGCTAAAATAGTTTTGATTAGTTATAATTTCAATTATTTTTATGACTTCGTTCACTTCTTCCTTGTTGATTTCACTGTCTATTAATATCTCTTCTGTTGCTTTTATTGCTTCTCTAACCGGAATGTTTGAATACATATTCACTATATCGAAGCTTGCCATTTTGCCATTCGGACATTTTGGCATTGGAAATATATAAACACAGGCATAATAACAACCTTTTAAACGACAAAGTGAGAGAAAATCAAATATACAAGTATATAATTGGTATATAAATACTATATACTCTCATTGTATTAGTTAAATTTATATATGTATTCTAATGTCACGAGAAAAAAATTTTAACTTGTTCATACCAAATCATTTAATTTATTCAGTTTTTAAAAAGACCTGATGATGAGCGGAGTGTCGCTCGAAACTAGTCGTAATTAAAATAAAAATAAAATATATCACTAAAAAAGAAATCGTTTTTTAAAACTACACAAAAATTTTAAAAAAGACTTAAAAACTCTAATGATAAAATTGTGATATAAAGCGTGTGAAAAAATGGAAACATACATAATGTAGTTGTTGTTGAAAATGGTTTTCTTATGTATCATTACAGTCTGTTGCTCTAGTTTGTTGAACAAAATACTGGGAACATCCGTTGTTTGTAAATTTTAGTTTGGACGATGAAATTCTAGATGACTATTAGATATGACAACGTGACTTGTTTTGTTACTGATGTCAACGTGACTTGATATGATTAAAATATCGATGTCGATGTAGCAGGAATACGTAATTCCTCCCCTCTAGGATGAGCGGCAGGTTGCTTGAGTAGTCCTGAAGCGATACATTGTTTATTTGGCCAGAATTTATAGAATATGACTAATATTATGATTATTATGATGATGGTTAATGATATGTTCCCGGTAGAACTGTGTAGTGTTGTTTTTTCATGAGTTAGCCTGACTTGATTATAGTTATGTATTGTTCTATTATGAAGTAAGTCGAGCGTTATTTTAGGCTTAACTAGTATGATGCCTACCTCGTTGTTTGGTATTCGAATCTCGATATTGTCGGAGAATTCTTTTTCTTCTGTCGTGAATTTTTGATCCTTAATGTTTACGTTACAATTTTTGAATTCTAGTAGTGTTTATTCTATGATTTTATATGTTTGTTGGTTACATGTAGATGTGTATACTATTGGTTTATCTGCCGGCTGTACATATAGTATTCCTTGAGCCAGGTAGTCGATATCATCGAAAGTAGTAATGTTTTGTGTTCCGCATTCGGCTTGTTGTTGGATTATTATAGCTGATATGCAAGTCCCTGATGTTGGTCTTAGGTTCTCCTCTTTGCAGTATAATGTTTCACTTTTTAATTTTTGTTGAATGTTAATTAATTCTTGTAATTTCTAAATATGCTACCGGTCTTACGACACTTTAAAATGTGTTTTTTATTAACACGTAGAAACATTTTAGTATTTACGAACGGTAATTCAACGAAAACCGGCTAATAGACAGAATTCTATTTATTTAATTTTTAATTTAATATGTTCCGAAGATTGTAAGAGAATTCAATCCAGTTTCGAACTGATGAGCTTATGATTATGAAAAAAATCAATCCTCTCATCAGGCCGCGGCGACTGGACTGACTATACCACAATTTACATTCTATATATACAGAATATCCTGTGCTTTATATACTAGCGAATCGTACTAATACAGATAAATTCAATTACAATTTTTTCTTTTTCACGACAATCACATAAATTAAAAATTAAATAAATAGAATTCTGTCTATTAGCCGGTTTTCGTTGAATTACCGTTCGTAAATACTAAAATGTTTCTACGTGTTAATAAAAAACACATTTTAAAGTGTCGTAAGACCGGTAGCATATTTAGAAATTACAAGAATTAATTAACATTCAACAAAAATTAAAAAGTAAAATTAGCGTTCACAGCTTATGTGATTGTCGTGAAGAAGAAAAAATTGTAATTGAATTTATCTGTATTAGTACGATTCGCTAGTATATAAAGCACAGGATATTCTGTATATATAGAATGTAAATTGTGGTATAGTCAGTCCAGTCGCCGCGGCCTGATGAGAGGATTGATTTTTTCATAATCATAAGCTCATCAGTTCGAAACTGGATTGAATTCTCTTACAATCTTCGGAACATATTAAATTAAAAATATAATGTTTCGTATATTTTCTTACATTGATTGGTTACAAATTGATACGGTTGGATGTTTAGGATAATTTGGTTGTATGGAATAGGATTTTTAATTTTGTTTTGAAATGGAATGAGTTTAAGTTGATAATTTTCATATTTTTCTTTTGAAAACATTGGAACCTTAACTATGTATATTAATTTGGTATAATTGTAATCGGGATACTAATCGTGGTTTTGAAAATAATATAATGTCCAGTATGTCTCCTAAGTGTTCTTGTAGAACTTCTAGTACATGATTGATTTGTGTTTTGAATTTCATCAAGTCTGTTTATTATTTGATCATTAATCTGTATTTGGTTGTTAATTTGTTGGTTAAGTTTATCTTGATTTTGGTTTATTTCATTCATGCCTCTCTGTATGTCGACTAAGTCTTGGTTGTCCAAGTTTCCTGTTATGTCTTTTATAAGTGTTAAACTGTTAATAAGTCCCCCTTTATGTCGTTTAGGTAGAATTTCTGCATATAATTTTTCAGCTTGGTCTATTGTATATTGAATGATATCTTTCTTGTTGTTTAATATGTTTAAGTATCCAGTTTCGCTTGGGAACTTTTCAATTAATTTATTTTGTCTATGATTTGCCCGTATGGTTCTAGTTATATGACAGGTATAATTTTACGAAATCCATTGTAGATTTTTGCATCTCCAATTTTGATAGGTATTATTCCTTTGTTGTCTTTAAGTGGTGTCAGCTTGATTTAGAGAGATCTGAAATAATCGTTTGATTTTAGTTTTATGCACTTTGCGTATGATACTGCACTTAGGCGTATGATACTGCAAATTTCCTTTAGTGTAGAATGCAGTCTTTCGACTGAAGAGTTGCCAGTGGAATTGTATGGTGTGGTCACGTGCAATTTAATTTGAAATTTATTTACTAATGTTTTTACTTCTCCCCTATTTCCTATTTCGGAATCAGCTATGATTTTTCCTGGTAATCCGTGCTGACTGAAATGGTGACGGTCGTTTTTTCTTCCAACAGGTAGGCTACGGCAAATTTACTGAATTTATCTATTACCGTTAAGAATTTCACTGATTCCAGTTGGAATATGTCAGTGTGTATAATCTCCATAGGTTTCTTTAGAGTTTCGGTTAAAGATAATTGTAACTGTGGGGGTTGTCGATCATACTTAACTTGTTGGCAAACGTCGCATTGGCTGACGTATTCTCGAATTATTTCTTTCATTCTTTGGAAGTAGTAGGTCTTTTTGAGATGCTCGTAATTTTCTATGATACCGCGATGCTCATTTTGCTCATGGGTAATTTTAATGAGTTCCTTTTGTTTGTTCTCGTCTTCGATATCGATTAGAAGTCGTCATTGTTTTATATGCTTCTGAGGCGTACATTGGAAACACTTTTCTTATGCGAATATACACGTTATATTCCTGATACGTCCAAAAAATTTACGTAATTCTTCAGTTAAGATAGTTTTTATACCGCGTTTACGTGGTATGTGTACTGTTACTCTTTCTCGAATTTTGAAGAACATTTCGGTTTTGATCAGTGGCTTCTTTTAGCGTATCAGATAAGTAAACCACAAATTGTCCTTTGAACATATTAGTGGAGTTCTTTGTTGTCGGGATTAGGTCGTCTGGAGTCGATAACATGCTTGCTGTATCTTCTACTGAAGATGAACTTTCGGTATGGTTAACTTTAATATTGTTAGAACTGATTTGAATCCGAGATAGGGCATATGCGTTCGCGTTCTGAATGCCTTTTTTGTAAATTATGTCGTAGTCGAACTCCTCCAATTTTAACCTCTATCTTACGAGTTTTGAGTTTGGTTCTTTCAGTCAAAATAACCAAGTAAGGGGTGTTTGGTCTGTAATAATGGTGAATTTATGACTAAATAGTTGTTCGAAATCGGGGTATTGCAATATTGGATTTTCGCATAGCAATTTTTTGCATTTTTCGAAACATTTTATATATGTATGTTTCATTAAGATTGATAACAGAATCTTTTCTTAGACACTCGGTTTGGTTAGTAGAGCGAAGTTCTTTATGAATTTTCTGTAATATCCTAGTAATCCCAAAAAACTTTTGATTTGTTTTTCAGTTTTGTGTATGGCGAAATGATGTATTGCTCTGATCTTCTCGGGCTTAGAGAGAATGCGATTTCTTTATGAAGAAACTCTTATCAAGTTGTACTTTTAAATTTGCGTCTCTCAGTCGTTCATATAGCATAGACATATTTTACCTTGTAACTCTCCTAGTACATGGTCCATAACACGTTGGGACGTGCCTGGCGCATTTTTTAGTCCGAACGGCATACGAACAAATTCCTAATGTCCAAATTCGACATTAAATACTGTTTTAGGTATGTCCTTTGGGTTTAATTCGATCTGGTGGAATCCAGATGCTAGGTCTAGAGTTGTAAAATATATGCATTTACCCAACTTGTCTAATATGTCAGAAATAGTTTTTTCGTTTAATTTCCTATAAGCTATTACCATTCGCCATTTTGCAAGTCCGGAAGCGTCCTTTTTCTTTAAGACTATCCAGATCGGGGACGACCAAGGGGAAAAACTAGATCGAATGATGCCTTGGTTTAATGTGTATGTACGGATATCTATAGTTTTTTGAAAAGATCGGCTTGTTATCCTCTAGCTCGATGTCCTGCTTAATGGCATTGGTGAAGGATAGTTGACTATCTTCCCTCTGGAAGATCTCTTCGAATTGTGAGTATAGTTTTTCGACGTTTTTTTTTTCTTCGCAGTTAAGATGCGATGTTCTAATAAGTTCTTTTATATCGGAATTATTATAATTCTCTATAGGTTCAATGTTGTTGGTTTCTATATAGAATTAACTAATTTCTTCACACTCTATGGGATGTTCAATTACGATTTTTTTATTTTGTGGACTATAGTTGACGACTTCCACATTAGCGTAATTATTTTTACTCACATATATACCTTCTGGTACGATTAAGTTTCCGTTAAGGAGTTGAGGTTTAATGTATACCTCGCCATTTTCTTTAGTGACGGATACACTTGCAATTATTTTGCTTCGTGGAACAATATTGTAGATAGAGACATTAAATTTAATTTGAATTTTAAAGGGATTTGAACTAATACGGTGATCAATAGAGATAGGCCTAGATCGAGAGTTATTTTTAGTTTTTGCATAGTTTCCATGCCGATTAGGCCATTAAAGTAACTATGGAATTTGAAGAGATTCTTCTTTGGTTGTAAACTCTTTAATGCGTTGTATTGTTAAATATAGTCGATATAGTTACTGGTTCTATCATTTGTAAAAATTCACTGGTATCACGATTGGGTCTATAAAAGATTTTGTGGAGCCAGTATCTATTAAGAATTTCTATGATTGTCCGTTGAGTATTAGGTCTATGTAAGGTAGCTGAAAGGCTTAGATATCTGTATGTTGATTCTCCGAGGCTGGTTGGCAAAAATTCTCGTCCTGAATTTCGATAATTGGTGTTTCTTCTTGCTGATTATTTTGTAAATTTTCTTCGTATTATTCATGCATTCCCGATTGCTGTTCTTCGTATGAATTATCCCATTCTGGGTATTGGTATTGTTCGTTTGGATACTAACTGTCACTTTATTAATTTTTTGTTGAATGTTAATTAATTCTTGTAATTTCTAATATACTACCGGTGATTATACCATTTTAATTGTGTTTTTATTAACACGAGAAGTATATTAGTATTTACGAACAGTAATTCAACGAAACCGACTAATAGACAGAATTCTATTTATTTAATTATATGATTTTAATACGAGTATGTTCCGAAGATTGTAAGAGAATTCAATCCAGTTTCGAATTGATGAGCTTATGATTATGAAAAAATCAATCTTCTCATCAGGCCGCGGCGACTGGACTGATTATACCACAATTTACATTCTATATATACAGAATGTGCTGTGCGTTAAGTACTAGCGAATCATAACTAATGCAGATGAAATTCTCTTACAATTTTTCTTCTTCACGATATTACCCGATTCAATTGTTTGTCCCTCACCAACAAATGAAGTTGAAATAGAAAATATGATCGACCTTTGGGACTTTCATGCTGCAGTTGGGTATGTTTTGATATCTGTTTTTAAAAATGGTGACCCCTTTTCAGTTGAAAATTGTAGACCGATATCTGTTTCAAAGGCAAAAACCTCGGAGTCTGCAACCTTAACAATATTTGAAACAATATTTCTTAACATTGAGAACAACAAAACAAAAGCACGAGTGTTTTTAGATCTTATGAAGCTTAAGATCACCAAATCTTAATAGGTAAATTTATGGATTCGACCAGAATATTAAGGAGTTAAAAAAGTTATCTTTCTGACAGGTATCAATACATCAAAATTAGAAATCGATGCTTTAAAGCATTGTGACCACAAAACGTTCAAACGAGAACAATTATCCAATTTTGTTATTTCATTATAGAATATCCAATCGGTATTGTAGCCATCGAAATTCTAATTCTAGTAGACTTAAATTAAACAGTCGTATATTTTAATTTCGATAATTTACGGTTGTCAAAATCAGGGCTGGAAACCACAGACCAATTTAACAGGAATAATAACAAATTCTTAGTTGGTGTTCGCTGCATGAGTCACACGCTACAATTGGCCGTTAATGATATTTATATAGAAAAAGCGTTTAGCCGTGCAATAAGCCTGGCATACGTTGTTGTAAAAAAATTGAGAGTGCCATCTGTGATGAGTCTTTTAAATGAACGCGGGTTCAAGAAACCTATTCTCTGTAACACAACAAGATGGAATTCAGTGTTCATTATGCTCGAGAGATTGTTAGAATTAAAACCTTTTTGTGAAGTAAAGCTCCGAGATGATATTTGGGTAACAATTCCAAAAATCGTAACGGTTTTTTGAAGCCTGTTTATTCTGCAACGCTTCAGCTGCAAAACGATCAACTGACTTTAAGTCAGGCTTTCCCTATTTGGACAATGTGCCATGAATCTATTTCTATAATGAAAACAAACCTAGCAACTCTGTTAGCCAAAGTAATAAAGATTCGAGCGTATAAATCTTTTAAAGGGACCGAAGCTGGTCCTATTCGGGTAGCAGTTTATTTGGATCCAAGGTACCAAATACTTTCATCAAAAGAAATGAAAAACAGAGCTGTGAATCATTTATGTTAGATGTACGCATATTTAAATAAATCGGAGGAATAATCTAGAACACCCACTGATGACCTAGCATCGGGAGAATGAAATGAGTTCAATCGAAAAGGAATGTGTCAATGCGGTTTTGTCTGAGAGCAACACTGCTAATGTTAATCTTAATATTGAGGAAGTTTTGCACTCATTTAATGGAATTCAACAGCTTCGAAAAGATGAAAACATTTTCGAATATTGGAACAAACTGAAAATTACCTCGAACCGATATACTATAGGTTATTGTTTCAACTAGCAACAATAGTTCTGGCCGTGCCAGCTACGCAGGTTTCGGTTGAAAGTAGTTTCTCAAAATTAAAATTTATTTTGTCTCCATTAAGATCGTCTGTCGACGCTAATTTATTAGATGATATTTTAATAATTAATTTGAATGGAAAATTCAAATAAAAGTTTCATTATGTTATATTATTCAAAAGGCTGACTGCAGTTTGATTTAAATTTTTAATAGAATATATCATACCGAAACCACGGTATATGGTAGATCCATACCGTACCACGGTTTTACATCTTGTGAAACCACCAAACCACACCACACAATATTTTTCCGTGGTTTCCAGCCCTGGTCAAAATATGGTCGAATAAAACTATCAAATGTCGAAAGACCAACTGAAAATCACGGAGTGGCTGTACAACACTAAATTGAAGTTAAACGTTCAAAAATCACATATCATTATTTTTAATATATTAAAACAACATTTAGATATTTTTGAACAAATTTCCATCCATAATATTTATATTAAAGCGAGCAGAAGATTCCTCTTATTTAGAGAAGGATTTACTGAGAATTGAGACTTAGTTCTCGTCTGACTAATCATAAGTTTTTAAAAGGGTTAATCGCTTTATTCCATCCGAACTAAGTAATATAACTTATACCATACAGTTACTTTCAGTCTCACTTAATATATTTAGTTCAAATTTGAAATTCTGCTTGTAAATACAATCTAGGTGACTTGTAAGTTCTGCAAGTTACCGGCTCTTACGCCTACATAAATTAAAAGATCTTGAATATATTATGACTAGTTACAAAATAAAATCCGGTATTATTAATTGCAATGGAAACCTCAAAGTCGCCGCCCCGGTGGCACAGTTGTAAGCATGCTTGCTTTAAGCTTCTGAGGTCCCGGGTTCGATTCCCAGCGGCTGATGAAAATATCACGACTAGAATCAATGAATTAATCGCTTATTATCTGTTGAAAAAAAATGAATACGAAACTTCATCATGAAGCGGCCAAATCCCTCTATGGGATGTAGCGCCAGCGAAAAAAAACACAATACAAATTTTGGATTGTCTGATTATTTACGCGTAGCTGTAACCAGTTTCGTCCTCCAAATTATAAATTGAGTACGACTCAGAATAGTATATTTTATAGAGGCATTGAGCTATTCAACAAATTATATGACGCCTACAAGAATGTCCCTCTATTTCAATTAAAATATAAAGTTTTTATTGTTAAGGCAATATGCCTTAAAATATGATAACTGTCACCAACAGCTTCTGGATTAATAAGGTGATGCTTGTTTTCGTCACATTTTACATTTTAGATATTAGTTCTTGGCGAATTAATGTTATGTTAAGTATATAGTTTGCCCTAAATGTAATAATTAATTAATAATTTGCATTTTATTGTAATAATTGAAGAATATCGACTGGTCGTTACAATAATACAAAATTTGTGAACACAACACCATCGAGTGAATTTCATCAAGCACAAATCGAATTCTACATTTCGTATACTTAAATTTGAAACTTACTTCATTTATATAACAATATGAACAACAAATTCAAGGTGAAAACACTTCAGTGAAATTATTTTCACTTGATTTAACTTATTCCACACCATGAAAATTATGTTATTGAATGAGCAGCAACAATAAACCATGAAAAAGCCTTGATTAAACATCACATTCTCAGACAGATATATACCCACACGCACATACCAGATTAGGTACATACCCTGATTACCATATAAAAAAAATAATTAAATTATTATAGAACATAAATAATAACAAAACCAAAAGTTTAACTTTTCAACAAACCGAAGCTTTTTTTTTTTTTTTTTTTGTTGCAAAAGCTAACAGACTGAAAAAAAAATGTGTGTATGTGTGCGTATGTTTGTGAGGTGAGTATGAGTTTTCTATATTTTTATGGAGATAAACATTTTTTGTCAACACAAAAAATTTTCACTTCATCAATTTTGTAACTTTTCTAATTTATTTTTGTTTATGTTTAGAGCTATTCGTACTATACCTAAATTAGACTACATTATCTACAGATTTTTGTTGGTGTCGTAAAACAAAAAAAAGTTCAGTTTTATAATTTAATGGTTTCAATGTGTACTAGAAACGCGTTTATGTGTTATGTAATGCACTGAACTTTAATGTTCAGCTACCAAAGTTATTTCATTATGTTGTACTTCCATATATGGTATATGTATGAGGATAGTTCATCGTTATGCACATTTACTAAACAGTTTTGTTTATTTATATTATGTTTCAAATGGTAATGAGTATATTTGATTTTTAAACTTTACCATTTACTTGTATGTACGTATGTATGTATGTGGAGCAAACAAGAAAAACTCCCATAGTTCAAAGCACATAAAAAGTTTAGGAAAGCTAAGTAAATCTATAAAGTAGTTTTAGAAATTTTTTTATTTTTTAATTAAAAAGTTTTCTTGTTTTTCTAATGATTTCTCATTTACTTTACAATTCTTTGGAAACATCATAATAATTATAATGAAAAAATTTGAAAATTATAATTTCAAAGGATTAATTTTTTATTGGTAAATTAATCGAATTGAAATCGATAAAGTTGGATTTAGTTTCTGAATGGTTGGATGATGTAAATAATATGCAAGGCACTACTCAAACACACTTTTAATTATGAAATTATAAAACTTTGTGTTCTATTTAAAATTTAACCAACCTAACCTCTCAACTTATTTATTCAAAAATGTCGCACCACGATTAATTTTATTTCCAATTTTTTTAAAAAAATTCAGAATAGTTACATTTATCCATAGAGTCAAATCGTATTTAAATACTATGAGAAGCTTCATTTATTTCTGTCTTTGTATCTATCTAAATATAAAAACATAAAGAGCTGAAACCTCATAAGGTAATCAGAACTTCGGTCTTGATTAATTCAACTCCCAAACCAATCCCGAAATGAACCTATTTAGGACGTGTTCCAAGTTTGTGATAATTATTAACCAAATTATTACCGCCACTACGTGTTGTAAATTTGACACTTCCGTAATAATGTTCATAAACAAAACCGGGCAGTAATTCGTTAATTTATTTCCAAAAAAAATAATATAAATAAAACGT
This sequence comes from Tipula vernalis, assembly GCA_958295665.1. Lineage (NCBI taxonomy): Eukaryota > Metazoa > Arthropoda > Insecta > Diptera > Tipulidae > Tipula > Tipula vernalis. Next base: position 446,927,585 of record OY282558.1, on the reverse strand, counting down.
ATTAGAAAATATGGTCGAGCAAATTATTTCACTCCTGTCAAAATGATTACAAAAACAAAATTATCACAGACTTCGAACACGTCCTTAGTTAATCTTTAACTTAACCTCCAACTCAATTTACAACACAACCTCTTTCTCAATGGTGGCAAAATCCTAAACACCAATCACCAAATTAACGGCCAACCTAGCCATCAATTAAGTCACCAAATCAATCCTTAATCAACTTTTAACCAAACTCCAAATCAACCATTAAATAATTCCGGGATCGGTACTTATGCCCGTATTACAAAATACCGAATGGACAAAATCCCGTAGATCAAAAAAACACCGTATTTCAAAATCCCGTATTTCAAAATACCGTAGTATGAATTTTTTACGAGATTACGCGGGATTCATCAAATTAAAAAACATTTTTTAGTTTTATGTTTATTTACAAAATATTTTAATTAATTTTTGATTAACATAATTTTGGTTAACAAAATATTACAACGATAACTGCGATAATTAATATATCGAACTAAACATTGCAACGATTAATTATGTAAATACAGTTACTGCTTCAGGAGGTATTAAATTTTTCAAATCCCGTATTTTAATAGTTTAATGAATGAAATCGTGTGTGATTCAACCGTTTAGAAATAGTTCAATCATGCACAGAGGTCAATACAATGAAATGGCATACTCGGTATTACTTAGGCATCTCTACGATGCCTTGTCAATGGCCCATAGAAATCTCAACTACAGAATTTTACCACGTGACATTTTTGAAACTTGAATAAATTTATGTTGGACGGGTCGCATAAATATGTTGTCTGCTAGAAATCATGCACAGAGGTCAATACAATGAAATGACACACTCGGTATTACTTAGACATCTCTACGATGCCTTGATCTAAATTCCAGCTACACAATTTTAGTGTAGCGGAGCATTTACACTTTTTAGCTTTTGTAAGGTTTTTGTCAATTTGTCAGAAACTTCACATTAGTCATGTACGATGGTATCCTGAGGCTCCGTGTACCTGATGATGTGGAAATTGTGGGTTTTGGTGATGACGTTGCAGTCGCAGTGGTTGCAAAAACCACAGAAAAAATTGAGGTGTGGCCAACACACGACTTTCTTTTACGAACAGAGAATTTTGAGAAATTTTATTTTTTTCTTAATTTTTTTTTTAATTTTTTATTTTTTATTTTAATTTGTTTTTAATTTTTGGAAACATTTTGAATTAAGTAGTTTTTTGTAAACCTTATACTTTTTAAGATATTTGCAAAATAAATTTTCTGGACCAAGGGAGTGGCCACTTCCGGTTAGCCGATTTGGAGTAAAAAACACTGGGACCTCCCAATTTATCAAAAAAGCTTAAATCTGAAGTTTCATTTCGATTGATTAAACCATATGGGCTGTAGAGAGGACACAGACAGACTGACAGACAGACACCATTTCGAACCCACTTTTCGAACTCAGGCGACCTCAAAACAAATAAATCTGTAAAAATCTCAAGGTTCAAAATTTTCATGATTACTATACTTTGTTTTACTAGAGTAAAAGAAAGTAAAAAACCCTAATCCATACGAATCGTTCGTTTAGTAAAAGTTCTGCAAAATTATTTTTTGGAAATCGCATTCAACTCCCAAGGGCCAATATCGGCCATTGCCAACAATGATGACAAAGGTTTCGCTAACACATAGAATAGGTCCCTTCATTACCTAGTTAAAAAACCCTAATCCATACGGATCGTTCGGTTAGTAAAAGTTCTGCAAAATTATTTTTTGGAAATCGCACTCAACTCCCAAGGGCCAATATCGGCCATTGCCAACAATGATGACAAAGGTTTGGCTAGCATATAGAATAGGTCCCTCAAATACCTAGTTAGAAAACCCTAATCCATACGAATCGTTCGTTTAGTAAAAGTTCTGCAAAATTATTTTTTCGAAATCGCACTCAACTCCCAAGGGCCAATATCGGCCATTGCCAACAATGATGACAAAGGTTTGGCTAGCACATAGAATAGGTCCCTCAAATACCTAGTTAAAAAATAGAAGTGTGCCCAACACACGACTTTCCTTTACGAACAGAGAATTTTGAGAAATTTTTTTTTTTTTTTTTTAATTTTTAAATTTTTTAATTTTTTTTTTAATTTTTTATTTTTTATTTTTATTTGTTTTTAATTTTTGGAAACATATGGTATTTGCTAGTTTTTTGTAAACCTTATACTTTTCAAGATATTTGCAAAACAAATTTTCTGGACCAAGGGAGTGGCCACTTCCGGTTAGCCGATTTGGAGTAAAATTCACTGGGACCTCCCTGTTTATCAAAAAAGCTTAAATCTGAAGTTTCAGTTTGATTGGTTAAACCATCTGGGCTGTAGAGAGGACACAGACAGACTGACAGACTGACAGACTGACAGACTGACAGACTGACAGACTGACAGACTGACAGACTGACAGACTGACAGACTGACAGACTGACAGACTGACAGACTGACAGACTGACAGACAGACAGACAGACACCATTTCGAAACCCACTTTTTCGGACTCAGGGGACCTCAAAACCAATAAATCTCTAAAAATCTCAAGGTCCAAAATTTTCATGATTACTATACTTTATTTTACTAGAGTAAAAGAAAGTAAAAATAATGGAGATAAGTAGATTGACGATCATAATTATAAAAATGTGGTTGACGTCATTTGGGCTTGAACTTGCTGATCATAAAACTGAAGCAGTTTTAGTTACCTATAGGAAGATGAAAGAAACCGAAACAATTGATGTGGTGGAATCTTAATTCGCTCACAGTCTTGCAAAAAGTGTGCAAATAGATGCACGTTTAAACTTTAAGGAGCACCTAAGGATAGTGAGCAGAAAAGCTGCCAGTGTACCTGCAGCCCTCTCTCGTATTATGTCCAACACTGTAAGGTCAACACCTCCGTCATTCTCTATGGATCATCTGTATGGGGTGAAGCGATGGACTTCGAAACATATAGACGCAAATTGGTATCGGTGTACCGCCTAAGTGCCCTAAGAGTAATATGTGGTCAGTATCTACTGATGCGACACTCGTTATTGTAGGGATGATCCCAATCGAACTTCTTGCGAAGGAAAGGAAGAAATGGCATCCTAACCGTGAGCAACCAGGAAGCAGAGCACTAGAGCGCGCTCCAACAATGATAAAAAATTATTTTTAGACGAGGTTGTGAGAAATATATCAATATGGATTCTATAATGTTGTCTATTTCAATTGCTAAATGATCAAGATTATTTGCATAATAATATTCAAGTTCCATTAGAAACTTTTCTTGCCAATCCTTCGGTTGAAACTGTTTCTGAAAATTTGCTGTCCGAGCGGAAAGTTTGGCCTTGTTTAGATAAATATAGTGTGTAGGGGAAACGCGCCTCGATATTCAAACTAATAGCGGTAGTGCAGAGTTTCGGAACTAGAAATATTTAGTGGCGGTGGATGGCCTATTACTGTATGTAAATAATAGTTCATTTAACCCATTTACTGTTAAAATTTTCTGAAAACAAATATTTATCAGACATTTTTAAGGTATGGTTTTATGGTCTATATACCTCGTTCTGCTAAAACATTGGCCTATGGGTAAAATGGAAATTGCTAAAATGGAAATAATTGCTTACTGTAAGATAAATTAAGCCATACATACATACATATATATGATTCCATGCACTTCAGAGGATGAAGGACGTAGTCTAATGGAGATTTTAAAAGTTTAATATCAGTTGTTTCGAGAAATTGGCTAAAAGTATACGAATTGAAAGGCGGCCCATTATTGGTACAAAAAAATATTTATAGAAATATTTAAAGAATTATTTACTGTAAGAATTTACTACGATTAGAAAATTTTCATTTTGCTAATGAAACAAATCTAACAAAATAGGCTCTATAGACATCACTACTAAATAAGTTCAAATTTTATTTTCGATATCATCGTTTATAGTTTTCCACCAGAAAATGCTTCTACCCTTTTGGGATATGATTATTCGGTCAACCATCCTTGACATAATTAAAGATTTTCGATAAAATAAAATCTGCCTCTCTGAACCTAGCAAAATGTTCCGTACGTAATCCTATTTTCTCTGAATGGTATCTAGCGTAAGCATCAGCGTTTGCATTATTTTTCGCCGGTCAATTCATAATCATATGGCAAACGAATTATCGTCAATTTTTGTAACTCGGACGCTGCTACGTTTGATATTCCTTTTTTAGGACTAAACAGTTTTTTTAGTGCTTGTGAGTAGGTAACCAAACTGAACTAGTGCTAGAGTAAAGAAAATTGGTTTTTCTACTCCATCAATTAATAAGGACTAAATTTTGATCCATAATAGACTAAAAAATTGCGGGAGCACTTTTAACACCAAATGGTGTAATCGAGTAAATTGAAATGAATCCCGGTGTGTGTTTAGTCTTAAATATCTCCCTGAGTTTTCGGTTACGACTAATTGTTGGTATGCCACATTCAAACCAATTATATAAAAAATAATTGATTTCGACAAGCTTGCTAATATATTAAAGGTACTTCACAACAAACTTAAACTTTTCCCACTCATTGTAGATATTTACTTTCTACCCTTCACTTAGCATTTCTACTCACCGTTTAGATACTTTGATTTATTTTTTCTTCGTCGCCGTTTGTTGCAACCGCATATGTTAAAAAAAATAACAGACAATCATCAAGTGATACTCTAATCATCTCTTTCTGATCATGGCTTGTTCAACACTTCCTCTCAATACAATATTTTTCTATTTTTTTTTTTTTTTTTTTTTTCTAAGATTATATTGAATTACGTAGAGTTTGGTTTTTGTTTCAAGTTTCCAGCTAGGCGGTTCAAAAGATTTCAAATTTTTTTTTAATGCGGCCCAATTATGGCATACAAATGAAATAACTTGTCTCACTCACATCAACTTATCCCAACTCGGAGAATTCCGAGTCTACATACAAAGGATATGATTCAGAAAATAAAGTGCATAAAGTTTAAATTCTACAGAATAAGTTCAGAATTTGTTGTCTGATTTAAATCGTATATTTAATTATAAATTGATGTTTCATTTCTGTTCATTGAGCCTATCCCCTCCAAATAATTGCTTACTGTAAGATAAATTAAACCATACATACATACATATATATGATTCCATGCACTTCAGAGGATGAAGGACGTAGTCTCCTAAAATTCTACTCCTTCCATATCTCCTCCTTCTCCTACCCAGCTATCAATCGCGTCCTACGCAATTGACCCCTTTCCTCCTGCTTACTAGCAACCGCTACTCGAAATACAACACCAAAAATCACACTCCGCTAAAAAGCAGTACGCCCTAAGATTGTCACCAAATTTGCAGACTTCAACAAAAAAACTTCCGTCCAGGACCATTTCTCCTCGAACCATCCAAGCCATCCAACCACATTTAACCTACCAAAAACTTTCAAAGCTACACGCGTCTGAACACACCCAACCCTCGGGAAAAGTCACACTCACACCCTTGCCCTCTGGGGAAACACCTCTTCCTCCAATGCGTTACAATCAACAGTACTTCACACATATAATATCTCGGTTTCTGTATATCGCACTAATAAAGCAAGTAGCTATATACCGCTTTATTCATTATGAGCTTCCCTTAAAATCCCTCTTTATATTTTTCTCAAAATGTATTCAATTTTTTCAGTGACATAAGTATTTCAAAATTGTTTTATTCTAATTGAATCCTTCCTTTTTCTATCAAAGATGCAATAAAGAAATTCGACAAGATGGAAAAGGATCAAAACTATAATCGCTGTATTGTAAAAAACCATGGTTGGAACAGTCGAACGCCGGCTTAGGCCGTTGGTGAAGTTAATGAAGTATTTGATCTTTCGAATGTTGTTCTATGGTTTCTCTATAGTTATTGCGAATACTACCATATTTGCACACATATTTAATTGATTTAACTGACATGCAGTACTCCACATTTATGTGTGCTTGAAACATTTTTAAGAGAAGCGAATTGTATGGCACCACCCACTGATTATCTATTTCTATCTTTTGGTTACATCGTATTGGTATTTTGGCAGTGAAACTACCATTTTCTGGAGATCGTCTTTTGTTCCCTTCCAATGTCTTCTGTTCGCAATTTATTTTGGTTCCGTCTTATGAACATCATTCATTCTGCGTCTAAAACACTAATGTACACTAATATTTCACGAAATTTATTATTGTGACTCTACATAGTTCAGAAATTTCTCTATATTTGCTTGCTGAGTGTCTCACGCGATCCTCCTCTCTAATTTTGTATTGTTGTTCATCTGTTAAGTTTTCTCTCAATCTATTCATTCTCGTACATTGTGAAGCTAAACGTGCGTCTCATATTTTATATCTTTCGTTTCTTAGCTATTCCTGCTATTACCTTCTTTGCGTTTCACCACTAGCAACATCTTCTCCTCTTTTACGTTCCGACAGCCTGTTAAATATTAATATTACTTAACACACTAGAATTCCACTTAATACTCTGTTACTACTTTAAGGAATAAAGTTTTAAAATTTTAACTGAAATTTATTTCAATTTCTATCACTTTCACTTTTCCTTGTTCCGCCCTAATGATTTCCAAAAGTATATCCTTCTGAGCTTGAACATATCTTCACCAGAGCTCTATAACGGAAAATAAGAGAATGTTCCAGAACATTCTGGGCTTCCATTTTTGGTTTCTAGAACATTTTAGAATATTCCGGAACAGGAAGTCCCTTCAATGGTTCAGAACCGTCTGGAACATTCTGGAACATTATAGAACATTCTCGAACTTGCCGGAAGATTCTATAGCATTATGCAACATTTTACAACATTCTCCAAAAATTTTCATTCTTCTACAAACACTCTGGGAACTTCGATGGTCCAGAACCGTCTGGAACATTCTAGGATGATCTCGAACATTCTGGAGCCGGAAGTTTCTTTGAAGGTCCAGAAGCTTCTGGGACATTCTAGAACATGCTCCAATATGCTCCTGGAAGATCCTATTTTGTCTGGAACATTATAGAATATTCTGGAAATATTCTGAACCATTCTAGAACATTCTGGCCAGTTTCGGCCACTTCTAAGTCGGTCCTCACATGCATCACCGACCGTAGGTGCGACGTCCTCTTTCGATAGCCAGACCGAACCGACTATAACAAACAAAATATCCTAGCACAATTAAGCGCAGAATCGAGAACTGAAGGTTTCAAATTTTATAATTTTGTTTGCATTATGTCAAATTGTCAACAAACAATTTGGCATTTTTTTTTTTATTCAAATAAAGTCGTCAAGAATTTCTAAAAAGGACATTAATACATATACTTAAATCAATTTCGGCTGTATACCTGTTTTTACATTAAAATTTCATACTGGTTTATTTAAGCAAGTAATTGCATTATCATTCATCGAATACAAAAATTATCAAAATCTGAGAAATGGCCTGTCACGACTCGCAGGCAGTTGAGACCTTGATAATTTGAAAACAAAAACATCTTTAAACGAAACAATTTTGAGATTAAAACGTGCCCACACTTGAAGTTTTCAAAAATATTGTCTTGATAAATACTTGGCTCATGGCATAATAAATAATTTAAGCTACGCCTATACGAACTCCATAATTTTCGCATAATATAAATTACGGCTATAAGTATATACAAGATTTTAATGTTACAGTTAAATCTGTAAACTTTCTTATTTTTTCCACCGTACATATAAAACTTGATGGTGTGGTGTGCGGGCGGGCGTATCCGTCTTCTTTTAAAATATTGAATGTTTGGTAATTTTTTTCTTATATTTATAAGAAAATTATGTCGAACATCTTTTATATAGCATTTTAATTATAACCTTGTTTGTAACCTTTATTAGCCTAAATTATTCATTTTTAATTCAATGTCGAACTTTTAAAGAAATTTATTCCGATGAAATTGGAATTATTTTTAGAAACGGTAGAGAGAAGCTGAAAGAATATTTCACAGTCTCACCACCTCATTCAATGCCTAAATAGTAAATATGTATAGATAGATATAAAACTCCATTAACCTCAAATATACGATAATTGACTCAATAACTATTTGCACTTAATATAATACAGTAAAACAGTGTATGGAGTGGGAATCACCTTGGGGGTGGATGGCATGTAATGTTTTTAATATCAATTTTCTAAAATATCCTAAAAATGATAGTAATAATAATAATAGTAATCGGATAATAATAACAATAATAAAATTTTCATGTGCATTTAAATATTTCGAAATGTTATTTTCAAAATGTGTATATACACGAGCATGTACGGAATAAATACAGGTTTGGATAAAAAGACCCCCAAAGGGCTAATATTCATGTTGGAAACATTTTTCCATTTTTTTTTTGTATGGCTAAAATCAAATATGTATTTGGATATTTATTTGATTAGAAATTTGTTTAGTATTTTCATTTAAAATTTTGATACTGATCTCTGGCTAAGTGGAGAGGACTTTTTTGAGTCTACTTAAAAAAGGAAATTCCCATGTCGACTCCTGTTAAAATATTCATTTAGGGAAATGCTAAAGTTATTATGGTTAAAATCCAAGTTGTTTTGGGGGTTTGATACTGAAATGGACAACCGTAATGAAAAGTTATATGGAAAGAAATGGGCGATTTCCAGGAATTTAATTCTATAGGTGAGAAGGGTAATAATTTCTGATGGAATAAAAGATAATTTTATATTTCAAAGAAATATTAAATAGTCTGAAAATTATTTAACTTCTTTCCTAAAGTCCTTACTGGAAGGAAAGCTTTCAAATTATTTGTCTCGAGTTAGGTGTATTCAATAATAAATCACCACTAATTTGATTGATTTCTTTATAATAAAGAACATATCTGTAAATTATGTACAAGTAGATGAAAGCCACGACTTAAACTCTGATCATTCACCAATACTTCTAACGTTAAGTGAAAAAATCATTCAGAAAGAAAGAAACCCTTTCCTAGTAAATAATCACACTAATTGGGCATGCTTTAGACTATCGCTAGAAGAAAAAATTAACTTAATGGTTCCATTAAAGACTGAAGAACAATTAGACAAAGAAGTTCACAAATTTGTAAACGATATACAGCAATCAGCTTGGGAAAATACTCCTGAAATTAAAACGAAAATCAAGGGAAACAATTACCCTATGGAAATTAGGGAACTCCTCGCAGAAAAAAGAAGAGCGAGAAGAGTATGGCAACAAACAAGGGCCCCCCAAGATAAAACTCATTTGAACAACCTCACTCAACAATTAAGAAGAGAGATCAAAGAATTGAAAGATGAATCAATCAGCAACTATTTAAGAAAATTAACTAATGATAACAGTACTGATTATTCTCTTTGGAAAGCAACCAAAAGAATCAAAAGACCAATAATGCAGATTCCCCCAATAAAAATAGCAGGTGAGAAATGGGCTAGAAATAATGAAGACAAAGCTCGAGAATTTGCCGAACACCTCGAAAAAATATTCCAGCCACATGAAGACCAAACGTTGGAAGCCGAGATAATAACTGAACAAGCTGTGCAAGAAAGTAAAGAAATCCTACCCACAACACCAAAAGAAGTCATGTGTGAGATAACAGCTAATATGAATACGAAAAAAGCTCCTGGGTACGATCTTATTACTGCAGAAATCTTAAAAGAACTGCCAAGGAAAGCTCTGGTGAAACTCACCAATCTTATAAATGCAGCATTTAGAATCAAATGTGTACCAAGCTTATGGAAAATTGCAGAAGTAATTATGATCCCAAAACCTGGGAAACCACCACACATAACATCGTCTTATAGGCCAATTTCGCTATTGCCAGTCATGTCCAAACTCTTTGAGAAGCTTCTGGTAAAAAGATTAAATCCGATAATCGAGAGTAAAAACTTGATCCCAAATCATCAGTTCGGTTTTCGCAACCAACACTCAACAATTGATCAAGTACACAGAATAACCAGTATAATTGAGAAAGCATTAGAGGAGAAAAAAGTCTGTTCAACAGTATTTCTAGACGTTGCACAAGCGTTTGATAGAGTGTGGCATGAAGGACTTAACCACAAGTTAAGGAATCTTCTACCAATGCAATTTGCTAAGATACTAGAATCATACTTGAAAGATAGGTTCTTCAGGATTAAATTAGATGATACATTTTCTGAATTGAAAGAAATCAATGCAGGAGTTCCACAGGGCAGTGTATTAGGGCCGGTTTTATACCTACTATATACTTATGATCTTCCTATATTAGAAAACAACACAGTGGCAACTTTTGCAGATGATACGGCGATCTTAGCTGTTGGAAAAAGCAACGAAGAATCAACACAGAAGTTACAATCAGCTATAACTCAAATATATAAATGGACAAAAAGATGGAGAATACAACTAAATGAAGCTAAATCAGTTCACATCAACTTTACAAACAGACGAATCGAACATATTCCGATTACCATAAATCGGGAAATAATACCGCATGCGAACACAGCTAAGTATCTTGGCATGACCCTGGATGCTAAACTACGATGGAAAGCACACGTCAAGAAGAAAAGTGAAGAATTAAGACTTAAATACAGAAAAATGTATTGGCTGATGGGAAGGAACTCTTCTTTATCAACATACAACAAGCTTCTACTTTATAAGCAAATATTGAAACCGATTTGGACTTATGGTATTCAGCTTTGGGGTTGTACCAAACAGAGCAACGTAAATATCATCCAAAGATTTCAGAATATGGTATTAAGGAACATCGTTGATGCACCTTGGTATGTTAGGAACAATGACCTTCATAGGGACCTTAAAATGAACCTCATCTTAAATGAAATCCAGGAAAAAGCACGGAGACATGAAGAAAGGCTCCGCCAACATGTGAACATTGAGGCAACTCAGCTCCTAAGCATCACGAATTTAGTTCGCAGACTTAAAAGAACCAAACCTTTTGAGCTGGTGTGATTGTCAGTTTAAGCAGCATTATGCTGATCTAAAATCCACAACAAAGATGTGGTTTACATCAATTTACCAAACACTATGGAATGCCAATGGGAAGAAGCCATAGATTAATTTAAGTTAGTAAATTAAGTCAGAAACAAATTGCTAATTAGTCCAGGAGACTAGATTGTAATTACATAAAATAAATAAATAAAATTTATTTTAAATTAAAAAAAAAAAAAAAAAACTAATTTGATTCAAGAACAATTTTTCTGAAAGATTCAGTCACGTGAACATAGCAACTACCCATGGTGCACAAGAATGGGGTCAGTCGTGCGAATAATGTAAATCAAGTTACTTATATTCTATTTTAATTTAATCAACAAGAAACTATTATTTGACGCCAAACATATAATTTGTCAATATTAGTTGTAATATGAAAATTAACGATTTTAGTTTATATTGTTTGTTGTTAATGTAATCAATTAGGGCATCCAATTTCTGTCCAAAATATAAGTACCGGTATTTCGGTATTACATGACGACCAATCCGGAATACCGGTATTAATACCGGTATTTTCGATGTAACACTTATAGAAACATTGAGCACCTAAAAAATAGTTTTATTCAACTTTATTATAAAATTCAAAATATTATAGGCACATTTAAATAATAGACATAATAACGTAATTAGCGCGCCATTTTATTCAAATCTTTCGTAGTTCGATTTATTTTTTGTGCAATTTTTTTGTTGAGCTCATTGTTTATTTCAACATCAACCCGTTATTGCAATCTTATCGATAAAGCTTTCTCTTCGCACGGTGGGGCTTCACTATCGACATCACTTTCTGATGTCGAGTATACAGCTACATCTGGAGCTTAGATTGAAGAAAGCCGCTGTATAAGATGGACTATTATATTAACTATTTCGTTTTTAGTTAGTCGATTAAAGTTGATATCCGAGCCAAAAATGTTTTGGGCTTAAAAGGATAGAAACCGCTGATTCTATCACAGCGTAAAACCGTTCCAGCACAAAAAAATGCTGTTCTATCTGCAGAGCTATGAAAAATGGTCAATCCGCCTAAAACCTCTTCGTTAGAACCGCTGTGAATTTTATCCTAAACTTTTCCTAAAACAACAACACCAACTAAAAAAATGAATGTATTAGTAAAATGCATACATTTAGGCGATTGCATTAGGAATTGAATTTATAAATATTTTTAATAATGTTTATATTAATAAAAGTAAATTATTAAACGTATAATTAAGGAATAAAATGTGATTTATGTAAATATATTGGATACAAATTATTTACAAAATTATAACTTAAAATTTCCAAATACGATTTTAAGTTTGCTAATTCCATATTGGGAAGGGGTGTCGAACTTGACGTAATACTAAACAGGGTTATAGGTCGTTCTCATCGGTTTCCCTAATAGGGTAGTAAGATGTATATATCAGCCCACTTATCAGTGATTTGTAGAATTTTATCATGGATTTTGCGTATTGAAATGTGCATTTTTCTGCAAAAAACTCCGTATATTTGGTACGGGTGTCGAACTTGACGTAATACTAAACAGGGTTATAGGTCATTCTCATCGGTTTCCCTAATGGGGTAGTAAGATGTATATATCAGCCAACTCATCAGTGATTTGTAAAATTTTATCATGGATTTTGCATATTGAAATTTGCATTTTTTACCGGAACCACACGCCATATTTCCCGTTGAGGAAATTTGACGTAATACTAAACGCATTTATAGGTACTGTTCATCGGATTCCTTTATTGGGTGACAAAATATGTACCTACTTTATCCACTGACTAGTGAATACCAACAATTATCCAGTTAATATCGGTAAAATAAAACTGAGCTTTTTGCAAATTCCTTTATAATACTAAATATCGGAAATGGAATCCAAACACAGAAGCAAGATTGACCAAGCTTACTGAAAATCTAAATCTCAGTCACTTGAACAAAAAAGAAAAATCGTCCATATTCAAAATTAGCCGTGATTTAAACGATGTTTTCTACCTTAGAAAGCGATACTCTGACTGACTACAACAAACGCTTGTTGTCATTAGATTCCAAGATTTCAAAATTCGCAACCTGTTCACGTCAAATAATATCGTTTCTCCGAATCACTTAAAGACGAGGTTAATAAACAAGTTGATAAGATGCTAAACGAAAAAATTATCGAACCAATTAATAGTCCTTGGAACTTTCCTTTATTGATCGTTCCCAAGAAATCTTCAGCTGATGAACGAAAATGGCGTTTAGTTGTAGGATTTCACAGATTAAACAACATTACTTGTGATTAATTTTTCCCTCTGCCGAACATAACAGAGATATTAGACCAACTGAGCAAAGCAATGTATTTCACAACACTCGATTTTTCAAATGGGTATCATTAAATAAACTGCACGCTGTTGCTAAAGAAAAGACAGCGTTTAGTACCCAAGCCGGTCGTTACCATTCTTTGCGAATGCCATTTGGTCTAAAGGAAGGCTCCAATTGGGATTAAATGGTTTAATATGTTTTGTATATCTAGATGATTATTCCAAGATCTCCGAACCTTAATGTCGATTGTTACCGAAAAATGTAGAATTTGAATGGAATGCTCATTGAGTCGTTACTTCATCTCCTATACTTCAACGTCATAATTTCAATGACATCTTCATTCTAACTAAAGATGCGAATGATTACGCAATGGGTGCGATTCTATCACAAGATGTCGAAGGAAAAGATCTACCAATCTCATTTGCGAGTAGATTACTAAACGATGCGGAACGAAACCACCATACCGTGGAAAAGGATCTAGTTTGGGCTACTCAACGACTAATCATCGTTCTTTAAACTGGCTGAAAACAAACCCGAAACCTTCTTCTCGGTTTAATCCGATGGCGACTTAGAATATAAACCCAAGAATTTTAATCATGCACTTAGTCGTTTAAAAAATTGTGAAAGGCTCAACATATCTGAATTCGCTAAAATAATTGCAGCTGTAACCAGAGCACAATCGAAACGAAATGCTTAAGATGACACTGGTGATATATCTGAGGATACTATAACACAAACTCCCAATAGTTCCATTTTTGGTAGTTCGTTACCGTTTGTAGAATGAGCTGGTAAAGCTCATTCTACAAATTATATCCCAAACAACAATGCACCAAACCGAAGAAGACAAAAATGAAGTTATAATTCCATATTACTCCTCTTGGTAGACATCAGGGATATTCAAGAACAATCAAGCGACTTAAACAATATTACGAGTTTCCTAGTATGAATGATCCATCATTAAAAAATGTTCTTTATACCAAAAAAAAAAAGTATCTAGTAACACTAGAACTACCAACCCGTCAAAATGGACGAATTATACATTTAATGAACTCAAATTTTTTAATTATTATGTTGATTTTTTTTTTGGAGTTTATGATAAATTTTAACATAATTACTTTGTTATCATATTAAAATTCACCACAGATTCCCACAATAATATTAACATAATAATTAAAAAAATTGAATTCAATAAATGTATAACCGGTCATTTTGACCGGTCGGTAGTTCTAGTTCTAAATAAATGTGCCATCCAGATTAATGTTGATGTTAAGAGGAACAAACATATTAACGAAGTAATTAGTAATTAAATTTTGAAAGCTGTTGCTGATTTTGTCGGTCCTGCTCTTGCTCATATTTTCAATTTTTCCTTGGAGCATGGAGTGGTTAGATGATCGTAGTGATAAGGGAAACTAAAATCCACTTGCAATCTAACCAGTTGTTCTCAAATTTCTCGAAAAGTCAAGTAAAAATAAAGTTACTCGTACCACTAAGTAAAACACTAAGAGTTCATCAGAATGAATCACCTATGTTGGAATTTTTGGATGTTATTCATACCGGTTTCAAGAATGTTTATATTTGTGCAGGTTTAGTTATTGACGCTTCTAAGGCCTTCGATTGGGTTAATCATACACTTTTGTTATCTGTTCTGTTTGACATTGGTTTTAGGGTTATGTCAAATAAGTGGATTGCTTCCTACCTAGATAATAAAAAAGTGAAAGTCAGAATTAATGATACTTTTAGTGATTTTAGAGTTGTCGATGTTGAAGTACCACAAGGATCAGTGTTAGGTCCTGTGCTATTTCTAGTGTATACTAATCCTATTTTTAAACTTAAATTAAATGGTAACAGTACTGGGTTTGCTGATTAATTAGCCTTAGCTTATATTGATAAATGTCCCACGTATGTGATTTCTATGGTTAATTCTGACCTTAAGGTTTTACATGAATCGTTTGATAAGCATTACCTAATACTAAGTGAAATACCAAGTTCATGTGGTTTAGAATTTGTGGAAACACGGTTGCTTTAAATTAATCCTTAGTTATATATCATAGTGGGTTGGTGCAATCCAGGCCATATTTGAGGGTGTATAATTCATTAGAACTTTATGAAGCGGCCTAATTATCAATTAATATCGCATAGATGTTTGCAATTAACCAATAAATTCGCATTTTCTTGTATTTTGAAAGATTTAGTATAAACTTCACTTCTCTATACAGACGTGTGAAGTTTTTGCTAAAATAATACTAAACGCCATTTTTTTTTATTTAGGAAAAATTTAGGATAAACTTCACATGCATTCGTTAGATTCATATGCAAATTCATCATCATAGCCTTCTTCAGATTCAGAACTGGATCGCATGTGCCAAACAAAGTTGTTGATCGATGGCCAGCAAACGACCGACTTTCTTCATAACAAAAGTCCCGACGATATAGTAGTGCAAATTATGTCACAGTCAATTTTCAAATTGTGTTCGTTCATCTTGCTTTCAATAAGTTTGACATACACTTCTGCTGGAAGAAATATATGAACGCGAGCTAAATCCAAATGTCAAATTCTGTTTCGGGAATAGACATTGACATTCATAAAATGCCGATTTATGGATCATCAAATGTGTGGCTGAATCAATCCCTTTTAGAAGAAGGTCTGTCAGTTTTTTCACTACTCTTTGTCGAACCTTTGTTGCATATTTCGTAACCATTTGACGAATGGTTTCGGCTGTGTGGAACTTTGAAACACCTTACTACTATCGATTTTCATAGTTCAAATGAGGTTATAAAAACTTTGAATCGAAATCCATCCATAGCCGTCATTTCTGTTAATACTTTAGGCAAGGTATCGTCATTAAAAGTTAGGGGCTCGCGAAAAAAAAATAATGCCAAGCTAAGCTCTTGTCGAGAATTCCTTTTTCAACAATATCAAACTGTTTTTATTATCAGACATGGCTGTCTAACGGTTGGAAGCTTACAATTGCCTAGAACTTGGTAAGACATTGATTGTATATACTTACATATTTATATATTACAAATTGACAAATTTGTGTATTTATTCAAAGGGCTACTTGTGAGTTCTATTCGTACGTATTCGACTCTTCAAAGTATAAGATTCGTATTTGATTTAAATAAGAATCCAATCTTCGAAGACTCGAATACGTTCGAATCATTAGAGTGAAATATTAATCATATGAATGAGCTGTACGGTTAGACTGTTCCAACAATCACAAAATAAAAATTATTTCGTTACTTTTCATGCAGGCGTTGTTTATAAATTTTCAGGGGTTTATAAAAATTTGACTACTTATATACGATTCCTATAAGAATTCTTCACTTCATTATCAACAGGACTGCAATTGGAATGTATTAATACAATGAATATTGTGCGAATAATTAATAAAATTTTAAATATATCTATTATTAAATATAATTAAATTATCGCTCAATACCGGTACTGAAAAATGGTCTGTTATGCCGGTATTTCGGTTTTCGGTATACCGGTATTGGATGCCCTATAATCAATATGTAAAAAATTTGTACATAAGTCAGAAATGTACAAATTTTAGTTGTGGATAAGGGACCTGCAATATCCAATGCTACCCGTTGGAAAATGAATTCCGAGGTTTCAGTTAGCACTAGGGAGACTTTCGTTCTTCGGCTTGCTTGCTTTGTGTAACAAATTTGGCCAATAATAGTCCATCCGAATCTTTTTATTTGTTCAAAAACCTCCCGCATCAGTGATGATGATACTGATACTTTATGGGATTATTGGAGAGTTTGTCTTACGCGAGACATGAACTACATTGTAGTCATATTCTGCGCGTTGCAGACGCCAATTTAAAATCCTTTTTGATGCATTTTTAAGATCACTAATCAGTGGTTTGTGATCTGTTCTAATGGTATCTCACGCCCGAATAGGTACGATCTGAACACCTCTATTGCCCACTTCGTGGCAAGCATTTCCTCCTCAATTGATGAGTAGTTCTTTTCCGTGGGCTTGAGTGAACGGCTGGTGTATGCCACCGGTAAGTCATTGCCATCATGCATTTGGCTCAGTATGGCTCCAACGATATATTCACTGGCATTTTTCGTAGGGATAAACACTTTATCAAAATCTGGGTACTGGAGTATTGGAGTGGTGATGAGTTTACTTTTAAGACAGTCGTACGCAGTTTGGCACTTCTGGGACCATTCAAACTAATTTCTTTTCCTTGTTAATTGGTGCAGAGGTACTGCTATTATAGAGAAAGCCGGTACCAACTTCCTATAGTAACTTGCGAGGCCTAGGAAGCTCTTGGTCTTCCGCATGTTCCGTGGAACTGGAAAATTTACTATTGGTTCTACCGTCTTTGGACTAGGTTTTATACCTTCAGGAGTTATGATGTGTCCTAATTCAAGCCCTCCAGAATGCTTCAAAAATGTCACTTAATTTACTGTTATAATCTCTTAAGTTTCTTCAATTGGCATACACAAAACATTTCAGGCCCTGTTGCCCAAGCAACACACTATTGATCATTCTTTGGAATGTGCTTTGTGAATTTTTGATTCCAAAGAGCATCCTAAGAAATTCAAAGTGGCCGTAGTCTGTGCTAAACGCTGTCTTATGCCTATCACGGGGATCTCTATTTGATGGTTCTCGCTGGCCAGGCCTAATGTAGAAAAATATTGAGGGTGCCCCAGCTGGTCAAAAATGGCATTTATTAGTGGTAGTGGATAAGAGTCGACTAATGTCGCTTCACTGACTCTTGGAAAGTCAACAACCACTCTCCATTTTATTTTGCCATTTTTGTCTGGTTTCTTCGGCACCATTAGTAAAGGACTATTGAATGAACTGGTGGCGTGGGTGACAATATTATCATCCAGCATCTTTTGCACCTAGGTATCAATCTCTTTCTCCAGTACTTGTGGAATTCTGTACTGCCTCGTATTAATTGGGGGTGTGGTATCGTGAAGATGTTCTTGGTGTTTGACCAGGAACGCTTGAAAGTTTGTTGCCCGCGACAAAGAAAATGTCTGAGAATTCCTTGAATTATTCAAGGAGTGAGGTGGATTCTTTAATGTTTAGATTTTTATCTAAAGTTGGAATAACTTTTTCCATTATAAGATCATCTCTAGTTTCGAGATGCTGTTTTTCTCCTGTCTCAGAGGGGTAAGTTTGGGTACAAAGTTCTCAATGGTTACTTTCCTGAGCTTTCAGCATGTCAGGTTGGATGATACAATTTTCAATATATACACCTTGCACCCTCTTCTGAGCTGCATAGGTATTGGTTATTTGTGGGAGTTGATATTTGTACTATGATTTCCTAAAATTCTCAGTTCTGAAGTACTGTAAAGAATATCAACTTTATTATCACTCAGGAAGTCTCTCCCGAGAATTCCATCTTGTTCGATTTGAAAATCATCCTCAACCTTAGTTATGGCTTCTTTGCCAATTCCCTTTAATAGGGATTTCTCTCTCCGGTCTATCGACTTTATGTCTTTAATCAGCACCATAGTCTATTAGAAGAGTTGACTCGTCTCTGGATGCTGCTAATTTTAATTTTGCCAAATCGTGGGTAAATTTGTGTTTGGATACTAGATTGATTTGGTGAGATTTTATTTCGTCTGGTAATACATGAATTTCAGCAACGGTTATGAATGGTTCCATTGGTGGCCAAACCTCCTCGGTTCCTTTTGGTTCAGCGGGAGTTCTAACTGTTTTGTTTGGTATGATTGAAGTTACATTTAAAGGCAGTTCCGAGGCAGAACTCTGGTACTTACTATGAATGGAACTCGTAGGAACTACCGATGCATTACTGTTGCAGTTATTACAAAGGTATGAGTCTGAGGTCGGTGTCATGGCCGAGACAGAACCTGATTTACGGATGTTACTAATATTAATGATTGTATTTTCGGAAAGTGGACTCGTCTAAACTACAATTGGTGTTGCTGATGCTCGACGAGTCTTTTTACGTTTCCCTGGTGATGAATGGAATTTTCGTCGACGTTTTCTATGTAGTTAATGTTCATTCTCGACAAACCGTTCGTTAACTAACCCCTATTAAGGTAAGTCGGTTGCCTCTGATTAACTGTGTGTTGTGATAATGTCACTGGATGTTGATAAGAATTTTGTTTGATAGGAGTGTTATTTGTGTTCCTACGTGGCTCGAGATTGTGCTGGGCCCTATTTGGCTGATAATTTCGTTGTCCATAATTTTGTTAGTAATTTTGTTAATTTCTGTTTGTAAATTGATTCCTAACTGGAAACTGTGGCTCGTAGAGTTGCGCTCCGGACTGTAACCGTTGATACCTCAGATTTGCTGCATTTCTGGCGACACAGTTCTCCAAGGCATGCCCGAAACGTTAATAATACCTGCATGTTACTGTCAAGGTATTGGTTCGGCCTGTCTTGTCACAAAGCTGGCACCTTGTTATTGTATCCCCGTGGTTGCTAGTTCCTGTTGTTCTGGACAGACGAAGCTGACGCTCTGCTCTATCCGCCATTTCTATAAGTTATTCTAGGGATTTCCCTGTGGCCATTATTATTATTATTATTATTGGAGGGCCATACAAGGAGGATAATACAAGGACTACATGAGTGAAGATATTCCACATGGTTTGCGCGCTGCGAATCAAAATCCGGACATTCAATTCACACCAAACGTGTATAATGAGGCATTAATTTTGATTGAAGACATATGTATGTTTGGCAATCGCTAACTAGGCACTGATGCAACTGGGAATGCCTGCTCCGAACCGACCAGCGAACGACCTTTTCGATCGTGATTTGCAACGAGAAACACTTTGATTCTGACGAACTGGGGACATTTGTTCAGACAAATCTTCCGCAATTGGTTCCAGAACAACGCATTGCGTATTACAGAATTATGCGTGCAATCATAGAACAAAGCGGTGGACTGTTTTTCATAGATGCGCCCGGTGGTACAGGCAAGACTTTTCTTCTTTCACTCATTTTGGCAACCATACGATCACAAAATAATATTGCACTGGCCATTGCATCATCTGGAATTGCGGCAACTCTTTTGGATGGTGGCCGAACAGCGCATTCAGCATTGAAACTGCCGTTGGATTTACAAAACACTGAAGCACCAACATGCAACATCAGCAAAAAATGTGAACGAGAAAAGCTAATTATACGAGTAGAGGAATTAAGAATGAATAATAATATTTTTGATGGGTTAGGCTGCGTCAAGGATTACGAATATGATATAGATTTGGTGGAACATCCAAAGTTCGAAATCAAGCCAGTTCGAAAAGTTCCGTTAGCGATTAAGGACCAGGTCAAATCTGAAATTGAAAAGATGGTGAAAATGGGAGTGTTAGCAAAAGTTCATGAAGTAACACCAGTCGTATCAACAGATGGTGGATACCATCCGTTAAAGACAATCGAAGAAATGGTAACCAGAATGAAGAAAGCCAAGTTGTTTACAATACTAGACTGTAAAAAAGGATTCTGGCAGATAAGGGTATCAAGTCGTACAGAAAAACACTTGACAATGGGATCACCATGGGGCAGGTATTCATACAAGAGACTACCATTTGGACTGCCATCGGCTCCTGAGGTATTTCAAGATCTGATGAATCAGATTTTAGGCGATCTTGAAAACGTAGAATGTAACATGGATGATATTCTTATTCATGCTGAGAATAGTAAACAACTAGAAATGATCAGAAATAAAGTACTGAAAAAAGTAGAAGAAGCTGGATTAAAATTGAACAAAGACAAATGTATATTTGGAGCAAGTGAAGTCAAATTCTTGGGGCATGTGTTGAGTGGGAGTGGTTTATCAGCTGATCCTGATAAAACAACTGCGATTAAAAATCTTAAGAGACCACTAAACGTCAAAGAATTACAAAGACTATTAGGAATGGCAACGTATTTATCGAAATTTGTACCGAATTTGTCAGCGATAACAAAACCACTAAGAAATCTTATCATAAATAAAGCAGAATGGAATTGGACAAAGGAGCAGGAAAAAGCATTTGACGAGTTAAAGTTAGCATTTTCAAGTACTCCTATATTGAAATTCTATAATACGAATGAGGGCGTAACTATTCAAGTAGACGCGAGCATGAACGGGTTTGGAGCAGCAGAACCAAGCTCAACGAAACTATCCACCAATAGAGTTGGAAGCAGCAGCGATAAGATGGGCATGTGGGAAGTTTCATGAGTATGTCTACGGAAAGAAGTTAAGAATAGAAAGTGATCACAAGCCAATTGAGTATATATATAAAAAACGATTACAGTCAACACCATTTAGACTACAACGTATTATGTTTGACATTAAACAATATTCGCCGACGGTAGTGTATGTGAAAGGGACTAGTCAACACATAGCAGATATTCTAAGTAGACACTGTGTAAATAATGAGTCGGAAGAGGAAGAAGAGCTGCAAGTATATGTTGCGATTGATTGCTCAAAGGATGCGAAACGTGAAATGGTAGGAGCCACGAAGCACGACCAAGAAATCCAGGAGCTGATTAAAGTAACAATGTCAGATTGGCCGAACAATCAAGCTGAGATACATGAATTGGTAAAACCGCATTGGAATTTCAGAGAGGAAATATCTTATTACAACGGTTTAGTGTTCAAAGGAATGAAGCTGGTAGTACCACAGGCACAAATACCGAAAATGTTGTGTAACATACATCGAGGGCATTTTGGAATACAAAAGTGTCTAAGTCATGCCAGGGAAATTCTGTATTGGAGAGGAATGTCTACAGATATAACGTCATATGTGGAAACATGTTCAATTTGTCAGTCGATGCAGAGATCAAAGGTGAAAGAACCAGTTATTAACAAGGAAATTCCAAGTCTTCCATTTGAAGTAGTGGGAGCCGATCTATTTCATTGTATTGATAAAGATTACATACTCGTAGTCGACAGCTACTCAGGTTATTTTGAGTTTAAGGAATTAAAAATGAGTACGACAAAGGAAGTTATAGAAATATTGAAAATATGTTTTTCCACGCATGGAATACCAGCAAAGTTAGAGACGGATAAGTGTCCACAATTTTCTGCGGCAGAGTTTAAGAAGTTCGCGAGTGATTCACATCCACAAGGCAACGGCTTAATAGAACGCTATGTGCAAATAGCGAAAGCGATGATAAAAAAATGCAAAAGAGATAATTCTTGCATATACTTAGCATTATTAAATTATCGAAATATACCAACGTCATCAAGTTTAGCATCGCCAAATCAAAGTTTAATGAGTAGAGCTACAAGAACGACCATAGTAGGACTTCTGGAAATGTTAAAGCCGAAAATTATTTCTGATATAACGCATAAGTTAACAGAACTACGAAAAATTCAAAAATGGTATGCTGATCGAGGAAGACGAATCGCGGAACCATTGAGGTGATCGTGATTGGGTTCCAGCAGTAATCACGGAGAAAACAAATAATCCAAGATCATTCATAGTTCGAACGTAAAACGGTAATACATATCGCCGAAACACGGATCACATTAATAAAACGAGAAAACAAGCAACATCAAACGTAAGCTTCAATAATGTTAATCGTATTACAGAGCCGATACATATTCCAGAAAGTATTAACGATACTAATCATACCAAGGTGAGCAAAGAAAGTAATGAGTCGACGTCAAAGAATTGCATGAGTGATGACAATGGTGAAGTAGTTCATAATAACCAGTTTCATTCCTTAAACACTTTCATGTATCCGTTTTAATACTAATTTTCATCCCACGAACAATGTTGTGGTTCAGCATTGCAATCGCCAAAGAAATCGATTTGGAAGAATTTGTTAACTTCCTTAGCAAGCGGTTGCACAATCCCGTCGTTGAATGTTGAATATATTTTGGTAGCTTCAATTAAATTTCTTAACGAGCAGAAAAAGTTCTTCTTGATTTCCTTTAAATGGGTCTGCCAATACATAAAAATCATTACGCAATTTTTCTCTTTGTACTATAAAGATCTGGGGAACTTAGCTGACCTAAGAAGAAGCGAAAAAGTTGTGTTTATAGTGAGAGAACCTTATAGAAATTAGCAATATAGTAAATGGTTGTGACGAAATAATTTTTTGTGTTTTAGGCTAAGTTGGATTTGTTGGTGAGGTTGCCTTGTAGAAAAATAATTTTTTTTGGATGCCAACGCCAAATTTTGACTTTTCTTTTGTTTTGAGTGACTACTCGACTCGAGGGTTAAACTTATTGTGGTTACTTTGGTCTAGGATAAAAAAGTTGAGCAAAACCCATATTTAGCCAGTTTTTCCATCAAATAATCAAATAAGTTTAAGTAGTACCTCTACTATCAGCTAGATGTCAGTCTTGGTAGAGAGAAGGAATCTCTATGTGAACTAATAGAAATATTGTTTTGTACCAAAGATTACTTAAGTTTTATAATATTGTGACGGTGACACCTAGTGTGTAATAGAATAATTTAAATTAATAGCTCAATGTTTAACTGTACTAAAATGGAATTTTCTATGATAAAATTGTTCTAAATGTTTCTACGCTATTCTAACTATCTGGAGTATATTTGAAATTTGTCGGGTTATTTGACAGTTCGATTTTATTCAAGAATCATTGAGCCTTTTCGAAGAATATGATTGGGACTCCATTATTATTGCATATCGTTATGTTGAACTTAGCCTTAACTTGTTTAGTAGTATTTTGCTTAGTATCATTAGTAACATTAAATTACTTGACAAATTTTCGTGGGATTTCTAGATTTTTAGAAGCTTTCCAAAATTATTCAAATTGTTCGAGATTAATTGATATTTGATATTTCGAATTTTTCTGAGATTGTTCGGCGATTTAGAAAATATCTAGAATATTCAAGATAATTTGAAAATTCAACATTTTTGAAATTATTTCGAAATTTGTGATGCTTTATCGATATATTTAAAAATCGTCGTATCATTGAGTTGATTGCAAAAAATTACGTTTGTGCTACTCTCGAATCAGACACTTTTAATAAATGCTGTACAATAAAAAAAAAATAAGTTTTTAACTAAAAGCTTTACTCGTTCGTAGGTACCAGAAGCATTTTTAGGAGCCCAAGAAAAATATTGCGGGGCGGGGGGCCAAATTTTGTAGTTACGCCATTGGTCAAGAATTTGTGAAACCGAGAAGGTTATGGTTATAAAACACTGAAAACACAAGTGAATATTCCAAAGATAATTCTAAAAATCGAATTTTACGTAAATTCAAAACAGTCATACTTCATTATAAGAAGAAGGGTGAAACGTCAGACGGAGAGAGTAATGCAAATGAAAATATTTTGTGAATCATATTAAGCTTAAATTTTGGTTTTATTTTGAAGTTAGTACAAAAGCTTTCCTTCACAATATAAATTTTTAATGAATTAAACAACGCTTAAGTATAAGTCATAAGTCGATAATCCGTTTTAACTCTTATATCATCGTGCTGCACATACGTAAGCATATATAAATTTCTATAATCCTTATTTTCATAATATGCGCATACAGTTTGTCTTATCTACGCTAATTCATATTTTCTGTTGGTAAGGAACGTAATGAAAGGTATTTTTAATGATCTCATAAATTTCCTAGCTAGTTACATATTTTATTTAAATAACTTAAATGTACATATAAATATTTATGTATACAATGATTATTATTATTATTATTTACTTATTTACGTAAATAATTAATTATAAAAATAAATCAAAATGTTTATATAGTATACGTTGCATGTATAATGCCAAAGCATAAATCCATTAACGGCAACTACTACTACACTATATAAATATTTTATAGTGTATCATAAAAACTAAAATCATAAAAAATATAAAATTCAATTTAAAAGCTCTATGCAGCAACAACAAATTCGTTTAGAAATTATTCATGAAGCATTATAGCACAAAACTTTGTGTTTAACTTGTTATTATAACTAAACTATACACGTTTATACCATATATTAGGTATAGGCAGGTAACGGTAACTCTGTCTAACAATGTGTAATACAATTTTTCATTGTCACATGTCAAACTTTTATACATTTTTAATAAACTTTTAACATTATTTGTTTGTATACAGACAGCTTTTTATATACAATTGCGTCCTTAATCGTCCTTATGTTGCCCATCGCTGTAATTAAATTTTAAATTTATTACTTCTATAAAAATATCACTTAATTATGGAAAATATGTAACAACATACACAGAAATCCTGTTTATCCATTTTTCGTTTGTTTGTTATGCTTACGATTATAAAATGGTAAACAACAATCTAGGTATACGTCAAAATATTTTGCAAAGGTATGAGAGCTTTTCTTTTTGATGTTGTTGTTGTTGTTGTTGTCGTTACGTATATACCTTTAAAAAATAGAAAACATAAAAAAGCACACGAATGAAAATTATTAACACACGTGACTTGTAATCTAAATATTGACTTTATACATTTATACAAAATATATATATAGAGAGAACGAGAGAGAGACAGAGACAACACAGTACACTAATAAAAATGTTAAACGTGAAATAATTTTGTTGAGCTTTTTACGAAGCTTTTTTTTTTTTTTTTCTTGTAAATGATATTAATTTGTTTTTACCTTTGTTTTTATGTCGTCTGTCGTCTATCTATACAGGTGATACCGACGTGTGTATATTTAATGTCACGAATTGCTGTACATATGGAAATCGAAGGAACGGCACAATGTCCGGCCCAAGTAATGTTGGCGGCTGCATTAGGTTGTGAAGAATTAGGTATTGCAAATAAATTATTAGCCCAGAGTATATTTGGCCTGTGGATGACAAGCGCATTATTAGGTATATGTTGCTGTAACAATAATTCTTAATTGTTTTTTTTTTTCATTTTTTGTGTTTTTTTTTTTTTGCAGAAATTCAATTAAAACCACATCATCGGCCATACGCTGTACGGATAGCATGGTCAAAATTATTGGAAAAACATAGTCATGGTAACGAAATAGAAAAGAAAAATGATGAGCCAATGATTACGTTAAGACGGAATATTTTCTTTTCGAAAAAGGATGAAGAAAAGATTAAGTATGAATGAATTTTTGTTGTTGTTGTTGTTGTTATTATTTTGGATGGTAATATCCTTTAATTCTTGTTTCATTTTCTTCTTTTGCGAATGGGATGTTGTATACCAAATATCTAACATCTTGTGAAAGAGGGGAATGGAAATGAAACAACGAAGGAAAATTATGTTTATTGATTTAATTTTTTTTTTTTTTTTTTTGTACATCTCTTCCTTTTTTGTCCTCATTATCTTTAAACAACAATAATACCAATAATAATTACGATGATGCAATATAAAAGGGATCCAAGGATATTAGAATTATTATATGAAGAAGCTAGACATAATGTATTAGCCGGCCGTTATATAATGGAACCGGCTCATTCGATAATGTTAGGTGGAATTCAAGCTCGAATAGAATTAGGACCATATAATTTACATACGCATACAATTAGTTATTTTAGGTAAGTAATATAATAACAACCAACTGATGTATAAATTTATATAATTTCCGCAGGATTAAATATGCGCAGGAAGGATATTTAGGGGTTTTTGTTGTTGTTGTATAATTACAACCATTTTTAATTGATTTTTTTTTTGTTTTTGTTGCAGAGAAAATCAAACACGATTTCTTCCTTCTCATGTAGCCAAAAATACAAGTTGGTCGTGGTTGCCAGTGAGTAGAAAGACATCAGCGGAAGTAAGACTATTAGAACAATTTAAGCGTGTACCAACAACAGCAACAACACGAAAATTAATGAGAAAATATTTAGAATTTTGTTGGGCACTTCCATTTTACGGGTAAGTTATAATTTATATTAAATTAATTGGGTTGATGATTGTTTTGGTGAGTTTTAAATAAGGACCAAAATAATTGCAATGTTGGTATTTAAATGTTTGTGTGGACATAAAGAAACCGAGTAAAAGTTGAGGTAATAAAAACTCAACAAAAAAACAAAAAAAATTAAGAGACGTCCTTAGCTGTAAGAGAATGTAGCATCGTAATAAATATAAAGATCAACGCTATTGTCTATGTAAGGATATAGGAAATCAGTAGGATTTCTACGTAGAACAAATTACAAGTTCACAAGTACATTACAAAACACTAGGCCAATTTATTCAACTCATCTTTCAAATGGTTCCGGCGATTCGATTAAGAGACAAAATTCCTTTGGTATTTTTTTTTAGTAGACAAATGGCTTGCGATTATTAAAGATTGCAATAAATGTTTATTTTTCATTCGAGCGCATTCGACTGATTCAATTATCGTCCACTTTTTCATATTATTCTGGTTGGATCTCACCAATAATACATTCAAATTGGTTTGTTGAGCTACGTTCGTTGTTGTGAATTACTTTCGCCATAAATTCTTCTTGTGAACAAATCCATTCAACCAAAAGTGTTAAATCAGGATAAATTTCGAGTTGTTCTAAAGCTCAGTCAAATGGTTTTTCAACGTAATAATTGACTATAAGGTGTAGTATAACCCGTTAATTAAAAAAAAATGCTTATTATATTTTACTTCTTTTCCATTCAGCGTGATATATCGAATGGCGTTTTATTTCAGTACTCAAACTTTATTATAAAAATGACAATTCAAAACGTGTTACCACATGTAACTATATTATACTCAAACATAGATGGCGGTCTAAGCGACAAAAATTAATTATTTAAATAAAATCAACTGTTTCTACTTCAAAGGTTAGGTTAGATTTAGGTAGCGGTCCACTAGGACCAGGCATAAACACAAAAATGGTCTGTGGCTTTGGAACCATTTTGAGCTGTTAAAAATCACTGGATACTCCTGACGTCCCTCCTACAGAGATCCGTCAGTTCCTTGAAGACAGGTGCCCCTAGAAACTTTAGTCTGTTTCGTGCCAGACGAGAGCAGGTGCTCTCGAATAAAGAAGATGAAGTACTGTCTCTTCCTGCTCTTCGTCCTCGCAACTGCGACAGAAGTCATGTGAGAAAACACCAAGTCTACTCGCGTGCCTCCCTACTAGACAGCGCCCCGTAATCACTCCAACAACCACACTGATCTGACTTCGCAACTTTGGCCAGACCTGCTGAGTTACTACGCATGAGGTGATACTTGAACATCTGTCATTCGTCAGCTTGCTAGCTTCTTAAGCAGCAGTTTGCATACCGCATTTCCATGTCGAGCCAGTTCATCGGCGTTTGTATTCCCTGTACCTATGAAATGTCCTGGCACCTACAAAATATGGTTGTTGAACTGATCTACCATCTTGTTAACAGATGAGAGACAGTTCTGGACTACTTTCGTCGTGAGGAGATGTGATTGAAGCGCTTTAATGACAGCCTGACTGTCCGTATATATGCGAATATCACAAACCGATATTACATTACACCTCAACCAGTCTACGACTTCCTTTATGGCAGTTACCTCAGCTTGAAAAATGCTATAGTAGCCGGGCAGACGGAAGGAGAGATTTAACAGAAGTTCCTCGCCGAACACTCCAGCCCCGACTTTTACTTCCCGTTTTGAACAATCAATGGAGAAGTTTATAACTCCTGGTTCCAAAACTGCACCCATCATCCAGTCCAATGTTATTTAAATTAATAATTTCACTTTGATTTAAATTGCCTGGTAAGGTAATTTTTTGAACATTTAAAATTTGTTGTCGCTTTGGACTATGCTGCACTTTTGTATTTTTATTAAAAATATCTGAGATCGTGACGTTCGGTGGCAAATCGCTTGTAGACATTGCTGTCTGCAGATTTGGCCCAGCCTTTTTTACTTGAGGCGGAGGTGAGGACATCACGATTTCACTTATTTTTCGCATCACAATATTTTAAAAAATAAAAAAATTATTTAAACTGCTGATTCAACTTTTCACACAAGTAATAAGTAAATTATTTAAATGTTTACTCGGTGGTAGCAAAATTGCAATAATAACACAGTATTGGTATATACATATTTCAATAAAATAATTTTTATTTGATCTGTGCTCAATTCTATTCAAAAACTCGTTTCTTTTATAAAACATAAATAATATAAAAAGTTCTATTATTTCACGATGAAATTACCAATTTTTTAAATTTTAATAATAAACAAATTTAAGATATTAATTCTTTCTTTAAAACTTTTGGTAAGACGACTTCACCCGAAACCTTAAAATTATAAAAATATACTTGAATGAATTGCCAAACTGTAAACCCAGCATCAGGATATTTCAAATTAAACAAATGAAAGCTTTGACTGTAGATAAAATTTTATATTTCATGTTGTCGAAGTAGACGACTATTTCCTCGGGATGCAAAATATCTGGTCCAATTATGCCTATTAAAGGTTGAATGGGTGATTTATTATTAATCAGATACTATTCAAATTCGGCAACCGTCTTTGCTAAAAACGTAAACTGATTTTGACAGTGCCTTATTGTGAATTTTTTAGTTTTGGTTGGGTTAGCTTTCAATAATCCGTGAAGTAGGTAAAATGCTGCAGCATATTTTCCATCTGTAAAAAAAGCTTCATAAACAAACAATAATATTGGAATATGTTGGAAACTTACCATCTGTTACACTTCCAGAATTTATCATCCCATTTAAAATTGCTCGGCAATATTGGTGTTTTAGTTGAGTTTGATTAATTTCTACAATTTTGGTCAAAAATTTTTGTAGGAAATCATCATTGATCATATTTTTATAATCTTCGTACAATGCACTGTAGTTCACGTTCATCTGTGAAGGACATATAGAGAATATTATGTTTAAATTCTGTGAAGTTACTAATTTATTTTTAATTTAATTTTGAAGCAAATATTTTGAAAATTGTAGGTTATCCAGTACGAAGCTGATAAGTTCAAAGTCTAGGATTATGAAAAAATAAATCCTCTCATCAGGCAACGCAATTTACCCTTTATATAAGGAATGTTTAGTGACTTGACTTGTACACTAACCATTAAGTATAACTATGTATATACCTACACTTTAAATTGTGTTACAGTGTGTAATAGAAAATTGTGTGTTGTGCTATACATCCAAAAAATCATTTACAAATTTCATCGTAACATAACACGGTTTCTTTGCATGTGTAAGTTAATATTGTAATATTATAGCAGATTATACTTTAATTATTTGAATTAATTATATAACAAATTGAAATTAAACTAAAATCTCATAATAATATTACTTTACCAATCTGTATCCCATTGGTTTTTTGTATTGAGGCCATTCCACAAAAATTTTTGCCCTTGAAGTATTTTATTTTAAGCAATTTATTCGTGCTTTTACTGAACCATTCCAATGCCTCATAAAGTCTTCATGATTTAATACTTCGTGTTTCAGTGCTGCAATGTGCTCTTCCTCGTCAGTTGAAAGAATGAATGGTTTTTTGGACGGTGGAACGCTGCCTTGGCTTAAACCACTAAATGATGCTTTACGGGTACGAAATTTCCTGTTGTGGTATTTAAAGTACAATCTTCCCAAAGGAGAGGCATTCTTTCGCTTTACGTAATAATATTCCTGCAAAATATAAACATAGTTGTATGTTAAAATAAACTAAAATATAATTATACGAAGGTATACCTTTTCTTCGTTTGGCAATCTGTTCAGCTATATGTTCACATAGAATGGTGGATAAACTGATGTTAACCCTGATGAAATGTTCCACAATAATATTCACCAGTAAATTTCGTTGCATTTCATTTAATTTTTTGTTTGTTTCGTATACGTTTAATAACATTCTTCCTTCCGCAGATACATTTAAAATGTTAAAAATGGAGACATTTAGATTATTTTCGAACGATTGATTTGATATATTTGATGGTGACATAGGAATAGTTAACTGTGACAGCCTGTTCCGATGTAAGTTTTTTGAGTTCATCTATATAAACTAGTTGTTCTGAAATTATAATAAAATTTTTATTAAATAATACACATAAAAACATTAAAAATTGTCCGATGTTTAACAATAACTGAAACCGTGAACTGCCAATTGATGAGAAATTTTTTATGTTTTTTTTTTTTTTTTCAAAATTCATTCTTACCATTTAAATATTCATAAAGATTTAATAAATTCCAGCTAATTAATAGTTGCTGAAGTTCATTCTGCTTGTTATCTAAATGATATATATCGATGAAAATATTATTTTCAGACTGTTGGCAAGCTTCCGTATCATCGGGTAGCAGAATTATAGTAGGTTCTTCATTTAGCTCGTCTAAATTGTCAGCGCTCGTTCCTGCATTTTCCAAAATTTCATCAATTATATTAGCGGTTTTGTCCATTGGTGGGTTATCTAAGGTGTCCATCTACATTAGTTTCATATGTAAAATGTTCCGTTTTGAAATTTTAATTTTAATTACTTTAAACCAATTGCCTAACTAATTATTAATAATTAACAAAACATGTGTTCTTTTTAAAATTAAGTATTAAAAATTAAAAATAGTGTTATAAATTTCTTAAGAAAAAAATGAAAAGTTTGAAATGCTTTAAGTGTCGTTTAATAAAATTATATTGCACCTATTTTAAGCAAAAGTAATCGATAAAAATAAACAAAAAAATGGAATCACAACTCTTGGTAAATTATTAAAAATATTGTTTCGGCCTGAACATAAATGAGCCATTAGCTAGTTTTATATAATTAATGGGAAAATTCCTTCAATTTTTTTATAATCATAGCTTCCCGTATTAATGGATCTATTACATAAGCAGCAAAACTATTTTCTGAATAACTCTCAAAAATTAAGCCGTTTCCCAATTTTTTAAGTAACATTGCATGATTGCTCTTGATGGAAAACTTTGGCTCTGTTATGAGATCTACAAAATTCAAATTTTTCTTTACGTGAATAAAGTTTGCAAATTTTAATTGATATTTTAAGTGTCAAACAAATATTTTTTCTAGAAGTAGTCGAATTCGCGTACATTTTAAATTCCTTATGCTTGGCTTCGTATCTGAAACACCAATACTGTCTAGGTGGGCCGGAATGATGCTTGGGCTTTAGGTTATCTTTAAATAACCTTAAGTAATTTTTATGGTGATTTTGAATTTTCTTAGCTAAAATATTACAAGTTATTAGAGACATTTGACTACTCAATAACAAATCTACTATTTCTAAAAGATCTAGAAAAAATAGCCACACTTCATCGTCTCTTGGTATAAGATCACCAACCATCAAAGGAAAAAAGTGAATAAATGTTTTCATTTCTTTGGCAGATATTTTCAATTTAAAGCTTTTTAAAGAGGCTATTTTGATGATTGTTTGTGAAATATTACCCTTTTCAACATAACCATAATTAAACAATTGCTTTCGAGCATTTAAAATTTCTAGAGAAAAGTATTGTGCTTCTTCTATAAAATATAAAATGATATGACATATGTCGTAATGATATACACCCTCGTAGAAATCGTGCATAATATCAACAGCAAAATTTTGAGTTACGTTAAATGTTTTAATTTGATTAAAAACCGAATTTTTATTTATACCTGTTGTTTTAATATTTCCTATTTCACAATTAGTTTGATTGCGCATCATATCTTCTTTTTCATAAGCAAGGTGTTTCGACTCATCTTTTAAAACTTTACAAAAACTGCAAAATGATGTTGCAGAAAACAGATTTACTGAAATCCAATAAAACATTCAAGCCCAAATTGTCTCCTAGCACAAGTCCCAATACAAAATGTACTACCTTTGGGCCTGTTGGTGTTTGAATAACAAGACCAAATTCTTCTAAACGTTTTAACTTATTGATCAAATATTGAAGGCAACTATCAGTTCCAAAATTCTTAAGATCAATCGATTTTATAATAGCACCTAAAAATATATTTTCTAATTTTGACATATCAAGGCAAGGAAACGAATAGTACATATTTGCTACAGAATCTTTATTAGCATGAGATCCTAATGGATTATTAATTTCAGTTTCATCAAAATAAAGAAAATAGGGAATAACAATCGTTTCTTTAAAATTCTCAAGTTTATTTTCCAGAGTATACCTTGGAAAAAATTATTTAAGCTGGAACTATCTTCATTTGCTTTTTCTATATAATTCAGTGCAATTTCTAAAGTATTATCTTTTTCAAATAACTTTCCAAACTGAAATTCTAAGGGTAATATAACTCCTTTAGTATTAACTTCACTATACTGGATTTCACCGTCAATCATTATTTGAGAAATTTCGTTATTTATTGAAAATTCTTCGACATGATTTATAAGGTTTTTCTGAAGCAAATGTTGTGCAAATTTATAATCCGTGAAAATGAGTTTAAAAGGATTTTTAAATTCATTTAACATACATTGTAGTTCTGATCTAATCTTATCATCAAAATATTGCATCTTATATTTAATAAACTTATAAATGGATTCAATTATGGGTGTAGTTACGAATTTAATGATGTTACTCTGAATTTTATGCACATCGCTTCTGTTGATATTGCTATGGCTGTGCATATCGAGAATGAGTGACAATGCATTAAAGCGTATTTTTTCGATTTCCGTGTCACAAGCAAAATCAGAAATATTTTGAGAGTTGTTTTCTGAACATACGGATAAAGAAGATTTTGTTTGATTTTCTAAAGGACGTTCAAGTATTTCATTAGAAATATTTGGAGGAGTACCGTCTACTCTAACCTTAATTTCACCATTTTCATTGGCACTGGTACTTGCATTTAATTTACTTTCGTGGTTACTATCTATATCTATGTGTTGTTTTATTACGTGTTTTCGAAAGCTTTTAGGATTTGAAAAAAAATACAACAATTTTCTTCTAAACATTGATAAGTATCGTATGTTGTTAGATGGTGAGTTTTTTGTAAATGTTTCATTAATTGCTTAAAATTACTATCACTAAACCGACATTTAAAACATTTCATTTTGTAAAGCAATAAGAATAACTAACTAAAACTTGTATAATTTTGATTAAACTAATTAATTAAATATGAAGATATGATAACAATTTTATTAAAATTAATTAGCTGTAAATCTAAACTTAACACTTTTACAAATATATACATATAAATTTATCATTAAAACAGGCAATTGTAGCAATTGTGGCTGTAAAATTCGATACAACAGTCAACAGCTATATTTTTAACAAATAAAACAATCTAAGAACCACCCTCCTCCCCCCTCCCCCCTTTAGGGTCTATATATATTTTTACGACTAAATTGTTATTTCACAAAATCACTGTTTAAAATACCAAATCACTTTCACACTAATGAATTTATCACGAAAATAAATAAAAATAGAATTTATGAAAATACCATATGTACATCACTTAAACAACCTGTTAGGTGCAACCACATACATGTAATGATCCCAATGAAAAAGGTACAAGATTAACCTTCTCTCTGTGTATTGGGGTCAAATTGACCCCAGTCTATTTTAAAATTTAAAAAAATACGTTTCTTATTATTTAAATGGCCCATGCCCTATAAGATAGCCTCAACTAATGTCTTATACACGCAATACAATGAAAATCAGGCCCAAATTACTTGTAAATTTTGTAATTACCATAGTCTGAAATAAACCAAGCGCATTTCTGTGTACTAGAGTCAAAATGACCCCAAGCTACTTCCATGCATTATTTTCTATATATGTAAATCAAAATATTATTTACTTTTTATATCTATGAATGTATTGTATATGTCTGTGATGTGTTGTGCAATTTTTCTGCTAATTAGTAAATGAGCCTGAGAGAGAAACTGTTTTGTTATTCACTTTTTGTATGTGTATTATACATAAAAACGCTAAAAAATCTCAGTTTTCGAAAATTTGGTCAAAAATGGGTGAAAAATCTTAAATTATGTACAAAAACTGTCGAAAAATGTCAACAACTGTCAAAAACTGTCGGAAAGTGTCAAAAGCTGTGCGTGTGATATTGGAAAAAAGAGAAAATAAAATATTCTTATTGTTTCGTGAGTACAATATTAAAATATACCGTTTAATTTAGAAACTGTTCTAACTGATTGAAACAGTTCTGAACGTTAATGAAGCAAAATTGTAAATTTTTGTTTTTCTCGCTGTCAAAAAGTCCTGTCAAAAAATGTAAAAAACAAAGGTTTAAAAAGATTGTCAAGAAGTCGTGTCAAAATGTAACATAAACTGTGCCACAAATACTAGTTTTTGATACTACCCGTCTCTGGCATATACCATATGTACATATCTACCTATTCCTGATATTTTTCCTCATTTTACTTTGGTATTATTTTACCGCTACCGATATTTCGAATGATCGTTTAACGATATTTTTGGTTCAGTTTTTGTTTGTAATTCAAAGTGCTTAATAGTAAAAATAGCTTATCCTGGTTTTAAATATTGTTATGACGGTGTGAAAAAGAAAGAGCAGCCAAGAACCCTTTGGACTTCTCGATAGAGTTTCTACTCCTAAGGTATCAGATGGAGCGGAAATAGCAAACGACACTATTGAAGTGGAGTTTCCGATGGCGAAAAGCGTGAACAAGCTGTTGAACCGACGATTAACATTTTCAACTTGTCGCTGACGATCGAGGAAATGAATAAGATAACGTTGAAAATGCGACTGTTGAGGATAAAGAAATAAACACTGTTATGTGGTACTATGCCCAAAATAAAAAAAACTATCGGAAAGTGGAGCTTATAACCTCCGATTGTAACCAAAACACGCAACTTTCTCCTACTGCGAGAAAGAGAAGGCTTGACGTTTCAAACAGCAATAAATCAAACCAATCAGTTACTATAACTGTCTAAGACGGGAGCAGCTAAAAATCAATAGATTGGCAGCATTCCAATATATATGTATGTACTCAAGAATTAAAAGGGCTTAAGTCGATTTATGGTATAAAAAACTCTTGTGCATTTCTTGTTTAATTTTCCATTAATTCGTTCTCATATCAATTTTTACTACTTTTATTTATATTTTAGAATAATATATCTTACTCTCTTTGATATTTCCTTAAAAATTGGAAAATGAAAAGGTTTTAATTGAAAATTAAACAAGAATTAAAAGGGCTTAAGTCGACTTATGCTCTTTTAATTCTTAAGCACAGATAAATGGAATATGTCCCTGGCAAACATTCGAGGACCTCATAAACCATCATGAAATTTAGTCATTGATCAACAATTGGCTCTAGGTCGAGGGAGATATTCTTTCAGACAGTATTACCTTCGAAGCCAGAGAAATTTAGAATTAAAATATTCTGGCTATGCGACGCAAAGAATTCTTACCCATTGAACGCAGAAGTATTATGTTGGTAGGCAACCAACGGAGCATAGTTCAGTTATAAATTCAAAATCAAATTCATTTCAATATTCTGTTTTGATATCAACCTAACACTTGTGAGTTTTATTCCTAAACCAAATAAAAATATTTTGCTATTATCAACTTTACACAACAATAACGGAGTAGACCGTGAGTCTAATATAACTAATTAAATTTTGGATTATAACGCAACAAAGGGAGGGCTAGATACCTTCTTTAAATTAGTGAGAACCTGTACATGCAAAAGGACAACTCAACGATGGCCGATTGTGTTTTTTTTAACCTTACTTGACCTTGCTGATGTTGCAGCCTTTACGTTTTGTATAAAAGTGCCAACCGCCCCTTTGTATGAAACTCGGAAAGCATCCGAAAGTAAATCATTTCTAAAAGAATTGGCTTTGCAACTGGTGCAGGCCAACGTGTTGAGCTGCTCTCTAACACTCGTAAGTTAAATAAAAATAAGGACAACAATCGACTTAATAGGTTAAGACAGTTAGCAAACGACGAAGATGTCATCTGATATGAAAACCAGAACAAGATGTCATTTTTGTAATGAGCCATTTTGTCCAAACCACATCAAAATTATTTGTATAGTTTGCATAAAAAAACGGGAAATGGTTTCGGATGAAGAGGAAGTGGCATCAGATTACGCATCTGATTAAAACATAAATTTGACTAATTAAAATGTGATTTTCAGCGAATTCAACTGTTAATTTTTTTTATATGTTTTGAATCTTAAATGTAATTATATTTGTAGAAAATAAAGAAATTTTATTTACTTTCCCTATGATTTACATGAAGATATCTATGGGGTCAGATTGACCCCTATACACAGACAACGTGATAGTAAGCTATACACCGAGTGAAGGTTAAAAACGGAGAACTAACGGGATCATATTTTTTTTGTCTAATACACAATTTTTTTCTTTTTTTATTATAATCTTTTGTTGCTTGACTAGACATTTAATTATTTTAGTAAGGTTTTGTTTTATAAAACTAAACCTATTGTTATTTAACTAAATAATCTATAAGTTAACAAAAATTTAGTAATATTTAAAAACTATGTCGTAAACATGCATGACATGTTTCTTACAAACTATGATGCCAGGAATGGCCTAAATGATTTTATTAACCTAATTAATATTCTTCAGATTTTTTTAAATATTTTGCTAATGGACCACTTATATTTTAAATAATATGGGCATTAGGCATTAGTAATAGAGAGATTTAACATTAACTTGGCTTTCAAAGTCGATCCTAAACGAAAATTTTGGAGCAAAATTTTTGTTTAGGGTTGACTAAAAAAAAACTAAGTTGTTCTTATCTTTTCTATTCTACGGCATATTGCGTTTTACGCAAGCTTATATTAATATGTAGTATTGTTGTTAATATGTAAGTATTGGCTTTTACATATTATTATTCAATTAAATTCTTAACTTCTTCTAAATTATATCTGTACCAAATGTTTCATTGGAAATTTAGGTCTTTAGGGCACTATTTCTTTCAAATATGTTTGTTTAGAACTTGGTTAAAAAATGTACAAAATGTTGATAAGTATGTAAGTTCACAGTTACTAAAAACATAACAGTGTAGCTAAGATATTTGGTCTAAGTTATGCGAATTATTTTCATAACCTTAGAAGATGATAAATGGAATTTTACAATTTGTTAATGTATTTGGTTGTAAGCATGACGTCGAGCTGATTTGGAATTATTTTGCTTTAAAAATAGCAATCCGTGTATTTAATCGGATATTAACCTAGCCGTTATCTGCCTTAGCGTTGTTCAATCTGACTTTTTTAATTAATTTAAGGAAATTCGAGCGAAGGAAATTGAGGCGGACAAATCCCTTCATGGGATGTAGCACCAGCGGAAGAAGAAGGAAATCCTTATATTTTTCCTTTTCATTACTCAATTAATGCTTTAAACCCATTGAAAAAGGAGAAGAAAAACTGAGTTTCGATTTTTCGCGATAATCCCGAATGCGCCACACAATACTACTGTGAATTTAAAAAATTCAAAATAAATTCTAATTTAATTTATTTAAAAAAATTTTTGCATAATAATCTAAAAAAAGTCCCAGAAGATCTTTTCTAAAACAAAGTAAAAAATTTAAGTATTGCAAATAAACGAAACGCAGCTTTTCTTGTCGGTTTTTTGTGGGTTTGATATTTTAGGCTGTTTATCGATTTACGTTTTAAAAAAAGTTAGTTAGAATAAAGAAAAACATTGTCAATTTTCAAATTATTAGTAAAACAATTTTTTCTGCTTTTAATTTAAAAAATAAATTATATTGAATACAATAGTTTTGTAAATTTTAGTAATTTTTTTTTACTAAATTGGTTTTTATTATTACTATACCATAATTAAATGGATCAAATTAGTTATTTTAATAGATTTATAGTGAACACGACTAAATTTTAACAAAAATTTGGCATAATATAATAACTAAACGTAGTTTGTAATATCAACTACGGACTAATTATTAAACGAAATGTTTTTTGTTTTTGTAAATATGATAATCGTTTTTTTTTCTGTGTGTTAAACAAAATTTTCAGCACATTTTGTGGACCTTGTTATACGAGGGTTACCTGTTTTTATTTTGAATGTAACAAACAAAACAAAATTCAAGCGTGTTCCACTTCGTTTTAATGTACTACGAATTTTTTTCTTATCTGAAGGTAAGTGTGCCGTGTCCCGAACAGCAGCTTACACCACGGAACCTGGTTTGTAAGTGTTATTTTTTAATTTTACTTACCGTTCCGTGATTTTAAGCCAAATTTATAGTTTTTTGCGTAAAGAGTGTTTGTAAATTTAATTCTATCATTCAAAGAAGTAGTGTTGTGTTGTCTAAAATAAGATGGGCATGTCTCAGATTCTCCTATTATTTCGTGGGGCCCGGAAACGAAAGCTTGCCTAGGGCGCGTATTTTCCTTAATCCTCCATTACATCGTGTGAACAATGAGAAAATATATTTGCTACAAACGCGGTAAATATCTTTGATGCGTCTTTGCTAAATAGAAGGGCTACAAAGTGGATTCATTTTTTAAATAAAAACTAATAGAATTTCTTTTTTTTATATATATTTACCAGCGCTGCCTTTTTCCATGGTCAAGTGGAACAACCTGTACGTGGTCTTATGAGTTTAGTTAATCACAAGGATATTCCAGTTTTAATAGCAATAAATGAAAAAGGGATTTATATAATCGATCACATAGCAAACGTAAGTAGGAGCAAAATCCATTTCACCCTTTTTTTTTTTTTGTTTGGTTGTGTCGAAAAATTTAATTCATCACATGAAAGATTACCACCAAGGAAAGAACACTCAAAATACACATACTCGTATATAACACATAAACCACAAACTACAGATAATTTGTATAGAAAAGGGAAATGTTTCCTTTTTTTTATGAAAATTAATTTTCCTTTTACCTCATTTTCTTAAATATATTTATCCTTTTAATTTTTTTTTTTTTGGTGTGTGTATTTAGACTTTGCTATTAGGACTTAGGTACGAAGATTTATCATGGGATTATGCAAAACCAAGTTCGGTTGACGATCCAGAATGTATGCCGTGTATTTTTGTTCAAGTATAAAAATTAATTAGCATATCTCGATTGTTTGATTATCTATTTACCACAATCCGGTTTTTTTTGTATTTTGATTTAGTTTGATGCCGTTGAAAATGGGATTGCTGTAACGAAATTAATGCAAATATTTTCGCGACAAGCAGCTATGATGGATGCCTTAATATCGAATTTTGCTGAACAAATGCGGCGACGGAGGGAGGGCGTTGAAGGCCAACTACCTGATAATACTGTACATGAAGGTGGGTATTACATTTTTGTTGTTGTTGTTTCAAACAATTTTCCGAAATTTTGTCCATTTTTAGAACCAAATCCAATACAAAATAGTGGCAACGGTGTATTAAGTAATAAATTATCACGTTTAACATTAGCAACATTTGATGATGAAGGACGATGTATAGGACAAATGGGATCACTGTCTATAAGCTATTAACATTTGTATTTACTAGATTATTATTAATCAATATTTATAAATAAATAAAATATACAAAAATCTCATCAAATTAATTTTTGAAACCAAAAAACCAAATTAGTATTTAAAACAAAAAAAAAATGATTATTATTTATTTATAATGTACATAAATTAATTAATAAAAAAAAATCGAATTAAATCAATTTCCTATTATGTTCTTTTCGTTCTTTAATTTTTTAATTCTATTTCATTTTAGAATGTGACAATTGTAGAATTTGTTTAAAAATTTGACAAAAAAAAAACACTGACATGATTGATTTTATAACTAAATAAATATATCACGAGACTGGAATGTCAGTTAATTATTTTATTTAATTTTAATGAAAATAGTTAATCGAATATAATTTAGTTTATTACCTTTTATTTGTTCTATTTTTTTTAAACGGGTTAACACACACACACTTAATAAAAAACAAAAAAAAATTATAAATAAAATTAAAATTAGCTAACAAATTTTATACCATTTAATTATAAGTAAATTTATCGATTAGTCAAATAAATTTAAATTTAACTAAAAATACAAATAATAATAAACATAATAAATTATTATAAATAAATAAATAAAAAAACAAAATCTCTAAATTTCTTACTCAAAAATGAATGAAAATAAATAAAAATAATAAAAATAAGCAAATAAATAAAAGAAATTAATTAATCTGTATATTTCTTAAATACAAAATTAATTTAATTTATTAACATCTCATCATTGATAATTATACATATTGCCCATATACTAAATACATGCACGCAATGCGTACAGTGATGAGCGGTGGGGTGGGCCAACATTTTGGCCTGCTCAACTACTTATCACGGTATTTATTGTGAAATAACATAATTTTATATACATACATATTTATTAACATTAATATATTCTTGATTTTGCATAACCATTATTATGTAAATTTTTATAAACACAATTTCAATTTAATTTTAATTTTTAAAATGCCAAAAATGTTCGGCTGTAATTATTAATTTATTTAGAACACTTTGATATGGATTCGAACGAAATGTCTAACGCTTAATAATAAGGGCGGGCAAATGGTCGATTTCGAATTGGACTGACCAAATAATTGGTGTAAATAACTCCTATTTGAGCTACTGAGCTTCGTTCTTCCGTGTTCTGCACATTTGCTGCTTAATTTAATGAAGCCAAAATAGATGCCATGGCAAATTGGTTTGTTTTGCAATAAATATCTGTACGATGGGTGTTCCACAGTTAAACATTTAAGATTCCACTTCGGCTCAAAAAGGGGGAAGAAGCAGCTCACTAAATAATACAGTAATAGTGCGGTACTCACCGTTCAGTAGCTTCCTTTCAAAAATTGCAGTTTTCAACTTTCTATGTTCCTTTGTTCGTTGCACTTGGAACTTGCATTTGGATTGCTCGAATATTTCTAAACATTTCATAGAAAATTCGATTTTATTGAAAATCAACTGTGCTATTGCCCACAGATTTTGAACGGCAAAAATCTAAAATGCTCCGATTACGTTGGTCAATAGCTCTATCAATAGGGCTAAGGATCTGTATTTATTTTGCCAACTTGCATTTGGATTGCTCGAGTATTTCTAAACATTTCATAGAAAATTCGATTTTATTGAAAATCAACTGTGCTATAGCCCACAGATTTTGAACGGCAAAAATCTAAAATGCTCCGATTACGTTGGTCAATAGCTCTATCAATAGGGCTAAGGATCTGTATTTATTTTGCCAACTTGCATTTGGATTGCTCGAGTATTTCTAAACATTTCATAGAAAATTCGATTTTATTGAAAATCAACTGTGCTATAGCCCACAGATTTTGAACGGCAAAAATCTAAAATGCTCCGATTACGTTGGTCAATAGCTCTATCAATAGGGCTAAGGATCTGTATTTATTTTGCCAACTTGCATTTGGATTGCTCGAATATTTCTAAACATTTCATAGAAAATTCGATTTTATTGAAAATCAACTGTGCTATAGCCCACAGATTTTGAACGGCAAAAATCTAAAATGCTCCGATTACGTTGGTCAATAGCTCTATCAATAGGGCTAAGGATCTGTATTTATTTTGC
Organism: Tipula vernalis; assembly: GCA_958295665.1. Taxonomy (NCBI): domain Eukaryota; kingdom Metazoa; phylum Arthropoda; class Insecta; order Diptera; family Tipulidae; genus Tipula; species Tipula vernalis. Next base: position 446,885,079 of record OY282558.1, on the reverse strand, counting down.
CAACTTGCATTTGGATTGCTCGAGTATTTCTAAACATTTCATAGAAAATTCGATTTTATTGAAAATCAACTGTGCTATAGCCCACAGATTTTGAACGGCAAAAATCTAAAATGCTCCGATTACGTTGGTCAATAGCTCTATCAATAGGGCTAAGGATCTGTATTTATTTTGCCAACTTGCATTTGGATTGCTCGAGTATTTCTAAACATTTCATAGAAAATTCGATTTTATTGAAAATCAACTGTGCTATAGCCCACAGATTTTGAACGGCAAAAATCTAAAATGCTCCGATTACGTTGGTCAATAGCTCTATCAATAGGGCTAAGGATCTGTATTTATTTTGCCAACTTGCATTTGGATTGCTCGAATATTTCTAAACATTTCATAGAAAATTCGATTTTATTGAAAATCAACTGTGCTATAGCCCACAGATTTTGAACGGCAAAAATCTAAAATGCTCCGATTACGTTGGTCAATAGCTCTATCAATAGGGCTAAGGATCTGTATTTATTTTGCCAACTTGCATTTGGATTGCTCGAGTATTTCTAAACATTTCATAGAAAATTCGATTTTATTGAAAATCAACTGTGCTTTTGAACGGCAAAAATCTAAAATGCTCCGATTACGTTGGTCAATAGCTCTATCAATAGGGCTAAGGATCTGTATTTATTTTGCCAACTTGCATTTGGATTGCTCGAATATTTCTAAACATTTCATAGAAAATTCGATTTTATTGAAAATCAACTGTGCTATAGCCCACAGATTTTGAACGGCAAAAATCTAAAATGCTCCGATTGCGTTGGTCAATAGCTCTATCAATAGGGCTAAGGATCTGTATTTATTTTGCCAACTTTCATTTGGATTGCTCGAATATTTCTAAACATTTCATAGAAAATTCGAATTTATTGAAAATCAACTGGGCTATAGCCCACAGATTTTGGACGGTAAAAATCTAAAACGCTCCGATTACGTTGGTCAAAAGCTCTATCAATAGGCTTCAGGATCTGTATTTATTTTGCCAACTTGCATTTGGATTGCTCGAATATTTCTAAACATTTCATAGAAATTATTTCTAAATCCAATGATGTCAGATCAAGTTTGAAGGGTTGTGTTGTTTGGAAGCTTCTCCGTAGAGCTTCCAAACACATTAGTAGACGGAACTTTATCTAAATGCAGTTAGCTACAAAAATTTCCCCTTAAGTAGTTCCGCCATTTTGGTTACTTATGGTCGTTTTGCTTAGTCATTTTAAACTATGTTGTCGTCTTGATACAGCTGAAACTTGGTTTAATTCCGAACACATACCTCCTCCATATTGATCCAATATATTTGCATCCTAGGAATACAAACTCCTTAAACACCAAACAATTTTTCCTTTAATTGAGGCTCTAGAGTTATTGCTTTCATGATTGTTGCCGGTCGCATGGAATTGGTCAGACTTAAGACTAACGATTTCTAGCTCAGCAGCCTTAGTAATATGTCCTTATATTATATTTAAGTATTATGAATTAAGATTTTCTAAGGAAAGTAGGTAATGTTTAAACTGTTGAATTGTACCATCATCAGCAAATAACTGAAGTTTGACAACGGTTTGACTTTCCAGTCAACTGGCCTCATTGTGCACAATGTTTAAATGGGACAATCACAGTGAAGCTAGAATGGAATGATTCATAAAGCAGCTGCCAGTATGGTCAGGTCAACAAAGAAAATATACCAGTGGAATTGTAATGTGGATCATTATGCTAGAAAACGCTGTTATGAACACTGTTCACTTAATTCATTAGATATTCTACTTAGGTAGCTAACTTCATTGTGTACATTTTTCACAATAAATGTACCATAAATGTACCAGCAATCTCAAAAAATAACAAAATCTCAAACCATTTCTATTACAAAAAGCTCAGCATCATATGCAAATCTGATAAAAGCTTAAAAACCTCTAAAATCGAGTAGTTTATAGTAATATAGAGGGGTCCGAGAGTACTCGGATCCCGATCATTTCGGGTTCGGGTTCAACTTCTTGCACTAATTTTGAGAATTTTGGAGAATATTCTAGAAACATCCATATTTTCCCCCCAATCCATTTGTATTTATTTTAAATTTTTTATTGTTGTTAAAATCTGTATTTTGGCTTTGTCGATATTTTATTTGTTTAATAACAGCTTGAATCTAGGCTTTCGTTATTAATTAAGCTGGTTTCCCTGTTTATGATTTTACTGTATAAATCGTCAGCTAATGATTTTTATGATCTTCCAAATTAAGTTTAAATTTTACTCAAAGTCCATACAAATTCCCTAAATTTAGTTGTTCATTTTTCAATTGCAGCATTAATTTTTTTTACTGGCCAAAAAACTGCCATAAAACCTGAACAAAAGTCCTACGTATTGGCGTCTATGGTTATAATAGTTATAAAGCACGCCTTGGAGCATATCATAGGTGGAGTTTCATCGTGTTGGGCAATCAAAAATTGCTTCCTTTAAGCCAAGTTTTCTGGCTAAAATTACTTTCAACTTTTTCGAAATATTTCGGCACTTTTCCATGAATTGGAATCACAAACTGCTAACTGGGTACTATAGGCTACACATTTAAAATGAATAATAATGAATTAACAATTAATGTTTCGTCATTTTTATATTAGTCGTATTCTTCGTCATCTTCAGCTTCTTCAAATTTCTATCTCAAAAGCTCAGCCGGTTTTAACATATTTCTGCCATTGTCCTATTTTCTCGAAAATACTTGGTTTAATTTTTTTCAAACGAATTGAGGACTTATAAATTGCTGTTTGACGATCATTTGCATCACACATCTCCAAAGTTGGAACCGGTTAGCCTTAGGTTCTTCATTATTAAGTCAATAATGTCTTGCATTCCATAGTCTTTAAAAATTGAAAACTGCCTGTAATTCAGGATGCTTTCCAAGAAATTCTATGGTGGCTAATTCAGTTGACGGTTTTATTTTATTATTCAGTTCCCCTGTTATATATCGACTGATAACTGATTTGCATTAGAATTTGTACAGTACTCAAAGATTATCAATATGAAAAGCCGATCTCACGAAAAAATTTAAATCGGATTTTCGCTAATATCGGAAAAACTAAAATGTTGTAACTGATTTGGATAGCTAAAAGATGAAATTTAACACTTTTAAGAATTAAGGTGATGCGACAATATAGTGAGGGCAGCCTTCATATTGAGTGATAGTCGTAAAATGATGTGATATAGTTCGGACTTTGAGATTTTATTTAATTCCCTTAGCCAAGATTTATCCATACAAATAATTGTGATAAACGGCATATAGTGACTGAATTAAGCAAAGTTTCACATCCTTCTATCTGCGTAAAAAGTCCGACAAGTCTACTATAAACATTAATTTTTTACTGATTATTCACTCAGTCATTATTAAATAATTATTCATTCAACATTCATTCAAATGAGCAATTAATGTTTGAATTACGAATGAATATTGAGTGAATAATGAGTTACCAGTAATTTTGTTATAAATTTTGAAATCCGAAAATGTCCCGAACCCAAACTTTTACTTTCCAAAAACATTAAAAACACTTCTGTACCACCCTTTTTCGTGTGCACAACAATCACTGGAACTGTAGTGGGGTGTTTCCCAAAAATTTATAATTAAAAAACAACTATTTGTTTTAATAAACACCTTTACTTTTAATACTTAAAATTTTAATAAAACAGGAAAATTATTTAAGTCACTCCACTAATTATTGTTTATTATTTTAATGAAAAAACCTATTCCGGTCTGTGTTCGAAACGCTACCAAATTAAAAAACCGACGTATTGTGTAGTCGTAATTTGTGGTTTATCTTGCGCACAATGTGTGTGGCAGACAGGGATAACAATATGAATTGCTCCGTACCATAAAATAATCGTGTTAAGTATGATACGAACTTCGGACATGCCGGAAATCAAAATGGTAAAATAGCAGAAATGAATATGCACTTGATTAAATATTTATTGATTAAATATTAATCACCTTTTATTGAAGATGTCGTGCATGTAAACAAAGCATAAATCAAATTTAATCTATTCATTTGTATAACGCTCAAATGAAGATTATTGAGTAGCATCTATTGAATGATGATTATTGTAGGCGAAAATAAAATATATTTTATTTTGAATTGGAGCGTGATTCTAGTATTTATTTGTCAATTCAGATAATAAATTTAACTGAATAAAAAAATGTATTTTAAATACAGAATCGATCGCTACAGTACTCCCCTACTAGTTGATTCTAGTAAAACTTGAATCTTAAACGATAATATTCACTGCCTTATTGGCTCGGGACATAAAAGAATGATCGACCGAACTTAATATGCCAAAAGCAGGTTTTAATCTGTCGATAGAGACGTTATGATTTTTGTCTTTGATGGAGATTATGAAGTGTTTGCGAAGGCGGCGGATTACTTTGAATGGGCCTTCGTAGGGAGGAGTAAGTCCAACACGAACCTTATCAGACCTCACAAAAACAAACTCACAGTTGTCCAGAGATTTCGGGACAAATATGTGTTCTTGTTTTGCTAAACGCGTCGGTGATGGTATAAGATTCTTCATTGCTTGGCGCAATTGGTCGATAACTGTGTCGCTTGAAGGCATAGGTGAAAGAGGATTATCAATGAAAAATTCGCCAGGAAGTTTAATGGTTTGCCCATAAACCATCTCTGCTGGTGAACAATTTAGATCTTCTTTCACAGTGGCTCGGATTCCTAATAATATTATTGGGATCTCAGAGCTCCAATTTATTGAATTGCCTCTGACCATGAGAGCAGCTTTAAGTTGTCTATGAAATCGCTCAACCATGCCATTGGCTTTAGGATTATAAGCCGTAGTACGTATTCGATGAGAACCAAGTAGTGTAGTTAACTCAGTAAAAAGTTTCGATTCAAATTGTGATCCTTGGTCAGTTGTTATCTGAGCAGGTACGCCGAAACGAGATACGTAATTATGAACGAATGTGGTGGCAATGGTAGCAGCTGTCATGTTTGGCATGCAGTATGCTTCTGGCCAGCGAGTAAAACGATCGACACAAGTTAGAATATATGAACAGTTGTTGGATATTGGCAATGGGCCGACTATGTCCATATGAATATGTTCGAATCGACCTTGGGGAATATTGAATTGTCCGTGAGGTGAAATTGTATGGCGTTGAACTTTTGCACGTTGGCAGGATAAACAAGAGCTAGCCCATTGGGTTATGTCCTTATTTAAACTAGGCCAGAAATAGCGAGCTGTAATCAATTTACGAGTAGCACGAATTCCAGGATGTGATAGATTATGCAAAGTGTCGAAAACGGCACGACGTAATGAATTTGCGATATAAGGTCGATTTAAACCTGTAGATGTTTCGCAGTAGACTTCGAGGCCAGGCAGAATAAAAAGTTCAAGCTTCCATTTGGAATTTGACTGTCGTCCGGAATCATTGAGTAATGTTTCAAGCTCTTCATCGGATTGTTGTGCCAAAATGATGTTATCGTAGTTAAGGCTTGTCTTAACCGTAGCCGAGTCAATATTAGAAGTTCGCGATAGCGTATCTGCAACGACATTATCGGAACCATGCACATGCTGAATATCCGAGGTAAATTGACTAATATAATCCAAATGGCGTGATTCCTAGGATTGCGTTCAGTTTTAGACTGAAGTGCTCTAATTAAAGGTTTATGGTCGGTATAAATAGTAAACTTTCGACCTTCAACAAAATATCTGAAATGCTTAACTGCAAGATATATTGCTAACAGTTCCCGATCGAATGCTGAATATTTTAATTCAGGATTCGTCAATTTCTTTGAGAAGAATCCCAAAGGCTCCCATTTCTTCTGATTATACTGCTGCAGAACTGCGCCAACGGCGCTATTAGATGCATCAGTAGTAATGCTAATAGGTGCGCTACTCATTGGATGAGCAAGAAGAGTAATTTTAGCCAATTCATTGTTTAAATTAGTGAATGCCAACTGGCATTCTTCAGGCCAAGAAAAATTCTTGGGTGTCTTGGGCAGCTTATTAAGTGCAGACAAGTGATTGTGAATTGGAACAAGATATTCAGCTAATTTTGGTATGAAACGGTGATAATAATTAATCATGCCGATATACCGCTGAATATGTTTAATTGAACTTGGAGCTGGGAACTCTCTAATGGCACGAATTCTATCCTCAGAAGGTTGAATACCATCAGGAGAGATCTTGTGGCTTAAAAATTCGAGAGAGGAGACACCAAACACACATTTTGGTGTTTTAATGTGAACGTCGAACTCAACTAGTTTACAAAATAATTGTTCAAGATGAATTAAATGTTCTTCCTCTGATTTTGATGCTACCAAAATGTCATAAATATAGACAAAAACGAAATCGAGTCCTCGAACTACTTCGTTTATAAATCGCTGGAATGTTTGAGCTGCGTTTCGTAGGCCAAATGGCATACGAGTAAACTCATAAAGTCCGAAAGGCGTTGTAATAGCCGTCTTGTATATATCTTCCTCAGCGATGGGAATCAGATGGTAAGCTCTGACAAGATCTATTTTTGAAAAAATAGTGCAACCGTTTAAATTCATTGAAAAATTGTGCATATGAGATATCAGATATCTGTCCGGTGTTGTAACCGTATTAAGTCGTCGATAGTCTCCACAAGGCCTCCAATCGAGATCCTTTTTTCTCACCATGTGTAAAGGACATGATACAGGGGATGCCGATGGCCGACAAATCCCCAATTCCACCATATGTTGGAACTCTAGTAATGCTGCTTTATGCCTGTCAGGATCTAGTCTTCGAGGTCTCGCCACAGGCAAATGACCTGTTGTAACGATATGATGTACAACATTGTGGCGGACTGGTAAATTAAAATTGGGCAAAGCTACAAGGCTGGGAAATTTTTTGAGGAGCTTGCCATAACCATTATTAATTGAGAAATTAATTGGTGTAGGAGTTTCATCACTCCTAATGAAAGCATTTACTGATAAATCAGTAATCGAATCTATCAGACGCTTATTTTTAAGATCGACTAATAGACCGAATTTTACCAAGAAGTCAGCGCCAATGATCGGACTATTCACTGCTGCAATGATAAAAGCATGGGTGAAATTGCGTTTTAGACCGATATCTAGTTTGATCAACCTGGTACCATAAGTACGAATTGTTGATCCATTGACTGCTGTAAGAGCTAGATCTGATAAATTGCTATATATATTAATATTAAAAAAATTAACTGGAATAACCGAAAGGTCAGCGCCAGTGTCGATTAAAAAATTCATATTCTTTGTTTTGTCATAAATTGTGAGCCGGCTAGTGCGGAATTCATGTGTGATAGCCGACTCAACCCTGTCTGTCCCTAATCTTTTTTTGATTGGGATGCCTCTTGCTCCGAGTTTTGATTCGTTTGGTGGAAATTGCATGGCTGTATGCAATTCCGTGCTCTATTTTGGAAGCGATTGTGGTTATAACACCATGAATGATTGTAATTGTTCATCCGGTTTGCGGAGTTGTTTCGGTAACCGGAATTGCTTCGGTTTCCAGAATTGCTTCGGTTGCCGGTATTGCTTCGGTTGCCGGAATTGTACCAGTTAGTGTTCCGCGATCGAGATCTGCCGACTTGACTAGCGATGTTATTTAGTCGAGCCTCCATTGCGTCTAATCTGTTTACGATAGTTCGTAGTGTCGGTACTTTAGAATTTTGTTGTTTAACATTCGGTGTCCTGAAAGAAGTTGATGGTTTGTCCGTCGACGCTAACGACGGTGAATGGCTCATCGCGTCAAAAATTTTATCGGCAATTTGCGATAATTGTTCTAGGGTAGAGGTATCCGGTTGCGCAGCTAATGCTAGGCGTAGGACTTCGGGAAGTCTCCGGATCCACAACGTCCTTATTATGTAGTCATTAAAATTCGTTCCAGCGAGAGTTCTTATTCGTCGGAGCAAGTCGCTAGGCCGCTGGTCACCTAGGTCGAGTCCACTCAAAAGTGTCTCGAGTTGACTTTCATCTGAAGGAGTCAATCTAGTAATTAATAATTTTTTAATTGATGTATACATGTCCGTATCAGGCGGATTTTTAATAAGGTCCGAGATTTTATCGCTTACCTCCGGCGATAATGCGGTAAGAACATGAAGGAACCTTTTCTTGTCAGAGGGAATTCCGGCCAATACATTTAAATACAGAATCGATCGCTACAGAACACAGTTTGTCATCGAACATTAAGGCGCTCATTTCCAATTTTCAGCCTCTCAAAATTGGGTATTTTTCAAGTTCCAAAACCGTTTTGCTTCAATAAAGGTAATTTCACGTTTCGTTTAAATTCCTCCAAAGTGTTAATGATAAATAAAAACCATAAGTCACATATTTTATGTTGGCATACATAATTCCCCGGCCAATCAGATTATAATTCACTAAAATAAATCACAATCCTTAATTAACCTCAATAAAACACAAAAACATTTGACTTAACAGAGAAAAAAAAAACATAATTCGAAATAAAATAATTAATAATAATGATTATTATTATTAATTAAATTACAAAAAGAACTTTAAAAAAAATGTACCACCATGTGATTTCATTAAAATTAAAAAAATAAATTAAATTTTAAAATGTAATAATTAAAAATTATTATAAAATAAAAACAGAAATAAAAACCCAAAAAATTAAACAATTTAAAAATTATAATTAATAAAAATCAAATACCACTGTAAAATAAACCATTATAATTAATTATTATACATAATTAAATAGTATGATTACAAATCGTTTTTGTTTCTTTATTATTTAACAAAAAAAAAATTATTTATTGTTTTAAAATTAAAAATATTATTATCAATTATGATTATGATTATTATTATTATTGTAATTACAACATTAAACAAAAAACAGAAAAAATGATAACATATTTTAAAAATAAAAAGAGAAAGATTTTTCAGAAAAATTAACAATTTGCAGTTTTATTTTGAATGTCAAATAGTAATTCAAAAGTATATAATTTTATAAAAAACAAAATGTTTGGAAATGATAGAGAAACATAAATACTAATTGGTATAGTAGCAATTGTAAGAATTATGAACCATCGTAATCGGAGACCAATTGCAGTTTTTAGATAAGTAAGTCACCCAGAACTTGGTGATTTTCAATAAAATTGAATTTTCCATCAAATGTTTAGAAATAATCGAGCAATTTAATTGCAAATTTGCACAGCAATTACAGATCCCAAAACCTATTGATAAACACAAATATTCGAAATGCAACTCATTTCGACTATAAAATATATTTGTATTTGAACATCCTCACTCAGCTTAGTAGTGACAACTATAGAGTAGATTTGGGCTTACTCTGTGGTTGGAATCCGTACTTAATATCCCACATATATAATTGCTGCGTTCCATTTGACGTGGCAAAGTACAAATAAGTAGCCATTTCTTACCGATTAGTACTAAATATTCTGGTAACGAAGTCGCTATAAATTCAAAAAGCAAACTATACTCGTAAAATTTAGCAAGAGTAGCAGCTGCGTGCAGTCAGAAGAAGTACTTGTGTGTACTTTGCCACGTTAAATGGAACCCAGCAATTTGTACCAGGCGAGCAAAATCAAAAACTGTTATAAATGATTTTAACAAGGGGGTTTCGTTTCTGGGATAATACAGATAAATATAACACAAACCCAAAGTTTTCTACTTTTTGTTTTATCACAGAAACGAACCCCCCTTTATTCAAATTATTTATAACTGGTGCGATTCTTGCTGGTGGCCTGGTAGAATTGAATTTTTTTTTTGGATTTTGCCAACTTGTTCTTTCTTGTTCGATCGATGATTTTCATTAGAAACAAATTTTTCTGATACCAGGAAAGCAGAATCTCAAACACAAATGATTCTGCTTACTACCTCGGCTACCACGTCATATTCAAGTTAATTTGATTGATGCAGTCGTGCGGTTTTTGTATTTTTATAATTTACAATGGTTACAGGATGAGAATTTAATGCGGTATCGAAAAGAAAATGGTAGGTACATTTGAGATAAGAATATATTTCGAAAACCAACATAGTTGCAAATAAGCAACGAAAAATTTATCTGCATTCTGTTTATAACAAGATAACTGTATAAGAAACACTTTGTACTAAATGTAGTACGTATGCCCACACAACAGAGACATATAAAATAAACAAATTTATATTAACTTGTATAAGATGTGGTAGCGGAGGTAGTAAGGTGATCGATTGGAGTGACAAAGGTCTCGAGTTCGAATCGTAAGCAAAGCCAACGAGAAATTTGTTTTTAGATGAAAAATTTTGAATTGGGGATAATCCGAGAAGATTAATAATCGGGATCGAGGAGATCGCGCTATAATATTTCTAAACATTTCATAGAAAATTCGATTTTATTGAAAATCAACTGGGCTATAGCCCAAAGATTTTGGACGGTAAAATTCCAAAACGCTCCGATTACGTTGGTCAAAAGCTCTATCAATAAGCTTCAGGATCTGTATTTATTTTGCCAACTTGCATTTGGATTGCTCGAATATTTCTAAACATTTCATAGAAAATTCGATTTTATTGAAAATCAACTGGGCTATAGCCCACAGATTTTGAACGACAAAAATCTAAAATGCTCCGATTGCGTTGGTCAATAGCTCTATCAATAGGGCTAAGGATCTGTATTTATTTTGCCAACTTGCATTTGGATTGCTCGAATATTTCTAAACATTTCATAGAAAATTCGAATTTATTGAAAATCAACTGGGCTATAGCCCACAGATTTTGAACGGCAAAAATCTAAAATGCTCCGATTGCGTTGGTCAATAGCTCTATCAATAGGGCTAAGGATCTGTATTTATTTGGCCAACTTGCATTTGGATTGCTCGAATATTTCTAAACATTTCATAGAAAATTCGATTTTATTGAAAATCAACTGTGCTATAGCCCACAGATTTTTAACGGCAAAAATCTAAAATGCTCCGATTGCGTTGGTCAATAGCTCTATCAATAGGGCTAAGGATCTGTATTTATTTTGCCAACTTGCATTTGGATTGCTCGAATATTTCTAAACATTTCATAGAAAATTCGAATTTATTGAAAATCAACTGGGCTATAGCCCACAGATTTTGAACGGCAAAAATCTAAAATGCTCCGATTGCGTTGGTCAATAGCTCTATCAATAGGGCTAAGGATCTGTATTTATTTTGCCAACTTGCATTTGGATTGCTCGAATATTTCTAAACATTTCATAGAAAATTCGAATTTATTGAAAATCAACTGGGCTATAGCCCACAGATTTTGAACGGCAAAAATCTAAAATGCTCCGATTACGTTGGTCAATAGCTCTATCAATAGGGCTAAGGATCTGTATTTATTTTGCCAACTTGCATTTGGATTGCTCGAATATTTCTAAACATTTCATAGAAAATTCGAATTTATTGAAAATCAACTGGGCTATAGCCCACAGATTTTGAACGGCAAAAATCTAAAATGCTCCGATTACGTTGGTCAATAGCTCTATCGATAGGGCTAAGGATCTGTATTTATTTTGCCAACTTGCATTTGGATTGCTCGAATATTTCTAAACATTTCATAGAAAATTCGAATTTATTGAAAATCAACTGGGCTATAGCCCACAGATTTTGAACGGCAAAAATCTAAAATGCTCCGATTGCGTTGGTCAATAGCTCTATCAATAGGGCTAAGGATCTGTATTTATTTTGCCAACTTGCATTTGGATTGCTCGAATATTTCTAAACATTTCATAGAAAATTCGAATTTATTGAAAATCAACTGGGCTATAGCCCACAGATTTTGAACGGCAAAAATCTAAAATGCTCCGATTGCGTTGGTCAATAGCTCTATCAATAGGGCTAAGGATCTGTATTTATTTTGCCAACTTGCATTTGGATTGCTCGAATATTTCTAAATATTTCATAGAAAATTCGAATTTATTGAAAATCAACTGGGCTATAGCCCACAGATTTTGAACGGCAAAAATCTAAAATGCTCCGATTGCGTTGGTCAATAGCTCTATCAATAGGGCTAAGGATCTGTATTTATTTTGCCAACTTGCATTTGGATTGCTCGAATATTTCTAAACATTTCATAGAAAATTCGAATTTATTGAAAATCAACTGGGCTATAGCCCACAGATTTTGAACGGCAAAAATCTAAAATGCTCCGATTGCGTTGGTCAATAGCTCTATCAATAGGGCTAAGGATCTGTATTTATTTTGCCAACTTGCATTTGGATTGCTCGAATATTTCTAAACATTTCATAGAAAATTCGAATTTATTGAAAATCAACTGGGCTATAGCCCACAGATTTTGAACGGCAAAAATCTAAAATGCTCTGATTACGTTGGTCAATAGCTCTATCGATAGGGCTAAGGATCTGTATTTATTTTGCCAACTTGCATTTGGATTGCTCGAATATTTCTAAACATTTCATAGAAAATTCGAATTTATTGAAAATCAACTGGGCTATAGCCCACAGATTTTGAACGGCAAAAATCTAAAATGCTCCGATTGCGTTGGTCAATAGCTCTATCAATAGGGCTAAGGATCTGTATTTATTTTGCCAACTTGCATTTGGATTGCTCGAATATTTCTAAACATTTCATAGAAAATTCGAATTTATTGAAAATCAACTGGGCTATAGCCCACAGATTTTGAACGGCAAAAATCTAAAATGCTCCGATTGCGTTGGTCAATAGCTCTATCAATAGGGCTAAGGATCTGTATTTATTTTGCCAACTTGCATTTGGATTGCTCGAATATTTCTAAACATTTCATAGAAAATTCGAATTTATTGAAAATCAACTGGGCTATAGCCCACAGATTTTGAACGGCAAAAATCTAAAATGCTCCGATTACGTTGGTCAATAGCTCTATCAATAGGGCTAAGGATCTGTATTTATTTTGCCAACTTGCATTTGGATTGCTCGAATATTTCTAAACATTTCATAGAAAATTCGAATTTATTGAAAATCAACTGGGCTATAGCCCACAGATTTTGAACGGCAAAAATCTAAAATGCTCCGATTACGTTGGTCAATAGCTCTATCGATAGGGCTAAGGATCTGTATTTATTTTGCCAACTTGCATTTGGATTGCTCGAATATTTCTAAACATTTCATAGAAAATTCGAATTTATTGAAAATCAACTGGGCTATAGCCCACAGATTTTGAACGGCAAAAATCTAAAATGCTCCGATTGCGTTGGTCAATAGCTCTATCAATAGGGCTAAGGATCTGTATTTATTTTGCCAACTTGCATTTGGATTGCTCGAATATTTCTAAACATTTCATAGAAAATTCGAATTTATTGAAAATCAACTGGGCTATAGCCCACAGATTTTGAACGGCAAAAATCTAAAATGCTCCGATTGCGTTGGTCAATAGCTCTATCAATAGGGCTAAGGATCTGTATTTATTTTGCCAACTTGCATTTGGATTGCTCGAATATTTCTAAATATTTCATAGAAAATTCGAATTTATTGAAAATCAACTGGGCTATAGCCCACAGATTTTGAACGGCAAAAATCTAAAATGCTCCGATTGCGTTGGTCAATAGCTCTATCAATAGGGCTAAGGATCTGTATTTATTTTGCCAACTTGCATTTGGATTGCTCGAATATTTCTAAACATTTCATAGAAAATTCGAATTTATTGAAAATCAACTGGGCTATAGCCCACAGATTTTGAACGGCAAAAATCTAAAATGCTCCGATTGCGTTGGTCAATAGCTCTATCAATAGGGCTAAGGATCTGTATTTATTTTGCCAACTTGCATTTGGATTGCTCGAATATTTCTAAACATTTCATAGAAAATTCGAATTTATTGAAAATCAACTGGGCTATAGCCCACAGATTTTGAACGGCAAAAATCTAAAATGCTCCGATTACGTTGGTCAATAGCTCTATCAATAGGGCTAAGGATCTGTATTTATTTTGCCAACTTGCATTTGGATTGCTCGAATATTTCTAAACATTTCATAGAAAATTCGAATTTATTGAAAATCAACTGGGCTATAGCCCACAGATTTTGAACGGCAAAAATCTAAAATGCTCCGATTGCGTTGGTCAATAGCTCTATCAATAGGGCTAAGGATCTGTATTTATTTTGCCAACTTGCATTTGGATTGCTCGAATATTTCTAAACATTTCATAGAAAATTCGAATTTATTGAAAATCAACTGGGCTATAGCCCACAGATTTTGAACGGCAAAAATCTAAAATGCTCTGATTACGTTGGTCAATAGCTCTATCGATAGGGCTAAGGATCTGTATTTATTTTGCCAACTTGCATTTGGATTGCTCGAATATTTCTAAACATTTCATAGAAAATTCGAATTTATTGAAAATCAACTGGGCTGCCCACAGATTTTGAACGGCAAAAATCTAAAATGCTCCGATTGCGTTGGTCAATAGCTCTATCAATAGGGCTAAGGATCTGTATTTATTTTGCCAACTTGCATTTGGATTGCTCGAATATTTCTAAACATTTCATAGAAAATTCGAATTTATTGAAAATCAACTGGGCTATAGCCCACAGATTTTGAACGGCAAAAATCTAAAATGCTCCGATTGCGTTGGTCAATAGCTCTATCAATAGGGCTAAGGATCTGTATTTATTTTGCCAACTTGCATTTGGATTGCTCGAATATTTCTAAACATTTCATAGAAAATTCGATTTTATTGAAAATCAACTGGGCTATAGCCCACAGATTTTGAACGACAAAAATTTAAAATGCTCCGATTGCGTTGGTCAATAGCTCTATCAATAGGGCTAAGGATCTGTATTTATTTTGCCAACTTGCATTTGGATTGCTCGAATATTTCTAAACATTTCATAGAAAATTCGAATTTATTGAAAATCAACTGGGCTATAGCCCACAGATTTTGAACGGCAAAAATCTAAAATGCTCCGATTACGTTGGTCAATAGCTCTATCGATAGGGCTAAGGATCTGTATTTATTTTGCCAACTTGCATTTGGATTGCTCGAATATTTCTAAACATTTCATAGAAAATTCGAATTTATTGAAAATCAACTGGGCTATAGCCCACAGATTTTGAACGGCAAAAATCTAAAATGCTCCGATTACGTTGGTCAATAGCTCTATCGATAGGGCTAAGGATCTGTATTTATTTTGCCAACTTGCATTTGGATTGCTCGAATATTTCTAAACATTTCATAGAAAATTCGATTTTATTGAAAATCAACTGGGCTATAGCCCACAGATTTTGAACGGCAAAAATCTAAAATGCTCCGATTGCGTTGGTCAATAGCTCTATCAATAGGGCTAAGGATCTGTATTTATTTTGCCAACTTGCATTTGGATTGCTCGAATATTTCTAAACATTTCATAGAAAATTCGATTTTATTGAAAATCAACTGGGCTATAGCCCACAGATTTTGAACGGCAAAAATCTAAAATGCTCCGATTACGTTGGTCAATAGCTCTATCGATAGGGCTAAGGATCTGTATTTATTTTGCCAACTTGCATTTGGATTGCTCGAATATTTCTAAACATTTCATAGAAAATTCGAATTTATTGAAAATCAACTGGGCTATAGCCCACAGATTTTGAACGGCAAAAATCTAAAATGCTCCGATTGCGTTGGTCAATAGCTCTATCAATAGGGCTAAGGATCTGTATTTATTTTGCCAACTTGCATTTGGATTGCTCGAATATTTCTTAACATTTCATAGAAAATTCGAATTTATTGAAAATCAACTGGGCTATAGCCCACAGATTTTGAACGGCAAAAATCTAAAATGCTCCGATTGCGTTGGTCAATAGCTCTATCAATAGGGCTAAGGATCTGTATTTATTTTGCCAACTTGCATTTGGATTGCTCGAATATTTCTAAACATTTCATAGAAAATTCGAATTTATTGAAAATCAACTGGGCTATAGCCCACAGATTTTGAACGGCAAAAATCTAAAATGCTCCGATTACGTTGGTCAATAGCTCTATCAATAGGGCTAAGGATCTGTATTTATTTTGCCAACTTGCATTTGGATTGCTCGAATATTTCTAAACATTTCATAGAAAATTCGAATTTATTGAAAATCAACTGGGCTATAGCCCACAGATTTTGAACGGCAAAAATCTAAAATGCTCCGATTGCGTTGGTCAATAGCTCTATCAATAGGGCTAAGGATCTGTATTTATTTTGCCAACTTGCATTTGGATTGCTCGAATATTTCTAAACATTTCATAGAAAATTCGAATTTATTGAAAATCAACTGGGCTATAGCCCACAGATTTTGAACGGCAAAAATCTAAAATGCTCCGATTACGTTGGCCAATAGCTCTATCAATAGGGCTAAGGATCTGTATTTATTTTGCCAACTTGCATTTGGATTGCTCGAATATTTCTAAACATTTCATAGAAAATTCGAATTTATTGAAAATCAACTGGGCTATAGCCCACAGATTTTGAACGGCAAAAATCTAAAATGCTCCGATTGCGTTGGTCAATAGCTCTATCAATAGGGCTAAGGATCTGTATTTATTTTGCCAACTTGCATTTGGATTGCTCGAATATTTCTAAACATTTCATAGAAAATTCGAATTTATTGAAAATCAACTGGGCTATAGCCCACAGATTTTGAACGGCAAAAATCTAAAATGCTCCGATTGCGTTGGTCAATAGCTCTATCAATAGGGCTAAGGATCTGTATTTATTTTGCCAACTTGCATTTGGATTGCTCGAATATTTCTAAACATTTCATAGAAAATTCGAATTTATTGAAAATCAACTGGGCTATAGCCCACAGATTTTGAACGGCAAAAATCTAAAATGCTCCGATTGCGTTGGTCAATAGCTCTATCAATAGGGCTAAGGATCTGTATTTATTTTGCCAACTTGCATTTGGATTGCTCGAATATTTCTAAACATTTCATAGAAAATTCGAATTTATTGAAAATCAACTGGGCTATAGCCCACAGATTTTGAACGGCAAAAATCTAAAATGCTCCGATTACGTTGGCCAATAGCTCTATCAATAGGGCTAAGGATCTGTATTTATTTGGCCAACTTGCATTTGGATTGCTCGAATATTTCTAAACATTTCATAGAAAATTCGATTTTATTGAAAATCAACTGTGCTATAGCCCACAGATTTTTAACGGCAAAAATCTAAAATGCTCCGATTGCGTTGGTCAATAGCTCTATCAATAGGGCTAAGGATCTGTATTTATTTTGCCAACTTGCATTTGGATTGCTCGAATATTTCTAAACATTTCATAGAAAATTCGAATTTATTGAAAATCAACTGGGCTATAGCCCACAGATTTTGAACGGCAAAAATCTAAAATGCTCCGATTACGTTGGTCAATAGCTCTATCAATAGGGCTAAGGATCTGTATTTATTTTGCCAACTTGCATTTGGATTGCTCGAATATTTCTAAACATTTCATAGAAAATTCGAATTTATTGAAAATCAACTGGGCTATAGCCCATAGATTTTGAACGGCAAAAATCTAAAATGCTCCGATTGCGTTGGTCAATAGCTCTATCAATAGGGCTAAGGATCTGTATTTATTTTGCCAACTTGCATTTGGATTGCTCGAATATTTCTAAACATTTCATAGAAAATTCGAATTTATTGAAAATCAACTGGGCTATAGCCCACAGATTTTGAACGGCAAAAATCTAAAATGCTCCGATTACGTTGGTCAATAGCTCTATCGATAGGGCTAAGGATCTGTATTTATTTTGCCAACTTGCATTTGGATTGCTCGAATATTTCTAAACATTTCATAGAAAATTCGAATTTATTGAAAATCAACTGGGCTATAGCCCACAGATTTTGAACGGCAAAAATCTAAAATGCTCCGATTGCGTTGGTCAATAGCTCTATCAATAGGGCTAAGGATCTGTATTTATTTTGCCAACTTGCATTTGGATTGCTCGAATATTTCTAAACATTTCATAGAAAATTCGAATTTATTGAAAATCAACTGGGCTATAGCCCACAGATTTTGAACGGCAAAAATCTAAAATACTCCGATTGCGTTGGTCAATAGCTCTATCAATAGGGCTAAGGATCTGTATTTATTTTGCCAACTTGCATTTGGATTGCTCGAATATTTCTAAATATTTCATAGAAAATTCGAATTTATTGAAAATCAACTGGGCTATAGCCCACAGATTTTGAACGGCAAAAATCTAAAATGCTCCGATTGCGTTGGTCAATAGCTCTATCAATAGGGCTAAGGATCTGTATTTATTTTGCCAACTTGCATTTGGATTGCTCGAATATTTCTAAACATTTCATAGAAAATTCGAATTTATTGAAAATCAACTGGGCTATAGCCCACAGATTTTGAACGGCAAAAATCTAAAATGCTCCGATTGCGTTGGTCAATAGCTCTATCAATAGGGCTAAGGATCTGTATTTATTTTGCCAACTTGCATTTGGATTGCTCGAATATTTCTAAACATTTCATAGAAAATTCGAATTTATTGAAAATCAACTGGGCTATAGCCCACAGATTTTGAACGGCAAAAATCTAAAATGCTCCGATTACGTTGGTCAATAGCTCTATCAATAGGGCTAAGGATCTGTATTTATTTTGCCAACTTGCATTTGGATTGCTCGAATATTTCTAAACATTTCATAGAAAATTCGAATTTATTGAAAATCAACTGGGCTATAGCCCACAGATTTTGAACGGCAAAAATCTAAAATGCTCCGATTGCGTTGGTCAATAGCTCTATCAATAGGGCTAAGGATCTGTATTTATTTTGCCAACTTGCATTTGGATTGCTCGAATATTTCTAAACATTTCATAGAAAATTCGAATTTATTGAAAATCAACTGGGCTATAGCCCACAGATTTTGAACGGCAAAAATCTAAAATGCTCCGATTACGTTGGTCAATAGCTCTATCGATAGGGCTAAGGATCTGTATTTATTTTGCCAACTTGCATTTGGATTGCTCGAATATTTCTAAACATTTCATAGAAAATTCGAATTTATTGAAAATCAACTGGGCTATAGCCCACAGATTTTGAACGGCAAAAATCTAAAATGCTCCGATTGCGTTGGTCAATAGCTCTATCAATAGGGCTAAGGATCTGTATTTATTTTGCCAACTTGCATTTGGATTGCTCGAATATTTCTAAACATTTCATAGAAAATTCGAATTTATTGAAAATCAACTGGGCTATAGCCCACAGATTTTGAACGGCAAAAATCTAAAATGCTCCGATTGCGTTGGTCAATAGCTCTATCAATAGGGCTAAGGATCTGTATTTATTTTGCCAACTTGCATTTGGATTGCTCGAATATTTCTAAACATTTCATAGAAAATTCGATTTTATTGAAAATCAACTGGGCTATAGCCCACAGATTTTGAACGACAAAAATTTAAAATGCTCCGATTGCGTTGGTCAATAGCTCTATCAATAGGGCTAAGGATCTGTATTTATTTTGCCAACTTGCATTTGGATTGCTCGAATATTTCTAAACATTTCATAGAAAATTCGAATTTATTGAAAATCAACTGGGCTATAGCCCACAGATTTTGAACGGCAAAAATCTAAAATGCTCCGATTACGTTGGTCAATAGCTCTATCGATAGGGCTAAGGATCTGTATTTATTTTGCCAACTGGCATTTGGATTGCTCGAATATTTCTAAACATTTCATAGAAAATTCGAATTTATTGAAAATCAACTGGGCTATAGCCCACAGATTTTGAACGGCAAAAATCTAAAATGCTCCGATTGCGTTGGTCAATAGCTCTATCAATAGGGCTAAGGATCTGTATTTATTTTGCCAACTTGCATTTGGATTGCTCGAATATTTCTAAACATTTCATAGAAAATTCGATTTTATTGAAAATCAACTGGGCTATAGCCCACAGATTTTGAACGGCAAAAATCTAAAATGCTCCGATTACGTTGGTCAATAGCTCTATCGATAGGGCTAAGGATCTGTATTTATTTTGCCAACTTGCATTTGGATTGCTCGAATATTTCTAAACATTTCATAGAAAATTCGAATTTATTGAAAATCAACTGGGCTATAGCCCACAGATTTTGAACGGCAAAAATCTAAAATGCTCCGATTGCGTTGGTCAATAGCTCTATCAATAGGGCTAAGGATCTGTATTTATTTTGCCAACTTGCATTTGGATTGCTCGAATATTTCTTAACATTTCATAGAAAATTCGAATTTATTGAAAATCAACTGGGCTATAGCCCACAGATTTTGAACGGCAAAAATCTAAAATGCTCCGATTGCGTTGGTCAATAGCTCTATCAATAGGGCTAAGGATCTGTATTTATTTTGCCAACTTGCATTTGGATTGCTCGAATATTTCTAAACATTTCATAGAAAATTCGAATTTATTGAAAATCAACTGGGCTATAGCCCACAGATTTTGAACGGCAAAAATCTAAAATGCTCCGATTACGTTGGTCAATAGCTCTATCAATAGGGCTAAGGATCTGTATTTATTTTGCCAACTTGCATTTGGATTGCTCGAATATTTCTAAACATTTCATAGAAAATTCGAATTTATTGAAAATCAACTGGGCTATAGCCCACAGATTGTGAACGGCAAAAATCTAAAATGCTCCGATTGCGTTGGTCAATAGCTCTATCAATAGGGCTAAGGATCTGTATTTATTTTGCCAACTTGCATTTGGATTGCTCGAATATTTCTAAACATTTCATAGAAAATTCGAATTTATTGAAAATCAACTGGGCTATAGCCCACAGATTTTGAACGGCAAAAATCTAAAATGCTCCGATTACGTTGGCCAATAGCTCTATCAATAGGGCTAAGGATCTGTATTTATTTTGCCAACTTGCATTTGGATTGCTCGAATATTTCTAAACATTTCATAGAAAATTCGAATTTATTGAAAATCAACTGGGCTATAGCCCACAGATTTTGAACGGCAAAAATCTAAAATGCTCCGATTGCGTTGGTCAATAGCTCTATCAATAGGGCTAAGGATCTGTATTTATTTTGCCAACTTGCATTTGGATTGCTCGAATATTTCTAAACATTTCATAGAAAATTCGAATTTATTGAAAATCAACTGGGCTATAGCCCACAGATTTTGAACGGCAAAAATCTAAAATGCTCCGATTGCGTTGGTCAATAGCTCTATCAATAGGGCTAAGCATCTGTATTTATTTTGCCAACTTGCATTTGGATTGCTCGAATATTTCTAAACATTTCATAGAAAATTCGAATTTATTGAAAATCAACTGGGCTATAGCCCACAGATTTTGAACGGCAAAAATCTAAAATGCTCCGATTGCGTTGGTCAATAGCTCTATCAATAGGGCTAAGGATCTGTATTTATTTTGCCAACTTGCATTTGGATTGCTCGAATATTTCTAAACATTTCATAGAAAATTCGAATTTATTGAAAATCAACTGGGCTATAGCCCACAGATTTTGAACGGCAAAAATCTAAAATGCTCCGATTACGTTGGTCAATAGCTCTATCGATAGGGCTAAGGATCTGTATTTATTTTGCCAACTTGCATTTGGATTGCTCGAATATTTCTAAACATTTCATAGAAAATTCGAATTTATTGAAAATCAACTGGGCTATAGCCCACAGATTTTGAACGGCAAAAATCTAAAATGCTCCGATTACGTTGGTCAATAGCTCTATCGATAGGGCTAAGGATCTGTATTTATTTTGCCATCTTGCATTTGGATTGCTCGAATATTTCTAAACATTTCATAGAAAATTCGAATTTATTGAAAATCAACTGGGCTATAGCCCACAGATTTTGAACGGCAAAAATCTAAAATGCTCCGATTGCGTTGGTCAATAGCTCTATCAATAGGGCTAAGGATCTGTATTTATTTTGCCAACTTGCATTTGGATTGCTCGAATATTTCTAAACATTTCATAGAAAATTCGAATTTATTGAAAATCAACTGGGCTATAGCCCACAGATTTTGAACGGCAAAAATCTAAAATGCTCCGATTACGTTGGTCAATAGCTCTATCGATAGGGCTAAGGATCTGTATTTATTTTGCCATCTTGCATTTGGATTGCTCGAATATTTCTAAACATTTCATAGAAAATTCGATTTTATTGAAAATCAACTGGGCTATAGCCCACAGATTTTGAACGGCAAAAATCTAAAATGCTCCGATTGCGTTGGTCAATAGCTCTATCAATAGGGCTAAGGATCTGTATTTATTTTGCCAACTTGCATTTGGATTGCTCGAATATTTCTAAACATTTCATAGAAAATTCGATTTTATTGAAAATCAACTGGGCTATAGCCCACAGATTTTGGACGGTAACAATCTAAAACGCTCCGATTACGTTGGTCAATAGCTCTATCGATAGGGCTGAGGATCTGTATTTATTTTGCCAACTTGCATTTGGATTGCTCGAATATTTCTAAACATTTCATAGAAAATTCGATTTTATTGAAAATCAACTGGGCTATAGCCCACAGATTTTGAACGGCAAAAATCTAAAATGCTCCGATTGCGTTGGTCAATAGCTCTATCAATAGGGCTAAGGATCTGTATTTATTTTGCCAACTTGCATTTGGATTGCTCGAATATTTCTAAACATTTCATAGAAAATTCGATTTTATTGAAAATCAACTGGGCTATAGCCCACAGATTTTGAACGGCAAAAATCTAAAATGCTCCGATTACGTTGGTCAATAGCTCTATCAATAGGGCTAAGGATCTGTATTTATTTTGCCAACTTGCATTTGGATTGCTCGAATATTTCTAAACATTTCATAGAAAATTCGATTTTATTGAAAATCAACTGGGCTATAGCCCACAGATTTTGAACGGCAAAAATCTAAAATGCTCCGATTACGTTGGTCAATAGCTCTATCGATAGGGCTAAGGATCTGTATTTATTTTGCCAACTTGCATTTGGATTGCTCGAATATTTCTAAACATTTCATAGAAAATTCGAATTTATTGAAAATCAACTGGGCTATAGCCCACAGATTTTGAACGGCAAAAATCTAAAATGCTCCGATTGCGTTGGTCAATAGCTCTATCAATAGGGCTAAGGATCTGTATTTATTTTGCCAACTTGCATTTGGATTGCTCGAATATTTCTAAACATTTCATAGAAAATTCGATTTTATTGAAAATCAACTGGGCTATAGCCCACAGATTTTGAACGGCAAAAATCTAAAATGCTCCGATTGCGTTGGTCAATAGCTCTATCAATAGGGCTAAGGATCTGTATTTATTTTGCCAACTTGCATTTGGATTGCTCGAATATTTCTAAACATTTCATAGAAAATTCGATTTTATTGAAAATCAACTGGGCTATAGCCCACAGATTTTGAACGGCAAAAATCTAAAATGCTCCGATTACGTTGGTCAATAGCTCTATCGATAGGGCTAAGGATCTGTATTTATTTTGCCAACTTGCATTTGGATTGCTCGAATATTTCTAAACATTTCATAGAAAATTCGAATTTATTGAAAATCAACTGGGCTATAGCCCACAGATTTTGAACGGAAAAAATCTAAAATGCTCCGATTACGTTGGTCAATAGCTCTATCGATAGGGCTAAGGATCTGTATTTATTTTGCCAACTTGCATTTGGATTGCTCGAATATTTCTAAACATTTCATAGAAAATTCGATTTTATTGAAAATCAACTGGGCTATAGCCCACAGATTTTGAACGGCAAAAATCTAAAATGCTCCGATTGCGTTGGTCAATAGCTCTATCAATAGGGCTAAGGATCTGTATTTATTTTGCCAACTTGCATTTGGATTGCTCGAATATTTCTAAACATTTCATAGAAAATTCGATTTTATTGAAAATCAACTGGGCTATAGCCCACAGATTTTGAACGGCAAAAATCTAAAATGCTCCGATTACGTTGGTCAATAGCTCTATCAATAGGGCTAAGGATCTGTATTTATTTTGCCAACTTGCATTTGGATTGCTCGAATATTTCTAAACATTTCATAGAAAATTCGAATTTATTGAAAATCAACTGGGCTATAGCCCACAGATTTTGAACGGCAAAAATCTAAAATGCTCCGATTACGTTGGTCAATAGCTCTATCGATAGGGCTAAGGATCTGTATTTATTTTGCCAACTTGCATTTGGATTGCTCGAATATTTCTAAACATTTCATAGAAAATTCGATTTTATTGAAAATCAACTGGGCTATAGCCCACAGATTTTGAACGGCAAAAATCTAAAATGCTCCGATTGCGTTGGTCAATAGCTCTATCAATAGGGCTAAGGATCTGTATTTATTTTGCCAACTTGCATTTGGATTGCTCGAATATTTCTAAATATTTCATAGAAAATTCGATTTTATTGAAAATCAACTGGGCTATAGCCCATAGATTTTGAACGGCAACAATCTAAAATGATCCGATTACGTTGGTCAATAGCTCTATCGATAGGGCTAAGGATCTGTATTTATTTTGCCAACTTGCATTTGGATTGCTCGAATATTTCTAAATATTTCATAGAAAATTCGATTTTATTGAAAATCAACTGGGCTATAGCCCATAGATTTTGAACGGCAACAATCTAAAATGCTCCGATTGCGTTGGTCAATAGCTCTATCAATAGGGCTAAGGATCTGTATATATTTTGCCTATTTGCATTTGGATTGCTCGAATATTTCTAAACATTTCATAGAAAATTCGAATTTATTGAAAATCAACTGGGCTATAGCCCACAGATTTTGAACGGCAAAAATCTAAAATGCTCCGATTGCGTTGGTCAATAGCTCTATCAATAGGGCTAAGGATCTGTATTTATTTTGCCAACTTGCATTTGGATTGCTCGAATATTTCTAAACATTTCATAGAAAATTCGATTTTATTGAAAATCAACTGGGCTATAGCCCACAGATTTTGAACGGCAAAAATCTAAAATGCTCCGATTACGTTGGTCAATAGCTCTATCGATAGGGCTAAGGATCTGTATTTATTTTGCCAACTTGCATTTGGATTGCTCGAATATTTCTAAACATTTCATAGAAAATTCGAATTTATTGAAAATCAACTGGGCTATAGCCCACAGATTTTGAACGGCAAAAATCTAAAATGCTCCGATTGCGTTGGTCAATAGCTCTATCAATAGGGCTAAGGATCTGTATTTATTTTGCCAACTTGCATTTGGATTGCTCGAATATTTCTAAACATTTCATAGAAAATTCGATTTTATTGAAAATCAACTGGGCTATAGGCTATAGCCCACAGATTTTGAACGGCAAAAATCTAAAATGCTCCGATTGCGTTGGTCAATAGCTCTATCAATAGGGCTAAGGATCTGTATTTATTTTGCCAACTTGCATTTGGATTGCTCGAATATTTCTAAACATTTCATAGAAAATTCGAATTTATTGAAAATCAACTGGGCTATAGCCCACAGATTTTGAACGGCAAAAATCTAAAATGCTCCGATTGCGTTGGTCAATAGCTCTATCAATAAGGCTAAGGATCTGTATTTATTTTGCCAACTTGCATTTGGATTGCTCGAATATTTCTAAACATTTCATAGAAAATTCGATTTTATTGAAAATCAACTGGGCTATAGCCCATAGATTTTGAACGGCAACAATCTAAAATGATCCGATTACGTTGATCAATAGCTCTATCGATAGGGCTAAGGATCTGTATTTATTTTGCCAACTTGCATTTGGATTGCTCGAATATTTCTAAACATTTCATAGAAAATTCGAATTTATTGAAAATCAACTGGGCTATAGCCCACAGATTTTGAACGGCAAAAATCTAAAATGCTCCGATTGCGTTGATCAATAGCTCTATCAATAGGGCTAAGGATCTGTATTTATTTTGCCAACTTGCATTTGGATTGCTCGAATATTTCTAAACATTTCATAGAAAATTCGATTTTATTGAAAATCAACTGGGCTATAGCCCACAGATTTTGAACGGCAAAAATCTAAAATGCTCCGATTACGTTGGTCAATAGCTCTATCGATAGGGCTAAGGATCTGTATTTATTTTGCCAACTTGCATTTGGATTGCTCGAATATTTCTAAACATTTCATAGAAAATTCGAATGTATTGAAAATCAACTGGGCTATAGCCCACAGATTTTGAACGGCAAAAATCTAAAATGCTCCGATTGCGTTGGTCAATAGCTCTATCAATAGGGCTAAGGATCTGTATTTATTTTGCCAACTTGCATTTGGATTGCTCGAATATTTCTAAACATTTCATAGAAAATTCGATTTTATTGAAAATCAACTGGGCTATAGGCTATAGCCCACAGATTTTGAACGGCAAAAATCTAAAATGCTCCGATTGCGTTGGTCAATAGCTCTATCAATAGGGCTAAGAATCTGTATTTATTTTGCCAACTTGCATTTGGATTGCTCGAATATTTCTAAACATTTCATAGAAAATTCGATTTTATTGAAAATCAACTGGGCTATAGCCCACAGATTTTGAACGACAAAAATTTAAAATGCTCCGATTGCGTTGGTCAATAGCTCTATCAATAGGGCTAAGGATCTGTATTTATTTTGCCAACTTGCATTTGGATTGCTCGAATATTTCTAAACATTTCATAGAAAATTCGAATTTATTGAAAATCAACTGGGCTATAGCCCACAGATTTTGAACGGCAAAAATCTAAAATGCTCCGATTACGTTGGTCAATAGCTCTATCGATAGGGCTAAGGATCTGTATTTATTTTGCCAACTGGCATTTGGATTGCTCGAATATTTCTAAACATTTCATAGAAAATTCGAATTTATTGAAAATCAACTGGGCTATAGCCCACAGATTTTGAACGGCAAAAATCTAAAATGCTCCGATTACGTTGGTCAATAGCTCTATCGATAGGGCTAAGGATCTGTATTTATTTTGCCATCTTGCATTTGGATTGCTCGAATATTTCTAAACATTTCATAGAAAATTCGATTTTATTGAAAATCAACTGGGCTATAGCCCACAGATTTTGAACGGCAAAAATCTAAAATGCTCCGATTGCGTTGGTCAATAGCTCTATCAATAGGGCTAAGGATCTGTATTTATTTTGCCAACTTGCATTTGGATTGCTCGAATATTTCTAAACATTTCATAGAAAATTCGATTTTATTGAAAATCAACTGGGCTATAGCCCACAGATTTTGAACGGCAAAAATCTAAAATGCTCCGATTACGTTGGTCAATAGCTCTATCGATAGGGCTAAGGATCTGTATTTATTTTGCCAACTTGCATTTGGATTGCTCGAATATTTCTAAACATTTCATAGAAAATTCGAATTTATTGAAAATCAACTGGGCTATAGCCCACAGATTTTGAACGGCAAAAATCTAAAATGCTCCGATTGCGTTGGTCAATAGCTCTATCAATAGGGCTAAGGATCTGTATTTATTTTGCCAACTTGCATTTGGATTGCTCGAATATTTCTTAACATTTCATAGAAAATTCGAATTTATTGAAAATCAACTGGGCTATAGCCCACAGATTTTGAACGGCAAAAATCTAAAATGCTCCGATTGCGTTGGTCAATAGCTCTATCAATAGGGCTAAGGATCTGTATTTATTTTGCCAACTTGCATTTGGATTGCTCGAATATTTCTAAACATTTCATAGAAAATTCGAATTTATTGAAAATCAACTGGGCTATAGCCCACTGATTTTGAACGGCAAAAATCTAAAATGCTCCGATTACGTTGGTCAATAGCTCTATCAATAGGGCTAAGGATCTGTATTTATTTTGCCAACTTGCATTTGGATTGCTCGAATATTTCTAAACATTTCATAGAAAATTCGAATTTATTGAAAATCAACTGGGCTATAGCCCACAGATTGTGAACGGCAAAAATCTAAAATGCTCCGATTGCGTTGGTCAATAGCTCTATCAATAGGGCTAAGGATCTGTATTTATTTTGCCAACTTGCATTTGGATTGCTCGAATATTTCTAAACATTTCATAGAAAATTCGAATTTATTGAAAATCAACTGGGCTATAGCCCACAGATTTTGAACGGCAAAAATCTAAAATGCTCCGATTACGTTGGCCAATAGCTCTATCAATAGGGCTAAGGATCTGTATTTATTTTGCCAACTTGCATTTGGATTGCTCGAATATTTCTAAACATTTCATAGAAAATTCGAATTTATTGAAAATCAACTGGGCTATAGCCCACAGATTTTGAACGGCAAAAATCTAAAATGCTCCGATTGCGTTGGTCAATAGCTCTATCAATAGGGCTAAGGATCTGTATTTATTTTGCCAACTTGCATTTGGATTGCTCGAATATTTCTAAACATTTCATAGAAAATTCGAATTTATTGAAAATCAACTGGGCTATAGCCCACAGATTTTGAACGGCAAAAATCTAAAATGCTCCGATTGCGTTGGTCAATAGCTCTATCAATAGGGCTAAGGATCTGTATTTATTTTGCCAACTTGCATTTGGATTGCTCGAATATTTCTAAACATTTCATAGAAAATTCGAATTTATTGAAAATCAACTGGGCTATAGCCCACAGATTTTGAACGGCAAAAATCTAAAATGCTCCGATTGCGTTGGTCAATAGCTCTATCAATAGGGCTAAGGATCTGTATTTATTTTGCCAACTTGCATTTGGATTGCTCGAATATTTCTAAACATTTCATAGAAAATTCGAATTTATTGAAAATCAACTGGGCTATAGCCCACAGATTTTGAACGGCAAAAATCTAAAATGCTCCGATTACGTTGGTCAATAGCTCTATCGATAGGGCTAAGGATCTGTATTTATTTTGCCAACTTGCATTTGGATTGCTCGAATATTTCTAAACATTTCATAGAAAATTCGAATTTATTGAAAATCAACTGGGCTATAGCCCACAGATTTTGAACGGCAAAAATCTAAAATGCTCCGATTACGTTGGTCAATAGCTCTATCGATAGGGCTAAGGATCTGTATTTATTTTGCCATCTTGCATTTGGATTGCTCGAATATTTCTAAACATTTCATAGAAAATTCGAATTTATTGAAAATCAACTGGGCTATAGCCCACAGATTTTGAACGGCAAAAATCTAAAATGCTCCGATTACGTTGGTCAATAGCTCTATCAATAGGGCTAAGGATCTGTATTTATTTTGCCAACTTGCATTTGGATTGCTCGAATATTTCTAAACATTTCATAGAAAATTCGAATTTATTGAAAATCAACTGGGCTATAGCCCACAGATTTTGAACGGCAAAAATCTAAAATGCTCCGATTACGTTGGTCAATAGCTCTATCGATAGGGCTAAGGATCTGTATTTATTTTGCCATCTTGCATTTGGATTGCTCGAATATTTCTAAACATTTCATAGAAAATTCGATTTTATTGAAAATCAACTGGGCTATAGCCCACAGATTTTGAACGGCAAAAATCTAAAATGCTCCGATTGCGTTGGTCAATAGCTCTATCAATAGGGCTAAGGATCTGTATTTATTTTGCCAACTTGCATTTGGATTGCTCGAATATTTCTAAACATTTCATAGAAAATTCGATTTTATTGAAAATCAACTGGGCTATAGCCCACAGATTTTGGACGGTAACAATCTAAAACGCTCCGATTACGTTGGTCAATAGCTCTATCGATAGGGCTGAGGATCTGTATTTATTTTGCCAACTTGCATTTGGATTGCTCGAATATTTCTAAACATTTCATAGAAAATTCGATTTTATTGAAAATCAACTGGGCTATAGCCCACAGATTTTGAACGGCAAAAATCTAAAATGCTCCGATTGCGTTGGTCAATAGCTCTATCAATAGGGCTAAGGATCTGTATTTATTTTGCCAACTTGCATTTGGATTGCTCGAATATTTCTAAACATTTCATAGAAAATTCGATTTTATTGAAAATCAACTGGGCTATAGCCCACAGATTTTGAACGGCAAAAATCTAAAATGCTCCGATTACGTTGGTCAATAGCTCTATCAATAGGGCTAAGGATCTGTATTTATTTTGCCAACTTGCATTTGGATTGCTCGAATATTTCTAAACATTTCATAGAAAATTCGATTTTATTGAAAATCAACTGGGCTATAGCCCACAGATTTTGAACGGCAAAAATCTAAAATGCTCCGATTACGTTGGTCAATAGCTCTATCGATAGGGCTAAGGATCTGTATTTATTTTGCCAACTTGCATTTGGATTGCTCGAATATTTCTAAACATTTCATAGAAAATTCGAATTTATTGAAAATCAACTGGGCTATAGCCCACAGATTTTGAACGGCAAAAATCTAAAATGCTCCGATTGCGTTGGTCAATAGCTCTATCAATAGGGCTAAGGATCTGTATTTATTTTGCCAACTTGCATTTGGATTGCTCGAATATTTCTAAACATTTCATAGAAAATTCGATTTTATTGAAAATCAACTGGGCTATAGCCCACAGATTTTGAACGGCAAAAATCTAAAATGCTCCGATTGCGTTGGTCAATAGCTCTATCAATAGGGCTAAGGATCTGTATTTATTTTGCCAACTTGCATTTGGATTGCTCGAATATTTCTAAACATTTCATAGAAAATTCGATTTTATTGAAAATCAACTGGGCTATAGCCCACAGATTTTGAACGGCAAAAATCTAAAATGCTCCGATTACGTTGGTCAATAGCTCTATCGATAGGGCTAAGGATCTGTATTTATTTTGCCAACTTGCATTTGGATTGCTCGAATATTTCTAAACATTTCATAGAAAATTCGATTTTATTGAAAATCAACTGGGCTATAGCCCACAGATTTTGAACGGCAAAAATCTAAAATGATCCGATTGCGTTGGTCAATAGCTCTATCAATAGGGCTAAGGATCTGTATTTATTTTGCCAACTTGCATTTGGATTGCTCGAATATTTCTAAACATTTCATAGAAAATTCGATTTTATTGAAAATCAACTGGGCTATAGCCCACAGATTTTGAACGGCAAAAATCTAAAATGCTCCGATTGCGTTGGTCAATAGCTCTATCAATAGGGCTAAGGATCTGTATTTATTTTGCCAACTTGCATTTGGATTGCTCGAATATTTCTAAACATTTCATAGAAAATTCGAATTTATTGAAAATCAACTGGGCTATAGCCCACAGATTTTGAACGGGAAAAATCTAAAATGCTCCGATTACGTTGGTCAATAGCTCTATCAATAGGGCTAAGGATCTGTATTTATTTTGCCAACTTGCATTTGGATTGCTCGAATATTTCTAAACATTTCATAGAAAATTCGAATTTATTGAAAATCAACTGGGCTATAGCCCACAGATTTTGAACGGCAAAAATCTAAAATGCTCCGATTACGTTGGTCAATAGCTCTATCGATAGGGCTAAGGATCTGTATTTATTTTGCCAACTTGCATTTGGATTGCTCGAATATTTCTAAACATTTCATAGAAAATTCGATTTTATTGAAAATCAACTGGGCTATAGCCCACAGATTTTGAACGGCAAAAATCTAAAATGCTCCGATTGCGTTGGTCAATAGCTCTATCAATAGGGCTAAGGATCTGTATTTATTTTGCCAACTTGCATTTGGATTGCTCGAATATTTCTAAATATTTCATAGAAAATTCGATTTTATTGAAAATCAACTGGGCTATAGCCCATAGATTTTGAACGGCAACAATCTAAAATGATCCGATTACGTTGGTCAATAGCTCTATCGATAGGGCTAAGGATCTGTATTTATTTTGCCAACTTGCATTTGGATTGCTCGAATATTTCTAAATATTTCATAGAAAATTCGATTTTATTGAAAATCAACTGGGCTATAGCCCATAGATTTTGAACGGCAACAATCTAAAATGCTCCGATTGCGTTGGTCAATAGCTCTATCAATAGGGCTAAGGATCTGTATATATTTTGCCTATTTGCATTTGGATTGCTCGAATATTTCTAAACATTTCATAGAAAATTCGAATTTATTGAAAATCAACTGGGCTATAGCCCACAGATTTTGAACGGCAAAAATCTAAAATGCTCCGATTGCGTTGGTCAATAGCTCTATCAATAGGGCTAAGGATCTGTATTTATTTTGCCAACTTGCATTTGGATTGCTCGAATATTTCTAAACATTTCATAGAAAATTCGATTTTATTGAAAATCAACTGGGCTATAGCCCACAGATTTTGAACGGCAAAAATCTAAAATGCTCCGATTACGTTGGTCAATAGCTCTATCGATAGGGCTAAGGATCTGTATTTATTTTGCCAACTTGCATTTGGATTGCTCGAATATTTCTAAACATTTCATAGAAAATTCGAATTTATTGAAAATCAACTGGGCTATAGCCCACAGATTTTGAACGGCAAAAATCTAAAATGCTCCGATTGCGTTGGTCAATAGCTCTATCAATAGGGCTAAGGATCTGTATTTATTTTGCCAACTTGCATTTGGATTGCTCGAATATTTCTAAACATTTCATAGAAAATTCGATTTTATTGAAAATCAACTGGGCTATAGGCTATAGCCCACAGATTTTGAACGGCAAAAATCTAAAATGCTCCGATTGCGTTGGTCAATAGCTCTATCAATAGGGCTAAGGATCTGTATTTATTTTGCCAACTTGCATTTGGATTGCTCGAATATTTCTAAACATTTCATAGAAAATTCGAATTTATTGAAAATCAACTGGGCTATAGCCCACAGATTTTGAACGGCAAAAATCTAAAATGCTCCGATTGCGTTGGTCAATAGCTCTATCAATAAGGCTAAGGATCTGTATTTATTTTGCCAACTTGCATTTGGATTGCTCGAATATTTCTAAACATTTCATAGAAAATTCGATTTTATTGAAAATCAACTGGGCTATAGCCCATAGATTTTGAACGGCAACAATCTAAAATGATCCGATTACGTTGATCAATAGCTCTATCGATAGGGCTAAGGATCTGTATTTATTTTGCCAACTTGCATTTGGATTGCTCGAATATTTCTAAACATTTCATAGAAAATTCGAATTTATTGAAAATCAACTGGGCTATAGCCCACAGATTTTGAACGGCAAAAATCTAAAATGCTCCGATTGCGTTGATCAATAGCTCTATCAATAGGGCTAAGGATCTGTATTTATTTTGCCAACTTGCATTTGGATTGCTCGAATATTTCTAAACATTTCATAGAAAATTCGATTTTATTGAAAATCAACTGGGCTATAGCCCACAGATTTTGAACGGCAAAAATCTAAAATGCTCCGATTACGTTGGTCAATAGCTCTATCGATAGGGCTAAGGATCTGTATTTATTTTGCCAACTTGCATTTGGATTGCTCGAATATTTCTAAACATTTCATAGAAAATTCGAATTTATTGAAAATCAACTGGGCTATAGCCCACAGATTTTGAACGGCAAAAATCTAAAATGCTCCGATTGCGTTGGTCAATAGCTCTATCAATAGGGCTAAGGATCTGTATTTATTTTGCCAACTTGCATTTGGATTGCTCGAATATTTCTAAACATTTCATAGAAAATTCGATTTTATTGAAAATCAACTGGGCTATAGGCTATAGCCCACAGATTTTGAACGGCAAAAATCTAAAATGCTCCGATTGCGTTGGTCAATAGCTCTATCAATAGGGCTAAGAATCTGTATTTATTTTGCCAACTTGCATTTGGATTGCTCGAATATTTCTAAACATTTCATAGAAAATTCGAATTTATTGAAAATCAACTGGGCTATAGCCCACAGATTTTGAACGGCAAAAATCTAAAATGCTCCGATTGCGTTGGTCAATAGCTCTATCAATAGGGCTAAGGATCTGTATTTATTTTGCCAACTTGCATTTGGATTGCTCGAATATTTCTAAACATTTCATAGAAAATTCGATTTTATTGAAAATCAACTGGGCTATAGCCCACAGATTTTGAACGGCAAAAATCTAAAATGCTCCGATTACGTTGGTCAATAGCTCTATCAATAGGGCTAAGGATCTGTATTTATTTTGCCAACTTGCATTTGGATTGCTCGAATATTTCTAAACATTTCATAGAAAATTCGATTTTATTGAAAATCAACTGGGCTATAGCCCACAGATTTTGAACGGCAAAAATCTAAAATGCTCCGATTACGTTGGTCAATAGCTCTATCGATAGGGCTAAGGATCTGTATTTATTTTGCCAACTTGCATTTGGATTGCTCGAATATTTCTAAACATTTCATAGAAAATTCGAATTTATTGAAAATCAACTGGGCTATAGCCCACAGATTTTGAACGGCAAAAATCTAAAATGCTCCGATTACGTTGGTCAATAGCTCTATCGATAGGGCTAAGGATCTGTATTTATTTTGCCAACTTGCATTTGGATTGCTCGAATATTTCTAAACATTTCATAGAAAATTCGAATTTATTGAAAATCAACTGGGCTATAGCCCACAGATTTTGAACGGCAAAAATCTGAAATGCTCCGATTACGTTGGTCAATAGCTCTATCAATAGGGCTAAGGATCTGTATTTATTTTGCCAACTTGCATTTGGATTGCTCGAATATTTCTAAACATTTCATAGAAAATTCGATTTTATTGAAAATCAACTGGGCTATAGCCCACAGATTTTGAACGGCAAAAATCTAAAATGCTCCGATTACGTTGGTCAATAGCTCTATCGATAGGGCTAAGGATCTGTATTTATTTTGCCAACTTGCATTTGGATTGCTCGAATATTTCTAAACATTTCATAGAAAATTCGATTTTATTGAAAATCAACTGGGCTATAGCCCACAGATTTTGAACGGCAAAAATCTAAAATGATCCGATTGCGTTGGTCAATAGCTCTATCAATAGGGCTAAGGATCTGTATTTATTTTGCCAACTTGCATTTGGATTGCTCGAATATTTCTAAACATTTCATAGAAAATTCGATTTTATTGAAAATCAACTGGGCTATAGCCCACAGATTTTGAACGGCAAAAATCTAAAATGCTCCGATTGCGTTGGTCAATAGCTCTATCAATAGGGCTAAGGATCTGTATTTATTTTGCCAACTTGCATTTGGATTGCTCGAATATTTCTAAACATTTCATAGAAAATTCGAATTTATTGAAAATCAACTGGGCTATAGCCCACAGATTTTGAACGGGAAAAATCTAAAATGCTCCGATTACGTTGGTCAATAGCTCTATCAATAGGGCTAAGGATCTGTATTTATTTTGCCAACTTGCATTTGGATTGCTCGAATATTTCTAAACATTTCATAGAAAATTCGAATTTATTGAAAATCAACTGGGCTATAGCCCACAGATTTTGAACGGCAAAAATCTAAAATGCTCCGATTACGTTGGTCAATAGCTCTATCGATAGGGCTAAGGATCTGTATTTATTTTGCCAACTTGCATTTGGATTGCTCGAATATTTCTAAACATTTCATAGAAAATTCGATTTTATTGAAAATCAACTGGGCTATAGCCCACAGATTTTGAACGGCAAAAATCTAAAATGCTCCGATTGCGTTGGTCAATAGCTCTATCAATAGGGCTAAGGATCTGTATTTATTTTGCCAACTTGCATTTGGATTGCTCTAATATTTCTAAATATTTCATAGAAAATTCGATTTTATTGAAAATCAACTGGGCTATAGCCCATAGATTTTGAACGGCAACAATCTAAAATGATCCGATTACGTTGGTCAATAGCTCTATCGATAGGGCTAAGGATCTGTATTTATTTTGCCAACTTGCATTTGGATTGCTCGAATATTTCTAAATATTTCATAGAAAATTCGATTTTATTGAAAATCAACTGGGCTATAGCCCATAGATTTTGAACGGCAACAATCTAAAATGCTCCGATTGCGTTGGTCAATAGCTCTATCAATAGGGCTAAGGATCTGTATATATTTTGCCTATTTGCATTTGGATTGCTCGAATATTTCTAAACATTTCATAGAAAATTCGAATTTATTGAAAATCAACTGGGCTATAGCCCACAGATTTTGAACGGCAAAAATCTAAAATGCTCCGATTGCGTTGGTCAATAGCTCTATCAATAGGGCTAAGGATCTGTATTTATTTTGCCAACTTGCATTTGGATTGCTCGAATATTTCTAAACATTTCATAGAAAATTCGATTTTATTGAAAATCAACTGGGCTATAGCCCACAGATTTTGAACGGCAAAAATCTAAAATGCTCCGATTACGTTGGTCAATAGCTCTATCGATAGGGCTAAGGATCTGTATTTATTTTGCCAACTTGCATTTGGATTGCTCGAATATTTCTAAACATTTCATAGAAAATTCGAATTTATTGAAAATCAACTGGGCTATAGCCCACAGATTTTGAACGGCAAAAATCTAAAATGCTCCGATTGCGTTGGTCAATAGCTCTATCAATAGGGCTAAGGATCTGTATTTATTTTGCCAACTTTCATTTGGATTGCTCGAATATTTCTAAACATTTCATAGAAAATTCGATTTTATTGAAAATCAACTGGGCAATAGGCTATAGCCCACAGATTTTGAACGGCAAAAATCTAAAATGCTCCGATTGCGTTGGTCAATAGCTCTATCAATAGGGCTAAGGATCTGTATTTATTTTGCCAACTTGCATTTGGATTGCTCGAATATTTCTAAACATTTCATAGAAAATTCGAATTTATTGAAAATCAACTGGGCTATAGCCCACAGATTTTGAACGGCAAAAATCTAAAATGCTCCGATTGCGTTGGTCAATAGCTCTATCAATAAGGCTAAGGATCTGTATTTATTTTGCCAACTTGCATTTGGATTGCTCGAATATTTCTAAACATTTCATAGAAAATTCGATTTTATTGAAAATCAACTGGGCTATAGCCCATAGATTTTAAACGGCAACAATCTAAAATGATCCGATTACGTTGATCAATAGCTCTATCGATAGGGCTAAGGATCTGTATTTATTTTGCCAACTTGCATTTGGATTGCTCGAATATTTCTAAACATTTCATAGAAAATTCGAATTTATTGAAAATCAACTGGGCTATAGCCCACAGATTTTGAACGGCAAAAATCTAAAATGCTCCGATTGCGTTGATCAATAGCTCTATCAATAGGGCTAAGGATCTGTATTTATTTTGCCAACTTGCATTTGGATTGCTCGAATATTTCTAAACATTTCATAGAAAATTCGATTTTATTGAAAATCAACTGGGCTATAGCCCACAGATTTTGAACGGCAAAAATCTAAAATGCTCCGATTACGTTGGTCAATAGCTCTATCGATAGGGCTAAGGATCTGTATTTATTTTGCCAACTTGCATTTGGATTGCTCGAATATTTCTAAACATTTCATAGAAAATTCGAATTTATTGAAAATCAACTGGGCTATAGCCCACAGATTTTGAACGGCAAAAATCTAAAATGCTCCGATTGCGTTGGTCAATAGCTCTATCAATAGGGCTAAGGATCTGTATTTATTTTGCCAACTTGCATTTGGATTGCTCGAATATTTCTAAACATTTCATAGAAAATTCGATTTTATTGAAAATCAACTGGGCTATAGGCTATAGCCCACAGATTTTGAACGGCAAAAATCTAAAATGCTCCGATTGCGTTGGTCAATAGCTCTATCAATAGGGCTAAGAATCTGTATTTATTTTGCCAACTTGCATTTGGATTGCTCGAATATTTCTAAACATTTCATAGAAAATTCGAATTTATTGAAAATCAACTGGGCTATAGCCCACAGATTTTGAACGGCAAAAATCTAAAATGCTCCGATTGCGTTGGTCAATAGCTCTATCAATAGGGCTAAGGATCTGTATTTATTTTGCCAACTTGCATTTGGATTGCTCGAATATTTCTAAACATTTCATAGAAAATTCGATTTTATTGAAAATCAACTGGGCTATAGCCCACAGATTTTGAACGGCAAAAATCTAAAATGCTCCGATTACGTTGGTCAATAGCTCTATCAATAGGGCTAAGGATCTGTATTTATTTTGCCAACTTGCATTTGGATTGCTCGAATATTTCTAAACATTTCATAGAAAATTCGATTTTATTGAAAATCAACTGGGCTATAGCCCACAGATTTTGAACGGCAAAAATCTAAAATGCTCCGATTACGTTGGTCAATAGCTCTATCGATAGGGCTAAGGATCTGTATTTATTTTGCCAACTTGCATTTGGATTGCTCGAATATTTCTAAACATTTCATAGAAAATTCGAATTTATTGAAAATCAACTGGGCTATAGCCCACAGATTTTGAACGGCAAAAATCTAAAATGCTCCGATTACGTTGGTCAATAGCTCTATCGATAGGGCTAAGGATCTGTATTTATTTTGCCAACTTGCATTTGGATTGCTCGAATATTTCTAAACATTTCATAGAAAATTCGAATTTATTGAAAATCAACTGGGCTATAGCCCACAGATTTTGAACGGCAAAAATCTGAAATGCTCCGATTACGTTGGTCAATAGCTCTATCAATAGGGCTAAGGATCTGTATTTATTTTGCCAACTTGCATTTGGATTGCTCGAATATTTCTAAACATTTCATAGAAAATTCGATTTTATTGAAAATCAACTGGGCTATAGCCCACAGATTTTGAACGGCAAAAATCTAAAATGCTCCGATTACGTTGGTCAATAGCTCTATCGATAGGGCTAAGGATCTGTATTTATTTTGCCAACTTGCATTTGGATTGCTCGAATATTTCTAAACATTTCATAGAAAATTCGAATTTATTGAAAATCAACTGGGCTATAGCCCACAGATTTTGAACGGCAAAAATCTAAAATGCTCCGATTGCGTTGGTCAATAGCTCTATCAATAGGGCTAAGGATCTGTATTTATTTTGCCAACTTGCATTTGGATTGCTCGAATATTTCTAAACATTTCATAGAAAATTCGATTTTATTGAAAATCAACTGGGCTATAGGCTATAGCCCACAGATTTTGAACGGCAAAAATCTAAAATGCTCCGATTGCGTTGGTCAATAGCTCTATCAATAGGGCTAAGAATCTGTATTTATTTTGCCAACTTGCATTTGGATTGCTCGAATATTTCTAAACATTTCATAGAAAATTCGAATTTATTGAAAATCAACTGGGCTATAGCCCACAGATTTTGAACGGCAAAAATCTAAAATGCTCCGATTGCGTTGGTCAATAGCTCTATCAATAGGGCTAAGGATCTGTATTTATTTTGCCAACTTGCATTTGGATTGCTCGAATATTTCTAAACATTTCATAGAAAATTCGATTTTATTGAAAATCAACTGGGCTATAGCCCACAGATTTTGAACGGCAAAAATCTAAAATGCTCCGATTACGTTGGTCAATAGCTCTATCAATAGGGCTAAGGATCTGTATTTATTTTGCCAACTTGCATTTGGATTGCTCGAATATTTCTAAACATTTCATAGAAAATTCGATTTTATTGAAAATCAACTGGGCTATAGCCCACAGATTTTGAACGGCAAAAATCTAAAATGCTCCGATTACGTTGGTCAATAGCTCTATCGATAGGGCTAAGGATCTGTATTTATTTTGCCAACTTGCATTTGGATTGCTCGAATATTTCTAAACATTTCATAGAAAATTCGAATTTATTGAAAATCAACTGGGCTATAGCCCACAGATTTTGAACGGCAAAAATCTAAAATGCTCCGATTACGTTGGTCAATAGCTCTATCGATAGGGCTAAGGATCTGTATTTATTTTGCCAACTTGCATTTGGATTGCTCGAATATTTCTAAACATTTCATAGAAAATTCGAATTTATTGAAAATCAACTGGGCTATAACCCACAGATTTTGAACGGCAAAAATCTGAAATGCTCCGATTACGTTGGTCAATAGCTCTATCAATAGGGCTAAGGATCTGTATTTATTTTGCCAACTTGCATTTGGATTGCTCGAATATTTCTAAACATTTCATAGAAAATTCGATTTTATTGAAAATCAACTGGGCTATAGCCCACAGATTTTGAACGGCAAAAATCTAAAATGCTCCGATTACGTTGGTCAATAGCTCTATCGATAGGGCTAAGGATCTGTATTTATTTTGCCAACTTGCATTTGGATTGCTCGAATATTTCTAAACATTTCATAGAAAATTCGATTTTATTGAAAATCAACTGGGCTATAGCCCACAGATTTTGAACGGCAAAAATCTAAAATGATCCGATTGCGTTGGTCAATAGCTCTATCAATAGGGCTAAGGATCTGTATTTATTTTGCCAACTTGCATTTGGATTGCTCGAATATTTCTAAACATTTCATAGAAAATTCGATTTTATTGAAAATCAACTGGGCTATAGGCTATAGCCCACAGATTTTGAACGGCAAAAATCTAAAATGCTCCGATTGCGTTGGTCAATAGCTCTATCAATAGGGCTAAGAATCTGTATTTATTTTGCCAACTTGCATTTGGATTGCTCGAATATTTCTAAACATTTCATAGAAAATTCGAATTTATTGAAAATCAACTGGGCTATAGCCCACAGATTTTGAACGGCAAAAATCTAAAATGCTCCGATTGCGTTGGTCAATAGCTCTATCAATAGGGCTAAGGATCTGTATTTATTTTGCCAACTTGCATTTGGATTGCTCGAATATTTCTAAACATTTCATAGAAAATTCGATTTTATTGAAAATCAACTGGGCTATAGCCCACAGATTTTGAACGGCAAAAATCTAAAATGCTCCGATTACGTTGGTCAATAGCTCTATCAATAGGGCTAAGGATCTGTATTTATTTTGCCAACTTGCATTTGGATTGCTCGAATATTTCTAAACATTTCATAGAAAATTCGATTTTATTGAAAATCAACTGGGCTATAGCCCACAGATTTTGAACGGCAAAAATCTAAAATGCTCCGATTACGTTGGTCAATAGCTCTATCGATAGGGCTAAGGATCTGTATTTATTTTGCCAACTTGCATTTGGATTGCTCGAATATTTCTAAACATTTCATAGAAAATTCGAATTTATTGAAAATCAACTGGGCTATAGCCCACAGATTTTGAACGGCAAAAATCTAAAATGATCCGATTACGTTGATCAATAGCTCTATCGATAGGGCTAAGGATCTGTATTTATTTTGCCAACTTGCATTTGGATTGCTCGAATATTTCTAAACATTTCATAGAAAATTCGAATTTATTGAAAATCAACTGGGCTATAGCCCACAGATTTTGAACGGCAAAAATCTAAAATGCTCCGATTGCGTTGATCAATAGCTCTATCAATAGGGCTAAGGATCTGTATTTATTTTGCCAACTTGCATTTGGATTGCTCGAATATTTCTAAACATTTCATAGAAAATTCGATTTTATTGAAAATCAACTGGGCTATAGCCCACAGATTTTGAACGGCAAAAATCTAAAATGCTCCGATTACGTTGGTCAATAGCTCTATCGATAGGGCTAAGGATCTGTATTTATTTTGCCAACTTGCATTTGGATTGCTCGAATATTTCTAAACATTTCATAGAAAATTCGAATTTATTGAAAATCAACTGGGCTATAGCCCACAGATTTTGAACGGCAAAAATCTAAAATGCTCCGATTGCGTTGGTCAATAGCTCTATCAATAGGGCTAAGGATCTGTATTTATTTTGCCAACTTGCATTTGGATTGCTCGAATATTTCTAAACATTTCATAGAAAATTCGATTTTATTGAAAATCAACTGGGCTATAGGCTATAGCCCACAGATTTTGAACGGCAAAAATCTAAAATGCTCCGATTGCGTTGGTCAATAGCTCTATCAATAGGGCTAAGAATCTGTATTTATTTTGCCAACTTGCATTTGGATTGCTCGAATATTTCTAAACATTTCATAGAAAATTCGAATTTATTGAAAATCAACTGGGCTATAGCCCACAGATTTTGAACGGCAAAAATCTAAAATGCTCCGATTGCGTTGGTCAATAGCTCTATCAATAGGGCTAAGGATCTGTATTTATTTTGCCAACTTGCATTTGGATTGCTCGAATATTTCTAAACATTTCATAGAAAATTCGATTTTATTGAAAATCAACTGGGCTATAGCCCACAGATTTTGAACGGCAAAAATCTAAAATGCTCCGATTGCGTTGGTCAATAGCTCTATCGATAGGGCTAAGGATCTGTATTTATTTTGCCAACTTGCATTTGGATTGCTCGAATATTTCTAAACATTTCATAGAAAATTCGATTTTATTGAAAATCAACTGGGCTATAGCCCACAGATTTTGAACGGCAAAAATCTAAAATGCTCCGATTACGTTGGTCAATAGCTCTATCGATAGGGCTAAGGATCTGTATTTATTTTGCCAACTTGCATTTGGATTGCTCGAATATTTCTAAACATTTCATAGAAAATTCGAATTTATTGAAAATCAACTGGGCTATAGCCCACAGATTTTGAACGGCAAAAATCTAAAATGCTCCGATTGCGTTGGTCAATAGCTCTATCAATAGGGCTAAGGATCTGTATTTATTTTGCCAACTTGCATTTGGATTGCTCGAATATTTCTAAACATTTCATAGAAAATTCGATTTTATTGAAAATCAACTGGGCTATAGGCTATAGCCCACAGATTTTGAACGGCAAAAATCTAAAATGCTCCGATTGCGTTGGTCAATAGCTCTATCAATAGGGCTAAGAATCTGTATTTATTTTGCCAACTTGCATTTGGATTGCTCGAATATTTCTAAACATTTCATAGAAAATTCGAATTTATTGAAAATCAACTGGGCTATAGCCCACAGATTTTGAACGGCAAAAATCTAAAATGCTCCGATTGCGTTGGTCAATAGCTCTATCAATAGGGCTAAGGATCTGTATTTATTTTGCCAACTTGCATTTGGATTGCTCGAATATTTCTAAACATTTCATAGAAAATTCGATTTTATTGAAAATCAACTGGGCTATAGCCCACAGATTTTGAACGGCAAAAATCTAAAATG
Source organism: Tipula vernalis (assembly GCA_958295665.1). NCBI lineage: Eukaryota > Metazoa > Arthropoda > Insecta > Diptera > Tipulidae > Tipula > Tipula vernalis. Next base: position 446,842,258 of record OY282558.1, on the reverse strand, counting down.
CTCCGATTACGTTGGTCAATAGCTCTATCAATAGGGCTAAGGATCTGTATTTATTTTGCCAACTTGCATTTGGATTGCTCGAATATTTCTAAACATTTCATAGAAAATTCGATTTTATTGAAAATCAACTGGGCTATAGCCCACAGATTTTGAACGGCAAAAATCTAAAATGCTCCGATTACGTTGGTCAATAGCTCTATCGATAGGGCTAAGGATCTGTATTTATTTTGCCAACTTGCATTTGGATTGCTCGAATATTTCTAAACATTTCATAGAAAATTCGAATTTATTGAAAATCAACTGGGCTATAGCCCACAGATTTTGAACGGCAAAAATCTAAAATGATCCGATTACGTTGATCAATAGCTCTATCGATAGGGCTAAGGATCTGTATTTATTTTGCCAACTTGCATTTGGATTGCTCGAATATTTCTAAACATTTCATAGAAAATTCGAATTTATTGAAAATCAACTGGGCTATAGCCCACAGATTTTGAACGGCAAAAATCTAAAATGCTCCGATTGCGTTGATCAATAGCTCTATCAATAGGGCTAAGGATCTGTATTTATTTTGCCAACTTGCATTTGGATTGCTCGAATATTTCTAAACATTTCATAGAAAATTCGATTTTATTGAAAATCAACTGGGCTATAGCCCACAGATTTTCAACGGCAAAAATCTAAAATGCTCCGATTACGTTGGTCAATAGCTCTATCGATAGGGCTAAGGATCTGTATTTATTTTGCCAACTTGCATTTGGATTGCTCGAATATTTCTAAACATTTCATAGAAAATTCGAATTTATTGAAAATCAACTGGGCTATAGCCCACAGATTTTGAACGGCAAAAATCTAAAATGCTCCGATTGCGTTGGTCAATAGCTCTATCAATAGGGCTAAGGATCTGTATTTATTTTGCCAACTTGCATTTGGATTGCTCGAATATTTCTAAACATTTCATAGAAAATTCGATTTTATTGAAAATCAACTGGGCTATAGGCTATAGCCCACAGATTTTGAACGGCAAAAATCTAAAATGCTCCGATTGCGTTGGTCAATAGCTCTATCAATAGGGCTAAGAATCTGTATTTATTTTGCCAACTTGCATTTGGATTGCTCGAATATTTCTAAACATTTCATAGAAAATTCGAATTTATTGAAAATCAACTGGGCTATAGCCCACAGATTTTGAACGGCAAAAATCTAAAATGCTCCGATTGCGTTGGTCAATAGCTCTATCAATAGGGCTAAGGATCTGTATTTATTTTGCCAACTTGCATTTGGATTGCTCGAATATTTCTAAACATTTCATAGAAAATTCGATTTTATTGAAAATCAACTGGGCTATAGCCCACAGATTTTGAACGGCAAAAATCTAAAATGCTCCGATTACGTTGGTCAATAGCTCTATCAATAGGGCTAAGGATCTGTATTTATTTTGCCAACTTGCATTTGGATTGCTCGAATATTTCTAAACATTTCATAGAAAATTCGATTTTATTGAAAATCAACTGGGCTATAGCCCACAGATTTTGAACGGCAAAAATCTAAAATGCTCCGATTACGTTGGTCAATAGCTCTATCGATAGGGCTAAGGATCTGTATTTATTTTGCCAACTTGCATTTGGATTGCTCGAATATTTCTAAACATTTCATAGAAAATTCGAATTTATTGAAAATCAACTGGGCTATAGCCCACAGATTTTGAACGGCAAAAATCTAAAATGCTCCGATTACGTTGGTCAATAGCTCTATCGATAGGGCTAAGGATCTGTATTTATTTTGCCAACTTGCATTTGGATTGCTCGAATATTTCTAAACATTTCATAGAAAATTCGAATTTATTGAAAATCAACTGGGCTATAGCCCACAGATTTTGAACGGCAAAAATCTGAAATGCTCCGATTACGTTGGTCAATAGCTCTATCAATAGGGCTAAGGATCTGTATTTATTTTGCCAACTTGCATTTGGATTGCTCGAATATTTCTAAACATTTCATAGAAAATTCGATTTTATTGAAAATCAACTGGGCTATAGCCCACAGATTTTGAACGGCAAAAATCTAAAATGCTCCGATTACGTTGGTCAATAGCTCTATCGATAGGGCTAAGGATCTGTATTTATTTTGCCAACTTGCATTTGGATTGCTCGAATATTTCTAAACATTTCATAGAAAATTCGAATTTATTGAAAATCAACTGGGCTATAGCCCACAGATTTTGAACGGCAAAAATCTAAAATGCTCCGATTGCGTTGGTCAATAGCTCTATCAATAGGGCTAAGGATCTGTATTTATTTTGCCAACTTGCATTTGGATTGCTCGAATATTTCTAAACATTTCATAGAAAATTCGATTTTATTGAAAATCAACTGGGCTATAGGCTATAGCCCACAGATTTTGAACGGCAAAAATCTAAAATGCTCCGATTGCGTTGGTCAATAGCTCTATCAATAGGGCTAAGAATCTGTATTTATTTTGCCAACTTGCATTTGGATTGCTCGAATATTTCTAAACATTTCATAGAAAATTCGAATTTATTGAAAATCAACTGGGCTATAGCCCACAGATTTTGAACGGCAAAAATCTAAAATGCTCCGATTGCGTTGGTCAATAGCTCTATCAATAGGGCTAAGGATCTGTATTTATTTTGCCAACTTGCATTTGGATTGCTCGAATATTTCTAAACATTTCATAGAAAATTCGATTTTATTGAAAATCAACTGGGCTATAGCCCACAGATTTTGAACGGCAAAAATCTAAAATGCTCCGATTACGTTGGTCAATAGCTCTATCAATAGGGCTAAGGATCTGTATTTATTTTGCCAACTTGCATTTGGATTGCTCGAATATTTCTAAACATTTCATAGAAAATTCGATTTTATTGAAAATCAACTGGGCTATAGCCCACAGATTTTGAACGGCAAAAATCTAAAATGCTCCGATTACGTTGGTCAATAGCTCTATCGATAGGGCTAAGGATCTGTATTTATTTTGCCAACTTGCATTTGGATTGCTCGAATATTTCTAAACATTTCATAGAAAATTCGAATTTATTGAAAATCAACTGGGCTATAGCCCACAGATTTTGAACGGCAAAAATCTAAAATGCTCCGATTACGTTGGTCAATAGCTCTATCGATAGGGCTAAGGATCTGTATTTATTTTGCCAACTTGCATTTGGATTGCTCGAATATTTCTAAACATTTCATAGAAAATTCGAATTTATTGAAAATCAACTGGGCTATAGCCCACAGATTTTGAACGGCAAAAATCTGAAATGCTCCGATTACGTTGGTCAATAGCTCTATCAATAGGGCTAAGGATCTGTATTTATTTTGCCAACTTGCATTTGGATTGCTCGAATATTTCTAAACATTTCATAGAAAATTCGATTTTATTGAAAATCAACTGGGCTATAGCCCACAGATTTTGAACGGCAAAAATCTAAAATGCTCCGATTACGTTGGTCAATAGCTCTATCGATAGGGCTAAGGATCTGTATTTATTTTGCCAACTTGCATTTGGATTGCTCGAATATTTCTAAACATTTCATAGAAAATTCGATTTTATTGAAAATCAACTGGGCTATAGCCCACAGATTTTGAACGGCAAAAATCTAAAATGATCCGATTGCGTTGGTCAATAGCTCTATCAATAGGGCTAAGGATCTGTATTTATTTTGCCAACTTGCATTTGGATTGCTCGAATATTTCTAAACATTTCATAGAAAATTCGATTTTATTGAAAATCAACTGGGCTATAGCCCACAGATTTTGAACGGCAAAAATCTAAAATGCTCCGATTGCGTTGGTCAATAGCTCTATCAATAGGGCTAAGGATCTGTATTTATTTTGCCAACTTGCATTTGGATTGCTCGAATATTTCTAAACATTTCATAGAAAATTCGAATTTATTGAAAATCAACTGGGCTATAGCCCACAGATTTTGAACGGGAAAAATCTAAAATGCTCCGATTACGTTGGTCAATAGCTCTATCAATAGGGCTAAGGATCTGTATTTATTTTGCCAACTTGCATTTGGATTGCTCGAATATTTCTAAACATTTCATAGAAAATTCGAATTTATTGAAAATCAACTGGGCTATAGCCCACAGATTTTGAACGGCAAAAATCTAAAATGCTCCGATTACGTTGGTCAATAGCTCTATCGATAGGGCTAAGGATCTGTATTTATTTTGCCAACTTGCATTTGGATTGCTCGAATATTTCTAAACATTTCATAGAAAATTCGATTTTATTGAAAATCAACTGGGCTATAGCCCACAGATTTTGAACGGCAAAAATCTAAAATGCTCCGATTACGTTGGTCAATAGCTCTATCGATAGGGCTAAGGATCTGTATTTATTTTGCCAACTTGCATTTGGATTGCTCGAATATTTCTAAACATTTCATAGAAAATTCGAATTTATTGAAAATCAACTGGGCTATAGCCCACAGATTTTGAACGGCAAAAATCTAAAATGCTCCGATTGCGTTGGTCAATAGCTCTATCAATAGGGCTAAGGATCTGTATTTATTTTGCCAACTTGCATTTGGATTGCTCGAATATTTCTAAACATTTCATAGAAAATTCGATTTTATTGAAAATCAACTGGGCTATAGGCTATAGCCCACAGATTTTGAACGGCAAAAATCTAAAATGCTCCGATTGCGTTGGTCAATAGCTCTATCAATAGGGCTAAGAATCTGTATTTATTTTGCCAACTTGCATTTGGATTGCTCGAATATTTCTAAACATTTCATAGAAAATTCGAATTTATTGAAAATCAACTGGGCTATAGCCCACAGATTTTGAACGGCAAAAATCTAAAATGCTCCGATTGCGTTGGTCAATAGCTCTATCAATAGGGCTAAGGATCTGTATTTATTTTGCCAACTTGCATTTGGATTGCTCGAATATTTCTAAACATTTCATAGAAAATTCGATTTTATTGAAAATCAACTGGGCTATAGCCCACAGATTTTGAACGGCAAAAATCTAAAATGCTCCGATTACGTTGGTCAATAGCTCTATCAATAGGGCTAAGGATCTGTATTTATTTTGCCAACTTGCATTTGGATTGCTCGAATATTTCTAAACATTTCATAGAAAATTCGATTTTATTGAAAATCAACTGGGCTATAGCCCACAGATTTTGAACGGCAAAAATCTAAAATGCTCCGATTACGTTGGTCAATAGCTCTATCGATAGGGCTAAGGATCTGTATTTATTTTGCCAACTTGCATTTGGATTGCTCGAATATTTCTAAACATTTCATAGAAAATTCGAATTTATTGAAAATCAACTGGGCTATAGCCCACAGATTTTGAACGGCAAAAATCTAAAATGCTCCGATTACGTTGGTCAATAGCTCTATCGATAGGGCTAAGGATCTGTATTTATTTTGCCAACTTGCATTTGGATTGCTCGAATATTTCTAAACATTTCATAGAAAATTCGAATTTATTGAAAATCAACTGGGCTATAGCCCACAGATTTTGAACGGCAAAAATCTGAAATGCTCCGATTACGTTGGTCAATAGCTCTATCAATAGGGCTAAGGATCTGTATTTATTTTGCCAACTTGCATTTGGATTGCTCGAATATTTCTAAACATTTCATAGAAAATTCGATTTTATTGAAAATCAACTGGGCTATAGCCCACAGATTTTGAACGGCAAAAATCTAAAATGCTCCGATTACGTTGGTCAATAGCTCTATCGATAGGGCTAAGGATCTGTATTTATTTTGCCAACTTGCATTTGGATTGCTCGAATATTTCTAAACATTTCATAGAAAATTCGAATTTATTGAAAATCAACTGGGCTATAGCCCACAGATTTTGAACGGCAAAAATCTAAAATGCTCCGATTGCGTTGGTCAATAGCTCTATCAATAGGGCTAAGGATCTGTATTTATTTTGCCAACTTGCATTTGGATTGCTCGAATATTTCTAAACATTTCATAGAAAATTCGATTTTATTGAAAATCAACTGGGCTATAGGCTATAGCCCACAGATTTTGAACGGCAAAAATCTAAAATGCTCCGATTGCGTTGGTCAATAGCTCTATCAATAGGGCTAAGAATCTGTATTTATTTTGCCAACTTGCATTTGGATTGCTCGAATATTTCTAAACATTTCATAGAAAATTCGAATTTATTGAAAATCAACTGGGCTATAGCCCACAGATTTTGAACGGCAAAAATCTAAAATGCTCCGATTGCGTTGGTCAATAGCTCTATCAATAGGGCTAAGGATCTGTATTTATTTTGCCAACTTGCATTTGGATTGCTCGAATATTTCTAAACATTTCATAGAAAATTCGAATTTATTGAAAATCAACTGGGCTATAGCCCACAGATTTTGAACGGCAAAAATCTAAAATGCTCCGATTACGTTGGTCAATAGCTCTATCGATAGGGCTAAGGATCTGTATTTATTTTGCCATCTTGCATTTGGATTGCTCGAATATTTCTAAACATTTCATAGAAAATTCGATTTTATTGAAAATCAACTGGGCTATAGCCCACAGATTTTGAACGGCAAAAATCTAAAATGCTCCGATTGCGTTGGTCAATAGCTCTATCAATAGGGCTAAGGATCTGTATTTATTTTGCCAACTTGCATTTGGATTGCTCGAATATTTCTAAACATTTCATAGAAAATTCGATTTTATTGAAAATCAACTGGGCTATAGCCCACAGATTTTGGACGGTAACAATCTAAAACGCTCCGATTACGTTGGTCAATAGCTCTATCGATAGGGCTGAGGATCTGTATTTATTTTGCCAACTTGCATTTGGATTGCTCGAATATTTCTAAACATTTCATAGAAAATTCGATTTTATTGAAAATCAACTGGGCTATAGCCCACAGATTTTGAACGGCAAAAATCTAAAATGCTCCGATTGCGTTGGTCAATAGCTCTATCAATAGGGCTAAGGATCTGTATTTATTTTGCCAACTTGCATTTGGATTGCTCGAATATTTCTAAACATTTCATAGAAAATTCGATTTTATTGAAAATCAACTGGGCTATAGCCCACAGATTTTGAACGGCAAAAATCTAAAATGCTCCGATTACGTTGGTCAATAGCTCTATCAATAGGGCTAAGGATCTGTATTTATTTTGCCAACTTGCATTTGGATTGCTCGAATATTTCTAAACATTTCATAGAAAATTCGATTTTATTGAAAATCAACTGGGCTATAGCCCACAGATTTTGAACGGCAAAAATCTAAAATGCTCCGATTACGTTGGTCAATAGCTCTATCGATAGGGCTAAGGATCTGTATTTATTTTGCCAACTTGCATTTGGATTGCTCGAATATTTCTAAACATTTCATAGAAAATTCGAATTTATTGAAAATCAACTGGGCTATAGCCCACAGATTTTGAACGGCAAAAATCTAAAATGCTCCGATTACGTTGGTCAATAGCTCTATCGATAGGGCTAAGGATCTGTATTTATTTTGCCAACTTGCATTTGGATTGCTCGAATATTTCTAAACATTTCATAGAAAATTCGAATTTATTGAAAATCAACTGGGCTATAGCCCACAGATTTTGAACGGCAAAAATCTGAAATGCTCCGATTACGTTGGTCAATAGCTCTATCAATAGGGCTAAGGATCTGTATTTATTTTGCCAACTTGCATTTGGATTGCTCGAATATTTCTAAACATTTCATAGAAAATTCGATTTTATTGAAAATCAACTGGGCTATAGCCCACAGATTTTGAACGGCAAAAATCTAAAATGCTCCGATTACGTTGGTCAATAGCTCTATCGATAGGGCTAAGGATCTGTATTTATTTTGCCAACTTGCATTTGGATTGCTCGAATATTTCTAAACATTTCATAGAAAATTCGATTTTATTGAAAATCAACTGGGCTATAGCCCACAGATTTTGAACGGCAAAAATCTAAAATGATCCGATTGCGTTGGTCAATAGCTCTATCAATAGGGCTAAGGATCTGTATTTATTTTGCCAACTTGCATTTGGATTGCTCGAATATTTCTAAACATTTCATAGAAAATTCGATTTTATTGAAAATCAACTGGGCTATAGCCCACAGATTTTGAACGGCAAAAATCTAAAATGCTCCGATTGCGTTGGTCAATAGCTCTATCAATAGGGCTAAGGATCTGTATTTATTTTGCCAACTTGCATTTGGATTGCTCGAATATTTCTAAACATTTCATAGAAAATTCGAATTTATTGAAAATCAACTGGGCTATAGCCCACAGATTTTGAACGGGAAAAATCTAAAATGCTCCGATTACGTTGGTCAATAGCTCTATCAATAGGGCTAAGGATCTGTATTTATTTTGCCAACTTGCATTTGGATTGCTCGAATATTTCTAAACATTTCATAGAAAATTCGAATTTATTGAAAATCAACTGGGCTATAGCCCACAGATTTTGAACGGCAAAAATCTAAAATGCTCCGATTACGTTGGTCAATAGCTCTATCGATAGGGCTAAGGATCTGTATTTATTTTGCCAACTTGCATTTGGATTGCTCGAATATTTCTAAACATTTCATAGAAAATTCGATTTTATTGAAAATCAACTGGGCTATAGCCCACAGATTTTGAACGGCAAAAATCTAAAATGCTCCGATTGCGTTGGTCAATAGCTCTATCAATAGGGCTAAGGATCTGTATTTATTTTGCCAACTTGCATTTGGATTGCTCGAATATTTCTAAATATTTCATAGAAAATTCGATTTTATTGAAAATCAACTGGGCTATAGCCCATAGATTTTGAACGGCAACAATCTAAAATGATCCGATTACGTTGGTCAATAGCTCTATCGATAGGGCTAAGGATCTGTATTTATTTTGCCAACTTGCATTTGGATTGCTCGAATATTTCTAAATATTTCATAGAAAATTCGATTTTATTGAAAATCAACTGGGCTATAGCCCATAGATTTTGAACGGCAACAATCTAAAATGCTCCGATTGCGTTGGTCAATAGCTCTATCAATAGGGCTAAGGATCTGTATATATTTTGCCTATTTGCATTTGGATTGCTCGAATATTTCTAAACATTTCATAGAAAATTCGAATTTATTGAAAATCAACTGGGCTATAGCCCACAGATTTTGAACGGCAAAAATCTAAAATGCTCCGATTGCGTTGGTCAATAGCTCTATCAATAGGGCTAAGGATCTGTATTTATTTTGCCAACTTGCATTTGGATTGCTCGAATATTTCTAAACATTTCATAGAAAATTCGATTTTATTGAAAATCAACTGGGCTATAGCCCACAGATTTTGAACGGCAAAAATCTAAAATGCTCCGATTACGTTGGTCAATAGCTCTATCGATAGGGCTAAGGATCTGTATTTATTTTGCCAACTTGCATTTGGATTGCTCGAATATTTCTAAACATTTCATAGAAAATTCGAATTTATTGAAAATCAACTGGGCTATAGCCCACAGATTTTGAACGGCAAAAATCTAAAATGCTCCGATTGCGTTGGTCAATAGCTCTATCAATAGGGCTAAGGATCTGTATTTATTTTGCCAACTTGCATTTGGATTGCTCGAATATTTCTAAACATTTCATAGAAAATTCGATTTTATTGAAAATCAACTGGGCTATAGGCTATAGCCCACAGATTTTGAACGGCAAAAATCTAAAATGCTCCGATTGCGTTGGTCAATAGCTCTATCAATAGGGCTAAGGATCTGTATTTATTTTGCCAACTTGCATTTGGATTGCTCGAATATTTCTAAACATTTCATAGAAAATTCGAATTTATTGAAAATCAACTGGGCTATAGCCCACAGATTTTGAACGGCAAAAATCTAAAATGCTCCGATTGCGTTGGTCAATAGCTCTATCAATAAGGCTAAGGATCTGTATTTATTTTGCCAACTTGCATTTGGATTGCTCGAATATTTCTAAACATTTCATAGAAAATTCGATTTTATTGAAAATCAACTGGGCTATAGCCCATAGATTTTGAACGGCAACAATCTAAAATGATCCGATTACGTTGATCAATAGCTCTATCGATAGGGCTAAGGATCTGTATTTATTTTGCCAACTTGCATTTGGATTGCTCGAATATTTCTAAACATTTCATAGAAAATTCGAATTTATTGAAAATCAACTGGGCTATAGCCCACAGATTTTGAACGGCAAAAATCTAAAATGCTCCGATTGCGTTGATCAATAGCTCTATCAATAGGGCTAAGGATCTGTATTTATTTTGCCAACTTGCATTTGGATTGCTCGAATATTTCTAAACATTTCATAGAAAATTCGATTTTATTGAAAATCAACTGGGCTATAGCCCACAGATTTTGAACGGCAAAAATCTAAAATGCTCCGATTACGTTGGTCAATAGCTCTATCGATAGGGCTAAGGATCTGTATTTATTTTGCCAACTTGCATTTGGATTGCTCGAATATTTCTAAACATTTCATAGAAAATTCGAATTTATTGAAAATCAACTGGGCTATAGCCCACAGATTTTGAACGGCAAAAATCTAAAATGCTCCGATTGCGTTGGTCAATAGCTCTATCAATAGGGCTAAGGATCTGTATTTATTTTGCCAACTTGCATTTGGATTGCTCGAATATTTCTAAACATTTCATAGAAAATTCGATTTTATTGAAAATCAACTGGGCTATAGGCTATAGCCCACAGATTTTGAACGGCAAAAATCTAAAATGCTCCGATTGCGTTGGTCAATAGCTCTATCAATAGGGCTAAGAATCTGTATTTATTTTGCCAACTTGCATTTGGATTGCTCGAATATTTCTAAACATTTCATAGAAAATTCGAATTTATTGAAAATCAACTGGGCTATAGCCCACAGATTTTGAACGGCAAAAATCTAAAATGCTCCGATTGCGTTGGTCAATAGCTCTATCAATAGGGCTAAGGATCTGTATTTATTTTGCCAACTTGCATTTGGATTGCTCGAATATTTCTAAACATTTCATAGAAAATTCGATTTTATTGAAAATCAACTGGGCTATAGCCCACAGATTTTGAACGGCAAAAATCTAAAATGCTCCGATTACGTTGGTCAATAGCTCTATCAATAGGGCTAAGGATCTGTATTTATTTTGCCAACTTGCATTTGGATTGCTCGAATATTTCTAAACATTTCATAGAAAATTCGATTTTATTGAAAATCAACTGGGCTATAGCCCACAGATTTTGAACGGCAAAAATCTAAAATGCTCCGATTACGTTGGTCAATAGCTCTATCGATAGGGCTAAGGATCTGTATTTATTTTGCCAACTTGCATTTGGATTGCTCGAATATTTCTAAACATTTCATAGAAAATTCGAATTTATTGAAAATCAACTGGGCTATAGCCCACAGATTTTGAACGGCAAAAATCTAAAATGCTCCGATTACGTTGGTCAATAGCTCTATCGATAGGGCTAAGGATCTGTATTTATTTTGCCAACTTGCATTTGGATTGCTCGAATATTTCTAAACATTTCATAGAAAATTCGAATTTATTGAAAATCAACTGGGCTATAGCCCACAGATTTTGAACGGCAAAAATCTGAAATGCTCCGATTACGTTGGTCAATAGCTCTATCAATAGGGCTAAGGATCTGTATTTATTTTGCCAACTTGCATTTGGATTGCTCGAATATTTCTAAACATTTCATAGAAAATTCGATTTTATTGAAAATCAACTGGGCTATAGCCCACAGATTTTGAACGGCAAAAATCTAAAATGCTCCGATTACGTTGGTCAATAGCTCTATCGATAGGGCTAAGGATCTGTATTTATTTTGCCAACTTGCATTTGGATTGCTCGAATATTTCTAAACATTTCATAGAAAATTCGAATTTATTGAAAATCAACTGGGCTATAGCCCACAGATTTTGAACGGCAAAAATCTAAAATGCTCCGATTACGTTGGTCAATAGCTCTATCAATAGGGCTAAGGATCTGTATTTATTTTGCCAACTTGCATTTGGATTGCTCGAATATTTCTAAACATTTCATAGAAAATTCGAATTTATTGAAAATCAACTGGGCTATAGCCCACAGATTTTGAACGGCAAAAATCTAAAATGCTCCGATTACGTTGGTCAATAGCTCTATCAATAGGGCTAAGGATCTGTATTTATTTTGCCAACTTGCATTTGGATTGCTCGAATATTTCTAAACATTTCATAGAAAATTCGAATTTATTGAAAATCAACTGGGCTATAGCCCACAGATTTTGAACGGCAAAAATCTAAAATGCTCCGATTACGTTGGTCAATAGCTCTATCAATAGGGCTAAGGATCTGTATTTATTTTGCCAACTTGCATTTGGATTGCTCGAATATTTCTAAACATTTCATAGAAAATTCGATTTTATTGAAAATCAACTGGGCTATAGCCCACAGATTTTGAACGGCAAAAATCTAAAATGCTCCGATTACGTTGGTCAATAGCTCTATCGATAGGGCTAAGGATCTGTATTTATTTTGCCAACTTGCATTTGGATTGCTCGAATATTTCTAAACATTTCATAGAAAATTCGATTTTATTGAAAATTAACTGGGCTATAGCCCACAGATTTTGAACGGCAAAAATCTAAAATGCTCCGATTACGTTGGTCAATAGCTCTATCGATAGGGCTAAGGATCTGTATTTATTTTGCCAACTTGCATTTGGATTGCTCGAATATTTCTAAACATTTCATAGAAAATTCGAATTTATTGAAAATCAACTGGGATATAGCCCACAGATTTTGAACGGCAAAAATCTAAAATGCTCCGATTACGTTGGTCAATAGCTCTATCAATAGGGCTAAGGATCTGTATTTATTTTGCCAACTTGCATTTGGATTGCTCGAATATTTCTAAACATTTCATAGAAAATTCGATTTTATTGAAAATCAACTGGGCTATAGCCCTCAGATTTTGAACGGCAAAAATCTAAAATGCTCCGATTACGTTGGTCAATAGCTCTATCGATAGGGCTAAGGATCTGTATTTATTTTGCCAACTTGCATTTGGATTGCTCGAATATTTCTAAACATTTCATAGAAAATTCGATTTTATTGAAAATTAACTGGGCTATAGCCCACAGATTTTGAACGGCAAAAATCTAAAATGCTCCGATTGCGTTGGTCAATAGCTCTATCAATAGGGCTAAGGATCTGTATTTATTTTGCCAACTTGCATTTGGATTGCTCGAATATTTCTAAACATTTCATAGAAAATTCGATTTTATTGAAAATCAACTGGGCTATAGCCCACAGATTTTGAACGGCAAAAATCTAAAATGCTCCGATTACGTTGGTCAATAGCTCTATCGATAGGGCTAAGGATCTGTATTTATTTTGCCAACTTGCATTTGGATTGCTCGAATATTTCTAAACATTTCATAGAAAATTCGAATTTATTGAAAATCAACTGGGCTATAGCCCACAGATTTTGAACGGCAAAAATCTAAAATGCTCCGATTACGTTGGTCAATAGCTCTATCAATAGGGCTAAGGATCTGTATTTATTTTGCCAACTTGCATTTGGATTGCTCGAATATTTCTAAACATTTCATAGAAAATTCGATTTTATTGAAAATCAACTGGGCTATAGCCCACAGATTTTGAACGGCAAAAATCTAAAATGCTCCGATTACGTTGGTCAATAGCTCTATCGATAGGGCTAAGGATCTGTATTTATTTTGCCAACTTGCATTTGGATTGCTCGAATATTTCTAAACATTTCATAGAAAATTCGATTTTATTGAAAATCAACTGGGCTATAGCCCACAGATTTTGAACGGCAAAAATCTAAAATGCTCCGATTGCGTTGGTCAATAGCTCTATCAATAGGGCTAAGGATCTGTATTTATTTTGCCAACTTGCATTTGGATTGCTCGAATATTTCTAAACATTTCATAGAAAATTCGATTTTATTGAAAATCAACTGGGCTATAGCCCACAGATTTTGAACGGCAAAAATCTAAAATGCTCCGATTGCGTTGGTCAATAGCTCTATCAATAGGGCTAAGGATCTGTATTTATTTTGCCAACTTGCATTTGGATTGCTCGAATATTTCTAAACATTTCATAGAAAATTCGATTTTATTGAAAATCAACTGGGCTATAGCCCACAGATTTTGAACGGCAAAAATCTAAAATGCTCCGATTGCGTTGGTCAATAGCTCTATCAATAGGGCTAAGGATCTGTATTTATTTTGCCAACTTGCATTTGGATTGCTCGAATATTTCTAAACATTTCATAGAAAATTCGATTTTATTGAAAATCAACTGGGCTATAGCCCACAGATTTTGAACGGCAAAAATCTAAAATGCTCCGATTACGTTGGTCAATAGCTCTATCGATAGGGCTAAGGATCTGTATTTATTTTGCCAACTTGCATTTGGATTGCTCGAATATTTCTAAACATTCCATAGAAAATTCGAATTTATTGAAAATCAACTGGGCTATAGCCCACAGATTTTGAACGGCAAAAATCTAAAATGCTCCGATTACGTTGGTCAATAGCTCTATCAATAGGGCTAAGGATCTGTATTTATTTTGCCAACTTGCATTTGGATTGCTCGAATATTTCTAAACATTTCATAGAAAATTCGATTTTATTGAAAATCAACTGGGCTATAGCCCACAGATTTTGAACGGCAAAAATCTAAAATGCTCCGATTACGTTGGTCAATAGCTCTATCAATAGGGCTAAGGATCTGTATTTATTTTGCCAACTTGCATTTGGATTGCTCGAATATTTCTAAACATTTCATAGAAAATTCGATTTTATTGAAAATCAACTGGGCTATAGCCCACAGATTTTGAACGGCAAAAATCTAAAATGCTCCGATTACGTTGGTCAATAGCTCTATCGATAGGGCTAAGGATCTGTATTTATTTTGCCAACTTGCATTTGGATTGCTCGAATATTTCTAAACATTTCATAGAAAATTCGATTTTATTGAAAATCAACTGGGCTATAGCCCACAGATTTTGAACGGCAAAAATCTAAAATGCTCCGATTGCGTTGGTCAATAGCTCTATCAATAGGGCTAAGGATCTGTATTTATTTTGCCAACTTGCATTTGGATTGCTCGAATATTTCTAAACATTTCATAGAAAATTCGATTTTATTGAAAATCAACTGGGCTATAGCCCACAGATTTTGAACGGCAAAAATCTAAAATGCTCCGATTACGTTGGTCAATAGCTCTATCAATAGGGCTAAGGATCTGTATTTATTTTGCCAACTTGCATTTGGATTGCTCGAATATTTCTAAACATTTCATAGAAAATTCGATTTTATTGAAAATCAACTGGGCTATAGCCCACAGATTTTGAACGGCAAAAATCTAAAATGCTCCGATTACGTTGGTCAATAGCTCTATCGATAGGGCTAAGGATCTGTATTTATTTTGCCAACTTGCATTTGGATTGCTCGAATATTTCTAAACATTTCATAGAAAATTCGAATTTATTGAAAATCAACTGGGCTATAGCCCACAGATTTTGAACGGCAAAAATCTAAAATGCTCCGATTACGTTGGTCAATAGCTCTATCAATAGGGCTAAGGATCTGTATTTATTTTGCCAACTTGCATTTGGATTGCTCGAATATTTCTAAACATTTCATAGAAAATTCGATTTTATTGAAAATCAACTGGGCTATAGCCCACAGATTTTGAACGGCAAAAATCTAAAATGCTCCGATTGCGTTGGTCAATAGCTCTATCAATAGGGCTAAGGATCTGTATTTATTTTGCCAACTTGCATTTGGATTGCTCGAATATTTCTAAACATTTCATAGAAAATTCGAATTTATTGAAAATCAACTGGGCTATAGCCCACAGATTTTGAACGGCAAAAATCTAAAATGCTCCGATTACGTTGGTCAATAGCTCTATCAATAGGGCTAAGGATCTGTATTTATTTTGCCAACTTGCATTTGGATTGCTCGAATATTTCTAAACATTTCATAGAAAATTCGATTTTATTGAAAATCAACTGGGCTATAGCCCACAGATTTTGAACGGCAAAAATCTAAAATGCTCCGATTACGTTGGTCAATAGCTCTATCGATAGGGCTAAGGATCTGTATTTATTTTGCCAACTTGCATTTGGATTGTTCGAATATTTCTAAACATTTCATAGAAAATTCGATTTTATTGAAAATCAACTGGGCTATAGCCCACAGATTTTGAACGGCAAAAATCTAAAATGCTCCGATTACGTTGGTCAATAGCTCTATCGATAGGGCTAAGGATCTGTATTTATTTTGCCAACTTGCATTTGGATTGCTCGAATATTTCTAAACATTTCATAGAAAATTCGAATTTATTGAAAATCAACTGGGCTATAGCCCACAGATTTTGAACGGCAAAAATCTAAAATGCTCCGATTACGTTGGTCAATAGCTCTATCGATAGGGCTAAGGATCTGTATTTATTTTGCCAACTTGCATTTGGATTGCTCGAATATTTCTAAACATTTCATAGAAAATTCGAATTTATTGAAAATCAACTGGGCTATAGCCCACAGATTTTGAACGGCAAAAATCTAAAATGCTCCGATTACGTTGGTCAATAGCTCTATCAATAGGGCTAAGGATCTGTATTTATTTTGCCAACTTGCATTTGGATTGCTCGAATATTTCTAAACATTTCATAGAAAATTCGATTTTATTGAAAATCAACTGGGCTATAGCCCACAGATTTTGAACGGCAAAAATCTAAAATGCTCTGATTACGTTGGTCAATAGCTCTATCGATAGGGCTAAGGATCTGTATTTATTTTGCCAACTTGCATTTGGATTGCTCGAATATTTCTAAACATTTCATAGAAAATTCGATTTTATTGAAAATCAACTGGGCTATAGCCCACAGATTTTGAACGGCAAAAATCTAAAATGCTCCGATTGCGTTGGACAATAGCTCTATCAATAGGGCTAAGGATCTGTATTTATTTTGCCAACTTGCATTTGGATTGCTCGAATATTTCTAAACATTTCATAGAAAATTCGATTTTATTGAAAATCAACTGGGCTATAGCCCACAGATTTTGAACGGCAAAATCTAAAATGCTCCGATTACGTTGGTCAATAGCTCTATTGATAGGGCTAAGGATCTGTATTTATTTTGCCAACTTGCATTTGGATTGCTCGAATATTTCTAAACATTTCAAAGAAAATTCGAATTTATTGAAAATCAACTGGGCTATAGCCCACAGATTTTGAACGGCAAAAATCTAAAATGCTCCGATTACGTTGGTCAATAGCTCTATCAATAGGGCTAAGGATCTGTATTTATTTTGCCAACTTGCATTTGGATTGCTCGAATATTTCTAAACATTTCATAGAAAATTCGATTTTATTGAAAATCAACTGGGCTATAGCCCACAGATTTTGAACGGCAAAAATCTAAAATGCTCCGATTACGTTGGTCAATAGCTCTATCGATAGGGCTAAGGATCTGTATTTATTTTGCCAACTTGCATTTGGATTGCTCGAATATTTCTAAACATTTCATAGAAAATTCGATTTTATTGAAAATCAACTGGGCTATAGCCCACAGATTTTGAACGGCAAAAATCTAAAATGCTCCGATTACGTTGGTCAATAGCTCTATCGATAGGGCTAAGGATCTGTATTTATTTTGCCAACTTGCATTTGGATTGCTCGAATATTTCTAAACATTTCATAGAAAATTCGAATTTATTGAAAATCAACTGGGCTATAGCCCACAGATTTTGAACGGCAAAAATCTAAAATGCTCCGATTACGTTGGTCAATAGCTCTATCGATAGGGCTAAGGATCTGTATTTATTTTGCCAACTTGCATTTGGATTGCTCGAATATTTCTAAACATTTCATAGAAAATTCGAATTTATTGAAAATCAACTGGGCTATAGCCCACAGATTTTGAACGGCAAAAATCTAAAATGCTCCGATTACGTTGGTCAATAGCTCTATCAATAGGGCTAAGGATCTGTATTTATTTTGCCAACTTGCATTTGGATTGCTCGAATATTTCTAAACATTTCATAGAAAATTCGATTTTATTGAAAATCAACTGGGCTATAGCCCACAGATTTTGAACGGCAAAAATCTAAAATGCTCTGATTACGTTGGTCAATAGCTCTATCGATAGGGCTAAGGATCTGTATTTATTTTGCCAACTTGCATTTGGATTGCTCGAATATTTCTAAACATTTCATAGAAAATTCGATTTTATTGAAAATCAACTGGGCTATAGCCCACAGATTTTGAACGGCAAAAATCTAAAATGCTCCGATTGCGTTGGTCAATAGCTCTATTAATAGGGCTAAGGATCTGTATTTATTTTGCCAACTTGCATTTGGATTGCTCGAATATTTCTAAACATTTCATAGAAAATTCGATTTTATTGAAAATCAACTGGGCTATAGCCCACAGATTTTGAACGGCAAAAATCTAAAATGCTCCGATTACGTTGGTCAATAGCTCTATCGATAGGGCTAAGGATCTGTATTTATTTTGCCAACTTGCATTTGGATTGCTCGAATATTTCTAAACATTTCATAGAAAATTCGAATTTATTGAAAATCAACTGGGCTATAGCCCACAGATTTTGAACGGCAAAAATCTAAAATGCTCCGATTACGTTGGTCAATAGCTCTATCAATAGGGCTAAGGATCTGTATTTATTTTGCCAACTTGCATTTGGATTGCTCGAATATTTCTAAACATTTCATAGAAAATTCGATTTTATTGAAAATCAACTGGGCTATAGCCCACAGATTTTGAACGGCAAAAATCTAAAATGCTCCGATTACGTTGGTCAATAGCTCTATCGATAGGGCTAAGGATCTGTATTTATTTTGCCAACTTGCATTTGGATTGCTCGAATATTTCTAAACATTTCATAGAAAATTCGATTTTATTGAAAATCAACTGGGCTATAGCCCACAGATTTTGAACGGCAAAAATCTAAAATGCTCCGATTGCGTTGGTCAATAGCTCTATCAATGGGGCTAAGGATCTGTATTTATTTTGCCAACTTGCATTTGGATTGCTCGAATATTTCTAAACATTTCATAGAAAATTCGATTTTATTGAAAATCAACTGGGCTATAGCCCACAGATTTTGAACGGCAAAAATCTAAAATGCTCCGATTACGTTGGTCAATAGCTCTATCGATAGGGCTAAGGATCTGTATTTATTTTGCCAACTTGCATTTGGATTGCTCGAATATTTCTAAACATTTCATAGAAAATTCGATTTTATTGAAAATCAACTGGGCTATAGCCCACAGATTTTGAACGGCAAAAATCTAAAATGCTCCGATTACGTTGGTCAATAGCTCTATCAATAGGGCTAAGGATCTGTATTTATTTTGCCAACTTGCATTTGGATTGCTCGAATATTTCTAAACATTTCATATAAAATTCGATTTTATTGAAAATCAACTGGGCTATAGCCCACAGATTTTGAACGGCAAAAATCTAAAATGCTCCGATTGCGTTGGTCAATAGCTCTATCAATAGGGCTAAGGATCTGTATTTATTTTGCCAACTTGCATTTGGATTGCTCGAATATTTCTAAACATTTCATAGAAAATTCGAATTTATTGAAAATCAACTGGGCTATAGCCCACAGATTTTGAACGGCAAAAATCTAAAATGCTCCGATTACGTTGGTCAATAGCTCTATCAATAGGGCTGAGGATCTGTATTTATTTTGCCAACTTGCATTTGCATTGCTCGAATATTTCTAAACATTTCATAGAAAATTCGATTTTATTGAAAATCAACTGGGCTATAGCCCACATATTTTGAACGGCAAAAATCTAAAATGCTCCGATTACGTTGGTCAATAGCTCTATCGATAGGGCTAAGGATCTGTATTTATTTTGCCAACTTGCATTTGGATTGCTAGAATATTTCTAAACATTTCATAGAAAATTCGATTTTATTGAAAATCAACTGGGCTATAGCCCACAGATTTTGAACGGCAAAAATCTAAAATGCTCCGATTACGTTGGTCAATAGCTCTATCAATAGGGCTAAGGATCTGTATTTATTTTGCCAACTTGCATTTGGATTGCTCGAATATTTCTAAACATTTCATAGAAAATTCGATTTTATTGAAAATCAACTGGGCTATAGCCCACCGATTTTGAACGGCAAAAATCTAAAATGCTCCGATTGCGTTGGTCAATAGCTCTATCAATAGGGCTAAGGATCTGTATTTATTTTGCCAACTTGCATTTGGATTGCTCGAATATTTCTAAACATTTCATAGAAAATTCGATTTTATTGAAAATCAACTGGGCTATAGCCCACAGATTTTGAACGGCAAAAATATAAAATGCTCCGATTACGTTGGTCAATAGCTCTATCAATAGGGCTAAGGATCTGTATTTATTTTGCCAACTTGCATTTGGATTGCTCGAATATTTCTAAACATTTCATAGAAAATTCGATTTTATTGAAAATCAACTGGGCTATAGCCCACAGATTTTGAACGGCAAAAATCTAAAATGCTCCGATTACGTTGGTCAATAGCTCTATCGATAGGGCTAAGGATCTGTATTTATTTTGCCAACTTGCATTTGGATTGCTCGAATATTTCTAAACATTTCATAGAAAATTCGAATTTATTGAAAATCAACTGGGCTATAGCCCACAGATTTTGAACGGCAAAAATCTAAAATGCTCCGATTACGTTGGTCAATAGCTCTATCAATAGGGCTAAGGATCTGTATTTATTTTGCCAACTTGCATTTGGATTGCTCGAATATTTCTAAACATTTCATAGAAAATTCGATTTTATTGAAAATCAACTGGGCTATAGCCCACAGATTTTGAACGGCAAAAATCTAAAATGCTCCGATTGCGTTGGTCAATAGCTCTATCAATAGGGCTAAGGATCTGTATTTATTTTGCCAACTTGCATTTGGATTGCTCGAATATTTCTAAACATTTCATAGAAAATTCGATTTTATTGAAAATCAACTGGGCTATAGCCCACAGATTTTGAACGGCAAAAATCTAAAATGCTCCGATTACGTTGGTCAATAGCTCTATCAATAGGGCTAAGGATCTGTATTTATTTTGCCAACTTGCATTTGGATTGCTCGAATATTTCTAAACATTTCATAGAAAATTCGATTTTATTGAAAATCAACTGGGCTATAGCCCACAGATTTTGAACGGCAAAAATCTAAAATGCTCCGATTACGTTGGTCAATAGCTCTATCGATAGGGCTAAGGATCTGTATTTATTTTGCCAACGTGCATTTGGATTGCTCGAATATTTCTAAACATTTCATAGAAAATTCGAATTTATTGAAAATCAACTGGGCTATAGCCCACAGATTTTGAACGGCAAAAATCTAAAATGCTCCGATTGCGTTGGTCAATAGCTCTATCAATAGGGCTAAGGATCTGTATTTATTTTGCCAACTTGCATTTGGATTGCTCGAATATTCTTAAACATTTCATAGAAAATTCGATTTTATTGAAAATCAACTGGGCTATAGCCCACAGATTTTGAACGGCAAAAATCTAAAATGCTCCGATTGCGTTGGTCAATAGCTCTATCAATAGGGCTAAGGATCTGTATTTATTTTGCCAACTTGCATTTGGATTGCTCGAATATTTCTAAACATTTCATAGAAAATTCGATTTTATTGAAAATCAACTGGGCTATAGCCCACAGATTTTGAACGGCAAAAATCTAAAATGCTCCGATTACGTTGGTCAATAGCTCTATCGATAGGGCTAAGGATCTGTATTTATTTTGCCAACTTGCATTTGGATTGCTCGAATATTTCTAAACATTTCATAGAAAATTCGAATTTATTGAAAATCAACTGGGCTATAGCCCACAGATTTTGAACGGCAAAAATCTAAAATGCTCCGATTACGTTGGTCAATAGCTCTATCAATAGGGCTAAGGATCTGTATTTATTTTGCCAACTTGCATTTGGATTGCTCGAATATTTCTAAACATTTCATAGAAAATTCGATTTTATTGAAAATCAACTGGGCTATAGCCCACAGATTTTGAACGGCAAAAATCTAAAATGCTCCGATTGCGTTGGTCAATAGCTCTATCAATAGGGCTAAGGATCTGTATTTATTTTGCCAACTTGCATTTGGATTGCTCGAATATTTCTAAACATTTCATAGAAAATTCGATTTTATTGAAAATCAACTGGGCTATAGCCCACAGATTTTGAACGGCAAAAATCTAAAATGCTCCGATTACGTTGGTCAATAGCTCTATCAATAGGGCTAAGGATCTGTATTTATTTTGCCAACTTGCATTTGGATTGCTCGAATATTTCTAAACATTTCATAGAAAATTCGATTTTATTGAAAATCAACTGGGCTATAGCCCACAGATTTTGAACGGCAAAAATCTAAAATGCTCCGATTACGTTGGTCAATAGCTCTATCGATAGGGCTAAGGATCTGTATTTATTTTGCCAACTTGCATTTGGATTGCTCGAATATTTCTAAACATTTCATAGAAAATTCGAATTTATTGAAAATCAACTGGGCTATAGCCCACAGATTTTGAACGGCAAAAATCTAAAATGCTCCGATTGCGTTGGTCAATAGCTCTATCAATAGGGCTAAGGATCTGTATTTATTTTGCCAACTTGCATTTGGATTGCTCGAATATTTCTAAACATTTCATAGAAAATTCGATTTTATTGAAAATCAACTGGGCTATAGCCCACAGATTTTGAACGGCAAAAATCTAAAATGCTCCGATTACGTTGGTCAATAGCTCTATCGATAGGGCTAAGGATCTGTATTTATTTTGCCAACTTGCATTTGGATTGCTCGAATATTTCTAAACATTTCATAGAAAATTCGAATTTATTGAAAATCAACTGGGCTATAGCCCACAGATTTTGAACGGCAAAAATCTAAAATGCTCCGATTACGTTGGTCAATAGCTCTATCAATAGGGCTAAGGATCTGTATTTATTTTGCCAACTTGCATTTGGATTGCTCGAATATTTCTAAACATTTCATAGAAAATTCGATTTTATTGAAAATCAACTGGGCTATAGCCCACAGATTTTGAACGGCAAAAATCTAAAATGCTCCGATTGCGTTGGTCAATAGCTCTATCAATAGGGCTAAGGATCTGTATTTATTTTGCCAACTTGCATTTGGATTGCTCGAATATTTCTAAACATTTCATAGAAAATTCGATTTTATTGAAAATCAACTGGGCTATAGCCCACAGATTTTGAACGGCAAAAATCTAAAATGCTCCGATTACGTTGGTCAATAGCTCTATCGATAGGGCTAAGGATCTGTATTTATTTTGCCAACTTGCATTTGGATTGCTCGAATATTTCTAAACATTTCATAGAAAATTCGAATTTATTGAAAATCAACTGGGCTATAGCCCACAGATTTTGAACGGCAAAAATCTAAAATGCTCCGATTACGTTGGTCAATAGCTCTATCAATAGGGCTAAGGATCTGTATTTATTTTGCCAACTTGCATTTGGGTTGCTCGAATATTTCTAAACATTTCATAGAAAATTCGATTTTATTGAAAATCAACTGGGCTATAGCCCACAGATTTTGAACGGCAAAAATCTAAAATGCTCCGATTACGTTGGTCAATAGCTCTATCGATAGGGCTAAGGATCTGTATTTATTTTGCCAACTTGCATTTGGATTGCTCGAATATTTCTAAACATTTCATAGAAAATTCGATTTTATTGAAAATCAACTGGGCTATAGCCCACAGATTTTGAACGGCAAAAATCTAAAATGCTCCGATTGCGTTGGTCAATAGCTCTATCAATAGGGCTAACGATCTGTATTTATTTTGCCAACTTGCATTTGGATTGCTCGAATATTTCTAAACATTTCATAGAAAATTCGATTTTATTGAAAATCAACTGGGCTATAGCCCACAGATTTTGAACGGCAAAAATCTAAAATGCTCCGATTACGTTGGTCAATAGCTCTATCAATAGGGCTAAGGATCTGTATTTATTTTGCCAACTTGCATTTGGATTGCTCGAATATTTCTAAACATTTCATAGAAAATTCGATTTTATTGAAAATCAACTGGGCTATAGCCCACAGATTTTGAACGGCAAAAATCTAAAATGCTCCGATTGCGTTGGTCAATAGCTCTATCAATAGGGCTAAGGATCTGTATTTATTTTGCCAACTTGCATTTGGATTGCTCGAATATTTCTAAACATTTCATAGAAAATTCGAATTTATTGAAAATCAACTGGGCTATAGCCCACAGATTTTGAACGGCAAAAATCTAAAATGCTCCGATTGCGTTGGTCAATAGCTCTATCAATAGGGCTAAGGATCTGTATTTATTTTGCCAACTTGCATTTGGATTGCTCGAATATTTCTAAACATTTCATAGAAAATTCGATTTTATTGAAAATCAACTGGGCTATAGCCCACAGATTTTGAACGGCAAAAATCTAAAATGCTCCGATTACGTTGGTCAATAGCTCTATCGATAGGGCTAAGGATCTGTATTTATTTTGCCAACTTGCATTTGGATTGCTCGAATATTTCTAAACATTTCATAGAAAATTCGATTTTATTGAAAATCAACTGGGCTATAGCCCACAGATTTTGAACGGCAAAAATCTAAAATGCTCCGATTGCGTTGGTCAATAGCTCTATCAATAGGGCTAAGGATCTGTATTTATTTTGCCAACTTGCATTTGGATTGCTCGAATATTTCTAAACATTTCATAGAAAATTCGATTTTATTGAAAATCAACTGGGCTATAGCCCACAGATTTTGAACGGCAAAAATCTAAAATGCTCCGATTGCGTTGGTCAATAGCTCTATCAATAGGGCTAAGGATCTGTATTTATTTTGCCAACTTGCATTTGGATTGCTCGAATATTTCTAAACATTTCATAGAAAATTCGATTTTATTGAAAATCAACTGGGCTATAGCCCACAGATTTTGAACGGCAAAAATCTAAAATGCTCCGATTACGTTGGTCAATAGCTCTATCGATAGGGCTAAGGATCTGTATTTATTTTGCCAACTTGCATTTGGATTGCTCGAATATTTCTAAACATTTCATAGAAAATTCGAATTTATTGAAAATCAACTGGGCTATAGCCCACAGATTTTGAACGGCAAAAATCTAAAATGCTCCGATTACGTTGGTCAATAGCTCTATCAATAGGGCTAAGGATCTGTATTTATTTTGCCAACTTGCATTTGGATTGCTCGAATATTTCTAAACATTTCATAGAAAATTCGATTTTATTGAAAATCAACTGGGCTATAGCCCACAGATTTTGAACGGCAAAAATCTAAAATGCTCCGATTACGTTGGTCAATAGCTCTATCAATAGGGCTAAGGATCTGTATTTATTTTGCCAACTTGCATTTGGATTGCTCGAATATTTCTAAACATTTCATAGAAAATTCGATTTTATTGAAAATCAACTGGGCTATAGCCCACAGATTTTGAACGGCAAAAATCTAAAATGCTCCGATTACGTTGGTCAATAGCTCTATCGATAGGGCTAAGGATCTGTATTTATTTTGCCAACTTGCATTTGGATTGCTCGAATATTTCTAAACATTTCATAGAAAATTCGAATTTATTGAAAATCAACTGGGCTATAGCCCACAGATTTTGAACGGCAAAAATCTAAAATGCTCCGATTGCGTTGGTCAATAGCTCTATCAATAGGGCTAAGGATCTGTATTTATTTTGCCAACTTGCATTTGGATTGCTCGAATATTTCTAAACATTTCATAGAAAATTCGATTTTATTGAAAATCAACTGGGCTATAGCCCACAGATTTTGAACGGCAAAAATCTAAAATGCTCCGATTACGTTGGTCAATAGCTCTATCGATAGGGCTAAGGATCTGTATTTATTTTGCCAACTTGCATTTGGATTGCTCGAATATTTCTAAACATTTCATAGAAAATTCGAATTTATTGAAAATCAACTGGGCTATAGCCCACAGATTTTGAACGGCAAAAATCTAAAATGCTCCGATTGCGTTGGTCAATAGCTCTATCAATAGGGCTAAGGATCTGTATTTATTTTGCCAACTTGCATTTGGATTGCTCGAATATTTCTAAACATTTCATAGAAAATTCGATTTTATTGAAAATCAACTGGGCTATAGCCCACAGATTTTGAACGGCAAAAATCTAAAATGCTCCGATTACGTTGGTCAATAGCTCTATCGATAGGGCTAAGGATCTGTATTTATTTTGCCAACTTGCATTTGGATTGCTCGAATATTTCTAAACATTTCATAGAAAATTCGATTTTATTGAAAATCAACTGGGCTATAGCCCACAGATTTTGAACGGCAAAAATCTAAAATGCTCCGATTGCGTTGGTCAATAGCTCTATCAATAGGGCTAAGGATCTGTATTTATTTTGCCAACTTGCATTTGGATTGCTCGAATATTTCTAAACATTTCATAGAAAATTCGAATTTATTGAAAATCAACTGGGCTATAGCCCACAGATTTTGAACGGCAAAAATCTAAAATGCTCCGATTGCGTTGGTCAATAGCTCTATCAATAGGGCTAAGGATCTGTATTTATTTTGCCAACTTGCATTTGGATTGCTCGAATATTTCTAAACATTTCATAGAAAATTCGATTTTATTGAAAATCAACTGGGCTATAGCCCACAGATTTTGAACGGCAAAAATCTAAAATGCTCCGATTACGTTGGTCAATAGCTCTATCGATAGGGCTAAGGATCTGTATTTATTTTGCCAACTTGCATTTGGATTGCTCGAATATTTCTAAACATTTCATAGAAAATTCGATTTTATTGAAAATCAACTGGGCTATAGCCCACAGATTTTGAACGGCAAAAATCTAAAATGCTCCGATTGCGTTGGTCAATAGCTCTATCAATAGGGCTAAGGATCTGTATTTATTTTGCCAACTTGCATTTGGATTGCTCGAATATTTCTAAACATTTCATAGAAAATTCGATTTTATTGAAAATCAACTGGGCTATAGCCCACAGATTTTGAACGGCAAAAATCTAAAATGCTCCGATTGCGTTGGTCAATAGCTCTATCAATAGGGCTAAGGATCTGTATTTATTTTGCCAACTTGCATTTGGATTGCTCGAATATTTCTAAACATTTCATAGAAAATTCGATTTTATTGAAAATCAACTGGGCTATAGCCCACAGATTTTGAACGGCAAAAATCTAAAATGCTCCGATTACGTTGGTCAATAGCTCTATCGATAGGGCTAAGGATCTGTATTTATTTTGCCAACTTGCATTTGGATTGCTCGAATATTTCTAAACATTTCATAGAAAATTCGATTTTATTGAAAATCAACTGGGCTATAGCCCACAGATTTTGAACGGCAAAAATCTAAAATGCTCCGATTGCGTTGGTCAATAGCTCTATCAATAGGGCTAAGGATCTGTATTTATTTTGCCAACTTGCATTTGGATTGCTCGAATATTTCTAAACATTTCATAGAAAATTCGATTTTATTGAAAATCAACTGGGCTATAGCCCACAGATTTTGAACGGCAAAAATCTAAAATGCTCCGATTACGTTGGTCAATAGCTCTATCAATAGGGCTAAGGATCTGTATTTATTTTGCCAACTTGCATTTGGATTGCTCGAATATTTCTAAACATTTCATAGAAAATTCGATTTTATTGAAAATCAACTGGGCTATAGCCCACAGATTTTGAACGGCAAAAATCTAAAATGCTCCGATTACGTTGGTCAATAGCTCTATCGATAGGGCTAAGGATCTGTATTTATTTTGCCAACTTGCATTTGGATTGCTCGAATATTTCTAAACATTTCATAGAAAATTCGAATTTATTGAAAATCAACTGGGCTATAGCCCACAGATTTTGAACGGCAAAAATCTAAAATGCTCCGATTGCGTTGGTCAATAGCTCTATCAATAGGGCTAAGGATCTGTATTTATTTTGCCAACTTGCATTTGGATTGCTCGAATATTTCTAAACATTTCATAGAAAATTCGATTTTATTGAAAATCAACTGGGCTATAGCCCACAGATTTTGAACGGCAAAAATCTAAAATGCTCCGATTACGTTGGTCAATAGCTCTATCGATAGGGCTAAGGATCTGTATTTATTTTGCCAACTTGCATTTGGATTGCTCGAATATTTCTAAACATTTCATAGAAAATTCGAATTTATTGAAAATCAACTGGGCTATAGCCCACAGATTTTGAACGGCAAAAATCTAAAATGCTCCGATTACGTTGGTCAATAGCTCTATCAATAGGGCTAAGGATCTGTATTTATTTTGCCAACTTGCATTTGGATTGCTCGAATATTTCTAAACATTTCATAGAAAATTCGATTTTATTGAAAATCAACTGGGCTATAGCCCACAGATTTTGAACGGCAAAAATCTAAAATGCTCCGATTGCGTTGGTCAATAGCTCTATCAATAGGGCTAAGGATCTGTATTTATTTTGCCAACTTGCATTTGGATTGCTCGAATATTTCTAAACATTTCATAGAAAATTCGATTTTATTGAAAATCAACTGGGCTATAGCCCACAGATTTTGAACGGCAAAAATCTAAAATGCTCCGATTGCGTTGGTCAATAGCTCTATCAATAGGGCTAAGGATCTGTATTTATTTTGCCAACTTGCATTTGGATTGCTCGAATATTTCTAAACATTTCATAGAAAATTCGAATTTATTGAAAATCAACTGGGCTATAGCCCACAGATTTTGAACGGCAAAAATCTAAAATGCTCCGATTACGTTGGTCAATAGCTCTATCAATAGGGCTAAGGATCTGTATTTATTTTGCCAACTTGCATTTGGGTTGCTCGAATATTTCTAAACATTTCATAGAAAATTCGATTTTATTGAAAATCAACTGGGCTATAGCCCACAGATTTTGAACGGCAAAAATCTAAAATGCTCCGATTACGTTGGTCAATAGCTCTATCGATAGGGCTAAGGATCTGTATTT
This sequence comes from Tipula vernalis, assembly GCA_958295665.1. Lineage (NCBI taxonomy): Eukaryota > Metazoa > Arthropoda > Insecta > Diptera > Tipulidae > Tipula > Tipula vernalis. Next base: position 446,813,269 of record OY282558.1, on the reverse strand, counting down.
ATTTTGCCAACTTGCATTTGGATTGCTCGAATATTTCTAAACATTTCATAGAAAATTCGATTTTATTGAAAATCAACTGGGCTATAGCCCACAGATTTTGAACGGCAAAAATCTAAAATGCTCCGATTGCGTTGGTCAATAGCTCTATCAATAGGGCTAACGATCTGTATTTATTTTGCCAACTTGCATTTGGATTGCTCGAATATTTCTAAACATTTCATAGAAAATTCGATTTTATTGAAAATCAACTGGGCTATAGCCCACAGATTTTGAACGGCAAAAATCTAAAATGCTCCGATTACGTTGGTCAATAGCTCTATCAATAGGGCTAAGGATCTGTATTTATTTTGCCAACTTGCATTTGGATTGCTCGAATATTTCTAAACATTTCATAGAAAATTCGATTTTATTGAAAATCAACTGGGCTATAGCCCACAGATTTTGAACGGCAAAAATCTAAAATGCTCCGATTACGTTGGTCAATAGCTCTATCAATAGGGCTAAGGATCTGTATTTATTATGCCAACTTGCATTTGGATTGCTCGAATATTTCTAAACATTTCATAGAAAATTCGATTTTATTGAAAATCAACTGGGCTATAGCCCACAGATTTTGAACGGCAAAAATCTAAAATGCTCCGATTGCGTTGGTCAATAGCTCTATCAATAGGGCTAAGGATCTGTATTTATTTTGCCAACTTGCATTTGGATTGCTCGAATATTTCTAAACATTTCATAGAAAATTCGAATTTATTGAAAATCAACTGGGCTATAGCCCACAGATTTTGAACGGCAAAAATCTAAAATGCTCCGATTGCGTTGGTCAATAGCTCTATCAATAGGGCTAAGGATCTGTATTTATTTTGCCAACTTGCATTTGGATTGCTCGAATATTTCTAAACATTTCATAGAAAATTCGATTTTATTGAAAATCAACTGGGCTATAGCCCACAGATTTTGAACGGCAAAAATCTAAAATGCTCCGATTACGTTGGTCAATAGCTCTATCGATAGGGCTAAGGATCTGTATTTATTTTGCCAACTTGCATTTGGATTGCTCGAATATTTCTAAACATTTCATAGAAAATTCGATTTTATTGAAAATCAACTGGGCTATAGCCCACAGATTTTGAACGGCAAAAATCTAAAATGCTCCGATTGCGTTGGTCAATAGCTCTATCAATAGGGCTAAGGATCTGTATTTATTTTGCCAACTTGCATTTGGATTGCTCGAATATTTCTAAACATTTCATAGAAAATTCGATTTTATTGAAAATCAACTGGGCTATAGCCCACAGATTTTGAACGGCAAAAATCTAAAATGCTCCGATTGCGTTGGTCAATAGCTCTATCAATAGGGCTAAGGATCTGTATTTATTTTGCCAACTTGCATTTGGATTGCTCGAAAATTTCTAAACATTTCATAGAAAATTCGATTTTATTGAAAATCAACTGGGCTATAGCCCACAGATTTTGAACGGCAAAAATCTAAAATGCTCCGATTACGTTGGTCAATAGCTCTATCGATAGGGCTAAGGATCTGTATTTATTTTGCCAACTTGCATTTGGATTGCTCGAATATTTCTAAACATTTCATAGAAAATTCGATTTTATTGAAAATCAACTGGGCTATAGCCCACAGATTTTGAACGGCAAAAATCTAAAATGCTCCGATTGCGTTGGTCAATAGCTCTATTAATAGGGCTAAGGATCTGTATTTATTTTGCCAACTTGCATTTGGATTGCTCGAATATTTCTAAACATTTCATAGAAAATTCGATTTTATTGAAAATCAACTGGGCTATAGCCCACAGATTTTGAACGGCAAAAATCTAAAATGCTCCGATTACGTTGGTCAATAGCTCTATCGATAGGGCTAAGAATTTGTATTTATTTTGCCAACTTGCATTTGGATTGCTCGAATATTTCTAAACATTTCATAGAAAATTCGAATTTATTGAAAATCAACTGGGCTATAGCCCACAGATTTTGAACGGCAAAAATCTAAAATGCTCCGATTACGTTGGTCAATAGCTCTATCAATAGGGCTAAGGATCTGTATTTATTTTGCCAACTTGCATTTGGATTGCTCGAATATTTCTAAACATTTCATAGAAAATTCGATTTTATTGAAAATCAACTGGGCTATAGCCCACAGATTTTGAACGGCAAAAATCTAAAATGCTCCGATTGCGTTGGTCAATAGCTCTATCAATAGGGCTAAGGATCTGTATTTATTTTGCCAACTTGCATTTGGATTGCTCGAATATTTCTAAACATTTCATAGAAAATTCGATTTTATTGAAAATCAACTGGGCTATAGCCCACAGATTTTGAACGGCAAAAATCTAAAATGCTCCGATTGCGTTGGTCAATAGCTCTATCAATAGGGCTAAGGATCTGTATTTATTTTGCCAACTTGCATTTGGATTGCTCGAATATTCTTAAACATTTCATAGAAAATTCGATTTTATTGAAAATCAACTGGGCTATAGCCCACAGATTTTGAACGGCAAAAATCTAAAATGCTCCGATTGCGTTGGTCAATAGCTCTATCAATAGGGCTAAGGATCTGTATTTATTTTGCCAACTTGCATTTGGATTGCTCGAATATTTCTAAACATTTCATAGAAAATTCGATTTTATTGAAAATCAACTGGGCTATAGCCCACAGATTTTGAACGGCAAAAATCTAAAATGCTCCGATTACGTTGGTCAATGGCTCTATCAATAGGGCTAAGGATCTGTATTTATTTTGCCAACTTGCATTTGGATTGCTCGAATATTTCTAAACATTTCATAGAAAATTCGATTTTATTGAAAATCAACTGGGCTATAGCCCACAGATTTTGAACGGCAAAAATCTAAAATGCTCCGATTGCGTTGGTCAATAGCTCTATTAATAGGGCTAAGGATCTGTATTTATTTTGCCAACTTGCATTTGGATTGCTCGAATATTTCTAAACATTTCATAGAAAATTCGATTTTATTGAAAATCAACTGGGCTATAGCCCACAGATTTTGAACGGCAAAAATCTAAAATGCTCCGATTGCGTTGGTCAATAGCTCTATCAATAGGGCTAAGGATCTGTATTTATTTTGCCAACTTGCATTTGGATTGCTCGAATATTTCTAAACATTTCATAGAAAATTCGAATTTATTGAAAATCAACTGGGCTATAGCCCACAGATTTTGAACGGCAAAAATCTAAAATGCTCCGATTACGTTGGTCAATAGCTCTATCAATAGGGCTAAGGATCTGTATTTATTTTGCCAACTTGCATTTGGATTGCTCGAATATTTCTAAACATTTCATAGAAAATTCGATTTTATTGAAAATCAACTGGGCTATAGCCCACAGATTTTGAACGGCAAAAATCTAAAATGCTCCGATTGCGTTGGTCAATAGCTCTATCAATAGGGCTAAGGATCTGTATTTATTTTGCCAACTTGCATTTGGATTGCTCGAATATTTCTAAATATTTCATAGAAAATTCGATTTTATTGAAAATCAACTGGGCTATAGCCCACAGATTTTGAACGGCAAAAATCTAAAATGCTCCGATTACGTTGGTCAATAGCTCTATTGATAGGGCTAAGGATCTGTATTTATTTTGCCAACTTGCATTTGGATTGCTCGAATATTTCTAAACATTTCATAGAAAATTCGAATTTATTGAAAATCAACTGGGCTATAGCCCACAGATTTTGAACGGCAAAAATCTAAAATGCTCCGATTACGTTGGTCAATAGCTCTATCAATAGGGCTAAGGATCTGTATTTATTTTGCCAACTTGCATTTGGATTGCTCGAATATTTCTAAACATTTCATAGAAAATTCGATTTTATTGAAAATCAACTGGGCTATAGCCCACAGATTTTGAACGGCAAAAATCTAAAATGCTCCGATTACGTTGGTCAATAGCTCTATCGATAGGGCTAAGGATCTGTATTTATTTTGCCAACTTGCATTTGGATTGCTCGAATATTTCTAAACATTTCATAGAAAATTCGATTTTATTGAAAATCAACTGGGCTATAGCCCACAGATTTTGAACGGCAAAAATCTAAAATGCTCCGATTGCGTTGGTCAATAGCTCTATCAATAGGGCTAAGGATCTGTATTTATTTTGCCAACTTGCATTTGGATTGCTCGAATATTTCTAAACATTTCATAGAAAATTCGAATTTATTGAAAATCAACTGGGCTATAGCCCACAGATTTTGAACGGCAAACGACGATTACGTTGGCCAATAGCTCTATCAATAGGGCTAAGGATCTGTATTTATTTTGCCAACTTGCATTTGGATTGCTCGAATATTTCTAAACATTTCATAGAAAATTCGATTTTATTGAAAATCAACTGGGCTATAGCCCACAGATTTTGAACGGCAAAAATCTAAAATGCTCCGATTACGTTGGTCAATAGCTCTATCGATAGGGCTAAGGATCTGTATTTATTTTGCCAACTTGCATTTGGATTGCTCGAATATTTCTAAACATTTCATAGAAAATTCGAATTTATTGAAAATCAACTGGGCTATAGCCCACAGATTTTGAACGGCAAAAATCTAAAATGCTCCGATTGCGTTGGTCAATAGCTCTATCAATAGGGCTAAGGATCTGTATTTATTTTGCCAACTTGCATTTGGATTGCTCGAATATTTCTAAACATTTCATAGAAAATTCGATTTTATTGAAAATCAACTGGGCTATAGCCCACAGATTTTGAACGGCAAAAATCTAAAATGCTCCGATTACGTTGGTCAATAGCTCTATCAATAGGGCTAAGGATCTGTATTTATTTTGCCAACTTGCATTTGGATTGCTCGAATATTTCTAAACATTTCATAGAAAATTCGATTTTATTGAAAATCAACTGGGCTATAGCCCACAGATTTTGAACGGCAAAAATCTAAAATGCTCCGATTACGTTGGTCAATAGCTCTATCAATAGGGCTAAGGATCTGTATTTATTTTGCCAACTTGCATTTGGATTGCTCGAATATTTCTAAACATTTCATAGAAAATTCGATTTTATTGAAAATCAACTGGGCTATAGCCCACAGATTTTGAACGGCAAAAATCTAAAATGCTCCGATTACGTTGGTCAATAGCTCTATCGATAGGGCTAAGGATCTGTATTTATTTTGCCAACTTGCATTTGGATTGCTCGAATATTTCTAAACATTTCATAGAAAATTCGAATTTATTGAAAATCAACTGGGCTATAGCCCACAGATTTTGAACGGCAAAAATCTAAAATGCTCCGATTGCGTTGGTCAATAGCTCTATCAATAGGGCTAAGGATCTGTATTTATTTTGCCAACTTGCATTTGGATTGCTCGAATATTTCTAAACATTTCATAGAAAATTCGAATTTATTGAAAATCAACTGGGCTATAGCCCACAGATTTTGAACGGCAAAAATCTAAAATGCTCCGATTACGTTGGTCAATGGCTCTATCAATAGGGCTAAGGATCTGTATTTATTTTGCCAACTTGCATTTGGATTGCTCGAATATTTCTAAACATTTCATAGAAAATTCGATTTTATTGAAAATCAACTGGGCTATAGCCCACAGATTTTGAACGGCAAAAATCTAAAATGCTCCGATTGCGTTGGTCAATAGCTCTATTAATAGGGCTAAGGATCTGTATTTATTTTGCCAACTTGCATTTGGATTGCTCGAATATTTCTAAACATTTCATAGAAAATTCGATTTTATTGAAAATCAACTGGGCTATAGCCCACAGATTTTGAACGGCAAAAATCTAAAATGCTCCGATTGCGTTGGTCAATAGCTCTATCAATAGGGCTAAGGATCTGTATTTATTTTGCCAACTTGCATTTGGATTGCTCGAATATTTCTAAACATTTCATAGAAAATTCGAATTTATTGAAAATCAACTGGGCTATAGCCCACAGATTTTGAACGGCAAAAATCTAAAATGCTCCGATTACGTTGGTCAATAGCTCTATCAATAGGGCTAAGGATCTGTATTTATTTTGCCAACTTGCATTTGGATTGCTCGAATATTTCTAAACATTTCATAGAAAATTCGATTTTATTGAAAATCAACTGGGCTATAGCCCACAGATTTTGAACGGCAAAAATCTAAAATGCTCCGATTGCGTTGGTCAATAGCTCTATCAATAGGGCTAAGGATCTGTATTTATTTTGCCAACTTGCATTTGGATTGCTCGAATATTTCTAAATATTTCATAGAAAATTCGATTTTATTGAAAATCAACTGGGCTATAGCCCACAGATTTTGAACGGCAAAAATCTAAAATGCTCCGATTACGTTGGTCAATAGCTCTATTGATAGGGCTAAGGATCTGTATTTATTTTGCCAACTTGCATTTGGATTGCTCGAATATTTCTAAACATTTCATAGAAAATTCGAATTTATTGAAAATCAACTGGGCTATAGCCCACAGATTTTGAACGGCAAAAATCTAAAATGCTCCGATTACGTTGGTCAATAGCTCTATCAATAGGGCTAAGGATCTGTATTTATTTTGCCAACTTGCATTTGGATTGCTCGAATATTTCTAAACATTTCATAGAAAATTCGATTTTATTGAAAATCAACTGGGCTATAGCCCACAGATTTTGAACGGCAAAAATCTAAAATGCTCCGATTACGTTGGTCAATAGCTCTATCGATAGGGCTAAGGATCTGTATTTATTTTGCCAACTTGCATTTGGATTGCTCGAATATTTCTAAACATTTCATAGAAAATTCGATTTTATTGAAAATCAACTGGGCTATAGCCCACAGATTTTGAACGGCAAAAATCTAAAATGCTCCGATTGCGATGGTCAATAGCTCTATCAATAGGGCTAAGGATCTGTATTTATTTTGCCAACTTGCATTTGGATTGCTCGAATATTTCTAAACATTTCATAGAAAATTCGAATTTATTGAAAATCAACTGGGCTATAGCCCACAGATTTTGAACGGCAAACGACGATTACGTTGGCCAATAGCTCTATCAATAGGGCTAAGGATCTGTATTTATTTTGCCAACTTGCATTTGGATTGCTCGAATATTTCTAAACATTTCATAGAAAATTCGATTTTATTGAAAATCAACTGGGCTATAGCCCACAGATTTTGAACGGCAAAAATCTAAAATGCTCCGATTACGTTGGTCAATAGCTCTATCGATAGGGCTAAGGATCTGTATTTATTTTGCCAACTTGCATTTGGATTGCTCGAATATTTCTAAACATTTCATAGAAAATTCGAATTTATTGAAAATCAACTGGGCTATAGCCCACAGATTTTGAACGGCAAAAATCTAAAATGCTCCGATTGCGTTGGTCAATAGCTCTATCAATAGGGCTAAGGATCTGTATTTATTTTGCCAACTTGCATTTGGATTGCTCGAATATTTCTAAACATTTCATAGAAAATTCGATTTTATTGAAAATCAACTGGGCTATAGCCCACAGATTTTGAACGGCAAAAATCTAAAATGCTCCGATTACGTTGGTCAATAGCTCTATCAATAGGGCTAAGGATCTGTATTTATTTTGCCAACTTGCATTTGGATTGCTCGAATATTTCTAAACATTTCATAGAAAATTCGATTTTATTGAAAATCAACTGGGCTATAGCCCACAGATTTTGAACGGCAAAAATCTAAAATGCTCCGATTACGTTGGTCAATAGCTCTATCAATAGGGCTAAGGATCTGTATTTATTTTGCCAACTTGCATTTGGATTGCTCGAATATTTCTAAACATTTCATAGAAAATTCGAATTTATTGAAAATCAACTGGGCTATAGCCCACAGATTTTGAACGGCAAAAATCTAAAATACTCCGATTACGTTGGTCAATAGCTCTATCAATAGGGCTAAGGATCTGTATTTATTTTGCCAACTTGCATTTGGATTGCTCGAATATTTCTAAACATTTCATAGAAAATTCGATTTTATTGAAAATCAACTGGGCTATAGCCCACAGATTTTGAACGGCAAAAATCTAAAATGCTCCGATTACGTTGGTCAATAGCTCTATCAATAGGGCTAAGGATCTGTATTTATTTTGCCAACTTGCATTTGGATTGCTCGAATATTTCTAAACATTTCATAGAAAATTCGATTTTATTGAAAATCAACTGGGCTATAGCCCACAGATTTTGAACGGCAAAAATCTAAAATGCTCCGATTGCGTTGGTCAATAGCTCTATCGATAGGGCTAAGGATCTGTATTTATTTTGCCAACTTGCATTTGGATTGCTCGAATATTTCTAAACATTTCATAGAAAATTCGATTTTATTGAAAATCAACTGGGCTATAGCCCACAGATTTTGAACGGCAAAAATCTAAAATGCTCCGATTACGTTGGTCAATAGCTCTATCGATAGGGCTAAGGATCTGTATTTATTTTGCCAACTTGCATTTGGATTGCTCGAATATTTCTAAACATTTCATAGAAAATTCGAATTTATTGAAAATCAACTGGGCTATAGCCCACAGATTTTGAACGGCAAAAATCTAAAATGCTCCGATTGCGTTGGTCAATAGCTCTATCAATAGGGCTAAGGATCTGTATTTATTTTGCCAACTTGCATTTGGATTGCTCGAATATTTCTAAACATTTCATAGAAAATTCGATTTTATTGAAAATCAACTGGGCTATAGCCCACAGATTTTGAACGGCAAAAATCTAAAATGCTCCGATTACGTTGGTCAATAGCTCTATCAATAGGGCTAAGGATCTGTATTTATTTTGCCAACTTGCATTTGGATTGCTCGAATATTTCTAAACATTTCATAGAAAATTCGATTTTATTGAAAATCAACTGGGCTATAGCCCACAGATTTTGAACGGCAAAAATCTAAAATGCTCCGATTACGTTGGTCAATAGCTCTATCGATAGGGCTAAGGATCTGTATTTATTTTGCCAACTTGCATTTGGATTGCTCGAATATTTCTAAACATTTCATAGAAAATTCGAATTTATTGAAAATCAACTGGGCTATAGCCCACAGATTTTGAACGGCAAAAATCTAAAATGCTCCGATTGCGTTGGTCAATAGCTCTATCAATAGGGCTAAGGATCTGTATTTATTTTGCCAACTTGCATTTGGATTGCTCGAATATTTCTAAACATTTCATAGAAAATTCGATTTTATTGAAAATCAACTGGGCTATAGCCCACAGATTTTGAACGGCAAAAATCTAAAATGCTCCGATTACGTTGGTCAATAGCTCTATCAATAGGGCTAAGGATCTGTATTTATTTTGCCAACTTGCATTTGGATTGCTCGAATATTTCTAAACATTTCATAGAAAATTCGATTTTATTGAAAATCAACTGGGCTATAGCCCACAGATTTTGAACGGCAAAAATCTAAAATGCTCCGATTGCGTTGGCAATAGCTCTATCAATAGGGCTAAGGATCTGTATTTATTTTGCCAACTTGCATTTGGATTGCTCGAATATTTCTAAACATTTCATAGAAAATTCGAATTTATTGAAAATCAACTGGGCTATAGCCCACAGATTTTGAACGGCAAAAATCTAAAATGCTCCGATTACGTTGGTCAATAGCTCTATCAATAGGGCTAAGGATCTGTATTTATTTTGCCAACTTGCATTTGGATTGCTCGAATATTTCTAAACATTTCATAGAAAATTCGATTTTATTGAAAATCAACTGGGCTATAGCCCACAGATTTTGAACGGCAAACGACGATTACGTTGGCCAATAGCTCTATCAATAGGGCTAAGGATCTGTATTTATTTTGCCAACTTGCATTTGGATTGCTCGAATATTTCTAAACATTTCATAGAAAATTCGATTTTATTGAAAATCAACTGGGCTATAGCCCACAGATTTTGAACGGCAAAAATCTAAAATGCTCCGATTGCGTTGGTCAATAGCTCTATCGATAGGGCTAAGGATCTGTATTTATTTTGCCAACTTGCATTTGGATTGCTCGAATATTTCTAAACATTTCATAGAAAATTCGATTTTATTGAAAATCAACTGGGCTATAGCCCACAGATTTTGAACGGCAAAAATCTAAAATGCTCCGATTGCGTTGGTCAATAGCTCTATCAATAGGGCTAAGGATCTGTATTTATTTTGCCAACTTGCATTTGGATTGCTCGAATATTTCTAAACATTTCATAGAAAATTCGAATTTATTGAAAATCAACTGGGCTATAGCCCACAGATTTTGAACGGCAAACGACGATTACGTTGGCCAATAGCTCTATCAATAGGGCTAAGGATCTGTATTTATTTGGCCAACTTGCATTTGGATTGCTCGAATATTTCTAAACATTTCATAGAAAATTCGATTTTATTGAAAATCAACTGGGCTATAGCCCACAGATTTTGAACGGCAAAAATCTAAAATGCTCCGATTGCGTTGGTCAATAGCTCTATCGATAGGGCTAAGGATCTGTATTTATTTTGCCAACTTGCATTTGGATTGCTCGAATATTTCTAAACATTTCATAGAAAATTCGAATTTATTGAAAATCAACTGGGCTATAGCCCACAGATTTTGAACGGCAAAAATCTAAAATGCTCCGATTGCGTTGGTCAATAGCTCTATCAATAGGGCTAAGGATCTGTATTTATTTTGCCAACTTGCATTTGGATTGCTCGAATATTTCTAAACATTTCATAGAAAATTCGATTTTATTGAAAATCAACTGGGCTATAGCCCACAGATTTTGAACGGCAAAAATCTAAAATGCTCCGATTACGTTGGTCAATAGCTCTATCAATAGGGCTAAGGATCTGTATTTATTTTGCCAACTTGCATTTGGATTGCTCGAATATTTCTAAACATTTCATAGAAAATTCGAATTTATTGAAAATCAACTGGGCTATAGCCCACAGATTTTGAACGGCAAAAATCTAAAATGCTCCGATTGCGTTGGTCAATAGCTCTATCGATAGGGCTAAGGATCTGTATTTATTTTGCCAACTTGCATTTGGATTGCTCGAATATTTCTAAACATTTCATAGAAAATTCGAATTTATTGAAAATCAACTGGGCTATAGCCCACAGATTTTGAACGGCAAAAATCTAAAATGCTCCGATTGCGTTGGTCAATAGCTCTATCAATAGGGCTAAGGATCTGTATTTATTTTGCCAACTTGCATTTGGATTGCTCGAATATTTCTAAACATTTCATAGAAAATTCGATTTTATTGAAAATCAACTGGGCTATAGCCCACAGATTTTGAACGGCAAAAATCTAAAATGCTCCGATTACGTTGGTCAATAGCTCTATCAATAGGGCTAAGGATCTGTATTTATTTTGCCAACTTGCATTTGGATTGCTCGAATATTTCTAAACATTTCATAGAAAATTCGAATTTATTGAAAATCAACTGGGCTATAGCCCACAGATTTTGAACGGCAAAAATCTAAAATGCTCCGATTGCGTTGGTCAATAGCTCTATCGATAGGGCTAAGGATCTGTATTTATTTTGCCAACTTGCATTTGGATTGCTCGAATATTTCTAAACATTTCATAGAAAATTCGAATTTATTGAAAATCAACTGGGCTATAGCCCACAGATTTTGAACGGCAAAAATCTAAAATGCTCCGATTGCGTTGGTCAATAGCTCTATCAATAGGGCTAAGGATCTGTATTTATTTTGCCAACTTGCATTTGGATTGCTCGAATATTTCTAAACATTTCATAGAAAATTCGATTTTATTGAAAATCAACTGGGCTATAGCCCACAGATTTTGAACGGCAAAAATCTAAAATGCTCCGATTACGTTGGTCAATAGCTCTATCAATAGGGCTAAGGATCTGTATTTATTTTGCCAACTTGCATTTGGATTGCTCGAATATTTCTAAACATTTCATAGAAAATTCGATTTTATTGAAAATCAACTGGGCTATAGCCCACAGATTTTGAACGGCAAAAATCTAAAATGCTCCGATTGCGTTGGCAATAGCTCTATCAATAGGGCTAAGGATCTGTATTTATTTTGCCAACTTGCATTTGGATTGCTCGAATATTTCTAAACATTTCATAGAAAATTCGAATTTATTGAAAATCAACTGGGCTATAGCCCACAGATTTTGAACGGCAAAAATCTAAAATGCTCCGATTACGTTGGTCAATAGCTCTATCAATAGGGCTAAGGATCTGTATTTATTTTGCCAACTTGCATTTGGATTGCTCGAATATTTCTAAACATTTCATAGAAAATTCGATTTTATTGAAAATCAACTGGGCTATAGCCCACAGATTTTGAACGGCAAACGACGATTACGTTGGCCAATAGCTCTATCAATAGGGCTAAGGATCTGTATTTATTTTGCCAACTTGCATTTGGATTGCTCGAATATTTCTAAACATTTCATAGAAAATTCGATTTTATTGAAAATCAACTGGGCTATAGCCCACAGATTTTGAACGGCAAAAATCTAAAATGCTCCGATTGCGTTGGTCAATAGCTCTATCAATAGGGCTAAGGATCTGTATTTATTTTGCCAACTTGCATTTGGATTGCTCGAATATTTCTAAACATTTCATAGAAAATTCGAATTTATTGAAAATCAACTGGGCTATAGCCCACAGATTTTGAACGGCAAACGACGATTACGTTGGCCAATAGCTCTATCAATAGGGCTAAGGATCTGTATTTATTTTGCCAACTTGCATTTGGATTGCTCGAATATTTCTAAACATTTCATAGAAAATTCGATTTTATTGAAAATCAACTGGGCTATAGCCCACAGATTTTGAACGGCAAAAATCTAAAATGCTCCGATTGCGTTGGTCAATAGCTCTATCGATAGGGCTAAGGATCTGTATTTATTTTGCCAACTTGCATTTGGATTGCTCGAATATTTCTAAACATTTCATAGAAAATTCGATTTTATTGAAAATCAACTGGGCTATAGCCCACAGATTTTGAACGGCAAAAATCTAAAATGCTCCGATTACGTTGGTCAATAGCTCTATCGATAGGGCTAAGGATCTGTATTTATTTTGCCAACTTGCATTTGGATTGCTCGAATATTTCTAAACATTTCATAGAAAATTCGAATTTATTGAAAATCAACTGGGCTATAGCCCACAGATTTTGAACGGCAAAAATCTAAAATGCTCCGATTGCGTTGGTCAATAGCTCTATCAATAGGGCTAAGGATCTGTATTTATTTTGCCAACTTGCATTTGGATTGCTCGAATATTTCTAAACATTTCATAGAAAATTCGATTTTATTGAAAATCAACTGGGCTATAGCCCACAGATTTTGAACGGCAAAAATCTAAAATGCTCCGATTGCGTTGGTCAATAGCTCTATCAATAGGGCTAAGGATCTGTATTTATTTTGCCAACTTGCATTTGGATTGCTCGAATATTTCTAAACATTTCATAGAAAATTCGATTTTATTGAAAATCAACTGGGCTATAGCCCACAGATTTTGAACGGCAAAAATCTAAAATGCTCCGATTACGTTGGTCAATAGCTCTATCAATAGGGCTAAGGATCTGTATTTATTTTGCCAACTTGCATTTGGATTGCTCGAATATTTCTAAACATTTCATAGAAAATTCGATTTTATTGAAAATCAACTGGGCTATAGCCCACAGATTTTGAACGGCAAAAATCTAAAATGCTCCGATTGCGTTGGCAATAGCTCTATCAATAGGGCTAAGGATCTGTATTTATTTTGCCAACTTGCATTTGGATTGCTCGAATATTTCTAAACATTTCATAGAAAATTCGAATTTATTGAAAATCAACTGGGCTATAGCCCACAGATTTTGAACGGCAAAAATCTAAAATGCTCCGATTACGTTGGTCAATAGCTCTATCAATAGGGCTAAGGATCTGTATTTATTTTGCCAACTTGCATTTGGATTGCTCGAATATTTCTAAACATTTCATAGAAAATTCGAATTTATTGAAAATCAACTGGGCTATAGCCCACAGATTTTGAACGGCAAAAATCTAAAATGCTCCGATTACGTTGGTCAATAGCTCAATCGATAGGGCTAAGGATCTGTATTTATTTTGCCAACTTGCATTTGGATTGCTCGAATATTTCTAAACATTTCATAGAAAATTCGATTTTATTGAAAATCAACTGGGCTATAGCCCACAGATTTTGAACGGCAAAAATCTAAAATGCTCCGATTGCGTTGGTCAATAGCTCTATCAATAGGGCTAAGGATCTGTATTTATTTTGCCAACTTGCATTTGGATTGCTCGAATATTTCTAAACATTTCATAGAAAATTCGAATTTATTGAAAATCAACTGGGCTATAGCCCACAGATTTTGAACGGCAAACGACGATTACGTTGGCCAATAGCTCTATCAATAGGGCTAAGGATCTGTATTTATTTTGCCAACTTGCATTTGGATTGCTCGAATATTTCTAAACATTTCATAGAAAATTCGATTTTATTGAAAATCAACTGGGCTATAGCCCACAGATTTTGAACGGCAAAAATCTAAAATGCTCCGATTACGTTGGTCAATAGCTCTATCGATAGGGCTAAGGATCTGTATTTATTTTGCCAACTTGCATTTGGATTGCTCGAATATTTCTAAACATTTCATAGAAAATTCGAATTTATTGAAAATCAACTGGGCTATAGCCCACAGATTTTGAACGGCAAAAATCTAAAATGCTCCGATTACGTTGGTCAATAGCTCTATCAATAGGGCTAAGGATCTGTATTTATTTTGCCAACTTGCATTTGGATTGCTCGAATATTTCTAAACATTTCATAGAAAATTCGATTTTATTGAAAATCAACTGGGCTATAGCCCACAGATTTTAAACGGCAAAAATCTAAAATGCTCCGATTACGTTGGTCAATAGCTCTATCGATAGGGCTAAGGATCTGTATTTATTTTGCCAACTTGCATTTGGATTGCTCGAATATTTCTAAACATTTTATAGAAAATTCGAATTTATTGAAAATCAACTGGGCTATAGCCCACAGATTTTGAACGGCAAAAATCTAAAATGCTCCGATTACATTGGTCAATAGCTCTATCAATAGGGCTAAGGATCTGTATTTATTTTGCCAACTTGCATTTGGATTGCTCGAATATTTCTAAACATTTCATAGAAAATTCGAATTTATTGAAAATCAACTGGGCTATAGCCCACAGATTTTGAACGGCAAAAATCTAAAATGCTCCGATTACGTTGGTCAATAGCTCTATCAATAGGGCTAAGGATCTGTATTTATTTTGCCAACTTGCATTTGGATTGCTCGAATATTTCTAAACATTTCATAGAAAATTCGATTTTATTGAAAATCAACTGGGCTATAGCCCACAGATTTTGAACGGCAAAAATCTAAAATGCTCCGATTACGTTGGTCAATAGCTCTATCAATAGGGCTAAGGATCTGTATTTATTTTGCCAACTTGCATTTGGATTGCTCGAATATTTCTAAACATTTCATAGAAAATTCGATTTTATTGAAAATCAACTGGGCTATAGCCCACAGATTTTGAACGGCAAAAATCTAAAATGCTCCGATTACGTTGGTCAATAGCTCTATCGATAGGGCTAAGGATCTGTATTTATTTTGCCAACTTGCATTTGGATTGCTCGAATATTTCTAAACATTTCATAGAAAATTCGAATTTATTGAAAATCAACTGGGCTATAGCCCACAGATTTTGAACGGCAAAAATCTAAAATGCTCCGATTGCGTTGGCAATAGCTCTATCAATAGGGCTAAGGATCTGTATTTATTTTGCCAACTTGCATTTGGATTGCTCGAATATTTCTAAACATTTCATAGAAAATTCGAATTTATTGAAAATCAACTGGGCTATAGCCCACAGATTTTGAACGGCAAAAATCTAAAATGCTCCGATTGCGTTGGTCAATAGCTCTATCAATAGGGCTAAGGATCTGTATTTATTTTGCCAACTTGCATTTGGATTGCTCGAATATTTCTAAACATTTCATAGAAAATTCGATTTTATTGAAAATCAACTGGGCTATAGCCCACAGATTTTGAACGGCAAAAATCTAAAATGCTCCGATTACGTTGGTCAATAGCTCTATCAATAGGGCTAAGGATCTGTATTTATTTTGCCAACTTGTATTTGGATTGCTCGAATATTTCTAAACATTTCATAGAAAATTCGATTTTATTGAAAATCAACTGGGCTATAGCCCACAGATTTTGAACGGCAAAAATCTAAAATGCTCCGATTACGTTGGTCAATAGCTCTATCAATAGGGCTAAGGATCTGTATTTATTTTGCCAACTTGCATTTGGATTGCTCGAATATTTCTAAACATTTCATAGAAAATTCGATTTTATTGAAAATCAACTGGGCTATAGCCCACAGATTTTGAACGGCAAAAATCTAAAATGCTCCGATTGCGTTGGCAATAGCTCTATCAATAGGGCTAAGGATCTGTATTTATTTTGCCAACTTGCATTTGGATTGCTCGAATATTTCTAAACATTTCATAGAAAATTCGAATTTATTGAAAATCAACTGGGCTATAGCCCACAGATTTTGAACGGCAAAAATCTAAAATGCTCCGATTACGTTGGTCAATAGCTCTATCAATAGGGCTAAGGATCTGTATTTATTTTGCCAACTTGCATTTGGATTGCTCGAATATTTCTAAACATTTCATAGAAAATTCGATTTTATTGAAAATCAACTGGGCTATAGCCCACAGATTTTGAACGGCAAAAATCTAAAATGCTCCGATTACGTTGGTCAATAGCTCTATCAATAGGGCTAAGGATCTGTATTTATTTTGCCAACTTGCATTTGGATTGCTCGAATATTTCTAAACATTTCATAGAAAATTCGATTTTATTGAAAATCAACTGGGCTATAGCCCACAGATTTTGAACGGCAAAAATCTAAAATGCTCCGATTACGTTGGTCAATAGCTCTATCAATAGGGCTAAGGATCTGTATTTATTTTGCCAACTTGCATTTGGATTGCTCGAATATTTCTAAACATTTCATAGAAAATTCGAATTTATTGAAAATCAACTGGGCTATAGCCCACAGATTTTGAACGGCAAAAATCTAAAATGCTCCGATTACGTTGGTCAATAGCTCTATCAATAGGGCTAAGGATCTGTATTTATTTTGCCAACTTGCATTTGGATTGCTCGAATATTTCTAAACATTTCATAGAAAATTCGAATTTATTGAAAATCAACTGGGCTATAGCCCACAGATTTTGAACGGCAAAAATCTAAAATGCTCCGATTACGTTGGTCAATAGCTCTATCAATAGGGCTAAGGATCTGTATTTATTTTGCCAACTTGCATTTGGATTGCTCGAATATTTCTAAACATTTCATAGAAAATTCGATTTTATTGAAAATCAACTGGGCTATAGCCCACAGATTTTGAACGGCAAAAATCTAAAATGCTCCGATTACGTTGGTCAATAGCTCTATCAATAGGGCTAAGGATCTGTATTTATTTTGCCAACTTGCATTTGGATTGCTCGAATATTTCTAAACATTTCATAGAAAATTCGATTTTATTGAAAATCAACTGGGCTATAGCCCACAGATTTTGAACGGCAAAAATCTAAAATGCTCCGATTACGTTGGTCAATAGCTCTATCGATAGGGCTAAGGATCTGTATTTATTTTGCCAACTTGCATTTGGATTGCTCGAATATTTCTAAACATTTCATAGAAAATTCGAATTTATTGAAAATCAACTGGGCTATAGCCCACAGATTTTGAACGGCAAAAATCTAAAATGCTCCGATTGCGTTGGTCAATAGCTCTATCAATAGGGCTAAGGATCTGTATTTATTTTGCCAACTTGCATTTGGATTGCTCGAATATTTCTAAACATTTCATAGAAAATTCGAATTTATTGAAAATCAACTGGGCTATAGCCCACAGATTTTGAACGGCAAAAATCTAAAATGCTCCGATTGCGTTGGTCAATAGCTCTATCAATAGGGCTAAGGATCTGTATTTATTTTGCCAACTTGCATTTGGATTGCTCGAATATTTCTAAACATTTCATAGAAAATTCGATTTTATTGAAAATCAACTGGGCTATAGCCCACAGATTTTGAACGGCAAAAATCTAAAATGCTCCGATTACGTTGGCCAATAGCTCTATCAATAGGGCTAAGGATCTGTATTTATTTTGCCAACTTGCATTTGGATTGCTCGAATATTTCTAAACATTTCATAGAAAATTCGATTTATTGAAAATCAACTGGGCTATAGCCCACAGATTTTGAACGGCAAAAATCTAAAATGCTCCGATTGCGTTGGTCAATAGCTCTATCGATAGGGCTAAGGATCTGTATTTATTTTGCCAACTTGCATTTGGATTGCTCGAATATTTCTAAACATTTCATAGAAAATTCGATTTTATTGAAAATCAACTGGGCTATAGCCCACAGATTTTGAACGGCAAAAATCTAAAATGCTCCGATTACGTTGGTCAATAGCTCTATCGATAGGGCTAAGGATCTGTATTTATTTTGCCAACTTGCATTTGGATTGCTCGAATATTTCTAAACATTTCATAGAAAATTCGAATTTATTGAAAATCAACTGGGCTATAGCCCACAGATTTTGAACGGCAAAAATCTAAAATGCTCCGATTGCGTTGGTCAATAGCTCTATCAATAGGGCTAAGGATCTGTATTTATTTTGCCAACTTGCATTTGGATTGCTCGAATATTTCTAAACATTTCATAGAAAATTCGATTTTATTGAAAATCAACTGGGCTATAGCCCACAGATTTTGAACGGCAAAAATCTAAAATGCTCCGATTGCGTTGGTCAATAGCTCTATCAATAGGGCTAAGGATCTGTATTTATTTTGCCAACTTGCATTTGGATTGCTCGAATATTTCTAAACATTTCATAGAAAATTCGATTTTATTGAAAATCAACTGGGCTATAGCCCACAGATTTTGAACGGCAAAAATCTAAAATGCTCCGATTACGTTGGTCAATAGCTCTATCAATAGGGCTAAGGATCTGTATTTATTTTGCCAACTTGCATTTGGATTGCTCGAATATTTCTAAACATTTCATAGAAAATTCGATTTTATTGAAAATCAACTGGGCTATAGCCCACAGATTTTGAACGGCAAAAATCTAAAATGCTCCGATTGCGTTGGCAATAGCTCTATCAATAGGGCTAAGGATCTGTATTTATTTTGCCAACTTGCATTTGGATTGCTCGAATATTTCTAAACATTTCATAGAAAATTCGAATTTATTGAAAATCAACTGGGCTATAGCCCACAGATTTTGAACGGCAAAAATCTAAAATGCTCCGATTACGTTGGTCAATAGCTCTATCAATAGGGCTAAGGATCTGTATTTATTTTGCCAACTTGCATTTGGATTGCTCGAATATTTCTAAACATTTCATAGAAAATTCGAATTTATTGAAAATCAACTGGGCTATAGCCCACAGATTTTGAACGGCAAAAATCTAAAATGCTCCGATTACGTTGGTCAATAGCTCAATCGATAGGGCTAAGGATCTGTATTTATTTTGCCAACTTGCATTTGGATTGCTCGAATATTTCTAAACATTTCATAGAAAATTCGATTTTATTGAAAATCAACTGGGCTATAGCCCACAGATTTTGAACGGCAAAAATCTAAAATGCTCCGATTGCGTTGGTCAATAGCTCTATCAATAGGGCTAAGGATCTGTATTTATTTTGCCAACTTGCATTTGGATTGCTCGAATATTTCTAAATATTTCATAGAAAATTCGATTTTATTGAAAATCAACTGGGCTATAGCCCACAGATTTTGAACGGCAAAAATCTAAAATGCTCCGATTACGTTGGTCAATAGCTCTATTGATAGGGCTAAGGATCTGTATTTATTTTGCCAACTTGCATTTGGATTGCTCGAATATTTCTAAACATTTCATAGAAAATTCGAATTTATTGAAAATCAACTGGGCTATAGCCCACAGATTTTGAACGGCAAAAATCTAAAATGCTCCGATTACGTTGGTCAATAGCTCTATCAATAGGGCTAAGGATCTGTATTTATTTTGCCAACTTGCATTTGGATTGCTCGAATATTTCTAAACATTTCATAGAAAATTCGATTTTATTGAAAATCAACTGGGCTATAGCCCACAGATTTTGAACGGCAAAAATCTAAAATGCTCCGATTACGTTGGTCAATAGCTCTATCGATAGGGCTAAGGATCTGTATTTATTTTGCCAACTTGCATTTGGATTGCTCGAATATTTCTAAACATTTCATAGAAAATTCGATTTTATTGAAAATCAACTGGGCTATAGCCCACAGATTTTGAACGGCAAAAATCTAAAATGCTCCGATTGCGTTGGTCAATAGCTCTATCAATAGGGCTAAGGATCTGTATTTATTTTGCCAACTTGCATTTGGATTGCTCGAATATTTCTAAACATTTCATAGAAAATTCGAATTTATTGAAAATCAACTGGGCTATAGCCCACAGATTTTGAACGGCAAACGACGATTACGTTGGCCAATAGCTCTATCAATAGGGCTAAGGATCTGTATTTATTTTGCCAACTTGCATTTGGATTGCTCGAATATTTCTAAACATTTCATAGAAAATTCGATTTTATTGAAAATCAACTGGGCTATAGCCCACAGATTTTGAACGGCAAAAATCTAAAATGCTCCGATTGCGTTGTCAATAGCTCTATCGATAGGGCTAAGGATCTGTATTTATTTTGCCAACTTGCATTTGGATTGCTCGAATATTTCTAAACATTTCATAGAAAATTCGAATTTATTGAAAATCAACTGGGCTATAGCCCACAGATTTTGAACGGCAAAAATCTAAAATGCTCCGATTACGTTGGTCAATAGCTCTATCAATAGGGCTAAGGATCTGTATTTATTTTGCCAACTTGCATTTGGATTGCTCGAATATTTCTAAACATTTCATAGAAAATTCGATTTTATTGAAAATCAACTGGGCTATAGCCCACAGATTTTGAACGGCAAAAATCTAAAATGCTCCGATTACGTTGGTCAATAGCTCTATCAATAGGGCTAAGGATCTGTATTTATTTTGCCAACTTGCATTTGGATTGCTCGAATATTTCTAAACATTTCATAGAAAATTCGATTTTATTGAAAATCAACTGGGCTATAGCCCACAGATTTTGAACGGCAAAAATCTAAAATGCTCCGATTACGTTGGTCAATAGCTCTATCGATAGGGCTAAGGATCTGTATTTATTTTGCCAACTTGCATTTGGATTGCTCGAATATTTCTAAACATTTCATAGAAAATTCGAATTTATTGAAAATCAACTGGGCTATAGCCCACAGATTTTGAACGGCAAAAATCTAAAATGCTCCGATTGCGTTGGCAATAGCTCTATCAATAGGGCTAAGGATCTGTATTTATTTTGCCAACTTGCATTTGGATTGCTCGAATATTTCTAAACATTTCATAGAAAATTCGAATTTATTGAAAATCAACTGGGCTATAGCCCACAGATTTTGAACGGCAAAAATCTAAAATGCTCCGATTACGTTGGTCAATAGCTCTATCAATAGGGCTAAGGATCTGTATTTATTTTGCCAACTTGCATTTGGATTGCTCGAATATTTCTAAACATTTCATAGAAAATTCGATTTTATTGAAAATCAACTGGGCTATAGCCCACAGATTTTGAACGGCAAAAATCTAAAATGCTCCGATTACGTTGGTCAATAGCTCTATCAATAGGGCTAAGGATCTGTATTTATTTTGCCAACTTGCATTTGGATTGCTCGAATATTTCTAAACATTTCATAGAAAATTCGATTTTATTGAAAATCAACTGGGCTATAGCCCACAGATTTTGAACGGCAAAAATCTAAAATGCTCCGATTACGTTGGTCAATAGCTCTATCAATAGGGCTAAGGATCTGTATTTATTTTGCCAACTTGCATTTGGATTGCTCGAATATTTCTAAACATTTCATAGAAAATTCGAATTTATTGAAAATCAACTGGGCTATAGCCCACAGATTTTGAACGGCAAAAATCTAAAATGCTCCGATTACGTTGGTCAATAGCTCTATCAATAGGGCTAAGGATCTGTATTTATTTTGCCAACTTGCATTTGGATTGCTCGAATATTTCTAAACATTTCATAGAAAATTCGAATTTATTGAAAATCAACTGGGCTATAGCCCACAGATTTTGAACGGCAAAAATCTAAAATGCTCCGATTACGTTGGTCAATAGCTCTATCAATAGGGCTAAGGATCTGTATTTATTTTGCCAACTTGCATTTGGATTGCTCGAATATTTCTAAACATTTCATAGAAAATTCGATTTTATTGAAAATCAACTGGGCTATAGCCCACAGATTTTGAACGGCAAAAATCTAAAATGCTCCGATTACGTTGGTCAATAGCTCTATCAATAGGGCTAAGGATCTGTATTTATTTTGCCAACTTGCATTTGGATTGCTCGAATATTTCTAAACATTTCATAGAAAATTCGATTTTATTGAAAATCAACTGGGCTATAGCCCACAGATTTTGAACGGCAAAAATCTAAAATGCTCCGATTACGTTGGTCAATAGCTCTATCGATAGGGCTAAGGATCTGTATTTATTTTGCCAACTTGCATTTGGATTGCTCGAATATTTCTAAACATTTCATAGAAAATTCGAATTTATTGTAAATCAACTGGGCTATAGCCCACAGATTTTGAACGGCAAAAATCTAAAATGCTCCGATTGCGTTGGTCAATAGCTCTATCAATAGGGCTAAGGATCTGTATTTATTTTGCCAACTTGCATTTGGATTGCTCGAATATTTCTAAACATTTCATAGAAAATTCGAATTTATTGAAAATCAACTGGGCTATAGCCCACAGATTTTGAACGGCAAAAATCTAAAATGCTCCGATTGCGTTGGTCAATAGCTCTATCAATAGGGCTAAGGATCTGTATTTATTTTGCCAACTTGCATTTGGATTGCTCGAATATTTCTAAACATTTCATAGAAAATTCGAATTTATTGAAAATCAACTGGGCTATAGCCCACAGATTTTGAACGGCAAAAATCTAAAATGCTCCGATTGCGTTGGTCAATAGCTCTATCAATAGGGCTAAGGATCTGTATTTATTTTGCCAACTTGCATTTGGATTGCTCGAATATTTCTAAACATTTCATAGAAAATTCGATTTTATTGAAAATCAACTGGGCTATAGCCCACAGATTTTGAACGGCAAAAATCTAAAATGCTCCGATTGCGTTGGTCAATAGCTCTATCAATAGGGCTAAGGATCTGTATTTATTTTGCCAACTTGCATTTGGATTGCTCGAATATTTCTAAACATTTCATAGAAAATTCGAATTTATTGAAAATCAACTGGGCTATATCCCACAGATTTTGAACGGCAAAAATCTAAAATGCTCCGATTACGTTGGTCAATAGCTCTATCAATAGGGCTAAGGATCTGTATTTATTTTGCCAACTTGCATTTGGATTGCTCGAATATTTCTAAACATTTCATAGAAAATTCGAATTTATTGAAAATCAACTGGGCTATAGCCCACAGATTTTGAACGGCAAAAATCTAAAATGCTCCGATTACGTTGGTCAATAGCTCTATCGATAGGGCTAAGGATCTGTATTTATTTTGCCAACTTGCATTTGGATTGCTCGAATATTTCTAAACATTTCATAGAAAATTCGAATTTATTGAAAATCAACTGGGCTATAGCCCACAGATTTTGAACGGCAAAAATCTAAAATGCTCCGATTGCGTTGGTCAATAGCTCTATCAATAGGGCTAAGGATCTGTATTTATTTTGCCAACTTGCATTTGGATTGCTCGAATATTTCTAAACATTTCATAGAAAATTCGAATTTATTGAAAATCAACTGGGCTATAGCCCACAGATTTTGAACGGCAAAAATCTAAAATGCTCCGATTGCGTTGGTCAATAGCTCTATCAATAGGGCTAAGGATCTGTATTTATTTTGCCAACTTGCATTTGGATTGCTCGAATATTTCTAAACATTTCATAGAAAATTCGATTTTATTGAAAATCAACTGGGCTATAGCCCACAGATTTTGAACGGCAAAAATCTAAAATGCTCCGATTACGTTGGTCAATAGCTCTATCGATAGGGCTAAGGATCTGTATTTATTTTGCCAACTTGCATTTGGATTGCTCGAATATTTCTAAACATTTCATAGAAAATTCGATTTTATTGAAAATCAACTGGGCTATAGCCCACAGATTTTGAACGGCAAAAATCTAAAATGCTCCGATTGCGTTGGTCAATAGCTCTATCAATAGGGCTAAGGATCTGTATTTATTTTGCCAACTTGCATTTGGATTGCTCGAATATTTCTAAACATTTCATAGAAAATTCGAATTTATTGAAAATCAACTGGGCTATAGCCCACAGATTTTGAACGGCAAACGACGATTACGTTGGCCAATAGCTCTATCAATAGGGCTAAGGATCTGTATTTATTTTGCCAACTTGCATTTGGATTGCTCGAATATTTCTAAACATTTCATAGAAAATTCGAATTTATTGAAAATCAACTGGGCTATAGCCCACAGATTTTGAACGGCAAAAATCTAAAATGCTCCGATTACGTTGGTCAATAGCTCTATCAATAGGGCTAAGGATCTGTATTTATTTTGCCAACTTGCATTTGGATTGCTCGAATATTTCTAAACATTTCATAGAAAATTCGATTTTATTGAAAATCAACTGGGCTATAGCCCACAGATTTTGAACGGCAAAAATCTAAAATGCTCCGATTACGTTGGTCAATAGCTCTATCGATAGGGCTAAGGATCTGTATTTATTTTGCCAACTTGCATTTGGATTGCTCGAATATTTCTAAACATTTCATAGAAAATTCGAATTTATTGAAAATCAACTGGGCTATAGCCCACAGATTTTGAACGGCAAAAATCTAAAATGCTCCGATTACGTTGGTCAATAGCTCTATCAATAGGGCTAAGGATCTGTATTTATTTTGCCAACTTGCATTTGGATTGCTCGAATATTTCTAAACATTTCATAGAAAATTCGATTTTATTGAAAATCAACTGGGCTATAGCCCACAGATTTTGAACGGCAAAAATCTAAAATGCTCCGATTACGTTGGTCAATAGCTCTATCGATAGGGCTAAGGATCTGTATTTATTTTGCCAACTTGCATTTGGATTGCTCGAATATTTCTAAACATTTCATAGAAAATTCGATTTTATTGAAAATCAACTGGGCTATAGCCCACAGATTTTGAACGGCAAAAATCTAAAATGCTCCGATTGCGTTGGTCAATAGCTCTATCAATAGGGCTAAGGATCTGTATTTATTTTGCCAACTTGCATTTGGATTGCTCGAATATTTCTAAACATTTCATAGAAAATTCGATTTTATTGAAAATCAACTGGGCTATAGCCCACAGATTTTGAACGGCAAAAATCTAAAATGCTCCGATTGCGTTGGTCAATAGCTCTATCAATAGGGCTAAGGATCTGTATTTATTTTGCCAACTTGCATTTGGATTGCTCGAATATTTCTAAACATTTCATAGAAAATTCGATTTTATTGAAAATCAACTGGGCTATAGCCCACAGATTTTGAACGGCAAAAATCTAAAATGCTCCGATTACGTTGGTCAATAGCTCTATCGATAGGGCTAAGGATCTGTATTTATTTTGCCAACTTGCATTTGGATTGCTCGAATATTTCTAAACATTTCATAGAAAATTCGATTTTATTGAAAATCAACTGGGCTATAGCCCACAGATTTTGAACGGCAAAAATCTAAAATGCTCCGATTGCGTTGGTCAATAGCTCTATCAATAGGGCTAAGGATCTGTATTTATTTTGCCAACTTGCATTTGGATTGCTCGAATATTTCTAAACATTTCATAGAAAATTCGATTTTATTGAAAATCAACTGGGCTATAGCCCACAGATTTTGAACGGCAAAAATCTAAAATGCTCCGATTGCGTTGGTCAATAGCTCTATCAATAGGGCTAAGGATCTGTATTTATTTTGCCAACTTGCATTTGGATTGCTCGAATATTTCTAAACATTTCATAGAAAATTCGATTTTATTGAAAATCAACTGGGCTATAGCCCACAGATTTTGAACGGCAAAAATCTAAAATGCTCCGATTACGTTGGTCAATAGCTCTATCGATAGGGCTAAGGATCTGTATTTATTTTGCCAACTTGCATTTGGATTGCTCGAATATTTCTAAACATTTCATAGAAAATTCGATTTTATTGAAAATCAACTGGGCTATAGCCCACAGATTTTGAACGGCAAAAATCTAAAATGCTCCGATTGCGTTGGTCAATAGCTCTAATAATAGGGCTAAGGATCTGTATTTATTTTGCCAACTTGCATTTGGATTGCTCGAATATTTCTAAACATTTCATAGAAAATTCGATTTTATTGAAAATCAACTGGGCTATAGCCCACAGATTTTGAACGGCAAAAATCTAAAATGCTCCGATTACGTTGGTCAATAGCTCTATCGATAGGGCTAAGAATTTGTATTTATTTTGCCAACTTGCATTTGGATTGCTCGAATATTTCTAAACATTTCATAGAAAATTCGAATTTATTGAAAATCAACTGGGCTATAGCCCACAGATTTTGAACGGCAAAAATCTAAAATGCTCCGATTACGTTGGTCAATAGCTCTATCAATAGGGCTAAGGATCTGTATTTATTTTGCCAACTTGCATTTGGATTGCTCGAATATTTCTAAACATTTCATAGAAAATTCGATTTTATTGAAAATCAACTGGGCTATAGCCCACAGATTTTGAACGGCAAAAATCTAAAATGCTCCGATTGCGTTGGTCAATAGCTCTATCAATAGGGCTAAGGATCTGTATTTATTTTGCCAACTTGCATTTGGATTGCTCGAATATTTCTAAACATTTCATAGAAAATTCGATTTTATTGAAAATCAACTGGGCTATAGCCCACAGATTTTGAACGGCAAAAATCTAAAATGCTCCGATTACGTTGGTCAATAGCTCTATCAATAGGGCTAAGAATTTGTATTTATTTTGCCAACTTGCATTTGGATTGCTCGAATATTTCTAAACATTTCATAGAAAATTCGAATTTATTGAAAATCAACTGGGCTATAGCCCACAGATTTTGAACGGCAAAAATCTAAAATGCTCCGATTACGTTGGTCAATAGCTCTATCAATAGGGCTAAGGATCTGTATTTATTTTGCCAACTTGCATTTGGATTGCTCGAATATTTCTAAACATTTCATAGAAAATTCGATTTTATTGAAAATCAACTGGGCTATAGCCCACAGATTTTGAACGGCAAAAATCTAAAATGCTCCGATTGCGTTGGTCAATAGCTCTATCAATAGGGCTAAGGATCTGTATTTATTTTGCCAACTTGCATTTGGATTGCTCGAATATTTCTAAACATTTCATAGAAAATTCGAATTTATTGAAAATCAACTGGGCTATAGCCCACAGATTTTGAACGGCAAAAATCTAAAATGCTCCGATTACGTTGGTCAATAGCTCTATCAATAGGGCTAAGGATCTGTATTTATTTTGCCAACTTGCATTTGGATTGCTCGAATATTTCTAAACATTTCATAGAAAATTCGATTTTATTGAAAATCAACTGGGCTATAGCCCACAGATTTTGAACGGCAAAAATCTAAAATGCTCCGATTGCGTTGGTCAATAGCTCTATCAATAGGGCTAAGGATCTGTATTTATTTTGCCAACTTGCATTTGGATTGCTCGAATATTTCTAAACATTTCATAGAAAATTCGAATTTATTGAAAATCAACTGGGCTATAGCCCACAGATTTTGAACGGCAAAAATCTAAAATGCTCCGATTGCGTTGGTCAATAGCTCTATCAATAGGGCTAAGGATCTGTATTTATTTTGCCAACTTGCATTTGGATTGCTCGAATATTTCTAAACATTTCATAGAAAATTCGATTTTATTGAAAATCAACTGGGCTATAGCCCACAGATTTTGAACGGCAAAAATCTAAAATGCTCCGATTGCGTTGGTCAATAGCTCTATCAATAGGGCTAAGGATCTGTATTTATTTTGCCAACTTGCATTTGGATTGCTCGAATATTTCTAAACATTTCATAGAAAATTTGAATTTATTGAAAATCAACTGGGCTATAGCCCACAGATTTTGAACGGCAAAAATCTAAAATGCTCCGATTACGTTGGTCAATAGCTCTATCAATAGGGCTAAGGATCTGTATTTATTTTGCCAACTTGCATTTGGATTGCTCGAATATTTCTAAACATTTCATAGAAAATTCGATTTTATTGAAAATCAACTGGGCTATAGCCCACAGATTTTGAACGGCAAAAATCTAAAATGCTCCGATTGCGTTGGTCAATAGCTCTATCAATAGGGCTAAGGATCTGTATTTATTTTGCCAACTTGCATTTGGATTGCTCGAATATTTCTAAACATTTCATAGAAAATTCGAATTTATTGAAAATCAACTGGGCTATAGCCCACAGATTTTGAACGGCAAAAATCTAAAATGCTCCGATTACGTTGGTCAATAGCTCAATCGATAGGGCTAAGGATCTGTATTTATTTTGCCAACTTGCATTTGGATTGCTCGAATATTTCTAAACATTTCATAGAAAATTTGATTTTATTGAAAATCAACTGGGCTATAGCCCACAGATTTTGAACGGCAAAAATCTAAAATGCTCCGATTGCGTTGGTCAATAGCTCTATCAATAGGGCTAAGGATCTGTATTTATTTTGCCAACTTGTATTTGGATTGCTCGAATATTTCTAAATATTTCATAGAAAATTCGATTTTATTGAAAATCAACTGGGCTATAGCCCACAGATTTTGAACGGCAAAAATCTAAAATGCTCCGATTACGTTGGTCAATAGCTCTATTGATAGGGCTAAGGATCTGTATTTATTTTGCCAACTTGCATTTGGATTGCTCGAATATTTCTAAACATTTCATAGAAAATTCGAATTTATTGAAAATCAACTGGGCTATAGCCCACAGATTTTGAACGGCAAAAATCTAAAATGCTCCGATTACGTTGGTCAATAGCTCTATCAATAGGGCTAAGGATCTGTATTTATTTTGCCAACTTGCATTTGGATTGCTCGAATATTTCTAAACATTTCATAGAAAATTCGATTTTATTGAAAATCAACTGGGCTATAGCCCACAGATTTTGAACGGCAAAAATCTAAAATGCTCCGATTACGTTGGTCAATAGCTCTATCGATAGGGCTAAGGATCTGTATTTATTTTGCCAACTTGCATTTGGATTGCTCGAATATTTCTAAACATTTCATAGAAAATTCGATTTTATTGAAAATCAACTGGGCTATAGCCCACAGATTTTGAACGGCAAAAATCTAAAATGCTCCGATTGCGTTGGTCAATAGCTCTATCAATAGGGCTAAGGATCTGTATTTATTTTGCCAACTTGCATTTGGATTGCTCGAATATTTCTAAACATTTCATAGAAAATTCGAATTTATTGAAAATCAACTGGGCTATAGCCCACAGATTTTGAACGGCAAACGACGATTACGTTGGCCAATAGCTCTATCAATAGGGCTAAGGATCTGTATTTATTTTGCCAACTTGCATTTGGATTGCTCGAATATTTCTAAACATTTCATAGAAAATTCGATTTTATTGAAAATCAACTGGGCTATAGCCCACAGATTTTGAACGGCAAAAATCTAAAATGCTCCGATTGCGTTGGTCAATAGCTCTATCGATAGGGCTAAGGATCTGTATTTATTTTGCCAACTTGCATTTGGATTGCTCGAATATTTCTAAACATTTCATAGAAAATTCGATTTTATTGAAAATCAACTGGGCTATAGCCCACAGATTTTGAACGGCAAAAATCTAAAATGCTCCGATTACGTTGGTCAATAGCTCAATCGATAGGGCTAAGGATCTGTATTTATTTTGCCAACTTGCATTTGGATTGCTCGAATATTTCTAAACATTTCATAGAAAATTCGATTTTATTGAAAATCAACTGGGCTATAGCCCACAGATTTTGAACGGCAAAAATCTAAAATGCTCCGATTACGTTGGTCAATAGCTCTATCAATAGGGCTAAGGATCTGTATTTATTTTGCCAACTTGCATTTGGATTGCTCGAATATTTCTAAACATTTCATAGAAAATTCGAATTTATTGAAAATCAACTGGGCTATAGCCCACAGATTTTGAACGGCAAAAATCTAAAATGCTCCGATTGCGTTGGTCAATAGCTCTATCAATAGGGCTAAGGATCTGTATTTATTTTGCCAACTTGCATTTGGATTGCTCGAATATTTCTAAACATTTCATAGAAAATTCGATTTTATTGAAAATCAACTGGGCTATAGCCCACAGATTTTGAACGGCAAAAATCTAAAATGCTCCGATTGCGTTGGTCAATAGCTCTATCAATAGGGCTAAGGATCTGTATTTATTTTGCCAACTTGCATTTGGATTGCTCGAATATTTCTAAACATTTCATAGAAAATTCGATTTTATTGAAAATCAACTGGGCTATAGCCCACAGATTTTGAACGGCAAAAATCTAAAATGCTCCGATTACGTTGGTCAATAGCTCTATCAATAGGGCTAAGGATCTGTATTTATTTTGCCAACTTGCATTTGGATTGCTCGAATATTTCTAAACATTTCATAGAAAATTCGATTTTATTGAAAATCAACTGGGCTATAGCCCACAGATTTTGAACGGCAAAAATCTAAAATGCTCCGATTACGTTGGTCAATAGCTCTATCAATAGGGCTAAGGATCTGTATTTATTTTGCCAACTTGCATTTGGATTGCTCGAATATTTCTAAACATTTCATAGAAAATTCGATTTTATTGAAAATCAACTGGGCTATAGCCCACAGATTTTGAACGGCAAAAATCTAAAATGCTCCGATTACGTTGGTCAATAGCTCTATCAATAGGGCTAAGGATCTGTATTTATTTTGCCAACTTGCATTTGAATTGCTCGAATATTTCTAAACATTTCATAGAAAATTCGAATTTATTGAAAATCAACTGGGCTATAGCCCACAGATTTTGAACGGCAAAAATCTAAAATGCTCCGATTACGTTGGTCAATAGCTCTATCAATAGGGCTAAGGATCTGTATTTATTTTGCCAACTTGCATTTGGATTGCTCGAATATTTCTAAACATTTCATAGAAAATTCGATTTTATTGAAAATCAACTGGGCTATAGCCCACAGATTTTGAACGGCAAAAATCTAAAATGCTCCGATTACGTTGGTCAATAGCTCTATCGATAGGGCTAAGGATCTGTATTTATTTTGCCAACTTGCATTTGGATTGCTCGAATATTTCTAAACATTTCATAGAAAATTCGAATTTATTGAAAATCAACTGGGCTATAGCCCACAGATTTTGAACGGCAAAA
Source organism: Tipula vernalis (assembly GCA_958295665.1). NCBI lineage: Eukaryota > Metazoa > Arthropoda > Insecta > Diptera > Tipulidae > Tipula > Tipula vernalis. The sequence goes on along the minus strand of OY282558.1, from coordinate 446,781,802 downwards.
ATCTAAAATGCTCCGATTACGTTGGTCAATAGCTCTATCAATAGGGCTAAGGATCTGTATTTATTTTGCCAACTTGCATTTGGATTGCTCGAATATTTCTAAACATTTCATAGAAAATTCGAATTTATTGAAAATCAACTGGGCTATAGCCCACAGATTTTGAACGGCAAAAATCTAAAATGCTCCGATTACGTTGGTCAATAGCTCTATCAATAGCGCTAAGGATCTGTATTTATTTTGCCAACTTGCATTTGGATTGCTCGAATATTTCTAAACATTTCATAGAAAATTCGATTTTATTGAAAATCAACTGGGCTATAGCCCACAGATTTTGAACGGCAAAAATCTAAAATGCTCCGATTACGTTGGTCAATAGCTCTATCAATAGGGCTAAGGATCTGTATTTATTTTGCCAACTTGCATTTGGATTGCTCGAATATTTCTAAACATTTCATAGAAAATTCGATTTTATTGAAAATCAACTGGGCTATAGCCCACAGATTTTGAACGGCAAAAATCTAAAATGCTCCGATTACGTTGGTCAATAGCTCTATCGATAGGGCTAAGGATCTGTATTTATTTTGCCAACTTGCATTTGGATTGCTCGAATATTTCTAAACATTTCATAGAAAATTCGAATTTATTGAAAATCAACTGGGCTATAGCCCACAGATTTTGAACGGCAAAAATCTAAAATGCTCCGATTGCGTTGGTCAATAGCTCTATCAATAGGGCTAAGGATCTGTATTTATTTTGCCAACTTGCATTTGGATTGCTCGAATATTTCTAAACATTTCATAGAAAATTCGAATTTATTGAAAATCAACTGGGCTATAGCCCACAGATTTTGAACGGCAAAAATCTAAAATGCTCCGATTGCGTTGGTCAATAGCTCTATCAATAGGGCTAAGGATCTGTATTTATTTTGCCAACTTGCATTTGGATTGCTCGAATATTTCTAAACATTTCATAGAAAATTCGATTTTATTGAAAATCAACTGGGCTATAGCCCACAGATTTTGAACGGCAAAAATCTAAAATGCTCCGATTGCGTTGGTCAATAGCTCTATCAATAGGGCTAAGGATCTGTATTTATTTTGCCAACTTGCATTTGGATTGCTCGAATATTTCTAAACATTTCATAGAAAATTCGAATTTATTGAAAATCAACTGGGCTATAGCCCACAGATTTTGAACGGCAAAAATCTAAAATGCTCCGATTACGTTGGTCAATAGCTCTATCAATAGGGCTAAGGATCTGTATTTATTTTGCCAACTTGCATTTGGATTGCTCGAATATTTCTAAACATTTCATAGAAAATTCGATTTTATTGAAAATCAACTGGGCTATAGCCCACAGATTTTGAACGGCAAAAATCTAAAATGCTCCGATTACGTTGGTCAATAGCTCTATCGATAGGGCTAAGGATCTGTATTTATTTTGCCAACTTGCATTTGGATTGCTCGAATATTTCTAAACATTTCATAGAAAATTCGAATTTATTGAAAATCAACTGGGCTATAGCCCACAGATTTTGAACGGCAAAAATCTAAAATGCTCCGATTGCGTTGGTCAATAGCTCTATCAATAGGGCTAAGGATCTGTATTTATTTTGCCAACTTGCATTTGGATTGCTCGAATATTTCTAAACATTTCATAGAAAATTCGAATTTATTGAAAATCAACTGGGCTATAGCCCACAGATTTTGAACGGCAAAAATCTAAAATGCTCCGATTGCGTTGGTCAATAGCTCTATCAATAGGGCTAAGGATCTGTATTTATTTTGCCAACTTGCATTTGGATTGCTCGAATATTTCTAAACATTTCATAGAAAATTCGATTTTATTGAAAATCAACTGGGCTATAGCCCACAGATTTTGAACGGCAAAAATCTAAAATGCTCCGATTGCGTTGGTCAATAGCTCTATCAATAGGGCTAAGGATCTGTATTTATTTTGCCAACTTGCATTTGGATTGCTCGAATATTTCTAAACATTTCATAGAAAATTCGAATTTATTGAAAATCAACTGGGCTATAGCCCACAGATTTTGAACGGCAAAAATCTAAAATGCTCCGATTACGTTGGTCAATAGCTCTATCAATAGGGCTAAGGATCTGTATTTATTTTGCCAACTTGCATTTGGATTGCTCGAATATTTCTAAACATTTCATAGAAAATTCGATTTTATTGAAAATCAACTGGGCTATAGCCCACAGATTTTGAACGGCAAAAATCTAAAATGCTCCGATTACGTTGGTCAATAGCTCTATCGATAGGGCTAAGGATCTGTATTTATTTTGCCAACTTGCATTTGGATTGCTCGAATATTTCTAAACATTTCATAGAAAATTCGAATTTATTGAAAATCAACTGGGCTATAGCCCACAGATTTTGAACGGCAAAAATCTAAAATGCTCCGATTGCGTTGGTCAATAGCTCTATCAATAGGGCTAAGGATCTGTATTTATTTTGCCAACTTGCATTTGGATTGCTCGAATATTTCTAAACATTTCATAGAAAATTCGATTTTATTGAAAATCAACTGGGCTATAGCCCACAGATTTTGAACGGCAAAAATCTAAAATGCTCCGATTACGTTGGTCAATAGCTCTATCGATAGGGCTAAGGATCTGTATTTATTTTGCCAACTTGCATTTGGATTGCTCGAATATTTCTAAACATTTCATAGAAAATTCGAATTTATTGAAAATCAACTGGGCTATAGCCCACAGATTTTGAACGGCAAAAATCTAAAATGCTCCGATTACGTTGGTCAATAGCTCTATCAATAGGGCTAAGGATCTGTATTTATTTTGCCAACTTGCATTTTGATTGCTCGAATATTTCTAAACATTTCATAGAAAATTCGAATTTATTGAAAATCAACTGGGCTATAGCCCACAGATTTTGAACGGCAAAAATCTAAAATGCTCCGATTACGTTGGTCAATAGCTCTATCAATAGGGCTAAGGATCTGTATTTATTTTGCCAACTTGCATTTGGATTGCTCGAATATTTCTAAACATTTCATAGAAAATTCGAATTTATTGAAAATCAACTGGGCTATAGCCCACAGATTTTGAACGGCAAAAATCTAAAATGCTCCGATTGCGTTGGTCAATAGCTCTATCAATAGGGCTAAGGATCTGTATTTATTTTGCCAACTTGCATTTGGATTGCTCGAATATTTCTAAACATTTCATAGAAAATTCGATTTTATTGAAAATCAACTGGGCTATAGCCCACAGATTTTGAACGGCAAAAATCTAAAATGCTCCGATTACGTTGGTCAATAGCTCTATCGATAGGGCTAAGGATCTGTATTTATTTTGCCAACTTGCATTTGGATTGCTCGAATATTTCTAAACATTTCATAGAAAATTTGAATTTATTGAAAATCAACTGGGCTATAGCCCACAGATTTTGAACGGCAAAAATCTAAAATGCTCCGATTACGTTGGTCAATAGCTCTATCAATAGGGCTAAGGATCTGTATTTATTTTGCCAACTTGCATTTGGATTGCTCGAATATTTCTAAACATTTCATAGAAAATTCGAATTTATTGAAAATCAACTGGGCTATAGCCCACAGATTTTGAACGGCAAAAATCTAAAATGCTCCGATTACGTTGGTCAATAGCTCTATCAATAGGGCTAAGGATCTGTATTTATTTTGCCAACTTGCATTTGGATTGCTCGAATATTTCTAAACATTTCATAGAAAATTCGATTTTATTGAAAATCAACTGGGCTATAGCCCACAGATTTTGAACGGCAAAAATCTAAAATGCTCCGATTACGTTGGTCAATAGCTCTATCGATAGGGCTAAGGATCTGTATTTATTTTGCCAACTTGCATTTGGATTGCTCGAATATTTCTAAACATTTCATAGAAAATTCGAATTTATTGAAAATCAACTGGGCTATAGCCCACAGATTTTGAACGGCAAAAATCTAAAATGCTCCGATTGCGTTGGTCAATAGCTCTATCAATAGGGCTAAGGATCTGTATTTATTTTGCCAACTTGCATTTGGATTGCTCGAATATTTCTAAACATTTCATAGAAAATTCGAATTTATTGAAAATCAACTGGGCTATAGCCCACAGATTTTGAACGGCAAAAATCTAAAATGCTCCGATTGCGTTGGTCAATAGCTCTATCAATAGGGCTAAGGATCTGTATTTATTTTGCCAACTTGCATTTGGATTGCTCGAATATTTCTAAACATTTCATAGAAAATTCGAATTTATTGAAAATCAACTGGGCTATAGCCCACAGATTTTGAACGGCAAAAATCTAAAATGCTCCGATTACGTTGGTCAATAGCTCTATCAATAGGGCTAAGGATCTGTATTTATTTTGCCAACTTGCATTTGGATTGCTCGAATATTTCTAAACATTTCATAGAAAATTCGATTTTATTGAAAATCAACTGGGCTATAGCCCACAGATTTTGAACGGCAAAAATCTAAAATGCTCCGATTACGTTGGTCAATAGCTCTATCGATAGGGCTAAGGATCTGTATTTATTTTGCCAACTTGCATTTGGATTGCTCGAATATTTCTAAACATTTCATAGAAAATTCGATTTTATTGAAAATCAACTGGGCTATAGCCCACAGATTTTGAACGGCAAAAATCTAAAATGCTCCGATTGCGTTGGTCAATAGCTCTATCAATAGGGCTAAGGATCTGTATTTATTTTGCCAACTTGCATTTGGATTGCTCGAATATTTCTAAACATTTCATAGAAAATTCGATTTTATTGAAAATCAACTGGGCTATAGCCCACAGATTTTGAACGGCAAAAATCTAAAATGCTCCGATTGCGTTGGTCAATAGCTCTATCAATAGGGCTAAGGATCTGTATTTATTTTGCCAACTTGCATTTGGATTGCTCGAATATTTCTAAACATTTCATAGAAAATTCGATTTTATTGAAAATCAACTGGGCTATAGCCCACAGATTTTGAACGGCAAAAATCTAAAATGCTCCGATTACGTTGGTCAATAGCTCTATCGATAGGGCTAAGGATCTGTATTTATTTTGCCAACTTGCATTTGGATTGCTCGAATATTTCTAAACATTTCATAGAAAATTCGATTTTATTGAAAATCAACTGGGCTATAGCCCACAGATTTTGAACGGCAAAAATCTAAAATGCTCCGATTGCGTTGGTCAATAGCTCTATCAATAGGGCTAAGGATCTGTATTTATTTTGCCAACTTGCATTTGGATTGCTCGAATATTTCTAAACATTTCATAGAAAATCCGATTTTATTGAAAATCAACTGGGCTATAACCCACAGATTTTGAACGGCAAAAATCTAAAATGCTCCGATTACGTTGGTCAATAGCTCTATCAATAGGGCTAAGGATCTGTATTTATTTTGCCAACTTGCATTTGGATTGCTCGAATATTTCTAAACATTTCATAGAAAATTCGAATTTATTGAAAATCAACTGGGCTATAGCCCACAGATTTTGAACGGCAAAAATCTAAAATGCTCCGATTACGTTGGTCAATAGCTCTATCGATAGGGCTAAGGATCTGTATTTATTTTGCCAACTTGCATTTGGATTGCTCGAATATTTCTAAACATTTCATAGAAAATTCGAATTTATTGAAAATCAACTGGGCTATAGCCCACAGATTTTGAACGGCAAAAATCTAAAATGCTCCGATTACGTTGGTCAATAGCTCTATCGATAGGGCTAAGGATCTGTATTTATTTTGCCAACTTGCATTTGGATTGCTCGAATATTTCTAAACATTTCATAGAAAATTCGATTTTATTGAAAATCAACTGGGCTATAGCCCACAGATTTTGAACGGCAAAAATCTAAAATGCTCCGATTGCGTTGGTCAATAGCTCTATCAATAGGGCTAAGGATCTGTATTTATTTTGCCAACTTGCATTTGGATTGCTCGAATATTTCTAAACATTTCATAGAAAATTCGATTTTATTGAAAATCAACTGGGCTATAGCCCACAGATTTTGAACGGCAAAAATCTAAAATGCTCCGATTACGTTGGTCAATAGCTCTATCAATAGGGCTAAGGATCTGTATTTATTTTGCCAACTTGCATTTGGATTGCTCGAATATTTCTAAACATTTCATAGAAAATTCGATTTTATTGAAAATCAACTGGGCTATAGCCCACAGATTTTGAACGGCAAAAATCTAAAATGCTCCGATTGCGTTGGTCAATAGCTCTATCAATAGGGCTAAGGATCTGTATTTATTTTGCCAACTTGCATTTGGATTGCTCGAATATTTCTAAACATTTCATAGAAAATTCGAATTTATTGAAAATCAACTGGGCTATAGCCCACAGATTTTGAACGACAAAAATCTAAAATGCTACGATTACGTTGGTCAATAGCTCTATCAATAGGGCTAAGGATCTGTATTTATTTTGCCAACTTGCATTTGGATTGCTCGAATATTTCTAAACATTTCATAGAAAATTCGATTTTATTGAAAATCAACTGGGCTATAGCCCACAGATTTTGAACGGCAAAAATCTAAAATGCTCCGATTACGTTGGTCAATAGCTCTATCGATAGGGCTAAGGATCTGTATTTATTTTGCCAACTTGCATTTGGATTGCTCGAATATTTCTAAACATTTCATAGAAAATTCGATTTTATTGAAAATCAACTGGGCTATAGCCCACAGATTTTGAACGGCAAAAATCTAAAATGCTCCGATTACGTTGGTCAATAGCTCTATCAATAGGGCTAAGGATCTGTATTTATTTTGCCAACTTGCATTTGGATTGCTCGAATATTTCTAAACATTTCATAGAAAATTCGATTTTATTGAAAATCAACTGGGCTATAGCCCACAGATTTTGAACGGCAAAAATCTAAAATGCTCCGATTACGTTGGTCAATAGCTCTATCGATAGGGCTAAGGATCTGTATTTATTTTGCCAACTTGCATTTGGATTGCTCGAATATTTCTAAACATTTCATAGAAAATTCGATTTTATTGAAAATCAACTGGGCTATAGCCCACAGATTTTGAACGGCAAAAATCTAAAATGCTCCGATTACGTTGGTCAATAGCTCTATCAATAGGGCTAAGGATCTGTATTTATTTTGCAAACTTGCATTTGGATTGCTCGAATATTTCTAAACATTTCATAGAAAATTCGATTTTATTGAAAATCAACTGGGCTATAGCCCACAGATTTTGAACGGCAAAAATCTAAAATGCTCCGATTGCGTTGGTCAATAGCTCTATCAATAGGGCTAAGGATCTGTATTTATTTTGCCAACTTGCATTTGGATTGCTCGAATATTTCTAAACATTTCATAGAAAATTCGATTTTATTGAAAATCAACTGGGCTATATATAGCCCACAGATTTTGAACGGCAAAAATCTAAAATGCTCCGATTGCGTTGGTCAATAGCTCTATCAATAGGGCTAAGGATCTGTATTTATTTTGCCAACTTGCATTTGGATTGCTCGAATATTTCTAAACATTTCATAGAAAATTCGAATTTATTGAAAATCAACTGGGCTATAGCCCACAGATTTTGAACGGCAAAAATCTAAAATGCTCCGATTACGTTGGTCAATAGCTCTATCGATAGGGCTAAGGATCTGTATTTATTTTGCCAACTTGCATTTGGATTGCTCGAATATTTCTAAACATTTCATAGAAAATTCGATTTTATTGAAAATCAACTGGGCTATAGCCCACAGATTTTGAACGGCAAAAATCTAAAATGCTCCGATTACGTTGGTCAATAGCTCTATCGATAGGGCTAAGGATCTGTATTTATTTTGCCAACTTGCATTTGGATTGCTCGAATATTTCTAAACATTTCATAGAAAATTCGATTTTATTGAAAATCAACTGGGCTATAGCCCACAGATTTTGAACGGCAAAAATCTAAAATGCTCCGATTACGTTGGTCAATAGCTCTATCAATAGGGCTAAGGATCTGTATTTATTTTGCCAACTTGCATTTGGATTGCTCGAATATTTCTAAACATTTCATAGAAAATTCGATTTTATTGAAAATCAACTGGGCTATAGCCCACAGATTTTGAACGGCAAAAATCTAAAATGCTCCGATTACGTTGGTCAATAGCTCTATCGATAGGGCTAAGGATCTGTATTTATTTTGCCAACTTGCATTTGGATTGCTCGAATATTTCTAAACATTTCATAGAAAATTCGAATTTATTGAAAATCAACTGGGCTATAGCCCACAGATTTTGAACGGCAAAAATCTAAAATGCTCCGATTACGTTGGTCAATAGCTCTATCAATAGGGCTAAGGATCTGTATTTATTTTGCCAACTTGCATTTGGATTGCTCGAATATTTCTAAACATTTCATAGAAAATTCGATTTTATTGAAAATCAACTGGGCTATAGCCCACAGATTTTGAACGGCAAAAATCTAAAATGCTCCGATTACGTTGGTCAATAGCTCTATCGATAGGGCTAAGAATCTGTATTTATTTTGCCAACTTGCATTTGGATTGCTCGAATATTTCTAAACATTTCATAGAAAATTCGATTTTATTGAAAATCAACTGGGCTATAGCCCACAGATTTTGAACGGCAAAAATCTAAAATGCTCCGATTGCGTTGGTCAATAGCTCTATCAATAGGGCTAAGGATCTGTATTTATTTTGCCAACTTGCATTTGGATTGCTCGAATATTTCTAAACATTTCATAGAAAATTCGATTTTATTGAAAATCAACTGGGCTATAGCCCACAGATTTTGAACGGCAAAAATCTAAAATGCTCCGATTACGTTGGTCAATAGCTCTATCAATAGGGCTAAGGATCTGTATTTATTTTGCCAACTTGCATTTGGATTGCTCGAATATTTCTAAACATTTCATAGAAAATTCGATTTTATTGAAAATCAACTGGGCTATAGCAAACAGATTTTGAACGGCAAAAATCTAAAATGCTCCGATTACGTTGATCAATAGCTCTATCGATAGGGCTAAGGATCTGTATTTATTTTGCCAACTTGCATTTGGATTGCTCGAATATTTCTAAACATTTCATAGAAAATTCGAATTTATTGAAAATCAACTGGGCTATAGCCCACAGATTTTGAACGGCAAAAATCTAAAATGCTCCGATTACGTTGGTCAATAGCTCTATCAATAGGGCTAAGGATCTGTATTTATTTTGCCAACTTGCATTTGGATTGCTCGAATATTTCTAAACATTTCATAGAAAATTCGATTTTATTGAAAATCAACTGGGCTATAGCCCACAGATTTTGAACGGCAAAAATCTAAAATGCTCCGATTACGTTGGTCAATAGCTCTATCAATAGGGCTAAGGATCTGTATTTATTTTGCCAACTTGCATTTGGATTGCTCGAATATTTCTAAACATTTCATAGAAAATTCGATTTTATTGAAAATCAACTGGGCTATAGCCCACAGATTTTGAACGGCAAAAATCTAAAATGCTCCGATTACGTTGGTCAATACCTCTATCGATAGGGCTAAGGATCTGTATTTATTTTGCCAACTTGCATTTGGATTGCTCGAATATTTCTAAACATTTCATAGAAAATTCGAATTTATTGAAAATCAACTGGGCTATAGCCCACAGATTTTGAACGGCAAAAATCTAAAATGCTCCGATTACGTTGGTCAATAGCTCTATCAATAGGGCTAAGGATCTGTATTTATTTTGCCAACTTGCATTTGGATTGCTCGAATATTTCTAAACATTTCATAGAAAATTCGAATTTATTGAAAATCAACTGGGCTATAGCCCACAGATTTTGAACGGCAAAAATCTAAAATGCTCCGATTACGTTGGTCAATAGCTCTATCAATAGGGCTAAGGATCTGTATTTATTTTGCCAACTTGCATTTGGATTGCTCGAATATTTCTAAACATTTCATAGAAAATTCGAATTTATTGAAAATCAACTGGGCTATAGCCCACAGATTTTGAACGGCAAAAATCTAAAATGCTCCGATTGCGTTGGTCAATAGGTCAATGTTATTACAAAAAAGAAATCCTTCAGCCGCGAGGATCGAACTATGTAAAACCATAAGAGAGCAGATTAAAACCATAGAGGTTTCTCGAGTTCGATCCCCGCATCTGAAGGAATTTTTTTTTGTAATAATAATATCCAAATTTTCTGTTTGGATGGTTGCTATTGAGTTATAAATTCCTTTTTAATTAAAAAAAGGTTAATTTTTATTTACCAGGTGAGCAGAAATTTAAAAAAAAAATTTTGTTTTTTTCATCAAAAATTGCAAAAAATTTTTGTCATTTTAACAGGCGAACAGAAATTACAAGAAGGTAGAATTGTCAGCAATATGACTTTATTTTGTATGTTCAAGTGTCACATAACTTGAAGTGGCACGTTTTGATACAAAATAATGTCACATTGCTGACAATTATGTTGTTTTTTAAATTCTGTTCGCCTGGTAAAATAACAAAAATTTGTATGCGATTTTTCACCAAGTCCGAATTTATCAGTATGTAAACGAAAAACTGAGTGGAAATTATATATAGATGAGTGGTTGGGTGGTAAGATGAAGGAGTGTTGTTCGAAAGGTTTGGAGTTCGATCCTTCAAACTTTCCGACTTTGTTTTTTTTAAGCAAAAATTTGATTTTTTTTTTTTTTATTTCCACGAATTTTATACCAAATTTTTTTTTGTAGCGATTTCCTCGATCCCGATTATTAATCTTCTCGGATTATCCCCAATTCAAAATTTTACATCTAAAAACAAATTTTTCGTGCGCTTTGGGCTTACGATTCGAGCTCCAGACCTTCTTCACTTCAATCTATATCACCCCTCGCCTTACTACCTCGTCTATCTTGTTACATACAAGTTAATATACATTTGTTTGTTTTATGCAATCAAAACAAAAGTGTCTATAATATGTCGATATGGTGACATCTCTGTTAGGGCATATGTACTACATTTATTACACAATGTTTCTGCTAAGTGCTGAAATATTTGGTTTTGCTTAAAAGAAGGCGTATGTTTTACTTTTTTAAAAATGTCTGAAACTCGATTTTTTAAATAATTAATTAATTACGTAACATTATTATTGCATTAAAATTTTGTTTTTAAACAAATTTACGAGGATTGAACTGAAGACCGACAATATAACAAACGAGACACTTTAGAACGGCACTATCAAGCTTACATGAACAACTTACTAACACAATTTCACGTTGTAAACACTTACCTTTTATTACCTATTTAGAATGTAGACTTCGGCCTCCATATTATTCTTAAACAAGCATTTAAGTCAAATTCAGACAAAGATATATATATTTAAAAAATCAAAGTAAATTAATTAGAAAATAAAATTTATCGGCAATAATTGCCTCAGGCCACTTCTCACGAAAAATTTAATCTTGGGTCTTCTTTAAGCGATTTTTTCACAGACTCATACTTCGTTTGTGCCGTATCATGTAAATCAATAATCCGACGTTGTAATACTCGTTTGTAGCGATCAATTGATTCCCTAAAATAAATATATTAAAGTTTGTTTGGTATAAGATTTCAAGATTATTTTAGAACCCATCTAAATACATACCCCTCTTGCATCATTTTCTCAAAATCATAATCATTAAATTGATCCTGGAATTTCTCCAAAAATTTCTTAAGTGACTTTGATTCATTTGCCGCCTCATCATACCGCCGTTGCAGTTCACCCAGCAGCGACAAATAGTAACGCTTAATATCATCTAAACAATTATTGAAAGCCGCAATCGACTCTTCACGTGTTGGTCCATCTCTTGAGAATGATAGAATGTATGGGGCCAAGAAATCGGCCGGTCTCTTTTTCATCATTTCCTTGTAAGCCTGCTCTTCATCGAATTTGGCAAGATGAGTACGCCGTGGTGCATCGTTACGCAACTGATCAAACACGCTATAAATCAATTTTGGTGATTTCATTTGTGTACGTCGTAATTGTAATAGGGTATGTATTTCTTGGACACGAACAGAAAACGCTTGGACTGCTTTGTCTTCCATTGCCAATTGTTGCAATAGTAAAACGTATAATTCTAAATCGGATGAAACCGGATCGAGCGGATTTGATATATAACCACTTGTCAGTGCGGGATCATATTTTATTTCCATGCCATAGTCTGGTTTTGGTGGGCGGACAAACTCTCGCGTCGATGCCGTTATACAATCTGGAGCATAGTGATATTTTAAGCAAATTTTATTTTCTTTTAAATTAAAACTACGTTCAGCGATGTCATGAATTGCCAGCTTTGCGGGGTTACGATAATATTTCTCCACAATTTTCTACACAAAAAAAAAAAAAACAATATGCATGTATAAATAGTTATTAGTATTTTGTACAGATGACACCACTACATGGTAAAATGCAAATGTTTCTCCGCTAAATGTATTTTTAGTACTAAAATATTGTACAGAAAAAAGTACTCACCGTTAAAAATTTCACGTCCAACGCATTGAATTCAGTAGGTTGGAGACAAAATTCACGATAATAAAGCCTGAAACATACGAAAATAAATTATTATGCCGTATATAAGACAACTAAAATGCTTACAAATCTTCTCGTTTATCGTAAAACTCTTTAATCTGATCCAAACTGATAAACAAAGTTTTTAGGCTATCAAATCTTGGCAGATAATAAAAGTCTAGCTTTTTCTCTTTTTTCTCGTCCGTATTATGTGAATAATCTGTAAAAATTATAAAATATTTCTTTTATACGCTTATTATAATAAATATATTATGTTTATAAATACATACATTTTAACGTGTCTGGCCGCCCCTTCATAAAATATTCCTCAATTTCACTGGTCTTAATATTAATATTAACCACTCCGAGTAAATCATTGCGATCTGAGTACCATTCCCATCGGCGATAAGGTTCTTTATAATTCATTTGGACATAGTATGTCAAACGCCGCATTAGCCCGTCTTTTTGTCGATACGGTGCAAACCGCTCATAAATCGCCTTCTTGTAATGTATAATTTTTTCACCATTTGGAAAACGTTCCTCGAAATCCGGTAATCCAATACGTAATAGATCTACCCACGATGTAGGCATGTCCAAATGTTTTTCCTTAGCTAATTCCTCGGCTTCGGTCAAATTGTCCACATCTTCGGGTAAAGGTCGATCAACACGAAATTTATTCGGTTCGGCCGTTAGCAAATGTTCCCAATCTGCCGTATTCCAAATATTCCAACGAATTGCGGCTAAATCATAAATATTTTCCTGTTTATTTAGATAGTAATTCTCTTGATTCCATATGCTTTCGACGCCGAGATAGTTTGGATTTGTTGCGTTAAAAAAAAATCCAGTGGATGGTTCAATAAATCGGATACATGGTTCGATACATTTTTCTTCACCCTCTTCAGGTGAATCAGGGCGATCAACTTTTGGCGGTGTTTTAATAATCACTACCCAGATATGTACACGTTGGCCATGGAATGCGTCGGGTGGTAATTTTTCAAGCTGTTCCATTCGCAATATTTCTTCTTGCATTAGTTTGTCAGCATTTGATTTGATTTTATCCAATCTCTTCTGTTCCTGGTCCCTCAGAAATTTACTTTCAAATGATGGTGGATCACGTAGGACATATTTGTTAGCTACAGGAACATCCTCTTTATGATCAACTGTGTCGGGCTGAAATTATTTAAAAATTAGTACAATGCCTATAATTTATGCATTAACCCTAACACTTTAATTAATTTAATTATGTGTATGACGATTTTATGAATTTCGGTTTTGGCATATAGTCCACCTGTTATGCTTTATAAAACGACAATTCATTGTATTGTGTATATTTTGACACATGATGAGTTGGTAATTTAATCCATCCGATCGCCTCTATACTATATATGTAGTATATACAAACACACAAATTTCATCCAACTGTTTTCCCAAATTTTACATATAAACCGCGATCAATACAATTTTTTTTATCCTTAATACACAAAATTACCATTTTTAATGTTGCCTCCACATCGACCGGACATTGAACCCGTCGTTGATCATTCAATGTAATTTCTCGTGATGCATAGCCGGATACAACATATGCTGGAAAACCGGATCCAATTAGAAAGCTGACCAAAAGTGTTGCCATTTCTAAACAATTCCCTTTGCGACGTTTTAACAAACTCTCGGGTGATATTAATCGGTTGGGCTGTGAAAATAGAAAGAAAACAAAAAATTATTTAAAGACATTCGAGTATTTTATGAGAATTAATTAAATGTAAATTTATGCAGACGTGTCTGACATCAAATCGTTCAATCAAAAATCGATTTATTTTCTAAACATACACACAATATATCTACCGTACATAAAGTATAGTGATTGTACATATAATCGACAGTAGAATGATTAGAATCAATCAATAATCCGTTACTGAATAAAAATAATACGACGAAAAGACATTTTAATCGTAATAAATATATGTAAGATGGCTCGATTGAATATAGTGTTTTGATGTTTGCACGACGCGACGATGATGTTAATGGCGGTTTAAAAATATTAAAACACGCATCTAAAATACCGATATGTATAGACATTTATTTTTGTAATCTAACCACCAAATCCAAAAAGCCTTTAAGGTCAACAAATTTGAATGGAAAATCGATGATCGGATCGATCATTTGGAATATTCAATCGAACTATATACTATAACTACGCATTGCATATCTAACTATGGGGTCATGTACCATATCCTCTTGGGTTATATGATTCTGCGTTTTGTTACTTAAGTGTTCCCTTCCAATAGTTCAAACAAATTATGTGTTATGCCAATTTATTATAAGTATAGGTTCTCATTAAATTTTAAGTAACTTAATTGATTGATTGATTGCGATGTACGATCAAGCATTAAGCAAGTCTCCCGTATTATAAATGCGAATACCACACCACTATACCCATGTTGCAACACGACATCATAACTCTCCCTTACCAAGGAAATATGTACCATCATACTCCGCTTTTCATGAAGCCAACATAGCAATATTTCACCCCGTAAAGGAAGGCGCCACATCGATAACCACATAAGTCTAATAGTTGTGATATCCGCCCCTGGCCAGGCCGCCATCGTACACCTTTTTACATATAACAAAATCGAGGGATGGGAAAGGAATGTTAGCAACAAAGACTCAACCCGGTTCCAGACACCTAAGTAGTTGATAGTTAGTAAATTTGTTAGTAATATATTTTTAGTAATTTATTTAGCACAAGACAATACAATTTAAAGTTCATCTACTGCTCCAACTCCTGTAAGGTTGTTTCAGTTTCTTCAAGACATTCCTAAATTTGAAAAATGCATTAAATCTTTATAATAATTATTTTAAAATTAATTAAGTATAAATTTGATTCTCTGAAATAAATTCTAGATCAATCTTATGTACCACAAATAAATAACCATTAATAGTTTGACAATCATTCAACCAACTACCATCTGGCCATCGTGCTGTCATCACAGCCATTGTCATCTTGGTCGAGTTTCTCAGGAGTGATCTAAAACTAAAACCATTTTAACTAACCAATATGAATACTAATACCAAAACTATCATTAACAATTATACCAACCAGTATGAACATTAAAACCCAGTACGAACACCAATACCAACACCCACTTCAATACCAATACCAACCTCAACCATAATATTAAGCCATATGAATAATTCAACATCAACAATAAAATTCTACGGGAATGTTAAAAAATTACAAACTGCCAAGCTACAATTCAAATTCACAGCATCTGCTTCATCAGCCACCGCTCTCCTGTAGACAGTCAATCAATGGTTCACCCACTACAACTAGATTCAAAAATAAAAGCTGAAAAAATATATATTTTATATAATTAACCATACTATCAAAAATTTAACTAATCGGCAATTTCTTAAAAATCTTGCAAAAGGACATTAATAATGCTTAAATTACTCACTTATTTACTCAGTTAATGATGTTTAAATTAATTATTATATACGAGTATGGTACTACACAAAAGGTCTAGAACATCAATCGTTCAGTCAAGCACCACATGCACCCATATACAACACTCACCAACAAGACCCAAACAGAGTCTCCCAGGTTACTCTGAAAACTAAACCGCTTCACCACCCAATCAAGAGCAACCAACCCATATAAATTAGTTAGTAATAAATAAAAAATAAAATAAAATAGATATCACAAGCCAATACAACCTCCACGCCACACAGCTGCTGTACGCTTGGCGTTTCTGGGGGTTGAGTGAGAATTCACCAATACCTCTGAAGCTCGGAGACAATCTAACAATCACACACAATCCAGTATAATTCAAAACAACCACACCATCAGACAAAATACTTAAACAAACCATGACACTTTGATATTATTAAATTCAACAACCAAAAAGTGCTGAAACGTTCTCATCAACACCCCAAACATTCTTGCAATGCAACATAGTACACAATATCACCCAAAAGGAAACTTCCCAGACAACGCGCGACGCCGCTCACCCAATCAGCACAGTGCCCCAATCTATATATACAATTTAACACCAACAAAGTGATTGATTTCAGCAGAAGACATTTAAAAAAAATTTGTGGTTTTCAGAGGCTTTAAAATTTTGATAAATTCCAGTAAGCTTTAGAAACAATAATGGAAAGCGGAAATTGGACCACAATCCTCATAAAAGCATTAGGATTGCTTTTATTTTGGAAGTTCTGTTTCACTTTAGTTATGTTAAATTATTACCTTATGCCAAAATCTTTCTTAGTATTTTAATCGGTTAGACTTTCGGTTCGCTTTTCCTACCGTTGTGAAGTAAAAGTGAAAACAAATAGCAAAAAATTTATGTCTTGACTTTTGATAAAATATAAATTTTATCAACCCATTTCATTTACTAAAATTGTTTTCAGTCCATGCCAAAAACAATAACAAAACGGTTGCGCTCGATCCCGTTACATAGTAAACGAAAAACTTTGCATACTAATAGGGCCGCATTTAAATGTGTTTGTTTAAGTATACGGACAAAAGCAACGGAAATTTATCAGCAATACAAAATTAAATATTTATTTACACACTCATCAATTGCAACTATATATCCAACGGTACAAAATCAATATAATTAAAATTATTCCCACTACCACATACAAGCGCATATGGCGTGGGATTACCTGGCTATAACGATTCCTGAGTGGTACAGTTATGTTAATTTTAATACGAGAATCTTGTCTCATGTGTCAAATGTTCAAAAAACACTAAATTAACACAATTTTATTAATTGATTACAACACATAAAAAAAAACACTGTAAACGAATTAATCCACTATTTTATTCTATAAATATCACTATTTTGAACACAAAAACTAGAACACTTTTTTTTACAAAAAGCACAAAATATAGTATTTTCACAAAACATTTTCACCAATCCCAAAAAATAAAAAAAAAAAATTAAATTAAATTAAATTAAAGTTTTGAAGAGGATAGAAAACAACCCGTCTATCCTCTTCGACGAATTCTCGCCAACCTCACAAATTATGAATTATCCTATTTACTCGTTTAATCTTCTTTTATAAATTTCGAAAATTCTAAGAACATTTTCGAATTTGGAAATTCTGTGATTTCTCTAAATTTTGTAAAATTTTAGGAATTCTGTTTTGTAGATTTTTTAACTTTAATTTCTAAGAATTCTGCCTTTATATTTTTTTTTTATTTCAATAAATCCTACTAATTCCGTAAATTCTATAAATCTAATAAATTTTCTGAAGTTCTATAGTTCCTATAGCTAATTAAAATTTTAGAAATTCAATTAGAGTTAGTTACAGTTTACCGAATTAAACATTCCCAATTCTATTAGGCCTAACAGTCCTAAAAATTCTGAAAACCTATAAATCCGCTAAATTTGCTAAAATTTATAAATTCGCTAAGCTCTCTAAGTTCCTTAAATTTTCTAAACTCTATTAAAAGTCATTTCTATGAATTAAGT
The DNA here is from genome assembly GCA_958295665.1 of Tipula vernalis. Taxonomy (NCBI): domain Eukaryota; kingdom Metazoa; phylum Arthropoda; class Insecta; order Diptera; family Tipulidae; genus Tipula; species Tipula vernalis. The sequence goes on along the minus strand of OY282558.1, from coordinate 446,763,842 downwards.
GAATTTTATAAAATTTTTAAATTCTATTAATTATATAAATTTTATAAATTCTGAAAATTCTAAAAAATTGTCAAAATTGTCTAAATTCTGTGAATTCTGCACCTAAATTTTCAAAATTTTAAATTTTTTAAAATATAATTCGGAAAAAAACCTTGTAACGAAATAAATTCCAACAGTAACTTAAAAATTTCATAAATTTTGGGATTGGTTGAAATATCAGAATTTATGAAACTTAACAATTTTAAGCATCACTTCTATCTATCCTCTAAATTTCATAGATTTTAAAAGTCCATCTAAATTCTACAAATTCTGCAAATTCTAAAATGATCTGACTACACCGTTCCACGATAATTCCATGTCTCTTCAGACTTCACCGCGAAGTATGATAAACTAGTCATTCGGTGCGCTCTGAATTCACTGAAAATAACAGCACACACTCCAGTAGAATAGCGAGATATCGTCCTAAACCAAAATCATGAACAAATATCACGAATTGAACACGATAATGCATCATTGCACAATCGACTCAAATCTGGAGGAGCTTTACAGGGGCCAAAAGGTAACTGCCCGTTTAATAATTTAAAGTATTAAACTGGTAATTTTTATTCTAGAATCTGGATCAAAAGGTAACTAAATTAAGGCTTCCTCCAAATCCTAACTCGAAGGAAATTTTGTTTTGTCCAGTCAACAGAGGAAACGATTTAATTGCAGGAAGAAGTTCGCTTTTAGTAATAATTTTCTAATTTCCAGCATTCAACCGGCAAAATGATGTTCTGAATATGAAACAATTGGAGGTAGAACATTTTTTTTTGTGAACCTCGGAAAAGCGAATTTTGTTCTAATTAATTACATAGAATCGTAACTAAATAAACGGGCTACTGAAAAAACGCTTAAGATTTTCCACTCCTTAATATTTCTTGTTATCTCAGCTTTGGCAATCTACTTAGAAGTCACATCAAAACATCTACCGATTATGACGAATGGTTCAAAGTCTGGGCTTTAAAAAGGTCAAAGGGATTGTTAATAGCTCGTCAGCCGTTATCTTAAATACTAAGCTACCGTCTAGTCGTCGCGTATATTTGTACTGAGTACAAATCTGAGTTCCGCATTAGATAACGAACGGTTTTACTATCATTGTAAAGGCCATAATACCAATTTATGACTGTTGTATCCTTCTCAAAAGAAAATAGTTTCACTAGGAAATCAGGATAATTAGTTTAGAATTTAAGAAAAGTAAGAAATTTAGAAATTCAACAAAATTAAATATCAGCATTTTGGATTTCAAATTAATGAATTTGGAATGATTCAAAATCATTCAAAGAGAATCAAAGAGAATTTAAAAATCAAGAAATTTAGTTAGGAAAATGTAAGCTTTAATATGTTGAAAAAGATTATTGTAACAGAAATTTCCTAATTTAATGCAAAACTGTAACTGGATCAAAACTCTATCGAGACCAGTTTTGATCAAATCGACGTGGTTTTGGGTAAGGGATCCGATGGTATATTTTCCTAAACCACCTATTTAGAGTTAAAGAACCCGTTATACGTCGCCCACTGCTTACACTTGATTTGTGGAAAACTAACAACCATTTCAGCAAAATATTCTGCGCTTTTAGAAAAAAAAACACTTAATATTACAAGCTTGCGTTTACAGCTCCTATTATTTTGTTAAAATGGCTCAAACTTATTTTGTAAGCTCTTCTTAACGCATGCTGCGAAATTCAACAATTGCCGAGTCGCCTCCGCATTTTTGTCTTGAAAATTACGAGACTTATTAAAAAAAAAACTGAGCAATTCAGGCGAAACAAATTAAATTTTCTAAATTTTAGAAAACTATTTGTTTCCGAACGTTTTCAAATTTAGTAAACTCATCGAAAGTTCATTTTTAAAATTTTTAATAGAAATCAAAAATCCTAAATACAACATTCCTAAATTAAAAAAAATTGTGGTCTAAAGGCTTTTTGAATAACTAATTCAAATATTTAAATGTTCAGGCATTAAAAATTTATAAATTCACTTTAAAATTGTGGTTTAAAATGGGGGCGACACTACATTCTTCAATCTGTTCTAAAATAATCTACAACCAGGTTTTCCTGCACCTTTCTCATTAATTTACACCAAAAATATGCAGTCACTTGATCTTAAGCGGTAAACTCACTGACCTTTGACTAACAACAATACAAGCATGTAATTAAATTTCTATAATTCTTTAATTCCTAAACTAATCCATAAGATTCTCACAAGAATAGAAATTTCAATTTGATTATAATTCAGGTGGGTGATAAATGGATTAAATAAGCGATCAATTGTTTGTAAATAATTGAAATATAGTTAACAAGACTTACCAACTGTATATTTCGTCATCAGTCATATGAGTCTCTTGTGATATTGTTTAAGCCACCGACAAAATGTAACACATTTTAAATTAAAACGGGACAACAATTAATTTGATTTTAATCTAACACAATATTTTATGATACACTGCACAACAAAAGCACACACATATTTATAATTGATTCACTTTTATAAAATTCAATTATTTTACGCTTTTTTAAGGCTCCATAAATGACGCCGCAAATTTTTGCTTAATCACTATCATTCACCAACCTAATCAAAAATATCATTAAATTTTAAGTAACTTAAATATAAAAATTAAATGTTTTGGTGCTGGTTTATGTGCCAGCCAACCTAAACCTTTCGTCACTAGCCCCTTGGTGGATTCGACTAGAAACGCAGCTCGAGAAGAGGAGGAGTTGATTGAGGAGGAAAATCAGATAACGAAATCCGTAAATTCTCTAAAGGTTAACACATTTTGTAAAGGTTGTAAAAAATCCGGTCACAAAACTGAAGATTGTCGGAAAAATAAGCCTCGTTCGTTGGAACATTCAAAACCAGATTATAAATCTAATATTGAAAAGCACGAACTAAAATGTTATACATGTGGATTGGCAGTGTTCGTAAAAAGTAATTGCCCAAAATGCAATCCGAGACCATCTACATCAAATTCAGCCCAGACTAATGCAACTATCTCTTCGGTTAATTTTATTAATCCGTTGAGTGCTGAATTTGATTATATGTCGGTGGATGATTCAGTTACATCAACCGAAAGTAAAACAACTATGTTAAAACCTATTTGTCGACCCTTATTTAATATTAATATACTTGGGTCTTACGGTACTGGTATTGTCGATACCGCCGCTAAAATGAGCATGGCCTCACCAGCCTTATACAAATTGTTGGTTGAGAAAGGACAAAAATTTATTTCAACACAGCTGTCAATTGTTTTAGCTGATGGTTCTCAAAAGCTGGAGAATATTTTATATACTTCAGTGAATGTTTTATTATATGGGAAAGTCATTCCTACAACGTTTATTATTTTACCAAACGCAGTCAATAATAGAAATCTATTGGGAATTGATTTTATACGAGATTCCAGGGTTGTATTAAATTTTGCGGAACATACATGGAAGTTCCATGAGGACAATACGGTATATTCAATCTATTACGAAAATGACAATCCTTGTACTTTAGCTATGTCTTCAATAAATTTATTAAGGGTAGAAGAAGGATCTAGGTTAAAGTCAAATGAGAGGAACAAATTCAATGATTTCCTTTTACAATACGAAGATAATTTTGCGCTAGGGGGAGACCCGACAACTGCGGCAATTCATACAATCGATACAGGTAGTAATGCTCCAATAGCGAGTCCCGCTTATAAAATGTCATTAGAAAAACGAGAAAATCTTCGTCGAGAAATCGACAAAATGCTCAAAGACAATATAATAGAGGAGTGTGAGTCACCGTGGGCAGCGCCTGTAGTCATGGTAAAGAAACCAAACGGTACTTATAGGGTATGCGTGGATTATAGAAAGCTGAATGCTATTACGGTTTCCGGTAAATACCCCATGCCTCGTATCGATGAGTTACTCCATCTAGCAAAACGAACTTTATTCATGACAACCTTAGACTTACGTGCTGGGTATTGGCAAGTTCCGGTTCACATAGATGACCGAGACAAAACCGCATTTGTATGTCCTTTCGGTTTATTCAGATTCAAGCGCATGAGCTTCGGACTTAAGAATGCTCCTGCCACGTTTCAGCGATTGGTCGACAGGTTAAAATCACGTGTACAGGATGTGACAATGTTCGCGTATTTGGACGATATTGTTATCCTATCAGAATCATTTGAACAACATTTGATTGATTTGGGGTTAGTATTTGATAGGCTAAAACAATTTAATTTGCGAGTTAATCGAGAGAAATGCTCATTTTTTCGTGATAGCATAACCTTTTTAGGTCATATTATCGACCAAAGCGGTATTCGAATTAATCCAGAAAAGGTTTCAGCTGTTGCCCAACGAAAAGACCCCAAAAATGTGAAAGAAGTAAAATCTTTTTTACAAACCTGTAGCTGGTACCGAAAGTTTGTGCCACAATTTTCAAAAATTACACAGCCCTTGTCTAATTTAACAAGGAAGGATGTAACGTTTGAATGGACAGAGATTCATCGTGCGTCATTCAATAAATTAAAATCTGCATTAATTACTGCACCAATTCTGCAGCAGGCGGATCCGACCAAACCATATACTATACGTACCGACGCAAGCAAGTATGCTATCGGAGCAGTTTTACTGCAGGGACTAAACAAAGAGGAACGTCCAATTGAATACGCCAGCCGTTTGTTAATTGAAGCAGAACCAAATTATACCACTACGGAACGCGAGGCACTAGCAGTAGTATGGGCACTCAACAAATTTCGTGGGTATGTTGAGGGTGCACAAATTACAATAGGCACCGATCATCAAGCTTTTAAATGGTTATTAACTCTAAAATCACCAACTGGTCGACTTGCTCGCTGGGTGCTCCTGATCCAAGGATTTGATGTAAAAATTGAATATGTTCCCGGAAAGGTAAATTTAGTTGCTGATACTTTATCAAGACCACCAATTGAAAAAAACTGGTGATATTTGTATGTTATATTCGTTTCAAATCGATTTCCCATCGTACAAGCCTAGTGCACTTCGTAAACTACAAGTAGAATATCCAGAAACACTAAAAATTATTGAATGCTTCGAACAAAAGGACCATCCAGATTTACAGAACTGGACAGGTACGGGTTATCTTATGACACATGGAGTGCTTTACCGATACATACCGGACCAAAACAATGAAGAAGCGCAACTGGTTATACCAGAGGGTTCCCGGAATTATATTGTTAGCAAATACCATAGTGACCCAACTGCCGGTCATTACGGAGTAGAGAAAACTATTGAAAAAATTTGTTCTAGATATTTTTGGTTCAAAATGTGCAAATATATAGCAGACTTCGTTAAAACGTGCGAAGAGTGCCAAAAATATAAGTCCTCTAACTTGAAACCAAGCGGATTGTTAAAGACGCCGACTATGCAATAGCGATTCGAAGTAATCGCCATTGATCTTTTCGGACTACTTCCTGTCACACAAAATAATTATAAATGGATATTTATTATCGAAGACGTCTCAACTAAGTGGACAGAGATATTTCCACTACGCAACTCAACGGCAGAAACTTGTTCAAAAAAACTAATTGAGGAAATATTTTTAAGATATGGATTACCAAGGCGCATTATTTCGGATAATGGCCCCCAATTTGTCAGTAATGTTATGCAACACGTGGCAGATTTCTTCAATATAGAACAATGTTTGACACCGTATTACCATCCACAAGCAAATCCTGTCGAAAGGAGAAATCGTGACCTGAAACCACAAATAGCGATACTGGTACAGGACAAACACACAAAATGGGCAGATACATTGCCATCTATTAGACTAGCTCTAAACACAATAGCAATTGAGTCAACGGGATACACACCAGCCTATCTAACGTTTGGACGAGAGCCGAGTATTTGAAGATGTTTTAACTGATTTGCGACCTATCTCGGATACGGAAAATTTTATTCCGCAAATAACACCGTATTTACAGAATATTCAAAAACTCGTTCAAAATGCTCGAGAAAAACATGAAACATCACAAGATCGTCGAAAGGCCGAATATGCTAAGAAACGAATTAGACAACGACCATATAAGCTAGGAGATCTTGTTCTTGTGACAACTCACATTCATAGTGATGCAGAAAAGGGTTTAACAAAAAAATTTGCACCACGTCGAAATGGACCTTACAAAATTTCCAAAGTTATTTCATCCAGCACTTTTGAGGTACAGGATATTGATCAGAATAATACTATAATTGGACGATATCATACCTCGGCATTTAACGCCTTATAATAATTCAACTGGGATTTAGTTCCAGAACTATCATCGGGACGATGGAGTCGTTCTGAGGGGGAGACTGTAGCACTCCAAAAATGGAATAGTTTCTTTATTTTATTTTATATAATTTTATTACAATATTTTTAAACTGTTTGTACAAAAGTCCTAATTTTAGTACTTCAATATATGTATGTAATCGTGTTGCCAAATTGAAAAAATGCGCCTCTGATTTGGCACAACCAAGTCGAAACATCAGAGTCAAAAAGAATATAAGAGTGAGTGGACGTGATGGACGAAATAAAAAAATAAATAAATTTAAAATGTAAAATTTAAACTTTAATGAATTCGAATGTAAAAATAAAAGTAAAACCATATTAAATATTTTCTTTGTTGAAATACAATACCAATAATGTTTTAATTTGAAACAAACACGGAAAATGAACTAAATTAAAAAAATAAATTATTTGTGAACAAAGGTACCACATTATATCCACGTCAGTAACAAAGTTTGACATCTTGACAGAGTTAGACAGCGACTAGAAAGATCCAATTGGTGGCGGCAAAGTTAAAAATTTTGAAATTGGAAGGTGATTCCGACCGCATCGATTAGAAATTGCTACCTTAGTAAATACCTTTCAAACATCAGCTCTCGTAGAATTTTAAAGCCACCTGGTGCAAACGGCCGAATTAATATCGAAAATTGGTCCTCAAAGATTTAGCTTTAATCCATATTTAGCCAAATTTTAAACACAATCCATTTCCAGAAGCCATATAAATTAGGTATGCATGCTTTGTGGAAATTGTGAAGTCGGTAATGCTGAATTGTAGTTGTAGCCAAAGGAAGTTCTATACAAAATTGTTGGATTATGTTTAAATTAAGCGTTTTTAAATCAATCTTCAGATACAGCTACTATTAATTATTTGAAGTCATTAATTTAGCTTAATCTAATAGGTCATTAAATACGGATTTATGATCTCCAGCAATCTAGTAGTTATATGTAGCTAGTAACAAGGTAAGTTCAAATATCCCTAGCGAGGAAGTGTTAATACCACTCCTTTAAACAAGTAGTTTACCGATCACTAAAAAATGTCAAATGTAATCGAGTATTCAGCATTCTACCATCACCAGATGTCACCGGTGACTTTCTGCTAAATAATGTTATTTGAATAAAAACTTAAATTTCCATGTGCTAAAGTCATCGGAGATTTTTATCGATTAAATTTAAGAATGCGGGTCCTGAAAAGCGGTTAATACGACCATACAATAGATTAAAATTCGCTACAAATCACTTCAACTACTAAATTCCTTACTCTTTACGAAAATATAGAATCTTGAACATCTCAGCGCTGCGGAGTCGGTAAAATAATTCTTCGACTCCAACTTCAACTTCTACATGTATATTCAAAATATTATACAATTCCTAATTCTGCTCCTAGGTGGTCTTGGCGTCTGGTGAAGGGGGGAACAAGCTGCGTAGTAACTACCAGCTTTGTAACCTTCAGCAGGGTGAGCTCCGGCAGGCTGTTCTGGTCATGTTTTAGTCAGTACTGCCTGGGGCTCGCGATCGCGTGAAGGGTAACCTAATCGTGGTTCGCAAGTGTACGTACTACCTCCCCGTGGTGACCACCGGTAACTGTTGTTTTGTTTACCAGAACAACAGGCTAAAGGAAGAAATAACCTTGATAAAAAAAACCAAATCCAAGGTGAGACACGTGCGCCGAGGGATGAATGATCATGGGTTAGTTGGTCTCTAGCACGGAACTCCGGATACCTGGCGACCTCCGGTTTCAATTTAGCCTTACCACAGTAAGAGGCGCTGCTGTGGTGGACCTTCCTTCCTCAAACAACATCTAATGTATGGACAGAAATAAAATAAAAAACTATGAGGGCGGTGCTCTTCTAAACGCACCAGTCTCGGTAGATGACAAGGACCTACAAGGCCCTGCTACCGAAATAACAATTTCAGATAACGAGAGCAACTGCTCTAGCATGGACACCGTGGTTGGCTCACCGAATCATGGCACTCATTTGCCAGTACAAGTTGAGACCCAATCAACATCAACAACAACAGAGGTTAGAGAGAATCTCGCGGGCCTTGAGCTTGAAAACAAAAAAAGGACACGCCTTAGCGGTGCCGCAAGGAAGCGCCTGGCCCACTTAAAACAATCAGGTGTGCCTCACGATGTCGCCGTTGAACAGTGCCGAACAAAAATAAAGGACAGAGATCTTAATGATTCTAATAGAACCTATAAGCGGAGCCGGTCAAACGGATCTACCACTAAAGGTCAAACACCAAAACGGGAGAGGAGGTCCAGCCCCTCATCAGAGGGAACGGGAGTCGTCCCCCAGGTTGTGGCGAGTGTGGATCGTAGAGATATGACCGTACCCAGCTAAAGCGAAACAGTCAAATCTATCAGGTTGGAAATCATCGACCAAGGCTTCCCGGATGTTAAGCTGGGTATCGCCCAGATCTTACAAATTCAGGATGCCGTCATGGAAACGGTGGCAGATTTGCCGCTAGACGGAGTCAGCCCCAACTTCCTGGGCTGCCGTACTAGGAACGGATGGCTAACTGTCAACTGTGCGGACAAGGACACGGCGGCGTGGATTACAGCCGTCATACCCAAATTAAAACTATGGGAGGGGGGCAATCATCAAAGTGGTCAAGGAAGACGAGCTTCCTCGCCCCAAGATCTTCTTCGTATACTTGCCACGTTGCGGCAAGGAGACGGATGAAAAGATACTTCGCCGATTGGCAATTCAAAATAAAGAATTGAGAGGAGCGGACTGGAGGGTTGTGGCGAGGAAGGAGCGGGAGGGCGACCTCCTCCAGGTGACCATGTCCGTTTCTCACAAAACAACGGAGATCCTCAAAAGCTCCAACTATAGAGTAAATTGGATGTTCGGCGCCGTACACTTTCGCCCTAAAAAGGAAAAAACTAGGGATGGGTATACCACAAGGGGGGTCGAGCGGAGGGGACCGGAACCACCAAAGATGGCAGCGGCGAAAGACGTGGTACGCGCTAGAGATACCTCAGAGCATGGCGGGACAAATAGGCCTAGCACATCAGATGTGGCAAGGCCAAGACCGAGCCAAGGTAAAAAGGGGAAAAGCCACTGCTTAAGCCCAAGGGGCAGGGTGGCACAATCACACCCTAAAAAGGGAGAACAAGGCTTTTCAGAGCCCAAGGATAAGGTATAGTAAGATGGTGCATGGTTCAACACACCACACATCCTTGAGATTTGTGCAGATAAATCTCCATAGATCCAAGGCGGCCACTTGTAATCTAAGCCGCCTTTTCTTAACTGGGACATAGCGCTCATTCAGGAGCCGTGGGCCCACAATGGAAAAATCAAAGGTTTGCCGAGTAAAACAGGTAAGCTAATTTACAACACGGAAGAGGATAGGCCGAGGACAGCAATTCTCTGTCGCTCGACACTTAACATATTCTCCATTAATGAATTTATTTCCAGGGATATAACAGCGATCTCGATAGAGACGCTTCTACCCAAAGGAGGCCGAAGCACGCTCCCGGGGACAAAACGACCCACCTCCAGAACCGGTACAGAGATTCGTTAATTATTGCACGACTCATCACCAAAAATTCATCAGCGGCTGCGATGCAAATTCACACCACACAGTCTGGGGAAGCAGCGACACCAACATCAGAGGTGAGCAACTTTTTGAATTTTGTTTAACAAATAATATTATCATTAATAATAAAGGGAACGACGCGACCTTTGTGAATGCAGTCAGGAAGGAGGTGCTAGATCTTACCCTGTCTGACATGGGTACCTCTGGTACAATTCTGGATTGGCATGTATCAAAGGAAGCATCCTTCTCGGATCACATGTATATCAGGTTTGATATTAAAACCCCTTCAAAAAACGAGTCGGTGGTAAGAATACCAAAACGTACTAATTGGCCAGTCTACAATGAAAGACTTTGTGATAACTTAACCGGTCTACAGACCAATATCAACTCTATTGAGGATCTTGATAGAGTTTCAAGCAATGTAACCGAGGCAATCATTGATGCCTACCACTCAAGTTCACCCCTGGTTCGTATCAGGGGGACAAGGGACGTTCCTTGGTGGAACCATACCCTGGAAACCAAAAGACGTGAGGTTCGAAAACTCTTCAACAGGGCTAAGAGGACAAACGATTGGACAACCTATCGAATGTCTCTTACCCAGTATAATGTCGCTCTTAGGAAAAGCAAGAGGTCGAGCTGGAGAGACTTTTGTGGGAAAATAGATAGGCTGCCTGCGGCTTGTCGACTCCAGAAGGCACTCTCCTTGGACCACAGAAATCCGTTGGGATCCGTAAGGAAATCGAATGGAGAGACAACCACATCCAGGGAGGAAACTCTCGAATGCCTGGTGAGAGGCCACTTCCCAGAGTGTACGGTTCTTGAAGGCCAGGTAGACCTCGATGCAGACAGCGAGCATCCCTACTTGGTTCCAAGGGAAGCTTACAGGCTTTCAAAAGATAAATTCACTCCCGGAAAAATAAGACGGGCCGTCATTTTTTCTTTGGTCCCTTTAAATCGCCGGGAGGGGATTTTATATATCCTGCATTCTTACAGCAAGGCCTAGAAATTTTGTTGCCTTATTTAATTAGACTCCTTAGAGCCAGCTACAGCTTGCAATATGTTCCAAGAAGCTGGAGGGAGGTGCGGGTGATTTTAATCCCGAAAACTGGAAGAAGATCTGCAGAGGACGTCAGGTCTTATAGGCCCATTAGCCTCACATCATTTATTCTGAAAACCATGGAGAAGATACTGGGCCTACTTATTAGATCCAATGCCCTCCTAAGGCATCCCTTAGACCCCAGCCAACATGCATATCAGACTGGGAGATCGACAGAAACAGCGCTTCACGAGCTGACAACAAACATCGAAGATACACTTCGGAATAAAGAGGTCTTGTTATGCTCCTGCATTGATATTCAAGGGGCTTTTGACAATACCAGGTTCGAAATGATTCAAGAACAAGCACAGGCAAGGGGAATAGACTCCTCCACCATAGGGTGGATAATTAATATGCTTAGGAACAGGAGGATAACGGCCTCCTTCGGTAATAAAACCATCACGATTGCGGCTACTAGGGGCTGTCCCCAGGGGGGAGTTCTCTCACCCCTTTTGTGGCTACTCGTGATGGATGAACTACTTAGAAGAATAAGAAACTCTCACTTCTCGAATATCACCTATGCGGACGATTTAGTCTTAATGGTCGGGGGGAAATTCGAGAGTACAATAGCGGAACGTATGCAATACGCCCTCGAGTTGGTAAGCGACTGGTGTATTGAGACGGGTCTTAGAGTGAACCGAAGCAAAATTATTTGCACTTTCTTTACAAATCGGAGGAAAACAATTCTCCCACCTCTATCTCTAAATGGGGAAATTCTCCAGATGGCGACAGAGGTTAAGTACCTGGGAGTGATTCTTGATCAGAAACTGACATGGAACCCGTTTCTAAAATATATCACAAACAAGGCAAATAGGGCGCATTTCTCTTGACAAAGGATGATTGGCAAAACGTGGGGTCTGAATCCCCAAATGGCGCTTTGGTTATACTCAACCATCGTAAGACCAATAATCTCTTATGCGGCGTTTGTGTGGTGGCCTAAGACAGAGCAAAGTGGTGCCTGCTCTATATTGGATAGGATTCAGAGATTAGTTTGTTTAAGTGTAACGGGAGCAATGAAAACCTGCCCTACAGCTGCTCTTGAGAAGTTACTAGGGCTCTCACCACTACACTTGCACCTTAAAAAAGTAGCTGGTTCAAGAGCAGTCAATCTAAAAATAACGTCTCAAATTAAAACCATTAAACCAGGACATAATAGTATCCTATAGAAATTGGATTTGAACGAGGAAATAATTCAACTATCAGTCGTGATGGTTAAAACTATTGACTGCCGGAGGAATTTCACGATAGAGATACCCGACAGAGAACAAGCGGGGAGTATCATCTCCTCCTTACCCCGTCACGCCTCCATATGGTACACTGACGGTACGAAATCAGGGGTGGGCACAGGTGCGGGTATAATCGGGCCGGGTCTCGAACTCTGTATCCCATTGGGTAAAACCGCCACAGCTTTCCAAGCAGAGATTTTTGCGATCAAGGTATGTGTGCTTCGATGTCTCACAAAAAAATATAGGAAAACCGAATGAGATGGTTGCGTTTATCAAGGACTTGAACCTCCACTTTGTCTAAAACCATCTGGGGATGCACAATAGACCTTAATGGTCGCGGTGCACAGGGTTAGTAATAGCTCACCCCACTATAAAAAAAAAAAAAAAAAAAAAAAAAATTCTGCTCCTATTCAAATTCTTTCATCATTAGAACATAATTTAAAAATGATAAAAATTAAAAATCAAATTAAACAATAATTAGAGAAATAAAAGAAAAAGAAAATATTTCGACTATTTAAATTAATTAACGATAAGGTGCATTTTAGAAGAGAAAGGAAAATATAAAATTCGGAGTCGAAGTTGGTCAGTATTTTTCCTATTCCGACTCCGCTAAAATAATACGACTCCTCGACTCTGACTCCGCAGCCCTGCAAGAAATCATTCAAAAATCGAAAATCTACCAAAATTATTAAATTTAAATTTAGTTCAAATGAGAAAGTCCTAATTGTTACAAAGATGTTTGTTTCACCAAATTACCCTTAAGGCAGGCATCGACGAAGATTTAAAAAAAAATTAATTACTAAATGTAGTAACGTTTTCACAACTATATGCCTGGCCAGATAGACACAAATATTAAATTCGATGAAATGTCGTAATATTCAACCAATTAGACCCTTTGGCCAACAAGAGCTGTAAATAGTCATGTTATCGGAAAATATTGACAAGAGACTGTAACCTTGTTAAGGTTCGGCAGCATAAAATATTCAAAATTGCAAATAAATAATAATTTTCATCATTGCTCGGCACTTAAATTCACGGGCTATCACTTGTACCTAATCTATAAGAGGTAAACATAAAGGTTTGTGAATTTCCGGTGGTTCAAGTGAATTTATATTTTTATTGCAAGTAATAAACGGTATTTTATGGCTCGCCATTTATGGGTTCCCAATTTACATTCACATGGCTGTAAAATCATTGAGAATTTACAATCATGGTGCATTACAATGAACAAACTTTGTCTAATTGTTACTAAATCGGGTAACATTTATTGAGTAAATTTAATAACGAATGATTTTCCCATCAAATGAAATAAGTGAAAATGAGTTTCCGTTCTAGGCCTTGTTTGACTTAAAAGAAGGTATACCAGGAAGCCGGTGATGTCTAAATACAATACGAATTCGAAACGTTCTGATTCAATTCTTATTTAGTTCAAATATGAATCTTATAATTTCGTATTCATATCTTATTCTCTGGATTCGGAATATTAATTTGAATTCAGTCCTTAATACAACAGAATATACATATTCTTTGAGAATCCCAAACATTGATCAATTCTTATCAATAACCCCCTTGAAAGGATATGTCGAAGCATAGAAGCTATAAATATACGGCTAGCAAAGCAAGAACGTGGTCTAGAAGCTTTATATAAGCGTCTAAAAATGCATCAAACCATGAACGAGGCAACCGCCCTTATATACTAAAATGAGCAGAACATTAAAAATTGTCACCTGGAAAGCGAACGGACTAGCGCAGCATGTTCCAGAGTTAGAAATTTTTCTAAATTTAGAAAAAATAGATATATGCCTTATATCGGAGAGCCATTTGACTGAATCATTCATTTATTAAAATACGTGATTATGAATGTTACCATGCTGTTCACCCAGGAGGAAAACCCAGAGGAGAATCAACAGTAATAGTGAAAAAGAATCTCAAACACTATGAAGAACCTAGTATAGAATAAGAAAGTATGCAAGTTAAAACCATAAAAGTTGAAACTAACAATAATAATGAATACAGTATTTCCTCTATCTACTGCCCCCCACGCTATAATCTAAACAAAGAAGATTATAATAGACTCTTTATATCAGTAGGATCCAATTTTATTATTGGTGGTGACTTTAATGCAAAAAATACCTATTGGGAATCAAGACTTACAACCCATAAAGGAAAAGAGCTATTCGAAGCCGGACAAAGGGCCCACGCCCCGGAAAACAAAAAAATCCTCAATTTTCTATGCAATAAACTAAAACAACTTATAAAAGAAATTAAGAACGAAACAATTAACAAGTACTTAAATGATCTCACCGAACATAAAGATACTGATTACTCTCTTTGGAAAGTAACAAAGGGATTAAAAAGAACCAAAATGCATGTGCCGCCTATTAAAAATGGGGAAGAAACCTGGGCCAAAAGCGACACTTGGAAGACACCTTTCAACCGTTACCTAGGCAAACATCAAATGAAAACATAATAACAATTAGCAAAATTGATGAATATAATATTCGATGTGTAACATTACAGGAATTAAAAGATGAGATCAAGTGTAATTTGAACGCAAAAAAAAGCTCCAGGATATGATTTAATTACTAGACAAGCAGTAAAAGCCATTCCCGAGAAGGGACTACGAAAATTGGTTCAAATTATCAATGCTGTCTTCAGACTAAAATATATCCCACGAAATGGAAGATTGCTGAATTAATTATGATCCTCAAACCAGGCAAACCAGCGAACGATAAAAAGTCGTACAGACCGATTTCACTACTTCCTGTAATTTCAAAATTATTTGAAAAATTACTGCTCAAGAGACTCAAGCCAATAATAGAAGAGAGAAACTTGATTCCACCACACCAATTTAGATTTAGAGAGAATCACTCTACGATAGAACAAGTTCACAGAATAACATACATAATCAAAGATGCACTTAAAAATAAGAAGATATGCTCCAGCGTCTTCTTGAATGTAGCACAAGCTTTCGACAAAGTTTGGCACCAAGGACTTGAATTTAAATTGCATCGAGATCTACCTAAGCAGTTCTATCAAATTCTTAAATCTTATATCGCAGACCGACATTTCCGTGTAAAATATAACGGAGAGTACTCAACACAGGGTAGCGTACTGGGTCCTATATTGTACATCCTGTACACCACAGATATGCCAAATACAGAAGGTGCCACCATAGCAACATTTGTAGACAATACAGCTATTCTGGCGACTGGAAAGTGTATATCAGAAGCAACGACCAAACTTCAAAAAGGAACCGACACAGTTGGACAAAGAAATGGCGCATTAGCCTAAACGAGGCAAAATCGGTTCACGTAAACTTCACAAACCAGAAAGTTAACTGGATTCCAGTGGAACTTAATTCAAGGCCGGTTCCAAATGCAAATACAGCCAAATACCTCTTAATGATTCTCGATTGCAAGCTTAGATTGAAAGAGCATATTCAACTTTGGGGTTGTACCAAGAAGAAAAATGTACAAATGATTCAATGTTTTCAAAACAAAGTGCTGCGTGGCATTGTAAACGCACCATGGTACATTAGAAATGATAACCTCCATAGGGACTTAAACATGAAATATGTAAGTGAAGGAATACAAAATCATGCGAAGAAACACTTTCAGCGGATATCTCGGCACCAAAATGCAGACATACGAAGTTTGTTGGATACCACCAATTCAATTTAGAAGTTTAAAATTTTAACTTTTTCAGAAATTGGCAAATTTTAAGAACATCAACAATTTTACGAAATTAAAGAAATATAGAAATTGTTTAACCTTCCTCTTTTAAGACTTATTCTATTAAGTAATCATAAAAATTTAAAGATATTCACAAATAAACCGTTTTTAAAATGTAGGAGTGGGTTAAGAGTTAAAACCGTTTTAAGATTTTTTTTTTTATTTCAAAATTTTAATAAATTAAAATGTAGAGAAATTTTTTCACTCATACCTCGCTATATGGCCTCTCTTTGTACGGCTTTTCGCTATAATGGCCTATTAGAATTATGGTACAGTTTCGTTATCCGGTCAAACAAATTCGTCATACGGCCAAAAAAAGAGAAACTTAGAGAATAAATTAGAAATTTCGCGTAGAATTGAAACTGGAGAAAAAATTGTAGAAATTTGTAGGACATTGGGACTTGCAAAATCTATCTTCAAACAAACCATTCGCAATAATAAGGAGTAAATAAAGGAACATTTGCAATCAGCAGCAGCCTTAAGTGTTTCAAAATTAATACGTCAAAGGAGCAATGTAATGGAAAAAATGAAGAAATTATTTTAGTATTTGGATTGACGACTATAACCAACGGAGAACGCCAATTAGGCAAATAACTATTCAAGGAAAGGCAAAAAGATAGATAGATGATTTTTCGATAGAAGTAAATTTCCTAGCAAGCCGAAGTTGGTTTGATAAATTTAAAAATCGACATAATTTACAAAATTTAAAGATGAAAGGTTAGGCAGCTATGCCTTAAAGAACTTACATTTCAAAGAACGAAAATACTGCATCTGGATATAAGGTTTCGAAAGACCGATTAACTTTGCGTGGCGCTAATGCTGCAGGTGAACAAGAACCAATTCCCTGTCATTTGGAGATCAACCAAAAAAACTTGGATGACCAAGATTCTCTTTGAAGACTGGTTTAAAAATTATTTTGCCCTGAGGTGAAAAAATATTTGCAAAACAACTAGTTTCTGCTTCTTTTAGATAATGCTCCATGACATTCATTTGATTTAACTGAATTATCTAAACATGTGGATATTGAATTTCTGCCTAAAAACACAACAGCCCTAATCTAGCCAATGGACCAGAGTAATAGCCACGTTTGAAGGATATTATTTACACAGAACTTTTCGGAAATTGATTAACGAGACACAGAATTTTAGAATAAATAAAATATTAAAGATATACGGTCGAAAGCTGACCCTCTTCTAGAAATTCGACAAAACATATTGAACCTAGGATCTGAACTTGGTTTTGAGGAATTAGAAAAGATTTATATGGTAGAATTGCTTGAAGCGGATCGTGAACCTCTTTCCAACGAAGAACTGCTTCAATTAGAAAACGTTCCACAATTAGATGAGGATTAGTTAAAGGATTTTTCAAAAGCGCTTTCTTGCTTCGAACAAGAAATAAACATCTTACGTGAAAATTACTCCAATGAAGAAAGAATCACTAAAGTTTCATAAGGCGTTGATACGGCCATTAATTGCTTCAAGAATATGCATATGGAAGCAAAAAAAAGGCAAAACAACTAACGTTGCACTAATTTTTTAAGGCTGGTCCTTCCGAAACATAATGAAAGTGTTTCAAGCCCATAAACATTCTAATTGCATTCCATTGTGCTTTTCAGCTTTTCTTCTTTAACTAAATGTTACTAAAAATTGGAACAGATCTTATCGAATTTGAATGAAAATAAATTATTCGTTTTACGGCGTTTTGGTTTACGACCGAGTTTCCCGCATCGTACCTAGGCCGTAAAGTGAAGTATGAGTGTACTACCTTTACCAATAATTTAATAATTTAACGAGTTTTAAACATTAATAAAACGTAAAGGTTTTCGAGTCTTGGACTGATCGTATTCTAAAATGTTAAGAATCCATTTTTACTATGTTAGATTAAGCCACTGACGTTTATCCTCCGAGATTTATTAGTCAATATTATTATGGGCCAGTGAAGCTTAAAAAATATGGCGAACGTACATACTGGAAATTGGTTACCACTAAATTTCCTTGCATTTCCAGAACTTTCGTATAGGCTTGGAAATTGTGATTTATATTTTGAATGCTTTGTAAATAATTTAATGCTCGATCTATAGAACGCAAATCAACAAAAGCGATCAGCTTCAAGATAATGAGTATATCTCGTATATCTCTCACAAAATCTTGATTCATGAAATTCCGAAAATGTAAAATTCTGAAAATAAAAAGGAATTCAAATTCTGATTTCACAAAATTTCGACTCTACAAAATACGAATTAAACCAAGTTCCGAATCCACATAATTAAAACCTTAACTTTAAAAATAACACAACTGAAACTTTTTAAAGAAGCGCACGCAACATAATTAAATAAATTTTATATTTATAGACACATCTATGACAACATTCGTGTTTCGTTTCCTTGATAATTTTTTTTCTAAAAAAAAGGTCTGCCATTGACTAGAAACGAGGTTGGTAATAAGCTTCAATAAGTTTTTGTTTTGTTAACGAAGTAATTGTTTTCCAGCTGTCCGACTCAAACTCACTTTCCAACCCTTTATAATATTCTGGCTGTTCATCGGGTTTGAGAAATGCCAAGTGTACAAGTCTGAAACGGTTTGTGCTCAACTCCTTGCCATATAATTTTTTCAAAATCGAAAAAAACAAACAGTTTTGACCCCCGAAACATTGGCTTTTTCGAAGTGTAAAATTATGAATTTGGGATTTACTACATTTGAATTCCACTTTCGCAAACGGTAACAAAAATTTGGGAAAAAATTCATTAAGTCCACCTGCTTTTACAACTCACACATGATACAACAAATCACAGATATAATTTCATAGTCTATTTTGCAACGTAGTACAAAGTTGTCGCATAATTTTTGGGGCAACTGTAAACACCAAATTATGAGCCGTATAGGTGGTGAATTTGCCAGATATTTACGTTGTGCTCAAAGCTACAAAACACAATTAACTGCATCATTGTTAAGGTTCTTATATGTAAGCGATCGTAATTTATTCAATTAAATATCAATAAACTTGTAAAATCTCGACTTCGCGCGAGATTTCATTTTCAAAAATCGGCATTTTCTCGAGATTTCGAATTTCGCTTAGTCTGAATTTTACTATATGCATTGAGTTGCCCAAGTAGCATCGTATAACTATTAGTTGTGCACAACTAATTTCAGGTTGTGAGAATGTTTTCACAACCAGTAATTGCTTGTTGAATGGTTGTCAAACTTATTAAAATTTTCGACAGAAAATTGTAGTTGTAAAATTTTTGTTTCTAATAAAATACACCATTGATTCATACATCCAGCTAATTTGCTCGTAAAATTGGTTGGGACATGCATTACACAACTAACATTATTACCATTTGAGATCCAGTACTAATTGGTTTGCAAAGATGGTTAGCACATGCACGTGACAACTTCTTTAATCACTGATAAAGAACCGAAACAAACAGTTCACAAAATTTGTTGTCAAGTAGTTGTCACAGCTGAATACCATCACCATTTCAGATTCGCTTTCCCTTTTCACATCAGAAGTTGTGATCTGAATTCTTGTTCCGGTTTGCCAATCCTTTAGTTGTTGTTTAGCTGTATATATTTCACATTTATGTATTGAGCACTAAAGCCATTTTGTTCACTTGTCATTTGAATTTTATTTTCAAGTTGTGTATTTATTTATATGTGCGTATTTAAATAAAAATGTATAGAAGACCTAAATTGGACATTTCCGGATGGAAAAAATATAAAAAAAGTGGTTTATATAGACGGTTGGTGATAAGGAATCGATTAAAGTTCAGATTTATAGAAAATGGTTCTGGTGAAAACTTGACGTCTGCGAATAATCAATTTCCAACCCAAGATTATCCATCAGGGAGTAACCAGACGAATGCAGCAATTCCTTTAAACAGCCAGAACGACTTCGACGATGGAGATTGTAATATGGAAGATGAACTCATTAATGAAGATTTGGACAATTTCTCGGACAGTGAAAATGAAGTTCAAAATATCGAGAATGACACTGATTTTACAGAGGATTTAAGGATTTTGGCAACACACAATATTAGACATACAGCAATCAATGAATTGCTAAAAATAATAAAGAAGCGGACGGCGGTATATGTGCCATCCGATGCACGAACATTACTCGAGACACCAAAATCTATAAAATTGATAACTATTGGTCATGGTATTTATTGGCATCAAGGTCTTTCGTCCCCATGGGGTTTTATTAAATCATGGTTTTGTTTAGTCAATATCTGATTGAGTCAGAATATTATTTAGGTAGAATTTTGTGGAGTGTCGAGATTATTTAAAAACCATGCCCGATTATAGGAAATCGTAATTCCCATAAAAACTTAATTTGGTAAATTATTTGTTATATTTTTCTGTTAAAACATAAATGACGTTTCCAGAAATTTTCAGGTACCTGCACATTCAAACTGTGTGATTATAAAGCAAACTTTTAGATTATTTTAAAGTCGGCGATCAAAATTCTGCAACAACACATTTACGTTTGGTGCTAGCAGACTATAGCGACGTTAAAGAAGGTTTTAAGCACAAAGTGCTCGATGTTTCATTATTGAGCTTTGACCTAATTTTGATTTGCCAGCGGCAAGAAAGAGTCACACAGCTTCAAGACTTTATTCAATTATTACAGAAATTTTCGAACAGTGGTCCCCTTCGTGCCAGATGAAAAAGTTCGGAATCATCGAAACGAATCCCAAAATTCGGTGGTGTAACGGAATTTATTCCGTTAGTTATTAAACATAGAAATATCGTTACTAAGGATTGGTCGAATATCTTCCAGATTGCTCTCGTGTAACTCCAAATTTAAGACTGATTTTTACCCGACTTGTTTACATCATAGAGTCACTAATATGTTTTGGTGGTCAAATTTCAATATACATAGGACTCTTGTATAGAATTAACCTTTTACTGCAGTTTAACTGGACCAAAATTTGACTTAGTAAGCCAACCTTATTTATTACTCACGTATACCACTAATTAATTTTTGTTCAATACAATAAACTCAAATCATTATGTTACCACAAGTAATCTTATCACTTCTCCCCTTCTCGTGCGTCGTTTCTCAAGTTCAACTATACCAACCACAATAAAAACAAAATTCCCCAATAAATTTTGGGTGAGGAAACTCGTAAAAAGATTACTCCAAATTTCCAAGAAATACACTACAAATACTTAAATCAAAAATTCCTTGTCTTTTGTCTTCATTTCATTTCCTCTTTTTTTTCCAATTCATTCATAATTTTTTATGTGTTTTCTTTTAACTTTCTTATGTACTTGTTATGTACATGTGTATATACAGTTGTATTCTGTGTTTTGCTGTAAAAAAAATTGTATATACATTTTTTCTTCCCTATTTCATGCAAATTGTTTCTTTTTAGAGTAAAAGAAATAAGAATAAGAAAACAAAAAAAAAAAAAAAAAATTAGAAGTATGAGTGATAAAAAAAGCAACAAAAAATAAATAAAAATAAAAAAGGAGAAAAGCCGAAGAAAATCAAAAGAATTTTTTTTTTTTTTTCGTCTTATGTTGTTGTGTAGTAAAAGGCAAACTCAATTTGTAATTCAGTTGGATAGGTCGCGGTAAAATAATAAAAAAATAATATAAATGTTTTTTTTTATTTGTGTGAAGCAACTTCTTATTTTATTTTTATTAGATGAGATTTATGTTTTTGTAAGGAATTCGTTTATTCGTTTTTATTTTTATTTTTATTTTTTTTTTTGGGGTTGTCTGGTATCGATTGTCTATGGTGGAGATACCTCATGTTATCATTTTGGTTTATGGAGCGATGCGAGATTACTATCAAATGATTTAGTTGTTTCAACTGTCTGCCCTTTGAATAATTGATTTTTGCTTCTGCAAAGATTAGAAAGAGAACAATGGCCTATCTGTTTTGAGAAACAAAACAGGATTTTAGCATTATTGAACGAATTCATTGATAACAAAAAAAAAATGTAAACTGAGGTTCATAATTGTCACCATAATGTAATTAGGGGAATCGTATGTACAGTGCATTCGAATGCATCAAACTTTCCCTAAAAATTGAATCATATGAATTCTAGCCATTCCAAAACTTTGATTTTTAGATCGACTACGTTCACGAAACTTACATCTGGAATTTTTTTCTGAACTTGATTTATCTAACAGGTCTACAAACGTTCACGAAGGTGAGCTTACAGATTCAGCAATCACACTGTCTCTGGGTGACACTCGTTTTTTAATAACGGTTTGGTCTGTACTACATTCTCTTTCCACTTTCCTACAAGAACAATTGAACTTATACACACAAATTGAACTTTAACTCTATTTGGTCTTTCAGTTTTGGAAACAAAAATTTGTCTAAACTTTTTAATGGTCTACCACCAATTTTTATATCCTAATTTTGAACCGCACCTTTAATTTTTTCGAAAAGAATTTTTGAATATGGAATCGAAATACAAATCTGTCGAGAGTTTCAATCATTTAAATTTTGGAAATCGGAGATAGCTTCAAAGAACTGTTTTATATTCCTGACGAGGAAGGTATCATCTGGTAGGCCTGACCATGCTGTTTTATGGTACCAATCAGTGGTCGAACTTTCGTCCTTATTTCGTAAAAGCTAACCGATTTCATTTTTCAATTTCGCACGTAAATTTTATTCGCAGGGTAAATTTATTAAAATAATTAAGAAGAATATTAACTTCAGCGATGAGTTATGCGCGCTTCATGCCAATGGATAGTTTAAATGTCATTTTTTCCAGAATTAGGTTTCCGCTGACAATATGTTGGGAGAACTGAATGCACCCAAATTAGACAAATTGTTTAATTGACCCTGTTTTTCCTCTACTAATCGCGGCTTGTTGTGGTTAAAACCGAAAATGTTTTTCTAAAAATATTGTTGCAGTTCCTATTAATGTGCGGCAGATTTGTGGAATGCGGCTTTAATTAAAAATTTTCGTAAAGTATTTCCATAATTTTTAGACTGCGGCTTTTTAGTGCGGCGCGGCTTATAAGGAAAAATAGGTTAACGCTGAACCAACTTTGCCATCTTTGAATACTTTAGGAAGACTGTACTTTCTTGTAGTGGCACCATTGTAGTTTCTTAGGTTCTCAGCAACAGATTATTTGGCCTAATCCTTCCCAACATGATATAATTAGATTTAAATTTGTTTGAATTGACGAAATCGTTTAGCTTTGTGAGCTTATCGAAATTGTAGGAAGTTGATCTGTATTTTCCCGTTTCTAAATCAGCTACAATTCTAGGATACGGAATAAAATCTTTTTTGAAAGGTAAACAAAATTTATTACCTAATTTTAGGAAGTCTCAAACCTGTTATACTGCCGATCTAAGTATGTTTTACATAACTACATTTTTGGCCAAATTGAGTTATTGATGCCTTTATCATTAAAATTAAAAAAAATAATTAAAACTAAATTGAGTAACACGTAATAAGAAAAACGGTTTTCATTTTTGTTGCAAAATGCACTAATTTCAAAACATCAATTTTCTCAAAATGAATTTTCTGCAGTTATGTAAAACATGTTTAGTATGGCTGTATAGCTCTGGCTCAATATTGTTGCTCCTGCAACTCTATTTCCAAAATATTACATTAACAATCATTATTCTTTTAGGAATTGACAGCTCCTTCTACGGGTATAAGCGCAGAAGATGGAAGAGGCATTGCTGACACCTGGAAATGGTAGGCTGTTATGCATGAATTTAGCCATGAACTGCCAGGTCTAAGAAAGAGGCTAACTGTATCCTTCAAAATCAGGAGGGTAACTGTATTCTTTTTAAACGAATATTCCAAAAAAAAAAACGATATACAATTCAATATGCTGTCTTCGATGCTCGGATTAAACCAATGAAGTCTGGATATCTGTGATATTTTGAAAATAAAGGCTGAATTAATTTATAATAATTGTCACAATTTTCCACAAAAAAGATTTACTTTTCTGAGAATTGTAAAGATTCACGCAAGTGGTAAGTCGGTTATTTTTGTTTTGTTCAGTTAATAAGTGTGGCACCTATTTTGTGGCTTTTCTAATCTTTCCCATCGCTTTTAAGCGATATGAAACATGATGTTAATACGAGTATGTTCCGAAGATTGTAAGAGAATTCAATCCAGTTTCGAACTGATGAGCTTATGATTATGAAAAAATCAATCTTCTCATCAGGCCGCGGCGACTGGACTGATTATACCACAATTTACATTCTATATATACAGAATGTGCTGTGCGTTTAAGTATTAGCGAATCATAACTAATACAGATGAATTCTCTTACAATTTTTCTTCTTCACAATATTCACACAGCTCTATTTCTGTGTACGCTAATTTTTACTTTATTAATTTTTTGTTGAATATTAATTAATTCATGTAATATCTAATATGCTACCGGTGGTTAGACCATTTTAATTGTGATTCGATTAACACGAGAAGTATATTAGTATTTACGAACAGTAATTCAACGAAACCGACTAATAGACGTAATTCTATTTATTTAATTATATGATGTTAATACGAGTATGTTCCGAAGATTGTAAGAGAATTCAATCTAAGAATATTGTGAAGAAGAAAAATTGTAAGAGAATTCATCTGTATTAGTTATGATTCGCTAATACTTAAACGCACAGCACATTCTGTATATATAGAATGTAAATTGTGGTATAATCAGTCCAGTCGCCGCGGCCTGATGAGAAGATTGATTTTTTCATAATCATAAGCTCATCAGTTCGAAATTGGGTTGAATTCTCTTACAATCTTCGGATCATACTCGTATTAACATCATATAATTAAATAAATAGAATTATGTACGTCTATTAGTCGGTTTCGTTGAATTACTGTTCGTAAATACTAATATACTTCTCGTGTTAATCGAAACACAATTAAAATGGTCTAACCACCGGTAGCATATTAGATATTACATGAATAATTTAATATTCAACAAAAAATTAATAAAGATATGAAACAGCTTGCTGAGTTACTCCAAGTTGTTCTGAGAGTTGGTTTTCCGTCTGGCAAGAGTCTTTATCCAACAACGCTTGCAGTTCCTCGTCGTTTACTTTTAAGGGAGCTCCAGAACGTTCACGGTCACTAACATCAAAATCACCTTATCTAAAACGCTTATACCAATATGCACATGTACTTCTAGATTCAAAATTATCCCCAAGAACAGACCAAATCGATTCGCATGCTTTACGAACACTTTTTCCTTGATTGAATTCATAACGAATGCAATGTCTGATAAACAGTTTATCGTTCTGCATGTTTTGTTTAGATAATTTAAAGGTTATGTTTAGGTTATGTTTACATTTTAATACTACATGCCGAGCCCTACATTATCATATGTGGGTAGTCACTTTTTTTTATTTCTGTTTTCTATATAATAAAAAGTAAAAGTGTCCTAAAACTTATTTGTAGACCTAATAATATAAGGAGGAGACGGATATAATTTTTTAGTAAAGATTGCAGTAAAGATAGCATCACAAATTGCCTGGCATTAGATGGAATATTTTAATTGGTCATGCAAATTTACGGGAAATAAAATACTAATATGGGTCCCATAGTTCCAGCTATTCTACTAAACTGCAATTCAACATTGTCGAGTGCATTTGGTTTTGGTAATTAAGTTACCTGTGGCATAGTATGATCCACCGTAATGTCTAGCAGCTTATTATTACTACCGTGACGGTTGTTCTGGGTATTGCCATTAAGGCTCCGACCATTCCATGGCTGGTGCCACTGGCTAGCCAGAACAGAAATGCCGTTAGGTCAATTCCAGGGATCCACCCATGCATTTTACGTGGTAAAAATATGGCTATTTCTCGAAAACTAGTTGAAGAAATCCTTAAATGTTTTCTAGTTTTTAATCGAACGCTAAAATTTGTGCGATAATGGGGTTGTGAGACTGGGGGTATAATTTCACCGTTACAATTTAAAAATGACACATTTCACTACAAATATTCTTATTTTGGATTACATCTGAATTTTGTATGAACTTGGAAATGAGCCGTCTTGAATTATTACGTCTTTTAACAAAATGCCAATAGTATAAAAACAACATAAATGTTGGGCCCGATTCTGAAATGTTAAAATTGATGTTATGTTATTTTATTTTCCTGCTTCCTATTTTAATTTGTATCGAAAAACACACATAAAATTTTGGAAGGCAGAATCGGGCCTATTATTTCTTGATCATTTTCACCCATTTTTATTGATCGCAATAAAAAAAATTAGAATGATACAACACCATACTGAACGATCAACGCACCAAATTTTTCGTTATTTTAAGCAAGGTCCTTAAAAGATGTCACGGGTTTTCTTGAATTAATAAATTTTCTACTCTCAAACCACCAAATCACAGACGGACAATTAATGTTAGATTATTTAGAACTGAAACATGTTGAATGGCAATCGAAATCGCATTCGCTATTTTTTGTCTTCGATCTATGTAAAAATTAGATTCAGTTACACATCTCTAGTATACTCATCTCTAATTAACGTCAATTAGCTTTGGTGACCGATACCCCATCTTGTCCCATAGCATTTCATTTTCTAATTGGGCCCGATTCTGAGTTTAAACATTTAACGTTATATTATTTTTGTTTTTTGCAATGCAAATTGATATAGGAAGCGGGGAAATAAAATAACATAACATGAATTTTATCGTTTCAGAATCGGGCCTATTATTTTAAAGGCTGCCATTGTATGTAATTTGCTATTACGATTTAGATACCACCTTTAATATCAAGCGAATTTTTTACTCAGGCTGCGTGTGAATTTGTTAAAACTAGCAAAACAATTAAAATTGTGACATTAAGTTAAAAAAGAAATTTATTAACCATCAAAAAAATAAAAATAAAAGATTTATTATGCGTTATGCAAATGTTGTCAACTAAAATGGTAAAATGGATTCCAAAAAAAATAAACAAAACAGTAAAAAAGAACGATAAATAAACCAAACGCAACATGTAATTCTAATAAGTTTTGTAGATGTGGGTAACTGGAACAGGCAAACTTTCGAATTTAAGCTTGAAATTTCTCATCCGGTAGAACCGAATTTATGCTAATTAGTGCTCATTGAAAAAAATTAGTGCTAGTCCAGGAGCCGAGAAAATGGAAAAATAATTTTCATATTCCGCCTGAAAGACGGTAAAAATATATAGAAACAAAATCTGATTTTCAGCGGAAACCAGAAAAGATTAACCAATTAACTTAATATTTTTTGTTGGTAAATACGATGAAGAAATTTGTGCGTATCACAAAAATATAAATTTTTATAATTTTTATTCATTAAACTGTGGAAAATGAAAATCCACCCATACCCCTAAATGACACTGTACGGAATCACCCAAGACACATTTTGCGTTCTATAATTTCCAAATTGAACAACAAATATAATTGATTTAAACTGTTTCCGATATAAAATGTTTTACAAACCAATACAAAAGTTATGTCTGATTATACATTCCGTTGCGATACTGTAAGAAAAAATCCAAAAGCGAAACCTGATTTTGAGCGGAAACCGGGAAAGTATAATCATTAAACTAACTCTTTCCCATTAGTGAATGCATTGAAGAAATTTGTGCTTATCACAAAAATATAAATTTCGAATATTTTCATTAATAAACCAAGAAAATATGAAAATTTATCAAACACATTTTGAATCATCATAATTAGTCCTCATTGGAAAAAATTAGTGCTAGTCCTAGAGCCGAGAAAATGGGAAAAGAAATTTCATATTTCGCCTGAAACATGGTAAAAAACAAAAAACGAAACCTGATTTTCAGCGTAAATCAGGTTTCGGTTTTTTTTTTGTTACCATCTTTCAGGCGAAATATGAAATTTCTTTTCCCAGTTTCTCGGCTCCAGGACTATGACTGTTTAGCTTAAACTCGGTTCTAACGGTATATGAAGTTTCAAGCTTAAATTCGAAAGTTTGCCTACTGCCGTTAATCGTGATTTATTGAACACGCAATCTTGGATGATTCAAAATGTGTTGATAAATTTTCATATTTTCTTGGTTTATTAATGAAAATATTCGAAATTTATATTTTTGTGATAAGCAACAAATTTCTACACGTTCACTAATAGAAAAGAAAAATTTAATTAGTTAAACTTGCCCGGTTTCTGCTGAAAATCAGGTTTCGCTTTTGCATTTTTTCTTACAGTATCGCAACGGAATGTGTAATCAAACATAACTTTTGTATTGGTTTGTAAAACATTTTATGTCGAAAATAATTTAAATCAATTATTTTTGTTGTTCAATTTGGAAATTATTGAACGCAAAATGTGTCTTGGATAATTCCGCATACGGTCATTTAGGGGTATGGATTGATTTTCATTTTCCACAATTTAATAAATGAAAATTATCAAAATATGTATATATTTTCGTGATAAAGACATGTAGCGGCTCACTCATGCGTGCTCCGCCACAAAGTATCACTCACATATATTGGCGTCTGAGTTTACCCAACCACTAATGCAACGTTTTTACGCAGCTCAACGTTGACATTACCATTTGGGAACGCACGCATTCAACCAATGAACTACTGTCTCTTCCACATTAAGAAACAACAAACTAAAATAAAATTATTTTCTTTTAACTTCAGTTCAGTCTGCTCTCGAATTTCAATAAGGCGACATGCCGCCCAAGAAATAAATAAAATAAAAATGTTAATTAAATAAAATTTAAAATAAAAATAACTAAATAAATTTAATTAAAATAAATTAAATTTAATCAAACAAAATTGTGTACGCTAAAGACAAATCTCTCCATTGTATTTACCAACTATAAACTAATGTTTTCTGGTTTCCGCTGAAAATCAGGTTTTGTTTTTCTATATTTTCAGGCGGAATATGAAAACTATTTTTCCATTTTCTCGGCTCCTGGACTAGTACTAATTTTTTCCAATGATCACTAATTACCACAATTTCGGTTCTAACGGTATGAGAAATTTCAAGGTTAAATTCGAAAATTTGCCTGCTCCAGTTACCCACTTTTATAGGGTCATATGAAGAACGAGTTAAGTTGCTGCAAATCAGAATTCAACTGGATTATTTATTCGCCGGAAAAAATTCAAATTCCAGTACCGTTAGGAAGTGATCAATTATTCTAATTATTCTTTCTTATTTTTTTAATTTTTAAAGAAGTTGTTGAGGAATGCGCTTTAAATTAATTTTTAAATTCTTTAAATTAATTTTGAAAGAAATTGTTGAGGAATGAAAATTCGAATCATTAAGATAATTACCATCCTTTCTAATTACTTTCCAATAGTCGGGCGGTATACTATATAGAAGACCAATTGATGGCCAAACGAAACCGATAAGAGAACCGACGAGTTCTACAACTCACCACAGTGACTTGTTTACGAGCAGTTCGACGCTTTCGCTACATTTCGCGGCAGTGACGAAAATATAACGAAACGTAGTCCGATGCTTTCTCCATCTCGCGGCAGTCAGCAGAATGATTTTTTTTTTCAACCATTTTTATTTTTTGAATGGAAAAAAAACAAAATTATATAATTTTCACAGTACTTTGGGCAAATTCTGTGCAGTGGAGAAAACATAATTCGAAAGAGTTATTTTTAAAAAAATTTATTCATGACAATTTTGGTGGTTAGAAAATAAATGAAATTTTTATTAACGTTTCGATATAATGATAAACCAGAAGTACTGTCCTAAATCGCAAAGGATTGTAGTTGATCGCAATCAACTGATCATACTTCAACCAAACAAACTTTGAATTTTAGGTAAATCTAGAAATTGATCTTACAGCCATCTGTGGAACAATTGCACAATTGTTGTAATTTAGAAGATGTATTAACCATAGAAAAATATTTCTTCGACAATACTGGCATTACCTAGAAAAACAGTTCAACAAGATGTTTTGACTGGTTTGTTTTTGTGAACAGGTCATTTATCATCAACAGAACAAAAAAAACTTATCGGTCCTGTTCTTGAGGAAATCTGCAGTTGCCTCTTCAAATAAACTGCGTATTACTAAAATCTATCTTTGAGAATCGAAGGCAAAGCAAAAATAATAAAATTGTATGACTGGAAGAAGGACGGAAGTACTGGTAACCTAATTCGTCGAGAAATGTGAAAATCTGGAACAAAATTTGATTTCGCGATTACAATACTTGAACATGAAAATTTTTGTTGGTTATTGTTCTAATGTATGTATATTCCTTTCGGTCAAGTATAAGGTTTTATAGCTTGATCCTGCTTGATGGAAAACTTCCATTAATTTCCCCTATAAAGCAAATGTATAGTCGACCTTTTTGGATTTCGGAATTAGTTTGCCAACCTTATAGTTATCTTCCGTCTCCAAACATTTTTTCACCAGCGGGAATATAATGTCATCCTCACTAGTTTGGGAATGAAATCGGGACGAATGAATACAATATTTAGGAGCAATAGTTTTAATCTAAATGGTTTCTGGAAATATTTTAGTTCCCACAAATATGTTGTCGCTTATCACGATGTTGACCAATCATATTACCATGTATAACAACTAAACGTTTTTTTAGAAAGCGGTAAATAATTGTACTTAGATTCTATTGCAATGCGTTTTGTATAGGTAGACTTGATTGCATTAATTGAAAAAAAAAAAAAAAAAAATTCATTTGCGGCTAACAACTTAAGCAAAACTTTTGCTTGTACTTGTGAATTGTCGAGAAATTCGAATTTTTTACAATTTTTTAAGCACGATTTATGATAGAATTCACAAATATTATTTGGGTTCTATATCGCATTTTTCATTAGACCACCTACATTAAACTAAAACCGTGCAAGCTCTTCTCTTTCGTCTTAAGCATATATTTCCTAGTGCTGTATAGGATATAATATCAGATAATAATATCAGATATCTTAGCCAATTCAACGTTTATTGTACAGTACGAAATAAAATCGAACATATTAAAGAACGGAAGTTAAATGCCCTAAAGTAGTCAATTAATTTATGTATCAGCTGCAAAAAGCCTGTCAAATATATAAATTGGTGAAATTAAAATATTGTTCCCCGCAAATACAAAATACTATATCCTTTAAGCATAAACCAAATATATAAGCATAATACGTATTTATCGCGTTGAAAATTAAAAATCGCGACATTTTCACATTACAATGGAAAAACTTCATCATTTGATGAATTATAGTTATTCTTCCCAAAGTTTTTTTGTTGTACTATTACTTTACATACGCGTACATATATTATTAAAAAAGAATAATTTATAATTTCAATTCATTCAACCCTTCTGCATAAACAAAAAAAAAACAGAAAAACTAACTTTTGTTATGTTTCTTGTTTTCGCGATCGTCATACTTATTTGTCTTTTGTACATAGTTTTATGTATTCTCGATTTTCCTCTGTCTCATAATATGTATGTTGTATATTGTATACGTGTACTTACTTTGTGTACATGTTAACGTCATAGAAAATAAGCCCTTCGTAATAATAATAATAATTCTTTTTATTATATTTCGAATATAATAAATTTTATTTTACAATAGCCTTAGGTTATAAAGGCCGCGGATCGCGAATCGCGATTTAATTTTAGTTTGTTTTCTTCTTTCCTTTCTTTTATATAACAAAAGATTTTTTTTTTTTGTAAATTTTTTATTATATTTGGTATTTCAGACGCGTGCACGCGATTTTTATACAACAACCATCTACATACGTGGATATACGCTATATACATACATATATATATGTATAATATTCCCCTTTATCAAATATTTATTTGTATGTTCGTCTCTAAATGAATTAAAGAAACAACACTTAAGTTGATTCTTATTCTTATTGAAATTAGAGAAGTAATAAAAAATATTTTAATTGTACTTTGTAAAACCTCTTGACAAGTTCTAAATGGGAATCAAGTTTCGATAAAATTTAGCATAAAACCGCACGGTATATATATTTTAATGGTGTGCTTATATTGAATGGGTCCAGCTCCGAACAAGTGCAATAAATCATCTCAAAATCTCTTGATCATTTTTAATCACTCTCCTTTAGCCCTTTACACAAACAATTAAAAATATCTTAAAGCTCATCAAAAATTCATAATCCTTTATAAATCATTCACTTTCTTTATTACAACAACTATCGAGCCTCTCACTTAATATATAAATTACCTAAATATTTTTTCTTGTAAGGGTTTTTCTCATTCATCTTAGTGATTTATAGTGCTTGCGCTTGTTACACTTTAAATATAAAATATAGAAACCCATTTAATGTAAAAAAAAAAAATGAATTATTGTTAGTTTTGGAAAAGTAATAAAAATTAATTTCCAATAAAAATAACGACATAATATTATAAACACCCTTTAAAAAAAAAAAGGGTGATACAATATTTAATTCGTTTTTTGATAAATCATTTACTAATTAGTCGCGAAGTTTGGTTTTAAGCTTTTCTATACCCTTTGAGTTTATTGTACTTGATTGGACATCACGTTTCATTTAATGCAAACCGCAAGAGTATTGATTCTGTTTATCATCATCATCATTATTTTCTAAAACTAAACAACTGTGATATTATTGCAACTCACGAATACCACCATGTATCTAACTTATTGTTCTAATCAAATAATAACGTGTATGGATTTACAAAACATCAACCACCCCATCGTAAATTATTTGTAACGAATAAAAGAAGACGATAGTGCATCATATCGTAAACATATTTCCTCGGAAAAGCTTTATTTTGATTTTCTTTTTTCGATTTCTGAAAATAGTGTGTAGGTACATATACTCATACTATTTTCAGAAATGGTATAAATCAATACTGTAGTGTTGATAACTTGAGGGTGGTATGATAGTAGAAATTATCACGACGTTATGTTTACATAAAAACAAGCAACTATACATTGAATATAAAGAGATAAAGTCAGTAGAGTTTCGAAATTGAAACAGTAAACATTTTACTAAAACAATTTAAACCTCGCAAAAATGTAAATAACGAAGCTATCGCCTTCTAAATGTGTATATTACATAGTAGTTTCTATAGATAGATGATATTGGTGGGCTGAAAATTATTTAATGTGGGCTTAGTACACATGGAGATATGGAAAACATTGATTGATCACTAAAATAATGAAACAATTATTCAAAGGAGCCATAAGAAGTGTTCCTACGCAAATTTGAAGATTTCGTTTCAATCGATTATTGATATTATCAAAAATAATTTAATGCGCTCAAATCTCTACAAATATCTGCCAAACATTGGGACGTTACCTTTATTCATCATTTGAGTGATCGTTTGGATGACCCTATTTAAAAAATCTTTCGTTTAATGAACTTATCGAAATTCTACAAATACGATGTAAAATGGTTGACGCAACTCGTGTTTCGTATTCAGTTCTATTGGAAAAATTTGAATTCCAAGAAGTGCTACAGTTCCTTTGCAATGAACAGTCGAGCTTCACGGTTTCGAAGATACATTGGATAGGGGTTACGGAGTGGTCATTTATATTCGATCAGTTGATTATTCGAATAATGTTGTTGGAAAAGTTCTCAGGCCAAAACTAGAGTGGTGCCAGTTAAAGGTTAGTCAACTGCTGAATTGGAATTGTGTGCTCCGGTACTATTGTACAAATTAGCAACCAAAGTGCTGGCAAGTATGGTCATTCAATTTTCATCAATTTATTTCCGGACGTTTTATTTCTGGATTCTAAGATAACATTATATCGCATCAGGTTTGTGCCATCAAAATTCGAGAAGTTCGTAAAAATTCAGGATTTGACTTTCCTGATGATTGTTATTATGTTCCAACTTTAATAAATCCATAAGAAGGATCCAGTTTTATGTATTCCTGATCAACTAGTACAGAAAATATCGAAGATGTCTGAAACAGGTCATTCACTGGAAGTATCTTACTAACCACTCCAGCTATCAAACTACGCTCCGTGTTTCTGGATTTGTACTTTGATTCTTACATCTAATCTTAGATCTTAATCACAGTCTCGTCTTTCCAACCACTTTTGGTGACAGAGGTAGGTAGACAAAAGGAAGTCATATCGTTTCTAGTCAAAGTCATTTAAAGAAATATTATTCCCATTTTTATACTAAAATGGTTTTTTGCGCGTCAGATTGAAGCAGTCCAACATACTGTATATCAAACTATGTTACCGGTTTCTTTGTAAAGTCAAACCCTTCAATGCATGTCATCCCAATGGCCTAGTAAATGTGCGGCACAGTGTAAAAAGCTTGCTTAACGCTACTAAACACTAAATTAATCTCGAGCAACCTTCATTATTCGCAACTAAATAATTTCGACAAGTCTTGGAAAGTCCTCATGCAAATTCATGAGTAATCTCGAAAATTTCGTATAATTTCGATATGTTAAATTGATCTGGGATAATTTGAAAGAACCCTGAAGAACCAATAAATTTTGGCTCGGCAGTATCAATCAAAGCTATCAAAGTGCTGAGAGCATTATAGTGCACAATAGCAGAGGAATATACGAACCTAGATTCTGTAAAATCTAAATGGAAGAGCGTTAAAAATGCCATCAAAAACTAGAAAAATCTTGAGAACGCTCTTGAGAGAATTGCAAAGTGATGAAAATATTTCAAACTGCCATGGTTCCGAGATTCGGCCAAAAAGAAGTTTACACACGACAATTTCGAAACTTTTGACAAAAATGGTGTTACAAAAATTAAAAACAATAATAGCCGAAAGAAACATTATACCAGACCCTCAATTTCGGTTTAGAAGCAGCAAGAATCTGTAGAACAAACACTCACATTTTTAAATGCTGTTAAACTCGCCTTAAAGCACTTCTGCTAAAAAGAAAATGTCTTTCAATTCTAGAAAACTACTTATGCGTAGAGATATTCGTATGAAATTATTTTTACCGTCAACTCTGTGACAATCGAACAAATTCGTAGGTAAATTACGGTTAAACGGCGCTCATGATGCCGATTTGACGAAAAATCTTTGATTCCCGTGAGAATTCGAACGGTCACAGATTTAATGGTGTCACTCCTGACGGTAAGCTACCGTTTAAATGGCGTTCATGGTGTCAATATGATAGTGAATATTCAATTTCGGATGAAAAAAATTTTCTCAAAAATATTCGAATATCTCAAATATAGAATTGCAGATCAACCTCGAAAAAAACCGTCAAAAATTAAAAATGTCCGACACACTTTTTGAAAGGTGGGGTTGTAATGTGGTAACAACTTTTAATAAAACATTTAAAAAATAAAGAGAACAAAAAAGTTTTCAATGTAAAATAGAAAAGAGGACAAAAGCGCAACCTTAAAACAGAGGATTTGCCTTTAAAAAGAGGTCGGATGATAAACCATATGCTAATTGAAATTTTATTTATTTTATGAATTATTTTCAAGAAGTATTGCGAAAAGTAATATCCCAGCACGACACCACCATTTATTCGCCGGGTAGATATGGCCAAATTGAAGGGGTGAATCAGACTGTATTTCCGGTATGGTCCAACAATTGACCGACTTGACGAATGCTTATATTATATTAAGTTCGCCATTGGAGTACTAGTGTAGAATAACAAACGAAGCCCTCTAGAAGTCTCCCGTTTGGGGCGATTTGAAATGAACAACATTATTCCTATTTTAATTTTAACGAAATGAATTTTCCATGAAATTATTTATAGAATTCAATCGTCTATGTGTCTTCATGGACCCAACTGACCAATTTTTCTCTATACCTTTCCATGCAATTCGACATCAAATTCATCAAGTACAAAGACATGATGATATATCGGATATCACATCTGGTGGTCAGGACATCAACTTTTTTTTTAAATTAGGCGTCCTTTGAATATTAATCAATAAAGCGATTGTTTAAAAGAAATTCGGTCTTACCTATTCTGATTATAAAACTAAATGGTGAATCATGTGAGATTAAATTTCCTCGATCCGATAATTTTACTGGTTTACTCATTTATTGAACAAAAAATTGGTCTTCGATACTTCAGATTTTTAGAGAATATCGAATGCTACAACAAAACTTGAATTTGTAGAATGAATTTGAAGTACTTTCTACAGGTTGCTAAAATGTTAAGAGTTTGTAAAAATTGGTTTGTATTTCCAGTGACGGGCTTTCAATACTCGATAATCTCAAATTTTAGTTAGTTCGCAAATTTTTAATTTCTTTCTTATGAAAATTGCTTGCTTGCTAAACGATCGAGTATTTGCTCATTCAAAAATTGTATTAATAATACATTAATCATTTTAAAATTTCGACTAAACTTAATTTAGAGGCCCACCCTGTCCTCTCGTCTGGTTGGAAGTAAAAGTAAAGAGTTTAAGTTTTTTTTAAACGTGATTTCTGTTCGACCTATTTAGAAACTGATACAGTGCGCTTCGTGGGCATGTTCTTTTTGACTCATAATAATTTGTCACTTTAGTATTTCTCCACCACTCAGGAAAATCATTAACCTTCCAGTTTGACGATTATCCGCAGCGTCCTTTCTGCGATCTATAGAAAATATTTTTGTTTTTAAAGACAAGCTTAATGACGCTATGTGCTGACTTTTATTGCCCAATAAAGTAGACCTGGTGCATTGATTTCTGTTCTACCAGAGAAGATTGCCAACGTCGATTCTTAATAGTGGCTATTTACCTTAATATTATTAAGGAATAGAGTGTTGAGTAAAACCTTAATAGTATAGTTTTTAACCAGTCTAAAGTACGAATTACGCGTTGTTTTATATTAAAGGCTCGATCAATGCGGCTAGCGCACAGCACTACTGAAAAGAAAATAAAGGAAAGGAAAAGTATTGGTTAGCGGCAAAATACCCCGTGAACAGTTCAGAAAAGTTCAGAAAACCGTAAACTATTCAACTTTGTTCTCTACTTTCAAAAATATTCCAATAAGTTTCTTGCCCTTTAAGGCATAAGGTGAATGTAGCGCGTGCACTTTCCTTGAGATCGATCCAGTGAAGCAAAGAATGGCTGGAATCAGCCCAATTTTATGTATTTGGGTGCTTCGTAAACTTTTTTAATTCACTAAATAAGCATTAGTATCCTTAGACAGACGTGTCGCATTTTTTTTTGTGTTTTTTTTCCACCATAGGGAAAAATAATATTAAAATAAATTAGGGCATAAATTGGGGCTCAACGGTTAAGTATTGTTCCTTTGTTTACGTTAAGTTGACATTTATTACTTTGGTTGGTTTTTTGTTTCTTTTCGTTTTAGATTTCCCGTAATCCGGTTCGGTTTGGATGAAGCGTTCCTTATATTTATTTGTAAGTATTGCGCTTCAATCACGTCGCGTCGTGTTTACACTCGAGTGTAATGTCGTTTAACAACCACAATGTAGTTTTAAAATCTATGTTAGTCGATAGCTCTTTATTAAATGTAGCTAGTTTCAACGTGCAAAGTTTAGTCCCAAATATTGACGAGATTCGTCACATTTTTAATGGTGCTGCAGTGGACATTCTTTGTTTCTCTGAGACATTTTTAAATCCGAATATCCCTAATTCAGCGTTGGCCATCAAAGGTTAAAATATATTTAGGAAAGATAGAGCGGTACCTCCCCTTATTTATGGTGGTTTATGTATGTTTGTAGGAGATCACATTAAGGCTAGATTAGTTACCATACCTTCTTCCATTTCAGAATTGTTAGTGTCGAATTTAGAGTTTTTATTTGTCAATGTTTTCATTAATGGTCGTAAAATCTTAGTCGGTACCATCTATAACCCACCAAAAACTAGTAAGAGACCGTATGCCAAATTTAAAAAATCACTTGTAGACTTAGAAAGTTTATTTAGTTATTTCTCTTGTAGATTCGATGAAATGTATATATCAGGTGACTTTAATTTCGATATACTCCAAAATTCCAGCTTCCCTCGGGATTATTTGAATCTGTTAAATAGTCTTAATTTATCCGTACACAACACTGTGGCACCAACGTTTTCTTATCCAACCGCTAGCGGGGCCTCTTATTCCCTTATTGATCATATCATCTCTTTTACTAATAACTCTATTTGTTTTTTCAATCAGTTGTCTCTCGGTGGAACCGAAAAGGTGTCCTAATAGTCAGTCTCATTTAGATTACAAGCAGGCTCGTAACAGAGTTGTAGGGTTAATTCTGGGTTTAGAAAATTTCATAGCACTTCTACTGCGTTATTAAATGTATGTGATGATATTAGGCGTAATATGAATAATAGGGAATTAGCTTCTTTAACTTTGTTAGATTTTTCTAAGGCCTTTGATTCTATTAATCACAGAATCCTTTTTAATAAACTCTTATCTCAGTTTAGATTTTCGCTTTCTGCTGCCAAATTGATTTTTAACTATCTTTCTAATCGTTCTCAGGCAGTTTTTTTCGACAATTCCTTGTCTGATTTCCTTCCTGTAATTTCCGGCGTGCCTCAGGGTTCAGTGCTGGGTCTTCTATTATTTTCTATATACATAAATGACATATAAACCTCCATTCAACATTGTTCATTTCATATTTTCGCTGATGACGTTCAAATTTATAGAAATAGTCGTTTAGATCAGGATTCTATTGTTAGGAATATTTCTCTGATAAATGAAGATTTAAGTAATATCGTTAGCTGGTCGGTCTCTAACAGGCTCGTTTTTAACGCGAATAAATCTCAGTCGATTATAATTTATAAAAAATCGTTAGATACCTCGTCCTTTCCTGGTATTTTTCTGCAGGGTTCGCTAATTGAATATTCAAATACTGTTAGGGATTTAGGCTTAGTTATTAATAAAGCTCTTACTTGGGGTGACCATTTAGTTACTATTAGTAAGAGGGTCTTTGGCATGCTTAGTTGTTTGTATAAAGTGGTTGGATTTTCTGATAGTCAGTTTAGGAAAAAATTATTTTTGTCTTATCTTCTTCCTCATTTTATTTACGGTGATATAGTTTTATTCGGTATGCTTCAGGAAAATATGAATGTTCTCCAAAGATGTTTCAATGCTTGTACCAGGTTTATTTTTGGTATTAGGAAGTTCGATCATATTTCTGCCTAATCCAGCCTTGTTTTAGAATGTAGTTTATCTATTTTTTACGAATTTCGCGTTTGTCTTTTTATTTTTAAACTTCTCAAAGCTAAGGAGCCTTGTTTTCTATATAGGAAATTAATATTTAGTAGGTTTCATTCCTCTAACTTCCGCCTAATTCCGGCTAAAAATTGTTGTAGGTCGCTAAACGCGTCATTTTATGTTAAGGGAGTTTCCCGTTGGAATTGAATTTAATTGGAAATTAAGAGATTAGGATCGGCAAAATTATTTAGGTCAAAATTTTTGGAGTGGCGTGATTGATGGGCAATACGTATAGTTTTTTAATTTATTTTTATTAACTTTGTTATTTTTGTTAATTTTTACTTTCTTTTACTCTAGTAAAATAAAGTATAGTAATCATGAAAATTTTGGACCTTGAGATTTTTAGAGATTTATTTGTTAAGTCCCCTGAGTCTGAAAAAGTGGGTTTCGAAATGGTGTCTGTCTGTCAGTCTGTCAGTCTGTCTGTGTCCTCTCTACAGCCCAGATGGTTTAACCAATCGAACTGAAACTTCAGATTTAAGCTTTTTTGATAAATTGGGAGGTCCCAGTGAATTTTACTCCAAATCGGCTAACCGAAAGTGGCCCCTCCCTTGGTCCAGAAAATTTATTTTGCAAATATCTTAAAAAGTATAAGGTTTACAAAAAACTACCAGAAACAAAATGTTTTCAAAAATTAAAAACAAATAAAATTAAAAAATAAAAAATTAAAAAAAAAATTTAAAAATTAAAAAAAAAAAAAATTTAAAAAAAAAAGTTAAAAAAAAAATTAAATTTCTCAAAATTCTCTGTTCGTAAAAGAAAGTCTTGTGTTGGCCACACCTCCATTTTTAATATTATTTTACCTCGTGCTGTACATTTTATTGTAAATGAGCTACTGCTCAAAATAGAATGTGTAAGCATGAGGTGGAAATTATTTGAAAAAATTTAAGAGGTTTTTATGCAGCAACTTCATTTTTTTTTTTTTTTGTTTCGATTGCTTTGTTTCCATGTGTGCTTTTCCTTTTTAATACTAAATTATTTATAAAATACTATAAATAAATAAATAAAACTCCTCCAATGAAAAATATTTTTAAGGTAAATAATTTTTCAAGAACTCGAATTCCAGCCCAAACGACATG
Organism: Tipula vernalis; assembly: GCA_958295665.1. Classification (NCBI taxonomy): domain Eukaryota; kingdom Metazoa; phylum Arthropoda; class Insecta; order Diptera; family Tipulidae; genus Tipula; species Tipula vernalis. The sequence continues at coordinate 446,723,849 of OY282558.1, read as the reverse complement.
GCCCATGAAATTCTTCAGGGTTTGATTTAATCTATTTTCAGGATTTATAGTATCTGATATACGTCTTAGATATCAAATTTCACTAAAATCCATCGACAAAGTATGGAGTGTTTCATTCGGTGGTAGAGGCGATACAAAATTGTCTAGTTCGCTGTGTGTAGATAATCAAAATTGGCAAATGTAATTTTTGATGTATGGTATCGACGTACGTATGAGTTGTGTTTTAAACTATTTTATGCCCTTGGGCCATATTTTATTTAATAAAATCTGATATCAGCCCAACCTTATTGATGAAAAATTCTACAAAATATTTCAGATACAAAATTTCACTAAAATCCAGCAACAAATGGGCTTGTTCAAGACTCCAACAAATTTGGAGTTTTATAAAATATCATGGGCGCTGTTCTTTATTATCTCTTGAATTTGAGTAACTACTTATAGAATCGGCATTCACTACAATTTTTTTAATGTGTGTTAGAGTTCATCCCAGCTCAAATGGAACTTCAGCAATTATAAACCAATTCAATTGAAATTTGACATCATCATATATGATTAGATATTTTTCTAGAAGATATTTCACCAAAAATCTCTGCAACCAGTGGGTGATTGTTGCCACTTTTATAAAGATTTTTTTTTAAATCAAACTCTTAAACACATTTCGAGGCTTAATAACTGACCTAAATCAAAATGTTCTGATTTTTCAAACTTTTTCAGATTTCGTCCAGCTTTAGTCTGGTCTGGAAAATAAACAAAATATTAAATTAAATTCCGCATCAACAGATTTGGTAACAATTATTGTTGATACGGCAATGTCTCAAAACATAATTTATTATATTGTTCCGTCTTAAAGCCGTGGAAGCAGATTTGACAGTACTAAACCTAAAAATTTGCCAAAAAAAACAACCGCATGGTAAAAAATTTTCGCTTTCCAATTTCTTAACATATTAAATAGGGGAGGGCTAAATAAAATAATTTCGCTGATGAATAGCGCTACAAACAAAAAATAAACGGGATTACACGTTCTTACTTACCAATTTCCTTAGAATTATTTTTTTTGTATATTCTTAATTGAATAATAACAACAACAATATAAAATTGAAATAATAATCTTTGCAAAAAAAAAAAAAAAAAGTAAATAGAAAGGAATCAGGTATAAGGAGGAAGTAATAATTATTATTGAAAAAGGTAAAAGGATTTTGATTCCTTTTCTAATATAACTTGTGCTAAAATAGAAAACAATAAATAATAGAAATATTATAGAACTAGAAGAAAAAAATCCATTCGATATAGAGAAAAATTATAAGACGACGGGTTAAAAGTTCAAAATAATAACAATAAATTAGTTAAAGTAAAATAAAAATTGGAAGATATGAAGAATTACATCTTTACAGTAAGGCGACGGGAAGAATTTAGAAAAGGGGTGATTTTGGTGTGCACACCACAATACTATACATATCCAAGTGTATACGGAGAAATTTCATTTCATTCTGATACAATATTCTGTATACCGATTGTATGGGAAATGATATATTTTTGTTTTGCGGAATTGAAAAATTAGGGCTTTGCGTAAATGTAATTCGCGAAATTTTGTATTTCCTTTGTAATATGATAAGCAAACGATTTAGGGACGAAACCATTATAGTAGGAAAACTTTCTCAAACGGTTTGTTTTACAATTTTAGTAAATGTTGAGAAATCTTTAGTTGAATTTTAGCGGATATTTATATTTGATATCTTCTAATCCCATTTTAACACAAAATCGCTTATCGCTCATTTAAATCTTGTTTTAACTTCAGGCACAATGTACAATTTCCATAAACCTAAACCAACAAAACCTAAATACAATAAAAATAATTTATCTTGCCCTCTCTCAATAATATTTTAATGACACCACGGAATTAAGGTCCTCAGGTTATATCTATACACAATATATGTATGTAAACAATTCACATTAGATTAGATATCATCAGTAAATAAAGTGACGATGCAGAAACGCATTAATTTGTCTTATTTTCAATGATGGCTTTCTTTATACACATACAGTGAATGATTTACTTATACAAGAAAAAAAAAAATAATTTTTCTGGATTATGGAACGGGGCAAATAAAAATATCTATAATCCTATATTCCCACCGTTCAAGATGTTTAATTTTTTTCAATTGTTCAAAATCAAATCAAACTTGGTAAATAACTGGTAACCGAATACCCCGTCTGATATATCGTCTTTTTTTTTTGTAAGTTTTTAACTGGTCTGTGCCAATGCAATCCAAGTAGAAAAAGTAGAGCTGATTTTTATTTTCTAAATCTTTATTAATTACTCGTAGACATGAAAAGGGTGAAATTTTGTTGATAAATTCCAATTTTAGACAATGATATTCAAAAATTGTGTTTAATATGTAGTACCGTACACACGGGAATGTGAAAATAATCAACGGACGAATTTTATACGATCAGAGATTCCCGTCACATTGCCAAAATATACAAATTGTAAGAGGTAATTAGTAAAACTTTTCATAACTACATACATACAAACTTAATTAATACAAAATTGTCATCAACAACATTCGTTGTAAAACTAGTACCTAATAAAAATTATAGCTCTAGCTACACGAGATAAAATAAAATATAAAAATCCAACAAAACGACATCTAAATATGTTTATTTTTATAACATAGTTCTTATGTATACCACGGTTTGTTTTATGTACTATAAAAACCTAAAACACAATAAACTGGCTGTACAGTATATTATATGATATGATTATTGCTATAACCATAATTATTATTAACCATTCATCAGCACAAACAAAACAATTTTTTTTTTTATGGGCTACATATACATGTACTTAGAACTTCGTAGTTTTGTCTTAAATCATCCACATACATGTGTGCTGCAAATCATTTTTTCCACGCAACAAATCCATTTAATATTTTCATCACACAAATTTTATAGCTAAATCTCTCAATCGATATATCATCGTAGTACTTAATATGAGTGTACGTACATACGATAGTGATGAAAAATATTGCAACAATTCTTTTTAGTGCAGAGGGGGATCAAAGTTGAGTAGATTAATCTACCAGCTCCGTAACCTTCCAGTCGGGTGCGCATCACGTGAGCTGTTATGGTCATGTTATTAGGCAGCTGCGTGATGGGTATAATTGTGTAACAGGTAACCTGTTCAGAATTTGCTGGTGTACGTGCTGCCTCCTCGTGGCAACCACTGGTAACTAAGGCCATTTGGCACATTTTAGGCCATTTGGCACAAGCTAAAGTACGGCGCTAAAGGAGAAAACCTTGACAAAAAACCCTAATCTAAGGTGGAACAGCATATGCCGATGGATGAATGACTGATAGGTCAATCAGTCTAAAATATGCGGACTCTGGATACCAGGCACCCTCCAGTTTTATTTAGCCTTCCTGTAGTAACGCTGGGTAGAAAACGGTTAAGAACCTGAATATTGACTGGGTAAGAACCTGAATATTGACTGGACGGATAATTAAGCAGGGTCCAGCAGAATAGATTTTTTAGGTCGCAGTGCGAAGTGGCTGATCGCCCGCATGGCCCTCCAATATTAATAATAATAATAACGTTATCCCAAAAAAAAAAAAAAAAACTTGAAAAGCAAGTTTATTAAATATAACAAATAAAAGGTTGTTTTAATCGTTTTACACTTTAGAGCAGTGATTCTCAAACTTTTTCAAAAAATAAAATCTAGTTCCCCAAAAAAATTTTACTCAATAATAGAGAATTTATTCCTAATGTCCGGCGTCCTATCGATCCAAATCCGTATTCCGCCACTTTTAAAAAAATTGTATATAACAACCCAAAATATGCCACGAGCTTCAACCGATTTGACGAATTAAACGATTTTTACGCAAAATTTATCTATAAGTTTATTTATTGGTGGATATATTGATTACAGTGTGATATTCCGGAAAATTGTTAACCTTTGAAAATTATTCAAAACTAGATTAGAGAGATGAAGACTAAACGTTTCTGAGCTTTTGCTGCTATTTATTGTAATTTTATCAAAATTTAAATTTTTTGGCGCGTTTCCCTAAAATCAAAATTTAAAATTTTAAATTAAAGAATTTGATTCGTTTGAAATTTTAGTCTCAAATTATTTTATTAAACTTAAAACCAAATTTTTATTTAATTTACTCTTCTGAATTATCATTATGAATAATTGAGACGCTTGAAAACTTGAATTTTCGGATGTAATCCTAACTAGAAAAATTCGAAGGAGGTTTCACCGTTTTTACATAGATTAAAACAAAACTGTTGGCCTTTATAAAGCCTAATTCTGCTGGACTTCGAGTTAGTCTAGCTTGAATTTCTTGATTCGAATTTTTGAGTTTCGAATTATTTTCCCAATTTTAGAACCGAATTTAATTTCCGTTTTAGAAAATTGTATAGACATTTAAAAAAATCTGATTTAACATTTACTCCTTAATAGACCAATCATTCATTCCACTTATTGCATAGCTCCATGCCACGCGCATGATAAAATGAAGATGTTGCGATCAAATGTTGATAAAACCTTTTTTACATAGTAATTAACCCTACTGTAATTCGAACCAGTCACATAAGTATATCGTCCCACAGGTCAAGTTTTTGAAGCTGTCGTACTGTTAAGACACATCAGCGTTACAGAGAGAAAAGTACGACATGACCGAAAGCAACACATCATAAATTCGTTCGCGTGTACGTTCATTGATCAACCATCTATTTCTACTGCAACTGTATATAACGTAAAGCACCTTATGGATACCTCGGATGTCGATTCGCTGATTTTCATTTTAGTTCAAAATTTCGATGAAAATCCAGAGTAATGTGGGCAGAACTTAAGCAATCAACACAGAAATCTAAGGTTGAAAGTCATGTTATCAGAGAGGAGACTAGCTTCACATATGTGCTTTATGCAATGAAAGGGACCATTCACCTTCATGTAAGCAATTTAACGAAATGGAATTAACAAAACGCACAGCACGGGTTAATGAAAGGCGTAGGTGTTATAATTGTTGAAGCAGTAGAAACAACAAACTGGGTCTAACAGAGCCTGCTGAATCAGATGTCAATATCAATCAACCTTCGACAGCAATCGGATTAACGACAATCAATTGTTCACAAGCTGTTTCAAAGCACATCGTAAGTATGGGATTCTCAAGTTTTGTTCTGTCTACAACGTCGTATAACATCCTACTGGGTCCAAACGTTATATAAAAGGCACTAATAAGCAAATCATGGTAGATATTAAAAAGGGAAAAAAAAGTACAATTTTTGACCCGTTAAATATTGTGTCAATATTTTCAATCTGTACTGTAAATTTGTCTGCTATTTCAAAGTATTATTTATATACATTTATACGTCTATTCTGATTGTGTGACATAGACGCGAATATACATCGCGTCGTCGTCATCAATTTAAATTATATTGTTGTGTCTTGTGAAAATTAAATTATAAATAAAATTCACATTAAATAAACGATGCGTATCGATTAATTATTATTTATTATTCTATATATAATCACCTAGAATACAAACACAAATACAAACACACACACACATATATGTATATGTACATATTTACTTATCTACTATCCCGTATCACCAACAATTTTATAATATTGCCTGTCTGTCTGTGCAACGAAACTAAGACGGAATAAAAATCGCGAGCTTCTTTATTATTTTCGCGGTCGTGGGAAATATAACCACCGTGTTTGTATTCTATACATGTGCGGTTATATTCGAGAGGGATCAATAATTATATTCTATATACACATCTTATATATTATGTATGTACATATACATACATTTCTTTTTTTATTTTTTTGGTGCTGCAATTCAAACTTTATTGTTTTATTTCATGTTTATACCGGATGAGGTGAAAATTGAGACGATTGTAATTTTTTTTTTAAGCTGTATTCTTTATAATTAGCGATTTTTTTTTATACTTATGGCGGAAAAAGATGTTCATATGTTTTTGTTGTTTCCTGTAATTTTTCAGATCGCAACTATAAAGAACCAATAAATTGGTATCGATCGCGGATAAAAAAATTGAAATTAGAAACTACAATTGAAAGGAGAGAATTGTAAAAAAAACGTTTTTTCTTTATTCTTTATATATAAAGCGCCTTTCATGTTTTTGTATGTGCCTGCATGTATCATTCACATAATTGAAGGGTGAAACTGCATTGCAATATAAGCTTAAAGTAATAATTGGGACAGTAATCCCTTATCAAAATAAATTTCTCCAAATATTATTTATATCTTATTTTTGGTTCGATTGAGATTAGCATGTTTTCTTTTAAACGGTTTATTAAAAATATTTAGAAGGCTGCGAGATATTCAACTAGATGAACAATAAATTGTTAAATTGAATAGGCCTGTGATACAATTTATTTAAGACTCATAATGTCATGTTCAGTATTGCAGTATTTTTAAGTTAAATGTCGATATTCAAAATTTGATGCAAAATACAACTAAAAAATTGAGAAATTTGTATGGTTATGTTTCAATATGAGCAATGGCTCTTTTAGATTTTTCCAATCGACCAAGATCAAATCTATTGGCTTCGCAAAAAACTGTTACTAAACCTTATTTATTCTATGGATTAAGCACAAATTCAGATTTTGTGAAATTGCAGCAGTGCCAAGTCTGGTCTTACATTCGCCGATAAGATTATAATCTTCATTTTTCTTAATTTCAACAATATTTTCCATTTTTATTTCCATTTGCTTTATTTAATTTTTTTAATTACGATCAATTCTACAACTTATGTTACCTAATTTTTAAATGGAAAAATTTAGGTGACGATCACTCATGTACACTATTGGACAATTGATATTGTTAATAAATATAGTTTCAAAAGAAACCATCAAATTGTACCAATACTGAGTTAAATGCACAGGGGTGACATGTTCGACTATTACTATTTTCGATGTTCGATAGCATATCCTCGCAATTGATAAAGTGTTGCAAAAAAATTATTTGATGATAAAGTGGAGAAGAAATAGTATGATAAATTGAATAAGTTCAGAGCATAATATAAAAACCGTCATAAAGCATAAATAAGTGAGTTAGGATACAATATTAGCCGTGTTTTCAATGAGAACTGCACTAGAACTCGATAACTTTAAACTAGTTTTATTCTTTGTAAATCGAGAAAAAATAAATTTATAAAGCGCGAATATGTAGTGTATTTGACATAAATACAGATTTTAAGTTTAAAAATTTCCCCCTTAAGATTTTTCATCAATATTTTCTTATTTCTTGCTGACGTCATTACACGCAACTACACTCGATAAATTCATGGGTTTATCAAGTGTAACTAAAAAATAAGCTATAATTGTAATTATTTATTGTTGTTTGTTTTTTTTCTGTTTAATTTATCGAGTTCTAGTGCAGTTCTCATGGAAAACACGACTATTATTATGAAACATCGAAAATAGTGATGGTAGAACATGTCACACTAGAATGTTCTGAACCTTCTAATGCCTTCGATCTCAGATGTTAAAAAGAAACAACCAATGTCAAATCAAGTAGTTTAGACTATTTAGACAGTTAAGGTGATTTTTTTCGTTTTTTTGTTTTCGGCGACTTTCCACAAACTTCAATAAATATTTATTTCAACAAGTCCTCTCTCTCTGTTCGAATTCTACAAATTTTTAAAACCCAATTTAAGGGTTATCATCTGTAATACCCTTGACAGACTGCGATTTAATAAATCCGATTTAGCTACACTCGTTCTAAATAACGGTTAATACACTTAAACTGTTATTGTTTTCCTAATATTTGTCAAACTAATACACTCCCATTATATCGTTTTAGTCACTAAACTCAAAATAATGCATAAATACTGTAAATCTAAGTACGGCTAATTTCGAAAATTCACTAAATCGGATTTATTAAATCGCAGAGGGTATAAGTCTTTAGCAAAACCTCATTTGGTTTCAAAATTGGTTTACTCCTTTGTACTACCAGATTGTATAAACTAAGTGAAACTTTCTCTTAATCTTTAAGCGTTTTGGAACGTCTGCAATTCCTTGATTGTTTAAACAGCTAGCCACCAGTTTTTTCCGAAGAATGTCAGAAAATGAAAAACTTATAAAGTTTCGCTTAAGTATCTTTTGGGAAATTATTATTACTTTAGCAGTTGAAATGTTTTAAATATTTTAACACATTCAAATTATTTAATAACGATGCCAATATTGGCTTCTGGCAATTTGTAAATACATTTTTACAATGAGAAGGTAAGGTTGCACATTCGCAAACTGATTGCATAAGCCATTTACATTGAAAATATAGTACATCTCTCTTGGTGGATAAAATTATGTATTTTCACATAGCTCCTAGAGCACGAATCAAAATTTTTATTTGTTTTGGTACTAAAAAAGATGAGATTCAACCCAATAAGTTCATTCTAGTCAATTAAGTTTCAATCTGAAAATTCACCCAAGCTTGCTGCTTACCTTTTTCTACTGAAACGACTGGAAATGCTAAAAGTTTTGTTTTTGGTATCTATTATAATATAATTCGTAAAGATCTAAACGTTTAAGGATTAGTAACTTTTTGTCGGAAATAAAGGCTCAATGTTTTGAGGCCTTCAGTGCAATAACGGCCTATGCCACCTTTACTTTCTAGTACAATATAAAGTAAATGTGGCTTGCTTGCTTTGTAACACAAACATCAATTTGTTATTTTGTTTTGGCTTTAAAACAGTTTTTCTGGTTTTATTTTACAATTTTTGATAAATTAATTTAAATGTTCAGGTTCGGATTTGGTTCAAAACCCTGGCTTTGGAGTATATTTAATTCCTATGTTTCCTGTGGGATGAAAAAATATCTGAAGGATTAATTTAATTGCTGAGTTGGTTCATGATTTTCCAAAGATGCTTGGCGACTGTCTAATTTACAAAAATGCCAATTGCTGAAAATATCAAAAATCGTTTGAGCACAAGACTAAATCAAAGGTACATCGGGATGGAAACCAATGTACCATTAATGGGCTTAAACCATATTTTGATATTTTCGGCAATTTGCATTTTTGTAACTTAGTCAGTCGCAAACCGTCTTCGGAAAATATATACACCTCTTCGTACACATTACGGCATTTGTCTAAAATTCCCAGTTTACATCAAATTTACAATGTAAGAGTGCGACGGACTTCGAAAGAACCACTCTGCAATCGAGTGTGTGGAAAATTTTTTGTGGAAAGTAAGAAAGGATAATATGAAAGCAGTTGCGGTAGTATTGGACATTGAAAAATAATTTTCACGGAAAGTATGTAGGTATGTATAGATATAAGATTTTATGACTGATAGAAAAACAGTTTTATATGGAAGTGGTTTTAGGTTCGAGTGAGTTGCGAATAGGGAACTTCCACAGGGAAGCAAAATATCCCCAGCGTCTATTCAACCTAAATAACAGCGAGATACACCATCAATGCATAGACAATTAAATCAATTTAAAATTTGCGGACGATTTTGTAGTGACTGAAAATGGAAGAAATAGTGATGCGTAAGCTCAAAAAGCGCAAAAACGAGTAGATGAATTAATGCAAAAACTTAAAATGTTAAATTTGAGGGTGAATCCGAATAAGTGTGCTTATATGAGTTTTAAGACGAATATCGCAAATTAGTGTTGATAGTTTGTTACGACTGGCATGCGTCTCCACTTGAAGCAGAAAAATTCTATTGCGAAAACTCCAAACGCTCAAATAGTTTGAATTTTTTTTTTATATACCATGACCACCATAGGGTTGTATATACATACGCTCTGATCTATGCTTTCCCAAAATTCAGATTAATATTCTCACCGATTGTTATGTAAAAATATTTTATTTTGTTTTCCCCTGCATTTACTTGTTTTCTATATTATCATGTACAAGCATATATATTTCTTGCGAGATGGTGTGTGTATGTGTATTGTGTGGTATGAGATGGAATGTTTACAATGCGAAAATGTCCAGTCTCGAATATTCCATTTTTCTTGTTGATGTTATTGGCTTGAGTTAACGCGTGATATTTGCTTTGTGTGGGGAAGAAAACCGATCGGCTGATTAGACATGGAGCCGAAGCGACCGTACAACTGAGTGTATATATATGTTCGTCGTCGTTGGTGGTTTCATTCGTTGTATTTGTGCACATATAAACAAAAAAAAGAAAAGAGAACATAAACATGAATAAAGATTTTATAATAATAAAAAAAAAAAATAATAAAACTGATTGTGTGTGTGCACAAATACAGCGAGCGGGACAAACAGCGATGCGAAGGGAGAGATAGGAGGGGGAAAATTTTCTGATTTTTTTGTAATTGATGTAAAATATTTTTTTTTTATTAGTTAGTCGAGTTTGAGTTTTTGGTTGACGATAAGTCACCTTTTTTTTTATATAAAAAATTAAAAATAAAAAATCTAGTTTTCGCATTGATGTGACGATAAGTCTAAAATTTTTTTTTGATAAATGAAAAAAAAATAAAAGTCAAGTTTAGATTCTTGTTGAGTAAAGTCGAGTGAATTTTCGAGGTTCGTTATATTGACGGTAAATTTTAAATGGTTTTGCTTGGACTAAATTAGCGACCATGTTATTACTTTGGCCAATGTCGTCAAATTCAAGTAAATTTTTTTTGTGATAATAGTTAATTTTTTTTTATAACTGGGTTTTTTTTGTTATGTGCGCGGTGGAATGTATATCACCGCAGAAAAATTATAAACCACCATCTTAAGTTTGTAAACAAAAAAAAAAAAAGGAACAATAGACAAAAGAAGGAATTAACTTCCTAATGATGTGTATTAATTTTATAAACATTAATAATATTAATAAGATCGATTAGTGTATTTATCATATCTGTAAATTAAATCCATACCCATCTGCGAATGGGGTATATATTTCTTGTGTTAATTTACTAGACAATAAATTGAATAATAAAAATTGTTGATGGCTATGAAAGCGTAAATTAGTTGTTGAGTTTTACCTTTCCTACTTTATTTTTTTTTGATTGTGGCGTGAACCTTTTGGTGAAATAAAAAAAAGAAAAAAAAGAGAAATCTGGAAACTGTTTTGGTGCCAATTTAAATAAAAAAAAAAAAAATATATTATTTTCTTTTGTGCCGTTCGACAGAGTTCGACTATAAAAGGTCAACCTTCGGATTAACGTGTGTTTTATGGTACGATACACTGAATCCGGTTATTGAGTGTGTTTGGATCGGACGGATCTACATACGATAATATTCCCGCCCTTGTGGGCCGGGCAGCATTTTGGTGAGGGGGATCCTGCGTCGGCGCTGGTTGCGGTGGTCGGACGGGCCAAGGTGGGTAAGAAATAAAAAGGTACGCTATTCAGGGTAAAAACAACTTGTAAATTTTAAATTGTAACAGTTGTTTTTCCCCCTATTATTTTTCCTATATATTATATATTTGTTTTGTGCGGTCATACTCGCGATCTGTGGTGATGCACCGGTTTGGTGGAAATCCCACACCGAGCAAATATCACGCCTATTTCATCTTTTCACCGTTGTTTGAGTGATTGCGTTTGGAGTTTTCGCAATTTTTCTTTTTGCTTCGCTTCGGTTCGGTTGTCCGCTTTGGGTGTGGTTCGACCACATAGCGGTCCCTTTTTCTGTTTCAGGTACTTTGGTGTTATTTTCTTTTTTTCATGATTTTTTTTGGAACAGTGATTAGTGAAAGTAAAATTTTAATATAACGTAGAATCAGTGGTAACGTAGTTTTCTAACGAATTTTTTCAGTTTTTACTTTTACCGTAATAATTTTTTTTTTCTTTTTTGCATTTTTAACTGTCGTGTGCTAACCGCACCATGTGCGCGTAAATAAATAATTGATCGGGTGATGTGAGGTGGGGTCATGCGAAGGGTCGGCCTTTTTCCATCCTTTTCCGTGCGTGCCGTTCGTTCCTCCAGGACAGGCTGTGCTGGAGGGCGGCACGCCACATGAGTTGATCGCGTCGGGGTGACGGTCTCGTTCCGGGGGATTGTCGCTGGGATTGTCATGCGGGCGTCCCTCCTTCATAAATGGCATCGGGAGCCGTCGCGACTGGGAAACAGCATCCCAGTAGGCGGGCCGATGAGGGGAGGCCCGTGTGGCAGTCACGGCGGTAGTCGCCTGGGATTGAGACGGTCACTCCGAAACGATCACTCCCGGCTTATTATTTCCTTTTGCCGCTGAGGCCGTGGCAGTGTAATTGTTAATTTCCATTTGCCCCTCTAATTATGTTCATCATGCGGTTATTCAAGCATGAGAAATATGTCTGAGAATCCCCACGCCGCACCGTGAGCTCTAGCCAGCTACTATACCGCATCAGACCGCTATTCTCATGTCTGTTAACGTAATCCCTTTTGGGATTTCGTTACAGTGGCGCCCAAGCCTCGGCTAATTAAATTCAATTTTTCGACTTTTCATTTTTCAGATTTTTTTTTTTTTTCAAACTTGTTGTGAGCATCACGTACAAAGTCCAACGCTTGCGTTGTTTGATCTGTACGGATGCTCACATCAATGTTTCCCTTGTCCGGTTGGCACCCTCATCTGTATTGTAACCAGCGTATGCTGTTTGATTACATACAGTTGTGAGTGTCAATCCCTATTCTCAGTTCATCGGGTGAGTGGGTCTACCATTTCCGCCATGTGGCGTTAGATTGTGGTTAGACTCATTTTTCCTTTGTTCTGAGTTTAGCTTTCTTCAATTTTTTATTTTCTATTTTGCAGATCTACGTACCCTTAAGTAATTTACTTCAATTTTTTCAGTTAATTTTATTTTGATCCAACTACCTTCATGGGGAGCGATCCAAGCGTGTTCTGACTTCGAGTCATTCGACCTCGCTGGATCGTTTGCCATGTTGGTTCCGTGTGCCATGAGCATTGAGATTGCGGACTTGTTGTTTCCACCAATGTGGTGTTGATTGGACAGTTCGTGGTCTCATTGGTCAATGGCACATCCTTAGTTCATTCTTTTGTTAATTTTCTATTTCTTATCTTCTTTAATTAAAATTATTGGACCTCAGCGGTGTTATTATTATATTTAGCAGTACCCCGCGTCTCATGGTGGAGCTCTAAGAGTGCGGCTGTGAGGCCAACGGGGGAGGAGACCAACCATTTTTTTATTATTACTTATTATTATTTTACCACCGGCCCAACGCATGGCCACACCGATCATCATTCGATCAACTCTCTCTTTATTTTTCTCTATTTACTTTCACTTTTCACTGTTTGTGAAAATTTTATTTTTTTCTCGTCGTCATCTTTTTCTCTCTATTCCTAATTCCTTACAGCATAGTGGAGCAGCTAATTTTCTACGTATATTCGCTTTATTTATCGATTTATTACCTTACTATTTTTCTTTATTTTTTTATTAGTTCATTTAAAAATTAATCGATTTGTCGCTCGTTAATAAATTAAGCCAATTTATTTTTGATTTTTTTTGATTGAACTTTTGTTATAAACATTTTTTTTATTGTTACGCAACTATTACAAAATTAAATGAACGCCAGTGTATCATCGTGTGATAATCCTTCAAGTACGGTTTTGATCAGCGTTTGAGTGAGCGGCAGTCAACAATTGACGCGAGTGAGTCCTTGTGACAGTAATAATATTCTCGTAGCTCCTCACGTTTCCCGACTTGTGGATGTCCACGTTATTATTGAAGTTCTAATTTAATTTTGCGGATTTAGTTAACTAATTTAATTTTTTTTCTCAAAAATAAACATAATTTGGTTTTATATATTAACTTGGTTTTTAATTAATTTTATTTAATTTTGTCTAATCAATTCCTTTGAATTTCGCTTAAATAATTAATTTAATTTTATTTGGTAAACGGGTATACTTATAATTTTCTTTAGGTTTGGGGAATAATTTTTTGTGATAACGCTAGTGTTATCCTTTCCATACTTTGGATTTATTTAACTACGTAATATAATTATTGTGTTTAGTTGTTTTCAATTTCTGGGATAAAATATTCCCATTTTCAATTTATAAATTCTTTTCTTGGGTAATTTTTTTCTGAATTTAAACAAGTAAACAATTTTTTTTTGCAAACGGTTTATTGTTAGAATATTAGTTTTAATTTTGTCCATCTTCTCGTTTTTTTTATATACATATCTATATATATTTTCTGTTCCTCCATATATTGAATTTTGAACTATCACAATATGGATGAGACACATTTAAAAATTGATGAATTAGAAATCGAGTTGGTTGTTCGGTCCATTAGGGTGGATTCTCCTGATGCTATGGATCAGTTGAGAAAGTCGTTGTTAGATGAGGCAGCTGGTACCGTGGAAACTCCTGGCCAGATGCATTCTAAAGCTAAATCCAATCCTGATAGAGAAATTACTACTTGTAATTTGAAATTGCAAGGTATTCAGGATGCTTTCATTAACGTTTCGGATTTACAAAAGGATAAGCAATTAAATACAGTTCGATGTCTTCACACTCGGTTATTGCATGTGCAAGGGCGACTGATTCGTGTTTCTTCGTCTCCAACTTATGGGAAAAAAGCCAGTATACTTTTGGAAAATAGTAACAAATTGTTAAAGGCATTAAGTCAATTTTTGGAAACTCCTGAAACTTTAGACCAGTCCATAGATTTGGCTAAGGTTAGTGGATGCGATCAAACATGGGACTCTGAGGAAGAAAAACATGAAAATCCTTCCGGTAGTGCTGGGGAACCTACTAAAACGTTACCAGATATTCCTCCCAAAACTTTAAATAATTCTGTAGAACCCGATGCTGTTCCAACAATGGACCAGTCTGGAATGATAAAGTCTTTGATGGCTCAGGTGCAATTTTTAACTGCTCAAATGACAGCTATGCAGGCAGTAGCAGCTACTCCGATTGTACCCAATTTAATGAATCCCAATGTGGCGATGAATGGTGGTCATGAACTTAAAAAAACCCAGCAGGTTCACTTTCAAAATCCTCCGGTTTCTTGTAATGAGCAATATGTACCAATTGATTTTCTCCAATTGGAAAATTCACCAGTAGCTTCTGTTCCGCAAGGGCGTTCATCTCTGGAGCAGACTACTTCCGCACCACTTAATAATAATTTTATGCCAGCTTCAGCTGACTTTCAAAATAGTACTTTAAATGCAAATGCAGCTCAGAATTTGGGAAATATGGCTTCTCAACCAGCCGTATCAACTTTTGGTTATTCTGGAAATTCTGAATTTCACCGACGTACCTTGTCTCGATGTGGCATTTCTTATAATGGGTCACCTGCGGGTATTACAGTGGACATGTTCCTGTTCCAATTAAATTCAGTCATATTAGCCAATAAAATTTCCTCCGACATTATCCTTCTTGATCTACATCTCCTTTTAAGGGATGTGGCCCTGCAGTGGTACTGGACTTACCGCCGACATAACCCCTTAGCTGACTGGAGTAACTTGCGGCAAGCGTTCATTGAACGATTTAAAGACCGAAGAACCAAATTCGAAATTCGCAGGATGGTCGAGTCGAGGAAGCAGTTACCTCAGGAAAGCTTCCAGGAATATTACCACCATATGTGGAGTTTGTCCCTACAGTGCCACACCCCTTACCGGGATGATGAGTTCATTCAATTACTTATCACCAATATGAAACCAGTATTGCAATATCACCTCACTGACCGTCATTTTTCTTCCATCAATGAATTAATACAGAGTTGTACTGCGTGGGAAGATTCCCTTAAGCGTTTCCGCTCCCCTTCGGATCCTCCGATGTATTCTCGACGCGCGATCAACGAGTTATCCGCGGATGTTTATGATGATTTGGAACTACCGGTGGAAACACCGAACGTGGCACCTACTGAGGTTCCTGCGGATTGCTCGTTGGCAGCGCTTAGTGGTCCATCGGGGACTCCTGGGGCTGCAGGGAGATCATCTGAAAAGAAGCCTGAATCTCGCAACTCTAGTAATACTCATCGTACAGCTGGTGTGGGTAGTCAGGCCGTCTGCTATAATTGTTTAGACATCGGTCACACTTTTCAACAATGTACCGTACCTACCACCGGATACTTCTGCTATCGTTGTGGTCAACGAGATACGATCGCTCGGAGATGTCCTAAGTGTACGGGAAACCAACAGAGTGGTTCTTGGAGAACTGGGATGAGAGGGCCACCTGCGATTTTACCCAGACCGAATCAGGAAGATGCGGCCAGCAATACCGACTCGGAACTTCGTCTAGGGTCTGCGTCAGTGAGGAGGAATTAGATCGATCCGAGATAGCTTTCGTAGAATCCTCCGATTCCGATTTTGTGTCTGGATCGGGTCGATCTCGTTCTAAACCCTTGGTCGTAGATCCAGCGTTGCTATTGTCGTCGAATATTGCACCGTCCACAAACCCTTATTATGACAATACACCCTATAAATCATTTTTAACCATAAATAAGCCGGAAACTTCATCTCTTTCGAGTTGTCAAGTTCCTTTGAAACCTTTTCCTGTTCAAACGGTCCGCTTCTCGGATGATGTTTCCATTATTCCTACCAACACTTCATTTCAAATGTCAATAAATTCACTAGATTCGGAAATTGTCGAACCTCCCCGATCTCGCAGCTCAGTGCGGCTTTCCCGTTCAATCAAATATTGGGAGAGACGAAGGATCATGCGATCTTTCGTTCTCGCCTCAATACTCGGTTCTGAAGCAGGTGACAATCGGCCATATGCCGATGTCCTTGTTAATGATGTACCTTACCGAGGTCTATTGGACAGTGGAGCCAGCGTTAGCGTGCTGGGTTGTGGATCGGAGAGGTTCCTCAACAACCCATTAGTTTCATTTCACAACTTTCCTCAATTAATTAAAACTGCGAGCGGACAGTCTCAGCGTGTCATGGGATACGTTAATGCGCGTATTCAGTTCAATGGGGTGACACATAATCTGAATCTGTATGTGGTTCCCTCATTGGAACAGACTTTGTATTTGGGAATTGATTTCTGGAATCGTTTCGGAATCATTCCAAAGATTTCTGCGTTGAACCTTGCACCTGAGTTGTCCGACTCTAATACTCCCTCTACATTTCACGATTTATCTGTTATTGAACAGCAATTGCTCGATAATCTTAAAAACTTATTTCCTTCTAGTACCAAATTGGGTCTCGGAAAAACCTCTTTATTAACTCACAGTATTGACGTGGGTGAGGCCAAACCTATAAAACAGCGGTTTTATTCCGTCTCTCCTGCGATTCAAAAGTTGATGTACGATGAGTTGGATCGGATGTTGTCTTTGGGGGTCATCGAGATCTCACAAAGTGCCTGGTGCTCGCCGGTTACTTTGGTTCGTAAGGCTAGTGGCAAAGTTCGTCTGTGCTTAGATGCTAGAGAACTGAACAAGGCCACCGTCAAGGATGCGTACCCGTTGCCTCTTATCAACGGATTGTTGGGTCGTTTGGATCAAACTCGATACATATCGGCTATTGATTTAAAAGATGCCTTTTGGCAGATACCACTCGACCCACAATCCCGCGATAAGACAGCGTTTACGGTACCTGGACGGCCCTTGTATCAGTTCACCGTCATGCCTTTTGGTTTATGCAACGCGCCACAGACCCTTTGTCGCCTTATGCACCGAGTGATCCCGCATCGGTTGCACGATAAGGTCTTTGTGTATCTCGACGATCTCCTTGTCACATCCTCCACTCTAGCCGAACACTTTGCCTTATTACAAGAAATTGCACAACTTTTGAAAAATGCTGGTTTGACTATTAATATCACCAAGAGTCAATTCGTCCTCAAAGAAGTCAACTACTTGGGTTATATTGTAGGAAACGGTTGCCTCCGCACAAACCCAGACAAATGTACAGCGATCATGGATTATCCAATCCCCACTACCACCAAACAAATTCGACGTTTTCTGGGAATGTGTGGCTGGTACCGGCGTTTCATTAAAGATTTCTCTTCGCTAGCAGCTCCTCTCACTGATCTGACTGGTAAATCTGGGAAACTTCAGTGGACTCCTACAGCCGACTCTGCGTTTAACTCTCTTAAATTGGCCTTGTCATCATCTCCTGTGTTAGCGCATCCTGACTATAGTAGACCCTTTTTTATTCAGTGCGACGCTAGTGCCGTGGGTGTGGGCAGTGTACTTTTTCAGACGGATTCGGAAGGAGCTGAGCACCCTATCGAGTACATCTCCCACAAATTAAATTCAGCACAGCGGAACTATTCGGTTACCGAGCTCGAGTGCTATGCCGCGGTACTGAGCGTCCACAAATTTAGGCCTTATATCGAAGGTTATCCGTTTACCATCTATACGGATCACGCTAGTCTACGTTGGTTGATGTCGCAGAAAGATCTCTCCGGTCGACTCGCTCGATGGAGTCTTAAACTACAAGCTTTTGATTTCCAGATTGGGTACCGAAAAGGGTCGGTAAACATAGTGCCCGATGCGTTGTCTCGAGCCTTTTGTGATGAAACCTCTCCTCGTGAGGAAAAGTCCAAAGGTGAGAGCAATGCTATCCCTGGAGTCCAATCTGGAAGTCATCAGTCCGGGTTGATATTGTCAGGTAAATCTTTGAGCGCATTGTCTTCGTCTCAAACCATGGTGCCGGTGCTACACATCGATCTTTCCTCTCCTTCGTTCCAGGAATCCGAATATATTGCACAAATTGCTAAAGTGAATCAGCTCGCCAGTAATCAGCATAATTATAAAGTACAGGATGATAAATTACTTATTTCTATACCTCATGGAATTGATTATCTTGACACTGATGCTCCCATCTGGAGATTAGTTGTTCCTAATTCCATGACTGAGGAACTCATCGAGCAGGCCCACGTCCCTCCCACTTCCGCACATTTAGGTGGCAGTAAAACGCTTGAACGTCTTCAGCGTCAATTTTACTGGCCACAGATGGCAAGTCAGGTAAAAACTTACGTGGCTAGCTGTTCTAAGTGCAAAATGAATAAAGCTGTGAATTACTCTACGCAACCAGCCATGGGAGCGGCCGTGGTTTCAACTAGACCTTTTCAGAAATTGTTCGTTGATTTTCTCGGTCCGTATCCTCGCTCAAAGCGTGGGAATTCCTATATAGCAATTGTCCTTGATCATTTTTCTAAATTTGTATTGATTAAACCTTTGCGTGAAGCTACTGCTTCATCGTTATGTAACTTTTTGGAAAATGATGTCTTCTTATTGTTCTCCGTTCCTGAAGTAATCACTTCAGACAACGGAAAACAATTTACCTCTAATCTATTCAGGGATTTGTTATCTAAATATGGGATTTTTCACGTTCGTACTCCTGTTTACTCTCCACAGAGTAATGCGTCTGAGCGTGTGAATCGTACTTTATTGTCTTCTTTACGGGCTTATGTCGACGATCATGAACATAGTGAGTGGGATAAGTACCTACCAGAGATAGCCGCTGCCTTACGCAACGCTATTCATGATACTCTGCATTGTTCCCCTTATTATGCCGTGTTCGGACAGCATATGTCGTTACACGGATCTGATTATTCTCTGCGAAGATTGCTGGACGAGAATGATTCAAGCGAAATCTACGTAATGTCTAAACCGGATCGATTGAACTTGCTTAAAAATCGTATTATGCACTACCTGCAAGTCGCGCATGAGAAAGGTGCCAAAAGATACAATCTGCGCAGTACCCACCGTAATTTTCGAATCGGCCAACCCGTTTTTGTCCGATCTTTCGCCTTAAGCGACGCGATCAACAAATTCTCTGCCAAATTAGGCGCTAAATTCAAACCCGCTATCATATCGGATAAGGTCGGATCGGTCGCATATCAATTAAAAGATCCAGATGGCAAACCATTGGGCACCTTTCATGCCAAGGATATCCGTGTGTGAAGGAGAAGGGGAAACAGTAATAAAATCAAAGTAACCCCTCTTAAAATTCAATCTATTTTTTTGTTAGGCCTGGCTTGAGACCTTATCTCGGGTGTGGGTCGTTCCCACGTTTGTTACGACTGGCATGCGTCTCCACTTGAAGCAGAAAAATTCTATTGCGAAAACTCCAAACGCTCAAATAGTTTGAATTTTTTTTTTATATACCATGACCACCATAGGGTTGTATATACATACGCTCTGATCTATGCTTTCCCAAAATTCAGATTAATATTCTCACCGATTGTTATGTAAAAATATTTTATTTTGTTTTCCCCTGCATTTACTTGTTTTCTATATTATCATGTACAAGCATATATATTTCTTGCGAGATGGTGTGTGTATGTGTATTGTGTGGTATGAGATGGAATGTTTACAATGCGAAAATGTCCAGTCTCGAATATTCCATTTTTCTTGTTGATGTTATTGGCTTGAGTTAACGCGTGATATTTGCTTTGTGTGGGGAAGAAAACCGATCGGCTGATTAGACATGGAGCCGAAGCGACCGTACAACTGAGTGTATATATATGTTCGTCGTCGTTGGTGGTTTCATTCGTTGTATTTGTGCACATATAAACAAAAAAAAGAAAAGAGAACATAAACATGAATAAAGATTTTATAATAATAAAAAAAAAAAATAATAAAACTGATTGTGTGTGTGCACAAATACAGCGAGCGGGACAAACAGCGATGCGAAGGGAGAGATAGGAGGGGGAAAATTTTCTGATTTTTTTGTAATTGATGTAAAATATTTTTTTTTTATTAGTTAGTCGAGTTTGAGTTTTTGGTTGACGATAAGTCACCTTTTTTTTTATATAAAAAATTAAAAATAAAAAATCTAGTTTTCGCATTGATGTGACGATAAGTCTAAAATTTTTTTTTGATAAATGAAAAAAAAATAAAAGTCAAGTTTAGATTCTTGTTGAGTAAAGTCGAGTGAATTTTCGAGGTTCGTTATATTGACGGTAAATTTTAAATGGTTTTGCTTGGACTAAATTAGCGACCATGTTATTACTTTGGCCAATGTCGTCAAATTCAAGTAAATTTTTTTTGTGATAATAGTTAATTTTTTTTTATAACTGGGTTTTTTTTGTTATGTGCGCGGTGGAATGTATATCACCGCAGAAAAATTATAAACCACCATCTTAAGTTTGTAAACAAAAAAAAAAAAAGGAACAATAGACAAAAGAAGGAATTAACTTCCTAATGATGTGTATTAATTTTATAAACATTAATAATATTAATAAGATCGATTAGTGTATTTATCATATCTGTAAATTAAATCCATACCCATCTGCGAATGGGGTATATATTTCTTGTGTTAATTTACTAGACAATAAATTGAATAATAAAAATTGTTGATGGCTATGAAAGCGTAAATTAGTTGTTGAGTTTTACCTTTCCTACTTTATTTTTTTTTGATTGTGGCGTGAACCTTTTGGTGAAATAAAAAAAAGAAAAAAAAGAGAAATCTGGAAACTGTTTTGGTGCCAATTTAAATAAAAAAAAAAAAAATATATTATTTTCTTTTGTGCCGTTCGACAGAGTTCGACTATAAAAGGTCAACCTTCGGATTAACGTGTGTTTTATGGTACGATACACTGAATCCGGTTATTGAGTGTGTTTGGATCGGACGGATCTACATACGATAATATTCCCGCCCTTGTGGGCCGGGCAGCATTTTGGTGAGGGGGATCCTGCGTCGGCGCTGGTTGCGGTGGTCGGACGGGCCAAGGTGGGTAAGAAATAAAAAGGTACGCTATTCAGGGTAAAAACAACTTGTAAATTTTAAATTGTAACAGTTGTTTTTCCCCCTATTATTTTTCCTATATATTATATATTTGTTTTGTGCGGTCATACTCGCGATCTGTGGTGATGCACCGGTTTGGTGGAAATCCCACACCGAGCAAATATCACGCCTATTTCATCTTTTCACCGTTGTTTGAGTGATTGCGTTTGGAGTTTTCGCAATTTTTCTTTTTGCTTCGCTTCGGTTCGGTTGTCCGCTTTGGGTGTGGTTCGACCACATAGCGGTCCCTTTTTCTGTTTCAGGTACTTTGGTGTTATTTTCTTTTTTTCATGATTTTTTTTGGAACAGTGATTAGTGAAAGTAAAATTTTAATATAACGTAGAATCAGTGGTAACGTAGTTTTCTAACGAATTTTTTCAGTTTTTACTTTTACCGTAATAATTTTTTTTTTCTTTTTTGCATTTTTAACTGTCGTGTGCTAACCGCACCATGTGCGCGTAAATAAATAATTGATCGGGTGATGTGAGGTGGGGTCATGCGAAGGGTCGGCCTTTTTCCATCCTTTTCCGTGCGTGCCGTTCGTTCCTCCAGGACAGGCTGTGCTGGAGGGCGGCACGCCACATGAGTTGATCGCGTCGGGGTGACGGTCTCGTTCCGGGGGATTGTCGCTGGGATTGTCATGCGGGCGTCCCTCCTTCATAAATGGCATCGGGAGCCGTCGCGACTGGGAAACAGCATCCCAGTAGGCGGGCCGATGAGGGGAGGCCCGTGTGGCAGTCACGGCGGTAGTCGCCTGGGATTGAGACGGTCACTCCGAAACGATCACTCCCGGCTTATTATTTCCTTTTGCCGCTGAGGCCGTGGCAGTGTAATTGTTAATTTCCATTTGCCCCTCTAATTATGTTCATCATGCGGTTATTCAAGCATGAGAAATATGTCTGAGAATCCCCACGCCGCACCGTGAGCTCTAGCCAGCTACTATACCGCATCAGACCGCTATTCTCATGTCTGTTAACGTAATCCCTTTTGGGATTTCGTTACAAGTTACAGAATTGAACAAGTAAATGCGCATATATATTTGGGTATTTGGATTGGCAGTCGTATGAATTTTGGGAAACATATGAACACTTTAGCAAATAACTGCAAGGAACGTTTAAATGTAGTTAAACGGTAATCAAACCTAGATGGGGCGCTTACCCGAGTGTGACTGATATATTAACAAAGGCCCTTATATTCTCTGATTGTGGTCTGAGTGGTTGGAAACGGGATTTTAGCCAATTGATGAAAGTAGAAAATCCATGCGTCAGAATGGTAAAGGGGGCGATTAACTCAACACCAATAGATACGATGACCATACAATGGATCCCATCAAATAGACCGATTGAAGGGAATGAAAAAAGCCGCTCTGTTAGCAAAAAAGGATACAATGAATGATATATTTAAGCAGAACGGGAGAGTGAATTTAACGAGAAATAAATGCGATTTAATGAATGAAGGAGATTTGGCTTTTAAGGAAATATATTGAATTTAATAGGGTGAATGGGATAACAGTTTAGGCAGTAATCCAGCTCCTTATTAAAGATTAAAAATTATATTAATAAAATTGAATTCTGAATTAAATATATATATAACTAGAATTTTAGAAATTTGAATTTTTGGCAAGATGGCTCGTTTTATGTAGGAGCCAAGCCAGAAAAAAACATTGTTGTTGACAAATCTATTGAAATTGATTGTGTCAAATTTAGTGTTAACACTATAAGTAATTCATTATCAGATTACAACATTTGTCTAACATTTGCAATGAAACAGTGCGGCATTTTGTTGTTGTCAAAATTCTGAATAAAACTCCGGCATTTTGTTGTTGTCAAAATTCTGAAATATCATGTTATCTTGTCATTGTTATTTTTATCAATAAAATAAATATCCGTTAAAATTGAATTATTTGTACGTTTTAATTATATTTTTATAAGTAAATAAAAAACAAATACAAATTCTATTAACCCGAACTCGAACCCAAACTGTGCTAAATATTTTTAGCAATGAATCTGAACCTAAACACGAAATTGTCAAAGTTTGAGACATCGCTGCAAAGAGTCACCGAATGCTTGACCTAATACTTTCAAATTATCAAACATAATAGAGAAACGAAGCAACGACACACCTCCTTTCTTCTTCCAAGTAACAAATTAAAGAATGTCTACGCAATCAATTTTGCGAGTTAACCCGGAATTCAAAAAGCAGAAAAATAATGAAAGATTTTACAACATTCCCGGCGATCAGCTGATACCAGTGAACGTTCTATTGGGTCAGCGGTTACAAATAAGAAACTATGTTTATTTTGATGCATTCAAGTTTCTTATTTATAAGAAACAAAAATAGTCTCGCAGCATCAGTTTTATGACGACCCGAACTACTATAAAAGAAATCAGACGCTTTTATGATCATAAAAAATTAGATTTCAGTGGAATTCAGTGAAAGACAGTCAACCTTTCTCTAATGAGATCTTGAAAAATAGCTTTTGAAATAATTACTACACAAGCAAAAAGTCAGGTCTTTTGTTGTTCCGTGACAAACTGAACCAAACTAAAATTAGAAGAAATTCAAAATGACCCTGCATTGAAAACCGTACGTATCTTGATAAATAATTTCTACATGGCCGAGAATAAATCGTTCTAAAACAACTTCCTCCTTTTAATTCGTGACTGTTCTGAGACAAAGTAACGAAAGCCTGCTATGGGGCGTTATTGGATCATGAAAAGAGATTGAAAGAAAAATTGGTACCAAGTTTCTGAAACAGGATGTCTTTCGCGCAGTTAATGACTATTTTGCAGACTTTCGTAAAACTTATTTTTCTTGAGGACAACCAAACTATTTGAATTGCCCTTTTACAAAATGTATAAATTCCTAAATTTATGCTGGAGTAGCAGTTTTCGTACATATTTCTGTAAATCTCACGAGCTATACGGCAACATGTGACCTGAACCCTGGTAATGGATAGGTCTAACATAAAATAACAATACAGAAATTGAGCAAATACTCAATTGATCGATTTGATCGAGCCATCCCAATGACTTAATTCTAAAAAAAAATCAAATTACCGGCAATTTATAGGTCTAACAGAAATTCAGAATTGCGAAAATCAAACTAAATACGACTTACGAGCTTTGCGACAAAATTATGAAAAAATTTCATATCCTGAGAAGTTTGTCAAAAAACTCCAGTTGCACTGTCAATTGAGGACCATGCCATCCCAAATGCAAAATTCTGAAGAATTCCAGGGTACTGGCAATTGATAGATGGCCTAAAATAAAATATTCATGGGATTGGTGCCAACGATGCAGGACTGGAGAACGTGTATCACGGCTATATTTGGCCGTAAGACAAAATTCTGGGAAAAATCCATAGTACTGGCTATTGATAAGTCTAACAGAAAATCATGGTGCTTGGGAAATACTTTGTTCAAATGTTAAAATTCAAGAATATCTCCTTCTATGATTATATGTTTCCCCTAATAGTTTTATTTTTAGGCTGAGAGTCTGTCATGATAAATTTTGCTACCATAATAGTAATTATTTTGAGCTGACATTGGACTCTATGGCTTCTAGATAATGGCAAGCCAAATTTAAAAGTACTAGGACTTACTGCTAAATAAAGGATTAAAATGACTAGAAAGGATTAGCTTTGGCGGCTTAATTCAACCTGAAGATATTTGGGCTCATTATTAATATGAAACCAGGTATGAAGAACGTGAAGCGAATATACCTTCAACTTGGAAATATTTGGTTTTCTATAATTAAGGGCTTCCATTTAGTCATTGAAGTTTTATGAATATTCAAATATTAAACGCACTAAAAACATAAATTGTGAAGCTCCTCAAAGAAAAAATCATTGAGCTTTCTAAGTATTAAATTCAAATCAGTAGAGCACTAAAATTAATTTTAGTCCTTACCAAAGCTGAAGTAGTTAAAACAATTTTTAAGTATTTACTTTCTCGCAAATGCTATTATTGCCAACAACTTTGCTGCCGATTTTGGTCAATCAAAGCACAAATATTATTTTAATCCAGATATGAACAGACTAATCTTAAAACGATTTCTACGATACCTATCTCTGTTACTTATTTTTAAATTCTGAACTTTTGGAACCATAGTGAAAAGCAAATTGTTTCATTAACTTTATGATATTTTCATTTCCCTTTCGTTTTTTAGGGGTGTAAAGCACATTAATATCTGTTGAAAGAAATTTAATTCTCTCTCTGTGTGTGTATGTGTGTGTAATGTTGTGATGCTTGTTGAATCAACTGGTGTCTATTTTATTTAATTTGCATAAAAATAAACAACAACGAACCAAAAAAAAAAAAAAAAATTGGTTGTAAAAAAATGGAAAGCATCGTGCCTTTCATTGTAGTATTTTTTTTTATATATTTTCACTTTTGGTATACTGTACATAAAAAAAAAAAAGCTTTACAATTTTTTTTTTGTAGATTTTATGTGCACGAGAAAAATAAAAAAATAAAAAAGTTGCGTTTTTTGTTGAAAAACAGATTTTCCACATTTTTTTTTTTGTGTATTAATTTTTTGTGTAAAATGAAATTAAAACACAACAAAAAAAATTTTTTAAAAGGGATCTGTTTATGGTTTTTTATCTGTTTATGGTTTTTTATGTATAAGTGTGCAATGATGTAATTAAATTATTAGGTTAGTTGGAGGAGGATAATACCGCACAGATAAAAAAGTAATAATCGTATGGAAATTTCAAACGTTAAAAGTTAATTGGCTTAACACTATGTGTAGCGCGCGATTTGTTTGAGTTTTGGTTTACGGTTGATTTGTTTTTGATGAAAATTATCAAAGGCATTAATATAACCGTTTAAAATATTAACATAATAATCAAAACAGGAAGAAAAATATTGGAAATTCATCAGCAGCAAAATGAACAACAATCAACTTTTTAACCCTTTTTCCCAGTCAATCAATTTTTATTTTATTTTTATGGTAATTGAATTTAAATCGAACGAGATTTAGATTTGATATCAATTTCGTTTTCTATTCTGTTTTTGTTGTTGTTGTTGTTGTATGATTAACTGAAGATTGTAAAAAAATGGAATTAGCTTATTGTACAGAGAAAAATATCGATTACATGATGTAAATTAGCAATCGTTAATCGAACAATAGACATTTTATCTACACGTCCCAAAGTTTCTCATAGAGTTTGATTAACCTCTATATATCCGTATATACAAACAAATAATTAATCAAATCAAAGTAAAAATAAAAATGATCTTAGCTTTAATTTGACGGCGTGTCACAATTTTTAAATAAACAAAAACAACAAATTACACAATCCATTTGCATATAATATCAAACCTCAAGCCATTTTTTCCAGATCCCATAATTATCATTCTCAAAAGGTATATTACGTACCTACCTACCTTAAAAAAATTCTAAATCTTTTAATTTTTCATAATTGCACGCTTAACAACGGCACAAAAAAAAAATCGTGAAGAACAAATAACGACGAAGGCAGCGGCAAAGACAAAAATTTAATAAATTACATTTTCTTCATCATTTAAGGTAAAATACCAAATATTAGAAGCGACGGATACTAATATGTGTAAGGATATCGCAACATTTGTTAGAGCCATACAAAAAAAATCCTTTTTTTTTTTTTTGGTATTTTTGTAATTCAAGGTAGGCATAATGTTCCATTGGCGTAATATAAAGGTTAAAAACATGTAAGAAATCATAAATCACTTTGTTTCGGTCATATATCATGCAAGAGTAGACAACAACAAAATACAAAGACGACATGGAAAACAAAAAATTAAACAAACTCATCACAATTGTGCCTCGTAGTTTTTGTAACTGAAAAATACACACCGCGTAATTTAGAATAATCTAACCCTCTAATATTCTAAAACGTATTTTATTATAATAAATTAAAGGCCATTTCTCAAAACGTATATACATATGAGTGTACCTCCAAATTCTGATTTTCAAGGAATTGGTGAAATTGTATACATACTTTCGAACGATAAATATGTTCTTACCACCATCACTGAGTAATTTAACACTGCATAAACAACACAAACCATTACACTGCGATAATCTGTTACACGCATATACAAGACGCATATACAACAGCTGTCGCAAATCCTCTGAATGTGTGTGCATCAATTTAATTAATCGAGTGCAATTTTTAATTTTTAATACAAAACCAATGAATGGTCAATATAATTATAAATCAACGGTCAAGCATTTTCTATATTTTACAATCAATACAATCAATAGTAAGACCGATTCTGTAAAAACATCCCCTGCTTATTAAAATCCGTGTGAAACTCCGTGTTTAATGGGACCCTTTCATTTTTGATTCGTTTTACGCACCCAGTGAAATCTAATTTTCATAATTTCACAAAATTAAATTGAATCACATACAAAAAAAAAAAAAAAAAAATAAAGAAAACAGGGTGGACGACAACACCGTTTAAATATATTATTGTTAAAATCGAATCATATGGGGATTTTCAAAAATAAAAATTGGTATAATTGTAAGAAGACGTTGATTGGTAATAAATTGAAGGATTAAAATTTGTGCGGTGACTGTGAATACTGCTTATATATTAAATACATTGTAAATAATATCAGCACCCTATTTTTAGTTCGGTTGCTATTCTTTTGCGATAAAATGTGTAACTAAAAATATCACTTATACGTATTAAATAGCTGTAGGACACATGCAGTGTGCAAAATGACCACCGGATCTTCTAATTGCATTTGGACGTCTTTGTTTATTATATATGATGATGTTTCTTAAAATATTGTATGTGTGTTTGAGCTATTTATCATATTTTTGTCTTTCCTTTCAATTTATGTTATACTGCGACATACTTACTATATTACATTACCGCTTGTCTTTTTTGATCATGGTTGTAGACATACATGAGGTATTTTTATAATGTTACCTTTACGCGCAAATAACAATATCCAGTTTTTAAAATTCAAAGTCACCAATTTTCTCACAAAAAATGCCAACAGTGTGGATCATCTATAAAATCCAATATTAAACACAATTAAAATAGATACGCTTATCGAAATGAGCGCAATGCATGTCGTTAGTCGGCCGAGTAGAATGTCATTCTGATTTAGCAATTCAACAAAAAATCCAAAAAAAAAATCCTACTTTTGGTGGTCCTACATGGGTTTCCAAAAATAATGTGCAGTTTCCTGAAATATTTTTGGCCGAGGTATATACATATAATTATAACAAGAGCGGAACCTTCATCTGTTCTGTCAAAGGGAAAAACGCAACGATGGGCTCTCCATCACATAAATCTCGAATAAACTAAAAAAATCTATTCCTTTGTGTGTAGCATCATGCAAGTTAAATCTCGAACGATGTCAGAATAGTGACCAATCTCGAATACTCATGCATCTCAATTATTTATAAATCTCAAACAATCTGGAAAATCTTGAAAAATTTCGATAAGCTGGAGTAACTAACATATGTAGATGGTAAGCAGTCATTACGCTATTCAAAACAGATCTCGCTCCTATACTTCCGTTCCTGTCAAGTCATACTGTGGATGGGGATTCTAAAAGAACAAATTAAAACAAATTTTTTGAGGTCAAGCTAATGAATCATATAAATTCGATAATTTTCAAACATACTGCTAATTTTTGGAATTGGTAATTTATTAGTTAATTTGAAGCAGTTGAAGTAGTTCATTTGCATATTTAAGGTTAAAAATTAGAGCTTAGATGCTAGAATATTGATTGCATTTTTAATATTTATGACCACTTGACCTTTCTTAACTCATGTCTGATTTAGTAATTCTTGAAACTCAATGGATACCTACTCCGAGTCCCTACTTAGCTTTAAATTAATTAACTAACTATGCTGTCAGATATTAAACTTTGCTTAGTGTATTTTGTTGAAAAATTTACAACAACAATTGCACTAGGCAGAGGAATTAAATAATTCAAAAACTAATTCGAATTATTTAATTCAACAAGCTTTTACAAATAAAATACGTTAATATTTGCTTAGCCGTCTTACATATCGCACTTGACTTAGAAAAGTGACACAACTCAAAAAATTGAGTTTTTGGGATAATTCGTTAAAGAGATACGCAACGATCGATTTCATAACCTGACATAGTGGCCGTTTTCATATTTATTTTACAAAGCGAGAGACGGCTTAATTTTCCGATCTTCCCTTTTTTTGACGCCCATAGAGAATAGATATAGATTTTACTCGAGTTCCAAAGTAACCGGGTAGTCGAATATTGTTTATTTTAAAACACGGGTTCCCACCCGGGTATTAAAAAATACATAAATATGTTTCAAATCATAAAAAATTATTAGAGCATACTATATCGCCACGAAAAAATTAAAAATCCCTAAATCGACAGTTTCCTCCTCCTTAAGAAAATGTTATGGGTTTTTTAATAAATTATCGCGCTGAGCTGTGTATTGCCCTTCAGATTAATAATTGCACATATTACGCATTTTGATTCCTATCTTATTCATTGATTGATTGATAGATTTCGGCGTTGAGTGCATTTTAGAATGTGGGTATTCGTATTGTATGTAAGTAACTACTGTAGTTATTCAGTTGGATAAATTGTGGAATGCCTGGTGACAGTGTCGAACAAAACTAAAGCTTGAAAAGGTCTTTATTCGTATTTTGTTATATAAAATAAGAAAATGAATTTCCATTCTATTTTTTTTTTCAATTTTACAAGTTTTAAACATCAGTGTTAAATCGTTCAATTAAAAAAACAAATTAATCTAATTAGGTTTAAACCGTTGCATATAGTATATTCGAGTCTTTTACTCACTTAGAATAACAATTGGGATCAATTAGAATATTATTGGGGATGCCATCCAAGCCCTCCAAAATTGGTTAAAATTTCCAGCACTCGTCTAAGCTAATTTTTAAAAGATCTGTAATTTGATAAACCAATCTCCACACTCACCGTTAGAGGCATGAAATGTCTAAGCTTCAGTTTTAATTGACGTTTCTCCAGTAGTTTCCTCACAACAGGAAAATAATAACTGTTTATTATCCTTGATATAAAGAAATGGTTGATTCCACATTTATTAGCTGTCAAACTTACTGTGTCACCGTTATAAAAATTCGCAAATTAATTTCGGCTTAAAGTGGGTACTTATTACACGTGATATTGTTAAAATTGAAGCACTTGAAGAAGCAATTAATTTATAAAGTGTTTATTCACCTGGGTCAGTAATTTCATGAAGATCATAGATTTAAGCATAACCGGAACATTTGTATATGCTTTTGAATATATTTAATGGATATACCTATCACCCAATAATTTTTTTTCCCTACAAAATGTCTATAGATAAGCAATTACATAATAATAATATTAAAAATCATCGGTATATAACACAAATGTAGATCATTACAAAACAAAAAACATTGTTAATTACTAAAACAACAACAATTTTTAAAATCAAGAAAAAATGTAGATCACTAGGTGAGAAATTGGGGGAAGGATGAGGGAAATTCAGTGATTGGGCAACCAAATTTTATATAAAAAAGTTGAAAATCACTGAATAGAGGCAGACGGTGACATAATTAAAGTGAGTTAAGGTCAGTCAAGACCGATCAGTCCGACTGTCCAATCACTTGAACACTAAACATTATCCAGGGGTGCTATTAGCTGAAATACAGATTCTAAACTTATAAACTATTCTTTCTATTCATCTGAAGAAAAACTCCAAACAGTGGTAAGTATTAATTATAAACCAACAGCTAATACCAGCAGCCCCTCATTAGAGACGGGTGACAGTATTGCGGAAACGCATCCTCGTCTCGTCTGCTAGCAACGCGCCGCTAATTTCACCTCTTAATAAACCGCCCTCCCCCTCCCCCCCTCCTCTTAAAGAAAGTTTGTTTCACCAATGATGTTCGGCGGAGGCCATAAATTTCTCTCCGTGCACGGATGCTAGATAGTAATAGTAAAAGTAATAGTAATAGTAATATTTTATTAAAATGTTAAATAAGCCGAAGCTTTTGAATAACAATCATATTTACAAATATTATCGATGTTCAGTTATCAATTTAAACAGACCCTTTTTAAATAAGCCTAGAGAGCTGATGAATTTTAGCTCCAAAGGCAAGCTGTTCCAGGTGATAATTGCATTTATCAATGCTGAATTATTCCTAACATTAGTTCTGTTAACAGGCAAGTTAACATTCTTTGTGCGCAGTGACTGGGAAAAATTTAATTTTTCATGCAAATACAATGGCATGCCCGAATTAACTATACAAAACATAAAAACGGCAGTCCTATAGCAGTAAAATTGAAACAAGTCGCATCCAAGAATTATATCTTTATACTCAGAGATATGATCAAACTTTCTAAGATCATAAATATATCGAGTACAATTATTAAATGTAACCTCAAGTATACGTCTTGAGGAACTATCACATTTGTTATAAATTACATCACAATAACTGAAAATGGGTACAACCAAGCTTTTAATCGAATAAATTCTTAAGTTAACAGGGCAAAACTTTTTTATCAACCTAAGCGTGTACAAGCTATAATTAATACGCTGGCACAAGGAGCGCACATGGTCGTTCCAAGTAAGATTTGAGTTCAGTATAAGCCCTAAATTGTTTAATGTTGGAACAAATGAGATGATATCACTGTCCAAATAAAGCACAGGTCTAATATTAAGAGAAGTATTTCTAGAAAGAAACAATGCTTTACTTTTACCTGGACTAAAGTGAATTATTCTTGGCCCATAAAGAAATATTTCTAAGGTCAGAATTAAGTCGCAAAACAATTTCATTCAATTCTGATAAGTTACCACCAATATACAGTTGCAAATCGTCGGCATACAGATGAAACCGACCATTTAGGATTCGCCATGATAGATCATTTATATAAATAGAAAATAACAAAGGACCCAATATGGATCCCTGAGGCACTCCAGCAAGTATCCCCGCAATACAAGAATGATCATCACCACACCTCACAAACTGCTTACGATTACATAAATACGAATGCATCAACATAATAGCAGAATTGGAAAACTTATAATACAAATATAGCTTCTGTAACAACTGGATATGATTAACACAATCAAATGCCTTAGAAAAATCCAAGAGCACCAAAATAGCCATCGAATTTCTACTGTCTAAGGTAGACGACAGAACATCAACAATATGTACAAGGGCTGTAGTAGTGCTACAGCCGGATTTGTACCCGGATTGATATTTACAAAGAAAATCAAATTTATTAAGGTGCTCCTGGATCTGCAATTGCATAACTTTTTCCAAGACCTTAGATAGAGCAGACACAATACTAATTGGACGTATATCACCAATACCAGAAATAACATCCTTTTTAGGTAGTGGTGTGATAGAAGCTATCTTCCATAAATCAGGAAACACAGACTTTGTCAAACATTGATTTATAATGAATGTTATAAGAGGCAGGAACAGATCAATAAATAATTTTAGTACCTTGAAGTCTACCATATCATAAGCTTTCGAATCTGATTTAATTGCACGAATGGCATTCAACACTATAAGTTCATCAACGCAATCAAATACAAAGGCATCATTTTCAGAACTAGAGAAATCAATATCAGGTAAAGGCAAAACCCCAGTAGAATCACAAGTATTACAAATCCCAGACAAGATTTGTTCCGCAGAAAATTCAATGGCTGCATCACCTGTAGAGCTTGAAACACCTAGTTTTTTTTAATTATTCCACGTTGTCTTAGAGTTATGAGCATTCTCAAAATAAAATTTTTGTTTAGTTTGATTGATGCCTTTAACAGTTGTATTCCTAAAAAATTTAAAAGCTGTCAAATCAGCATCCAACCCATACAATTTATATTTTTTATGAGCCAAATCCCTACATTTCATTAAATTTAATATATATGAATTTAACCACGGTGCAGTAGGGCATTTATTAATGATACTTTTCCGGGGTACACAAGCTAAATCTAAATGTAAGAAATTTGAATTAAATATATCAAGGATGTCATTCACATCGGAATAGTTGTACATATTAAACCAATCTAACGAAAAGAAATTATTTACAAAATGCTCGTGATTGATAGCTTTATAATCAGGAACAACAGTATAAGAAATTTGATCCCTAGTACGAGAAAACTTATAAGATGACAAAATCAAATCATGATCAGAAATAGCAGGAACAGCAGCCTGGCCAAATGAAATAATATTATGTCTATCAGGTACGTACAAAATTATCAGATCCAAAAGACTTTTGATCCTAGTGGGTCTATAAGGTAAATAACATAAATTATGCAAATTCAAACAAGCTTCTAGTTGATTATTAACCATCATATTGAAGTTAAAATCACCACAGCAGAAAATCTTTTCATAGCTTATTAGGTATTCAGCAAAAATTGTTTGTAAACTGTTAATATCATTACTACAAGCAGGAGGTGGGTTGTAAATAACCAAAATTAAAATTTTACCAAAACTCCCAGTAAGTTCAGATGCTAGATATTCTACTTTACCCAAAGAACCAGAGAATATTTTTTTAACCTTAAAAGTGGCCCAAAAATAAAGACCAACTCCACCCCAATTATTATTTATTCGATCAGATCGTAGCAGTTTATAATTATTAATTTGAAGCGACTTGTTAGAAATCTTACTACTAAGCAAAGTCTCAGTCAAGGCAAGAATATCAAATTGATATGTTTGTAAAATAATAGTTATGTCATCAAAATGTTTTACCAAGCTGCGCACATTCAAATGACCAAACTTTAAACAAGAATTATTATGTGCCTGCAAATTATCACCTGGAACAGCTTGACTAGCTTCATCGATTGAGCCTGTATACATATTATAATTATGTAAAAAAATTTTGTCATCTAAACAAGTGGTGTGTCGATTACAGCTGGTATCCGAAATTTCACACGTGGAGTTAGAGATGCCCGAAAATTTTTTTTATCAAATTTTCTAACCAAAATACCAATTGGCCAAGTAGCAGGATCCAGAGCCTTACCACGCAATTCTTCCTTAAACCCCAATTTGAAGCACACATATTCCAAATCATTCAGATTGTGATTCTTTGGGACTAATTTAGAAATTTTACAGTTATCTGTATCTAAACAAGTTTTTGCCATAGCCAGGATGTCGTCCTCAGGAGTATTAGAAGCAAATCTTGAAATATGTATCCAAAACATTGGAGTAACCGTTTGTATACCAAAATTATTCGGAACATTTTTAGTACCACAAATAGATTTAGTGACTACGCGCTGTGGAGTTTTAACTCCAACTTCACTAGCATTCCTACATTTGCTTGGTTGATCCGGAGCACCACTGTGAGAAGCAAGTGCATTCGATGCTGCAACAGGCACAACTACAGGATTTTTTACCACTTCAGTAAATGTCGTACAAGAAGCACCGAAATTAGTAGGACTGGAAAATACTGGATTTTGATCGTCATCATTAGTTAAAGGCGATGTAACCACAGCTAAATCTTCATTCACACCTACAGAGGAATTTAAAGGCATAGATGTAATAACATTAGTTGATCTCAACTGAGGTAAACAATCCAAAATCATGCCGATCTTTTGTTTAAGCGAGGAAACTTCATCAAGCAACTTTTCAATGAAGGAATGCTGAGCATTATCATCACTCAAATTATGTTTAATTAATTTAAGAAATGCTTTATTTCTTAAAAGGTCACGGCAATCGCAGCAGAACCACATGATATTTGGGCATTTCAAAGTTAGATTATATGCAACACGATCAACCTCAGCGCATCCATAGTGGAAAGTGTTACTACAAAATCCAGAGCAGCTAATCATTTGATTATTAGTAAACGCCAAGCTGCATTTACCGCATTCCATATTATGATATTAACACAATAACAGAACAAGAGAAAGAAATAGAAATGGCAATGTCAAATTAATATTTACACTATTGTCAAATTAATTAACACTGTACACATTTTTTAAGTATTTAATGACGAATTAAAATGAATTTATTTAAATAAAATGTGACATCGAAAGCTTATTTATGTGTCAAAATTAAACCATAATTTTGGGCAAGGAATGAATTTATTTGAAATATGGATGGGAAAATATTCAGCAATGTTATCTACCATAGAAAAATATACTTCAAGAACATGATTTACATCCCAACTATTTATGATAAACTGCCCGAAATTCTAATTATAAAAACGCCTCAAATATTTAATAAACCCAGGTGATTACATAAAACTGTTAATCAATCTATAACAGTGATGATGCTATTAAATCTCCAGGGATTTATTTAACCGCATACAATTTTTTACTCGTATAAAACACTACAATTATGGAATTAAACAATTTTACTCGAAGTTTCTTAAACATTTAATGAAGGGTTACATTTATTACGTGTGGTTTCATCTCCATATGTACATAAAAAAAAGAGGTAAGTAAGTTAATTCGTCGATATGTTTGATTATATAATCGCTTAAATTAAATTAGGAATATTTTATGTACTCCCTTCCCGTTAAAAAAAAAAAAAATTATCCCTTTGACATAAATGTTTTATTTTTTTTATTATTGTTGTCATTCGATTTTAAGAATTGGCAATTGAAATTACCTAACCGACCATGAGAAATCAATTGAAATGATGTTTTTTTTTTATTGTTGTTATTTTCGGTATATGTCAAGATGATATGTATTCACGCAGGGTATGGATATCTAATAGAACATATTTGTTGCAGCTTACATAAATACTTATACAGAAACGACAAAAATTATGAAGTGAGGACGATGTTTTCTTTAATCAATCTAATTTTATAATAAGCTACAAAATTAAAATTTATTCTCACGCATCACAAACTTTTTTGAAAATATATAAAACTTTTCATTTTCCGAACACAAAAATGGAAGATATAATATAATGTACAAATATGTAAAATACATGTACGTACTTTGGTATATACACCATATACGTACATACTCCAGTCCATTTTAGATTCTTAACCATCAAATGTAACCAACCATCTTTTACCATACGTCTAACAAATTATAGTTTTACCTCTAAATGAAGAAGAATAAGTAAAACGTTATATACGTATATAAATATACATGATGGTCAGCCATTTTAGTTTGCTTTTCCTTAGCATATATAGTCTGTCCGATAAATTTTCCATTTGCATAATTTAAGAAAAAAAAAAAAAAACGAAGACATTTTTAAATTATTTTAAACCATTTCTTAAACGCTGAACACAAAACGTGAACCAACAAAAAAAAAAACATTTCGTTCAAGTCATTTGGATAAATCGTCTGTATTCTGGTGCAGTGGTCAATTTTCTTTATATGGATGAACTATAAAGAAATCTATATAGAATTTATACATGTAGCACATATACAAATTTTCTAGTTTTTATTTCTATATAGTTTTTCCCTCTTTTCATTTTCTTTATATCGTGTGGATATGTATACCCATATATCATATGGAGAGAAAATAGAAAATTTTACTTTATTAGTTTTTCCTTGAAGCAATTGTTTTTATTTTATTATATTTATATATTTTTATATATATGCAAAATATACATAAATTTTTCCTCTTTATACATGTGCAGTTCAGAGAAAGCTTTCTCCTGTACCAAAAAAAAAACAAACGAAAGAAAATTAATGTATGTATAGATAAACATTTGTATTGATTATGTAGCTTTCTCTATAACTTTGTAGTGCTTACAAAGTGAAAATTCAAAGCAACTTTGACCATTAGAATGAAATTCTGTCTATAATTAGATTCATTGAA
This sequence comes from Tipula vernalis, assembly GCA_958295665.1. Classification (NCBI taxonomy): domain Eukaryota; kingdom Metazoa; phylum Arthropoda; class Insecta; order Diptera; family Tipulidae; genus Tipula; species Tipula vernalis. The sequence goes on along the minus strand of OY282558.1, from coordinate 446,686,496 downwards.
AATATATAATAAAGGATTCATGACTACCAAACTATTTTGTCTTTATGGCTGTTAAAATCATTATTTAAAAAAAAAAAAAAACTTTACAGTATATAGAAATTAATTAACCAAATAAATGTTATAAGAAATAAACTAAAAAATGGAAATTTTTTATACAGTTAAAAGTTCATGTGGAAAATATTTTATAATACAATTAAAAAAAAAAAAAAATGAAAGAAAATGGGAAACTTCATTTAGGTTTAAAAATTGTTTGACCACTTCACTAGGTAAGCAAAAGAATAAAAAAATAAAAGTTTAGTTTTGATAGTTCGTCTTTTATTTTCCCATTCAGGATATTAAATTGAAATTGGAAGTTTCGAACAATAATTTAGTGTAACTTTTTTTATGTATCAAATCTTCAGGGTCGCTCGCCTCCATAGCAAAACTGATCACATAACACTTTAATCCATTTTTTTACAGCCAAATATCAGAGGAGATGAACCGTTTTAGTTCTCACAGGAGTGAGTCCATTATTCCGTTACGTTTTCAGCCCTCCTTTTAAGCCTTGATGGTACGCCTTGAATACGTGTTACCGTTTAGCATCTGTTTTCAACGGCAGGATATCAAGTATAATTTGTTCTTAGTGATTTTGCTTGCATTTCATTCTAGCTAGATAATTTTTCCATAGGATCATTATTTTATAATTTTGCTGGAGCAACTTTGAAGTTTTTTGCGGCAACTTTGAAATGTACATTTTTTCTGCTGTGAGAATTGCGGATCAGTGCTAATATCTCAATTATTTCGACCGTACTTTTAATAATAATCATTGGAACGGAACCAAAATTGTCTATAACTACGAGTAGTATTGGTTTATTTGGTATTATATCAGGGTGCAGATGTATTTTCCATATTATATAATGAGATATGATATTGAAAAGCGCCTTTGACCTAAAGTTCTTGTTCTATTTCAATTCAAAAATCTTTTATTGTAATTAATGTTCTAGTTCACAATGTTAATACCGTTTTTAGTGTCAAGCTTTTCAAGCTGATTAAGTAAATTTAAAAGTTAAGCTTAAGTAAAGTTTTATATGGTGTAAGCTGCATTAATTTAAACTCTTTGTTACATTTTTCGAAAACTTGGTTGATTTTTTCTTTCATCGCTGTGGTAATTTGGCTGACTTGAGTACCTGAACAATAAATTGCAGTGTAATCTGCAAATTGGCCAAAATGTATGTCACTGTTGAACAGATTTTTTATATATGCTGGGAATAAATTGTAAAGACAAGGACTACACCGGTAATAAGTTTTAACAATTCAGTCGCTATATCCTGATGACATGATTAAAAAATGATTTATTTTTCACAATCCTCGTCATATCGAAGCTAAATTGCAGAAAGCTTAATAATTTCTCATCTTCGTAATATTAGGTTTTGTTTATCATTATTTTAATTCTTATTTTTCGAATTATCCCATTAGATGAGAAAATTTAGAAATAAATATCTTTGGCATTTTATTTTGATTTTCTATTTTGTATTTTTATTTTACTTTTGGTAAAACCAAAATATTAACTTTTAACTACTTGTACGAAAAGGATTCATAAAGGAAGGGTGATACTGAATGTCTGAACGTAGAATTTCACGCGCTTTCAGATTCCAGAGTAAAAAATAGGTGTTTCCTTTCAAAAAACTGACTTGACCTTGAAATAACCTTGACATTTGGCCTCAAGGTCTAGCCGGTATAAGGGCATTCCAAGGTAAATTTTTGATCAAGCGATTGCGAATTTTATCGGGGCATGAAAATTTAAATTTTTTAAATTTTGAAATGATAGCGTTAATATCTTTTGATTTGACCAGAAATTCAGAGTTGGCTTCACTCTTGCTGATGTAAGTGGAAACTGCGTTCGATATCGTATATTTGTAAAGAGGTAATCATTAGAATTATTGTCACAGTGAATTTCCGCAAAAAAACTTAGCAAATTCATTAGACTATTCAATATCAGTGACTAGCAACTTAGGTTTTGTTGGTTTTATGGAGCAATTTATGAAAATTTTACTTAAATTGAATAGCCGTTTCCGACTATTCCAACATGATACATTTTCCAAAAATTTTGAAATGTTATTGTTCTTAAGTGTTTGCAGCTGATTTGAAATTTTCCTGATTAGGCTGTTTAGTGTAGGTTTAAGATGCGAATTTCTAGTTTGCTGCCACTGTCTTCTGATATAATTTTTGCATGATATGAGTAGTTGTAGTTCATTAGGTATTGTTATATTCTCCGAGTTCGATTTGTAATTGCGATTTTTTGGCATTGCGATAAGGGCAGCGACAGTTATTAGTGATATTAACTTCGATATGACATCATTAATCTCGTTATCATTTGTTATTCTATTTAACTTAGTACTTGAAACTAAACGACGTTTGAAACTGAACGAAATAAACTAGTTATTACATATCGATACCTTGGAGCGCACAAGTGCTATGTCCATATTTCAAATTTCTACAACAATGTCTCTAAATTCGAAAACATTTTTAGTATTCATTCAATGTCCTTCTAAATTTTCGCTCAATGTCCTTAGAAATAATGTTCTAAAAGACTGGAGCACCAGAAAACTGAACCATAATGCCTCAATTCCACTGTGAATCAAAGTTTGTCAGTAAAAATAACTTGAGATAAAAATATAAAATCGGTGGTTGTGTGAACGAGACACACAACGGAGTCAGTCAAGTTTTTACTTACAAAAAATGTGTATCTGTGTTAGTGCACTGAGGTCGAAATTAAAAAAAAGTATCAAATCGAGAACATTTTATGGCAGTCCAACTAATACATGTACATAAATATTGTGTACCGATGAAAAATATTTCTCGCACCCGCTGATAATTTTAATTGTTTGGTATTTTTATGGGAAAGATTTTTTTTAATTTTGTATTTTATGACGGAAATAATTTGAATAAAATAATTCTGATGTGAGCATTAATAATAATTAATTTTTTTGATTATTTTGAATCGTAAAAATACTCGAATTAACACTAATTCATAATTTTTTTTAATAATTCTTGGTTATGTTTTGTTTGCTGTCAAGATGTATCCATAAAATTTGCTACAAAAAAAAACAATAACAAAATACTTTGTCTTTGTCTTTCTGATGGATTATTTTTTTTGTCTTCTTCCAAATTCAAGTCAGCTCAGTCAATTTTTCACAGTGGAATTGGGGCTTTAATGATAAAAAATACCTTTCTGCCATCTTATCTTGTGTGCTTTAAGGTGTCGATATTATTGTTTTAACTTTAATTATTAAACAGTTTAGTTTTAAATTCAATTTTTTTTTTTATTATTTCACTATTTATCACTTTGAATATTGTCAAATTTGTATTTTAAAAATAAATTTTAATTTAGACTTCACTGTACGAAGATGCACAAACACAAAGTTCTTGTACAAATATTCATTAGAAATCTCTTATTAGAAATGGTGACAAAAAGATTTCGGCCTTACTCCCGAAATCATAACACAACTTTTACGCCACTTACCCAAAGACCCGAATTGGTTTTTCACAACAACTTTTTGGAAAAATAAATGTAATGATTGTGGGACGATGGAATTTTCATTTTGGTCTTTAAGGCCAAAAAAAATTCATAATTCTTAAAATCCGTATCCATACTTCCAATTAAATTCTTTAAATTATAATTAAAAATAAAAATTTGTTTGTACTGATATAAGGCACTACAGTAAACAAGCACATCCAATTCGGGATAAAATACCACTAGGAAGTTTCAATACATACAAATAATGTCTACACACCGATAATGTGGGCAAACCGCCAAATAAAAAAATCGGAAATCACATCATCAATATGTCATTCAGAATAGATGAAACAATTGTTAATATGAGTCTGCAATAAAGTCTAACAAACTCAAATTTTCCATAAATTTCAATGAAAGTCTATGGTTGACCAAGAAAGCTTTTCGAAGTAACTGGCTTTAAAAAATGAAAATTTGAGAAGCCAAATTTGAATTTTATAATATTATTTATCGGAATTTAAAAAATCTGGGCCGGGATTTTTTTTTTCTAAAGTTGTACCATTTGAAAAAGTTACAGTAGAATAAGAAACTTTAAAGGCTCTAGCCTATTAAAGTTTACTTTTTCAAGATATAACGAGGCCTTTGCCGTAACACTATCTAATCAATTGAACGAATTGTAGTATTAATAAGTGCAGCTGATTATAAGGATTTGGATACATTTGTTTATAAGGATTTTGTTTCTTATTGAATTGCTTCAAATTCTGAAATCTGAACTAAAGTTTAACACTTAAAATTTTCCGAAAATTTATTTCAACAGCTTCCGAAATTTAATTCTCTTACCATAATTCTACTAAATTTTAATGTTCTATTTTTAATTTATTAAATTTAATTTTTTATTGAACTTTCCAGTTTTAGAAAATAAGCAAACATTTCTAAAAATTATTAATATAATTGTGTTTACAAAGCTTCTTAGCCTGGATTTTTATCTTATTTGTAAATTAGTAATATAGTAATAACTTGCTAGATGTGTATATTAATAACTTGCTCAAAATTCAACCGTTTATCGTTTATTCTATTAATTATTTCATTATTAGCCAACCGAAGATTGAACAATTCTAAGTAAAATTTGTTTTAACCTGTTTGCTCCCAGTCAAGATCCAAAAAAAAACTCTATATTTCCATCCACTCTATAATTTTAAATCTGAATTAGTTTAGTTTCCTTATCAAATTTGTAGGACGCATTTAGGATAAATTCTTAAATCAAACGCAAAATGTTATCTCCAAAATAGAAAGTTAAAAATTCTAATCTCTGATTAAGAATTTTAATTTATTCTAAAAATTCTAGTTTTATCACGTAACGTTGTCTAATCTAATTGTCTAATAAGCGCCAGAACTTAAATTTTGTAATTTCTTGAACTCCAAATTTCATTCTCCAGAACAGTCAAATCCAAATTATAATCTCCAGGCTTTAAATTCTAATATTCAAAATGCGAGTTCAAAAATCGCCAAAAATTTTGAATTTAAATTTCTCGACTAACGAACCTCAATTTTAATTAACAACCTTTAATGTTTTAACCTCAATTAATAAACTCCAGATTTCAAGTTTTATTCTCTAGATATGAAACGTTGTAATAAAAGTAATCGTGCGATGAAAAATATGAAATTCTGAAAAGGAAAATTCGATTTCCGTTTGAAATGTCTGTGTTTAAAAAATTGTAATAAAAAATTATTTCAAAGAGTAGCAATTTTAAGAAATTGTCTTGGTTAAAATTTTTACAGTAATCCAGAATTCGAAGGAATCTGGTGATACGTACACGTATCGTGTCATCTAAAACCACGAATTATTTGAATGACTAAAAGTTCAACATTTCACTCTAATTTAATATTTCATTTCAGTTTAGAAAAGTTTCTAATTTAGGTATGTCAAGTTATCCAGGATTTCATCCCAGTAAATAAAAAACATTAATCAGGAACCACTAGTAAAATTAAAGCCATATTTACTACTATGTGGAGCTAGCCCAGTCCAAGATTTTATAAATTTATATTAAATAGCGAAGTTACATAATACCCAATAAAATAAAATCCCCCCAAAAAATTAATTAAATTGAAATCATCATCGATATTTTTATGAATCAAGCTAAAAATGTATGAATGAAAATCATCGGCTTTTTAAATACGTTCTAATTAACTATTCTCTTCTTCTGTACAAGAATCTAACACGGAATTTTCCTAGCATACGAATTTTAATATTTTAATAAATTTAACAAATTTTTAACAAATGTATGCTTCATCAAGTACAACAAAAGTGTTAAACCAAACCAAGTTTAGACATCTGGTGAGTCACAAGATAAGAGATTTTGAATTATTTCAGATTGGAATTTTAAAGTATTGATTGAAAAATTAAATGAAACCTGAAAGATACTTACCATAAAACTTTAACATATAGTATAGCACTGAAAACTTTGATACAAAGATCCTAATTAAAATACTCCATTTATCAAGCAGATCAAATAAATTGTCACCTAAATTTACCCCTCTTCCTTTCACCGCAATTCTTCACCTTCACACAAACTTTTAAGAAATAAAACGTATTTATGCTTCGGAAGCATACTTTGTTTTTTTAAATAAAGTAATGCAACTTTTAATTGAATATTTTTTTTATTATTTTAAAAGCTCTGGAATTTCATTAACCGATTTTTTTAATTTTCTTAAAAAATCCGTTATATAATTCGCTTTGGTTAGTAACCGGTAAGTGCTGTAAACTACAGTTGTCAAGAAGCATGTTACACAACAGTTTACAAAAATTTCTTAAAAGCCTGTAAGAAATACGATTCATCTGATAAGATAGTTCGATAATTTACCAATTTGCTTTCCTAAATGTTTCGAATATTACCAAGTTTTACCAATACTTTCACCTCTAGTAATTACCATCTGTGTAGGAAAAATAAAAAAAACGTAATATGTATCTATAATAGTTTGTTAGTTTAGTGAAAATTAGGTAGGCGGTTACCTTTTATGATAAAAATGAAATTAAAGAAAAATCATTTTAGTGGAATTATTATTTAGTTACTAGTTTCGAAATAGGTACATATAATAATATAAACTACATAAATGACCATAGGGCATTTTAGAAAACCAACCGAGAAAAACTAAATCTCACATAAATAAATATGGTATGCCTAGCTATGTATATAAATTTTAGTTTTTCATCACGCAGCCATAAATATAAGTACATATGGCAAGTCGAACTTGTTTAATTAAATGTAAATTTATTTAGTATACGGTAATTTTGTAACGGTTACATGAATAATATAATTATTCAATAGAGTTCCCGCAATTTTTTTTTTTTGTACCCTTCGGTAGTGTTTCTGCGTGGTGATAACTCAATTTAGAGCACAATGCATGTATACACGTTACATTGCTTTTCGGGGCTATATCTCGATAAATTAAAATCTAATTTAATATAATGTTACACACACAATACATTTATTCTTATGCAAAAATAAAATAAAAAATTGCACAAAGAAAAGTTCATAAATTTAAATTGAAAATCTTATTGTCATTAAAAGGTAGGCATGTACGAAACTCAAAATAAATAAAAAATGCATACATAAATATATGAAGGTATACAGTAAAACTACTGTTTCCAGTATAAATCTAAAAACCATAACGGATTTCTTTTATGCATCTTAATATTTAAATCTTGTAAACTACACCGTCTTAAATATTATTATAATCAAATTAAAAGAAAAAAAAAACAAAAATGGTTAAATTGTTACATTGATTTGTTCGATTTGCATTTGAATCGATATATGGTTGTTCAACCGTAAAATATGATCTGGATCATTTTTTATTGCTCCTTTGTGCTTCTAAAAAAGGAGTGTAGTAATAAAAAGTATAATAGTTTTCAAAACTACTTCTATGAATAATTTTATTTTTTGGAAAGATGTAAAGATACTGTTTTGTTTACTACAGTTATACGGATAGTAATTTTTCGAGAGGATCCTAAATTCGAACGAACAAGTATTGCTTATATTCAAAGATAACTTGAGAATGATTGATTAATCGTAGGTTGATTGATTTATCTTATTGAAATGAAAATTGTAAATAAGCATACATTTTTATGCTCTAATTGTGTTTTAATGATAAACAATTGGTTTGTTTTCTTTATTTAAAGTTTGGAGTTCAAACACGTTCATGTGATTTTTTTTTGTTCTGCTAATTGTTTATTCGTCGTGAAAGCGTCATTATACAAAAGAAGTAGCAAAAGGTTGAAGGCAGATGAGCGAAATCTGTAATCTTGTGAAATTTAAGTGACTAATTTTTAACAAGCTAAAATTTGTTGTACTGACTAAAATTACTCAATATCTGTGAAGTTCGAAAATCCGGTTGGCATACGTTTTCCTTTTTCCAGGACCAAAGGCAACGTCGAAGTGGAAAGATCATGGATGCGCGCTAACAAATTGCTGTCGGGGTGAAGTTGTTTTGCATGCGGGCCGCGTCAATAACGTGTTCGTGTGTGTGACGATTTTATATTTTACCGTCATACATAATACGAATAGAAATAAAATTCTAGCAGAAGCAAATAGTAGCAAACTACGTATGTAATTTTAATCAAAATGCTCTACCTACAAAATATAAATTAGAAGGCTCTCGTATTTAATTCAGAGTCGTTTGTTGGTTAATTTTCCGTTACCCGTACATATGACGCCGGAAAAGCGCTGCTGAAATTCAACTTGTAATTTTAGCTTCTTATATTCAATGTTTTAAAAATTTCTTTTCAGTACTCCTCTGATGAAACGTTCTTATACAGCACTTTGTTCTTAAATTCAATGATAATAATACGACGCCTTTAAAAGCGCTGGTGAGGTACCAACCCAACTGATGGCTGACCAAATTTAAGTAGTCGGTTAAGCTTTATATCAAATCTGAATTCGTATCATATCCAGAAATACTCCAATATTTTTACTAGAATTATTATTTCGTCGTTCATTATTTTGAAATTCTAATCCTTAACTAAATTCTAGTGAAAATCACTCATTTCATTTAAATTGAACTGACCAGACGCCTTCGGTTTGCCGACCTTGTACTCCTCAAAAATGTTCCTTCTTTGCCCTCTTTTTCTGTTTAAAAGAATGTCTTTTCAACTTATACACTCTTATATCTATAAAATGTGTTCTTAACTATTCCTTTTCATTTTCAAATTGGAAAAAATCATTTTTAATAGGTAATGTGGGGCTTATTCATTACGAAGTAAGAATAGGAGCATTTAAAACCCCGCAAGCGAATGAGTTCATACGCAATTGTTTACGCAATGCTCTAACCAAATATCAATCACCAGTCGTAATGGTAATTAATAATGCTCCGTGTCATTCGTCTATTGAAGCTGTGTTTCTTGAAAGTGAATTTATCAATCATCGGTTATTTAGATTAGGCCTATACAGTCCAATGTTAAGCCCCATAGAATTTGCTTGGTCGGCTCTTAAGGCCTCTATTAAGCGAGATTTAACAACTGAATTGCCACAGATTTCAGCAGGTGAAAATAGGATAGATTTGACCCAACCCGAATTTCGTTTACAAAGGCTTGAAAATATTATACAACGGAATGTGCCAAATTTATCTGTTGCAAATTGTGCTAAATATGTTGCATATGTTCAAAAATTCATACCAGATGTTTTAAATTTAGTCGATATGATTTTTTAATTTACTACTGTATGTATTAATAAAGTTTTGATCATAAATATTGTTGTACCCTGTGAGTTTTTTATTTTTAAATTTAAAAATTATTATTTCCAATTTGAAAATGATAACTTCAAATTTGAAGTTGAAAAAGTATATACAGATGCTCGGAGTATAAAAAAATTACCAGTGCTTTGCAAAAATTTAAAGGACGCGCAGCGTAGAAGGATGGTGGGTGTAACATTTGTAGTGCCTATAAACCGTTACAGGCGGCAATTCTCGGTATCCTCCAAATAGATACTTTTTAGGAGAAGTTATTTAGGCTTATTAGCTATTTAGCCGGAAAATATCTATTAAATTGCCCCAACAGAATATTTAATTAGGCAGGAAATATTTGTAAAGCCCACCAACTTATTTGTAGCCTATTGAAACAGCAAATATTGACCAAAATTCTGTAAAACCGCAATCTGAAATAGAATACCGAAGCAAGTATGATTAGCGGTTCTCTGAATCATATGTAGGCGGCCATTAATCTCTGTTTTATGATCTCATTCTTCAAGTGTCCTCCTCAAACATTTAAATATCTGATCATTACATTAATACTGACGCCTATATCAAGTTGTTTTTTCTGTTTTTTTTTTGTGGAAAAAGGGGGATGGCGTCAAAAGGCAATTACCACCTGTAAATTAATAATAACCAAGAAAATCTCGAATAATCTCGATAATTCTGGAAAGCTAAAATACTTAAAAATTGGGAAAATCTCAGATTATCATAAAATCGAAACTCTTTTCGGTCCGAGAAAACTGGCAGAGCAACGTTAACATATATTCGTTTCTGGATGATTTCATAAAAGATGTGTACAGTTTCAATTATGCATTACTTCTACTTTGTAGTTCAGAGAGAAAGTTTTTAATAGATAATGTTGATTTGTAGATTTTAAGAAAATGTTTACGAATCTGATGGTAATGCTATAGTGAAAAATATTAATAAAATTAACCGTTTGGTTAGAAAGTGAAATATTTGAGAAGGGATTCTGTGGAGTTGAGGTTTTAGTAGTTCTTGTATGTTAAACAATAATTTGTAGTCTAACACCAATTATTCAAATGACCTTCGCAAAACAAAAAAAATGTTATTAGGTAAACAATGTTTGGCACCCCTTTAACTATTGGTTGACAAAGTTTCAGCTTAGCACCAATTTGTAACCATTTTTGATGCTACCTCTCTAACATAGCATTTTGTCGATGAATATTGCCCCAAAAATTAATGCGTACATTACTAAAATGTTCCCTTTGAAGCAGTTGTTGTGAATTTTAAACCGACATAATTCGAAATATATTCTTTTCGATTATTGCCACATATCAATGTTTAAGAAGTGTAGTTCACCATTCTGAACTAAAACCACCCATAAACGCCTAACGTTAATTCACTCAATTTGTAAGGGAGTAAGGGAGGCAAGATATTTATTTTTTACATTTCAATTCATTTCGGTTTTTGTTATTGTGAGGGGATATTGAACAAGATGGCTGACCCCCATAACAAAGATTTTGGGATAAAACTTTAGACTTAGCCTGATTTGTTTCCGATATCAGGTCACTTAACACAACGAAATAAATAAAAGACAAAGTGCTGTCTTCACTAGGGAACTAATTTTTATTTCACATATTGCCATTGTTGGAATACACAATTCGGCGTAGAATCACAATAGTTACTTCAACTTTCACTAACCATTTCTAAACATACTCCGTTAAAAATCATATCACATTTCAGCACGTAAATAAATAACAAGGGTAAGAAGCAGTCCACGAGGAACCAACCATGGTGATTTCATTGGTTAAGAAGCTCTGGAAAAAATACCCATGAATAGTTTGGGAATCACGACACAAATCCATTTGTAATAAGTTGATGATCGAAGAGCGCGTGTTTATTAGAATCAACCAAAGTGAAAAATGGAGATCGGTAAGAAGTATGACTTCTATGGATATACGACGAGATCAGTTTGCCTATAATTAGATTATACCAGTGGGGGGAAAACAACAAAAGTTTTAAGAAAAACAATTACTACCAAGCACAGGACCAATTTTATTTGTCATTACAAGAGCGAACTGAAAAATTGATTCTTTTCATTTTGTACAGATTGCGGGTTATTAAATGTATGTATGTCTTCAATTCAACATTTCAGTTTCAAGTGCTGTATGAAGCTTGAAGCTCAGTAATACACTCAACAGTCATTAATATTGCCGAATGTTCTCCACTTAAATTCTCCACTTTGATACATACCTTTTGTAATGTAATAAATAAGGATAACGCAGTAGTTTTTATAGGTAATTTGAGTCTTAAAATCTATTAGTTTCTGTTCTATCAAATTTGGAAGAAGAATTGAGAAGCTCACAATTTACTTAAACGCGCACTAAATTTATTCCAAAACGTATACGTTAGACAAGAATAAATCAGAAATAAATAATTTCTGTTAAACATTTAAAGCTGTGAATTGATGACTACGGAGACCTACGAGTATATTATACCAAGGTAAAAAAAATCTTTAAAAATTGTAGCGAGCATGGAGCTGTTCCTATATCGTTTCCTTTCCATTTAAATTTTGAAAAAATATCAAGCCAAGGTGACCGACATTTTATACTCTTTAAAAGTAGATGTTATAACCAGAAGAAGAGAAGGATGAATTGTCCATAGGTGCAAACATAATTTCTCCTTATCATTCTCCTCCTGCCTGTCATGCTTCAATTTTAATTTAATTAAGTTTTTGACCCTAATATGAAATTTTCATAAAATTTATCGAATGTGAATTTTTGGATATTTTGTGTTTTTTTTTTTTTTCTTTTGGTTGCAAATTATAAGATATTTAGGACGTGTTGTCAATCAAATATTAATAAATTATAATACAAATTTTAAGATTCTAGTGGTTTAGAGACTACATTTCGAAGAGACTAAACCTTTTTGTTCGTAAAAATGTCATGAAACAGAAAAAATAATTTGGTAAGCCAACAATTTCTTTGGACGTTTGCACAATTTTAGAATATTGAATTGTTACTGTAAAATTAGTTTCTCCTAGCTTGAAAACAACATAGCCTCATTCCGATGTAATCGATAAATGTGCTATATGGAAACAAACAAAATTGGAATTCAACCGGATGAAATTATCTGTAATATGTATGTACATTATCTCAAGCGAGCTAGAAAATCAGTTAATTGCCAAATTACTCATCGATAAAAAGTATTTCAGAACGGAATTCAATTCACTAATCAGAGACAGGAGTATCGTTATATTCAGGCGAGAAAATACAGTATCGTTGCATCCATACCATTCAGCGAATCGAGGCAAAGGAACATTTTTATGAAAGTTATCTCCAAAGATTTTCACATTTTACTTTCATTTTAATATTTGAGACAAAGCCAATCGTGCTCCGGTGTGCAAATTTTTTTTTTTTTTTTAGAGACACTGGATATTTTGTAGATGCCAATTTAAACTTTTAATAGCGAAGAAAGAAATTGTTGAGTTCCGAAAAAATACATCTGGATAGTAAGTAATTTAAACATACAGGTACTTATAGAAATTATGCCAGTATAAACAAAGTTTTAGACGTTTTTACTACTTCATTTTTACCGAAAGAATAAAAGCGCATAAGAAATCGGACATTTTTATTCTTTGTTATGATCAGCGAAAGGTTTTACGCATTCCATAAGAGCAATTTCGATTGTTCGTATTATCTCTTAAAATTGGGATGTTAGAATGGGGCGTGCGGGCAACGACTTAGCTTAGTTTAATACAAAATATTTCAACGATTTTTACTGACTGTATTCTCTCTTTTGTTTCAGTGATTGGGAACTATTAATATTAAGGTGATTTCTAGGTTTGCATAATAAATAAATAAAAATTTTATTCACCATGCAATGAACATTTTTCATTTCCTATCTGAAAGAAGTCATACACTTTTCTTTTTGTTTTTACAAAAAAATATGCAAATAATAATTTTCTAATTTTTATAACAAAACTTTAAAATCCATTCCCTCAATACCATAACGATAGTAAAAACTAAAACCATAAAATAATTTTCCATTTTCTGTGAATTTCGGAAAATCTACACAAAAATTCAATTCCAATTTAGATTTAAGGGTTTTTATATTTTTTTTTTTTGTTTTGTTGTAAAAGTGTAGTTATTTTTCGGGAGAAATTGTATTGTACACATTACATTTAATTTGGTATAGGCTAGGATACGAAAATTTATGTGTATGTGTGTGTGTGTTGTGCGGAAGAGAAGATTTGGTGAAATATATAATTTTCTTTCGATAAAAATAAAAATCGCCTAACACATTATAGAAAATGCTCAAGAAAAATGTAAAAATCTATATCTTTTGAATTCGACTTCAAAATTTCCACTTCAATCAATTCTTTTATACTATAGTATTATTATACGGAAAAGGGAATACTTTGTATGGGATAAATTTGTTGTTTTTTCTTCCATTCCATAAGTACTCATATATTGTACATCTGAAAAATTCACAAAAATTTTACATAATACATTTTTTGGGCAGTACAGTGGTGTAGACGAGGTCCGCGAATTTAAGCGCATCCCCTATAGGCAGAAACTATATAAAATCCTATTACCTTACCAAAAACCATAACAACATTAAAATGAAACTAATTTTGTAAATTACTCTTAAATTCTAATCCAGTTAAAAGTTTTTGACCCCAACAATTTAGAGACGGAGGTTGTTATATTTCATTTTTCTCAAGAAACTTAAGATACAATTTTGTTTTTTTTTTGGTACATAGCACACATACCATATATATTCAGATATATAAATATCCAAATGTAGATTTTAAAATTTTATCTTAATATAAAGAAAAAAGCAAAAACATTTCAATTTTATTTATTTTAGTTTTCCAGTTTAAAATAGAAAAAAAAATTGGAAAACGACGAAGAAGATGAAAATTAAAATTAAGCTTTCGGTATATATCTAAAACATATATGTTGTACGTATATATACATATAGAGGATACACTTCTCTGACCATATTAGAAAAAGAAATTAGAAAAACTTTTAATTACTACAAAAAGCTTTTTCTATACATACGTCGTACAAAACGTATACACATGAAAAGTTGTTTTTGATTTGAAAATTTTTCCAAATTTGAATAAATTTTAATTACGAAAAGCTATCGTTTTTAACGCTTTTTCATATATGTACATTTCAATTCAAAAAAACTAACACTATTATTCTACCTTCAGTGAATACAAAATTTAATTTCACCCTAAATTTTAATTTTTCCAGAAAAACTAAAAAAAAAATCTACATAAATAATATTGATTAGAATATTGAAAGAAGACCAAAAAATTTTATAGTTTCTTTGTTTTCCCAAAAATTATATTTTCGAAAATTTTAAACCACCGCCTCTTATGTACGAATAAATTTCACCGACCGCTACCCCAATCCCAATCATCTCTCTATGGAACATGGATTTTCATTTATCATCACACAAAACTGTTCTAGATATATGTAGATGTACTGTAATACTCTGTACATGATATTCTAGTCGCTTTGTTTTGTTGTTGGGATTATATATTCAGAAAAAAAAAACTATATACTGTACACAATAACCAAAGCGAGTTTAAGTTTTGACTATGATCCGAATAAGAAGACGACACGAAAACGAATACCAAAAATAAAATAGTTTATTCATAAAAAGAAAAACTAAAATTTACCTTCCCACCCACCACCACCATCATCTAAAACTTTTAGGAAACTAGCTACACACAAAAATATTTTCTAATGAAAAATTATGGTAGTACGAGTAAAAACTAACACATGGACATATAATTCGATTCCCAAACAAATTTTTTTTTTTTTTTTTTTTTCGAAAATTCATGTACTTTACATCTTTATGTCAAAATTTTCAAATTTCATTATACTTGGTCTACGTTTTCTTGTTCTCCACACACACACACATACGTAAACAAACATACATTCAAAATAACAATAATAACAACGAAAAAATTACAGTACGCGCGGACCTGAACAAATAGAGGCTGAATTACATATCAAAATGAAAAATTTTCCAATTTTCAAATCATGGGTGAGCGCTACTTTATATACATATCTATATAAAAATAAATAAAAAATTAGGAATGGGATTAGAAGAGGGAGGTGGGGAGGTATACAATTTCATTTTTCCTTTTTCGGGTTCTCATTTTCTTCATTCATTTGGTTCACAATAATCTAAGCAGTTGAATATTATAGATGTGATATGAAGTGTGGGTGGTAATTTTTTTTTTTTTTTTTTTTTTTTTTGATAAAATTTTCTCTTGTAGAACAGGGGAGGGAGAGGGGTTGAGGTGCCGGGAGAACGGACATCTAAGCAATCGCGTATATTATATATGTATACAGTACACTTGTGATGTGATGATTGTTTCAGAAAAAGGGATGAGAAGAAAACTGTTCAAAAATTTTCTTTACGTGTATGTATTAGAAAAACGTTTTATACTTATATAAACTTGTAGATGTATTGTGTTGTTCTTAAATAAAAGAAGGAAAGAAGTGGACAATGGACTTATTTAAATATTCAATAAATAATTACAAAGTAAAATAGGAAAAAGGGTAGGTATATAGTTATGTGTGTACCGGGCTCATATCCGTTAAATAAGAGAATATTTTGTCGCCTTCTTAATATTGTTTGTAGGATGGGGGTTATAACATTTGGGAATAATACTTCCTGAATATGGAAAATTTATATTTTTCTTATCTATCATGGTCGAACGTATTTATTTTACCTATTTTAAGAAAATAATTATCCTTTTATACATATATTAATCACTCAAGCGTAATATTAATCCAAAAAAATGGTGAAGTGGGTGATATTAGTCACAAAGGAGATGTTTCACAGGTTTCTAAAAAAAAAAATATTTTCGTCTCAAAAACAATAAAAATTGATTAGCAATTTTAGAACACAGTGTGAAATACAGCCTAACATTTTTCTTGATTGAGGAATTTTCATTTTAGCTTATTGGTTATTATTTAATTTAAAATGTCTTCCTTTTCCTCCTTAACATCGAACATCTTAACATAATAATATTAAGTCACAGTTCATTACAAGAAATCAAAATCAATTGATTTGAGAATTTTTTTTTTTTTTAGGACGACGACAACGAAATGTTCGCTGCTTATTTTATTGTTGTGCTCCGTCACACGCTGCTCGCCCAACCGTCTTGTGCTTTTTTAATCAATTTATTTTAATCAATCTCAATTTTCTATTTTCGCATTTATTTAATAAAACAAAAAAAATCCGTTAGTTTTCTATAAATTATTTACTAAATAATTTTTGTTTTGCTTTTCTTACTTGCTGCCGCTTGTCTTCTTGTTTTTCAATTTCGATTAAAGATTTAAACATACACACACACAAAGTACTAAATTCGTTGTTTTGGATTTTCGTGTTACTGTTTTTTTTTTGCTCCTCGTCGGTCGTGTATTTCAGTATTTTTCACATGGGAAATGAATTTTTATTTTCTGACGTTTCTTCTCTTCGTTTTCGTTTTCTTGTTGTCCTTATTTTATATTGTGCAGAGAGTAGAAATAAAAAAAAAATAAAAAAAAAAAATAAAATAAAATTGCGGGTGGTAAATTAAATGGGATAATTATTTTAATAAAAGATAAAAGGCGACTTTAATTACCAGATTTTTTAATTAGGTTGTTGTTTTGCCAGATTGAAGGTGGACTGATTTTTTTTTCTCCCTTTCTGAATTCATTATTACATATGGCGAAATGTGATTTCGTCTCATCATAAATTAAAATATCACACGGATTAGGTATAGGCTTAACCTATCAATCCCACCCCGGATTATTGTTGTTTGTTAAGCAGTTGTTAGTTGTTTTCACGGAAACTATTTTTATATTTATTTCGTTAGAAATGCTTTTTTCATAAATGAGTATTAATCTTATTTATTGAACTTATTAAAAGCAAATTCTGAGTTTTCAGTATTTACCTGAGTTATTAAGATTTGAATTTTAATTTAATTTTTGTTTTTTAATAAATACAACTATAAGAAAAAAAAAATCTGCGTTGCTTCTCTTGATAAGATAATAACTGAAATGAAAACAATCTCCAAATGCGGGTTAGGTGGCTAAAGGATTGAGAACTAGCTAGAGATCATCCATCAGGAACCGCTCGGAGTTAATGTAGCCTGAGGTAACCACTAGGATCTGGTGTACCTTCAACTGTTACGTCGCCCAATACGACAGATGAACTAATTTCTGTTCTTTATACATCCAAACTCTGTGTGCTGCATTCGTAATGTCGAAAGGCAGGCATTGAACATATGAGAATACGGCAATTAATGGAACTACTCAATTTTTCGTGATTCCGTCAGGTTTAATTATTTATTACTAATACCTTATCCTCTGGGATTATGTAATTTTGTACGCTGAAAATTATGGTCCTCATTTCGTCTTTATAATTATAATAACTGACCAAGTCAGTGTCTGGTTTTAAATCCTGATGACCAAGATAAACATCCATTCACCATCAAAAGAACGAAAGCTGGTGCTCGCCTAAAAGGGATCATCAAATTCCTTGGTGGCCTTGATATTGTTTTGTCCGCAGGTTCATTACTTAAATTTATGTATGCAGTGTTTCCAAATGAAGCCGAAATTTCGGAAGCAAGTAGTGGGATACATACCAGAGGATCTTCTGGAATATCGAAATAGTCGAAATTTTGTTATCACTGGATTGGATTTTGTAGGGTCTTTGCGATTGTATTGTACATTTTCGAATTCGTCGTAGCATCCAGGAAATGTATTCGATGTACTGTTGGCATATCAGTTCAGGCACTATGTTTCCCGGATCGGGGTAAAGTCGTTGAAATTAATTAAGATAATTTAAATTAGGATATCCAATACCGATTATCGAGTACCTGGGTAACTCGGATATTTTATTTATTTATTTATTTCTTATTAATATTATACAAGTAAGGCTTAGCCTTATTACAATTTCCTTAAAATACAAGAAAACCTTCTTATGTATACTCAATTCAAATATTCAGACACACAATCTTGATTAAAATTAGAACATTAAATAATTTCATATGACGAACAATAGAATTAAATAAAATTTCAAAATGGTAAACCAAATACATTTGCTGTCTAAAAAACTTATGTTAAAGTACTAAATAAATATATAAATTTACAAACCAAATTTACAAAATTTATAAATCATAAATCATAAATCTGGTTGCATCTACCCGAACAAAATTATCACAAAACAATATGAACTAGTATTCCAAAATGAAACAAGTATCAACTTAGAGATGAGAAATATGTGAAGCAATCGTTTTTAAAATTACTTAGACTTTTCTTAGGTTGTAAATTAGGATTTAATGAGTTCCAAAGTTTAATACCCCGCACAAAAAAAGATGACGCACGTGCTTTAGTTTTGCAATTTGTAGGAAGACTGATACTAGATGTACGAGTCGATCTAAAAAATTTAATCAAATTGAAGAGATACATGGGATTTCTATAATAAATTATTTTATAAAGGAAAATAACCGTTATGAACTTTAAATAATGATATAAATCACACCCCAATATTAAACGAGTATAACTTGAAATTGAATCAGCTCTCTTTTTGTTGTATATATACCGAGCACAAGAATTAAAAGCGATATTTAATTTTCTGAACGAGGACTTAGAGCAACCAGAATAAATAGGGGTACAGTAGGTTAAATGCGGAATAATTAATGATCGTATTAATTTCAGCTTAGCGTCCCGCGGCGTATAGCTTTCACGGGGCCAAAGCGTCCTTAACGTAGCATATATTCTACCACATAATTGAATTACATGATCATCCCAACTAAGTTTGTTATTCATCAATAACTCCAAGTTCCTAACCATATCCACAATCTCAATATTCGCATTGCCAATTTTGATATTATAATGCCGAAGGTTGGATAACATTACTTTATTACTAGTTAGAAACATGGCTTTGGATTTTAAGGGGTTGATTTTAATATGATTGTTATTGCTCCAAATTAAAATTCTTTCAAGTTTATCGTTTATTCTCAGCACGCAAGCATCCATATATCGCTTGCTACTGCCGAGTCACATATTTGCACATCATCTGCAAAAATATGAAACTTTACCGGAGCTACACTGTTTCTGATATCATTTATAAACATCATAAATAACAAAGGGCCCAAGATTGAACCCTGAGGAACACCAGAAGTCAAAAAACTCTCGTTGGAAAATTGTTCATTCAATTTGACAATTTGATACCTATCCGATAGGTATGAAGCCAAAAGCTTAACCGCAGAATGGGAAAAATTAAAGTTTGAGCGCAACTTATGAAACAGAACTTTATGGTTAACACTGTCAAAAGCTTTAGAAAAATCTAGAAGCACAAGCAAAGGCACTTTACGTTCTGCAACAGATGAACTCAAATCATCTATAATTTTGATTGATGCAGAAGTTGTACTATGTCTTTCTCGAAACCCGGACTGTATATCATCAATTAAGCCAAAACTAGAAATATGATTCATCATCTGAAACTTCATAATTATCGGAGCACAATTGCAGATTTCGGATTTTTACAGCTCTGAATCGGCTGAGCTATAGTAAGGTGATTTTCTTCGAATAGATTTTTCTGTGAAATGTATGGAAATAATCAACCAATTTTAATGCGGTTTGGCATAACAATTACAAGCCCCGAGACCTATCATTTGAGGTATCAAGAACGGCAATCGGAGCACAATTGCAGATTTCGGATTTTTACAGCTCTGAATCGGCTGCTAAGCTATAGTAAGGTGATTTTCTTCGAATCGAACTTTCTACGAAATATATGGTATAGCAAATACAGGTCCGTGACCTATCATTTGAGGTATCAAGAACCGCAATCGGAGGACAATTACAGATTTCGGATTTTCACAGCTCTGAATCGGCTGAGCTATAAGTAAGGTGATTTTCTTCGAATCGAACTTTCTACGAAATGTATGGTACAGCAAATACAGGTCCGTGACCTATCATTTAAGGTATCAAGAACCGCAATCGGAGCACAATTGCAGATTTCTGATTTTCACAGCTCTGAATCGGCTGAGCTATAGTAAGGTGATTTTCTTCGAATCGATTTTTCTGTGAAATGTATGGAAATAATCAACAAATTTTAATGCGGTTTCGCATAACAATTACAAGTCCCGAGACCTATCATTTGAGGTATCAAGAACCGCAATCGGAGCACAATTGCAGATTTCAGATTTTTACAGCTCTGAATCGGCTGAGCTATAGTAAGGTGATTTTCTTCGAATCGAACTTTCTACGAAATGTATGGTACAGCAAATACAGATCCGTGACCTATCATTTAAGGTATCAAGAACCGCAATCGGAGGACAATTGCAGATTTTGGATTTTTACAGCTCTGAATCGGCTGAGCTATAGTAAGGTGATTTTCTTCGAATCGAACTTTCTACGAAATGTATGGTATAGCAATTACAGGTCCGTGACCTATCATTTAAGGTATCAAGAACCGCAATCGGAGGACAATTGCAGATTTCGGATTTTCGCAGCTCTGAATCGGCTGAGCTATAGTAAGGTGATTTTCTTCGAATCGATTTTTCTGTGAAATGTATGGAAATAATCAACCAATTTTAAGGCGGTTTGGCATAACAATTACAAGTCCCGAGACCTATCATTTGAGGTATCAAGAACTGCAATCGGAGCACAATTGCAGATTTCGGATTTTTCAGCTCTTTCAATTACCTTAGATAAGCAAGGAAGTATACTGATTGGTCGAAAGTCTTGTATAGTTTCAGGCTTAGGTACCTTCCCAACAGGGGTTATATGTGCAATCTTCGACCCCGTCGGAAAAACAAATTTAGTCAATGCAGTGTTAATTATGTTTGTTAAAACAGTGCTTATTGACGGTAGTAAAAGTCGAATGAAACCTATAGGGATACCATCAGAACCTTGTGCTTCAGATTGAATATCAACAATTGCATTACATACTTCCATAATTGAAGCATTCCTAAAATAAAAACATTGATTATTAGTTGACGAAATAGCAGAATTCATAAGAAATTGATTTTGCACAGCTACCTGGGAGCATTTTGCAAAATGATTTGAGAACTCAGTAGCTGAAAAATCCGACACGGCAGTTCGTTTGGTTTTTGAAAGACCATATTTTTGGAAATTCCGCCATAAAATCCTATTGGGTAGGTCCAAATTAAAAATATTACTTTTAAAATACTGGAACTTCGCTGCTTTAATCATCCCATTCACCTTATTCCTGTACTTCTTATAATGACTAAATGAAGTAGGATTTTTATTTGCTCTCCAAGTTGCATGAAGAAAATCCCTAATATTCCGATGGTACAGTATAGAGTGATTTAATGAGAAAGACTTGCACGGTGGCTCCAAACTAATTTTTCTTATGAGTGCAAACTCATCGAGAAGTTGAGACACTAGTGCATTGAAGTGCTCCAATTGATTATTAACATCCGCGATGAGGGAAATTACTCCCCAATCAAGCGAATTTGCTGCAATAAGCAAAGCATTTTGATCTACGTTATGCAATGATCGAATTTAATATCTAAATATTAATATCAAAATTATACGAGCCAAAAATCATGTCATGGGTTGTAAATAGTCCAGGAACTGAAATTTGAGTAAAAAAATTCAATTTAGGTCGATTATTCCATAGCAACAGATCAAGACAAGTCATACTTCTATCCACAAAGTTAGTAGGGCAATATGATGCAATTTCTAGGTCCAGTGAAAAAATAAAATCCCTGAATGTCCGGACATACTTTTTATTCGAATTGACATCCAGATTGAAATCACCTAGAATAAGAATATCTATTTACAAATTTAATACACGGAGGACGATAAACAACACCAACTAAAACTTTCTCATTTAGGGTATTACACATTTCAATGAAGATGAAATCAAACGAAGAGTCAAGAGTACTTTTTTTGATTAATTTGTAGCTCAAGTTTTTTTTAATATAAAGGGCCTACTCCTCCGCCACGTCTATTGAGGTCATCAATTCGATCCTTCCGAATGATGTTATAGCCATCTAAATTTACCTGAATATCAAAGTGTCTCTCTTTAAGCCACGTTTCAGAAATAGCAATTAAATGCAGAGCTACACCTTTAATAATAGAGGTAAATTCTGTAAAATTAGAAACTAGACTACCAGAGTTCAAATGTGCAAAATTAAAGCCACCACTTAAACATGAATTGAAGCACGATTTCAAAACTATATTTCTCATATCAATCGCCATTCTATCAAAGCAACAAAACAAAAAAAAAAAAACAAAAAAAAATAATAATAATAACATCAATAAATCTATTAGCTTAGGTTAGACAAATGCAATATTTAAGGCAACTTGAGCACTATTCTTAATTATATAAATCAATTGGTTAGAATTTTTGAAATCCAAAAAAAAAAAAATAAAATAAAATTATAATAATAATAACAATAATACAATATTCGTTCGTAGAATTTGATATGTATGTCCAATTATGTTTTCCCGACCAAGAAAACATAAAATTATTAGAATATAGGTACAGCATTATGACGAAACCGCTGCTTCTAAACTAGCTGCCGAGGAGAAAAATGCATATTGTTGATCATCCCTGATTTTAACTGCTACTCGACCATTAATAATTCTAGTATTAATAATTTACTTCTCCTTCTTCAATACCATTGCCAGTTTATGTACCGTTTAATAACCTACAGGTAAATTGTGTTGAATGAAAATACGGCCGTTACCATCAAAACCAGAAACGTTACAGAATTTTAGGGTTTTGCAAACTTTAAGATATCTCTGAAAGTATAATTTTTTTTTTAAAGTGGATTCAAACCTGATTAAAATAGCAGCAGTGCCATTGTTCGTGGGTTTTAATCGAAAGATTTCGACCTCCGGTAATAACAACAGCTTCTGGTCATTAACGTGATTCTTATACTGCACGTAACCAAAATTCGTTGACAGATCAGCAAATCTTTTGGGCAGATTTTCAGCATCTTCTCTAGGTATTCCGTTAACGATAAGTTCATATTCTCTCCTAATAGAATCAATGTCAGCTGATAATTTAATATCCAACTTGCTAAGTTTACTTTCAACAACAGTTAACTTCTTGTTGAACTCTGATGAAGACACCGCGATTTGTTTTGAAAGGTCAGTTTTAACTGCGCCAATTTGATAACTAAGTGTAGCCAACATGATATCTATATCTCTTTTTAAATCGTCAAGAGATACCACTTTATTAGTATCGACGCCGTCACTTGAACTACAACTACCCGATTTGGACCTTGTATTGGCAGTATGGAACGCATGATTCGAATTTGCTGTATTTTTGCTTGACGTCTTCACAATGTTAATTGTTAACGGTAGCAGAACACACTATTTTAATTAGAAAAAAATAAAAACACTATTCTTTAGATTTTATATGTCCTTCACAGAGATTGAGAACAAAAAAATAAAAATAAATATCACTGATCGATTTTAACAGTTCACCTAAGGCTTTTATGTACCATACACACACTGTGTGTAATAAAAAAAATCAGAGTTTTTTCACACGAATATAAAATGAAAGTTTAAACATCAAATATTAATTTAAATTGAAATTGAAAATCACATCATTTAGGCACCATGATTATTATAAATTAAATTTACAAAAATATTTCCATCACATTCAGACATCAAAACACGATGGACACAATTAAAAGTACAGTTCAGGAATATTTCAACGTGTTATCTACCATATAAATCGCACAATATAAGCAATTTTTACTTTCGAGGTCGCAAACAAGATTTGTTACTCGTTCGACATTTCAATCAAGACTGATATAGACTGATATTTTGATCCTTTTTGGAATTTAGAATTATATCCGTGACAGCTAATTTTTTGTACATGAAAAAATTTCGCGCGGATTTAATTCAATTTTAAAAACTTAAATATCGCAGATTTAATTTATATTGAAAAAAACTATCGGCGAAATTAATTAATTTTCCAAATGAATTTAATTCCGCCGATAAACATAAATTTATTCCGACACAAAAATAGAAGGTTGAAATGCAAATATTGTCACCGAATGTGAAATGAATCTCTTCTAATGAACTTGAACTGAAATGTCATACAATTTAACGTTTTCAAACGAAATTGACAAGTTTCACATACTTTACACCTTCATTAAAAAGTACTAAGAAACTTATTGGATTACAAAAATTAAAATAAATTTAATGTCTTGAAATGAAATCGAAGTGTTACACATAAAACACAATATAAAAAGAATGTTATACACATACTTTACACATTCATGAAAAAATATTAAAAATTTGTACCTCAACAATAGATTGAAATAAATTCAAATTATTATTGTCCAAGCAGTACAAATAAATTAAACAAATAACAGTTTAATTTCATTGTTTTTCATTGCAAATTTAGTTCATAATTAAAAAAGGAATTAATTTCCCGCGGATTTAATTCAGTTTAAAAAAAAAAATGATGTCGCGGAATTAATTCATAATTAAAAATGAATTAATTTCGCGTCGAAAATATTACAAAATTATTTCATTTTTGTCGGCGGAATTAATTCCGCGGACTTAATTCACCGAGCCATTTGATTTCAACGAAATATCGGAAAAAACTAAGAAAAGTTATTATTTATAAAAAAAAATTTGAAAAAAAAAAACGTATAAAAATTAATTAAACTTCGTAACGTTTCTTTCTGAGGATATTGTTTTGGATTTTTGGTTACCTTTTATTTTCTTTTAAGTTATACTTAAGATGTTTTAATTTAATTTGTTTGCCAATCATGTCATTTGATCAGAATCCAGCCCCAGGCGAGCAATACAACAGGCTCGATATCGATAAGAGAATTTCCTGGGGAAGAAGAAATTGAATGGTCATGGTAGTGATTATAGGCTCACTAGAAGTTACTCTATAGCACCGTTAATCGCGTTGAAGCTTACGAATTTATAAATTTGCTATGACCAAACCCATGAAGGTGCCTGATTAAACTAAATTTGTAAGAGTTTGGCCCATATCGATACAGAAAAGAGAAGCTTTATTTTAATTGATCTTTACCTGGAATGACCAACGTAAATATGCTGTCTAAACAATAAGTGTTGCACGCAATGAAGCATTCAGTTCAAAGCGAATATTTAATGGTCGATAATTGAATGATAAATGATAAAAATAAATTAAAATTCATGAAAAAAACAGTTGGATTTTAATCAAAATTTGAAGAAAACAAAACAGAAAAAAAAAAATTATTTTCCAAAAATCAATTTTAAAACAACAAAACGCTTGAAATTGTATCAAAACAGAAAAAATCTCTTGGAACATTTCCTTTTGTTCATCTGGTTCTAACACACACGTACGTACATGTATACATATATACATACATAACGTTAAAATAAATATAAAGAAAAATCGAAGGATAGCTGGAAAAAACCTATTTCCAATCATTTCCAGCTTTCAATATAATCTCACACCATGTGGAATTTTCTTTTAAACGACATAAACAACCCTCGGTTGTTTTTTAGAAGCAATGTAGAAGAATAAAAAACAACGACGCGAGATTCTCGTTTGAAAAACGTCCATATACCATCAAAATCTTCTCATTTTTCTTTTTATTTTATTTTTCACCTCCATTTAACTCCAACTACAAACTATACTCGTCGTACATTTCCATCACATCAAATTCCGTTTTCTATTTTCTGATTTTTTTTTTCGATTTTCAACCCATCCATTTCAGAGTAAACCCTCATTTTCGATTCTTTTTTTTTGTTTTTTTTTTGTTATCCAGCTCGTTTTTCGAAATATATAATACGAATGGCAAAAAAAAAAAAAATTCTATCAAACACAATCTCCCTTTTGGTCACCGTCATCGCGTTTTATACACAGAATAAAAAATTGAAATAAAATAAAAATACCAGTTCAATTCTTAGACTTTTCATCTTTTCTATATTCAACCCTCATTGCTGGATGGAAAATCTCTCCTATACGTATATATATACATATTTCTATATATGAGTACATTTGTGTTTGTATATAGATCTCCATCGCTATATATCCAGTGGACATTACATTATTTTTTTGCTTGCTCCACATGCCACCCACCACCAAAGAAAATGCCACCTTCTTAAAGCTGCGTCAGTTTTTTTTCCTTTGTGGGACATCACACATAAAATCCATATAAATGAGATTTTTTTATTTTTATTTTTTATATATATTACTGGACCCAACACTTCTCTATACTGATTTGGGCAGAAAATATAAAGAAGACGAAAATTGTATATATGTATACACGAGAAACGGTCAGAATCGCGAGAATTATTTTAATTTGACCTAACATATAAATACAGGGTTTTCCACGAATTCGGGATTTAAGTATTGGAAACTTTAATAAAATAAGAAAACAATAAAGTTATGACCCATTAAAAGACGAATGGTTAGAGTGTGTAGAAAGTAGTCGTGTTCTGTATTTTAAATTTATTAATTTAATGTATAATGAAAATCAAAAAAATTTGAACACCTTGTTTTCTTAATATATTTTCGTTTTACCCAACAACTTTGTGTGTGTTTTTTTTTGTGCTTCTTTGGATGAAGAAAAGTAACGCGTGTGGAAAGATTTTCCCTTCAGGACAATGGAAATACACAATTTTTGTTTGTGACGAGATGAGATGGGTCATTGTCATGCGAACAATTTTCTCGTTTTTTTTTTTTCAGTACAACAAATTTCTTTCCATCTATCTTGATATGTCCGTGTGTGTTGTACATTGATGTGCTTTTTCTGTTTTTTTTATCCATTTGATTCTTCTTATTCATATTCTTCGCCTTCTTATATTTTATATATATGGGTGAATTTAAGAATATTATTTGCAAAAATTGGAAAAGATGGTGGAAAAATAAAGAAAGGATACCGAATGGATAGTGGATGTACTTTGAATAAAAAAAAATAAAACTTGGAATATACAATATACATAAATACACATAGCTCTTTATATATATAGTATATTCCATCTTAAGACGAAACAGAAAAAAATTTTGTAGATAGTTATACGTTATAAGAAAAAAATAAAATAAAATTACAAGAATATTTTACAAATGTTTATCTTAAGAAAAATATCGTTATGTCATGTGACATATAATATCTGCTGTGGATAAGTTTTCTCTATACATAATGATTGTACATAAATAAATTACTTTACATTTTCTTATTTTGTTGTTTTAGCTATGTACAATATGAAAATCTGAATTGTGAATTTTAAAGGAACTCGACTCTCGCTGCAATCAGTTTTATTTTTTTAAATTCTAGATATATTGAGCTAATTTGTTAGTGCGAAATTTATATAGTGAGGTACATGAGGTTAGTCGTATTTAAAAATGTCGAAATGATAAGGACAAAACTATAAAAAGGAAGTTCTCTTACCGAATTAGAAATAGTTTACCGTATTCAGTATATTATATAGTAACAAATTTGCGTTATCGTTGTGCATTAGTTTAGCATTTTCCGCTTTTTCTGACATCATTTAATTGCTTTAAGTCAAATTTTTAACATTGTTTAATGTGAAGTGGCTGGTACGGTTTTAATATTAATTCAACTTATTATGTCAATTTTAATGTGATGTATAAAATTGCTTGCTTGCGTTTTTCCATCGACTACTTGCTCCGATATCTTAGAGAATCAGGATGCTGATATAAGAATTCACAGTTCCGGAAAATGACAAACGCGACTGTAAAATCCAACAGCTATTGGGGCTTTATATTGCAATAAAAGAAAAATGTACAAAGGCTTAAACATTCAAACAAAATTAGCATAGTTTAGAGTTTTTGCTTCTCTACTTGTAGCCAGTGAATTCAGTTCAACATTTCACGAGTATGCATTACTTTCCTTGTTCCTTTCATCTTTTCCTATAAACTAAAATTAGTTATACAATACAAGTACCATAGTATTCATCGAAAATTTATCAAAAATTACAAAATTTGCAACTTTACCAAAAACAGAAAACTGTGTAGATATTTTTGACGACAGAATTTAACTAAATTCAAAATTATTAGAAATTGAAAAAGTCAAAATGTTTTAGATATGAAAAGTTTCTTTCAAAAATCAATCCAAATTGACCTTGTATTAATTTCAAAGGTAGCTGCTAATCTTGTAGTTGCGGTTCTGCCAAATATATCTGATAATTACCAATTTATTAACGCGAAAGATTTCGGCTGTTAATTATTTTAATCGGGCTCAGTTATATCATTTAAATGTACCACACGTTTTGTCAGTGTGAAAGAAGAACAATATTTTGTTTAACAAGTGAAGAAAACGAGTCATTACAATACGAAAGTGAATTTTGCCAAAATTTGCTGTAATCAATTGAGTATTGTAAAAGCACGTGTTCACACGAGTTAGACACGCTATTTTTTCTACGAAATTTAAGAATTATGTATTCGTAATTAAATAATACATTTTTTTAAATGTGTAAGTACATGAAAAAATACAAAAACTTTGAAAACCGTTTAGTCATTGGGGCACCGTCCGAACCGCTTTTTCAGTTAAATTAAATTTCGTTATGATCATTAATGAAAACATAAATTAAATTCACATTAAACGACGTGTTTAAAATGAAGTTCTTTGAAATGTGTCTTCGCTAAATGCGCGTTTTCTATTTCAGACCCACTTATACGCTTTAAAAACAAATCGCTCAGTTAAACAGAAACCTACATCAAAAACAATTATTTCGGTGGTAATGTAAACAATATTTTGACACAATTGTCTTGCAATAATCGTTGACAAATTTACAACAACAATTGCATTGAATAATCGAGCACAGAAATTAAATAAATCAAACAAAACATTTGATTTCTTTAAACCTTATTCGAATTATTTTTTTAAATATCGGCCACTAGATATTTTTCATATAAAATGTATTTCGAATGGTTAGCTATTTTTCAAAATGGATTAAAATTGACGATTTCATGTAAAGCAGCCCGCCCATTCTTTCTGATTTAAAACCAAAAATCTTAGTCGAAAGCATCACTTTCGGCACCTTCTTAGAAAAATAGTTTTTTGTAAAACGATTCAATTGTGACGAAGAACACCGTAAAAAAATATTTGGATTTAGACGAAACGTTTGGTGGCAAAGTGATTATAAAACGATGTTTTGATACAATTCTGAGGGCAGTTAGGATGGAACTCGGCCATTTCTTAACCGCTTATGATGAAATTTGACTTGAACGGTGCAAATGGGAAGAATTTCTGAAATATGACCATTTAGGAAAGAGAACTTGACTATCTTTTAACCGAATATTGTGAAATTCGACACGTACAATAAGAGAGAGAGATTAAAAAGATTTTTAGTCGAAAATCTGGAATATGACAAATTAGAATAATTTTAAGATGAAGCTCCGGAATACCAGTTAAGATGAATGTTGGCTAGTTTTCTTGAATGTTTAGTTGAAGTTCACGAATACGGTCAATTAGGGTGGAACCATACACTTATGATAATCTCTGAACAACACTTGGTTTGTTACACATTTGATTATTGGCTACAAAAAAAAAAAAAAAAAAAAATTAAAGTGTGGTAAACACAAAAATTTATTTTATGCTAAGGGTGAATTTTAAGAAACTTATCATGCAAATTTCGTACAAATTTCATTTGGAACATTTTGTACTTTCAGATTTTCCGTAAATTTTATATTTCGGTTAGCCGATTCTTATTAAAATTCAGTGCGTAATATCTGGGCTGAAGAGAGTACACAGACCGGCAGACACATCCGGATAAATCACAGAAATATTCAACGTCGAAAATATTCTTGATTAGGTAACTAAATTTTATTTTACTAATTTAAAAGAAAGAAAAAATTGTACAATCCATATTTGTTTACAATTTGCTAGTTGTTCGGTAAAGTATTTTTTAGTGGTATAGCACCAGCATCTTCTTTGCTGTCGGTATCAAAAAAAAATATTTCTTGTGATAGTAATTTTTTCAAAGTTACAGATAGAAACGAATTGTGAATGGATTTCTAAAAAGGATTGAATAATACTTTGTAAAAAACGTCAACATAGTAGGCAAATATAGTATGATTGATAACGATTACACATGAAACATAATATCAGATAAATGTCCGTCGAATTTTTTACTTTTTTACTTTATATGGATTGGATTTCCTTCAATTACTTCAGGATTTTCAAAACTAGATTCCAGAACGAGTTTATAGATCAAAATCCTCATAAAGTTTTCGAAAAGTTTTATTTTACAGCAGCCTAAGCTTGAACGAATCCATAGTTAAATATTTACTAGACTACTCGTATATAAGTAGTCCAACCAATAAAGCTCGAAAAAGCGTTATTTGATAAAACATAAATACATAGAAAGAAAAATGTTTTGGTTGCGCTATTTCTACTATCAAATCCATAACGGTCGTTTACTTTTAGTCTTGCTCGTTTCGGTGAAGCAATGGGAACAAAATAAGAAGCAGTGCTAAGATGTTCACCAGCTTGTGGTTTCTACAGCTTGCTTCTTGCGAAATCTGTTTAAACCCTGTTTGAAATAAAATAGTCAAAACGATTGTGAAGAATATAATGTCTGACATTAGCGAGGGTTCTTTTGGTGTTACTGAGGAAAATTTTAATTTTCAATACAAAATACAAGGGCACAGGAAAACTATTTTTGTTTAATTTCACTATCAACTTTTTGAGCGAACCACGATTCATTATTCTCATCTCTTTATTCACTCAACTTAAAATTTTCGTTTTATTTTCGTACATCACACTATCAAATGCAAACGCTTAAATCTACTGTTTAAATGAATAAAAAAACAATTTAAATGCTCAATTTGAACTCAAGAGAGATTATAAAAAGAGGTAATGATGTTATTTGCGTCTTTTCGATCAAAACTTTATTGTGGCTTATAAAAGGTTTTTATAAGCTCTATTTGATACTTTAAATGACCATATGTTCGAAAATTGTATATCACGTATTCTTGAATCCGCTCCAAAGGGAAATTTTTCCCTACTAAGGAAAACTTTCTGAATAGGTTTAAACTTCTGAAAAAATTCCTCCATATACCAAATGGTCAATATTTACACAGGCTTTAGATACACAAAATTGACATAAAAAATTATTTCGAAACTCATAATCAATTAAAAAGAATTCCTGAAAAATATCACAAACAATCAAAAAATATATTCAACAAAAATTATGTTTGTTTTGGTGAATAAAAAATTCCAAATGATTCAAGATTAGGACATTTGGCTGCATGTGGAATATACTTAGGGAAATACCAAGAGAAATAAGTAAGGGCATTTTAATAAATATCCAACGGGGAAATTGATGTAGAATTCGAGAATAGGGCGTTAGGTGTTTACAAACATTTTTTTAAAGTCAACATATGAACTGTTTATTTTGAAAGTGGTGTAAGCCCATTTTTCAAAAAAAATTAAGTTAATGTTGTTAACAAAGTATCGATAAACAATTTATATTTAAACAAAAAAATTATTAAATCCCTAAGACTTATGCAAAAAATAAGAAAACTCAAAATCTCATATACTTTTTTCATTTATTGATCCTCAATTCTTTCATTATCTCATTTCAACAAAATATGGACTTCCACTTTCAAAATATACGGTTCATATATTTATTCATTACCTACATATTAAATATGTTACAAATTATAATGGAAATCAACATAATACAGCAGGTCAACTCTAATAATCTTATAACTAATCGAACAATTTTCAATAATTAAAAAAAAAACTGAAAACATGTATAACGTGGAAAATTAGCAACAATTTCGAAGAATGATTCAAAAATCATTTCGAAGACGTCAGAGAATCTCTCTAACATAATTCTTAGTCGTATTTTATTTGATCAAGGAATTGGAATTGAAATTGGAATTCAATTTTCGTTAAATAAAATAGCCATGGAATTCAATGTTAGGAATTCGATTGGTTTTCAAAGGTTGGTAGAAATTTATATTGGTATAATGCGGGTTTGTTTACATTTAGTGTATTTAGTACACATTTTTCCTACTTTTAATTACCAAATAAATAGTCAAAATAATAGCACACCTAGCGTAAAGTAGGCAAACTAAACGATGAATTCGATTTTGAATTCCGTCAATTTAGCAGGAATTCGACGAATTCCTACAGAGGAATTCAATAGTACAATTGTTGTTGTAAATTGTCAAATAAAATTTTTTATTTGACCAAAATTGAATTCCAATTTTAATTCCAATTCCTTGTTTAAAAAACATACGACTTCTATGTTGTTCAATGATGAGCAAGTCTCGAAAAGCTCAAAAGTCTTAACAAATCATTAATTCTGTATAGCTTTACAGAACTCAATCTATTGCAAATTTTGAGCAATATCGAGAAACACGAATACTGGAAATTTCGAATAATCTTAGTATTCTAGAATAATCCTGGAATAATCTTGAAACAGTAGTAAATCACTAGAATTAGTAAAAAATTAGGATTAACATATTAATTAGGATTAACATGGCTAAACCTGAAAAATTCACTAACCCCATTTTGTTAAATCGCTTAATCACCTAGGCTTCAAATGAAAGGTAATGCAAAAGGTTGCATCAAAATTCAAGATTCGGGCTCCTCGTGTGAAATACATTCATAGTTTCTAGAGTTAAATCTTCTAAAGTTCTAACGCCTTACATTTCACACTTTTTTCAATACCACCAATTTACCAATTTTTAAAAATAGATCTTTTGAGTTAATAGCGCATGTTGATGGTAAATACTATTGTGGAAAGCCTAAACATATAGTAGGGAAAGCGATGTGATTGTGTGCAGGGTGTTTTCTATGCTCCCTACCTATTTATAAGACACTGTGGTGCAGAACACTTTAGGAAATATAAAACGAACTTCACAGATTCTGTCTCCATCTCGTTTTTTGCGAAAAATTTTGATTCGTCCTTAAATACGCACAATTCACCCACTTTTCGCTACTATCCAACGGAATCCAAAAATTTTCGATTTCGTTCTCTCTGTGGGAAGTGCATGCCTTGATAAATGTGAATTTTCACAGTTTTTAGTATTATTTGGAAATTCCCACAGGTGTAATATTATAATCTAAAAACAAATTAATTATACCAAATTAAAGCCTGTTTTATAGTGTTAATTGGATGAAATAATTGGTAAAATAGTTTACAAAACATTTATTTTCAATCTGAACCGATCACTGGTATTGTGAGCGTTAGTTCTAATATTTCGTTTGTCTAAACAAGAGGCCTATGTAAACAAGAGCATAGAAAAAAGGAGTATACATTTTAAGAAAAATCAGTTTTGTGATTATTAATAAACTAGCTGTTACCCGCGACTTTGTCCAAGTTGTAGCTCTAACGTGTAACTTTAAAGTGTTTAAAGAATAAATATTAATAAAAGTCAGTTGAAACAATAAAAAGTGAAAATTTATGTATAGTCATCGGCAAATCCGTATGCTGTGATAAAAATAATCTTTCAAGTACATGTTCAGAATTGTTATCTATGTATGTATATAACAGAGACCATTTTTCATTACTAATTATTATTTTTTATCCAAATACGTTATATGTATAATTTTTTTATCTTCAATCGTATGTTCTTATATTGCCTAAAAAATGTTTTGATTTGGAAAGGTCTCCAATTAAATGTTCTTTCAAGAGATCTGGAGCTGGAATTTAATTGAACTTTACCTGAGAAGAGCAACAAAAACCTTTTGACCCTCTTTTCCATTTTCCTGCTTGACAATATGTACCTTTAACCAGTCATGACATCAATTTGTCCATACTTAATGAATTGTAAAAGTTGTGCCGTAAATGTCTGATTTTCTAAAAGTTGTGCCGTAAATGTGCCGACCACGTTAATTTATTGCTATTGTTGACCACGTGTTCGGCTATTGTAGATTCAATAACATTTTTATTTTGGGTTGCTTTCAGGAGTTCCTTAAAATCTTCTTGATGTTGTTCCCTGTCCTTGGTTCACTGTCACAGTTCTAACATTTATTTGATATATTCCTGACTTTTGATGTTCTTCAATTTTATTCTTGTAGATTTCAATGCGTGTTTTTACTTTTGTGCTGCTTTTGTTGA
Source organism: Tipula vernalis (assembly GCA_958295665.1). Taxonomy (NCBI): domain Eukaryota; kingdom Metazoa; phylum Arthropoda; class Insecta; order Diptera; family Tipulidae; genus Tipula; species Tipula vernalis. The sequence continues at coordinate 446,652,239 of OY282558.1, read as the reverse complement.
TTGTAAAGTTAATGTGCTGTTTAAAGACGCTAATTATTGATTTTGAGCGCAAATTTAAGTAGTGGTCGATGTTCAAAAAATGATTTTTATTTTTATTTTTTTTGCTTCAAGAAAATTAGTCTTCACTGTACAAACGATAACAATATTTATCAATAGTATGGTATTGATTTTGTGTAATGCTTCCTCGAACCAGTTTTTTCGTTTTCCGTAAAAATGAGAGATTTTTCCGGCGTAAAAACTAGTTCTGGTCACGATTCGGATAATAAGTTATCACCAAACCAAATTTCATCAGAATCGTTTCAGTCGTTTTTCGTGATTGATGAACATACAAACAGAAAAACAGACAAAAATTTCAAAAACTATTGTTTTGGGGTCAATATCGTGTACCTTAGCAGTTACCAATTTCTTTTATGAAAAAAATTTTTATGTACAGGTTTTTTGCTAGTTACTACTTTATTAATATAGATAAGCAGTTTTATTAGTTAAAATAATATTAAGTCGTTTAAGAACTGGTTTTTCTCTGATTCGTCACAAAAACAAGATCTCATTGCTTAAAGGTTATTTTCCTCTGCCCATTCTACCGTGACGTTGAAAGAATCTATCACATTATCAATGCTGATCTTGCTCTCTTCTTCCATATGACCCTCTTTGTTCGCGGGGCTCTCGTCATTTGCTATTTCATCTTCTATTTAAAAAAGTACGTTTCTCTCGTTGCTTACCATAATGGTGACCCTTTCCTTCATGGTTTTCCGTCCAACAGTAGTTTTTTCGAAAACGGTGGCGTTTGTTTTCTTGTGCAAACCTTTATAAACCAGACCGGTTTCGTCACAATTGTAGATCTGTTCCGGTAAAAACCCATTTTCGGCAATAAATTTTTTGAAATCGCTTGTAAATGTAGCAGCACTCTCAGCATTGCAGGAAAGTTTTTCACCAGAAATCGTCAAAATTCTTATGGCGTGGCGTTTTTTGAATTTATCAAGCCAGCCATCACTGGCTGAAAATTCTTTTGAGTGACCTTTCTGAATCTAGTGCTTTTACTTTGAGCACCTCGTTTGAAACCAATTCGTTCGCTTCTCTTCGTAGTAAAAACCATACGTATAGTTTATCGTCAAGATCAGGATTTTTTAATGGCTTCAGGCTTCATTCGCTTGATTTTTTTTTGATTAACATACGTTTTTGAGGCGAATTCTTCCAAGTTTTCTTTATTGTTTTTTATCCTCGTTAAAGTCGACTTATGGATGTTGTAGCTTCTGCAGATCTCTATTGGTGTCTTGCCACCTTGGAGTTCATTAAATATTGATAATTTTGCTTTCAAAGAAATTGATACTCTGCCTTTCTTCACCATTTTTACGGAAGAATAAAAATTAAAATGAATAACAAAACCATAGTTGCTTTTTGGGATCGAAAAAGATGCTATTGCAGAGGTTGCTACAATAGAATGTTGCTTGTATAAAGGTTGCTTATAAAGAATGCTCACTGTAGTTAAATTAAAATCTTCTAAAGTTCTAAAGCATTACATTTCACACTTTTCAATACCACCAATTTACAAATTTTTAAAAATATATATTTTGAGTTAATATCGCACATGTTGATGATAAATACTATTGTGAAAAGCCTAAACATATAGTAGGGGTGCTTTCTATGCTCCCTGACTATTTATTAGACACTGTGGTGCAGAACACTTTAGGAAATATAAAACGAACTTCACCGATTCTGTCTCCATCTCGTTTTTTGCAAAAAATTATGATTCGTCCTTAAATACGCACAATTCACCCACTTTTCGTTGCTATCCAATGGAATCCAAAATTCTTCGATTCCGTTCTCTCTGTGAGAAGTGCATGCTTTGATAAAAGGGAATTTTCACAGTTTTTGGTATTATTTGGAAATTTCCACAGGTGTAATATTATAATCTAAAAACAAATTAATTACACCTGTTTTATAGTATTAAAGTACTATGGACTAAATACAGTCATTGATGTAAATGACTTATTGGCTGTTTACAAAATAAATTCTGTGCGATTAAAAAAGTTAATCGGCAAATTTCAGTATCATCTCGTTCGTGATTCAATTTTGTAATATCACGTTCATCGAATATCTTCAACAACGAAAATTTCACAATATTTGGAAATCAAATGAGTGCTGAAGGCAGAAAATTAACAAACTTAAATAAGTTAATTTATTTATGGATCCGCAATGGAAATATTCTGTTAAGAAAATCTAATAAACTAGGTTCGCTTGCCAAATTAATTAAATCACTTAATGATAATAATATAAGTACGGCCAATGAATGCAGCAGAAAAAAATTAAAGAAATCATTAAGGTGCAAAATGATGTATTTGGTCGAGAAGGGAATAAGTGCTAAACATTTGGAATTATGCATTTAATTAACTTAAAGCCGTTCATCCAACAAGCGTGGACTAAGAAAATTTTTTTTCCGATTATAGCTAATGATGTACAAAAATACGGTAACGCATAAATGCCTGTAAACGAATTCTCTATGCACTTACTTTACAGGATTTTAGTAATGAAAATTATTCATACTCGTATGCAATGTAAAATTCGAATTTCTGGAACTTCAAATATGAATTGAAATTCAATTTTGTATAATGTTTTAATTGAATTTATTTATTTTATTATTTTTAATTGAGGCGAATAGAATCTTGTAATAAAATGTGTTTATGAACAAAGAGCACTTGATTTTTGTCGTTTTTAATAAGTCGGAAAATTACCGGTATTGTCTAAAATATTTAACAAAAATCCGATAAACTGATTTAATCCAAATATTGCGTTTATTCCATTCATAGAAATATTGCAGGAATATTAAAGGTATTTTTACCTATCAAGAGCTCCAATTTTTTCTAAAAATTTACCACAGGCTTTACAAAACGTAGAAACAATCAAGCGACATAGATGATTTCACATTTCAACCGACTTACGAGCGGTATTAATCTGCCTCTTTTATATAGTAAATCGCAAGTCGCGGAATATGTGATCCCACGTTAAACTGAAATCTAACGTCTGTCCAGGCCAGGGATTTCAATAATCTATCTTACACGGAATATGTACAATAGCGGTGTTTTCCTTGAGAACTGCACTAGAACTCGATAAACTTTAAATTACTTTTATTCTATGTAAACCGGAAAAAAATAAATTTATAAAGCGCGAATATATATGTAGTACATATATGTGACAGAAATACATATTTTAAGTTTAAAAATTTCCCCCTTCAGTTATTTCATCAATATTTTCTTATTTCTTGCTGACGTCATTACCCGCAACTACACTCGATAAATTCATGGGTTTATCAAGTTTAACTAGAAAATAAACTATGCTTGTAATTATTTATTGCTGTTACAACTTAAAATGTGTATTTATATTAAATGTACTACACATTAGCACTTTATGATTTTTTTTTCTGTTTACATAGAATTAAAGGAATTTAAAAACTAACGAGTTCTAGTGCAGTTCACATGAAAAACACGACTAATAAGGCAATGGGGACTCTAATTAAAATATTAAAATTATCCCAAACTGTTAATCGGAAATGTCAACACTTTCACTTCCAATTTGTCCGATAATTTACTGTTCACAAGATCAGGTGTTTTATTTAACATAAAATCCACACTAATGTATACTTCGTCCTGTCAAAATAGGTAGGTAATGCCTATTAAGCATTCAACTTTTCCAAAAAAAAAAAAAAAAAAAAAACAAAAAAAAGAATCATCTGAATTTATTCAATTTACTCTTTCTTTTCTATGTAACAAAAAAAAACTTTATGACGAAAAGAAAATTGTTTGTCCAACTTTTCCTTTTTTTTATTTTTATTTTTATTTCAGTTGTTTTATTATTTTTGCAGTTCATAAAAATGAGAAAAATCCTAATTTTATTTCCTTTTTTATGATATTCATTTAGTTTGTTAGTTATGATATATGAAAATCTATAAAATATTACCAAATCATAAAAAAATCGTTTCGTTTTTTCGCGGATATGTGGATATTTATCATCATTTCTCCATTTTACCCCGGACTACCCTTCAATGTTCAGCCATGTATAATGTACGTACATACATATATTTACAGAGTTTTCTATCTTGAATTATATATCAACTTTCTTTCTTTTATTCCTCTTATACAATTTTTCTTCTTCAGCCCGTGTATAGATAGATGTACGATGAATTTTATATATTTATATATAATCACGTGTCCTCTTTTGGTCATGATGTATACAAAAACGAAGAAAAAAAAAATGACCGTATACCGTCGTTTTATGTATGTATATAGAGCTATATGTACATTTTCAGCTTATACCTTCTGCGTTCGGTCAAGTTTCAAAATATTGATCCAAGTATTTCTCAATATATGTATATATATATATATATATATATATATATATATATATATATATATATATATATATATATACATACGACGATATATATGTGTAGTATGTATATAGGTACATAATAATGCTGTTCGCGAGAATCAGGGTGGCATTTTCCTTTTTCTTTTTGTTTGAGGAATGAAAATGGTTATAAAGAAGGAGGAATGATCATGATGCGAATGATGATGATGATGACGACGACGGTGATGTTATTGATGATGATGGTGTATGTTTGTGTGAATATATTTTCTTTTCTTCTTCTGGCGCAAATATACGAATATGTATATAGAATGAGTTGGAGATTTTATTTTATTTCACAAAAAAAAAAAAATAAATAAAAAGAAAATTTCTCGAATTTGTATTTTAGATTTGAAATTTTTTTTTTCGTATTTTGTGCAGTGTGAGTTTCGATTAATCCAACAGAAGCAAACACAAAATAAAAAAAAAAAAAACGTAAAATAATAGCTTATACACCACCAACATGATTGTCCATCAATTCACCATTTTTCACCACCACCAACCCCGAGATAAAAAGAAAACCCCCCCGGTTTTTTATTTGTTATTTTCCTCTCTTAGTTTTCCTTTTTTTTTTTTATTTTTTGCTTGCTTGCTATTCTTTTTCTTATGGACACCCGTCGTTTTGCTGTTTGTCGCGTATGTTGTGTATATATGTGTATATGGTATAAGACAGACAAGGGTCAAAACGACGGGATGTATATACGTACATACAGAGCATACATAGCATCAGTAAGTATTTCTATTTTTTAGGGTTGTTGTAACAAATTTTCGTTTTTTTTTTTTTTTTTTCATTATATTTGAATTTAGCAAATTCATCGCGTTTGGGTTACATACACAAAAAAAAAAAGAAAAGAAGTTTTTAAATTTAGAAAATTAAATTAATTTTTTTTGGTTGACAGTTTTCCTTCTTGGTTTTGCGCTTGGTACTTCTATACATACACTACACATATGTAACTTAAAAATAGAAATTAAATTGCATAAATGTTAATGAAATTGGTGGAATAGAACACAGGGTTGGTGTTATGTTTGCGAGGGAAACTTTGATTGACATGTCACGTACACTAACAATTTTCGATTAAAGTGGATTGGAAATATAATATGGACATGAACATTTTATTCGACGAAAAGCAGTAGAACGAATTAATCTTGATTAAGGTTACCAGCAAGATATTTCAATAGAGCAAAATATTGACATGTTTCAGCGTGGCGGACTTATATTTTCACAACTAAATTTCACTTCAAAATTTTAAATCTGGGTTTAGTGTCATCGTCCAAGTGCAACCAATGGAACCAACGGATAAAGAAGTTTAACCTTCTCTTAGTCGTTGAGCTTAAAAGGAAAATTAACACTGTATAGTAAGAGTAAATGATGGAGTAGAAAGTAATTAATACATAAACTTTATATCACACTTCATATTGGTGACATTGTATTAATGAGTTATGGTTGGAAATAAAACTCATCTTTGTTACTCAATTTCAGTTAGAGAGACAACGTAAAGTAGCAGGTAGATCATCGGCTAACATCCAAAGGGAACGATTTCCCGTAGTTATAAACAAAATAATAGGGTTTAGGACGGTGAGTGTGTTTACTTATATTCGGAACACACATCAAAAAATGTATTTATACAGATTTTCTATTTATATCCTATATTTATATCCTATATTTATATCCTTAATCTTCTTCCTGAGGTACTAATGATACCGAAATTAACTCATCCATTTATCATCGCTGAAGCAGAGAATAAATCTGCAACGTCGAACTATTATATATGCATACTGCAACGACATTTATAAGATTCCGACAATTTACTAAATACGTGTTGGACATTTGGACGTTAAAGTCAATTATTATTTTTACAAGCAAACATCATTAATTCTTTTATTATTTAAAATGTTTTACTGCCACTTCTGTAATGAAGTATTTTCTGAACTTAATAAATTAATTAGTCATCTAAAATTCTAAAACTCGTGATGTGGCAAAGATAAAAATCGTACTTGTAAAGAAAAAGTTCAGCGCCCCACTCAATCGACATCCTACAAGTAACTTCCTTATGCCCGGTTTCACAAAAAAAGAGGCAATCTCCAGTTAAATAATATTTCATATCTTTTTTCAACGCATACGAATTTTATTTCTTTTTTACTGGAGAGCTAAATATTTAACTGCGCAATTTCGCCCAATCCAACCGAAATTGAACACATGACAATCAATCCAACCGAAATTGAACACGTGGCATTTAATAAAATGAAAATATCTGAAACCTCGAAAAGTTGGTTGGTTTTAAAATTAAAAATTGGTGTCCAATTCTAAACGCAAAAGGCAAAATGTACATATTTACAAAAATCCCAAAATGTTTTGGAAAAGTTAAAAAAAAAAAATAATTTAACAAACAGTCTTAAATCTTAGGAACATGTCTGAGCACAATAAAAAGTGTTGGAAATACAATAAAAATTTAAAATAAAATGTGTCACTGTGGCAGTCTGTAACAGGTATGCCAGAGGCGGATGATTTTGAATTATTGCAGGCAGTATAAAAAGACGGCAAAATCTGCTTTATGGCTGCATTCGCGATTTTTGATTTATGAATGCAATGCTGCAAAATTGCAAAATCTGCAATTGACTAAGTTTCAGAAATCAGCCCTATAAATACTTTCATACATTTCTAAAGTGCTTAATGGAAATCAGTTCGTGAAAAGAAGAGATTTAATTTGAATTTTACAAATCTATCAATTTTGCCACACAAATTAATCTTATTCTGCAATTTTTTAAAATTCTCTAAATTATTGCATTTTGCTGAAATTGCCTTGCTAACTAGACAAACAAATATCTCGATAATTTTTTACAAATTAATGGATAATAATGGTTTTACTAGAATTTTGAAGTTTTTACTTGATGCTAATCATGTTTTAAAGTATTTACTTACTGGATAAGAAAACATTATAACTTCAGTTAATGCTTATAATAAAAATTTCGCATCTAAATAATTTTTTTTACTATCGCTATCGATATGCTGGGACCACTTCGGCTTGAGGAGACCAAAAAGCTACTAGAAAAATTATGTTAGCATTCGGCCCCTTTTTATTCGTCAATTCGCTCAAATATTAGCCAGCCGCCAAAGAAAAATTGCAAGTATAATACCAACTACTTAATGGAATAATTTGACCTCATTTGAAATCAGATTTCTTGTTACTTTCTCTGTACCTGCTGGTATCTGTATTTCAGCGTTTGTCGTACCCTGTTTGTGTATACCACGTCGTTGACCTACTTCCAAACAATGAAAAATAATATAAGTTTCAAGTCTTGTTTTATATAATTTAGTTATATCCATTTGGCCAATCCATTTGTTTGCTGAGGGGTCAAGCTATGTGAGACTACAGACGACTGACACGTTAGCCTTGCGAAAAAATGCATAAGTAAATAATCCACCTTCTCAAGTGTACTCTTTGAATCAATGAACTCAAAAGGATTCGCTCGTAAAACGAAGCAAATAAATCAATAAAATTAAGTACATGCTTGAACTTTATACCTCGACTGTATTCATGTAAATTATTACTACTTATACACACTGGTTCCACAAAACCCTTTACTCTTGCAGAATAAATTTAACCGAAACCGACCATATTTAATACCCGTTACAACATTTAGTCTTTATAATAAAAAATCCTATGAATGATATACGGTCGATCTAAATAAAAATAAAACTTTTTCGTTTTTGTTAATAATTTTCACGTGACATAAAACGTTTTATTTTTATTTTCCTATTTCTTGTATAGTTTCCATTTCTATATAATAATAAATATAAATATGTGTGTAAAAAATTTTTTCTACTCTACTTTCTGTTGCCATTTCTTCATATCGTCGTAATTTCGAGAGGGCAAATTAAATTGGTTATGCTGAACATAAAAATCAGTTAGGTGTGATTTATATGATATGAACCGAGCTTCATAACCCTTTGACCATTATTTTTAAGTTTTATACGGTTTGTACGAATAGAAATTGGAATAAATAAAGTTTTAGAAGAATTTTGTAGCACCAGGCTAATTGTAATTGGATATCGATTTAGCCTGTTGAACAATTGCGCGAACAATGCTGGCTATAATCTATACATGACTAAATGGTCAAACTGTACTTGAATACGACTTACCAAGCTACATAAAGCTTTTCAAAGAATATAAGTAATTGATATGTCCATAAACTTTTAATTTATATTCATATCAATTTTCATCCGTTTGACATTCAACATCAAACAATCTATTTATAGTCGTTTGTACAAAGAACAAAAGAATGAAATCAACATCAACAGCGTTTCATCACATTCAACCACAATTATAAAATGTTTTGTTGGGAAAAGCGAGTTTTGTTTGTTGTGCATATATTCAGTTATTAATACGAAGGAAAGCTTTTTGATATTGTATAAAGAAAGCAATAACATAAAAAGTTACTAATGCGTCAAATGGATGCACATATATGTATATATGTATGAGTCATTGCTTTTATAGAGGAGAAAATTAACATTCGAAAGAAAAACTGAAGACCACGGTTAATTTTCCTTATACAGGGCTTCCCACAAGGACGCGGCCTAAATTTCTGAATAGTTTATTTTCCTAATATTAATACATGTGAGACAATGCGCCAGGACACGTTCTTGTTGTAACGACTGTTTATACATAAAATAAGTGAAAGGTATTTTCAATTTTCTTTTCTGTCTGCCTCTGCAGTAAAACGCGAACTGACATACAATCCAAACCCATATATTGGTGATAAAATAAAATCTAGGATACACAAAAAAAATACGAACAACTACTTTGGGTGATATGGATTTATACGAAAACAAAAAATATTTTGGGACTGAAAAACTGCTGTAAGATTACCGTATGAAATGGGGGAATTGGGAGTATATCTGTATGTATACATATATGCGGCAACAACAATTTACTTTATAAAGGAACATAATCATTCTTAAAGGCAAATAATATCTCTAGATGGACATGAAGGAGATTGAAAGAATCTAGAACCAAAACGAAAAAAACATTTGTGTTTTTAGGGAAAATTGTATATCAACAAATTGAAATCATAGAGAAGATAATGTGAGATTGTTTTAGTTGGAAGATATGGCCGCAGGCTTAATTCATTTTTTTTTTTTTTTTTGTATTTAAAATACATTTACGGTTAGTTTTTCGTTTAATTTTATTTGAAGAGAAAACAAAAAGGGATGAGGATTTTAAATCTTTTTATTACATCTCATAAAATTCTAAAAAATCGAAAATTAAAGATAGCATTTCCTTTTTTTTGTGTGAAACACGCCGATTTATTGACTTTCCTTTGTTGGGAATCGTTGGATGAGAGACACCATTCAGGGCAATATTTTATCAAACCATTGAAATCATTAGGCCAATAGACCAGGATCAGTATTTCTGAAATACTTCAAAGATCCAAACACCATGTGTAAGCATTTTCCAGCATGACGCATTCTTGATGCATTTCTAACACAAATCAAAATGATCCCAGAAAAATGATGATATCTTAGGGATTGTTCAAGTTTAGTCATTTATTTCATTTTACTTTCACATAATTAGCAAATACTACAAACAACGTCAAGCCATCCTACACCTTCTCTCTTTGATGACAATAGGAAAAATGAAAAATGTTTTGAATACATGCTTTGAGCATGTTACAAAAAAGCCCCGAAATAGTATTTTGCTTACGTCGTTTTCTGAAAATTTATTTTTAATTTGTTCTATTCATTTCTGGTTCAAAGTAATAAAACGAACATTACTTGCTCGCAATCACTTCAGTCATTTTCCAAAGGTAACTTTCTGCATATTGATATATATTGACAAAATAATATTGTAAGACAATTTCTACAGTCCTTTAACGTTTCAAGTCAAGACCGAAATGAAATGGATTTCTCAAAAATTTTATCTAGCTTTTTATTAAAAAAAAATCGGCTAGCTATCTCCTAAATTGTAAGTTTCTAGTCGAATGTAATGTAAGAAATAACTGATAGGTGCTACAGTAATGTGAGAAATGTTCCGTAAGAAGAAGATTCAGATTTAAATGTTCTTAAAAAAGGTGAACTACTGCTAAAAATTTACCAGCTAAAATACCACAAGACCATTCATTTTGTTTGCTGACAAATATTGACGCAGATCGGGCCTAAAAATATGTTATTTGAATCTGCTCTCTCAATGGGGATTCAAGAAACAAAAGTTTTCAAAGTTTTCAAAACCAAATTTGTACTCAGTAAGCAAAAATAATTGATTGTCAGTAAGCAAAAATCATTGAAATTGGCAAGAATTATTTCGAGATTTAAGTCGATTGATCTTCTGACGCATTTGAAAATATTAAACATTCAGTTTTAGTTTAGAACTGACCATTTGTCATAAAAAAGAAACACTACAAAGACAAGACAGATTGAGTGTCTTCTTTATCTCTCAAAAAATGGTTTACAAGCAGCGAAACTGCGCCAGAATAACTTCTCAGAATTATCCAATTCAACGGCATTAAATAATTACCTCAGGTAACAAGCCTATTTTGCTACATGCCTACTGACAATCCAAAGTGGACAACAAACCAAGATCTTTAAAGTTTTTCGAGAAAACACCATCTATAACCTACTAATGGGCCTATTATAGTAAAAAATGTGAATCTTTTCGATTCTTCGGACGACACTTTTCCCACAAAGCGTCTGCTATAGATCACCAAACCAACCATTTATATTTAAGAAACATTTTCCGATCGAGCAGGCAAGGTCCTGGCTTTTCTTAAATTTTGAGATTCCTTCCCCGATAACACAATTGGTTATGACTAGGCTTAGAATTCTTAGGTAAAAAAATATTTTTTTTTTGGGAAATCCAAACCAAAAATTTGTTGGATATTTATTCTTTTTAGAACAAATAAACAACAAAACGCATATATTTTTAGCTATTTTGGCATAATCAAATATTTTTACCTACATATTTCCACTTATTTGATGTTTTACCACATATTTTATGGTTTACTCGAAATATTTTTAATTTTTCTTCAAGAGTAACGTAATTCGACTTTTATAGCTTAAAATTTGATCAAAATATTTTAAAAGCCAAATTTTAAATTTAGGCCAACAAATATTTTTTAGAAGTTAAAAATGTTTCACTTTGGCCTAAACTCCGCTAATTAAAGTACATATCACAAAACGTCAAATTAAAATACATATCTCAATAGTTTAGTGCAGAAAACAGAATTTGTGATTGTTATTTTTATTCGTTAACGTACGTGCCTTTATCAAAAAATGAAATAATCCACGTTGTGGCATTTATCTGATTAATGGAAAAATAAGCATGTATAAGAATTTATGCATTTATGCATTTATGCACTTGAGCAACAGATTTAATAATATTCATATTCAAAATGGACTCGAACGAAAACCAACTTTTAATCCGAAAAGTTCCAAGTTATTAAATGTTTGAGGGAAATGTTGAATGTAAATTTGATTACAAATTAAATTAAATCAAAACTAAATTTAATTTGATTTGGTAAATTACGAATCGATTTGAAATTACAATTAAACCACGATGGGTTTGACCAAAATTATAGAGGGAAATCTAAAGGTAACAAAATTAGCTTCAATTCTAAATTGGATGTAATGATTGTGAATGAAATTTTAACTAGAATAATTAGGCAAAATTTTAAATTTAATTTAGAAATGAAATTAAATCAGAATTCAAACGAGAAAAGTTAACATATTGTTTGTCAACATACGTTTTTGAATTTCAACATATCGTATACAAAATCAGAATTTCGAGCAAAAATCTGAATGAGAATTTAAATTTCCAAATGTAATTGAATAAATTCTTGAGTTGGAACTCAAATTGGATCTAAAAATTTAAAAATTGTGTTTAATATGAATCAAAAGCTAATCGTAGTTTTCAGCAAAACTTTGTTATAAATAGAGTTTGAATTTCAATCTTTGAATAAAAATTCCCACCAGGGCGTGACTAAATATTGAGTGGATTCAAAAAAAAAAACCTCCGGTTTTAAATCCATAAATTTTCAGTTTAAAATTATGTAAACATAACAAAGTTTTAACAAATATTTCGATATTCTGCTAATTGATTATTGTAATTTTCGTTTTAATATGTGAATGGTATTCACTCTAGTAACTTAGTTTAAAATGAAAATGGATTCGAAAAAAATTAAGATTTTTGGTCAGAAATGTAGTTCCAAGCAGATCTTGAAGTTGAACAAAATGATAAATGGGATTTTGAACATAAATCTAGTCTAAATTGGTGAACTGCATTCGACAAAGAAGAAATTGATTAAGAGACCGAAGAGAAAACATTAGTTTGAATTTTAAACCAGATATAATGAATTTGAGTGAAAATATAAGTAGAAATTATTTTCTTTATTTTGCATTTGGGAAACACATTTTCAAAAACAATTATAGCAAAATATTTAATGGCCTTTTATGTGACTGAGCTTAAATTATAGAGACGATTTCAACAAATTTTTTAGATCAACTAGAAAATCAGGAATCCAACAAAAATCTGAAAGAATTTTGTTTTAAGATGCATATTAATTTTAAACCGTAATTGAATAAAATCTTATTTAGGAACTTACATTAGAAATAGAGTTTAACTGACTGCCTTTAATAACAGTTTGAGTGAATTTTAAAAATTCAGTTAATTATTCGAGCAAAATTTTTATTTATAACGGGGTAAAAGAAGGTTTAAACAAAGTTTGAATTAAAAATCCAATTTCAATCCAATCGAGAGTTTGAGCAAAAATTTGAATGCAATTTAATTAAAAAATATTTAAAAAAACGAACTTGATTTCCAAATTTAACTAACGCAAAATTATGGGTGTAATTAGGCTAGAAATTTTGTGATATTTTAAAATCAAATTTGCTTGATTAGAAATTTGGAATACAACTTCAGCTATAGTTGCAATTATGCATTTAAAAAATTTTTTGACAATTTATTTGAGTGTTATTAGAAATGCTGAGTTAAAGTAGAATTTAAAACTCTAGTTTGAATTAAAAGGTTTGGTAAATTTGTATGAGAATTTTGAACAGAAATCTGAGTAAGTATCGAAATATTTGAATTTTAAGCCGTAATTTAAAAAAATGTTGACTAGAAATTGAATTTGAATAGTAAATTAGACTTGAGCAAAAACATAACTGCGTAATATTGTTTTTAGTTTAAAGTTAAGTTCGTATTTCGAATTGGACTGGCAAGAGAAAAATTAAAAGTTAGGTTTGAATTAAAATATCGATTTGAGCAAATTTTTAGGTTTAGTGAGGGCAAAATTCTGAGTAAATGTTGTTTTTGAATTTCATAATTTTGGTTGCAATTAGATAGAAATTTTGTGATATTTTGAATACAGTAGGCTAAGTTCCAAACTCGATTTGAAAAAAACTTGAAGGAGGAATTGATATCTTGATGGTAACTTAAATTGAAAATTGAGCTTAAAACTTCCTTTAATAGCGTGAATCTTTTAGCCTCAACCGTCACGGTGTTCTTTTCAAGTAAATATCGCTTACCAGTCCAAATTTTTAAGTGTTTGGATGTGGAACCATTTTTGGGCTACTTTTCCACTTTGTAGTGCAGGAGATCTGGTTTATCCAACTTTGTAGCCAAAAACTTGATAAATTTTTGTTAATGATTGAATTGAAATCCTCTTAAGAGAAGGTCTACTTTTGATTTTCTTTCCAAAATATGACCACATATTTTGCATTTTAATCACACATTTTACCACATATTTTGCAAATTTAGTTACATGTTTTAGGAACATTTTTTTGATTTTTTAGAACCTAAAAATCCTACGCCTAGTTATGACAATATAAATCTTCTACTCTTATGCCGCCAAATCATAGGCTCACAAATAATGTTCGATTATTTTAGACACGTGTTGAACAGCAATCAAAGTTGCATTCGCCATTTTTCATACTCGGCCTTTATGTTCCGACATTTATGTCGTTTTCAATTTACCCAAAAATCCGTTGTCAAAAGAGTGATTTTTATGCTGTCAAGTTGTTCGATTTGTCAAGAAAAAGCAATCGGTCGGCAGTTTTACCTTTCTTTTACTAATACCGATACTAGTATTGTCAGTTTCAACAAAAATCTATTTTCAAAAACGTCAACTATATTTTTGCAGACGTCAAAAAAAAACGCACATAATAAACAATTGTAAACTAATCTAAGAACTGTAGCAATTTAAAGTAATTTATTAAGAAGTAAGAATCGGATTGATCCGAGAACATATTCAAAATAATGGGCCCGATTCTGGAACGATAAAATCCATGTTATGTGATTTTATATTTAATTCCAACATTCGCAGGCAGAGCCTTAAACAAAACCAAAATGAATTCAATGCTTATAAACTAAAATACAAATACATATTTTAATTTATTTGATTTAAAAATGAAAGAAAATTTTTCGCACTAAGTGCGGCTCGAAGCTCACCAATCTCTTTTGTCTTTCGCTTTTTACGCATAGGTACACTTTTTTAATTTAACCCAACAAGGGTTAATTTTTGTTTAGCAATTGGTATTCAAACTTAAATACCTAGTTTATTAAAGTTTGCAAACTAATACGTAACCGAAATAATATTTAGTTTCTAAAATAAATTTCTTTCGTAATATTCCAGTGGCGAATATATTTACAAAAAAAAAAAAAAAAAATTAATTTTCGAATCAGGTACATTTACACTTAACCACCATATTCATTTACATATGGGTAGTTGCTCTATCCAGCATATATGATATTTTTTATGATATCCCTCTGTTCGAAAAACTATCATAAACATTCAAATGGCGTTGAAAAAGGGTTATTTTTTGGAAAAACTATTACACAAAAATAAAATAAAAAAGGAAATGGAAAATTTAGGCATAAAATTTTCACATTTCCAAAACATAAAATTATTACTATTATTATTTTATTTTTGTTCATTTTCCAAAAATAAAAACAAAAACCCTATTATCTAATTACAAACCATTTTCTTTTCTTAACAAAAATAAAATAAAAAATCGAGTGAAAAATAAAAATTTATGTAGATGATGTATGTGTGTGTGTACATACATATGTATCATTTTCTTTAAATAAAAAATAAAAAAAATAAAAAACAAACAAAAAAATGTTCATCCTTCAAATAAATATGAACCGTTTTCTTTTTACTATTCTTATTTTTACCATTTTCCGAATATCTTTTCTTTTATATGAAACAAACATGTATATGGATGGATATTTCTTGCTATTTTCTAGTCCTTTTCTTTGTTTTTGCTAATTTGACAAACTCTATGCTTTCCATATAGATAAATTTATATCTAGAGAAAAACTACCATCCACAGATAAACATGAATACGAAGAAAATATTGGTAACAGCAACCAAATTGAAATAGGAAAATTTTACACAAGTACTATGTGTCCGCGCAAATGAATATTTTCTTTTCGACCGACCCATACCGTATACCAATTTTTCCTTTTTTCTATATACAGCTACAAACCATGATATTTTCAAAAAAAAAATTTTTTATTTTTTTTTTGAAAATTTTCTGTTTTTTCTGTTCGGGAGAGAGGGATGTGGGTATTTAAGAGATGTTGGTCAACTCTATTTATATAGATGTATCCTTATATATGTCGTCATGTCTAATTGTATATCTCTACGTATGTACGTATGTATGTATATATAAGTACAATATACATATAGACGTTGGTCAGAGAAAATTTTTAGAAAATGTTATACACACACGAACATACATAGTTATTTTATTTTTGTACTGAAGACAAGAGTATAGTAAATGTATACAGAATTTGTACTTATGGGTATAGAAAATCTAAAAAGCAAGACGAAGAAAATGAAAATTTTTTCCCAGTTTTTTAATTTTATTTTATTTTACTTTTATTTTTTGAGAGAAAATCTTCAATGTACACTGTATACATATTACTATATGTGTTTGATATCAGGCACATGGGAATGGTCAGCGGTAAAGTATGACCACGATTTCCTAATACAACACACCAACGAAGAAAGGATATAAGTGTATATCTATATCTTTTTATTCGCTCTCCGTGTTGTATCCACCTATATGTGTATATAGTTTAATTTTAATACAGTAACGGTCAATATTTTGTTAACTTATATTGCACCTCAATTTAATCATAATTTTCTACCCGATAGTTGAAAATGTGCCGAATCGCAATATTTTTGCCCACTATTGTATATTCTAAACAACGAAATATGAAAATTTTCTATTTTCTCTTAAGTAATTCTTGATGATGATGATGGTGACTATATGATCATCATCTAAAATCATGACAATGATAATAATGACGATTTAGGGGCAACTGGGCGGCATATGTACACACACACATACACACACACAGCATTGTAGTGTGATTATGATGATAAACTTTAAAAACGGGTTGTGAGAATAGTTTTATGTTTTAAATGCGGGCGGGGGCGGAAAGGGCAGGATAAATGAAAAATAATAATGGAAATTCTCGTAGGGTGTTAATTTTTGTAAAATGTAAAAGTATTATTTATGGTTTTTTTTTGAAAAACAGAAAGGTATAGGTATACACATAGACTTGACCAAAACGCTTAAACAAAATTTTCTAAATTATGTATAAGGAAATTTTCTTTTATAGTTTTAATTAAAAATTGTTTATGTACACAAACAACTGACCCGAAATTAATGTATACGAATTTAAATTAACCCTCTTCCCTACAATAAATGGTCACACGGCGTTAGTTATCAAGATTGATTATTTATTTTAATAAATAGTACAGAAAGTCCGAGTAAAAGAGGTGGAGAGCCAGTTTACACAACACACACACACACACAAAAAAAAAGTGAAAGACGACTGGAAGATGTTAAATAATATAAAATATGATAAATTATTTTAGATTTCCATCAAATTCAAGTTTCGAGCAATCACCCTATTTTTAATACATCTTTGTTTATACATATGTACTCGTATATGTACATCTATGCAGAATATACCCATATTACATACAAAAATAACAACAAAACGTCGTATATTATTGAGAAGAGAAATCATCTAAGGACGGTTTTGGTGTAAGGATATTTTAGAAAATTTATATACATATTTATTTTAAGATATACACAGATATATACATACATAAGTGTACACATGACCGACCAACGACGATTGTTAAAATTATATATATATATAGGTGTATATGTAGAAATTTATTTGCTTATATGTACATCTTGATATATGTACCAAGTATTATATATGTACAGAAAAGATGATATAGAAACGTTGTTATGTCCAACTATGCAGAGGAATAATAAAATGTGACAGCGAAAGAAAATCTATATAACGAAAAATGTGTATACATGTGTGTTTATATTATGTATTTATGAACGTATGTATATGTACATGTTTTCCAGAAAAACTTAAAAAATTTCTTCTGTATCACTCTAGGGCAAAAAAAAAATATCAGAGAATTATGTGAATTTACCTAACCAAATATACGAGTAGCATATATCTGAACTCAACGAGTTTGTAAACGTTTTTCTAATAGATGAAGAACCTGTAGTCGCGCAATCGATAGACAAGATATTTTTTTACTGAAATTTTGAAAATTATAAAAAAAATAATTTACAACGCCACATATCTGTTAATAAATTTTATCATTAGTCAAAATTTGGACAGTAATATTGGTCAACGTAATAGTGACGATTTGAAAAATTACAAATTATTCAATTAAGTTATTCCATCAAAAAGTTTATGTGTTATTACACTGTTATGATCATATTAGACAACCCTGTCGCAAGTGAGAAGCATCCTGACTAAGATTCGCACGTATATGTAATACCCGACCTTTAGAACTAAAAGCATGACAATAAATAAAAAATTCTGAAAAAAAAACTTAATCTAAAGTGTTAGTGAGGAATAATCAACTGCTGATGCTGATGGCTAAATCAGTTCTTAGCTGGCGGTTTGAACCAAGCCTTAATTGACACGACGTACTTTATTTTACCCGTCAAAAAATTTTTTTAATTTTTTTCAGGAGTCATTTATGGAGGTTGAGGCCACCAAATAGAGGAATACATACATAACTCTCGATTGAGATTGGTAGAATTAACAATGAATCTCTTAATTAGTTCAGACTCCTTGAGATTTGCCCTTAGCTACCTCAACAACTACTTTTGCGATCGAAAATTATGCTGATCGATGGTGTGGTATAGTTAATTGGATAAATTGAGTTTCAATGCCCAGGCTAGAGAAGATTGACAAAAATCTCAAATCATGGGAAGGATTCTCCACATAGCTGAAGGGCGAAATACTATGTAGCTTTAAAATTAGACCCTATCAGGTGATGAACAATTTTAGAAGAGACATCTCGGTCCTTCTATCCTACCTGATTAGCGGCCTCGACTGAAAACTCTAAAGCAATGGTTGAGAATGCTTACGCAAATCAACAATTCGATAAAAACAATTATCATTTCAGAGTTCACAGATAGTGATTCAGTCAGACGGATTCCAGAGAAGAAAAGAAAGATGATTTGATAACCTCAACCTACTTCCCTGTACCACAGAAGTGGCCCCTTCGACACGGTAAAGGCTCTTACCAAATATTACAGGATGTGATTAATACTAACATAATGAGGATGTCATCGAAATCCTTTTTCTCACATCATGTTTGAACGAGAAATATTGAGCAAAACTAAACAAACCTACAACCTCCCAAACCAACGTATTGAAAAGGGTGTCATTCAAAATAAATCATCCGTTTTGAGGTTGGCTTAAAGTATGAAGAGCAGAACTGAAAGATGGATAATTTTCTCACAAGGAGCTGATGCGGAAAAAGGAGGACCACTAATTCAGTTGTACGTTTTATCAAAAGAGGAAACTACATATATATATGCCTTAGCTGAGGATATATAACATACAACACGAAAGTTAAATAAATATCTTGGAGGTAACTGAGATTCACATTTAACGAAGAGTTTAAATAAAGCAACGACGCGCCAAAACAAGTAGGACGTGACCCTATACAAAACCACAAGTAGGTTGATCTACAGACAAATGGTTAAACCGGGAACAATCTATGATCCGGCTACAAGCAAACTCAGGCAAAATCTATAAAGCTGAAGAAACTCGGGATTATTATAGCCATGACAACTATGCTTTGAGAAGGAAGGTCACAACTAAGCTCACCCTAACAGCGTCAGTGACCAAATGCAATCTAATATGAACTTCAGCCACGAACATAAAATTTACATATCAACGAGGAAGGAATATGGATTGACAACCCAAAGGGAATAGAAATGATGCAAACAAATGGTTGAACTGGAAAAACGGAAAAGGAAACCACTCTCAAAAGATAACATTTTTTGTAATAAACCTCACAGTAGTTTTTTAGAAAGAAAATTCAAAAATCTGGGTTCAAAATTCCAGTAAATTTATATTTTGAAATGAATTTAAACTGGCAAATTTTAAATTTTGAAATATATGGAATTTCGAAATTCTTCCGAGGTATTAATGTAGCTGTCAATTGACTGAGTTTTATACAGTTTCTTCTTTGATATTTATTTTGAAAAATTTAAAAATTTCGAACTTTCAGAAAATGGAAATTTTTGATAATTTGCAAATAGTAAATTAACCATAAAGTTTTGAGTCTATAATTTTTGAAACAAAATTCGAAAATGTGGGTTTTAAATTTCAGTTGGAATTATCAAGTTTAGGATATTTCAATATAATTATATTTTGAAATGAATTCTTACGGAAAGTTTACGGAATTTTTAATTTTTAAAGGAGAATTTCTTAATTTTAAAATTTTATATTTTAAAATTACAAATTTCGAACTCTCAAATTCTAAAATTTGCTATAAGCTTCTTGATATAAGGTTCCATGGTTTACGCTCTCCTAGCGAAAAATTTTAAAAATTTCTAATTAGTAATTTTAAAACAGTTCACACACTGAAAATTTGGAAATTTGCAACTTAATTAGAAAAATTGAAAATTTTCAGTATATTAAAGGCAAATAAATAAATATTTTAAATATTTTCAAAAGAGAAGTTCCACTATCTAAAAAAATGCTTTAAAATTCTGACAGTGCTGCTTGCTGACAATACAAATAATTGTAAAATTTCAAATTTCAAGAAATATATTGAAAAAATGAAGTTTCCTGTTATTTAATCTCAAAATATCTTAATTTAACAGAATTTTACAAAATTTTCAAAATTTTAAAACTTTCGAAACCAATATTGATTAAAAATACAGCCTAATCTAAAACGTTCAGATATTTTGGAAATTCTATTCTTTATTTTAGGAATTTGTCAAATTTAAAAAAATAAGAAATTTCGAAATTCTGTCAACATAATTAATACATTTAAACGTCGACTGAGCAGTTATTTAAGGAAAGTCAATTGCAACTTATCAAAATTGCATACTTTAAAAAATGAAAAATTTTAAAAATTTGAGTTTCACAGTTCATCAGAATTATCGAATTTAAAAACGTTAGAAATTCAAAAATTAGAGAATTTTGGATTTTAAAGCAACTAAGTTCGAAAAATTGCTTTCGCGAACTAGAGCAGCACCAATACCAAAACAAGCCTCATAGTAGTAATAATTATCTTAAGATGTATCTTTAATTCTACGAATTGTTTGACAGATCATGATCTGATATTTTTAGGGATATAAACGGTATAAATTGAAATGGACAGATGAACTAAAAATAAACGGATAAAAATCAGAAATAGGGCATTATCGACTAAACACCGTGACACCTGTTACAGCAGATATTACGGTGTTTAATACGTCAATGACGAAGGGGATGAAAATAATGTTTTGAATAAGGTTCAGTAATTTCATGTAATGGGACAAGATGCATTTGCTCCGATGCGATATATTTAACCATAGTTTTTGATATTATTCTTGCAACTCAGGATGACCACTAACTTTTTCCATAGCTATTCATCGATATTTACAGATCACAAACTTTGGACTACCTTGTTGGTCTTAAACGATAACTATACGGTAACGTTCTTTGGTCCAGTAAATGTGGGATTAGCAAGTGGGGAAATCTTTATTTAAATATTTCAGAATTTTCTGGTAAGATTTATTAAATTGTTTGACGCTTTACATAATTATTGACTCGTAAATAAAGCGTTTTTTACTATAGCTTACCGAATCGACCACACTATGGTTCTGATATCAGATTTCATGTCGAACCAGTGTCCTAGATGATCCGAGCAGAAATGAGTTTAGTTGCTAAAGCACCCGATTTATGATGCAGTTGTTAAAAGAGACAAAAGTAGACTTGAGACAAGAAGGTCTCAGCTGATGGGCTGGAAATAGTTGGCAAGATTATTAGAACGTTGATACAGTCGGAACACAAATAAATAAAATAGAAACCGTTTTCTACACAAATGACCATTTGTTTCCTTATTTAGTTACAGAATAGCATCAACGTTTTTATAACTTTTACGATATCTTTTGGTTTTGGCACCCGCTTCGATTCTGTGGGAATACAATATTCAGACTACATGACTATAAGAAAACAAACTTTAAACGATATACAAAGTAGTTCTTAAGTAGAATAACGGTATAGATTTTTAGATTTATACTTACATATAAAATATAAACAATAAATTGAAGACGTTTTCCGAAAGCTTCAAAATATATTTATTTGTAATACCAATAGTCCTTAATTTCGGTTAAGACGTGTACAAATATTTTATAGGTAAGGAATCTGCAAAAAAATGCCGTTAAAATCCCGTTAAATTAAGGGCCGCCGTTTATTTTAATGAATTAACATCTAATCCAGGTCTGTTGTAAAATATTTAACCATATTTATAAATTTAAGCTATTAATACTACGAAATTTCGATACGTTTTCTGTGTGTATTTAAAAATGGTTGATTTTATACGATATATGTATAATACATAAGCAACGTATGTATACAGTATCGTTGTTGTTTTAATTTTTTTAGATCTACGACATTAAAATTGTCCCCATTCACGAAATCTTTGTGCTTGCTACAAGAAAATAATGTAGTTTTCTAAACTAAAAATGGGTAAACTGTGTATAAAAAATACATAAAAAAAAAAAATAACAAACTAAGCATCAACATCATCATCATCATCATCAACAACAACAAGCCATCTAACATTGATAAAATACGGGGGCTTGTGGGGGATATGTGCTGTATTCAGATTATATTTATATACATATAGTACACATACGAGTATATACATTTTATATTTGTGCTGTTTAATTATAATTAAACGTATTCATATACAATGTTGTCCTTAACTGTTATCCTTACATATTTAGCCTTTATACATACTCGTAGTTATATATAGTTGGAGAAGCCGCTTTTCTCTTTTATTTTTTAATATATTATCATTTTTATCTTAAAAGTCATTTTTATTTCGTTCTTTTTGTATGAAAACTTTCCTCCTAGATGGAAAATAAAAGTCATTTTAGTGAAATGAGCTTTTTCGGCAGAAAATGTTTTACATTTTGTTGTTGTTGCTAAGTTTCTTGGTGTATTGTTTTTATGGCCGTCCTAAAAAAAGCAATAATTATTTTTTGGTATTTTTTTTAATTACACAACTACTAAAAGGCTTAAACTTTTTGCCTTTTTTATATTTTTAATTTTTTTTTTTTTTTTCTTAATTTAATTAATCAATTTTTGGAAAAAAAAAAACTAAAAAAATACAAAAAGGATATATTGGTGATATATGGGAATATTAAAATTTTTTATGCTTTGTTGACCTCTATAAATTAGGTACGTTTTTTTAGGGACAATTTTTAGTTTTCCATTTTTGAGGGAGGCGGAGAGAGATAGTTTTAATGTTCGCTGTGCTGCGATGAGATTAAATTTATTAAATATTATTTTGTCAGCTTTATAGGTTGAAATACATCAGACATTGTTCGTCCTAGAATATATTTAGGTTTTTGAACTTTTCAAGTAAAAACAGAGAATTCTAATACGTATTTAGAAAATTATTTTTTCATAGTCAGCTGACACAAAACGTCGAATAAATGATTCATAGAGCTAAACTAATAAAATTAATTTAATTAAATCTAAATAGTTGTCACTTCAACACTTGTCTTTGACTTTCGGGATTTTTTTCTAATTTCGTTAAAAAAAATGTAAAATTTTAATAGAAGTTAATAAAGATATAAGATCCTTTATGATCAGCGAAAATATTTTAAGAGATAGTATAAATATAAGTAGGTCGTGTTATCTCTTAATTTCTATAGAATTTTAATGGTTCTGAACAAACCCCAATTGATACAATTAAAGGAACTATGGTGGAAAAATGATGAAGTACAAAGCAAAGGCAAGAAACTCGAAGATCAATCGGACGTGTATATAACACTGATATTTGAGTAATATCGATGTTGTGGAACCGGTGGGTGGTGGCTCTATTGATATGCTGTAGAATGAGATGAATAATAAATTGATCATAAGCGGTTTAGGTGATGACATAACAAAGCATGAACTCGAAGTTTACGTCTTAAGATAAATTTATGTGTAAACTTTGCACTTTTTCCCATTTTCACATTATCTTATTTCTTAGAGAATCAGGCTGGCGTAATAAGTAGAAGCACGTGCAGTGAACGTCATTTTAAATGTATTTAACCATTAAAGATCGACAGTAAAATTGGGTAAGTGCTAATAAAACTTTCTTTAAACATAACTAACTCTTGCAATATTGAAAATTCTCAAATGTTGGAAATTAGTAATATTATATTTACACGTTGAAGCCTTCTAAATATTACTGCTACAAAACGGTTGCGCAAATACATAATACACACAAATAGCTTTCTTTGTTTATGAAGAAAACGAGAACAAAAGGAAAATCCGAAAAATGCTGAATGTCATGGTGTCACACGGTACAGCGGTATTTCTTTAGTTGTACGTGACCTACACAAACGTGTATGTGGGTATTGAAAGCGATATAAGAGTAATTATTTTTTGTTAGCGCTTGACAAACAATTGTCTAATGCTATTTGATAAAAAAAAAACTGTAGCAATGATAAATAAATGAAATGAAAACTAAATTCTTTACAAATCTCCATATTGGAGCTTTAGTTTTTTATGGCATAAATGTGATCTCCACAGAGCTTTTCGACCGATAATGGTTAGTATAAAATAGTTACTTTTGGAATCCATCCGTGACGAATTATCGATCAATGGAAAATTTGTATATTTGGTAATCTACATTACCTCACATTTTAAAGGGGTTTTCAAATCTGAACCCATTTTTGTGTATAGAAAAGTATAAGGTGTTCCGTTACATATGCTGCTTTGAATCCAAAAATCAAATTTTTTCGAAATTTGCAAAGTAACATACATACAGAGAGAGAACACTTTGTTTGCGGCAACCGAATTTTTGCCTACCGAATTAAGCGGTTGTAGTAAATGAGATAATATTGTTGCGATATCAATAATTTGAGGTTGATATAAATAGATTAATGATTGTTATAAACCCATTTTTGGTTGTGCTAACTAATAAAAAGTTTCTGTAACCTTAATATTAGTATCTCCAACTGAAAAATCGATCGTGTGTACTAGAAAATCGTTCCTGTGTTCAGAATTACCGCAAAATTTAGTTTCGTCTAGAGATAGTCCGTCTAAGTTTAGGTTAAATGTTTCTTCACGATACCAACTTTCTAATCCATTGTTTAGCCATCGCGTCGAAGAGCGAGGTTTAGCGCAAACTGCCGGCGCCTCTATACTGACGTTGCAGACGGATGCTTGGTCAAACATACGCAGGGACTCCATAACAAATTATGTCATCAATATACCCAATGATGTTTTCTACAAATCTACCCACACTAAGGAGAATCGTCATACGGTTAAGTTTCTTTTCGAGAAAATTGAAGCGGTGTTGAAAGACGTTGGGGTTTATAATTTTATTGGGATTATTACTGATAATGGAGCAAATATAAAAGCGGCCCGAAATATGGTTAATAAAAACTATTCTCATATTACTGAGTATGGGTGCATCTGCCATGGACTCAACCTGCTCATTGTCTATATCTTCAAGATTCAGTCTATCAACAGATTGAAATCTTCAGTCATACAGATGGTTTCGGAAATAAAAATCTCACATATTTTGCATGCTACCTTCGAGCGCATACAACGCGACCGCAAATCACAGTATATTGCACTTAAGCTGCCTATAGAAACGCGAAGGAACTCTTTTGTAATCTCTCTCTCAAGTTTGATTGAAACAAGATATGCCTTGAAGGCGCTGGCTATCGAAGACGAAGTGCAGTCAGTTATGAAGGCTTCTACGATATCCTCCATCCTAAACGAAACGTTTTCGAAAAGAGTCGAAACTGTTCATTGTTTGCTTTCTCCGATTGCTAAATGGATATCTTTTTTTGAAAACGACAAGAAATCAGTTTTATCCAAAGTCGTGGACTGTTTTGTTAATACAAAACAATCTTTTGAACAAAATAAATGCGCCAATTATGAAGAACTTATAAGCATTCTCGCTTCACGGGCTAAAAAATGCTTGCGACCCCTTCATTATGCGGCAAATTTGCTTGAGCCAGATAGTCGAGGAAATAATCTTTCAGAATCACAAAAACTTGAAGCAACTGAGTTTATTTTTAATATCGCAGAATTCCACCCAAAATATAATGAAGGCACCAAAATAATTGAGTCGATGGCACATTACAATGTGCGAAGTGAACTTTCTTCACGACCGTTTGTAGTTGCAAGTGAGCAGATTTCTGGTGAGATTTGGTGGGCCGGGGTATGTTCTACATCACCTTTAAGTGCGTCGCCGGTTGATATATTGAACATGCCCGCATCGACAGCTGCTACGGAATGGATGTTTAGTACCTACGGTTTTATTCACAGCCAAAAACGCAATCGATTGACTGTAGAGTGTGCGGGAAAACTAACATATACTATATTTTGCACAATTTCAACCTATCAAAATCGGACACCGGAACTTTGGATAATGAAGATGAAACTTTTCCTGCGGAATCAAATACCGATCAGTTAGTAATTGATGAAGATGTATATGCATTTGAAGAAGAAGAAGAAGGTAACCTAGAGGAAACTATGAATACTTTGATTATGGATGAGGTTGATGCTGAGGATGATAAACGCGCCGGCGGCGATGACTTACATAACGGTTTAATTGATTGCTAAAATGCTAATTCATAATAATAAAAAATGTATTATTCACTGATTACTGTTTTATACTGAAATACAATATTCCTTATCTTTATTTTTGAACTGAAATATTTAAATATGTTTAGATGCAGATCAAGTAGCTGTCCCTCTTTTGTCCATATGTCAAAATTTTAAAACTCTTTCTTGGTAGAAAGGGGAATCAAAATATAGAATAAAAATCGTGTTACCTATTTTACCCATGTTACCGGTAATATTACTGGTAATGTTACCAAATTAAAAAAATATCGGTAATTTTACATTACTATGTACCGGCAACATAAAAAACCTCCGCTGCCAAATTATCGCCTTTTGGGTTCACCGATAATATGACCGTTGAACTATTGTATGTCACATTAACAGAAATTACAATTCTACATAAATTATAAGCAGAAAAATTAATATATTAGCTCAAGTTATGTGTAGACAAAATATAATAATTACCAAATACTAGACAACACGGTAACTCTACATATATGGACACGAATGAGTTTAAAACATTCGTTTTTCGTTTTCATGAACTTGTGTGTATCCGATAAACGAAAGAGAATTGCCAAAATTGATTTATTGTTGAAGCAACTGATTGAATTTTAATTTGGTTGGGACAACTGAATTTTGATTGTGTTTCTCGAATTATTTGCTAAATAAGTTTATGACGTCGGTCGCCGCAACCATATTATTAAATAGCGACTACTAGCGCATTCGTAATTCTCCGTTTTTGTTACTACTAACAGTCTTTGATTGCAGAAAACAAAGTTTTGCTGGCTGGATCGAGATTTGGATTTTGTAAGAGTAAGTTATTTAAGGCATATGATAATCTATCACAATAAACAAAACATAGTTAATTTAACCTTATGCCAACAAATTATTTTTATCAGTATACATATGTATGTCATTACAATATCTTGTTTTTAATTACAACCACTAAATTTATTTAATTAGCTTTGTTATTAACAGAGCAGTGTGAATAGTATTTCACTACAAAATGTCAACTTTATAATTTCATTTAACTTTGCTAGCTATTAAAAAATTATCGCCGAACAAAAAAAATATTTCAAACCATAATTGTTCAATTGTTTACGCATAATACATTTCTGCTTAAAAAATTATAGGTTCCGATTCAAAAAATTAGTTTGACCTTGAAATAACCTTTAAGAAAACAACAAAATATAAATTATCCTCCTTCACCCTTAAAACTATTCAACTTTTGTACATTTTTCAGAATCGAAATAATTCGTATGGAAACTTTTCAAATGACCATAAAGTATGGCCCAAAAAGCAGTAGGGTATTTTGAATTTTAATAAAATGCACAATTAAGTTAAACTACAAAATGAGATGCTTTGAGAACCCTTTGTTATAAAACATATAATAATGCAATAGCAATTGGAGAAATACAACGAGCGTTTCAAGGAAAATGTCCACCACTCAATGAGTTTTACTATTAAAATTACTTAATGCGATTTCTCCTATTAATGTTACAGCTGAAAAACTATTGAATTTTTAGTATCTTCAGAGTATTGTTTTCAACTGTTCGTACCATTGAAAATTAATAAGATATTCCATTGTTTTCATAGAGTACCACAACATAGTATTGAAACAATTAGTTTTCCTAGTAACTTAATATTAGTGATACTATTAACTCAATGTGACGAATTACTTCGGTCTAAAAGGACCAAAGTATTGAAATCCTTTTAAAAATGACCAAACATTTTATTGGTTCAAAACCACTCTTCTCACAGTTTTGAAGGTCGCCGTCCGAAAAAGCGTCAAAAGAAATGTCCGCCCATCTGTTTGGATGTTTGTCTGTATCCAAGGTACCTCGAGAACGGCTTGTCCGAGTTGCATTTTTTTCACCAAATCTGTTTCTGTAGCCAAGGCAGAATTGAAAAGTTTCTGGACTATGTTGATTTGGGAATTGAGTTTGGGTTTGGGGTTGCGTTGAGGACCGAATTTGTGGCCGAATTGAGGTTCATTAGGGTTGTTCAGCCGTTCACCTAGGGATTTATTTGGGGATTCAGTTGAGATTTGAGCTGGAAGCTAGCTTCACTTGTTCTGAGTAAGGTATTGAGTTGGAATTGAGCTATGAAGTTTGCCTACAGTTTTTAAACCTGGTTGATTTAGGGATTGAGTTGAAAGCTGAGATGGGGTTGAGTTATGATTAAATTTAGGTGTTGAGTTGAGGTTAAGTTGAGTGATGGGTTCCGTTTTGGGGATCAATTATGGGTCGAGTTGAGGGTTTAGTGCGAGGATACATTAGTAGTAGTCGGGATACTTGAGTCGACCTACATTTTGTTGTTGTAATTATTACGTCAAGGTCGTTGACCTAATTTTTGGTTGTTGTAATTATTTCCGGTCACGTTCAGCTGACATACATTTTGTTGTTGTTATTATTTACGCCAAGGTTGTTGACCTACATTTTGTTGTTGTAATTATACTGGTCACGTTCGTCTTACATTGTTTATATCCTGCACTATAATACAATACGATTATGCAAATTGATAAAAATGTTTACAGAAAATTTTTTTAAATGACGTTTCAGGTGCTAATTTGGGTTAAGTTCATACAAGCATGTGAAAAATCTTTCGAATCGAGTTGATTTCGGGATTGAGTTAGCCATAGAGCGTAGAGTTGAAGAGAGCGTTGAGATATGGTTCGTAGAAAGTTAATTTGAATTTGAGTAAGAAGGTCAGTTAGATGAGATTTGGGGGTTGATTTGGGGGTTAGGTTAAGCGTTGAATTAAAAATTCGTTTGGGGTTAAATTAAAGCCTTAGTTGAGGGTCGAGTTGGTGGTTCATTTGATCATTGCGTTTGAGTTGGAGGTAGAATTGAGCTGATGATTGAGGTAAGAGATTCAGTTAGGCATTGATTTGGGAGTTGATTTATTGTATCAGACTCAGGGATCTTCTTGGTTTTCGACACGTAAAATTGTTGCTCATTTCTAGCAGGTTTTAAAAATATTCTAATTAACTTAGGTCTTTGCAGACCGAAGTTAATTAGAATATAAATGTTTTTGGTCAAATGCGTTACCAAAAGTATTTTATCGGGAATGATGTTATTTCGAAATTTTTGAATGGCTTTCGGTTTGGTAGCATTACCTATAAAGACGATTCAGTCTGTCCTAAGCGTTTTCCCCTTCAATAACTCTTATATGAACCAAATTTGCAAATGGGCATATATGTGGCATTCTGTAAACATTTTCTAACAGTTTTGTGCCTGGTAATGCCAGCTGACCAGACATCCTCCTTTGAAGAAGATTGCCCTTCTTTTGACGGCTTTGTTGTCCTTAAACCTCATCCTCTTTTGTTGCCTCCCAAAAATTTACTCTTCATTTCCTCCTTTCAATTCATTGCCAGTTCAAAAAATTCGTATTCTAAAACTTGTTTCTCGAAACTACCGGAGTGAAATGCTACTGGAATATAATAGCATCTTGGTGGCTATGTCAAATATTATTTAAGAAAATAATTTCATCTAATTCTTTAAAATTTCTTACTGATTCGCTGGTTAGGCCTTTACTATTACTATGGAGAGATTTATTATTTTCTTTACACATAATACAATATTAAAGATTATTATCAAACGTACCTATGTGAAATTTGTTCAAAGTTACCTTAAGTTGTTCTAAGTATGTCTTATGTTTTAGATACGTGTTAGTGTAAAAGTCCCGTTATTACGGATTAATTTAATTCCTATTGAAATACAATAATAAAAATCAAGTTGAAGGTTTTACTCTTATGGAACAATTTTAGATTTTTTCTGATGTCCGGGTAAATTCTGAAAATTATTTTTTTCGATTTTCCGAATTTTCTAATCGATATTTTACATAAGATTATGACAAACAAGGCTGTAAACACCCTAATCGGGATTACATTAGGATAAACTTCACTTACTTGTTATCAATTGGTCAATATTTCCCCAAAAAAAAAACAAAAAACAAATATCTTAAGCCTTTTTTATGCCTTATCCGTATCCGTTCAGTTCCGTTTTTTTATTTGGTTCAGTTTTTTAGTCCTAAAGAACTTGACATAAATTTGACATTTTATTGATTAAAATTTCAAGCAGTGGTTGGTCGATAAATTATTCGTTCGAATTCCTTTTATGGAATCGTCTTGAATCATGGAAATAATTGAATAATGAAATTTGTAAATTAATTTTAAAAAAATGCTAAAAATAAAACGTTATGGTAATTTCGTTGTTGTTGACCTTTAAGTTATAATTGCTAAGCCGGTGTATATCTTCAACCGAAAATATTGAAATTCGACAACTCAAAAAACTAAAAGTCGTTCGTCAGTTGAAGATAACAATTTTTCATTTTCAAAAAAACTAAATTTTATGAACAAAAATCAAAATTTAGAATTTAGACCGAAAGTTATGTTGAAAATGTATGAAGTTTCTTTTTCTTATTCAAAATTTCTTTTCGCAAAATTCAATTTTATTTTACCAAAATTTCATTTAAAAATTCATATTTTCAACCTGAATTTTTCCCATTTACCTCTGTATATTGTAGAACTGAACGAATTTAAAACGTTTTGGAAATCGGATTTCTTACTTAAAACATTTTAAATTTCAATATTTTTAGGAACTAATTATAACAAATTGATCAAAATTAAAATAATTTTCGTACAGTATCCTTTAGAATGGTATATTTACAATATTTACAACATTGACATAAAAACAAATGCTAACATTAACATGTATACATAACCGTTACAACGTTAATAGCTCATATTTTTTACGATCCAGATTTTTTTTTTTGTTTTGGTTTTGGCCAGTAATTTTCATTTCTTGTTTTTCACACAGAAAATAATCCTACATATACATAATTCGTGTTATCAAACCATTTTGAAAAGGACGATATTTCACAAATCAAATTAATTTTTTAATAATTTTATGAGAAAAATGATGTGAGATGGACGGCTGGTTTTGTTAAATGTTAATATGGTTTGGTTGGTTAGCCGGTTGAGTTGTTTTATTTATTTATTTTTTTTTTTTTTTCATTTAAGCAATTTCAAATTTATATTAAATCGTCCCGTTTCTGGACTGGACCCCTTTTATATGTTTGTTTAATTTGAATAACCATTTAATAAATATTCAAAACTGAACTTGTTTATAGAAATAAATTATAATTTAACGAACCTTTCACAAAAGGCGAAATCAGGAATATTTCAGAAAAGAAATTATTCGTAAGTATTTAAGATGATAAATTCATGAATCATTTATTTGAGGCTTAAACCATGTCCGTTATGTAAATATATTGTGTAATTGTATTTTTATCCTCTTGTTGTTTCTTTTTTTTTATATATTCAAATACGGGACATCATTTCTTCTGTATTCTATTACTTGGACATGATAACGATGATTTGACATAAAATAGCTCTTATTTACAAAGGAGATTGAATTTTTTAAGTGAAGAGATCCGTTAAAAATCGGACATTAAAATCATGAGAAAATTAGATTTGATGATGTAGATCCTGTTTTATGTGTATCATTATCGCACTTTTAATGTCGGCCCTTCAAGAAAATGGGAATGAATTTTAACACCAAAAAGAGGTTTATTAAAAATAAAACGATTTAATCTTGAGTAACATTTTTGATGTTTCTGGATGGTATGGATATGGACCAAAAACATGAAATAAATGTTAGTTTAGTTTATTACAATTAGAATACTATGATCTACTTATAAAAAAAAAATTGGAAGGGGTTTATTAATAATGCAGATTTCATGAAACTATTGTTTCCTTGACAAGAGGAAGACACTGGAGTATAAGGCAAAACCCAACCTTCGTTTAGAAGGGGCTTTAAACATTGTTTATACACAAAATTTAGAAAAACATGTCAAAAAAAGGTTAAAATTATTTTTATACCTGAGTTAGTCTAATAAATTGCCTTCCAGCTAATTTCGATACCCGCGGGACACCTATATACGAATATTAATAAAAATAATATCCACTCAATTTGTTTATTTACCTTCTTGTCTCACAAAACAATAATAACAAATTAAAACATCATAAATCATATTATCCTTGTAGCTCGCGTATAGAGGGTTGTCAATGTGTCGTGAATAAAATAAAAAATTTTGAAAATCCTATGCAAATCCGCGGTAATTTACTTAATTTATTTAACCAACCCCAAAATCACATCATAATAATGTGCATAACGCGTTTTCTTGTATTTATAATTCTTGATGTATTATATTCAAATTAATCATAATCCTATTACAAATAAAAACCAAAATAAAAACATCTTTCTTAGGAAATCAAATAAAAGATTTTTTTGTTGCTTTTAGTTTAAATACAAAACAAATAAAAACGGTGATCCTTTTTGATAAATCAGTTCATGTCCTCACTTACTTTCTTTAAATGTCAAACTTGTACTATCAAATTCCCATTTAATTATTATTTTTTTTAATTTTTTTTTTTAATTTAATAGCAACAACAAAACCAAAACATTATAAACCGTCGACGTACCCCGTTTAATTTCTCACGGACCCATGTCAATTTTCTTTTTAAATATTTTGTTGTAATTTTTTTAACTTTTCGATAATGAAACACATTTTATTATGTAAATCACTTCAGCTAAAACTTTTGCGATAAAGAGACCGCTCTCTATACATTAAAATTTGCTCAGATTTTATTAAGTCGACCATTTAATAAACCAATACTTGTTAAGGCCTGAACAAAAACTGAACATTCTAAAATATTTATCGCGGTAGATCCCCCTCTTAAACCCTTCTATCGATGTTCATCACTGCTTTGCAACTATGTATATATACAAGATTTTTTTTTTTTTCTTTTGCATAGGGCCACTTTAATAAGAATCCCTTATGTGTTTTTATATGATTTATTGCCATGAACTATTAAATGAGGGGAACCTAACTAAAATGTAAAACAAAGAAAAACAGATATGGGCCCGAAAAATAGAAGATCCTTTCAATTACAGGTTTTTTTGAAAATATCTCTAAATATGTCACGTCAGAATATTACAAAAAAAAAAAAAAAGGATCAAAACCTTTAAGGATATTTTCGTGAATACAACAAAATAAAATTAATTTGTTTTTGTTAGTTACGTTTATTGTTTATTTTTGTTTTGAATATATTTTACAAACCATTTATCGTGATTCGGTCCTCTCGCCATAAGAAAACTTTAAGTTAATTTTTTTTTTGTATTCCACATGATCAGATTTCTTGAAACGATTTATTTAGTTTTTTTTGTTTTTTACATATATTGTAAGAATAACAACGATGTTCTCTGTACAGCGGGACGGCGAAAAAGGGTTAAATTTGTTGTGTGTTATTTTAGCTCATTTTCTTATTTTTACCGAAAGGTGAAACAAAAATTCCCTTACATATACAAAAGGGTAATTAGACTATATATGTATATATTTACCTCCGATATCATACACGAATAATAAAGGTGGTTAAAGGTATCCGATATTATTATCATTTTTAAATTACCTCGCGGTATGTTATTTACAACATATACATAATTTAGCTGATCCTTTATATCCTTTTAGTATATTCGTGATATTAATTTTAAAATTATGATAATTACTGTAAATAATACGATAAAATTCTTCAAAAAATAAATTATCATAATTTTATTTATGAAATGTTTACGATTATCAAACAATTTATGAACTTAAAAAGGATAAAATATGATGACTTCCTATGTATATATTTATACTCGTGTATTCAGCTAAGAAAATATTTAAATAAAAGGTTTACGCGCTTTTTGGATTTTTCTCATGCGGAGCAGATTAACGCGAAAACATATTATTCAAAAAAAAAAAAACATTTTAACAGAGAGCATTAAATACCCAAAGACTTACAAGGCCAAATAAGCAAAAGTAATGTGATGATTTGACAAAAATAATGCGTGTTACCTATTGAAATAGTAAATTCCAAGAAATGCTAAAACAGTTTTTTATGCCGCCTAGATTTTAGTTGTTGTTTTTTTTTTTTTTTTTTTGGGAATGCGGTTGTACTTGTTTTCTTAAGAATTATATGAATGAATGGAATATTTTCACATTACTATTGTGTGGTATTTTTCTAGAAATTTTAATTTATGGCTACCTACCTCAGGTCATAGTTATTTGTTTGTGTATTTTTTTTATATAACGCAAGGATCGTAATGATTCAACAACTTAATTACAATGTGGAATCGAGCGATAAAAATTGTTTACAATCCCTAGCACGTAAAAGGAAATGTTGGCCTTGCCACGATAACGTGAAGATTACTTAAACCATATGATTGATTTGAAATGTAAAAATTCTGGCCAATTAGACAAAAAGACGTTTGTACAGTTTCCATTATAATAATGGTAATCTATAAAGCTTGCGTAACGGTTATTTATGTAAAGAGTAAAGAATTTTTGAGGTAAGTTAAATGAAACAATATTCTGATTCGTATAAAAATTAATTTAAAATCCAGGTAATCGCAATTCAATACTTCAATAAGCATGTTAACTTCATTTAAAAAAGTTCAAATCGTTACACAAAATGATTTTCAAAAATGTAAAACAATTTCAAAAGGCATATTTTTGAAATTTAAAATTTTATAAACAAAGATTCTAAACACTTCAAAATGAAATTTGAAAACTACGAATTTTTTACATACTATATAGCTTGATCGTCCAAATGGATTCTATCTGAAAGGTTTAGAAAACAATTGTGTGCCAGCAGTAATTTAATTTCCAGCATAACTTGCGAGAAATAAGGAGATCTAAAACGAGATAAAGGTGTGATATTTTGTTGCACTTGTCCCGTGTAATTGTTGCAACTCAACATGAGTAGCTCAGTTATTTTGGATAAGCAAAAGTTTGATTTTTTAATGGCGAAAAGAGACCCGTTTTTTTTCTGGATTAGGGCATTTTTTTTTTACTTGGAGTATTTGACTTAATAAATTTAAAATGGTCAATGATTTTTATTAAGGAAAATAAGGAAGTTAACGACTTTGTTGGTCGTTTATCCGATTTTACAACATCCTACTTTCAGAAAGACAAGTACACGATTTTACGATTACTTAAAATAGAAGAAAATTTATTACGCGATTTAATTATTTCTTTATTTATTAATTTTTTAAAAAACAAAATTGTTATTTCAAGACCCTTCATCACGATTAGAAATCTTTGAACGTTTCACAAGTAAAACATTTAAAATTTCATAGCTATATTAGCCCAAATTTCTTGATATAAACCAAACGCATATAAATCTGGTCATTTATTCTCAGTTTTTGTTACTACACAATGAGATACAAACATAATAACACAGAAAGCAAATTTAATTTGCCACCAATTCATTTTGACCAGAGTTGTTATTTTATTTAAGCCGCTGATAAATTTGAGTCCAAATTATATAAAAATGTAGCGCAAAATTGGGTGAAAAATAACAATATTTAATTCTATAATTAAATAATGTCGTGTAGAGAAAATTATGTTAACAGTTAACGGTTTTTTCGAGAAAAACAAACTGTTTCATATTTAATATCTCATAGTATCATAGGGGGACCGTACTTAAATTCATAACTTGTACATGGACTAGCGGAATAACATTCTAATAGCTCGGCTTCAGTCTAGGTTTATCCTGTATTTATATGCTTGTGTTGCTAGCCGGTTAAGTGATAAAATTGAAACATGAGGAATTCCGTAATTTCAAACGGTAAAAATTAATAATATAGGCCCCGACTTCCCTCTGAAAGGCTCTATTGTGAAGCCTTTCTTGATTCCAAAAAAATATCGTTTTGTATTGATCGTTTACGCCAGCCGGTAAAAATATTTGTGTATGAAATTTTCACCTAAAATTAGACCCTAAATTAGATTAGAATAGAGTTCGTCACGTTTTCCAAATATAATTAGACGAAATTTTTAAACTAAATTCAACATACCTACTGGCCTATTTTAATCGACGGACCTAAATATCTCCTAAAATTCGCCAGCAACAAAAAAAAAATGGTTTAGACAAAAATGATTAAGGACAATGGGGGTACTAATGCCTATGACTTCAGGTCAATTTTCAAGGTCATTTGAAGGTCAAGGTTATTTTTTTTAAAATGGGAACCTTTACTTTTGACACCTGATTCGAAAATGGTGGGAAATTCTACGCCAGAATATGTGTTTTCCAGGACTCCCTAAAGTCACCTGAAGGAATATATTTTAGTTATAATGCTTATGATTTGATATGAAAATTAAAAATTTTATAGCAATTCAAAAGCATTATAAAAAAAATGACCTTGACCACAATAAACCATTTTTTTTTTGTGTAGCTGATGTATTGTAGGACATATTTGGACCCTTCGATTAAAAACCCATTATTTTCTAAACCGAACTAGACATGTTTGATTTATTTTTAACATTTAATAATTTGAATTAAGCGAAATGTTTAAACCAAATTTTAAAATGTTCAGAAATTTATTTTTATTAGAAACAACAAATTTTAGTTCAGCATTTAGATAAATCAAGTACTCGCTTAAATATTCAAAAACGTTTTAGAAATGTTGGTTGTAAATCAGATTGTTTCGAATTATTATCTCTACTTTACAATAGAAGTTACATTAAAACTGGTCTTAAAACTACGATTTCAAGCAAGACTTACCCAAGTTTAAATAACATTAAAAGTCAAGCCATTTACTTGAAGTTCCATATCTACCATAGGAATTTCTCAAATTTTTTCAAACCGCCTGAAAAATAAGGTTTGTATAATTGCTAACTCAGTAAAATAACTTACCCAGGAAAATTTTTAATTTCGGATAGTTAAACAACAATTTTTAAAAACAACAATTTTAATTTCGATTAATTTTAAATTTTTATTTACCGACCGGTTTCGATCCAAAGATCATCCATCATCAAGGTAAATAAAAATTAAAAATTAAGCAAAATTCAGATTGTTGTTGTTGCTTCAATTAATTAATATGAATTTTGCTGTGGACGAGAAGGCATAGTTTGAAAAATTTGCTACTCACTTATTTTGTATTAAATCGATAAGGTAAAACTCATAAACTTAGAAATTATTTTCATAATCAGAAATTTAAAAAGAAAAGCTAAATGAATTGACGAAAATGCAAAATAACTCAGTTATTTGCGAAAACATGACTGCAACCTTCTAAATGGGTAATAAAATACCCTCCACCATACCCCTCCTTCCGCATTTGGCCGACCTTGCTCATCAAATTCTTAATCTATGTGAATAAACATACACGGTGTGCCTGAACCACTTTTAAATGGCTCGGAAAACCACGTCTCTATTTTTTTCAAGGATCGAAAGTTCCATGTTTGAGAAGTCCAAAAAAACAAAAATTAGTAAAATCCCCGGAGCCGTTTTGAAAAAAACGCAATTTCAATTTTTTTTCTGCGACGATACCAAAATTCACGATTTTTTTTCATAATTCTGTAGGTGTAGCCAAGAGATATGCTGAAATGCTTAAAAAATAAATACATCACCATATTTGTCTGTGTACAGACATTGTTTTGTTTCTTTTCACGTAAATATGTTTGTGGTTTTCAAATGTTTGCTTCAAAAATCAGCAGAAAGACAGACTTAGTTGTCGCAATATTAGTCAAAACAGTCGTTGACAAACCGGTGAGTAAATAACAGTTATTAGTAATAGACGAACCTATTACCTACATAAGAGTGAAACAAAATGTCACGAAAGACAAAGGACCAAGCGCGAACTCATGAAGAAAATCGAGGCGTGATTTGTTTGTTGTGTTTAAGAAAAAAAGATAAGACGTGGGATATTGTGGGCCCATTGAAAATTGAGGTAAAAAATGCTGTAAATATTAATCTTGATGATATTCGTTACCCATCTGCTATCTGTAGCAGTTGCAAAATCATCATATACAAATTCAATAAACAAAATTTTGAAGAAACCACATTAGCTCTACCGGACTATTCTGGTTTTCTGGAACTCCCATGTGTAACACGATCTAAAAATAAGATACTTTGTGACAGCAAGTTGTGTGAAATTGCGAGACGTGCACCAGACAATCTGTGTCTAGGAAATTCAGCAAAAAGAAAAGTGATCAAGAAAAAGTGTAAGAAATGCAGAGGACCACTGGATAAAAACAAAATTTGCACTTCACCTAAATGCATCCCAATTCTCACTGAATTGATTTCAAAAAATTTGTCTACCAAAGAAAAGGAAAAATTAGCTTCATCAATGCTAAAATATATTCTACACGTGCCAGAACACTCAAACAATGAAGGACAGTTGCGGTTATCTCAAAGGAGAGGCAAAAAACTACCAGTTTCAGTGAATTCAAACAATGTGGATTAAAGCTCAAGAAAAGAAACAGTCGCAGCTATCGACATATTGAAAATAAGTACAGAATTGGGGTTGACTACAAGAAAGACACATTCTCTAACTGCTGTTTTGCGAGTTGGCAGTAAGAATAGGAAAATGTTTCAGCCCAACTTGAAGCAAGACCTGCTTTTGTTGAATCATCAACTTGATTCGTTTTTTGAATCTCGTGTTTATTTGTGACGTATTGAATACCAAGAAGTCTTGTGTAATAAATAGATCTGGATGCTTTGTTTGTTGTAATAATGTACAAGGTTTAGTTACATATATTCGAGAAAAAAGAGGTTTGCAAGAAGTAGATTTGAAAATTGGGCTTGACGGTGGTGGAGGGTTTTTTAAGATTTGCTTATCCATTCAATCAAGATTCGAAGGAGCCGATAATAATCCACATTTCAACGGGACCAGGCAGCATTATCATGATGGAGTACACGCCAATAAATTTAAGGACACGGGTGTGAAAAAGTTATTCATCCTTGGTATCATTTCTGATACACAAGAAAATTATGTGAATGTTTGCACTCTGTGGTCCTCTCTACATTTGAATGACTTAAAAGTCATGACCATTGCCACAGAATATAATAACTGGGCGGGGTCATGGCTCATTCTTCTCATTTCCCGTGTACGTGGTGTACTACATCAAAAGATCTCTTGAGTAAGTGTGGAAGTTATAGAACCGTTGGTAGTGGCCGTGAAAATTCAGACGCCTTCAAGAATAGTGGCAGTAAAAAAATTAATGCCAAGAATTTTTACAGTCACGTATCTCAACCTATTTTTACAGGGAATCCAGAGACAGAAATCATCGATATAATACCTCCACCTGAACTGCATCTAATGCTCGGGGTAGTAAACACGTTGTATGGGCACATGCTGAGGGAATGCGAAGACGATACTGAGAAATGGGCAAAATCGTGCAATGTAAGCAGAGAATTTGTTCATGGATCTCCTGGTTTCGCAGGCAATGCCTGCAAAAATTTGTTGAACAAAATAGATCTGCTTCGGGCAAAATGTAGTGTTCATTGTTTAAAATATGTCAGATGTTTTAATGATTTTTCAAGTGTCGTCAATTCATGTTTCTCAAGTAGTCTTGACGAAAAATTGAGGTGTATATTTCAGAATTTCAAAGAAGTTATTTGGACCTAGCAATACCAATAACGCCAAAAGTTCATGCTGTCTTTTTCCACGTTCCTCATTTTTGCCGAAAAATGGAGAAAGGACGCGGGAACTACAGTGAGCAAGCTATGGAGTCGGTTCACCATAACTTCAAAAATACATGGATGAATTATAAAGTCCACCATACACATCCAGATTATAGCTCCAAACTTCTAAGAGCTATACAAGAATATAATTCTCGCCATGTTTAAGGTTCAAGGTGTTTCTGGCTGTTGTTCCACAGCCTTGAATAAACAATGGCAGTCAAGAGAAGACACTTTTTCGTGTAAGGACTATATTATGATTTGGGCAGCCTAAATAAATTTTGCCTTTTCATTATGATGTCTCCATGTATTTCATTCAATAATCTTGATTTTCGTAATTTTTCATATAAAGTTGCATTACTTAATTCGATAGATTTCGTCCAATATTACTGATTTGGTCTGGAAAAGTTGATCTTTGTTGAAAATATTAAAACTTTCTATTCTCGATTCTTCTTTCTACAAGAGAGAACAAACAAGCTGCAAAAAAGTCGTAAATTTCCGTATCGTCACCAAAAAAATTTTGAAATTGCGTTTTTTTCAAAACGGCTCCATGGATTTTGCTAATTTTTGTTTTTTTGGACTTCTCAAACATGGAACTTTCGATCCTTGAAGAAAATAGAGACGTGGTTTTCCGAGCCATTTAAAAGTGGTTCAGACACACCATGCATAGCGATTAAAAAAAAAAAATTCAACCAATTTAATTTTTCTTAAATCCCAATTTTTATCTAATTCGGTTGGTCTAATATCGCCTCCAAACATTAGATTAAAGTCGCGAATTATGCTGATTTCAAGTGCAAAATTAATTTAGATATATGTATGAAAATATGTGTTTTAATTCTAAAAATTTCGTTTTAAAATGACTTTTCTTTACCATTCCGTCAAATTTTTTCTCGGACAATTTTCTTTAGATTCCTACATATTTCCCGTTCCTACATTCTTTCTGCTAGGTAGGAATAATTTGTAAAATGTTATCAATAAAAAAATATCGTTTCCAATAAACTATTCAATCTGAATAAAAATGTTTCAATTTCAAACAAAATTGTTTCCCTCTATTACATGATAAAATATTTGATGGCGAATTTTCGATGCCTAGAAGGAACCATGCTTATTTTTGGAGTTTTACGCAAATGCGAAGACACGCTTATGTTTGATTTTGCTCATGTCATAATTTGATTACAATATTAGCTTAAGAGCGGATTCACGCTCACCTCACTCGACACTTGACTTAATTATTGCCAAGAATTTGTTTTAAACCTACCTCGATTTTAGGGGCGATGTTATATTCACTCAGTCTCTCAAATTGTTTCTTACAAAAGTCGAAAAGTTCGTCAGTTTTGAATTTCGAGAAGTTCATTTAGAAACTCCCGAAGGAACCATGACAATTAAATGGGAAGGAGAGCCTAGTAGATTACGGCTTCAAACCACAACAAAATATTAAAAATTCGACTAAGTGTAAGAATCCCAATCGAACTCGTGATCCCAAATTCCTTCTCGTATATTGGACTATGGCATGGTGAGCATGAGCCAAATACTATTATGACTAGTTTTTTTGTGTTGTTCGATCAACTGCTTAACTTTTTGATAAAATATAAATGACTTCAAAACCCAACGTCATCTAGCTCCCAATATGGATGTTTTATGTTTGCATATATTTGTACTACCTGAAGTACTAAGTCTATTAACAGCGTATTTAAGCGTAAACCAACGAGACTTCCCCTAAATTCACACAAGATAGGTTTATTTATTGAGAAGACTCTATCTTTCCTTAAATATGTCCGGTTTACGAGATGTAATCACGCTCTTATAAGGTTATCTTCAAAGCACACGAGTTGAAAATGCATGTATACTTGGCGAAAACGTCATTTACTGTATAATCAGTGGTTGACCATTGTGTAACTTAATTTTAATTGTTCCTCCAAATTCATGTTATGTATTTACTTCTTACTTTTCCTAGTATTAAACCTTTGCCCATTGGCTAGTCATGCATATAGAAACGAATCTGTAGAACAGCATCATCTACATATAGTACACATAAATGCTAAATACAAAAAGATGACCAAACAAAGATACAAGGTGATGGTTTTTCTTTGCAAACAAATTTACTTTTAGCTTAATATAGTATTAGGGTCACCCTATGCTGGGTGTGATGTAAAAATGTAAATTTCCCATTTTCAATCTGTATAGGAAAATTCACAAAGCAAAAAATTAAGCAATAATAAGAATATGAATAAATTGATATACACACAAATGCATTTCAATATACATAATATGTATATATATGTATATATGTAATAAAAGCTACATATAAATAAATAAATAAATAAATAATGCAAAGTCTTAAAATCATTTATAATTTAGCCTATAGTATGTTTGTGTGCTTAAAGGAAATTCTATATCCGGATACTATGTGTGTGTATTATATGTACATACATGTAGAATTAAGGATTACAATTTATATTCTAAAAACTACACTAAGTAAACTTTAGAATTCATATAAAATCTAATAATATTTAATGGTATACCACCCACCATTTTCTTTTTCTTGCCATCTTTATTTTCCAAACACAATATATAGGTCCATTTTCGTCCATCTGTACGATAAAAATATTTATAATGCAGACAAACAGATTAACGTCAAAATTGTAATGAAAATTGTTTTGTTTTCCATATTTTTTATAAATTCGCGGTATTTTCCTAGAAAAATAATACAAAAGCAGATGTTTTCATTTCTATTCAAACGTAACGAAATTTTGAATTGTCAATTTAACAAAAACTGCAAAAAGCGCACATAACTTTAAAAATTTTATCTTATTATACGGAGTATGCGATGAACATAAGTTAAAATTGATCCGTTGTCGTTTGAATACGTATATGTATACAAACAAAAAGGATCAATGCGCATTTTATAC
Source organism: Tipula vernalis (assembly GCA_958295665.1). Lineage (NCBI taxonomy): Eukaryota > Metazoa > Arthropoda > Insecta > Diptera > Tipulidae > Tipula > Tipula vernalis. Next base: position 446,609,289 of record OY282558.1, on the reverse strand, counting down.
ACAGTAAATAATTTTTTCCACCGTAATCATCATCATTACGACAATTTTGTTATGTGATGATGATTTACGAAAACATCATATCCTTTTAACCCCTTTTGATTAAGAATTTTTTTTTTTGTTGACAAAAGAAAGTTTTCGGATTTTTTTCTTTTAACATAAATTTATTGTCCGCGACAATCCGAAATTATTTTTTTTTTTTTGGCAAGTCAACGTGTTTCATTTCTAACATCTGTTCGGTGTACAATATACTCGTATTATAAACATTGTAACGCAACGAAATCTAATACAAGGACCTCATTTTAGTTTTTTTTTTTTTTTGTTTTTTTGCCTAACTTAATGGTTAATCTATTCCATGTGCAGACACGGTTTGACACAAGAAAAGATAATGTTTTGGTTTGACATTTTTATTTAAATTAAAAGGTCAAGTTTTAGAGTTTTTTTTTTTAAATATCAGCGTTTTTCTTGCGATGCGTACAACCCAAGGAGAAATGTATATTTTTATATTTATGTCAATCCTGTTTTTTGTAAATTACTCAAACACATTCAGTAATTGGAATTCAACCATCAAGTTACTAGAAACGGTTTAAAAAGGACACAAAAGGGCACTGCATAAAATGCAGTTTGTTTGTTAAATTACAAAATTCTTAGAAATTTCGTTCAATTTACAGTGGTCGTGATTTTTTTATATTTCGTTTGTGTATTTTGTCAAAAATAGATTTCATAAAAGAATTTTAAAGCCCATAACACTTGAACAGCATGATTTCTATTATCTTGTATTGAAATCCGCTTATGAATAGAATTGTTAATTTTTGTTACTTCAAAATTGATGTATGTCTCAAATTACAAAAATATAATGGTTATGGTCGGCAGGCAGAACATGTGAGCGAAACCTTGATTTCCCACAATATATATTTATCGCGCTTATACTTAAAATATAAATGTTTACGTGTTCATTACCCATCTGCAAAATTATCAATTTCCTTCTTACGAGTATGTACCTACTCGTATCTCACCTATAATCCATTGAAAATAAATATATGTATTTTATGAAGACCAAATAACGAATTTTACGTGGACACCACCAAACAGAAAAAACAAAAAATTTCGGTTTAACTATCTGTTATAAAAATTCTTTTTTTTTTTGGTCATACATACTAAAAAAAAAAAAACTGACTAAAGGGATTTGTGCAAAATTTAGATGTCAATTTTATGACGGTTGTGAACGGTGATAAATTTATAAGAAGCAAAATATTGAATTTTGATTAAAAATAAAAATAAAAAACTTTTATATCCTTATTTTTATAGTATTTTTATGTAATTGGATGTCAATTAAATTAATACAGTCGAAAAAAAAAATTTCGGGATCATAAAATTTGTTGTGACCTTTTAATGTTTATATTTTGGATATTTATGGTGGCAACTGTTGATTGAAATGTGGTTTTAAGACGTTTAAGAACGCATGAAAGTATTATGGATATATTGTATACAACGACGATGTTCAAGGGATGAAACCATATATAGATAAAAATCTTTGTTTACAAATCAAACATCGCAATCGTGTACTCCTTGTTGCCGATGACTGATTTACACACATACATGCACACCCAAACAATAAAGATTTTCAATAATTCGATTGTTCATTTTTCCCTCCGATTTCGCGAAATAATCTCTTTTATTTATCATTTAATACGCCCGCAGTCCTATTTATGATTATTTCGAATTTTTGATTTATATTTATTATACTTGTATTTAGTTTTTGCACTAAGCAAAAAAAAAAAAAAATCATAAACCACCGGTTACAATTTTTTCCCCGTTTTTTTATTTTTATTTTTTTATTTAAGATAACACAAGAAAGATTAAGTTTTATGACTGTGCACACACAGTAATATTAAGAAAAACGCATGCAGCTGCCCGCACCCGAAACAAAAACACAAATCGTAAACTAAATTAAATCTTGGCGGAATTTTATCCTTTTTTCTTGTATTTATTTATATTATTTATCCTCCGTGTATTTGTTGTGTTTGCATTTTATATTGTTGTAAAACTATTGATTTTTGTTGTTGTTGTGTTTGGTTTAAAAATTTATTTATTTATTTTGTATAGTTTTTAGATTTTGCTTGCTTATTTTATGTGATTGTTTGAAATATACGAACGAAAAAAAAAGCGAAAAAGGACGTCAATCGATCATTATCGTAAATTTTTGCTTGTTAAATTTTTTTTCCTTTCTAAGATTACAGTTTTTTGAAGTGGTTTTTTCTTGGAATTGGTTATTTGTAACAAAATTTTATCTATCAATTGATGGTTTAGTCATCTAGATACATACAAGACAACGGATAAAAAATGTAGATAAATGATCGTCATTTTTGTTGGAAAATTGGCAATTTTCGATAGTGAACTCTGATTATATTAACTAAAATTATCATTGATTATGTACTTAACGATTTTGTACCTGAATAACTTGAATTATTAAAAACTGTGCAATCACCATCATGACTTAGAAATAAGTATTAGCGTAGACCAATTGCTCAAGGTATTGCGTTATTTTTCTTATTAAAACAAAGCTAATAATCTAAAGTTTATTATGAATCTGATCTACAATTCTTTTTAGAAAATATATTATTCTAAAAGTTTGATTAATTTAAAACCAGAAATGTTACATATTTCTTACGATCTTTAATGATTGTAACTAAAAAATTATACAATATATGGTACACGTAGATTATCCCAACTTTTTAATTTAAATCATTCTAAAGCTAATAAAAAAATAAATTATTAGATAAATTTATTGAAAGAAATATTTATCGTGTTGTGATTAATTTTGTGATAAAAACTACTTTTCATTAATAGAATCCTGCTCCATTCTAATAATAAATCAGAACTACCTGACTGCTAAATTTTCTTTCGTCGCATTTGAGGCAACTGTCAGTTCATCAGTAGCGTCATTGTTAATTTTTTCCTCGCAAATTTGAAAAGTAGTTGCAGCTGATTTATATCATATTAGATCTATATACATCATAAATAATTTTCTCAAATATTTTGGCACAAACTGTCTAATTCATTACATCAGACAAGTTACCAGATTTAGAAATTGGAATAATGAAAGGATCCTTCCATTTAATAGGAACGTTCCCTCTTCTATAGACTTGTTAAAAATTGTAGTGAGAGGTTTAACTAGTTCATTTTTTAGTTCTTAATGGCAGTAAACCACACTCTTTTTTCAAGTGGAATTAAATAAAATTTGATGGAAGAAAAACTTCTTGGTGCAAAGTACAGTGTACTGTAGACTCGAAGAAAAGTCAAAAAACAAAAATTATTTAAACGGGCTTTCACCATCATTCTGGGAATTTGTTTGCCTATACTATATTGTTAGATACAATCTCATCTTCTATGTTTCTTAAACAAATTTTGAATGAAGATTGTTATTTTAACTAAAAAACGAAAAATTGATTTTTATTGTAAAGAATTAGAAGCAGGAAGAGAACATTTAAAATGAAATTTTCTGTAAAGCTTTCACTGCGATCAAATAAAAATTATCCAAACATATTATGACTCATATTAATGATAAATTCATAAAAGATAGTTTTTTGAGCTAAGTAATAAACAATTGATTATAAAGAATTACATGCAAGAAGAGAATATGTAAAACAAAATTTACTCTAAAACTTTCTCTGTGGCTCAATAAAAATTATTCATACAAATTCTGGACCAAAAAGTTAAAGTTAGTTATTTTAACAGTAAAATTAAAAATTTTTATTCGTTGTAAAGAATTAAAAGCAGTAAGAGAATATTTAAAATGAAATTTACTTTAAAATTACCCAACCAACTTATGGATCATAAATGATACTGAGCACGACTAGCGATAATGATAAATTCATAAAGGATAGTTATTTGAGACTAATTATCATTAATCATGAATTACATGCAGGAAGAGAAAATTATGGATCATAAATGATACAAAATAAATTATGGATCATAAATGATACTGAGCATCACTTGTGGTAGCAATGAAGAAACAATTTTCATTTCGTTTTTTTTTTTTTTTTTGATTGAGACATTAATAACATAACTAAATTAAATAATTATTTGCAAGGTTCCAAAATATTTGTTTAATGTTTGGGATACTTCAAAAATTTATAAACCAAACATCAAACGTTACAAAAAAATTACCAAAGGCCAGAAAAAAATCGAAATGCAATTCTTTGTGCTAGAATTGCTCACTTTTCTACTAGAAAAATCAATTTCTGACAAACAACTACACTTTTACAAATATTTCAATTCCAAATTGAACCATTTAAAGTTCACTGGCAACTTTTTCCTAAATAAAATAAACCTTTTCAAAACACAATAAAATATTTCAAAAAGGAAAAACGACTTGTTGTATTTCAAATTAAGCTTTTCATATAAGAAAATCCACATTTTCAAATTCGAATTAAACTTTTTAAAAATTAAATTAAACAATTTTTAAAAAAATTCTCGGTTTACAGTATTAATTTTCATAGTCTAATGAAGACCTGTCAACTGTTTGCGGTAAATTCATCAGAAGGTTTGTCATGTAGTTATTGGAGTCGTTTTTACTTAAAGTTCCCAACGCCTCAGGTGACACGTTTATTATATTTGAATGACCATGGTTTTCGTGCTGCTTCAAAACTAAAAATCTCTCGGATTGCGGCTGTATAGTTTATCAACAACTACTAATATGCTAGTTTCACGATGATCGCTATGTTGCAAATGATTAAAACTGGGTAAATGCTATTGAGATGCAAGACAAACGCTATATTTCGGCAACTTGAAACATACCGATCATCGTGAAACTAGCACATTAATTAGCCCCGTTGTATGTTTTAAAAACTATACAGCCCTAATCCGAGAGTGAAAATCACATTCATTCAGAAATGATAAATGTATTAACTGAGGCGTTGGGAACAGTAAGTCAAAACAACTGCAATAACCACATCACAAACTTGCTGTTGAAACTACCGCAAGCAGTTGGCAGGCAGTCTCTTCACTAGACCATTAAAATTAATTCGGCAAACCGAGATTTCTGTTATGAATTAGATTAATTTGAAATAGAAAAAGTCGTTTTGGAATTTGGAAATGTTTTATTTGGTTTTGAAAAGGTTTATTTTATTTTGGAAAAAGTTCCCAGTACTTTAAATGATTCAATTTGGAATTGCAATCTTATATATACATTTTTCTCTCACTAGATTTGACTTTTTTATCCGATTGAGAAGTTGGAAAACTATTCAGTGTCTTACATAAGGCCACAAAAGAATTTACTCGGTAGACCCTTAGTACCACAACCACTACCCTTATCTAAATCAAGGTTAAATATTACATGAAATGCTTTAATTCAAAATGCATTTGAAACATTACAAATATTGGAAACTTTATTCGTATATTTATATTTTTATTAATAGCAGATTTAAAATTACTACCAAATCAATCACAACCAGTTACTAAATTATTTGAGGAACTACCACCGTAGATCATAATCAAAGGATATTCGCTTTTATTACGTAATGATTTATTATACTGTCAGGGCCCGTATTCCTGAAATTTACCAAAAAAAAAGTCGCCAGTACCTTTAGTATAAAGTAATTTAAATTTTCGACCATAATGACGTATAGAAAGTCGTCGGTGACCAGAGATTGGGAATTTCTGTCTCGAGATTTTAAAATCAGTAATTTTATTTGAATTGCAACATTCTTCTAGAAAAAAAATTTAACATATTATATTGAAGGGGCGATAGAGGCCAACATTTTGGGACGTCATCATGAAATAAGTGGCCGTTCCAATTTTGACGGAAATCGAATGTCTATCGTCAAACCGACACCGTGAATCCCGTTTAACCGGTAATTTATCGTGAAAACTTATTCATTTGACTATATAGAGCTGAAGCTGACCGCATAAATAATTTGATATGACTTTCACAACTAAAGAATAAATTTAAGAATTAGTAATTTTATTTATATTTATTGGTTGTTTTCGGGATTTTCAAACACAATGATGTCTGCTTCCATTCCGTTCTGTTTACTTTTCATTCCGTCTTGGTGGTTTTGCCAACTTAAAAATTTAAAATTTTATCTTAATGAGGCCTTCGTTTTATTCCAATTCGTTCTTAGTTTTGAAGTTTCCGTCTTTCATTTAAAATTATAGAGTAAATTGGGACGAAAAATCGAGTGAAACCGAGTGTCTTTGAGGTTCCGCAACCTGTTGGCTTTGAAAATTAACTGATGGAGAAAATAGCTTTCGGTTCATCATATGCCTTGAAATCTTTCATAAAACGACGGCATTCAGTAGACAACACGTTTATTTTAGTCAACATGTTGCCAACAATTGCCGGACCGGAAAGCGCTCATTGTGTTTGAACCTTAAGCTTTGACATTTTATTATGGCAAGAGACACAGTCTGCCATTTTATTAAGCTTCAGTTACCAAAAACTCTACTAAATACCGTTTTATTAAATACTAATTTTACGTGTCCAGAACCGCTTAGATCAAAAACTCCATTTGTTGTCGCTTTGATCTTTTGAAGAATTGGTAATTTGAATTCGATTGAAAATAAAAATGTAAACTGTCAAATAACCTGCGCGAAAAATTTCAACCGGAGTATGAACCGAGTATGAAATATTATTTTTGGAAACAACTTTTATTTATTATTTGCTCCTTCTATCCGAAGCTAAAGTTAGACATGACATCCGATAACAGTTATAATAATAGCTGCGTTTTTTTAATATTTGGTCTGACCCATATCAATATTATAATTCATGAAAAGACACAGAAAGGCAAACAAATATCCTAAATTTTGTATTGTTAAGAAATTTGGCTATTATTGTATTTAATTTTGAAGTTTTGAAGTAATGGTACTGCTGTTTAGTAATAAGTTAATAAATTTATTGAGTATGTTTTTGCTCATGGAGAAAACAAGACAAAACTCACGATTAATTTATTACTCTGGTGTTGATTAAGTAGTCACGGATTATATTCATTACTCACTGGTTGATACCATGCCAACATACTAATATTAAGCAAAATATTATCTTGATTTTAAAATTTTTGCTTTTGGAAATAGTAAACAAATTCCGTGTTTGATAAATAAATATTCGCAAGCGCATTTTTTTAAATAAAAAAATAAAGTGGACAAATACTAAATAATAAAAAATAACAAACATGCAGGAATAGAAAACTTACCGTAATAAAATCGCGTATAATGGTTATTACTTTATTTGGATTAATATGACACTTCCTACCACTCAAGTCGCAAACTTTATCCTCATGAGTAAAAACTATCATTACATCAGGGAAATGACTTTTAGTGTAGTTTGGCATTTTTTTTCCAAAGCGTACTAAGCGATGGGTATTCACTTTATATTTTGGGGAAAAATAATTCCAAATCAAATTTTTAGGGAAAAATAAACAACAAAATTGCTGTGAAATGGAAGACACTAAAAAATCACAATAAATCAATTCGCAATTCTCAATTCCCTGGGAAAACCAGAATAGTGTAACACTGTTTAGTAATAAATTTATTAAGCATGCTTTTGTAAGCGGAGAAAACAAATCAAACCTCACGATGAATTTATTACTCTCGGATTAATGAAACTATCATGGATTATATTCATTACTCACTGGTTGATGTCATGAAACAAAGCCAAATTCCGTCAACAAATTCCATAGATAATAAATTTTCATGAGCATAAATAAATATTCGCGAGCGCATTTTTCTTAATGAAAATAAAAGAAAAAAGACTAAAAATACTTGCAGGAATAGAAAAAGTAAAATATTCTCCTATATATTACATTTGATGAGAGAGTACACTTTGATTTTATAATTTTTTTTTTCTTTTCAAATAAAGTAAAAAAATCCCATGTATGATAAATTACCGCTTGTGTAATTAAGTATTCGCGAGCGCATTTTATCTTTTTTAAAAAAAACAAATAAAATGGGGAGAATAATTAAAATATTTCCAGGAGTAGAAAAAATCGTATTCAACTCGCGTAAAATGGTTATTACTCATTCGAATAATTATGACACTCGTTAGCGCGCGAAAATATTGTAAAATCTCTCCCCTATACATTTAGAGTCTGATGACATATGTTATAAACAAATGATTAGGAAGGAAGTCAACCAACACATCATTAATTTACTATTAAATTAAAGTGGAGGATTCAATGCTTCTATATGGGTGGAAGTTTGTATGACACTAACATTCTGAAAAAAATTTCCTGAACGCGTTTGTTTTTGAAATATAATATATCGGTATGTTATACCAGTGGCATAAACGTTGTGCGAGCCAATCTTCTACTTTCAAAAATTTTCAGTTTTATAATATTTTAATAAAAAATCATGCAATAAATATTGGTCTACCTATAGCTTTTAAAAATATACACGATTAATTGAATATATCGTATATGCGCCATATATGCATTAAACGTTAATAGTAGTGCCTATTATCTTCAATAATCGTTGACTATTTTCAAGATAAATTTATAGCTGACTAACTGGAGGGTAATTTTCGTTATTAGCCTTTGTTTTTCAAAAATTAGGATATCCGTCGTACATATCTCTTTTCTTATTTACTATGTAGAGCGAAAATTTTCATTTTAATGAATTTCGAATATGCAATATTACAAAAATATGTTTGGGCATTACAAAAATCGTATTCGGAAGGGTGGATCTTTATTTTAGGACAAAATTCATGCTAAAATATTCGGCCTAGTTTCGGCACTCTATATCCCGGTGGTAATAGTTTCTCTGAAAATTGAATTCAATTCTGTTTAGAATTTTACTATGCATGATAAAAGTCAGTCAACAACACACGGCATTCTTAAAACTGACGTTTTTTCTGAATTACTGAGCAAATTTACTTAATTGTTTTGTCGATGATTAACAAATCAAAATTGACTTTGGCACTTTGTTACGACAGTCGGTGATTTCACATTGGATTTCTTGGCATTAAGTTATACCTGTATAAGCACTTTCTTGTTGATAGGAAATGTTGAGACAAACTATTACAATTGAGTTACTCATAATGAGCTAACGAAAAAAAATAGATGTGCCTCGTTTAAGGGATTTACAGGCACTACGAAATGGTAATGAGCTAGCTGCCGAGGTTGTCTGTGATTCCCATAATTAAACTGTTTTCATTTGACATTGCTTATCAAATCAATTTGGTATAAAGGAGGCGAGTTACTTATTTGTCGCAAAAATGTGAACAAACCTAGGGGGATGAAAAAGGGATAAAAAACGGTTTAGTTTTAATTTAGCGTTTCGGGATCATACCAGTTTACTAGAGAATTGTAATAGAAGTGAATTTCGTAGAATTAATTCTCTGGGTCCAAGATCAACAGTGTGAGCCCAAAAAATGTATCTAACATTTGCATTGTTCGGTTTTTGTAACAGTACAGCCAGGCTAATAAAATAAACGAATCTATCCATGCTTAATATCTTATAGTGGGCTATTATCTCTTTGACCATAAATAACTTCTTTTCCATCAAACATGAATCGCACATAAAAAACAAAACAAAAAACTGTTTGTTTGTAATATTTCTTATATGTATTTACACTAAATTAGGTTCAAAATAAAAATTTCCAAAAAATATAAAAAATCATTCACTCGTCTAAAAAATATTTTCCAATTCCTGTATCTAAGAAAAAATACACACATTTTCATTTTATTCGTTTGTTTATAAAGGTCACATTAAATAAAGCAACAATTTTAATCAAAACAGTCTCAAAATATGCCCTTTTCTTTGAAAATAACTTTATAAAAATAAAACGACCTTTAAAGATAGAACTATGTCTTTGCTTTCAGGTTCGAGGGTAAATCCACCTTGCTTAATTAAAAACAATCATTCATATTAAATCGTTACACTTGACCGCCAGTTAACTGTACGGTACATCAGATTATATGGTGGCATGAATTAGGATACTAGTTTGCTTAAACTAAGTTCAATTGAAATCAAATTTTCACAATTCTTAGTTAAATTTAGTGTGGTTACAGAAATTATAAAGCAAAATACTACATATTTTGATAAAGACAACCCTTGTTTGTTTTTTCTGACGAAAGTCTTGTTCTTTTTCTTTTTTGTCCTCTCTCTCGTAACTACTTGAGCCACGTTTAACGGTTTTTGGCCCATTATTCATTCGTTATCAAGTTATAAAAAATATGAAGAAAGAAAAAAAAAATATTTTTTCCTTTTTCTCCATTGCAAAGTTTCCGATTTTTATAAAGAATACACCAAGCCGCATATAACGGTATAACAAGATGCTACCGCAGCTGGCTCAGGCGTAACCGACCAGAACCATTAATATATTTTCTGAATCTCCGTTCGGTATCTAATGTTCCAATATTTATTCGCGGCCCTCAACATTTTACCAAGCAAGTACTGAATAATTTATTTGACCAATTACACCCATGTTAACTCAAATCAATGCATTTTAATAGCCACATGTAAAAATAAACAAACACCTTTGGTGAAAAACCATATAACGCAGTCAGACGGAGAAAAACTAAACAGACGAAAGCAAAAGCTCGCACACAAATAAACATTGGAGTAAATAAAATAAAAAATAATAATAATAAAAATGCTATGAAGAATCCAAACCATAAACAATATTATCATTTCAACAGCATCATTTTTATCGTTTTGTTGGGGAAAATCTTTTCGGATATATTATGAATTATTGATAGCATAAACGTTAAGTTTGTTTTTTTTTTTTTTAGAAATTTTACGATCCAATTTTTATGTCTGTTCATGTATCCACTCATAAACACACAACACGAGATCGTTTAGAAGATTTTTAATGTTATGTATTTATATATGTACATATGTACATAATTTTTTTTTTTTTAAGCTTTAAACCACTTGTTGAGCTTTGTTTTTTTTATTATGTTTCTCATGCTCTATAGAGTAGCTTTTTCACTGTTTTGGTTTTAATATTTTTGTAGTTTGGTTTTATGATATTTTCATGCTTTTATTTTGTTCTTAACAGAAAATGAGGAAAATTATTGTGGAGTATTTCACATTAAGTGTAAATCTGCCGTGTTTTTAAGATTTAAAGTATAAAATATGTGCGTATGGGGTGACGTATATTTTTCACAAATAAACAAATCAACCCAGATATGATCCAAAAGTTAAATTTAATTCATCTTGACTTACCTAATTTCACACCATCAGTTCAGTAATATTCTCCGCCATAATGGCATACAAAATTATACAATCGACACAACTGTTCGAATCGCAGGTGAGACATCCTTAAAATTATAAAAATTAGATGCAAAATACCGTTCGATTTTTAGACATTTCACAACCGCTTGTAAGATACAACAAATCGCTATTATTTTTTAAACACACGTCCACGGTAATTAGTGAATACGAGTATAAATAATAAAAATTTACTTGTCATTTATAATTGTATGTCCCATTTATCTCAGGTTTGTTTCAATTCGTCTAAATCTAAAAAATTGACTAGTAGTAGTAGCTTAGTAGCATGTAGTTGAAAATTGAAATCGAAATTTTCCAAATAAAAACTATAACTTGTTGTCTTAATAGAGCTTTTAAGTTTTTTATGCTTTAATCTTTTATTTTATTATTTTCCGTTTTTTTATGTATTTCTTATGTATAAACATTTTCACTCTCATTTTTATTTCTCATATAACCTATTTTCATTTTCCGATTTTTATACATTTTTTTTTTTGTTTTTATTGAGAAATAAGAGAAATAAAAAAAATTTATATATAATTTTTATTATGTTTATACTTTTTCAGACAATTTTTTTTTTTCATTCCTGCTTCTACACAACCCCATCCCCATTTACGCCTATTACAAACCAGTTCCACTCGTATTATATAGTATTGTAGTAAAAAGAGGTAAAGTAAAAAAAAACATAAAAAATTCAACAAAAAAAAAAGTCTGAGTGAAAATTTCATTCATGAATTTTTTTTATTTTTATTTTCCTTCCAAAAGAGGAGAATTTTCTTTTATATTTTTTTATTTTTATTTTTATTTTTATATGAATGAGTTGGCATTTTTATATATAAAAACAGAAGGAACAGATAAATACATTTACAACTTTTTTTACTGTAGAGCTTTTAGATTTTTTTTTTACTGTTGCACAGAAGTATATATCTATAGTACATACATACATATAAATGAAAAGAAAAACTGATGAAAATATACAAAACAATAAAAAAAAAATATTACAATAAAATGTTTGTTGTCTTAAGTCAAGTTCAAAAGTATATTTTCTTCTTATATACTTTTTTCGGGGAAGAAAATGTATAACACATAAAAAAAAAGTTTCTGTATACATATATACAACATTTTTTCTTTATATTCTGTTTTCTTTTCTTTAAATAAATTAAGAATTTTTTCTATGCAAGTTGGGAAAAAAATAAATAAATAAAATATATAATCATTTTTTTATTATACACAATGAAAATGAAAGGGAAATACGTAAAAAAAAATTGTTTTGGTTTTTTTTTTGTCGGATTCAATGAACTTGAACTCATTTGAACTTTGATACTACTTCTTTGTTGATGAGCTTTTTTTTAGTGTATGTAACAAGTGGTTTGTTGTTTAATTGTGATTGCAATGGGTAAATAGATATAGAATTGGGTATTATTTAGTAATATTACTGATGTTCTGAATTCAAATAGTTTTATTAGACTTTGAATATTATATTTTTATTACTGAATCCTAAAAAACGCGATTTTATTGCATCATTTTCCTAAAGATAAAATTTTCTGATAGAGTCGTTCCGTTTAACAAAATATTAATGACACAAATTTACAAAACGTGTAAACCTTTGAATATATATCAGATTAATCATAAAAAGTTGCTCGATACTTTCATTGTTCCACGATTATTTCAGGGCAGAATGATTATGGAACAGCGATTAGGAGAATATCAACGTTTTAACGAATATCAATTTATTAAACTAATTGTAAAAACCAAATTGGAAACCGTTCTGCCACAAATAATGTAACTTATTTTATTTTCAGTCGCCTTGTTCTATATACTAAGAAAATAAATGGATTATAAACATAAAGAAATTTTGTGTACGTTCAAAATACCCAATCTGACTTGTGACCTACGAAATATGCATATACGACGATTGAATCGATGATAATGGCCAATGCGATTTTCACAAAAAAAAAAAGCGTTTTGAGTTTGAAATTTCAAAAAATTAAATGCTTTGACAATTTTCGAATTTAGCGAAGAAAAACCCACAATAATTTTATCAACTGTATTGTGCAATATTGAGCTTTGTGAATTTTATTGAGCCTTAAAGCTAGCATAGATGCACGATAATTTTATCAATTTTATTGTTCAATCTTTATAGTCAATCGTCTTTTAATTAATTTCAAATATGCACAAACCGTTAGTATACGATCATTACACAATGTAGTCAATAATAGCTCTTAAGTGCTCAATAAAATTGACAATGCCCAATGTTGCACGATTTAATAGATAAAATTATTATGCGTGGCTTTTAAGGACTTTAATGACTACATTGCGCAATGATTTTAAAAAGTATACAATAAAGTTAAATAACCGTAGTTATAAAGATTAGCCTATATAGACTGTTTGCAGCATAAGATTTCTCAGGTTCATTTGTATTTTGAATCAACTTGATGTTGAACTTGTCTGAAAAAACTCCCGTATGTTTATCGCAACAAAGACTTTTGAAAGTATACACATTTTTAGAAATTTAACGAATGGAAAAGTTATTTTGGATGGAAAAGATGACTTATGGACCAAACCACTCAATAATTTATAGGTAGCTAATTCACAAAAATTGCATAATAATTTAAGTAAAAAAATAAAAATTTAGATAAATAAAAAAAATATCAACATTCTCGAAGATGTTCGATAATGGAAACTATCAGATTTTCTAGGGGTTATTTCTTCCAAATACAACCGTTATTTTTTATTTTTCCCTTCAAATGGCATATGGTATTCGATTAAAAATTAAACTCTGAGGTGGTTAATCCATAGTTCTCGGCCTAAATCTGGTGAACAAGTTTTAATATTACTACGCTTTTGTAGCAAAATAAAATGTCTGCCCGTGCGGGTTAAACAAAAATATTTTTTTGTGTCATCACACAGACAGCAAGAACAACAGCCTAAAATACGCTGCCCCGAAATACATTAGGCTTTGATTGAAGAGTGCACAAAAATTTGAGAAACGTTTCTGTGTTTCCGAAAATACTTTATTCAAATTGAAACTGCAATTGCAAAATTCTTCATAATATCTGCATAAAACATCAGCATTAGATTTATAGGCCTTCTAAAAAGGTTAAAAAAAATTTGAAACTGAAAATTTGAAAACTTTGAAAGGTTAAAAAAAATATTTTTCAAATTGAGCATCAGACCTGATCATTACCAATTCCATTGTGGACATTTTGTTAGTCACCGGCGGCCAACTGGTTTATTGTAGATATATGGGTCGCGTTAAAATTGTTCATAACTTCTTCTTAGTTAAAGAGCAGGCAATTTCTTGAGTCAAAGTGCTTAACTCAGAAATATTTTGATTTGAGCATCATTTGCTTCAAAGTCAATTTGAGTTGTATTTCTACTTTCTACCCTATATCAGGTTTTTAGTCAGGGTTTGTCTGACTTTAAATCACTTTAATTAAATCGAGTGTACATCAAGTAGGATAAATAGACGGATTAATGCACAGTTTTCAAAGTGTTTCCAAGTATTTGTGCCTCAAATAGTTTTTATAGAAGTGATTTGCCTCCAAACCTAGCCTTCTTGCAGGTTCAAAGGAAGTCTTTCGTCAGTACTTCTTCGATCGTTCTTAATTCCCGTCTCTGGTCCACCTCAAGTCTAGTTTTGGCCAAACTTGTCTTGCTACAGTACAGGTGGAGATGTTAGTTCACCTTTCCTCTAAGGTCAATCCTCTAAGGGTAGCGCCTGTTTCCTAAGTGGTACTCCTCCCCACAATTGTCCTTCCCGGTTGCTGCTGGAGAGTAGTAGCGTGCCTACCGAGCAAATCCGCCCTGCATTTCCCTATGACGCCCGAGTGACCAGGAACAAAGATTAACTGCATCTCAATAAGAGACGTCAGACATTAAGAACGCCACCCATGACGCCAAAGAAACTAATTCCAGCAAACTGATTACCGCCTGGCTATCACATAGATTGCGATACCACCTGAGGATACCATATTATGCTTCAACCAAGACCTTTTCAATCGCAATCACCTCAGCCTGGTAAACGCTGCAGTTATCAGGGAGACGAATAAAAATGTTTACATTTCCTATAGATGTTGTACCAACATAAACATTTTTAATTATATAGGTAAAAAAAACATTAAATAAATGCAAGTCACCCAGAAGCATGTATTGAGCAACAATCTTTGAAATTTGTTCATTTAGTCTTTGAGAATTGAAAATTCCTAATGTCATGGCACTTTTGCCAAAAAAAAAAAAAAAAATCTTGATATGAGTAGGAAGAAAACCATTATTAGGAATTAGCACAAAAACATTATGAAAAAATGGAGGTGTGGCCAACACACGACTTTCTTTTACGAACAGAGAATTTTGAGAAATTTTATTTTTATCTTAATTTTTTTTTTAATTTTTAAATTTTTTAATTTTTTATTTAATTTTTTATTTTTTATTTTTATTAATTTTTAATTTTTGGAAACATTTTGTTTCAATTAATTTTTTGTAAACCTTATACTTCTTAAGATATTTGCAAAATAAATTTTCTGGACCAAGGGAGTGGCCACTTCCGGTTAGCCGATTTGGAGTAAAAGTCACTGGGACCTCCCAATTTATCAAAAAAGCTTAAATCTGAAGTTTCAGTTCGATTGGTTAAACCATCTGGGCTGTAGAGAGGACACAGACAAACTGACAGACTGACAGACTGACAGACTGACAGACTGACAGACTGACAGACTGACAGACTGACAGACTGACAGACTGACAGACTGACAGACTGACAGACTGACAGACTGACAGACTGACAGACTGACAGACTGACAGACTAACAGACTGACAGACTGACAGACTGACAGACTGACAGACTGACAGACTGACCGACTGACAGACTGACAGACTGACAGACTGACAGACTGACAGACTGACAGACTGACAGACTGACAGACTGACAGACTGACAGACTGACAGACTGACAGACTGACAGACTGACAGACTGACAGACTGACAGACTGACAGACTGACAGACTGACAGACTGACAGACTGACAGACTGACAGACTGACAGACTGACAGACTGACAGACAGACAGACAGACACCATTTCGAAACCCACTTTTCGGACTCTGGACCTCAAAACAAATAAATCTCTAAAAATCTCAAGGTCCAAAATTTTGATGATTACTATACTTTATTTTACTAGAGTAAAAGAAAGTAAAAGAGGTTGGGTGCGATGTACCGCTTTTCCAAATCCTGTTTTGAAAACCCAGATTTCAAAATCATTTTTGTTTTGTGGCACTTTGATAAAATGGGATTTTGGAAATCGAATATCGTTACGACCACACCGAAAAGAGGGGATTTACTAGTATAAGTATACCTAAACTTTAACAACAAGGAGTACAATACTTGATTTCTGATGTATGCAACAAACTAAAATTGCAGTGTCCACTATACCAATGTCCTGTAAACAAATTAAAATTGTAGTATCCAGTACACCATTTACCATTTGTATACCTGTGCTCCTTTACAATGTAGGTTCAAGAATAGTCCTAATAAAATGTCGGATCCTAGTACTCTCGAAATACTGCGATACTACAAAACGAGTCTAGGTAAACCCGTAATGCTAATCTTGTCTATAAGTAGGCTTACTAAGGCTAGACAGAGAGCGAGAAATCTAGCTACTTGTGATGAAACATTTTTTTTTTAGGTACGTATGGGACGGATCTTGGAATGAAAAGCTTATTTAGCTGCCGAATGGTTACCCCTTTAAATGAAATATTATTGGAAGCAATGTATAATAAATAGAAAGTGCGGAAAGCTAATAGCGATAGTAGCGTGCGGTCGACAAAGCCAACCAACTCCCAAGAAAATCGGCGTGATAAAGCTGAGATTGAAATACATACATCTCCAAAAGCAATGAACTGATCGAAAAAACAAATTTGTTTTAATATTTTGAAGGCTCCAGTTGAAACATTTAACCGCAGTACGAATTTTTCTACACAAGAGGAAATGTTGGCAATTCACCACCTATAATAAAATCAAGCCTAAGAGCTTCCATTACGCTAGCCCTAATCAAAGCTATTTTATTTCTAAGAAAAAAAATTTTATGAAACAGTTACTCCAGTAGGTCGGTCACATATCGTAGTCGAAACACAATTTTACCAACTCGTCAGCCCTGTCCTTTCGGCGTTTTTTTCGCAATGATGTGGGATATAAAGTGACCGTGGCGACTTTTGTAGAATCGATGAATTTTTAATACGGTCTCCTCAATTTTCCACGAAATTACGATTATTTTTAGATTGTTATTTTGAGATTTTGAAATTTTTCACTGAAAGCAGTTTACCGAACACAGAAATTGTAATAATTTTTTATTATAAATAGGCACAGACCTTCAATTCACCGTATGGTAACAAAACTTAAAATTAAATTAAAGCGATACTTACGAAGGTAGAGCAAAAAATTTAGCTATATGAAAAAGTGAATTATTTTTCGAAATAGCCTCCTGTTAGCTCGATATTTAGCCCAGACCTAACGATACTACAATAGTTAAGCCATCTAAGAAATTCGATTTTCCTAACTATGCAAAATAGGCCTCCTTCGAAGTGAACCGCTTTCCGCCGAGCTATTTGTCCATGTTTGGTAACACAAATAACAAGGGATTATATCTAGCATAATTCAGGCAACTTGCACTTTATCATGCTCAAATGTTTGCGTAGCATGTTACGTACGCATTCTTTTAAAATGTTTAACATTTTTACTATCTCTCTAATCTTCACTCGGGGTTCGGCCAAAAAATCTTCGACTTTGTTTATAATCCTGAGCGCGCATCGAAACACAGTCAACCATTTATGAACTGTGAAATATGAAGGAGAAGAGTCGTCACATAACACTTTTCAATTTTTTTTCGGTTTGCATAATAGTTTTTCTGCGCGATTAGTTTTATCTATCTTTCAAACTGCTATCATTTTTTACTTTTGGAGCTCCAACTTTTAGAAAATATTTAACGTTTCACAATACCTACCGAATTAATATTTATGTTTGGTAAACACAGGTTTTATTACAACATAAATATTTAATTAAGTCAACTTCATGATTGTCATAATTTATTCATCCTTTCGTTCAGTGATTTCTTTAAGCGAATCATATTCCTCAAATATGTTTGAGTAATTTGATGTTTCAAAAAAATCTCTGAATGAATGAACGAATGAAGGCAACATGAAATCGACTTTAGAGTTTTTTCTCTCGATAGACCTTTAGGGGGTACTTTTAATTTTCGTTTTTAAATTGTCGACCGCAAGTGAGAGTTTGTCGTGGGTTCACACAAAAATATTCTTAATGCTGTAACAATATTTGGATATAAAATTTCAAATTCATCTGTCTTTATCCACTGTACAACTCTAGTAAAGATTTATTTATTTATTTATTTATTTTTTTATTTAAAAGTGCATGGTGTTCGGCCAAATGTACACTTTCTTCAATAAAATTACTTTCGATAAAAACTTTGAAGATACTTACAAGTAACTTACCAAGTTTTAAGATTTCCTCCTTATTTAACCTTGGTAAGTGGATAATCACAAAAAATCGTATTCAATTCGAAAAAGAGAAATGTTCGTCGTTCTGTTAAATCGGAGAGAAGGTTGTCAGATATTTATTGTCCCCCTATTTCTTTCGAGAAACTTGCTAACCTAAGCCTGGGCTTTTATGGCCGTTAGGCAAACCCGGCCCTGCTTATTGGGTTATCCCTAATACTCGCGCAATAAATAGGATAATTCAGAGCCACCATATCGTTATTTTAACAAAATATGGACTTTCTCCACTTCCAAACAACCGGTTCAATTCTTTTTTTTTACGGCGTAATTCAAAGCAAAAAACATACCGTAAATCAAGCGAGCACTTTAAAAATGACATAACTCAAAAACAATCTAACTCAAAACAACGAAACTCAAGCATGACCTACCATACAAAAAAAAATTATCTGAAAATATTATCTAAGCAAGACTTCGCCTTTTAGTTGCTGAAGGCACTACTGATAGTGAAATCAAAACAGATTAAGGGTAAACGATTAATCTAAACGATTTTCACCGAGTTCAGCATTTACACTGAATTATTTATTACATTTTGTAAACAAAAAAAAATGTCATGAAAATATAATAATCCGCAAGCAAATTGTCAGCCTACTGCACTTCCATTGTATTTAATAATTGCCATCTACATTTCAATTTCATCTCTGCCTGTCGATTATGTAAGTATTTCTCGAGAAACGCTATTATATTGCATGAGCATTAGGAAAACTCAAAATGTCTTACAAAATAGGTACGTTTTTACGCAATTTCGAAAAAAAACTCGAAACTGGTGGAATGCTTATACAATATAATTGTCTTAGGAATTATTCGAGTTTCTCGAATTTTCACGGTATGTTGCGCTTTTTTACCCAATTGCAAGTTCATCGGGATTTTCGAGGTTTTATGTGATTTTTCGACATTTTAAGCTTACTCGAGGTTTGTTTGGTGTTGAGTGTTTTGTATTTAGGACCTCGATATTATTCGAAATTTTCGGTATTTTTCGAGATTTTCAATATTATTCGAGATTAACTTGGCGTGAAATTACGAGTAAGCTCATTACTCAGTTAGATTATCTTACATAGAGGAGATTCTCAAGGAGAATATTTAAAATTTTTCGAGAGCCTCGGTATGAGTTTGGCAGTTTGGTTTCGAGGAAATACGTTACTTTCTAGATTATTATGGAAGATTATATGTTATTTTCTAAATCATGTAATGGGCTTTATGCTCGTATGAAGTTACAAATTATTCAAAATTATAGAGGTTTCACATAACTCCACAGTATTCACAATTTTTGTATAGGCAATGTACATTGTGAGTACTCATTTTGTTGTTTTAATCAAATGATGACGAATCTTCAAAATATTTAGTTAATTTAGATTTTGTTTAGCTTCCGTTAAATAATGTGATAACCTCCCCAAAAAAAATAAACCACCAAAAAGGAGCTAAAACAAAACCAAAATAGTTTCAGAAGCACAAATGAGAGCTTTTAATTGTATAAATATCAGTACAACAAGGATTTGGTCGAAGAGACACAAACAACATCATATTCTCATGTGTTTTATTCTCACTTGCATGCCAAATTCAAATTGCTTTTTTTCTCTATTTGAAAATCAAATTTATGTTTCTACAACAGGTAGTATGATATATGAAAATAAAACGAAAAATGTAGGTTGCGTAAAATTGGTGGCTGTTAAATCGAATATGACACATAAAGAAACAGATGATAATAATAAATTATAGAAGAATAGCACAATTGTCGATTGGTTATGGTTCATTAAAAATGATGACAACTTTACGTAAGTTATTTTTCTGTTTAATGTTCTTAAGCAGATCGCGATGGCAATTAGTGCCTTCTTCTACCACTCCAATCTACCACAACTGCTCAAAAACGATGTTTAGATCGTTTCTGACCGTTTCTCGCGTAACATGATAACCTACAGTGAAAATAAAATCCTTGAATCCTTGTAATTTGAAGATAAATTGTTTCCGTCCTACCGGTAAAACCTTTTAAATCAACCAAACGAAAGTTTACCAAAATATGCATTACAGAATTCATTAGTATACAAATTTTTTATGAAAGTTTTAAAGCGTATAAACTTAAATAATTCGATCGTGTTCCTCCCCGACCGGATTAACCTTTCATTTTGATCAAAATGAATTTATATATAATTTTTTTACATGTGGACCGTTTCACTTCATTCGGCTTTATTAGAAAATGGTTGGTGAAATTGATGAACGAACTTATTTTGAAGTGGGTGAATATGAAACGTTTTTCTATTTCAATGTAATTTTATTTTTTATTTTTGGGTGCTGTCATGATATAAAATGAAATGTGGTCGATTTTATATTTGTTCCACACACACTCACACAAGACAAAAAAAAAATAAAATAAAAACTTTCCAAATTTTCCAAGGTTGGCCTTAGATCAGGTTTTTTTTTATTCTCCTTATATAAGATTATTTATATTATATAATTTTCTTCTCTTACCGTTTTTATTTTATTATTTGATTGAGATGGATCTACTTCATCGAAATGGTATAGATGGACTTTGAATTATATAAAGTAAAAAAAAAATATATTTTAAGGATGTACTTAGACTAAAATAATTTTACAGTGCAAAATAAAAACGTTGATATATCGGTTATATTAACAGTCACGTTTTGCATCGGTACGAGTTATTTGGTCACATACATATAGAAACCGTATAATTATATATGTTTAAACTTAAGTGACATCACGGTTTGCTTGAAGAGGAAAATTACATCATTAGGCGGATCATATATTTTAGATGCTTTAGAGTGAAAAATTTAATTAATGAAACACTTTTTATGATATGGTATGTAAATTTTTCAAGTGAAATCAAATTAAAACCATGTCAAGCAAGAATTTTGTGTTATTTCATGTGTGTACACTGTTTAATATATATAATATGTAAATACAGCGGGTGACATGAAAATGAGAAAATTTATTTAAGCTAAAATATTGTTCAGATTAAGTCGCTTGGTGTATTTTTTAAAAACATCATCATCACCGCACCGCATTATCCATCCACCAATCCGAATCATCCTTCAAATTCAATCTATATAATGAAAAAAAAAGGATATATTTTGCGTGATATGTATGTCCGTACAATGTGAAGGATATATCCAATTTTTTTCATTTCTCGATTCGTCTTATTTTATATATGAACACCAACAACAGTAACAACATCAAGGCACACAACGAAAGAAAACACATATGTCACTATCTCGACCAACGGTCTTTTAAACCACCCAAATGTGATACAACATGTGATGTTTATCTTATATATTTTATTTTAATAATATTTTGTTTTTTTTGTCTGCTTATGTTCGTTCATCTTATTTCCAATTCCATTCCATCTTATGTTACCAAAAAATAAGAAAAAAGCAAAAAAAAAAATGATTTCATTCGAAATGGATGACTTTTCGTTCGTTCGTTAGTTTCTTTCTGTTTATATTTTTCACGTTAACTAGAATGATTCACATGACCAAAGCGATTAGAATATAAATATTTTATGAATTTGCTAATTTGGTTTTTTGATTAAATATATATACATCAGGTCCATCCATTTTTGTCCTGTTTACATTCTGCGATACAAATTTATATCTATTCTCGTATACGATAGATTTTCATTTTATTTTCTCAGCCTAGAAATATTAAAGCTCATTACTGGAAAAAAATAAAAATTTGATTTATGATTTATCATTTTAAGTGGTTGAATATTATATATTGAATAATATCAAGTAAAGTGAAAATTAATTTAAAACAATTTATTTAAAATATTTTGTCGCTTTATCACCGTTTTGCCAATTTATTTTGTAATGTTTGTCCTTTTTTTTCGGTTTCCTTTGTGTGCGGCAAAAATATTACTTGGGATTCAAACATATATTTATTCAGGGACGGTGAACTGATTGATTTTAGAGCAACAAAAACCATGATCCATACCAAAAAATAATTTATGTCTATTAACATTTTTACAGAAATATGAACCGTCTAACATAAAAGATGTTGTAAATTTTAAATGGATATACGTATGTATGTATGGACAACATAATAATTTAATTCGCGGTCTTATCTGTCACAACCAGAGCACACAAAATAAATTGTTGCAATTTATTTTAAAGATGGATGCGGTGTACTATGCTATGTAATTTGTATCTAAACCAAAAAAAAAAAATTCGAAAACACGAAAAGTTTATCTCAATAAGCTTTCATTGTGCTTTCCTCATTTTGGAGACAAATTGATTTTATTTTAAAAATAAATAACAATTACTTGTTTATATTTTTTTACCAGTCATTGTATTTTATATAAGGATTAGTTTTATTTAATTAAGAAAGTTCGTGTTTCAATTGCTAAAAGCTCAGCACATACGAGTAGGTACATACATATATGGTAAAGTTTAAATTGGCGGTTTTATGTTTTGGACTTTCGAAAAAAATAAACAACAGTTCTGGATCGATGTGTATTTAAATTAGAAATTTTAGTATTATTTCATTGTTTATATTTGTATATAATTATGCAATTACTATACTCAGTTGGGAATCAGCAGGAGAAATGCTTTCAACGATTATTTTACATAGCTAATGTCTTAGAAGTTTGGCAAAAAAGGGCTACAGAATCATTTTTTACCGACACTGCTGAAACTTAATTATATTTTATGTGACTAATTGAAAGACAATTAAAATTTGAGAATAATAATAAATCGCTATCAGCCGTCTCAACACATTTCAAGTTTTTCTTAGAATAGATACAGTCAAGAAATCATAAATCGACCTTTCGTACCGTTCATTTAATGTATCTGTAAATGTTGTAGGTGGTCACCCAAATGAATACTTTTACACACAATCGTATTTAATGTTCGTCGAAGCATATGTTGTAATTAATTACATTTTTGGATAGCAGCCAGAATCCAACTCAGAACCGTGGTATGCTAGAAACTAGCTTAACTAGAAAATTCCAGAATTCCTCAAGTTTCCTTTTGGAGAAAATTTTTAAAATATTT
The DNA here is from genome assembly GCA_958295665.1 of Tipula vernalis. NCBI lineage: Eukaryota > Metazoa > Arthropoda > Insecta > Diptera > Tipulidae > Tipula > Tipula vernalis. The sequence continues at coordinate 446,585,530 of OY282558.1, read as the reverse complement.
GGTAATTGATTTGGTTAATAATGAACACAAATATGACCATAATAAATAATTGGTATTGCAAAAGTCTTATTGATTCAGTGATTCTCAGAGTATTTGTTTCAAATGACCCAAAATTATTTTGAGGATCACATCTAAATCTAATTTTTTTGGACATGTAAAGAGATAAAATAATACACTTTTGGACCTGGAATGTAGTGCTCGATGGCATTATAAAAATTGAAACTTTGAAATTTCATTGCAATTTCGTAAACTATTGATTATTTGCGGCATTATAAATCAAAAAGAGCTTAAAATTCAATAATCTAACAAGCGTCGTGAACCTAAAGGGACAAAACGCTAAATCTACGCTAATTTAAGTTTAGTGCTAATTTGAATTCCAAAGCAAAGCGGTAAAACGTTTTTAGCAGATGAAGGAAGGGGAAAAAATTAACGATATTGTAAGAAAAATATTATTATGTAAATATTTAGTAGGTCCATTGATTTAATTTTTCCATTAAGATAAAGATTTAAGATTGCACAGAAATGATATACACTCCAAAAAAAATTAAAGAGACACCTAAATATTTTTAAAAATAACTGTTTTCCAGATGCCTCAAACTTGGTCAATTCTTATGTGTTCATAAACTATTCACCATGGAAAATTTAAGAAATTGTATCTATTTTTTATTGAGGAAATTTTGCTTATGTGAATCCTAATTAAATGTTTTTTTTTACTAAAGAAAATTAAAACTAAACTTAAACAATATAAAATAATTTTTTATTTTAATTTTAATCATATTTTTATTATTTTAGTATATTATGGTGACCCCTTATGGTGACCCACGCACTTACTTGAGATAAAGCATTATAGTGACTTAAACAGCTACAAAAACCAAGTAACAGAGGTCATAATAACCAGAAAACCTGAGTATTCCTAGCCGTGTGTGTAGTGACACCACTATAGGGCTATAACTCCAGTTTTTGCAGCATACAATTTTTAGCTTCACCACAATACGCAAGAAACATAATGAACCTGGGAGTAGTAGGTGGAAACGCCCTGATCATTATGGATTTGAGAACGGTACGCATTATATGAATATTAATATTCGAAATTATATTATACAATGCAAATTTTGTGTACTTTATGATAATAAAGATATAAATGTAAATTGTGTATGAAATGTTTTGGGAAATCTTTTTTGTATTGTTTAAAAAAGTTAATAAAAAATAAGATTTATAAGTAAATACAATTAAGTAGATACAATTTATTTAAAGTTATAAAAACTTAAGATTTGACTAAGTTTCAAGCATTTGAAAACAAGTACTTTTAAAAATATGAAATTTTTTGAAGAGTGTGTAAGGCAGGTGAATCTAAACGAAGGGTGGCCCGCTCTTTAGCACCTACTTCAGTTTTCTCATATGGCGATGAACCATTTTTGGACACAAGAATAATACGAAATATTTTTTCATAATCTTTCTGAGGTATTTGGATTTTTACAACGGTTCTTAAAATGAAACTATAAATGAACCACTCTTGCATTTTCAACAAATTAAGACCACTTTACCTGAAGATTTTCCTACTGCGAACCTAAATGATTTAATTAATTGCTATAATTGTATCACCTAGAATTCCTCTTATATTTCTCTTTCTTAGGTCTAGTGAAGAAAAAAATATCGAGTACACCATTTGTTTTGTATTTCAGCATAATGCTTGCTAGAAATTTCGAGTATATCAATTATTGCAATTTTGCAAAATTGCTTGCTTATTTGCTTAGAGCAACAAGCATGTGACCCCTAATCACATGAAAGTTAAATGCCTATCTCAAAACATAAAGGTTAGATAAACAGACATTTCAGGGAGCTGATTTTTGCATGTAAAACCTAAATCCAAAATATATGTATTGCAATCTAAAATTAAAATTAACCTTGAAATTACCTTAAAACCTACCTCTGATTAATAAAATTAACCATTGCATCTTCTTCCTCAAAGAATATAAGAGTTTTACAATATTTGTTCGAAAGATGGCATACTTAGTTTTCTAGTTTTGGTGTTTTCAAATGATTTACAGATGTTCTTGTAAACCTTTTAATTTTTCACCACCATCAATTGTTCAAATAAATCCTTCCCCCGATTTAGATGATACGTTTTTACACGATTTCGCTTTTACTCGGTTTAAAAAAATAAAAAATTTATTAAAAAATGTATTTAACAATTTTTAAACATTGAATTCGATCAAACGGTAGGGGCGGAATGCAAAAGCGATTTTGATCTGATTACGATCGGTGATGAAGACGAACACATCTATGACCCACTGTTGAGAGTGCGGAATCCATGGGTCGGCCCACCTTTCATGTCAGCACAATAGGCTACAAAAACGGGTCTATAGCCGTACGTCCTCGAGTTGGCTACTGCGTAAGGTTAGGACGTTAAAAGGGAACTGCGAAAGAGTTGGGAGTACCTTGAGCTCCAGAAAAGATTGCAGAGATACACTCCTGGACAAAATTAACGCATATTTTTATTTTGTAATAAAAAAAAATTCCGCTGGTCAATTTCAGTGGAATTGGTATCAAATGATCCCAAATTTATATTTTTCTCAAAAGAGGCATAAATGTGGTGTTATGAAATTATAGCGGCAATTTTGCCTTGCAAAATGTTAAAATGTGTCGAACTGATTTTTTTTTAATTTTCAAAAGCTTTTTAGCTATTTAGTTTGATTAATTTAGTAATGAGTATTTTCTTCACGTGCACTTATTACAGCTTCCATCCTTCTAAGCATACTAAGTGGAAGGCTTTGTATCAATTCTTGCGGGATGAGATTCCACTCTTCTTCCACTGCAACTTTCAGCTGTGCTAACGAATCTGGTGAGAGATTTCTAGCTCTAATGCGGCGTTTTAAAATGTCCCATACGTGTTCGATCGGATTAAGATCGGGACTCATTGGTGGCCACTTAATATCGATATCTTGGAGATATTGTCGTACCGTTGCAGCTACGTGGACTGGAGCGTTATCATGCATTAACCCAAAACTGTCATAACCTATGAAGCCCACATATGGCAAAACGTGATCGTCAAGAATGTTTCGAACATACCAGTCTGCATTCATCCTCAAACCAATCTCCACCAGCTCCGTACGGCCCTCCCAACTGATTCCACTTCAAAACATTATTGAACCTCCACCAAAGCTTACAGTTTGCACCATGTTACATTGAGCGTAGCGTTCTCCAGGTCTTATGTATACATGGTTACGTCCATCTGGTTTCCATAATTGGATTCTGGTCTCATCTGAAAAGAGAACAGTGGCCCATTGATCAGTTCCGCAATTTGCATGAGTATGAGCAAATTCTAAACGGCTGGATTTGTGGCGGGGAAGATCCCTGGAACTTTTACTGGCCGTTTTAGAGTTAGGTTCGTTTATTTTAATCTTCGTTTAATTGTTCTGGAACTAACATTCACTTATTGGCGCGCATTAAGTAACTCATTTTTTAGTTGAGCAGAAGTACGCTATCGATCACGTAAACGAATTAATTTTTAAAAATCGGTCGTCATGCTCGGTTGTGCACATTTTACGTCCTTGTCCGGGCTTTCTTTTATACTCTCCGGTCTCACGATATCGCTTAAGTATTCGTGAAATCGAAGACTGGTTCACTCCTAATTTTCGTGCGATTTGTACTCGAGTATAATCTTCCCGTTACAACATAACGACTTTAACCGCCTCCAGCTCACGAAAGGATGCCATATTACAATGGAACTTATTTTAGGTGTTTCTTTATAACACATTTACAAGAACTAATGGTGCTGCATTTACAAATAATTGATATGCAATGGAACAAAAGCCGATCGTTGCGTTGGATTTCAAACAGAATTAATTATTTATATTTTCCGTTTAAATGAATTATTAAAAAAACAACAGTAAACTGAGAATTTTGTTTAATTTTGCCATTTACACGATTTTCCATTTAAAATCCATTTTTTCCATTTCCACGATTTTCTGCGGAACCAATCTACCATGTAAATAGGGATGGGTGTATTTTCCGTTTTTGTATAGTACGAGAGCTAGCAGGTTCTCGTGAAAGAATTTTAGGTTTGCTGGTTTTTTGATATTTCCTTTCTTATCGAAGTTAGGTAGAGGCGCGGTTCGTCTGGCACCTGGGAGTGGTTGCGTTTACCTGTGCGCATTCCCTCTGTACAGGTGAAAATTGCTGATTTTTAAATCATTTTAAGACAACTTTCTTTTTATAATTTTGTATGTCCTTTTAGCAATATAAATTTATGTTTGCCAGACAGTTTTGTCATTGCTAACATCATATACAATTTTAATAATTGAAAAAATATTATTTTCAAATTATTTTAGTATAGCTGAGATTTTTATATCATTTAGTTCTGTGATTTAGTGGGGTGATTGGTGGTTAGGCGTCTATTGGAGGGGGGATCAAAGTTGAGTAGATTAATCTACCAGCTCCGTAACCTTCCAGTAGGGTGCGCATCACGTGAGCTGTTCTGGTCTTGTCATTAGGCAGCTGCGTGATGGGTACAATTGTGTAAGGGGTAACCTCTTCACAATTCGCAAGTGTACGTACTGCCTCCTCGTGGCAACCACTGGCAACTAAGGCCACTTGACACATTTTTGGCCATTTGGCACAGGCTAAAGTACGGCGCTAAAGGAGAAAACCTTGACAAAAAACCCTAATCTAAGGTGGAACAGCATATGCCGAAAGATGAATGGCTGATAGGTTAATCAGTCCAAAATATGCGGACTCTGGATACCAGGCACCCTCCAGTTTTATTTAGCCTTCCTGTAGTAAAGCTGGGTGACCTACAGGTGATTTGCAATTCCCAGCAACTCGTAAGAGTAAAATCAAACGGAATACGGAGCAGGAGTAGGAATGTACGGGAGTGGGACAACCCTCTCGAGGTCCTTGAGCTCCAATGCTACCGTCTTTCTAGCGGAGCTACATGCTGTAGTAAACATCTAGGAGCGAGAGCAATAAGCCCAGATAGTATGTATCACGTACCGGGAGGCAGTATTGTCAGGTTCATTAAGAACCTGAATATTGACTGGACGGATAACTAAGCAGGGACCAGCACAATAGATCTTTTAGGTCGCAGTGCGAAGTGGCTGATCGCCCGCATGGCCCCCCAATAATAATAATAGTGGGGTGATTATGGGAAGACAGCTCAATACTACATAAAGAAGTTGCTTAATTATTACGTCACTCTATCTTGAAACATATGCATGGATGGTTTTGAAATTTATAAATATATAATTCCAAAAATAACTAATTAATTTTTATAGTTAATCAACCAAATTATGCTCGGTGGGGTGTAACGCGTCCAGGACATGAAAATGATTTCAAGAGAAGTTTCTTTGAAATTAAAAGAACCGATCTTACACTGTAACAAATTATTAATGCTAAACGTTAAATTGGAATTGCACATTTTACTAACTCTTCGCTGCACGTCAATGCTGGACAAAAAGTTATAGCATTAGAGCTGCTTTAATTTCTCATATCCTTGCTGTTTATGGCTTAAAACAATTACAAGACGTAACTCCAGACTTAGAACCTAAAAGAATTAAAATTTATTCTGGACAAGTTCAGAATCCATTCGATTCCAGATTAAACACAGATAATATTTATAATATTGCGACTGGAAAGCCTGCTATTTCAGATGTTGTTGAATTTTTATTGAACATCGAAGAAAACGATGATGGCTTAAGAAAACAGTTTATAGATGAATGTGCTAAAAACGAGGATTCCTTCGACAAGTCTATAAAAAAAATAAACTGCTAAACTTTGCTGCTGCTCTGGTAACAAAACTGTTGAATTGAGGATGCAAAGATATTTATTTGGTCTAATGTTGGGTACATTTCTGAGCCAAAAAGTTGATATTTAAAAAGTACTTACATCTCCACTTACACCTGTCCCAACGTCCATGTGTCCCCACAGTTCATCACAGTTAATGAAAATATTTAAAAACAAATTGGAGACGATAACAATCCACATCCGCTTAAAGCAATTGTCATTGATATTATATTTGACCAGTATTTAAGCCCTAAATAAAAGAAGAATCGACCAGCCCAGTTTCAATTGGATCTAATGAAATACGAACTCATAACTTTACTGTTCAGCTCAAAAATATCAAGTTCAAAGAGGTAATAATAGTGAAATGTTTTATCAACCACTGGTCTACTGATGATATGGCACATTAATTACTATAATAAGTTTCTCGGAAATATGGATCATCTGAATGCTTCCTTAAAACTCTGGATAAATATTGATGTTTCTAGAGATTTATGGAAAAATATATTTTCAGTCATATCATCAAGACCTCATCTACAGTGATTGCGTTGCTTTATAATAATATAATCTTTCCTCGAATTAAAAATTTGCATTTTATTGCACATGTCTATTTGAAATATTGGTTCTTCCGGATCAAGCAGATAATTATTTTTTATAAAAATTTGTTGTTTTTTTCAAATACAAATGATGAAATCAACAAAATCACCCAAAACCACCAGAGAATAAACGTCAATTAAAAATTTTAAACGATTATTCATTTTGAATGGTTTAGTTGAAACAAACACATACTTTCCCTTTCCAGAATTAACACATGAACATGAGAATTCAGATCAGAATCCGCCGACTTCTGGTCTTAATGCCTTTCTATAGTGGGTTTAATTTCTAAACCATAAAAGAAATACTAGAAGTTTAAGCAAAATATTTTTGGTGATTAAGCATTTTCGATTTTGGCTGATTTTGTTTTGGTCAATTTTGAATTCCTTATTTGAACAATTATCTTATATTTATTGTGATTTATTCAATTTTGTTATTTTCGATATCACATTAGTAAACTCTCCCAAACTTAAAATAAAGAGTCACCCATTAAAATAAAATAAAAATTTAACCTTTTCAAAATTGAGTCAGATTATGATTTTGGACCTTTGCTCAGAAGAATTTTTGTTTTAATTTATAATATCCAGGGGCCAACCAATAAAAAATAAAATTTATAGAAATCTTAAACACCACTTGGGATTCTATATATACCTATAAAGTAGTTTAATACAAAAATAACCAATTATCTTGAAGATAAGAAATAGAAAATGGCTAATTCATTAATTTTTGAAAAATATTACTCTCCCAGCTAACTACATAAAAAAAAATAACTAAACCAAAAACTTTTTTAGAAATTTCCTCAGAAAACAAGAAAAAAAAAACAAAAATGAAAAATTCGTATTCATCTAAAGTTTCATGGAAAATATTTTCAATATATTAAATAGCAAAAACTACTATAAGGGGAATACAAATTTATTTATTGTTTTAAAATAAAATTTTCACTTTGTACCAAAAATGGACCAACCAAAAATTTTCAAAATTTTCCAAAAATGGAAAATTAACAAAAAAAAAAAAAAAAAAACACAAGAAAAAGGATACCAAGAGTCCATTTTTGTTTTAAAGTTTTAATATGTACAACTAGATATATAAATTATATGTATAAAATTTTTAGTTATAGAAAGACCAAAGTATGTACACATAGTATAAACTATTGTTGTTACTATTTTAGTGAAATATAGTGTGTGGGATGAGTTGGTAAGATTTTAAATTTATACGTGTGTATGTATTTGTGAACATCCATATTATATGTAAATATGTAGTTTCTTAACTGTAAGGCAAATTTAAATTTTCTTCGCGTTGTAATCAACCATGTTGAATTTGAATTATCTCATACCAAAAAAGACTTTTCATTTATCATCAACAAAAAAATTATCCAATTTTATATAAAATAACAATAGTAATAGTAATAATAATAAATCCACATCTATGTGTTAAACATATATATATGGTATGAATACATGAGTGTGTGTGTGTAGAGACTATGAGGGATATGTCCACCCACCCATCAGAAAAATATACCTCCTTTGGCTATTTTCTACTCTTGCCATCTTCTGTACTTAAAACATTTCCACAAACACCCTCGTTTTATTTCTTCTTCTTAGTAATTTTCCAAAAAAACTTGTATATAATTCTCATATATACGGACATATCTGTTCTACATCTACATGTATTTTAAGAATTTTATATTTTTCGTATATTACATATCAAGTTTTCTATATAATAACATAGATATATATATACACACATTTTCCTTCGTATATACACGTATGTTCGTCCAACATTTTTAGATCAGCGGTTAACACGTGTGTGCCCGTGCATGTTTGATATAGATGAAGGAAGTTAGCGGATCAAATTTTTCTTTTCGACTTTCTTCTTCTTATTTTGCGCTTTCTATACTTTCTTTTTCCAGGCACATCGGCACACACATATATGTATAGAGAGACGACGAAAAATAATAATAAAATAGAAAGAAACGTAAGATAAAATTTTTCCTATTTGTACCGGAGTAGCCCTATGGGATGAGAAAGGACATTTGGTTTTGATCACCCAAAATAACAATCCACCCATTCAATGTATTTTCATCTGCTGGTGAAATTCACTCGACCTCTTTTCTTTTATTTTATTTTATTTTTAACATAAAAAAAAAAAAAAAAAAAAACGACACCCACCCTTCGACCTCCCCAAAATATACACTTAACTAACTTCAAAAAGGAAAAAACGAGCACCATACCACCATTTCTCGATATTTTCTTGCTGTACATACAATATGAGTGTAGAGATAACATACAAAATATATTCACATACATATATTTTGCTTAATTTTTATTTTAGATGGATATAAGAGATGATTTTGTAGAAAAAAAGAAAAAACATTTTTTTTATTTTTTTATTTAGATTTTCTTTTGAGTCGTTATGACGTTGACGAAATTAAGAAGAATGGAGAAAAATAAGCGACGGGAAAGTCATTTTGATCCTTGACCATTCTAAAGTTGTTTTTTTTTTTTGCTAATAAATTGGACGAGGAGCTACATACGTAGCCTTAGGTATATGTGGAAAGTATATATTTAGAATTTAGTGGACATACTAAAGTTTAAGCGTGTAACTTGTCTTTGAGAACTTTTAGGCGTGCGTCCATCTAAAGCTGGGATGTCTCAATCATTTATGGTCCATAAACTAAATTAATCCTATTTAAAATCGCCTACATTCACAGACACAAAAAGCTCTTAAAATCCAAAATATTCGTATTCAAAATCAAATAAAATGACTGTAATCTATTTTTTTGTGTGCTACTGTAAATCTTCAATAAAAAAAAAAAAAAACGAAAAAATATAGATAAATACGCGTCCACATGCGTGTAACAAATCCACGGACATATAAGTAGCAGTAGCACACAGTAAAATAGATGACATGGACTTTCTTGTATACTTAATGTGTGTTTTCTCTTCGTATCGTATGTACAAATTTAGCGTTGTTGTTTTGTGTAGATTTTCTCGTTTTTCATCAAAATGAAATATAACTTTTATACTAGGATCGGGACGGATTCAAATACATAACGTGCATACATATATTTATATATATATATATATATTCAAACACATATCCTTAACCCATGTAAGTAATTTTAATAGAAAAGCTAAGGAAAAAGGCAAAAAAGTAGTCGACGGAATGAAAAAATGTCCGCGATGAACTTAAACTTAAAAATTTTAACAATCTTTCTCGCCTTTTGTTATATTATATATGTTTTAATGGGGGTAGTACAAAAAAAGGATATACGAGCATATACCTAACATACCAAAATAACCAAGGGGATATATAATAATGTTTTGATGAGATTTTTCTAGAATGAGAAATTATTTTTTTTTTAGTTTATTTAATTTTATTTTTTGTTTTCCACCCTCTTCATTTTTATAACGCGAAATAAAACCCTTTCGACAACGCACAACAAAAAAAAAAAAAAAAGAAGAAAATAAAAACCTTTTTCATATATCTTACATAAGACTCACGTATGGTTTTGTCTATATTTTCTGATTTTTTTTTTTTGTTTCGTTTTTATAAAATAATAAAGGGAAACCTAAAATTGACTATATATGTACACTGTATACATACCTTACGTACATGTGTGTCCGCAAGTAGAATGAGGATTATTGATTTATATCTAAGAACATATATCTTATATTTATATACATATCAAGTTTTTATGTACATATATATGGACATTAGATTTTAAACTACATAGAGAAAATTATTTTTCATTTTTCCGTTTACTTCTTCCTTGCCTTCTTCACACACTGGAAATTCTTTTTGTTTTAGATTTTCATTTCTTGTTTTGTTGTTTTTGCTATATATTTTTGGGATTTTGATTTGGGGAAATATAATGTTCTCATCAATGGTGATGACTGTGATGACGATGATGATGCTGTTATAGGAAATGGGTGGCAGATCATTGGAAATAGTGTGATTTTGAAAATGTTTAATAAATCCAGACACTCGTTATGAAATGATAGGGCTCATATGGCCAAAAAAAAAATGATAAGTTCGCTTAAAGAGCATAAGCGAAAGGTATATACAAGAAGTCTTAATAATTTTGCATTGTAAGACACAAGTTTGTGGCATAATACGTCGTATTATGTTATCGCCACGAATTAATTAAAACGAAACTTTCGATTTTGTTGAAACTATTCCAAATAAGCTGCAAGCAAAGATCATACAAATAAAAGAAATATTTGAAACACTTTAACCACGAAGTTACTAGCCGTTCGACTCGCAAGGAAACAAGTCTCGCATGCATTTACAAGATAAAATATTCAATCGCGTTGAACGAAACGTAACTGTTTTAACCTAATTTCAATAACTCCAATTGAAATGGTATTGGTGCCCACAATCTAACAGCAACCAACATCTTTATAGATTCCTTCGCAAAATACGTGCTCAAGGGTAATTTCAAAGCTTTTCTGAAAGCGCAAAATAATAAAATATATTTCTTGCTATTTGCTGGCAGTCATTTTGGCAGATACGTCAGTTCGAACATGTCAAATATATTTTGGTGAAACTTAGTGCAACATAAATGCAAACATAAACTTAATTTCTACACTAAACGTTCAAGCAATTACAAGGAAAGAAGACTATTTGAACGTTACTCGGTTGAGGATGTTCGGATATGTGACGGATTTTGGAGACCAACATCTCTAAAATTGACAGAAACAAAAATGTATTGAAGTGATGCCGCATACTCAAAAACAGTCACATCTTTTTGGTAAGTTTTTTCTCCTCCATACTAACTTAAAGAAACATTTTTTTTTTCATACGAGAAAAAAAATATGTTTTTTTAAGTATGGAGAGCAAAAAAATTACCAGAAAATTGAGAAAATTTTTTGTCCGTTAAGTTCTTCTATTGCGAAATTACCATAAAAGTTATTGACGACTGTTTTTGATTATGCAGCATGAAACTTATTTTTATGCGCGGCACACACGATTCGGGAAAAAAAAGATATTGAAGCGAGGTTCTCACGCAAAGTAATAGTCAAGTTTTAATATTATTTCGATAAAGATTAAACGGCTGCTATCAAAAAATCCCATTGCACTGATTTTTTACGATAATAGTCATTCCGACGAATTAAATCAACATATAGTTATTTTATGGGTCTCTGTCAAAAATACATGCTCCAAAATGACATACCATAGAAAATTGACGACAGGATTTTTAGATGAAGTTCGGAAATATGGCTACTAAGGATAGTATCCTTGTATAATTCTTAACCGATTTTGATGAAATTTGACATTTATGGCAAATTAAGATGAAATTTGGCTATTTTTTAACCGATTTTGATCAAAAACCACGCATGTGCCATATAAATATGACCAACTAATAAATGTTTAAGCAAAAAACAAATTAGAAACTTTTAATTGGTATCAAGATTATTTTATTTCTCTTATTAGCGTATCCACATTGTTCTGTATAAAACAAAAATGCTTATAGAGTTCGGATCCGAACCTTTTACTTATTCCGAACTGCTAAATATTAGTAATCCTAAAAGCTTTACTAATCTCAGCAAACTCTTTAGTAAAAATACATATTCTGCCCGGAAATAATCACAAATTATATTAAACAACAAACTGAATCAATACTGGAGTGGAGTTTAAAGTTAAATTGATGTTTAAAAGATTTGAAGTTAATTATATGTAGATATTTACGGCCAATTGTATGAGCAGTACTAAATCGCATTTTGTCGATTTCTCTCTCGTGAATAGAAAAACACATTTTTAAACAAGCATGCGATTTAGTATCATTGGCCATTAATTGTAAATAAGATTGAAAATTCTTAATCAGATCCAGCCGTAAATCGTAAGTAAGTGAGCAACTAGCTAACAGATGATAAACAACGATAACAGATGATAACCAATTTTAAATTCAGTAAAAATCCTCAAAGACGAAGAATTCATGATTTTAGTTTAATTATGAAACCGCTTATCGCGAAAGCTTTTAAGACGCGAAAGGAAATTTGTTGGTAGAACAAAAATTACGGTATAAAATCCGCTACGCCGAAAAATATTTGGCAAAATAGAAACTAACTTCATTGTAGACAAACGTCAAAATCACTATCATTCATTCATAATTCATAAAAGAAGAAAATACACGTGCGCTTGATTTGAATGTTTTGTTTCAATTAAATAACAGGTACATAAATAACTGGTAAATTAAAATTGTTTTGGTTTCATTCCTGGTTTTCAAAATCCCGATTTGTCAAAATCCTGTTTTTTTTTTGTTAATCCTGATTTTCAAAATCCCGGTTTTCAGAATATCCCGATTTTTATTTTTACTTTGCGGGTTACTATCCCGTGAAATCTCGTTTCAAAATTAAATTTTCCTTGACCAGGATTTTGAAAACCGGGATTTTGAAAATCATGATTTCGTAGTACACCCTTATAAATTTTATACCTACATATTTCAGAAAATGGGTAAAATTATAAATTTAAACCTCAAACAAAAGTATGAAGTTATCGAAATGAAAATGAAAAATAAGTCAATTGCGGATATTTACCAGCATTTCAAATTTACTCGACAATTGCTACAGCTACGGTTAGCATAAAAAAAACACGTTTAAAGATTTTACACTTTCAGTGGGCGAAAATGATCTTTTTCACAAAATTAACGATGTTGAGATTAAATTAACTAATTATGCCACATTGAAACAGAAATCTAACATGAAACAATGGACGTTAGTCGTTTACTTAAGCAAATAATATAAGGTTCTTCTAATCGTTTAATCATCAAACTGTTGTGTGTGTTTTGTGAACCGTGCTTTATTTAAGTTCCAAATTAATCACTGCCATTATTGCAGTGCCCTCTAAAATAAGAGGAAATTCTGAAAATGGAAGATTTAATTTTAAAATATTCTGGAAAAAGGAATTTTATTTTTAAAATTATAATAAACCATTTCCGTTCAAATTTTAAAATTAAATCTTAATTTTCCAGAATAACTTACAATTAAATTTTTTCTTTCCAGAGTATGGAGTTAAAGAGTATAAAGGACGTGTCCGATTTCTCTGTGCGAAATATTTTTTTTGTGATAAATTTGACATTAGTGAAATAATTTTCTTTTCCATATTTGAAATAAGTTCATTTGCCGTCCGAATACTGAAATAATTTTGACACAATAAAATTGACATTTGGAAATACGACAAACGACAAATCGTACGTAGAGAGTTATTTAAAAGTGTATATATAAAAATGATAGAGGCAGAATTTTATCCAAATATGATATTATTATTATTTGTATTATTATTTGTTTGGATGTAAAATACAAGTTTGAATGAATTTTTCAGTAAGCTCAGTTAAAGCTCAGTTTAGTAGATTTTTGACGTTTCCAATCCATAGAAAAATTAAGAGCATAAAAAGGTATTTTCAGGAGAAATCAAAAAGGATTAATCTAGAGCTTGAAAGTTTACCTACACTCTAAAAAGTGATTGTAATATTTTAGCACCAAAAATTATTGTAAAATACACAACGGCATGTAATAACACACTTACGAATTGTGGTTTATTCCAAAATGACGTAAATCACTCAATTATCACAGTTTACATTATTAGACGCGCAACTTACTAACAAATTGTGTGAATTATCCATAATTTATTCGAATTTTACACTATAAAAGTGATTTACAGTTTTTCTGTGCTTTTTTTCTCAAAAATGTTTCCACACTATTTTTGTGATAACTAACGCACATACCTTACAATGGGTGCGACTGAAACGGAAAATGCGCATTTAGCGAGGACACATTTCAAAAAACTACATACGATGTAGTTTTTATGTGCATTTTTAACATGTTGTTTGATGTCAATTTATCTTTTATTTTATCATTTAGTCGATTTTTGAATTCAGAGTTGTCCAATTTTAATTGATTTATTGATTTTAATGAAATTTAATTTAATCCAAAAATGCGCATTTTCAGAAATGTGCAGTTCGGACGCACCCATAGTTTTTCTCTTTAACAAATGAATAGGCAAAACGCATTTTCGAAAAATCATTTCATTCAGGAACTCATGATAAATCAAAGTTCTAAAGTGAATGCAGTAAAAAAATTAAATATAAATAAATTGAGGATCATTAAATTTAACTTAAAGATTAAAATAAATAACCTGTGATTGCTTAAATAAAGTGTAATTAAAATAAATTATAAATAAGTGATATTTATTAAAGTAAAATTTAATTAAAATAAATAAATTGTATCCTTGTGTTTACCAATGGCAATGCGCGTGCCTACAATTCTAAAATTAATTGATTTTATTATTTACTTAATTATACAAATATAGATTAGATTTATTTTGGCCTGACCCCTTAAAATTAAATTAAAGAAAACAGTGGCTTAATTATAGATCAAACACGTTAATTAAAATTAAATTGTATTTATTTTATTTTTCTGCCAATATTTCGGTATCTCGTACCATTATCAAGGCTTGAATTAATAATAGTATATTATTCAACGAGCATATAATGATAGCTGTTATTCACGAAGATGAAGTTTACCGACACGAGCGATAGGCGAGTGTCGTAAATCATCTGAGTGAATAACAGCCATTATATGCGAGTAGAATACGGTACTTTGTCCACGATCGATAAAAAATTGTGTTTTATTATGAAATCCTTTAAATAAACCTAAAATAATTTCCGTCGACCTTTTGACGTCTCAGTTTAATAATAATGAAAATGGCAAGAGACTACTAGATAAAATTTCCAAAAATGAAATTTTAATTTGGTAGTAGTGAATAATAGAAGAAGGGACTACTAGATAAACTAGCAGTGATTAATGGATATCATTATAATTGAAGAAAGACACGTATAATGAGTATATTATACGTTAGTCGTGGTCAAACAATATTTATTAAATCAAAATGATACAAATGAAACGATAATGATCCAAGATACCGAAATATTGGCGGAAAATTAAAATAAATACAATTTAATTTTAATTAACATGTTTGATCTATAATTAAGCCACTGTTTTTTTTAAATATCTACTTAATTTTGATTTTTAATTGTTGTTGCAGAAAATGGAGCCATTTTCAACATGTTGAAGACATCAAATCACTCCTGGATATTGTTGTTGAAAAAAATGTCTTGTTAATTAAATTAATTCATACTAATGTTGGAATGAATCTATTTAAAATAAATTATTTTTGTGGTTTATTTCTATTTTTCTTAACAAAGTTTGACATAAAGTAGGTATAAGCTCGATTTGTGCAACTTTCGATAAAGGCAAATTCATTGCAGATATCTACCGAAATGAAAGTCAAAAAATTTTATAATTTTACTTTTAATAATTACAATTTTAAAATTCCTTTTTTTATACAATTATTATTCTTGTAATTATTGACCATTAAAAAAATTTCAATTATCGAATGTTGCGTAAATCGAGCTTATACGTCAATAACAATTAACAATAAAGAATGCCGCCACGGTATAGCATTGGTTAGCATAAGCGGCCAAATCCCTCTAGGGGATGTAGCACCAGCGCAAAAAAAATAAAAATAACGAATATAGGTACACACATTGTAATAATTTTAGTTATGTATATTCTATTTATAATAAATTTATATTTTGATAATAAAAAATTTGTGAAATGAAATAAAATTTAATATTATCTATTTTAGTGTGTTTTCCAACAATTTCAATGAATTTTCAAAAACAAAAATTGTGAACTACAAATAGTGTAGTTGATTTAATTCAAGCGCCTTTGGTTGTAACTCACTTCTAGGATTGTATTTTACAGCAGTTTTAGAAGTAATCTACATTGATTTTTGCAGCATTTAAAATAAATATTTCACACTTTTAACGTACTTTAAAATGTAAACCACATCGAATAATTCACACACTTTCAGTGTGATTCATTTGAAATCACGCTACAATGAAAATTTACTACAAAAATTGCTGGCAACAGATAACCTCCAATAATCATAGTGAAATTCAAAAGAAAACTCTTAGAGTGTATATTTCCTTCACTAGCGAGATATTTTTGAGTAAATGCCATGAAAGAAATCTAAATGATAAAGATTTGTTATGTTTGGTACTCTTTTGTACACAAAGGTATGGATCAAAGTTTTCTAGCTAAAAAATCAGCAGCACTGTAAGAAACCCGTTACTGTAAATATTGAGGACCGTTCAGCACAGTCGAATGATTAATACAAAAATGTTTTATAAGATAGATGTAACAAAATGAGGCTTGAACCGATTTTTAGCGCCTACTTCAGTCTTCCCATATCGTCATGAACCAACCTGTAAATATCACTTACATTATTTACAGAAATTTTCAAAACCTAGTATTAGGAAGTTCCTTAATGCGCCTTTGATATGTGCGTGTTTCAATCAAATGTAGCTTTTCATTTGACAATTTTGAGAATTTTGAGATTAAAGTTAATCATAAAGAAATTTTAAAATCATTCACTTATTACAAATTAAAAAATGTAATAATTTTAGCTTAAGATTTAAATACTTCTTGTTAGTTTCTTTTGTAGAAACATGACAGCGTTTAAAAAAATAAATAAATAAGAATAAATTTTGGGACAAAAATAAAGAAAATTATAAGTTAAAAAATCCCGGGTGTCGAATTTCGGCAACATGTTAAAAAATTTATTATATTTAGCGATGAAGTTGGGAATTATATGTAATACCCAATTTATCAAGTTAACCGTAACATATTTACTAAAATTTGTATCTTAAGGTTAGTTCGATTTCATTTATTTTTACATAAAGCTAACAAGCTAACATTTTTACATGAAGCTAAATTATTCTTGTACATTTTTATATCAAGATATCAAGGGAAGGCACACTTAAAAACCAAATTGATGGAAACTATCTTGCTTAGCCCAAAGCATTTATAAAGTCTGCCATTTTTTAACTCCAAATTATTCAAACCAGTAAATATGCAAGAAAAAATTATTCTCAAATTTTTTTAAAAATCTTATCATTTTTAAATGTCTTAGTACATAATCTAAAAATTTAGATTAAGTTCTTGATATTTTAGTTTCATCAAAATTTATATAGGAAATAAAATGTATCAAATTTTGCTTGCTAAATATAAAAGCTTGCTAAATCCTAAAGAATTATTAGGTTAAAGAATTATTAGTCCTTATAGAAATTGTATTTGCTTTGGCGATTTTAATTTTAATATCAAAGATAAACGGGATCTAACTGTATAAAAGTACTGTCACACAGTAACTGCTAGTGGTTTTGCATTTCTAAATTCATTGTCTGACCAGCATTGCACCAGATTATCTAATTCCATCGGAACTGTCATCGACCATATTGTGTCCAATAATTTTGATTTTAAATATATTATATCGCTAAAGAACGTTTCCTTTTCTGATCACGTTTCCTTGTCATGCACTAAACATATTAAAAGTAAAAATAAATGATCAACATATGGTCAAATCAAGTGACTTTAGATTTTTGAATAAAGTGTCTAAAGCGTATTTCCTTGACAAATTTACAACAATTGTATAGTAAAAATCCCCGCAAGAATAACATTAACCCCAAAAAATAATTCTAATAATTCTAAATAATTCATAATTCTAATTCTTGGTATATTGAAACCATGATTTATAAATCACATAAATAGATTTTAATCGCGAACTGCAGGTGAAAAAAAATTAAAAAAATTAAATCGCCTCTCATGTGCTTATTTTACTTTGTGTACAAGCATCTAAAAATTATTAGGACATGTTACAATTTTATTTATTTGAATTATTATTACTTACATAGTTACTTATTATTATTATATACACAATTTGATTCAAATTTTAATTATTTTTATCACACTCTAGAAAAAAAAAGCAATTTGTTACCATTTACTTCGACATTAGGATATTTACGGTCTAGAGTTCAGAATGTTAGTCTGACATTTCAAAGTCAAGAAATTAGAAGTTGAAAGTCGAAGATTAAAATTTGTTGTCAAATTCAGAATTCGGAGTTTAAAAATAGGAATTTATAATTTGAAGTTTAAAATGTTGTAGCTTATTAAAACTTAGGGATAAAATATATACCATAATTGAGGGTTAACCGATTAGAAATTGAATAATACAGATTCTTTTTTGATGCTGAATTTTAATAGCGGCCACATATTCCATAAGTCAAAATGACCGCAGCTGAGTTATATTTTTGTTTTGGGATTAATAATGTTATTTATTTTAACAAATAATTTCAAGAATTTCTGATTTGTATTTAAGTTTGATATATTCATAATTTTTCTTTAGGAAAAGCTCACCTCACATCTATTCATTTATAAATTAATGTTTTAGAATATAAATTTTTGTAAAACCAATAAAATTCTACTTATAAACTAATACACTAAACAACTAAATTTTACTCAGGTTAACATATTTCGCTATCTGTAATTATCCCCGAATCAGCAGCAACCCCAATTAAACTAAATTAAATCACAATCATAAAAACCGAAAAAAAAAAAAAAAAAATCTAAATCCAACGAACAATTTTCATTTTTTTGTTTAGTTTTGTTTTCAAATTTTCCAATTAAGCCGAAAAAAGTATTTTAAAAAAAATCGTATAAAATCTTGTTATCACAATAAAAGCCAATTTTTTTTTATAGAAAAATGGATAAAATTCCATGTATACATGTAAGGTACCTAAGATTTTTTGTCTCTTAGATAAAAATTAAAAGAGTAGATTTATTTTTTTGTGTGTGTATATATGTGTGTGTGTGTTTATAGTGATACGGGATCCTACATATTAATCTAAAATAAAAATATGAACCATTAAAAACTGTTTTAATCTGAAAAAAAAAGCTGGAGAATTATTAAAACTTTATTACACAGTAGAAATAATATATAAAGCACAACAAAAATAAAATAAAAAAAGAAATCTCTAGTGTAGGATTATAATAGGAAAGTAGTTATATATCTTGCCTTGCTATGTGTGGGGTCCTTTTACATGTTTCCGTTCTTTTTTTTTTTGTTTTGCCTATTTCTAAAGTGAATGATAAACAAATTAAAAATATATATGTAAAAACGTCAATAATGCTACCTCTTTACTCTTTTTACATAAAAATGTTTATACGTATGTACATATATTTACTGTACGTACATATATATGGCAGTTAACTGATTTTAATAAGAAAAGTTATAATAACAGTTTTTATTTTGAAGGATATACTTATGTGTATATCCTAACATTAAAAAATAAAAATAAAAATAGTTAAAAAAAAGGAAGAAAGGATATTTTTTAGAGAAAAGGAATAAAAAGAATATATACATATAAATGGGGATACATTATAGCTATATCCTTTAATTTTTACTTAAAAGGGGCTAGCTAACATACATAGTTGCTAATTAAATTTCCCTTAGAGGATCGAAATAAATCGTTGCTTTATATTACGGTCCTAATGACACTTTCTTTTTAATAGCGTTGCGTATATACCAGATACTGTGTACACAGATACTCTTTATGTAGAAGACATCTATTTACGTATATGTGGATGAATGCTACTATTATCTTTTATCATTTTGACTCCATATTTTATATTTTTCTTGTCTTATTACCCCGTTTACGTAGATATGATGTGTGTACACAGTGATAGTGCTTTCGTCGTTTAATTTAAGTAGAAAGGATTGAAAAACTAACCGATAATATATTCAGTACTAAATAATCGTTATTGTATCAAACACTTTAATTTTAGATAACGACACAAAACAAGAAAATTCTTAAACAATATGACAAAATCATATTTTCATTTATCAATTTCTGTTATCTACAATATGTTCTTTCGACAATAGGAAAAAATGAAAAGTATTCCAATAATATTTTTCGATATTATAATTTTATCTATTTTGTATGTATAAAATAAAATCTAATTTACTATTTTTAATATAACGTTTATAGCTTCCAAACAACCTAGTACCTTAACGGTTTCCAATTAAATTAAAATTTATGAAATGTCAAAGGTTTATTTATAATTTGGAAGGTCTTTGAATATTATTCTAAAGATGAGAACTTTTGTATGGTCTGTTTAATAAGCAACATGATTAATCCAGGAATTTTGAGAATCGTGGTTTATAGACAAATTTCTTAAATAAAACGACTTTCGTGGAATACTTTTGGATGGCAATATAAATTAATCAGCCCTGAATGAACCAAAAAAAAAAAATTTTAACAGCCATTTACTAAAAAGGTTAATTTAAATATAAATGAAAGTCCAGTAGCCTCTCATTAAACGTTCAACAAAAAATGTTATTCATACATAACATTATCACGTTCCACCCCAACGACTGTAATTAAAAAAGAGGGTAATTTTATAAAAATCAAAACAATAAATTTCCATCCAAAAACTATATATGTACGAGTATGTAAACTAAAACTTTCTGTACTCCTCCACCCGAAAAAAAAAAAGAAGAAAATACATAGCATAAAATTAAGAATATCAATCTAAACAGTGTTTAATCCTTTTTTTTTTGTGTAAAATTCTAATACCGCCCCAAAGTTTTATAATCTCTCGCGTTATAAATGTATACCAAAACATAAAACTATATTCTAATTTCTAACTTATAATTAGAATTTTAATAGATTTTTCGAGATAGAAATTACAGAAAATAGAAGAAAGTCCAATAATACAATTTCAACCCTTTATATTATTATCCCCACCTACTGGAAAATGTTGATATATAACTAATGTGAACTGTTTTAACGTTTATATAGGATTTTATCTTTCCTCGTCATACATCGCAGCATCATCTTATTTAATATAAAATTTTCATTGACCTAATAGAAAAACGTACCCTTTTTTAGAAAGGGTTTTACAAGTAAAAGAAAATTTTTAATTTCTAACTTGTTTCATTATTTATTAAAAGCAAAATAATATTAAATAAATTCACTGTGCGAAATAAATTAGTATGGTCAAACGGGGGAATTGCTGCATATAAATTCAGAATATTCTCAGAATTAAAAATATTCCCCAAACTTCAATTAAAACCTTATTAAGAACTTGTCTTCGATCCATGATAGATAATTATTTAATATTTTTAGTTGTGCTCGGATATTTTTTATTGAATTAAAAATTACTTTTACTTTTAATTTTAAACAAATTATTTATTTAATACAATTAGACAAATTAAATGTTAAATAAATAAATAAATTAAATTAATTAAAAACATTCTACAAATTAAAAAGTGTTAACTAGTCTGATACTAAAAAATTGAATTCAGTTTTAATATGCGAAATAATAGTTTAATTAGTTAATTAGTACTTGATTTAGTTAATTCATTTAATATATTTAATTTGTCAAATTTTATTAAATAAATAATTTGTTTAGAATTAAAAATTCAATAACAAGAGCACAACTAAAAATATTTTATAATTTAAACTTTAAAAGCGTAACAACGTAAAATTTTGCTCCAAAATTTAGTTAATAACACCGAATTTAAATAAAGTAAAAAATAAAAACGGTCGTCAAATTTGAAAATCGAACAGGTCATAATGGTCGTTACAAAAAATACACTGAACGGAATTCGAAAATAGAATTATAGCCAAAGATTTGGGGACAGTTATGCTTCGAGCAAATAAATGATTTTCTTAAAGCTTTCGAATCAAAAAACCTCTATTATCAAAAAGTTCGCTTGGAAAGCATCTAAACGCAAAATGTATTGCATTTTGGTTAATACTCTTAATACTAAATTTACATTGGATACAGATTTATCACTGTGCTGTAGAAAAGATATAAAACAACAGTATTTGGAAAATACAAGTGGCAGCTTGATCTTCCAGATGGCCAAAATTCCGGTATATTTACTTCTCTGCGGCTAGCTTCTTATACTCCCATTTAATCGAGGTCAAATTTAATGTTGATATGTACGATTTCTAATGGCTTTATTTTGTTAGCAGCAGTAAATGAATAAAATTGACTATAAAGCAAGAAGTGTTTACTCCTGAAGCCGCAGTTTGGATTAAGTACTCGTGTCTTTAAATGATTTACAGTAGCCTTCGATGGTTTAATTACTTCCGACAGTATTTTTCAGAGCACTAAAACTGGCTTGGATGCTTAATTATTTATTCATGAATTCTGCCAAATTGTCCTTCAGAACCGAAATTTCTTATAAAATAGACCAGAAGTTAATTTTTTTCTCTGGTAAAACAATTCGGCTGTGACGTAAAACATAGTAAATAATATGTATTTGGGCGTAATAAAACGTCCGTTGAAAGTGACATTCTAAATTGATTTTCAGATAACGTTCTGAAATATGGCCCAATTAGGATGTAACTTGGCTGTTTCTTAATCGATTCGAATGGGATTCAATATTTACGATGGAAATCTGATTCTAACATGATTTTATACGCAGTTCTTAAATATGCTCAATTGGGATAGAACTTGGCCATTTTTAAACCGCCTATGATGAAATTTAAATACACGATCGAAACGGGATTTATTCATACTTTTAAATGAAATTCTGGAAAGTGGTCAATTAGGAACTAACTTGAATATTTCTCAACCGTTTATGATAAACCTAAACCCAAAATAATTTTTGATTAAATTCTCTAATGTGCCCAACTAAGATGAAATTTGGCTATTTCTTAACCGATTAAGATGAAATTTGACATATACCATAGAAATGTGATTCTAAAATGATTTTTAGATTAAGTTCTGGAATATGGTTGATTAGGATGAAACTTGGTAATTTCTTAATAGATTATGACAAAATTTGATATTTTTTAAGAATTTTAATTTGTCTGTCTGTAATTAGTTGATTTTTCGGCATTCTTTAAAGACAAATATATTAATTGTTCATGGCAATCCCAATATTTTCGATTTGGTAAATCAGAAAAATACAGAGGCCAATCGCTCATAACATATCTACTGAAAAAAAGTAGAAATATATTCCCCCCCTTCCCGTAATTTTGGCCGAAGGCCCAAAGAGTTATACCAATGAATTATACATTGGTATAACTCTTTGGGCCTTCAGCCAAAATTACGGAGAGGGGGAAGATATTTTTATTTTTTTCAGTAGATATGTTATGAGCGATTGGCCTCTGTATTTTTCTGATTTACCAAATCGAAAATATTGGGATTGCCATGAACAATTAATATATTTGTCTATAAAAAATGCCGAAAAATCAACTAAAATTTGATATGTACGATGAAAATGGGATTTTAAAATGACTTTATAGTTGTGTGTGGAATATGGCCAGAGGCGAGTGAATTTGGCTAATCTTAAACTGATTTTGATGAGATGCAACATGTACGACGAAACTTCATTTTATTTTGAAGTTATCCACCTCTTTTGCTACACTCTGCTATGAATGAGCTTTTGCTCAAAATAGAGTGTACCGAAAGTTATAAATTAATGAATCAACAATAAATAAATAAAATAAAGAAAATGAAATCATAAAATGAGTTTTAGGAAGTTCTGTAATAAGGCCAATTGAGACGGAACTTCTCTATTTTTTAACCAATTTTGATTAAATTCAATATATGTGTCTGTTACAAGCAAAACTTACTCTTCTCCAAAAAAAAAAAAAAATTATTTTATGTATTATAGATGGCGTAGGATTTTTAATGGTAAACTATATACAATTAGCTGCAAACGTGTGTAAAAATCTGATCTTATCCCTTTTAAATTTGAAAACAAAACTGTTGTTAGAATCAAAACCTTACCGCGATTGAAAACCGTGGTCTTGGTGGGCCTCCCACAAAACCTTCAGCTCCCAATATTTTATCAGAAACAAAAAGTCAAAATTACTCAGTCTTTGTCAAAACACATTTTCAAATATTTTGAGCATAACTAACTTTAGAGAAAAGAGAATCTTTAAACGATAATTTGCGAAAAACATGATGTCAATCGAAATTAGTGGAAGCGACAGTATATCACATAAATTTTCCGAGAAACGTACAGCAATAATAAACTTTGCAGAAAAGTTTAAAGTTAGTGTTTAAATTTTTTGTCTAATATTAATGTTGTTTGAATTTAAATTTTTTTTATTTCAGATTCTTGATATATAATATTATCGATCACGAGTAGCTTCAAGAGATGATTTATCAGGAGAACACTCTAAAAATAAATTTTACAGAATGTTCGACAACGATTATCCAGAACTACAGATAAAACGTAGCTATACTTCCGCATATTCCTGCGGAAAACTGCGCATGTGGAGAATCTTTTAGTTATTTCGTCTAGTTTTGGTCTTGAGATTTTAGTGGATGAACCTACAAGAATTTTTAAAACATCTGCGACCTGTATCGACAATATCTTTTTTAGGTTTGACCACAGATATTTCCAAAATATTTCATACAAGGTGCATAATTTGGGCATCTCAGACCACTGTCTAATTGATGCTAAATTCATCGGACTGGCTATACAGAGCTCGAATAAAGGACATCTTAAGAATAATGCGAGGCAGATATCTCGTATAGATTATGAGTGTTTAAAAGAATTGCTGTTAAATGAACATTGGATCAATGTCTATAATGTGTCTAATGCGTCATTAGCTTATGATAATTTCATAAATATTTTTAGTGGTCATCTTGCTAACTGTACTAGATTGGTCCCACTCAATAAAACAGCCAAGCTTAAGCCATGGATGTCTGATAATTTGTTGGGAGCCATTCGTAAAAGAAATAGAATATGTCACCTAGCAAAAAAGTTTCCTAACAATAAAAGGCTAGCTAACTACAGCCGCAAACTGTGTGATATGGTAAATCTCAAAATAGAGCTGACCAAAAAACACTTCTACACAAAACAGTTTGAAAAAAATGGTAATGATGCTCGTAAAAACTGGCGAACTGTGAATAATATAATTGGTGAGCATCATGGTAACGCTGAAATCAGAGAAATTAAGTCATAATAATGTGACCATTTCGGATTCTGCGGCTATTGCTAATGAATTTAATAATTTCTTTGTAAGTATAGGGAACTCCAATAGTTCGACAGTGATGGATGAGTTGGAAAGAAATCGAATAGTTACTGAGAGTTATGATGTTATGAATAGTTGTTATTTTTCACCTGTTTCTCCAGGGGAACTGTATAATATTATTAACTCCCTAAAAAATAAATCGTCTCCTGGGATTGATGGAATTCCAAATAGTGTTGTTAAAAAAATGGCTTGCTTCCTTGTGGATGTCTTGTCTTTTCTCTTTAACTTAAGTGTTGAAACAGGAGTTTTTCCTGGAACCTTGAAAAGAGCTGTTGTTGTCCCCATATTTAAGAAAAATGATAAAACTTGTGTAAATAACTACCGACCAATATCACTTCTATCAATCTTCTCTAAAATTTTTGAAAAGGCTATGAAGAACAGGATTGTTGATTTTTTGGATCAAAACGAATTTCTCTCTCCGAAACAATTTGGATTTCGTAACAATAAAAATACTGAACAAGCGATTTTAGAATTTATGGAACAGATAAGTGGCAGCATTGATCGAGGACTTAAGGCTTCAGCAATGTTTGTTGACCTAACCAAAGCATTTGATAGAGTTGATCATACAATTCTTCGGTTAAAACTAAATCGTTGCGGTTTTCGTGGAATGTTACACAAGTGGCTTTCTGATTATCTAAGTGACCGAACTCAAGTTGTCCGCGTCAACAATATTTTGAGTAAGGAGCGTTATATTAGGGTTGGAGTTCCTCAAGGTTCAGTGTTGGGGCCGCTACTCTTTCTTGTTTACATAAATGGAATGTTCAACCAGAATTTTTCTGGTACCCTCACTGCGTATGCGGATGATCTTTCATTTGTTTATGCTGGCCTCAACCATCATGCGAACCTTACTATTATTGACAAGGATTTGGTTATGTTAGCGATTTGGTTGGGAGCCCATAATTTGATTTTGAGCGACAAGACTAAAGTTATGCATTTCAGGGAATGCCAGAGATCCCAAACACCGATTATCTATCACGCATTTGGCTGTAATAACAGTCCAATTTGTATCCCTAATGGTTGCTTCACCATAAGCTCGGTATGTGAAATTAGATATTTGGGAGTTATGATTGATAGTAACCTAAACTGGAAGGCCCACATTGAAGGACTTAAGTCGAGAATTCTTTTGGTTTCCAGGAAAATGTATGTTTTACGATTATACTGTCCGTTATATCTTCTGAAATTGGTTTATTTTGCCCTAGTTGATTCTATCCTCCTGTATGGTTTAGCATGTTGGGGTGGTGCTTGTAAAACTCTTTTACATCCTCTGTACGTTCGACAGAAGCATGTTTTGCGGCTAATGACGTTTAAATCATTGCAGACACCATCATGGCCTATATTTCAGGAGCTGGATATAATGCCTTTACAACACATGTATGTTTTCAAGGTCTTAAAGCTTTTTTACATCATCAGCGGGAACAACTTTGTCAACTATTCAGTTTATAATCTTCGTTTAAATTTCAAATTTATAAAGTTTGTCCCCAATGTTAATTTAGAGTTTCGTAAACGTTACTTCAGTGTGGCTTCAGCAATAATATTTAACAACTTACCATTGGAAATTCGAGTGTGCAGCAGCTTCTCCGCTTTCTCCAAAGCTCTCAAAAATTGGTTGAAACTAAACAAAGCAATTGAGCATCTATTTTTTGTATTATTATAGTTTTGTCTTTTATTTTATTTGTATTACTTTTACTTTTTAAATTTTGTAAATTATTATTGTGTTAACTTTGACTTTTTTGTTAAATTTTTTGTAATATTATTAGAGAGAACCATTGTACCTGACACACGTTTCTTTGAAACTAAAGGTGCAATTATCTTACCAATTACTTATTATTTATTGTAACTTTGTTTTTAAACGTTTTAATAAAATTGGTAATGAAAAAAAAAAAAAAAAAAAAAAAAAAAAAAAAATATATCTCAGTCTTTGAATTAGTCTTTGAAAGAGCAGTTAAAAATCGAACAAGACTTGCAAAAACGATCAATCCTAATGTCTATCTCGGAGAGTCTATAAGATGTAGGCAACGGCCTTCTATTCGCTGGCGAGAGAAGAAAATGAAAATATATCAATAATTTCTTTTGATTGCCAACAACATATGGTGCTGCCTAAATTGGCAGATCGAGCAGCTTCTTGTAGCAGGCAACTATATCTCTACATTTTAGGCATCTTTCAAGGTACATCACAATCTAAGCTCGAAAAGTGAGACGTATTCTTATATCTTTAGACCAAAAACTTTTGTCCTAAAGGATCTAATGAAATTACATCAGCGGTGTATCATCGACTGCAATACACTGTTTTTAACAATAATGTTCATTAGGTTCTACTTATATGCGGCGGTTGTGGAGCTCAAAATTAAAATACATCCACGATGGCAATGTGCTTATACTGGTTGAGCATAAAAACTCCTAAAAACATTAAAAAATTTGAAATTATTTTTACCGTGCCGAGTCATTCCTATACGAATCACCGGAGTGAGTATTCGCTCAACTCGAGAAAAACGTTAAAAGGATAGAAATCATCATAAAACCAAAGGAATACATAGAAATATTTGAGGATAACGGAAGCGGCATTAATTTAAGCAGCTCCTAATGCCTAGTTAGGGATTGGAAAAATTGAATTTAGATTAAAGAATTTAATAATACTTTTTTCAGTTTTGGAAAATACAATGGATTATAGTAATTTTTATTTTTTTATATTGTAACTCGAGAAGTTTCGTTTAAGTGAGCCATTATTATTTGTTGAATATATATGTTGGTATTTGTCTACTTTGAAAATAAATTTTCTAATCTTTAAGACCAATGGTGTTTTTTAAATTCAAATCAGAACCTTCGTTATCCTCCAAAATATACCTTATCCATTCGGATATAGCAGAAAAGCCCTTATCTATTTTTTAATTGATTTTATCTTTTAAATTACTAATTTTACATGTTGCAGATAAATGTTTTAAAGAATAAATAATCGCAATTAATTAACAAAAAATGAGAAAAATTATAATTTTGGGTTTGCCAAGGAACAAGAAGTATTTTTGATTTTCCTCAAAATGGAATGTCTTGGAGAGTAACTTTTGCTTTTAACAGGCACATATGTAGAATACATTTACAGTGAACTTGTGAAAGGTTCTGTAAGAAGATTTTAGATGAAGTTTGGAATACGTTCACCTTAGGACGCTTACTGGAGGTGTGCAAAAGTAGAATAAAATAGAGAGACATTTGGTATTCATAAAAATACATTTTGGGAATTATTAGTTTGGAATTTAGGTTTAAGTAATTGTTGAAAATCGAATTAAAAAATATAGAATTTTGTGGTTTTTAGTTTTGAATGAATGCGGAATTTTCTGATTTGGTATTTGGAATTTAGTAATTTTTGGAACTTATATTTTTTAAATTGCTCCCGCTCCCCCCACTTGTTTGACCGAAATGGCAAATTTGATGAATTCTTTTAATTTTCAAATTTGGCGAAATACCAAAATGTCAAAATTTTATGAATTCTGTTTATTCTTTAAATTTGGCGAATTACTTTTTGTTAGGTTACACTAAAGTATTAATTGCGAAAATATATACAAATAGACTCGAACATCTTCAACTAAATGTTCGAGAAGAAGCAGAATTATGAATAATGATATATAACCCGATAAGTAAAGAAAATGATTAGAAAAGATCGAAGGAGATACACCAAATTCAGTTTCGAGACATTCGAAGCTGTCTCCAAGTAAAACATTCAATCTATAACAGCCGACGCATAAACACCTCTAATATGTCACATAATATGGAATATTAGCAGAATTCCGCCGAAATAGAACGAGAACATAACTAACACAATCCCAATTTGAAAACTGGCGAGGCATTTTCCTCGGAGACCGCATGTGTCCTGTTGTCACTGCTGTTCATCATATTATTAGAACAAGGAGACTCTGTTATAGTACGCAAACACACAAATAACAAAATGTAGTCCTGTCAACAACTATAGGTACAAAGCTATGTACGTCTAATAAAGCTTATAAAATCCATCTTGCCAAACACCATCGCAAGCGAAACGTCAAATAAGAGATGTAGGCATTAAAACCGAAATCGGTGAGGGCAATTGTAGGTGAACAAAATGTCTAAACCACGAGCAAAACCACGGTATGCTTCTATTTTAATTTATTATTTCTATCTTTCAGAAAAATTTTATAAAATAAAACCGCTCTAAAGAGTCTACATAGATTTTAAATTATACCAATTTCTACGAATTGTGGATTGAAGAATGTAATTTATTTCATGTCAAATAATATTATTAGAAGACAGAGTAAACTTCTACAACTAAAACTACGCACACACATATATCATTTTAAACATAAAATAATTCTAAAGAAAATGGACAAGATGTCGACCAATAATAAAATTTTATTTTATTAAAAATAGAAAAACTACAATACCAACCGGAGAAATAATAAATTTATTTAAATTTTTATAGGTTTTTATGTTTTAGATGAAATTCAAAAATTTTATAAATCAACAGAAAAACAAAAATCCTAAAACTAAAAAAAAACTTTGTTTTATCCGCCAACAAAATATTTCAATTAAACTTTTTTTTTTTCTTTTTTTTTGGAGAGTAGAGCTTTTTTATAATATGCTAGTTTTAGTTCTGTTTTAGTTGTTCAAATAAAAATAAAAATTATTTTCAATATAAAATAAAACAAAATTTTCGTTCCCCAAAAAAAACATAAAATTTTTACTGGAAAAACTAGAAAATTTATAATATATTTTAATCTATGGTTATATACTATATATATATACATATATTATAAATACACACACACAAAACCTTAATTTGTAGAGAAAAGAAAATAATTATACATAGACAAATTTAATTGTAGTTCTTAGATCAGCATTGAAACGGACAGTTTAAACGTTTTTAAAAACAGCTTTAGAAAATTTTCCTTTATTTTCTCTTATTATATACGTATCTACATGTACTTTCCATCATATAATATATGTATAGCATAAAAAGCTTTATAGAAAAATGTTTTTTGGAGGGATGAAAATTTTATAATAAAATTTTACGTTTGTGGGTATTGGTTGGTACTGTCCAGTTCACACAACTGAAAATGTAGATGAATATACAATATACAAACGTATACACAAACATTTAGATATTTACACATCTATTTTCTCTCACACAAAACATGAAATTTTCTCTTTCTTCTAGTTTTCTTCTTCTTCTTCTTCTTCTATTTTTGAACAGAAAAATGGAAATACGAAGAAAATATACATCTAGAGATTATATATATATTTATGTATACCTACATATACATATTTCTCGAAAACATGCATATATCTATTGTATTATATAGTATAACACTATAGTAGAGAAAATGTCCATCTAACCACTTTTGAAAATGGGAATAAGAAAATTTTACATTTAATTCTAAAAAATAAAACAAAAGAGGAAAGCATTTTAATGGTGTAAGATTGTTAGAAAATCAAATATACTAACTAAACAAAACTACCGCGCACATACAACAACTATCGCGAATTTATTTATACATAGCTATGTATGTATAAATAGTTCGCGGTTACCTTGGTAACAAATCTCAGGAGTTGGAAAAACTAAATTATCTTATTTATCGTTCAAAAAGAAAATGTACAAAATGTTCTTGATTTCTAGAGTTATTCTCTACAAAAAAAAAAAAGGAAAACTTATCTACGAACTTTTTATTTATTTTGAATAATTTAAATAATTAAATTATAAGCAAAAATAAAAAATAATATTGTTGTATTTTTAATTTCTATTCAGACTTACTTGGAAATTAAATTACGAAAATTAAAACGAATTTTCGGTTTCTACTACTATGACTATACCTAGTATACCATAAGAATGATGATGGCAAAGTATGGTCATTCTTTTTATGATGTGGCAAATACTGTATAACAAACTTCGATTTAGTTTTGTAAGTTTTCTATAAATTTGTTCTCGAAACTTTATGATCAAATTAATTATAAATGGTAATTAGGATGGTTTGATCCAGAAAAAAAAAATATATATATATAATATTTCTGTGTGGAGTAGACTCGTAATTACTTGTTATAAGCGCTTGTTCAAGTGTAGCATTTCCTTTTTGGTTTGATAGTGGCTAATAAACAACAGGTAAATAACAAAAAAAAATGTTCAGTAGATGTTGAAAATTCTAGAATAACGCCCAAAAATAGTATGTAAAATACGAATACTACAAACTACTACTGCATTTAGCAACAAAAATTTCGTCATTGCTAATTAATTAAATTCGATTAGCTTCGAAATGCCTGTTTTTGCCTTAACCCTTATTTAGTAAAATTCTTATTAAGACCAGTCCATTAAATATATCATCACTGTCTTAATATCGATCTCCTCTAAGCTTATTTTACAGCTTTATTGGTTATTCAAAAATGAAAGACCTGTTAGGAAGTTTCTATGACATTGGCAAATAAAATGCTTTTAAAAGCTTATTTAGATCTCGCAAAATTTTATAATTTTTAGGAAATTTTTTTAATTTTTAGGAATAACTTTGCTCCAATTGGAATAGGATGCAGTGTAATTGCACTAAAATACATAATAATCATGTAAGTTCTTTATTATCAATGTTCTAATTTCCAATTTAAAAAGAAAATTTCTGATATTATTTCCATGAAAAAGCTTATGTGTTAATGTGCTACACTGAATAAGCAAATGAAAGTATTTTATTTAACACTAAGGCTCTGGAACCCGTGATAAATATTTTTAGTACATTCAATTTTTGAAAATTTCAGAAACTTACACCATACCAAACACAATGTTCTAACACAGTCTGGCATTATTTGACCCATATACATAATTTTTACCCATAGGCAATGAAACAAATGTACATACAAATTATCCGACAGATCCGGTGTAAACTTTTTAAAGTTAACAGGGAAGGGAAGCTGTAAAAATAAACAGAAAAATTGGGCTTACACAAAAAAGTCATAGATTAAACGAAATTAAAATTATAAATTAAATTTTTGAATAACACCAACATATTAAGAAAGCCTCATTTTTCCTGTATCTAGAAAATATAGCCACTGTACGAGCAAATTTGTGACGTTCGAGTTTTTTAATAAAAGTGATTTTTGATTAATAAATGGCAAATTTTTTTCTATTAGAAAAATTCGGCTTATTTGACCATTATGATCAGTAAGAATTCTTTATTTATGCTCTATTAATCCTATATAGTCACTTTGAGAAAACCGCTGAGATTAGTGTTAATTGGCTTAGTGTAGCACCACACCACATCGATTCATTGCGCTTACTATGTATTAGCCAATCGATATTTTTAGGATTTTTGATACTAGGACATTTTCGCATGAGAAATACGTATAGACAAAATTTGAAAAACATTATTAGATATTTGTTTACAGAAATATGTACTTCCAAAAATCAAATTTAAGCCTTTACCAGTCCTGAGCGTCTCATACAGTATATGGATCATATATGATGCACAGGAGTGGCAGAGGGTAAGCATTATTTAGGTTAGGGGCGCGCCAGGAGTATGCAGCGCTTGTAAGTAAAAAATAAAGAGCACACTAATTTAATAAGATGTATCTGAGAAATAACCCTTACTCAATTCAATAATTCTTCTAATAATTAACAATGCCGCTTAAACATAAACCTTAGTAGTTAAACAGCCATAAATAGCTTCTTTATTTCTTTATGTGAACAGTAGGGCTTGTAAACCGGTTAAACCCGAAACCGGTTACCCGGGTTTTTGTTCATTTTTACTAAACCTGTAAAAACCGGGTTTTCCGAGAAACCCGGGTTTTTCTGTAAACACTGAAAGTCTATTTTTTTGTTTCTTCTAGTAAATAAATTTATTTTTATACAGTTTTCGTGAAGAATTTATTATCAAAATTGCCTTACATATAATAATTTTTTGTGTATTACACATTAACAGGGGCCTAACTATGGGATTCGATGACAATTTTCGACCGCCATCGATTTGTATTAGAAAGTACAGGAATAAAAAGGAAAACAATAACTATTGTTTTCCTTTCTCTTCCTGCACCTTCCTACACAAAACGATAGCCGTCGAAAATAGTCTCGAATCGCATAGTTAGGCCCCTGTTAAAAAAAATAAAAAGAAGAGAAGAAAGGGTATAATTAACGCGAGTTGAGAGAATCCTTTTTTTTTTTGTTTTTTAGTTCAGTGTTGTTGAGTTGGCTATAAAGAGAACTAAATTTCGTGTTAAAATATATTGTTCGTTAAACTTAAAATTTTTGTTTAAATACATTTTCAGTTAAATATTATTTAATTTTAAGTAACAATTACTTTGAGAATATCTTTACAGTTATTTATAGATAAAGAATTACACAATATAATTATATAAGTAAGGATATTGAAATTTATGTAAATATTTTTATTGATTTTCATGCGTACAACAACAATTCGTATAACATTTAACTTTTAGCCTTTTAATTTAGCCTCAAAATGACCAGCAAAAAATCTGGAGTTTGGAAAATATTCCTAAAAGAAAGAGAAAATACGGCAAAATGCACAATGTGCAATTCAGTTCTGAAATGTGCAGGCGGGAACACTTCAAGTTTAGCCAATCATCTTCGAGCAAAGCATAATATCGATGTTAAGAAAAATGAAGAACCTCTAGAGAAAAGAGCAAAATTAACTTTAGATACATATATCAAAAGGGAATCTATGGGAGAATTATTGGCCAAATGCGCGGCGTATGACGGGTTTTCGATCCAAGCTATGGTAAATTCAAGTGCTATAAGAGAATTTATTGCAAAACGTGGCTTTGAAATGCCTAAGAGTGAGAAAACAATACAAAAATTACTCGTTGATTTACCTAATGAAAACAAATCGGAATTTAAAGATAAGTTTTTAAGAATGACTCAATCTAGAACGCGTTTTTCGATAACAATAGATGAATGGACTAGTTGTACTGGCAAAAGATATTTAAATGTAAAATTACATTCTCATGGGGACTCTCACTATAAATTAGGTTTTATTGCCATACTCTATAAGACCTAAATTATAGGTCCCGTCATTACTTGAACAAAAATTGGAAGAGTACGGTATAAAAAGTCACCATATTTTGGCATCAACACAAGATGGAGCTAGCGTTATGAGGAAATACGCTCAATTGAACAAAATGGAAAATCAATTTTGCATGAACCATGCAATTCATTTGGCTCTTGTAGACACTTTTTATAACAAAAATACTATATTAGATGAAATTTCAGATTCTGAGAATAGTGATGACGATGAGGAAGTGGAAAATCGGATGAATTATTTTACTGGCGATCATAATTTAAATATAGATAGTGGGATTGATAATATTAGGTACAATTTAGAAGATGTAAATATTAACGAAATACTTCAGAAATTTCGAGAGACTGTGAGTTTTTCAGAAAATCTCCGGTGAGGAACGACCTGTTGCAGCGATATGTTGAAAAAAAAGCTGGTAAAAAACTTAAACTTCTATTGGACTGTAAAACAAGATGGAACTCCCTTATTCCTATGATGGAGTGGTTAGTACAACTTAAAGATTGCATAAAAAGCGCATTGGATGAAATCGGACGTGAGGATTTATATAATGAAAACAATTTCAATGTTTTGATAAATTTAATAGAAATATTAAAGCCGACAGAATTGGCAGTAAAAGAACTGAGTAAAAACTCTTCAACCTTACTCTCTGCGGAAGGAGTACTTACATTTTTGTTTAATCAAATGAAACAAAATACTACTGCTTTTGGTAAAAAATTTTATAATGCTTTGAAAATAAGAATTGCCGAAAGACGAAATAAAACTTTCATAACACTTTATAAATTTTTACAAAGTGGAACTTTTCCACAAACGAATGTATTGGAACTTTCATATTCGACTAAAGCGGCGACTTTGAGCTTGGCAACGACGTTGTCTCTAAGATTATTTGGTGATTCACCAATTGATGAATTGGCTATTGAAGGGAGTATTGATGAATGTGAAGTTGAACTAATACCATCCGGATCGGCTACTTTAGCAGAACAATTACAACTATCAATTTCTGCAGTCTTGCATGGTTCTAACGAATGTGCCAACAATAGCAATTTTGAGACGGCCTTCCAAAATGAGATGAAAATGTTTGGTATTACTAAGGAAAACTCTATAAAGGTTATTCAATGCTCTGGCATCAATACAACCCACTTCAACAGACAGTGAGAGAGTCTTATCGAACGCAGGTAATTTTTGTACCAGATTGCGTTCATCTATGAAATTTGAACTGTTGGACGCATTAATTTTTCTTAAATATTATTTTATTAAAAAGGAAGAATTATAAGTTATGGTTTTCTGCTATATTTTTTACAATGAATTCTAACATGTTATTTTTAAGTTTTTTTTTCTGAAATAAAAAATAATAATTCTAAATACCAGAGTTTTCTTGTATATTTTTGTTTATTTTCCTTGGTCTACAGCAAAATTATATTTAAAAGGAAGGTTGATTGTATGTTTAAAGTCGCACTCAAGGTGTTTTTTAAATAACTTAAAAACCGATAAAACCCCGGTTACCCGGTTTTTTATTTTATAAAAAACCGAAACCCGGTTTTTAAAATTTTCCGGTTTTTTACATGCCCTAGTGAACAGTAAAATCGAAAAGGTTGCGATAGAGTTATCATTACACTATCTCTAACGACTTGTTTGATTTCTATATGAGAGCAAGGATTTTCGTTATAAATTAGACGTGAGAGTTGCGATTTTCATGTGCATACTAGATGTACAAAAATATTAAAATAAAACGAAACAACAATAAAATTTACTGTTGTATATCTAGTATGTAGAAGAAAAATGTGGCTCTCAAGCCTCGTTTTACGATCAAAATCCTTGCGCAAAGCAGATCCAATGAGACTTGAGAGACTCGATTTATCAGCACTAATATAGCACTACAACGATTTTTGTTGTTGTTTTATTTTATTTTAGTCAAATATTGTATTGTACATCTTCATTGGAACAACATTGTATATACCATATGTATATAAGAAAATCCCAAGTCTCATTTTATGACCCAAATATAACCAAAATCGGTGTCCAGAAGAAGAATTATGTCCAATTTCAGTAGTTTGCTTTGCAGAAAATGATGAATCACTCCTTCTTGCCATTGTGTTTAGTTTTTTAAATGTTGATACCTTAAAAATTTCTTTACACTCGCATTTGACAGTTGGGTTCCTTGTTATTCATTGATTTAATGTGTACACTACTTCATGTGTACTAGGACTTATTGAGGAAGATTGAAAGTAAAATCTTATATAGAAAAACATGGTAAGCTTATACAACTTTCAGTGCGTTTAGATTGCGCGGTTCAAATTTGTGTTTTTAGGGTGATTTCAACAAATATTATTTTATTTATTACACTTTTAAGCTGAAAGTAAAATTCTTTTCCGAATATTAGATCTAAGAATTATTGACACAATTTCGTTTTTATAAAACTATTAAACTAATAGAACAGAAACTGAAATTTATTGAGCGCCGTCTTACACCAAGAAGGTTAAAAATTATAGTTGGACCAAAATTAAATTTACTTATCTCAAAAATCCACAAATAATCATTAGCATTAACCCCTATGAATCAGGGCGAACTTTATTAATTAAATTGTTTTGGAATAATTAGTAAACATAAAATATTATCTTTGGCGGGCAAATTTCCAGAGTACAGCAATATATGCAAAAATTGGTCTTTTGCTATTTAAAATGAAATTTTCGAATTATTATTCAATTTCTTTCGTTTACTATATGAATAAAATTATAAACAGAAAATTTTATCGTGACACTTTTCTGTACAAACGTCCTTTTTCTGTTAACTTTCTTAGCAGAATAGGGTAATTTCT
This sequence comes from Tipula vernalis, assembly GCA_958295665.1. NCBI lineage: Eukaryota > Metazoa > Arthropoda > Insecta > Diptera > Tipulidae > Tipula > Tipula vernalis. Next base: position 446,548,413 of record OY282558.1, on the reverse strand, counting down.
TACAAGGGCAAAACACATTAATTTTAAAATTTTATAATTTAAAGAAATTTAAGAATTTCCAAAATTTTGGAGAATAAGAAGAGTTTATGTTTCAGAAGTTTTACAAAAAACGAAGAAATATTTTATTCTCAGGTTTTTATAGGCTTCAAGAACTTAAAAGGCATTTAAACCTAATGAACTAAGGGAGATTTAGATAAATAAAAGTTAAGGCAGGGACACTTCTAGTCTTTCGTTTGAAATGGCTATTCTATGAATGTTCGCGCTAATGCAAGTATCTATTTCCAAGTATACGTATATTCATGCACATTTTGAAAATCGTTACGGATTCGTGCACATTCGTGAAAATCGTTAGACCTTTTAAAAGAAGTAATATTGAAAGAATTAATTTTATGATTGTCTGAAAGTCTACAAAAGAATTCGCAAGCACCAACTTTTATTTTCATAGACTTAAATACATTTATTATATTACATATGGTTACTGTTTTGCGCTCATGAAAATATGAATTGTATCAAGCAAACCAACAATTTTTTACAACTCAGCCACCAATTTAATAGATGACTAGAAATCTCGAAATGTCGATTAGCCTTAGTTGTTTCACCTACCTATTTAATTCAAAATTTAATAAAGCAAGCAGATTCAAAGAACCTAAAATTGGACTAAATACGAGTATCTTAAGAATCTTGCACAAAATAATTTTTCACAATTGCAAAAAATTTTCAAAGAGATTAAATGAAACTTGAATTTTGTAAAATTTATTTTATTAAATTAATTACGTTTAAAAAACTGTTTATTAAGAATCGTAATAAATGATCTTAAATTTGCTAAATTCTATATCGTTCGCCGGATCGTTTTTTGCCGTACCATAAAGCACACAAGCTCTACTACAAAACCATTGAGTGCCACTTAAAAATTTTTAAATTATAGCAACTTTCGATAGAAATTTTTAACGGTGTCTGTCTACTAAGCTTGCAGCTTGTTACATCCATTAAATACATTTTTCAAATCATAATTGTATATTACAATAAATATTGACTAATTTTATATAGAATATTGTTTCCATAATTATTCGTTTAAATGATAAATAAAAATAAAAGTAAAATTTTGAACCCGGTCTGTAAATAAAATTGTTATTTAATTAACGCAATTTCCTTAAACAATTTTACCATTTCAATATTTAAGAAATATTATAATGTCAATTAAATTATCGGTTCTCATTTTGCTTAAATAAGTTAATTTGGGTATTCACATACATCGTTGTATAGCAAAATGCACAACACAGTAATGCTACCCACTTTTACTTACCAAATTAAAATTAAAATCACTGCATAAATTCTTTGCAACTTACCTAAAATAAAAGAAATAAAACCAATTAATAAAAAAATTAACAATATTGTCTTCATAAATATGTCGTTTATATAATGTCTTAATATAATGTACTCTTGATAAATCAAATTGCAAAATGTATTTAAATTGTTTTTATATTCTCAGATTTTATGAACGGGTAGCTAAAGAGTAGCACAGTTTTATTTTAATTGTATATACTCTTCAAAGGTACCTTTCAAGTTCTTGCTAGAAAATAAGAGTAACAATATATCTAAGTACAGTATATTTTATTATATTGTAACTTCCGCGGTGTGCCTCAGGTCGATTTGGTTGGCTAAACTTTCGACTTTTTTAAATAGTGGATTAGATCATACCTGTCACTGTGCCTGACTTTTTATAGTTCTAAATTGAGGGTTTTCGAACGTCAAACGAATTTCAGCGAATATTATGGACAACTTTAGACGTATTATAATTTTTTGTACACAAATATTTATTGTTTGGTGTAAATGATCCTTAATTATTCATCACAACGAAAATGAAATTTCAACGAAAAAGGAAAAGGAAAACAAAACAATCGAGAAATAATTTGAGACAACGATGATTTGCCCTGGAAGCTTTAAATATTTTATTGTGCTGATTTTCAAGAGGAAGAGGACATAAACTTAAAAATGGTGCAATTGACTTATTTTTGGGCGAGAAAAAACTAAATAGAAAAACGATTCAAAAAGAATATTAATACTCATGAAAAGAGACATCTGGTCAACCTGTCCGTGTACCGAATTAAAACAGGTTTATTTTTCATTGAGTTGAACACACGGTGGCATAAATATGTATCGTTAGGATTACAGACAAAAAAACTTCTACGATAGAAGAAAAACGGGAAATTATATTATGCACGTTGAACAAAACCAAAAGTTTTTATTTCGTTTTGACATTTTGGCAAGTAAATTATTTATTTATTTACCAGCACTAACAGATAGCATATGTTACAATACAAATAGAATTTGTACATAAAAAAATGTTACAAATTAATATTATTTCAAATACGACTATTAAAAGGATCTCTTGAACTGTCAAAATCGAAAGATTTTGAAAATTGGTTAAAATATTTAGAAGTACGTGCCACCGATTCATCAATTCCATAATTGAGAACAATCCATAATTCGTACCATGAAAATCAATACTCAACATTAACTGTCGTGGTTGAAGAATTCTCGTAAGTACATAAAATAAATATAAATGAAGCAATAGCAATTAATCTTAGCACAAATTAAGTCCCGAGTGAATACTGCATGAATCATCTCAATTCTAATTTCAAGACTAAGAAGGTTCAAAAGTTTACAACGACTGGCATAAGGAAGTTAACCTCAGAACTTTTTCTGAACCCGTTCAATACGATCGCTACAGATGTTTTAACTGGAATTCCAGATAACCATAGCGTATTCCAAAATAGGCTAGCCTAACAAAAGAAATATAATGTCTAGAGAGTGTATGGGTTCTGCATGTTTAGTAAAACTTAAGTTACTTAACTCTATCAATTTCCAAGTCTTGTAAACTGTACGGAATTACAATTAAATTCTTAATTCTTGCAAATGACCTAGTTGTACATTTAGAGATATTGAGAATTAAACGACTTTCGACAACAGTCCAATCTCCAAAACGATTAAGGTCCTGTTATACCAATAAAACGTCTACACTATTTCGGATATTAGCGTACATTTGTAGGTCATATGCATATAACAATTTAGAGCTTTGGGACAAATAAAATGATCTCCATTTTACAGGAATAAAATTAGAATTCGCTTGATTTATCTGCATGGAAAAGTGCAAACGACTATTAGGGTAGAGCTTAGTTAGACCCAAGTTGGTATTACCCACACAGATTTCAGCAAGGCCTTTGACAAAATCAAACACAAATTATTAATTTAATTCAACCAAGGTTACTATCAAACGGGACTATCAAACAATGAAGTTTTCCAGAAATAAATACACATAAGAAGAGGTGATATTTGAGTGCGATAGTGGAACGCTTATGGATAATTACGAAATATAGCTGAGTAGCGCGAAAAACAAGAGAACAATCATGCAGTTAGTATTTAATCTTAAACACGCCGATGGTGGATATAAAATTCTCACATTAACCAAATAGAATACCAAGTAAACATTGTTAATTTACTTTAAAGTAAATATAAAAATTTTTTTTTTTTTTTTTCAAAAAATTTTTAAATTCCATTTCTATACCAGCATTTCTATAAAATCGCCAAATAATTCAATTGACGCAGTTCATAAAATTAAAGGACAGTGAATACGTTGGATCGGTCACTCGATTCTATGTACCGCTCTTTGGTAAGCGGAAAGGTCATTGTCGACGCAGGTTATTCTGATTTTTTAAAACTTGTTCATCATCGAAATCGATGGTGCCAGATTGTTGACACTGTTCAGACGATCAATGGCGAGTGAAAATTTTATTACATGGTATTGTCTATTAGTTGTTGATGGCAATTACTTATTATAATATCTGGTACGATATCTCATTTCACTTGGTGCTTTATATATCGGTTATAATAGCATTTCATCAATGTGTCATATATGTGCTTACAACCCGATTAATGAATCGATTTCATTGTTAGAACATGCTTTTGGATGGACCAAATATAGACCAATATCCAAAAAAAAATTTAGAAAAAGGACATTTTTTCTGTATTATGCAAAATATTTTCTTGAAAGGTTATAATCGGAACAATTAGGTTCCTTTCTTAGTCATTAAGTGAAATAAGCACTTGTGCTGCAAATTTAAATTTTACATAATGCATAATCCAAGCACTGTTTCTATAAATGATAGCTAAAAGTAATCTCGCAAGAGGAGAGACCTTTCGTTGACTTCCTGGTGGTGAATATAGCGCAATGTAGTCTTGAAATGAAAAGTCGAAAGTTTTGTGAAAAAATCGACTTGAGGTACACAGTATTAGTCAAATCCTAATTTTCCAAATAACTCGATGATATTACTAATATGCCTTGTTTGTATGTGCTCTTAAACCCAAACCTTTGTATTGATTACATTACGTATAGTACATCTGTGTCAATGGTAGTTACTCCAGATTATAGGTTTTGGTGCTGAAAAAAACATAACCTCAAAACGTGAATAACGTCAATAATTAAATTTGTTTAATCGTCCGGCAATATTTTGTAGACACAAATTTCGATGCGAAAATTTCTTGCTTATCTGCCTGCTAAATCAACGAGAAGCGTAAGTATTTAGGTCGCGGACTTCACTTTGTCAATAGCTGTACAAATGTAGAAAATGAAATGAAAAGATATGTAACATGTACAATATAAAATTACGATAAGGTAAATTAGATTAAATTTTTTTTTTTGCAATCGATAATTGTATGAATCTCCATAATTTTACTTACGTGCAAAATATGAAAAATTATAATGTCAATCAGAATGTAAATAGACCACCAGCTCCCCAATAAAACGAATAAGGATATTCAATTATACGTAAATTAAGTTATGATCTAACCTAATTCACTACCATATAGTATTTTTAGTTAAATTTATAATTTAGCCTTTTAATTTCAAAACCTTTATGTTAAGTCATGGTGGTTTATAATTATATTTAACGTCAAATGCTTTCCTGTCACCAGTTTCAAGAATTATTACGTTTCTACAACATTTTAAAGTATGTAATTTGAAAATATATGATAACTAACTACATTCTGAAATTTCGTAAAATTTACAATTTCTAAAACATTTAAAACATTCAAAACTTTCGGAAACCTACTTTACAATTTTCAGTAGAATTTGTCAGGCCTTAAAACAAAAAAATAAAATCTACTCGCAATCTCATAAAAGTTTAGCGTTTAATTCTACCTCCAGTTAAAATGAAGGATTTTTTTTTAGAAAATTTTCTTTTTTTTAATTTCCTTCTCATATATTGCAACTAACATTCTAATGTAATGCAATTATTTACCTTCAAACGAACATTCCATATCTGAAACTAATTATAAGGCAATAAAATTTTAATAATAATAATAAAATTACATTTATAATCTAAACAATTTTTTTTTCCTCCAGAGAAAACTAATAATGTGGTTTGGAAAAATTAAAATATGTAGATAGGAAAATTTTCTTTCATCTTATAATAATATTTTATCGACGATTTATTTTATCTCTTTCTATCTCTTTTTCTCTGTATAATAATGATTATTGGATTAATTTTATACAACAATCAAAGTTGTATGGAATATGTATGAGTTTTTGTAGTTGTTTAAGTCCTAAAAATAAATAAAAATTCTATCTCTACCTAAAAAAAGAAAAGTTCCACTTCTAATAGGTGGTCGTCTTCTATTTTATTATATTGTCTTTCCATAATATAAAAGTAAAAGAAATTTGTCAAACTCACCAATTCTCTGTATTTTACAAAATCCACATTCTCTATTTTTACCACTGGATGGATACGTATAAATGTTAATGTACACGAGTAGAGAAAAAATGGTTTTGCTTGAATAAACTTTGCTCTTCTATACATCAAATACTGAAAAGATGTATTGCATAAAATTATTTCTAACCGATTTTCCATGTCGGAAAAATACTTAGAAATGAAATTGTGGACTTATCGTTTAGTATAGTTGTATATTTAAACCGTATGCTCTTTGTCTATTCAAATCAATATTTTTGTCTTCCATATCATTAAATATAATCAGAGCTAACAGCTAATCGATGCTATATAAAAACAAATTACAATCTAAACTTTTTTTTATTTAGATCATCCTCACTACAACACTGCGCTATTTTATTATTTTCCAAGATGTAAAATATTTTTCTTACACGTAGAAAAAAGGTAAAACGAGACGAAAAAGACAGAGGTTTTGGTTAGTTTTTCTAGTTTTTTTTTCATCTATATACAGTATACCATGGAATAAGACAGGTCGACATTATTACAGAAGCAATAAGAACATCACTTAGTTAAAGTTTTGATTATATCATTGTGTTTTGTTTCAATTTGTAAATACATAAATTTTTTCCATTTTCCATGAGCTTTTTATATATTGTATCGATAAAGCTCATCGAGATCAGATACATATTTCAGTACATAGGTATCTGAACAATAAAAACGGAACGAAAGTAAATAACAGCACAACGAAAAATCGAAAGTCTTCCTCTCAATATTTAAACAGTTAAGAATAACCATTAAAAGAATATGTTTAACATATTTTTTTATGATAGTTTCAATTTTCTTTTTTGTTTTTTACTGCATATAAAAAATAGATTTCCATGTTTTCATGCTTTTTTACTATAATCTATGTAATTCTTTTACATAACAACAAAAAATTTATAATTTTTGGTACATACTTGTAAACTGGTTTCATATTTCTCTGTATACACCATACAAATACATAGTATAAATGCTTGCTTCATTTTTTTTTTTTTTTTAGTTCATAAAAGTTAATGTATCAACAGGTGGTCGACCATTCATGAGTAAGTTCGTTTTTTATACCATAACAGAATGTATATGAGCTTTTTTTATTAGTTCTGTATTTTTATATATTTTTTTGTACAAAGTGTTTTTTTATGTGGCTTTAATTCAATAAAATTATTTATATTTTGCATTCAATTTTATGCACACACACACACACATAATAGGAAAAATGAGAAAATCATTTTGCATTTTTATAGTTTATTATCTCATTTTATCAGTAAAATTTGCTAGAATGATATAATACGAATAACATTGTACGAACATTTTTTCTGGAGCTTTCAATTCTTGGGAAAAGAGAAACTCTACTCTTTACAAATACATAATATATCGATATATAATTATTATTAGTCCAGCCCATTCATTATTCTCATTTATTTATGTACTATATATTGAAGATGTTTTATTTATTTTCAATAATAATATTGATCAATCTCAGAATTTATTCAAATTTATATTTTAAAACCAAAATATACTTCAAGATAATAAATTCTTGTCACATCAATAATTTTCAAATTAATGACACTTGAAAGCTTATATATTATAAAACTTATATAAGTATATAAATAACATAGGTATATGAATCTTAGATGACGTAAATTAAATGATATATTTTATTATTAGAAAGAATGTTTGAAGGTATAGTTTTAGTTTTATAAAGAGATATGTTGTAATTAGTGTAATTTATACTAGCTAAAGATGATAATAAAGATATACTGGATTCAGTTGCCAATATTGTTAGTAATCTAGTAATTGACAAGTTCCGATATTATTACGCTATTCGGGATGGCTTTGTACTATATCTAAAGTGTAGCTCAGAATAAAATGAAAAGAAAATGTTCGAACAGGAAATGAAGAAAATGTTTGTGCAGAGGGTCTATTACGAAATTAACCCGAAGTCGTAAAATATGAAATATTGCGGCGGATATTTCTATTATGAAATAAATGATTAAATTGTCAAGAGTTAGTCCTAATAAACAAGCCAACAGAATATAACATGAAATGTTGATTATGAAAACCACTTTTTCAAGAATATTTCACAACTTTGGTGTATAATTCGTTATTTTATCAAATAATGATTACATTTTTTTTTTTGAAAAAAAATTTGTATGAAACATACACAAATTAATTTATATCGTTTATATTCTAAGATACTCGCCATCCAAACAGAAGTCGTATATTTGCTTGTTCGTAACATCCGCTTATAGATTGAATGTTAAGGATAAATGGATAAATTTCATAAAAGGCTCCCAGGCTAAAGCTTTCTAGGCCTAGGTTATATTTAAGCATACATTTAATTTATAATAATCACGTGTATTATATCAGCATTTAAGTAAAATAGAATAGGGTATTTCTAAATATAAGTCAGAGCCGTTTTATACTTTGGTATCTTGAATTAGGCTAGACATACTCGATTTGAATTCGTTTACCCTTCGTAACGTTGCACATACTTCAAAAGAGTTTTGACCAAGATGCTCGGACGCCCTACTAAACCGGATTGAAATATCAGAAGATTATTAAAACTGATTTCAAGAACGCCACACAGTAAAGTACCCTTCCATCGGAATCTCAACTTAAAAATTTAACAGACTAAGATCTTCATCTTTCAGCGAGAAGCAATTTTAGTTGAATTAGAATATCGTCCCCGCGAATTAAATAATTCAAACTTATGGTTGTTTCGTCTGTCGCGAGCAATTGTTGTTTTAAAATTCTCATGGAAATACGACTATTCTGGAGCTATACAAAAAACAGAGGTCGCTAGAACTACAAAAAAAAACACTTTCAAAGCTAGAAATTTTATCAAAAACGAGAAAAGTGTAGAATTTGATAAAACGACGAACCGATACGGCGCAACAGCAATGAAGAATCATCGGTTTTAAAAATCAAATTACGATTCATACAAACTGAATAACTACATAATAATAGTAAAATGAAGGGACACCTTTTAGTTTTCGTATCCGACCTAATTTTGACGGAATGACTAATTTAGCAATAAGACCTTACACAATAAAAAACTAGAGGTCTAAATATATTCGAGTAATTTCTAAGTGATTTGATTTCTATGTTTTGTGATCTGTTCTAATTTTGAATTTTGAAATAATTTGAGCACAGATTAGTTAAATTAATTAATTTAGAGTGAGTATAAGCCTACTATCATTTTAAAAATTTTATCACATTTAATCTTTGTCCTTAGAGCAGTAATATACGGTAAGGTAAAATGGTTTTCGAATTTTTGGACACCTCACATAGGTAAACTTAAGATCCTGTTTTTTTCAATCCTAAGAATGTTTAGATGTCAAATGACAGGAAAATAAATCAAATTACTGATTTGGTTTGAGAAAAACATATTTCATATGCGGTGGGCTTTAATCAACTTTTATTGAAAGGTTCGGATACAACAAAGTGTTCACTTACGGATAATTTGATTTGATTTGTTTTATGGTTGACTTAATATTTTACATTTATGTAGCTTTTGTGTACGCTTCATATTGAGCATGAGCTCATTCAAAAGAGGGCATCCAAAAAGAGATGGATAACTTAAAAATAAAAAGACACGATTCTATAGCCAGGATTAATGCCATCTATTGAGATTTCAATGCAATTGGGGTAGGCGATTCTTCATTTGGCTGTAAATCGGCTAAATTTCTTTGCAATAATGTTCGGCAATATTATAAAAGGGCGATCGTGCTCGTCTGGTTGGAAACAATTAAAATTACCTGCATAAAATGTGTTGAAACGTTTTGTGTAATAAATTTTTGTGTTTGAAATACGAGTATATGTGATATTAAAAAATTATAAATAAGCAATTTAAAAAAAAGGACCAAGCTCCAGAATACACCAGAATTCATCATAAAGTGTCAAATAGGTTGAAACCAAACTTTTATATTTTATTTTTGTTAATTGAAGGAAAATTCGTCTAAATTCAGATGATGGGTTTATATTCTAAAAATTAGTCTAAATAAGATTTAAAAGCTAATATTATGACTGTCTCAATGAACATTCCTAACTTTTTATTCGTAAGGTGAAATTAGCCATTTTGTAGAGAAGTTGCAAATCCTGAATATGACGCTGTTAAAATTTCTGACGAACAATCCTTATCTAGTTTTAGGTATTTTTTTGTTGTAAAAACGTCTGACTGTATTTGAATTTTGTTTCAAGGTTTCCGCTAAAATAGCAATAACTCGAGGCAAGGAGCAAAACACAACAAAATTGCTAATTTGAATTTGGGAATAAAAAGTTAGGAATGTTCGGTGGTTGATAGTCTTAAAATTAGCATTTTTTTCTCGTTCAGAAAATTTTAATTTGACTCAAAGGAAAATCGTAGAAAAACAAAAAAAAAGAATAAAAAACAACCAGTAACTGAAGTAGACCAAATTTCAAATATTTGTTTTTTACTGATACTTAACCAAGATAAAACCTGCAAACCAATTTTTTTTTTAAAATTTTAAAAAGAATTTACGTTAAACAGCCTTTGGTGTACACAGAAAAAAATAATTATATTTTGGCATAAAATGTACATACCAATGTATGATGTTCAAGCCAAACGGAAATTATTTAACTGTCATAAACGCTTGAACTAAATAAAGCTTTGTTAAACTTTATGTTAAAATTGTGAGTTTTAAAAATGTTTGTAGCCTAACGGTTATATTGAAACACTTTTTTGTTTATATAAAAAGTCACTGACTTGCGTCAAACGAATTGTTGTTTATTTATAGTATTTTTATCGGCTAGCAGCGTACAATAATAAACTGCTTTAAAGGAAAGGTTCTTATTTGAATTACATATTCGAGAGTAGAAATGTTTTTCTTGGCACAAATAATAATATTTTATCAGAAAACAACTTAACAGATTCTCAAATTCTTAAGTAACCATTTGTAGTATTGCAGTTAAAGCTACATGACAAAAATATGAATTAAATAATTTAATTTTGTTTAATTCTTTTAAATTCCATCAACCCTACTCTTCGATTATGCGCAAGAACATAAGACACCTACACGGTTGGACTAGAATACCTGTGTTAGTGTGTAATCAAGGCGAATGCTCTCAGAAATGTCCGCTTAAGGTAGGTAAATTGGTCACTTAATAGATATACGTAACTGCCAGATTGTTAAAAAAAGATTCGAAGACTCTTGAGGTGAGATTTTAGGCATGCTTAACATATTAAAACTTAAGCAAATGGTGAGAATTTTGCAATGTAATTTTAATTAGTCTTTAAAGAAAGCATTAAAATTTCGTGAAAAATTTAGGTTTGCTCGCTAAAATTGCAAGAAGCCGTCGTAAAAAAAAAATTGAACGGTCTCATATTTAAGGTTTGTAATTTCCTACCAAATTAGCATTTTTCTCGTTCAGAAAATTTTAATTTAACACAAATAAGTCGCCAAAAAATCCAAAAAAGGACAAAGAACAGCCAAGAACTAAGGTAGACCAAATTTCCTTCAATTAAAACAAATTATAATAATTTTAATTTGATATTTAACCAAGATAAAATCGTTACATGCAAATAAAAATTTTAAACTGTTTAGATTTATTTAAAGGAATTTGCGTTAAAATGTGTTAGGTCTATGGAATATTCCAGTTTTTTTTTTTTTTCAAAACAGTTATGACGTTTTCAAAAAGCTTTCAAATCTCGAAATCTTCAATTATTTTTAAAATTTTTAACGAATCCCAAGAACTTAAAAATTTCAAAAATATAGGATGAGTTATAAATTTATATTATGTCAGGTTCTATCGAAATTTAATGATTTTCACAATGAAGAATTTGTAAACTAAGTACACACTACAAACTTTAGTAAATTTTGAATATTTTCCAAATGGTTTGCTCAACTATTTTCAAAATCTTTTCGGATGAATAATCCAATAAGTGCCTCATTACCTGTCAAGTATTTTTTTGTGAAAACATTAAGCCTTTTGGTCCTAAGCTTCCACAAATCATGCTTATCTCTATTAGTAAAAAGAAATTTACCTATTTGTAATATGCTGACCTTGGTTTTGTAACTTGTTTCGATAAAGCCGGCTAACTCTTAAGGAATAGTTACTCTTGTTTAAGCCACTGAAGTCTAAATAAGTATGGTCTAGATCTGAGGATGCCTGTACAACTAGCACCTCATATCGTAACTTTCTGCTGCTCAGGAACAACAACTGAGCGAAGGCGGAGATATTACAGTCATAGTAACAGATTTTGCCGCCGAATTTATCTCACAAAACCTGACTTCAATGAACTAAAACAAACCTTGACTTCACAAAACGTGATTTCACTAAAACTTGAATTTCATATTCAAATTATCTTTTCTAACTTATATTTATTTTAACAATTTTAAAATTGGGCCAGCAATTGCACAAATCTCCTTGCTCCTTAGAGCCTCAACAAGTCGGTTAATTATATTTATTTAGTTTTACAACCAACCTTAAACTAACTCACGTTGTTTCATAAATTTTTGAAATATTTCACTAGCATCTTCCGACTTCCTTTAAGCTTAGGTTAAATGAAGCTTTTAAAGTCTGCCGACTAAATTTTCAAAATATTACAACAATTATCAAATATTTACCAGAAACTTTCAGAAGTGATGATTATTAAGTTATTGATACAAATTTAGATTGTTTTATTTGCTCTACTTTTGAATAAGCACATTAATATTTATAGAGATACTATAGCATAAAGCGCCAAGTCCACCGGAAAATGGAAAGAAAAACTCCGTTTCGTACTTTACAATAATTCCCAAAATTTTGCGATATTGTAGCTAAAGACTTCTGGAACATGATTCAATTACTATAAAATGTACTATTTTTAAATTAAAAAATTAAAAAAATACTTAGAAAGAGTTCAGAATGTGTTCAGAATACAATGGTTTAGAACAGAAAAATTAAAATTCTCATATTTTAAATAATTACAAAACTTTTGAAAAATTTGAATAAATTTAGAAAAATAAAGAAAAAATTTAAAAATTCCCTATTGAGAAAAAACGAAATTTTTTATTTTTTTGTGTGGAATAAGTATTACACAATTCTTCGATATGAGAAGAAAGAATATAAGTTTGGTTAGATCAAGAAATGTACGGACATTAGTACCACGGAATTATCTCAAATTGAAGAGAAACCATTTGGATTTGGAGCAGCAACCCACTTCAGTTAATAAAAAAGGATAAAATGAATCGAACATAATTTCTATTTCGATAACTATTTTTACAAGTACCAGCTTTTTGAAATATTAAAATTCAACCAAATTAATGCGAGCGATAGTACAAGAATAAATCGGTTTATATCGTCCATTGTTAACGGAGACGGAAATGTCGTCGTCCTTAAATGGCGGGATAATCAGATTGTTCATGCTGACTCCAAATATGTTGAAAAGGGCAATGAACCTACTATAAAAAGGTGGGATAAGAAACAAAAAACGATGATCGAAATAAAACAGTAGGAAATGATTTCGAAATACAGTGAGAACGTGGGCGGAATTGATCGCTTAGATCAACTTATCAGCTATTATCGAATTTTCCTAAAGTCACGGAAATGGACCCCACGAAATATTTTTCATTTTGTGGAGATATTTGTAAAACCAGTGAAACACTATTTCAAGCAGTAATTGATAGTCATCAAGCACAGAAACGAGGCAGACCACAAAAAGGGCCGGATTAAAATGCACTTAAAAGAGATACATGTGGATACTGTAAATTATTGGCCCGAACAAAACGAAAAATCAGAAGCATCTCGCCGCCATAAGGGTCTCAGTTGTAAAATTTAAAACATTTTTTATTTGCATAAAATGCAATGTGCATCTTTGCTTAATTTTTTTAATGTTATACACAATGCAAAGATACGACAAATTTTATTTAAACAGTTTTTAGTATCTGAAAAAAAAATTTAATGCATTTTCATTGGATATTATTAACGACATATTATTAGATAAGTGATATATAAAGAACATCAGAGAAAACCTAGTCATCAATTTTTCCATATAATTAAGTATTGGTTGGTGTTTAATAAAACCTATTAATTATATTTGCATGAAAAAATATTTTTTAACTTTGTAGCCTTCGAGTGCGGATTGAAAGGGTTAAAGCAAACCATTTGTATCTCAAGTTTCTCTGCGAGGACTAATGGAAAACCATTTATGTTCTATTTTAAATAATTTTAAGAACTCGACGAAGCAATGGAGAAAATTAGTATTGAAATCCGACTTGCTATTTAAAATATTAAAAAAAAATTAAAATATTTGTATTTAGATAAAGCGGACCTCTGCTTTCACAGACCAGAAATAAAATCCCTTTTCCATTTCCCCGTGATACGCTTAAATCGAAGGCTTAAAACTAAAATTGTGTCTCTTAACGATAATTTTTGTTAGATTAAAATATGACCAAAAACCGACGGAACAATTGACGGTGCCCCAGAAATAATACATTTTTATAAAAAATTCCAAGTTTTGGACATTTCAAAGCAAAGCTCTAATTGTAAGATTTTCTGTTATATTGTACTAATTAATATTAAGAAGTGTTTTATTATTGATAAAGAATTGGTGTTGATGTTTTCAAATCTGAAAAGTATAGGAGCTATTCACGATGAAGTATTGGCATTTAACAATTACCCAACATTTTTTTCAAAGGCGCTTATAAAAACAGAAAAAATTCGATTTGGTCACTATTAGAAATTGTTTATTAAAAAAAAAAAAAACATTATGTCACATCTAGTTACTATCTTATTGCGGTCATTGAGGCCAAAAATTTATTTCGCGGTCAAAGTAAAATTATCACAATCAAATATCTCCAATAATTCATTGTATCCAAATTTGTGCCATAAATTTTATTCCCGAATGGTCTTCTAGGTTATCAAAAAATAATAAATTTCAAAATGGGCGTGTCTAATTTTAGTGGGTATAGTCTATTGGAAAATTTACACATACATACATACAAATAAATGCATACACGATAACTGCAAAGAAAATCTCGTTCATGTTCGAATTCAAGGAAAGATCTTTACGCATAAAAACTTGATCGATGTAAAATATATTTTAAAAAAATTCCGACGGAAAAATTATCTAAGAAAATATAAATTCAAAATGGCGTCCCATTTTTTGCATGAAATTTAATTTATTCAACTTTTAATTATTTTTTTTTCTCCTACATATGTATATCATCATAACTTTATGTACACAGAAAATAGAAAACCGAACGAAAAATTTTCTAAATTTCAAGAATTTTCATTCTGTTTATACATACATATATTCATCTAGCCGTATATATACACATATTCAAATATAAGATGGTCACTAATTATTTTACAGACCAATTCAAAAGAATATATAACAATCTATCAAGCTTATAGAATATTTTCCAAAAAAAAAAAAAACAACAAAAAAGAGGAAAGAAAAAGTTTTTTCTTATTTTTCAAAAAAAAATAAAAAAATAGAAAAACCCAACAAAAAGAAAATGTATTTTAAAATTTTTGGTTATTGCGCATTCTTTGCCGCAAATGGACATTATCAATATATATATATGTACATTATGTATATATGTACGTACAGTAGGTACATACACTTTTTAGGTATAATATATGTATAGTAAATATACATAATCATATAATGAATAAAACTACATACTATGTACACACAAAAAAAAATATTTTTTTGAAAAAATAAATGAGAAATACACACAAGATATGGACATGGATACATTTATTTACATGTACATAGTTCTAGCTTTTATAAATTTTCTTTTGCCATGCATAAAATAGTTTCTTGTTTCTAATGTTCCAAGAGAAAATAAAACAAACCATTTTTACCTTTAAAATTTATTTCTAATATCAATATAAATTTTATCTAATATTTTATCTAACACATGACAACAACAAAAATAGTATACATTTTAATTTTTAAGAGTATCTTGAGTATAAATTATCCAGAATTATATTTTTTTTAAAAAAAAAAAAAGGATTTAACCGCGCCATCATTGGCAAACCTCGTTTTTTTACTTACTCTTATATCCGTACATACTATTTTCTGCTCTATACAAAGTAGTTTGTCTTGTTATAGTGTCCGGTTCATGTTTTATATATTATTAAAAATCTTCTTCACTCATTCTAAACCGAAAAAAAAAAAAAAAGTTGGAATAATTTTAAGCTATCCTACCTTTTTCTTATATTATATGAGCGTACATAGTCAGGTAAGGGCAAAATGTATGTTCAGATGGAAAAATTTTATTTTATTTACCACTAAGACTACAAATTAACTCATTTAAAATAAATTGGACCATTAAATTAAGATGAAAAACAAACATTCTGCCAATTTTCTCATGGTTTAATGATCGCGAATAATATCACAATTGCATGATCTTTGTGTTTTAATATGTAATCTTGGTGTTAAAACAATTTCTTTACCGAAAACAGCCACCAATGATCGAATTAGTTCAGTGAAAATTAGGACCACAAAAATCTAAAACTTCAGATTCTGGAGTATAAACAACTTGAACGAACTGTTTTGAGTTCAACACCTCGGATATATTGCAATGGTGGAATTCAACAGACATTAACGACATTGCTTCCTGAATTTATATTCGACTTGCCTTAATATTACCTTCTTTAAATTCAAGTAAACATGCCTTAGTATGTCAAATTTGGGTGCATCGAACAAGAACCGAAAACAACAAATCACAACTCCTGCACTTGAACTCTGAGGTGTTTTGTTGGAAGAGTGAATTATATATATTTTAAATCATTTCATTTAAATCTATAGTCTAGACACCCATTTTAATTTGTTCATTTCACAAAGCAAAATAATACAATTCTCACCTTCCTTTGCATCGATTCCGTGAAAATTAAAACGAAGCGCTTCTTAGTAAAAAACAAACCAGAAAAGAAAATAAATTTTTTCATTGAGTATTTTGTTACTGAGAATAACATGTTCTAAATATACGAAGGCTATTTGTTAAGCCAGTGCCATTGAAATAAAAGAATGTTTCTTTTTAACCAAATTCGATTTATTTTTTGACCTCTCTCCCCAGTTAGCCCAAAACACTTTACCCAACTTCTAAAAGACCTCTAAAAAATAGATCAAATAGGATTAATCGATGTGAATTTTTTTATACCCACTCGCTCACAAAACTGCTTGTTGGCGAGAAATTCAGAATGTGTAAGTCCATTTTTCCATTGTAACATTTTTCATATCAACAGAAAGAGGAGAACATTCCTGTAATAGATCGCCGTTTCTAAAATATATTATAAAAAGTTGTGTTCAGGGACAAAAATTCAGAAAGAAAATTAGTGTTTGCGTTTAAACAATAAGGAGGAGTGAGATAATTTTTACTGTTCTGAAAAAAAAAAATTTTTCAAAAAGATACTCAAACATGTTCGAAGGCGGAAACCCCAACAGCAATTTTCTAATTAATAGGCTTACTTTAAATTTTAAGTGGTTACATGAATAAGACAGCAAATGTTAAAAACAAAATTACTCTTGGGATTCTAGCGCCAACTCTTTCCAAAGTCACTGACTTGTCAAACGCTTATCATCGACTCTAATAATGTTTTTTATAAGTATGTGAACCTGAGGTTGGGGTCAAATATTGTCAATTGAAAAATTAATGTCAAAAATTGCTAAGTTTGCAACACCTTAAAATCTTATTATTAAGTTAAAAACTTTCCAAAATTTCAAAAGTGATGATAGATGCCCCTAGAAATTGCTTCCTTAATGCGATTTTATACGAATCGGAAAGGGCATACAATACCAGAAAATAAAGGAAGGAATAATAAAAAAAAATCTTTTTAAGAGATTGGGAGCTCAGTCTTGAAGAATTTTATTTGTTTATGGAATTTCTGTAAGCTATCCTGTCCGTTCCACGAACACGTCCCCAAAAGAAAAACGTGAGTCAGAAAGCCGAGCAGCAGTTCATCCACCGAATATATGCCTAGGAAAGATATTTGTAGAACATTAACGGGTTCTACAAATATAGTGTTCCCCATATTCCACCTTTGGGAAGGGAATCAAAGGTTGTTGAGATGTTAGAATCCGAAATCGTTCGGCGTATTGACTTTTTCTGAATTCTGTCGAGTACAGGTTTGAATATTATCATCAACACGTTAGAACGAAATTTAAGAAAATCGTTTTATATAAATTAAAATTGAAATACAGAATTTTAAAACATTTTTAAGATAAATATTTGTTTATTTTGAAATGGCGTGTAAATCGATTTGGTAACAAAACTTTATTTGGAAAATTTAGAATGCTGAGTGAGGTCTGCAGTTTTATTCTCGCAGAAAAATATAATTATTAATAACAATCCGCTTTGACCGATATAAAAAACGATTCTTTACAATATTTTCGGCCTTTCGGCTGGTCGAAAAAAAAGGCAAAACCTAACAAAACGCGGTTTAGGCTGAAATTCTAGACATAAGTAGATTTTGGGCGAAGAATTGAAAAAGTCCACTATTGTAGCCCACTACACTTCACAATATTTAGTGCAGCAATAACGAATGGTTTGCTTATAAAATTCTAGCTTTACAAGGGGCAATATAACGCCACATATAATAACATTTACCACCGGTATTGGTTGTAAATACAATCTAATGGCAGCAACCAAAGAAAACAATATCGATGCCTAAATTTTTTACTAAAATCTCATAATATCATAACTATTACAGCAGAAATATTTTTCACGGAAAACGGACACGTTCTTTGAAAGTTCTTCCTCAAATTAAATACATTTTTCATTTAAAACCTTTCGTAAAATTATGAAAATGTTAAAAAGAAAAATTTTGCTTATTAAAATCTTCAAATCTTGTTCATCTAGGAAAATGTTTACCTCTGAAATTTATTCAACTAGCAAACCTTAAGTCTACAGATTTTCTTTTCAAAAATAATTGCGGGAGAGTACCGCTCAACAATTGCCTTAACAAGATACAAAAATGATTTCTAAAAATTATATTATAACTTTAACATGTTTTAAATTGGTTCAATATTTAAAATTTATGTTTCCAAAGATAATCAATCGATTATAGCTAGAGTGCCCTAAATTCTTATCTTAAAATGGAAATACTTTCAAACTCTAAAAATGTCTACTCTGAACAATTTTAAAATTGACTCAATATAAATCTGAATTATATCGTTCAAACCGCGAAATTTTAACTAATCATATAATAAACAATTACATTTTATTTATTCTATAGTGCCCCAAATATTTTAAATAATCTGCGCGCACTCTGCGCATCCTAGTTATAAAATCCGGCTGCAGGAAATAATTCCCCAATGGAATAATTCCTTTAGCTACAAATGAAATAAATCCCCAGTACTGCGTAATGAAATAACTTTCCAAATTAAGAAAGAAAATTCCCAAATTTTTCTTTTTAATTCACTTACTCCAAAAAGTTATATTCTCGAAAATGAAGATTTAATTTTGAAATATTCTGGTATTAAAAATTTTCATTTTAATTTAAAAATTAAATCACCATTTTCCAGTATATTTTAAAATGAATTTTTTTTTTTTCAATATGGCATCCGAGTGATCAAGTATTTTTGAGAAGTGGAATAAATTGAACAAATATTTTGCAATCATCTAAGACATCTGTTATTTCTATGTCGGCTTCACTTGTAAACGATTGCTTTTCAAAGGGGAATTTTCCCAACCAAGTAAAAATATCAAAAGTTGGACCCATATTTAAAGCCGGAAACAGGACCGTTGCTTCAAATCAGAGACCAGTCTCGGTTATAACATGTCTTGCTAAAAATGTTATCAATAAATAGCTAGAACAGTTTTTTAGAGACCATCAAGACTAGCAACACCCACGCTGCTGAAGCTAACCTATGTAACTTAATATATGATAGTATTGAGAACAATCTGTTTGTGTTAGTTATAACATTCTAATATCTAAGTTAACGTCCTTAAATCCAAGTGAACAAGACCTGAAACTCTTAAGTGATTATTTGAATAATCGTAAACAGTTCATTAGCATTCAAAATGAAACTAGCGAATTCCTTGATTTGATTAGTAGAATACTGCAAGGATCAATACTGGGCTCTGTGCTGTTTAATTTTTATATCAACAACATTCTCCAACTTAATTTGGTAGGTTCTATAGGGACAAAACAAGGGCCTTTTTCGCTTGACACCCTCAAAAAATTTATAAAGCCCTTGTTTGTTGCACTAACTCTGATGTCTGATTTTAAAATCATTGAATTTACTAGCGGAGTCTGTATTCCATGAGAAAAATTGAATCGCAGAAAAAAAAAATCGAAAAGAGAAAAATAATCTGATGTTTTGTTCTTTTCTTTTCTTTTGTAGCAAAACAATTTTGCTATAAAATAAAAAAAACGTTGTCTTTGTCTCTCCGATGCCCCATAACATCGGATAATTCTCTATTTCTATTTTTTACACTGTGTTTTTTTACTTTACTAATCACGTTAGTTCAAGTGAAGCTTAAAACACTGAGTCATATCGTTGGCTTTTCATTCTCAACTGAAGCTGAATCAGAATTGCTTTTTCACTAATAGGAAAAATTAAATCTCGCGAAAAATGATTTCGCTAAGCCCCCGAAATCTTTCCTTTGGAATGAATGCCACCCTAAAACCCATTTAGTAACATAAACCTAATAATGCAACTTACAATAAATACGATTTCAATAAAATTCTAAGGTCTATTTGTAGTATAATAATGGCACTTTTCAGATAAAATTTCATTTTTGGTGTATTGCAGTGAACGTGAAGCCGTAGGCTTGATATGTTTCTAAAGATAAATCAAATTAAAATCAACTTTGTTTCGAAATTTTCCCATGCCTGACAGACACACATATATGTATAACCCATCATCAACATCATCTACCTTTTTTGAATACTATTTTAAATGTATAAACTTACAATAAAAAAGGATATATTCTACGTATATATATAAAATATATAGAAAAACCATCATCTCATCTTATTCATCTTTTTAAAACTAAACCACCCAATTTTCATTTCTAATACAAAAAAAACTCTAAAACCAGTATAGCTGCTACCCAACCAACCAAAGTCCAAAACTATAAATCCCATTCCAATTTCTATTCTCTATCCTTTCAAAAAAAAAATAATAATAATTTTACTTACATTACAGCATATATATTTGTATATATATATATACACATATATTTAGTTTTTAGTTTTTCCATACCACATTAAAAACAATGATGCCCACTCGTCTCCCCTATAACTAACCTAAACACGCCGCCGCCATTCCATTATTGTCCACCTATATAATAAAAAATCACCCAACATTTGCCTTAAACACTATAGCAATAGAACCCCCCTAACACATTTACTGCCCCACTTTTTAATGTATAAAAGCCGCGCGGCGGCCATCTTGTTAGTACCGTGTCTAAACAACACACAATTTTTTAGTATATTAGTGTACTCAAGTGACCGCTAGAACTTTTTTTTTTTTTTTTTTTTTTTTTTTTTTTTTTTTTTCAAAAAAAAAAGGAAAAATGTTAAAAACGTGGAAATTCGTTTTAAGACGAAAAATAGTTTTGTATTGCCTTCGTATCTACATACAAAATAATATGAAAAATTTTCTAATTTTCTCTTTCTAATTTTTCAAAAACTAAAATCGAATATTTTATGTTAGATTATAATGTATATACGTAAAGAAAGAGAATTCAATGAATAGAAAATATAACAAATAGATATACACACATATCTCCAGTCATATAATATAAACTGGTGGATGGATATACGAGTAAAGTGTATAAGGAGAAGTTGATATATTTTCTCCGTATTTTTCCCGACACAAAAAAAGGAAGAAGAAAATTTTTTGTGAAAGTTAAGAGATATATGTCCATTTGTGTGGCACATTTCTACGTATATGTATGTCTACATAAAATATACAAAGCAAAGGACACAAGGGTTTCAGTTAAGAATGACAGAGATGAAGAAGGATATACTATAATAGAAAATAAGATTTTTCCTTCTCGAGAACCAAATGAATATATTGTATATAGCGAAAAATCGGACAAGGATCAATATTTAATTAAATTATTCGTTCAACATTTTCCACTTGTTTTTCAATCACAACAACAACAAAACATTATATCACCACGATACTAATCGCGATCATTATGTTATTTTATCATCATCATATCATTATAAATTCGTGGCAAGATAAAACGCGACTGCAAAATTTATTTAGATTTTAATTTTATAAGACAAAAAAGTGGTTCCACTTAACATTCCTTTTTGTGATATACAAAATTATTGTGACGTAAGCAAACGGTCAAAAAAAAAAATTTTATTTTAATTTATTTATTATTTATTTTCTGAAGGGTGGAAAATTATTTATATTTACTCGAAGCACAAAATGTATGGTATAGAAAAACGCTGAATTTTAGATTTTCCACACGGTGCGGAGAAAATCTATATAAGATGTGTAAAAACCAAAAAACTAAAAAGAGAAAGAAAATAAATTTGTTAGTTATAACAGAGAGAATAATCTCAAAACCGAATATAATGGTATGAGATAAAAAGAAGTTCAAGACCCTGCTGACGACGGTGTTGTCCATCCACGTACTGCATATATCTACGTATATACGAATAAAAATATATATTTTATATTTTATAAAAAGAAAATCGGAAAAATGGTTTTCTATACTTACATATACGTATGTGTATATGTGTGTGGGTATTTACGAATGTATATATATATAATATTTACACATGGATATATATGTTCACCTAAAAAGAAAATTGTTTAGGATATACACATGCATACATATAATATTACTTATACACAGCATACATAATGTAAACGAATCAAAAGGAAATGTCTTGACACTCTTAAAACTGGGAAATAGATGATATTGTATGGTCACATCATACATATATGTATACGTATGTATATAATTTCTAAACAAAACAATGTTAGTTCTTCGGGTTTACGGACGAGGAGAGGAAAATAAAACGAAAAAAGAAAATTGTGGGTGATAACGTATTATTTACTGATCTCTGAAGTATGAGAACCGAATAAAATATAAAATGTGAAATAATCAGCAGTGGATTGTATTATGTTTGTATGCTGGTGACCATTTACATACAATAAGACAAGACAAAGAAAATATGGAAAATATTAAAATACGAGTATGTTTACATAGGTGAAGGGTGGAAATTTATAAAATTAAAATTTAAAAAAGTGGTGTGGTTTTACTTATAAGTGATTATATTGCATATACGTCACATATAAAGGCAAGTTTTAGCCTGGGTTAAAATTTAAAATAATTTTCTACCTGCTTTGCTGAAATATTAAACCTGTTGTGTATTCAATTATACATAAGTATGTGTGTGCATGTGAAAAAAAATGAATTTTACTTTAGTTTAGCATAAAACATAATTCTAAATATTAACATCAAAATGAAATAATGCCGACGGCCGACGACTTTAAGAAATAAGAATATTTTATTGATATATGTTCCTGGCCTCTATCACAATGGTGCTAGTGAGACGTTCGTCGTTTCTTCCGATTGAGGTCGGAGAGAAACAATCGTTAATAACGATTTAAATAGTTCCTGCCTTCTAATTAATGTCCTTTTAGCGATACACTCCATTACGATTAATTAGATATTTTTTATGATTATTAGAAACATAAATCGACATCTTCAGTTGTGTTCAAATTAAAAAAAAATGTGCTATAAAAGTGAACATAAACGAGTATATAAGCAAGCATATTAAATTCATTTGAGTTCAACATCAATTAAAAACTATTCAACCTGAAAAGTTGATATACTATATTTTCTACTTTAATTATAAAAAAAAATTCTTTGTGAATTTTAAAAACAAAGTCTTTTTCCAGTTTTTTAATTTTTTTTTTTTTATTTTTCACATACCTCATCAATTTCAAATCGACAAATTATTCATATAAATATATGGAAAGTTGTTTTCCTATTTGTGAGACACACAGTTTTGTCTGAGTGGCACAACTTTAATAAATAACCCTTAGATAGGAATAGGAGACGTTACAAGGAAATTCGCAATCTAAAGGGTTATTTGCATGCGCATATCAAAGGATTACTTTACGTACTTTACATATTCAAATTGTACAAATAGGATAAAATTAAACAAAACCACAAAAAACAAAAAAAAAATCATAAATATTTTTACAATCTTTGTATTTGATTCAAATATCCTTTTTCATTCCTTTTAGTTTCAATAAATACACAGAAAGCGAAATACTCTCTCTTTTATTATCCTTATAGCATTTTTTTTTTCCTTTTTTTACGATTATGATGATGATAGTATAGTATGAGAATGGTAATGTTCACCCGTAACTTTAAGGATATAAGAAGAAGAAAAGCATAATAATAATAATAATATAAAAGAAAAAATCTAAAGAAAATAAAAAGAATAAACCAAAAGCAAAAAAAAGTAGTAAATGCTGATAAAAAATAAATAAAAAGATTTATAGTCGTTACAGTTGTATGTTTATGTGTGTCTTATATTTTTATTTTTTTTATTTTTCATAACATCAAAATTCTTGTGGTAGGTCAGTTGAGTAATCTTGAAAGCTTGTTAAATTCATATTCTATATTCATAAATTTTAATTCTTCTTTTATTGGGATTTCCTTGCTTCTTCTTTGAGCCAAAAGAAAATAAGACGAAGAATTATTATTTATCGAAATCGAAATGGAAAGAGGTATTCGAATTTTATTTACATATTGGGAATGCTTTTTCAGACTATCGTCTACTAAGATTGAAACTATTAATTTAATCGTCGGTTGGTGTGTGAGTTTTGTCAATTTGTAACTAGAACCTACAAATCTCGTATAACCGTTGATAACCGTAAGTTACATAAACCAAAAGTATTGAAGTGGCTCAATTATAAATACATATCGACTATAATTCAAACAAACGGCCCAAATGACAAAACGTAAATTTTGCACTAGAAGCGAAATACTGGATAAAACATATTTGCCTGGAAACTGGAGCAGAAAATATGTTTTTTCTTATTTTAAGTGCAATAAAAATTATTTTGAAAACCTCCCTTCACCTACATAAATTTATTTTATTTACGAATTATAAAGAAAATAAATATTTCTAGGTTTTTTGGAGAAAATTAGCTATTGTGCCATTTGGTTGTGCCCTTTATAATTTTTTTTTGCTATGATAGTGTCGCTTGTTTCGCACGGATTTAAATATTCGTGCAGTTATGCCATCAGGTGTATCTTGCACTATTTGAAATGCAAAAATTGAAAACGTTAAGAATAGATAACAAAATATATTAAAATTATAAAAAATAATTTTTTTTTTTTTTTTTTTTTAATTAAATCCAGTTAATTTAACTGGATTATGTGGAGGACAGCATCGCATGTGAATAGTAGAATTATTATGGATGATAGCATCACATGTGAATAGTAGGGGTGGGGGTTATAGATGTGTTCATCTTCATCACCGATCGTAATCAGATAATGAACAATCTCTTTTGCATCCCACCCCTGTCGGGATTCGAACCCGGCACCTCCCAATCCAAGCGCCGCAGCTTTAACCACTGCGCCGTTTGGCCGATGTAAGTTTAGATAGTCCATACCATATTCATTTGGAATATTTTTTATCACACATTTATATTTTTATTTTTATTTTTTTTTTTGATTGGTAATTCGCCACTATAAACAGTTTTAAATTCACTAATGATCCTTTGGAAAGACAGGTATCCTTTAGTATATGTTTCGTAAATCGAGAAGTTGTATGTCGCAAATTTTTCATATTATCCCATTAGCATATTGTCGCCCATTGTAGTATTTAAAACCTTCTGCAAATCAAAACTTACAGCCAACCGGCGAAACTGTAAGAAATATAATAGAATTAACCGAAAGTTTTTTCTTACGGAAAATTTGACAGGTTGGCTAGCAAAACTGTAACACGCATTAATTTGTAGCTCGCATTAATATTTTAAAAAATTTGTGTACAATTTTGGACTGGCGATGGAATTGGAGGAACTTCGAAAATTATTTCAAATATTAAAAAGCCTGAAAATTCTTAAAGGACATAAACATAAATAATAAAAGAGACAGATCTTGTGGCGTAATAAAAATAAATCGAAAAAAATAAATTTGAAGATAAATAATTTGATGTTACAATTTATAAAATCTTTATGTACCCTTATGTACAATGGGCTCCTACAAGATTTGCGCAAAGGGCAATTTGGATTTTTGACATTTCTTTCACTTTTGCGCGATAATTTTCGCTCTGTTAAGTTGACACTTCAATTTAACGAAACTGAACGAACATTTCTTAAACATTCGCTGGGCAGTAACATGTTACCTCCATATACCGTATTGTTACGTTGGCTCTTTATCCTTTTTTTGGTTTGTGAATACCAATATTACAATCGCGCCGAAATATTTTAATAAATGCGTCATATTCGACCTAGTTATTGCTCTAATCTATTTGCTTGTTTTTATACATTATGTAAAGATTTGTCAAGGACTTAACTGCTTTAATTTTCAATAAAATCTTTTCTCGACAGTCCATAACTTCAATTTACTAATAACTTTATATTTCGCTATGACTGTTCTGATCAAGCGAATTGTAATTGTAATTGATAGTGTACTCATAAGAAATTGCTTACAAACAGGTTTACCAAATTCCTCACCTGCCAAAAAAAGCTTGTAGGTATTTATCATCTCCCTGAAATTTGATTTGAATTATTAATATATTTATGTTTCCCTTCCAATCCAGGAATACTCCAAAACTATTTAAATAAATAATCCGAACGGCCTCAGTGATGGAATTGCCTGAGTGAATTCTTTTGCAGATGTTCGGGTTACTTTTTTCCGTCTTTTTCTTACGGCTGGATGTAATGACAGTATTTTCATTATTAAGTTCATCCTAATGTTAGAATCAAGGTTGTTAGCATCAAATCACCAAGAATTTCCTCATATAAAGGACTGTTTGATCCGGAATGCTCATTAACATTTCTTTGCGGTCTGATATTTCTTTTGTCACTGAAGCTATATTTGCTAATATCAGGTGGCTTTTAATTAAAAGTAAGTTCACCATATTTCACCATATTGATGTTAGAATGAGGATTAAATTTATCTGTATATGAAGAACTTCTTGTTCTTGTGTGCCATCGCTATTTATGGTCAAAAGTAATATCTTTGATCCGTTTTCAAGAGGACTTTCTGTTTTGTCGATTTCATGCGTGTTATGTACTTTGAATAAAAGTAATATTTCTTAGCTAGCCAGACATGAATAAAAATTACCTGTGAATTAGTGAAATAATCTGATTCCAAAATCAAAGGAACATTTTCTTTTAAATCTTGGGGAAGTAAATAACCGTTATTCCTCATTCGTATCCACAGGTATTATTGCAACTGGGTTCACATTGTGATTAATACTGGGATTCGACGTTTCTTGGATAGCTAATATCATCAATTTAGTTCCACATACTTCTCTTGGACTTGGATCTGTTGAAATTTGAAAGCAAGTAATAATTTATTATGCCATTTGAACAGGTAAAATCAAGCATTTATATCGTTATTATATAATATTTAAATTACCTGATATAATTACGAAATATAAGAATTTTTTGCCGCGAAATGCCATTTTCGAAAAGAAAAAGTTAATGGCACAAGTCCTGGATAAAGTAATAATATTACTCTAATTGTTTAAATGATAACTCATATATTTATTGTTTATATTTCTTGTGTGAAACAATAAATTAAATTTCATACTTTTTAAATTCTAATTAAACTATTAGCCATTAATTAAAACAAACGAAATAATAGGGAAGCTTACAATCAAATAAAACAAAGCACTTTTAAAAATTACTAAAATCGGCCTACCACAACCGCCATTTGTCAGATCAATTAGTTTGCAAATTAGAACACCCACTATAGAAATATAACTTATCCCATTAGGAAACTGTTCAAACATAGCTGTAAACTCACTTAAACAAAAAAAAATTATTAACTTTTAACGTTGGTTGAGGTAAACAAAAATTTAGAAACGTTGTTTTCCCATAGTAAAGGATGTCTCTTGGCCTCTTAAAAATTTTGATTATAAGTGGCACAAGTGATTACAAAATATAAAATTTTATTAAGTTACATATTTCTATTATAAATTATACAAAATCAGTCGAAATTCAAATTTATTATAGTTCCTTTATTATTATTAATTAACGTACATAAATTAAAGATGCTTACGACATACTTTAAATGCACCGTTTTAATTAAATAATTATGGCCACTAATCAACCAAATCGTATCAACCAATCACAACCAAATCGTATGAAATTGTATGCGTTATGCCGGTCGCTTAGTTGAAAATTAACGGAAGGGCAAACTTGTGCCATTTGAAGTGTAGAAAAACGGTAAAAAACATGGTTATGATTTTTTTTTTTTTATTCTGACTATAGTCATTGGAAGAACGGGGAAAATTAACCAACAAAATCCGGATTTTGAAATTTTGTCGCTTAATTTAATTTATTTAATTACTTGTTAAATTTTAGCTTTTAACACAACCTATGTATTTTGAGCGAAAGCTCATTCGTAATAGGTTGTGTCAGAAGTGGTGGAAAACAAAATAATAAAAACAAAATTGCGCCAAGATAACAGAACCGGTATTCAAATCAAACATATATCCTGGCTCTCCATCCCTCCAAGAATGCATTTTCATCAGGATCCTTGAAGGTGCGTACATGCTCCAATTCCCGGTCAAGTTTTTGTTATAGTTGGAAATAATTCAACCAATACAGCTAACTTCGTGGTGTACATTTTTTCACCAGAAATGTATAGCATGTACGCAGCCTTGGATTCTCATTTTCCGAACTGAGGATTGTTGTATATTTGTTGAATGGCGGCTGGAACCAGTTTTTCACATCCATCCAAAATAATGTCACTACGGTTCGGCCATTTTGCTGTTCGATTGGGTTGTTTATTTAAATTACAGTCGATTTACATATGTATATGCAAAATTCAAACACGTCCATTTCATTTTTAACATTCCTAGTCATCGGTCCTTGGGCGCCACATGAAGTCATTTTCCGTAGCATAAAGCATACTCGCAGTGTGAAGTTTACGATAAAAAATTTGAGATAATATAAAAACTGCACTTAGTAAATCTAGCAAATTTTAAAATAAAAAAAAAATAAAACAAAAATATTTGGATAAACCCGTCAAAATGATTTGACTATTTTTTATCTCTATCAATGTCTCAGACTATTTATGTTTATCAATGAAATACTCCAGCTATACTTTTTGTAGTGTAGATCAAGTTTGAAAACCAAAAAAATAAAAATAAAAATATCACAAGTCTTGCAAACATTTCGTCTGATACAAAAATATCTCTAAAATGCTAACAGATTAGTATTAATACAATTTTAGCAGTCAAATATGTAGAAGGCAGCTAAATAGAATTTGATTAAAGCAAAGGAGTAATTAAATAAAAAATTTTGTTTTGTTGTGATTGTTAGGGGAGTACTCAAAAGAGATGTTTATTTAAATGTTAATTTAGATCATGGCGATGCTCACTAACAAATGATGTGACTCCGTGACCCGTCTTAGAATGTGACCATGAAAAATATGTAAATCTAAGGGTAAATTTAAGTGATAATAAACAGTTTGCACTAACAATTGATCATGTCAAATAATTGAAAATAAAAAGTCCTAATAAAATGTCGGATCCTGATACTTTCGAAACAATGCGGCTTCGCAAAACGAGTCTAGTTAAACCCGAACAGCTATTCTAGCACACTGCGATTTAATAAAACGGATTTATAACAAATTGTTAACAAAAAATTGGAAAAACAGGGACGGAAAATTTCTTCTTGACTCAGCCAAAAAATATAATAAAAAATAATTAGCCCAAATATAATGCAAATTTCGCGACACATCGGTCGACCTGTCAAGAAATTTGCAATCCATTTGGAGATCAGTTTTTTATCAAGTCAAAATAAATTGTAATGTGTAAACTTAATCGTGTTATCTCGCATAAAAACCAAATAGACGACAAAAAAAATGTCAATAAACTATCCAAGATAAAATTGTCATAACAGTTAATAATAAGTCTTCCATAATATCAAGCCACTTAAAGACCATCATGATTCATATACATCTATCTAGCTAAATAGCTGTTCAAAACACCAAAACTAGTATTATCGATTTTATTATCAATTTTAGATGGGTCATAAAAATAAAAATGGTATAGTTTTCTGTTTTAACAGCCAACAAACAATCAGCCTTGATTATTCATAAATTTACTATATATACGAGTATATAAGGATAACGACTGTAAGGAAATAAAAATTAATTATTTATATCCTTATTTCATAGAATAGAGGATTGTAGTATAAACTAAAAGAAGTAGAAGTAATAACAACAATATATTGTAATTAGTAGTTGTAATTATTATTTTAACACACAAAAATCAATGAGTGTCTTGTGTAAATTTAATATTTATCAGTAACATAAGATACAGATCTAATGTTTGTATATAAAAGATTTTTAGATTTGGATTTAAGAAATGTATTTGGTTTATGTACTTGTAAATATATAAGATAACATTTCATCGGCGCCGATCAGCTAGTCTGATTGATAATTTGGCCATGATTATAAATTAAACAAAGTGATTCCGAGTTGAACCATTTTTTATTATTGATTGAGACATTATTTCTTAGATAAGTTAAAAATGGTAAGCTAAATTATAGGAATTGTGATCTTACCATTTAAAACTAGCATGAAAGCAATGAAAGCTAATATGATATTCAAACTACCTTAAACTAAATATTTTTTCAAAAATTAGATGAAAATTACCAATAAGCTTATTTTTTTAATGGTCCCTATATTATAAAAAGTGTAAGCTCAAAAACCTAAAAATTAATTTATTATTGTAAATAAATAAGGTTTACCAAATAAGTTAAGAAAATTACTACAATAGATTATCTTCCGATGATCGGATAACACAGCTCCGGAGGAATTCGCACGTCTACAAATTAACAACATTTCTCAAAAAAAAGAAAATCAAAATTTTGAAAATTTGTCACGCTACTAATATTTCTTCAAATCTCTACTTAATGTACTCGAATAATTTAAAACTAACCATAAGAAGATTTAATTTACAAAATTGCAAATTCAACGCTTATTCAGTGTCTTATTGTTCCAAAATGAATTTTGTAGCTTAAGCGTCTAGTACGGTAAAAATAGGATTAAAACTCCAGACAAGAAAATGTTACCATTTTGAAATTTCAGCGCCCATTCGTTAAATGATTTTTAATATGTTTCGAAGATTGTCGTTGCCCATTCGTTGTCCAGATTTGTACGAGAAGTTGTTAAAGGTGGCAAAAAAGTTTTTTAAATTTAACTAAAACCAAAACATTTTAATTCTTTTTTAATTTTTTTACTATTAAACTTAAAAGAGTTTAATTAATAATTTAATTTTTAAATTAAATCGAAAGTTCATTTTTCCATTTTTTCAAAATCGTGAGCAGTGAAAAAAATTAGCACCTCAATCAACTTGGTTCTAAGATTAATAATGGTGAACTGCATTTTTTGACAATTCTTGTCATTATTTTCGAAAATTACTGCAATAATTTTATTTTATTCGGCCAAAATTACTATCGGTCTAGATTGCGTCCAAATCTTGTCGTAATAATGCTCTTTTCGTAATTTTTAACATTTAGACCGCATCCGAAACATGTGATAAATATTTTTAATAACAATTTTTGAGATTTATTTGCAAACCCAGCACTCACCCAATTTATTCTAGCTAAGTTGAATATTATACATTAGTTGTTTCTTTAAATTGCATATTATATACCGCGTAACAAAATTTGGTGATGGGGAATATAATTTTTGAAAAGTTATTGTTGTGTGGTGAGGATATCGCGAATTTTTTTATCCGACCGATTAACGTATCCTGAAATTGAAAATTGACAAAACATTTAAAAATATTCCAACAGTGTTTTCGAAAAATTTCTAACGAATCAGTAACTTGAAATACCTGGCATTATTTTAACCGTACCATTCCCTAAAGTCACAATAATAAAACAATTACTTCCGTGACATCAATAAATATCAAAATATGTATCACAGTATTCCGACAAACAAATAACAAATAACAATGTTATACAACAAATGGTACTAAAACATTGTTATATTACATTAAAAACCTATTTTACGTACTGTTACATAAAAATGTTCTATTAATTTTTGTAGAATGTTATATAACAATGTTTCTTAAACATATTACATGATATGTAACAAGTTAAGTTCAGGCCCGTTTTCTCGTTAATATATAACGGATACATTAACTAATGGTACTGTTACACAACAAATGTTAAAAACATGTTAAAA
Source organism: Tipula vernalis (assembly GCA_958295665.1). NCBI lineage: Eukaryota > Metazoa > Arthropoda > Insecta > Diptera > Tipulidae > Tipula > Tipula vernalis. The sequence goes on along the minus strand of OY282558.1, from coordinate 446,516,324 downwards.
CATTAAAAATTTTATAACATAGTGTTCAAAAAACCATTTATTAATTTTTGTAACATGTTATATATCTTTGTCATACAGCTTGTTAAATTTCCGTTTCTACTATTTTACATAGCATGTTCCACAACAATGTTATATAACTAGTTAAAACAATTAATAAAAATGTTTTTTGTAACCCTATGTTAAATATCATTTTACCTGAAAGTCTTACGTGAAAGTCGCTGGAACCAGAAAATCAACCGTTACGTTTTCGTGTAACGTTTGAACTTGCAATATCTATTTGACCGATGAAGTACAAAAGTTAAAAATAGCGTAATATGAACGTACTGTAGTTCCAACCAGCGCGGGGAGAGTGGTCGGGAAATAGGCATGTTTTGCGCCGCAATTGAAATTAAAAATTAGAATATCTCTGAACTCTGATATGTTGAAAGATTAAATGTGATCCGTTCAAATCGTCTTATCGAGTACCGTCTATGTTACGTAGCATAATAGCGATGATATTGTTAAAAAGATTGAATATTCGTAATTAAAGTTCTCAAAACTGTGCGTTTGGACAAAATGTTGCGGTATATTGGAGCTAAACTTGCTCAAAAGTATCGTAAACTCACAAAGAAGAGTAAAGCAGATCGTGAAAACGCAAAGAGGACCCAAAATCAAGTAAATCTGCCATTACTGATGTTTAACACAACCATCGATTTGAATTTCGTTAACCGACAAACTTGTTTACAAGTGCAACTTGGAGTAGCAATAATAGCACATTATGATATTTTTTTAATAAATCTATTATAAACCTCTCTTGAGCAAAGTAGCAAATTAAGAAAAACCTCATTCAATCAAAAGAACAAATTTGCTCCCATTTATATGACGATTAATCATACTTGGGATTCTTCGTCACTAAAACGAAGCCATATTTTCCCCTACTAGTACAACAATATTCATCGTAAATTTGAAGGCATATTGTTAGGCTACTAGGTGCCTAGGTTTTATAACATAAAATTATCGTACAACTTATATGAACAAACGGCTCTTATCGACCTTCCTCTATGCTCTCTAATTGTATAATTATGATTGCACCCAATTGTTTTTGCACATTCTAATTTAATTTCCCTCCAAAAAATATCAAAAGTACAGTGTGCAAATTAAACTACAACACTAGGGAATTAAAAAAAATTAAAAATTATGGAAATTTAAAATGAAATGGTCTGTTGCTGGTACTTCAAAATCAATGGCCTTCCGAATTTCAACGTTGTCGTACCAAGCCTTGAAGATGGTTGTTTCATATTTTAACGAATGAATTAGGTATGAGAAAGCTGTTGACAAGATGGGTGCAGCATTTTTTAAATTCGACTCGAATTTCGTTTTCGAAGGGATAAAACTGATTTCAAGTGACGATTTGTAACTATAGATCAGACTTGTATTTACCAATACAGTCCTAAATTGCGACAACAAACTATAGAGTGGACTGTGGCCGGTACTTGTGCTCCGAAACAGCCAAAGTGGTCAAAATCAGCAAAGAAGGTTATGGCATCTGTTTCTTGGGATGCAAAAAGAATTTTGTTAATTGATTACCTTCAAAACAGTAACACAATAACCGGAGAGCATTATTCAAACCTTTTGGATGAACTAGATAAAAAAAAAATCGTCAGACAAGAGCCGGATTAAAAGGCATAAACACCAGTAAGATTTTTGCGTGGAAAGCGTTTTTTAGAGGAAAATATACCGAAGAAAGTTATTTTCAGAACTAAAAGCTTATTTTTTTCATTTCCGTTCCACGAACTTTTCAAATCACCTATTAGCCGGAGACACTTATTCCTAGGTTGTGGGACACCCTGCATAATATTTAATTTAAATAACATTTTAAGCAAATTATTATTATTTTTATTTTTTTTTTTCAATTAGCAGCTGCACCATTCTTGACCTCTCTCTACAGTTTTATCCTAAAAATACATGGGTATAATCAATAAATCTAGCGTTTGGTCAGTATAAATTTACGAAACATGTCAAAATCATAATAATATAACCCCTCTTTAATCGGCGTTGCAACTAAAATAATGTTACCCTCTAAAACACACTGACAAATACAATTACGAGTTGAATATACTTACATCAAAAAAAAAAATAAAAAAATACACAAAAACTAGGAATAAATAATTCGCGTCATTTTTGCACCCTCGTCATTTTTGCAGCGCGCAGCGAAAATCTATACTTTTTATTGTAAATATGTATATTCCAAAAATCAATTTTGGTACAAAAAAATTATTATTATGTTATTATCATTTTCTTAGCGTGAAAAATATTCTGCGCTGACTACTAGTATTTTATACCGCCACCCATTGTTATGCTAAAATATTATTTTTTAAGGACATTTCAACATTTTTCGTGTAGTGATGTAAAATGCAATTTACAAAAATTCACATATATGTACATATGTATTATATCGCAACCAAGAGAGAGTATTTAAGCGAATTTTATTGCGGGATTATAATAAAAAAAATAAAAAAAAATGAAACAATAAACTAAAAACGTGAAACCTTTTTGTGTAAAATTCTAATTTGTATAGATTTTTCCTTATTTTGTTTGTTTGATGAAGGGTGCGATTTTAATTCTAATTTTATGCTTAATACAATATAAAAATACATATTCAGTATCAAACTGCTAAAACGAATATATAGATACAGAAACACGATGCATGGTTCCTCTGAAAAATGTGTTATTGCTTGTTTCAAAAATTTTGACAATAGTTGCAAGCAATAAAAGTTGAACAGATGTCCAAGAAGTATTATGAAAATATTTGACCCCGCGCGATTGTGTTTATTATTAGGTTTTAGAATTTTATCTTTTGTATTCTTATTGTATAAATTATCGATCTATATAGTATAGACATTGACATGATCTGAATTTATTGCATTTATATCGATATTTCATCAAGCGCACGAATCCAATATTTTCCAATCATAATATACAGATTGGTCAGTTTCATTGTTTCGAAGGGTGGTTATTCAACGGATGGGATATGCTATAAAAATCATTTGATGTTTTAACTGTTCCATAGAGAATTTAGAGATAAATTAAATAAAATAGATTTTATTGAAGAGACAATTTTTTGTTGGTCACGTGTGGAATTTATTTCCTTCTATTTGGAATGTTGAAGTCAAATCAACGAAAATATTTAAAATAAGAATGCCTACAATATCCTTATTTACGTATTTAACTTTAAGGAATTTTAATTAGAAAGCGGGGTTTACAATACAAATTTAGCCTAGTCAATTTATTCAGAATATTCATCAGCAAGAAGAGATAGATTGCTGCGGCTCCATAATATAACTCCCAACTTTTATATTTTAACATAGGATAGTCACAGTGGTCCTAACTAAGAGATTTCTCCTAGTTAAAAGATTTCTATTCGTAAGAATATTTTGCGATTCTGGTCGTGCTCTACATAAGTTGTGGTATCCTGGTAAAAAAGCTCTTAGCTAAGACGAAGAACGGGGGTCATTAGAATCACAATTTTGACGTTTCTCGTAGCTGGATTAAAGAAAAATAATAAATTATATTTAAATAACCTAGTAAGTTTCAAAATATTATTTAATTAAAATGTATGTTTGTTTTAAAAATAAACATAATCCAAAATTTGATAAAAAAAGAATTTTGAAATATTTTATTGTTAGAAAAAAAAACTTTATAAAGCTTTAATTATAAAGATAAGATAGTTATTAAATTTTCCAATGAATTTTTTTGAATGTTATGTTGTTCTGTCCTATAGAGGATTTGTATTTAGCGTAAATTTTCCAGATATTTATGTACTTTATAAAAATATAAACGTACTTAAATAAAAATTATTAAAGTTGTTTTTATTTATTTATCATCCGCCAAAAATGTATCTTGAAAAACTGTGAAAGTTCAATTTGGCAGATCTCCAAATATTGTTATCTAGTCAATTCTCGCTTTCAAATATTAAATGAATTAACTAACACTGTTAATAAAGGCCAAATAAGCTAAAAAATAAAAATCGTCTGAACTTTATCAGGAAAAACAAAACAGAACTTTTACTAGAAATTAAAAAAATTCTACTTAATAGTTTACTACAATTGGGTGCAAAAAATTCGCACATTGATAAATTTTCACCAAAATTTCAAAAATATCAAAAAATCCAATGTTTGTTTAATTTTCTTGAATGCAGATTCAAAGTTTGTTTCAACACCTATCCAGTGGTACCATTTTTGGACTTTTACCTTGTCAACAAAGTGATTTTTGGGGTAAACATCTGAAGTACATGTTTTTTGTGAATTTATCAGCGTGAAAATTAGTGGTAAAAATCAAATTAAAACATGGAAATCAGCAAAAAAAACATTTTTATTAATAAGAAGTATTCCCTCCCCTACCCCGAATGATAGCTTCCATTCGATGTTTCATCGATTTCACCAAAGTTTTCACCAAATCTTGAGGTATCGCCTCCCATTCCTCTGCGATCGCCTATTGCAGCTCCTGGAGGCTCGTTGAAACAACATCTCTGGCTCGAAACCCTTTTTTCAGCTCGTCCCATAAATGTTCGATGGGATTGAGGTCCGGGCTTCGAGCTGGCCACTCCATAACAGGAAAATCCACCTTTTGAAGGTACTTGAAAAACTTTTTTGACACGGTAAAAGTCCAAAAATGGTACCACTGGATAGGTGTTGAAATAGACTTTGAATCTGCATTCAAGAAAATTAAACAAACATTGGATTTTTTGATATTTTTGAAATTTTGGTGAAAATTTATCAATGTGTGAATTTTTTGCATCCAAGTGTATTACGGAGCTGGGTATTATTTTAATTTACAAATCGGTTACAAGGGCAGCATTAATGAGTAGAAACTTCTCGTCTATCGAACGAATTTTTCAATAATTTTTAAGATATGCTGAAATTTCTTCTCTGTAAAAGGCGTGCATTTAAATGTAAGTATAAAATCCAACTGGTTGAATAAGGTTTAGCTCCCACAAATAACTGCCAGAGATCTTATCCTATTTGTATGTTCAAAATATCCACCAATCGAAAGTGAATTTCTCAACTTAAAAAATATCTCATTATTCAAACGCTGACAAACACTATATAGGGTGGTGAACATTACGCAGTAGGTGTAAACATAACTCGAAAAATGCCTTAAATGTCGAAAAAGGACCGAACAATTGATCAAGTCGTATATCACTACCACAAAACACATTAGCAACAAACATGCCCTCTTAACAATGAGAGCATTGTGAGACTAAATAAGAAACCGGCACGGTCGTCGAATCACCCATTGAACAAGCTCAGCAATCCACATGTTGAATTTTTGTCGGCTTCGACATCTCCAAGACTCTCTAATACATTGGTTAGTGTTTAGTCGTGTTCACAAGATAATTGGTAAGACGACCTCGATTGGTGATCGCCTTGAGCAAAAACGACTAACGACTTCAACTGTGTTACATGCTTCAAACGTCACGACGGTAGTGTTGGCGATTTATCCATATTCAAGAAACGAAAATAAAACAACATATTCAATAAAACAAAGCTTTTGCCAATTTTGCCAGAACTACTTTATTTTTGTTTTGAACATTTATCATAAATAAGAACCAGAACGAGATAATCGATTTTAAATCCTGTTATGATTGCCGTTTTTTGCTTCAATATTATATCGATTGTAAATCGTTGTTTGTCACAAAGTCACGATTTTCTGGCCATGTCGTTTTATTTCTAGACAAATTGCTGTGGCAATTCGAAAAGAGATCCGGGACAATCAAGTCGAGATATGGTTGAGACCGGAATTTAATTTGGAAAACCAGCAACTATAAGCTTACCCCAATAAATGCATTCGTGGTTAGCATTTTATGTAGATCTGAAGTCAAGTCTTATGTGCAGAATTTAATATTTATTCCTTAAGTCTGCAGTGGAGAGCTTGGTAGTTTAAATCGGCATTTTAAGATTACAGGGATCGAAATGTTGAATTCTCCTCGAAATTTTAAAAAGGAAAGGAATTTTAAATTTTGAATCCCAATTTTTAAATTAGCAAAGGTGCTACGAAAATTAAAGCATTTCCAAATAGTTGTTGAATCTTTAAAATTTTTTTCAAATTTTCAACTCTTAGCGTCTTGTGCCTGTAGAATTGATTCTGGTTTATGTTCTCGTTGGGCTTATTTCTCATCTCACTTAAGACAGTTGTGTGACGATGTTTATTGATGCATCGGTTTGAATACACCGTTAACAGTGTTTAGAAATTGGCAACCAAATTACCGAATTTACATAAATCCCTAAGTTTTTGGGGCAAAGGTTAACATTTACGCGGAGGTTTTAACCTTTATCACAAAACACATAATAGTATTTAGTGATTTTAATTTTCGAGACGTTTATTTCGAGATTTTTAGCTTTGGAGATTTTGTTAAGTTTTGTTTTTCGAGATTCTATCGCGTCGAGATTTTATTTTTCAGGATTTTATTTTAGACAAATTTTTTCTCTACATTTTCTTTCTCTCTGGATATCGCGGTAAACTAAGGGTTAAAAAATTGAAGCAGGGTTAGTTACCGTATCTAGAAAAAAAAAAATACAGAAACTAAAAATCCAGAAAGACAATTATCAAAGTGCGGCCCAAATTAAAATTAAAGTTTATGAAATGTCTATAAAATTTGAGTTTTTTCGTAAAGGTCTTAATATTTATGCTAATGGAAATTTGATAGGTGGTAGAACTCACAAATATTTCAAAATGTGATGTGGTCGGCTCAATTCGTTGGGTTAGTGTGGTATCGACGAATGTATTGGATTGGGCTTAGTATCGTTATCCAAAATAAAAAAATCCCAAAAAATCAAGTTTTTTAAATATAACAAATTTTGGAAATATTATTTTAATTGGTTTTATACCTTATCGGGGCTGCCGCCTCCAAACCCCACTTTGACGATTTTTTGATATTTTAACATTCATAGAGTTGGAGTATTTTTAAAAAATTTATGTTTTTTAATAACTATTCACATACAAAAATATAGAACTCGCCAAAGCCGCTTAGCATTGTACCCTTTTCGCAAGGATGACAGGAAAACGTCAGAAAAATTTCAAAAATATTTACATTTATAATAATATTTACGTTTGTATTTCACATACTAAAATAAAAACTCTCTAAAGCCGCTTAGCATTGGCCCTTGCCACGCAAGGATGATATGACATTATGTAGATTCCTATTGTTTTCATGTTGTAGTTAACAAAAATTTAAAGGGGTCTTCCTCTTCTATGTAGCACTTTACTTTGTATTTTTCGATATTAATTTTTGGGATTTTTTCGTTCGGGAATATGATGATTGATTTTGTTTACCGGATTTTAACTTTCCTATTATTCTGAATTTTACAATTTCTGAATTTTTTTATTCAGGCAAAAGTAGTGTTCCCAATAAAGCATTTTAGCTAATCTTTACTGCGTGTTTACATAAATAAGTTTTACCTGAGAAGTCTTTTACATTTTGATAATTCTTAGGCAGAACAGGATTTTCAAAAAAATCTTCCGATTCTCACTTTATTTGGAATTAAAAATAAATGTTGATTCTAGAAATTTGTGCTGTTAGAAGAATCCATAAAAATAATTGAGAACTTTAAAAAACCTGAGATACATTCTGCGGACATTGAAGATTATAAAATCAGTATATTACAGTACGGTTCAAACTATGTAATTCGAGTGGTCATAATTACTAACTTTTTATTTTAATAAAAAGAGTAACACTTGGGAATGATTAAATTCAAAATTGAATTGGAAATACTTCAATTCCATCTAAACAACTTAAAAAAAGCAAATCCAAAATTAAAAGCTTTTATAAACAATTTTATCACTTAACATGGTTATCTTGGTACAGTTTAGGGATACGGTAAAATCAAAAATACCTTTCTTTTCTATATTATATTAATTAAGGACTAAAAAGTTCATACATAGAGATTCATTCACCAAAGTTCATGAGTGTAATCACATGGGACATTTCTCTCACAATTACTTAAAAACAAGAAAAGCTTTTTTTTTTCTTTTTTTTTTTTTTTTTTAATTAAAAAAACCCAAAAATCATTAAAATACATTTAAATTATATTTGATATATAAGAAATTAGAAAATAAATTCTCACAGCAAAAGTTTATTTTTTATTTTTTATGTATAATTTATCTTCTTGAATAAATACAAAAATCTATCTACTAAATAAAAATAGTTTTTCCGAACATGACAACTTTTATTATTTTAACAATGCATGCATAATACATATACATATGTGCTATATTACAATGTATGTACGTATTATAGCTACGTATGGTAGCATCGACCAAAAAATATAAAAAGGAATGCCAAATGTTTCTAATTTTCATTTTTGGACGCGATAAACTAAAGAACAAGTTTATTTATGTGTATATAGTTGAATATAGATAGTGTACGTAGATACAATTATTTTTCTATATATATGCATTAGAATATATTTGTGTACATATAGCATATAAGTAGAGACATGTATGTACATACGTATATTTTGTTGGTTATGTATTCAAACTATATTACAATATGTACAGTTTAGATGGTATTATTATGTAGAAGTAAAAAGTAAATTGTCCAGAGAAAAGTATCATCATAATAAAATTTTTTTGAGAATAGAAAGATTGGTGAAACATATATAGTAGAAGACATGTAAGCAAATAATATAAGGAAAAATCGTCGTGAAATGAAATGATGGGGTTTCTAGTACATTTTCTAATATCCATCCTAACAATATACATATTGTTTTCATTTTTATTATTATCCTTTTTTTCTGCTTGTTACTATACTAACAAATTTTCTATATACATATACATATATTCTTTTTGTTATATAAATGTCCTTTTATCTTCTCAGTAGCTTTATACATATATTCTGTGTACTACACTATATACATACGAGATACTTGTCACGGGTTATTGGATTTTTTGAAAGTACTTCTCATTCCCTCCATAAATACAGTATAAATTGCCGCATCGCACAAAATATGTATATGTAATACATACACCAACCATGTATAAAACTAACCAGCTAACTACTATAATCATCATCTATGTTTGGTTGTTGTTGTTGTTGCCCTCTAGATTTTAAGAATTAGATAAACTTAAATTACACTAAGTAGAACACCGTGGTGTAGTAAAAATGGTTGAACATAAAACTATTCCAATATATCACAAAACAAAGATCACAAGACAAATTTTCAATCTTTGCTTTGTTTTTCAACCATTTTTTTTTTTTTTTGCTTAATAACAGCCTAATTTCTAAATAATTTACGAAAATAAATGTTATTCTTGTAAATATTTTTGGGATAAGGGATTTTACAATTGTCTTTTTCGGTGCTACGGTGCGGATTATAAATCATTTTGAAATTAGTATTTGGCGTAATGTAAATAAATTATTTGGTTTCCTAGAAATTCATTTTGTTTATTTCTGTAAAATTGCATTGAAATTATGCGTAGCATAACAAATGCGGATGATGGTTTGAATGATTTATTATTTTATGTGACCAAACTCAAGGATATACGATCATTAATGGCATGCAGGTTTTATTTTAGTGCTTTTTTTAATTTAACGGTCATAATATTTGCTCACATCTTCAGTATGAGACATTTTATTTAAATAATTTCCACAAATGTCAGAAAAATTTCAAAATATAGTTCGGTGAAGTGTATAATTTAGTAGTTAAGTACATAATATGCAATTGAATTAATTTCTATTTAATTTTAATAATTTTGAAAAAAGACCTCGTGGCACACGCCACCTATACAATTTCATGAAATATTTCAAGAGAAATACCTAGCTGAAATTTTTCATGTATGTATAATATAAACACATGCATTAATAAAATTGATTTCATAAATAGTACATTGTGTCATTAGGATTAAATTAAAAGTGATACTCTGTTTGACGAACTATTATAGGCTTAGCCGAGCAAGTCTAAAATGGCGAGCAAACAAAGCATTTTGTTTGTTTCAATAATGTGAGTAAATCGAAAGAGATTGAACCGAATAATTGGTGTAAAGGTAGGGCTAAGCAAAAATGAGACCACTTTATTCATAAGGCTTATTTGAAACCAAACCTCTTGCGCCATTACACCTTCATTATTTTCAAACATCATTTTAATGTCTTTTACATTATATCTACAAAAATTGTGTACGTTTGGAAAATAACCAAGGAGTAATAACACAAGACTTCTGGAAGTAGTGCTGTCATTGCTAATGACATTTTTATTAATCGTATAAGGTTCGCTTTTACGTAAAGTTATAACGTTCATATTATAGGGCCAACCAGCGAGTCAGTAACAAATTTAAGTAATAATGCGATACATACAAATGCACGTTACTGACCTATGAGTTTTTGTAACTTAGCTGTCATAGCACAAATTAAAGGAAATGTGAGAACATATCAAAATTTTAAAGCACTACAATTTCACTACCGTAATTGTCAAGTTCTGTTAAGATTCGATCCAATATTATTTAAAGAAATAATTTCTTCAAATTCTATCTGTGTTACTAAAGTCGTTTTCGATTAACAACAACCAAATTGAACTTAGTGCAAAAAATACTAAACTCGATCATTTTCTGCTATGTCGAGTTTAGTTTTTGTTTGTATATAAATTGGGATTTTTTGGTCCATCGAAAACGATTAAAGATTTTTTATTGATTCTCAGGTTAAAAAAAAATTCGATTTTTTGGATTTATTTAATAAAAATCAGATAAAATACGCCAAAGGGTCAATCTAAAAGTGATTCACAGTGTAAGATTAAGGCAATACTAAGTAAAGCTTCAAAGTTCATCCCCCGACTAAATTAGGGCAAGCCCCGGCACTCTATCGAACTTCCCAATAACAGTTTAAAATTCATTGACGCTGTATGAGCTAACAGATGTTAAATTGAAACTGTATTAGGCTATAAGCACTGTGTTGACAAAAAGCAGTTATTTATATTGAATCTTTTTAAGCACTCAAGTGATATGTCCATATTTTGAATGTATACAAGAATGTCCAATAAACTTTTAGTCCATAATCTTCAAATCATCATCCGCAAAGAACTCAGGAATATATCCACCTTCATCCGACGTTAGCGGTTTATATTCATGTTACTAACAACAAACTAAAATAAATCAAATTACGTAATAAATCAAATAAATTTCCGATCACTTGGAAACTTTGAAGTCCCATAACATCTAATCTTTGCGACTTTGGATAAAATAATACATTGTGTCATTAGGATTGAAAGCGATACTTTGTTTGGCGAGCAATAATATTTGCAAGCGCGGCGAAGCGTAGCGTAGTCGACCAACTGCAAACATTGCGAATCAAACAAAGTTATTTTAATTCGAATAACAAATATTTGTTTGCTCCAACAAAGAAAATTCATTCCGTTCACTAATTATAAGTATAAATTACCCTCATTTACCAAATTATTACGTGTTTATTACTTTTAACAATGAGAGCATTAAGCGTATTTTGTTGACCAAAATTTAATTGGAATTATTTTGGGTTTAATTTTTCCCCAAAGAAAATAGCCAATTTTATTTAATTGACAGAAGCTAACCTTTCGAAATAAAATGTAAATTTAATATGTGTTATGGCATCTGGTGGGAGGTATCATTGATTGATTGATTGATTGATTATGAGAATACGGCCAAGCATTAGAGCAGGATCTCCCCGACTCCCGGGCCCACACCGTACCCCCGCATACACAAAATAAAACCAAAGGATAAGATAGGATTATTAGTTGGGACAGATTCGACCCGGTTACAGACACCAATGCGATCGATAGTTAGTAAATTATTAGTACAATGTATAACAAATAGGTTAGCACAAGCCAGCACAATCTTACTACATTATTAGATGATCATTCCTCTGGAATCCAGGGATACTCAGGACTCCCTAAATTTGCCACAGGACTTAAAAAAATTATTATTATTGTTGTGGCACTACATACGCCGATGACTGCGTGGCTAAGAGGGTGCTTAGTTGTTAGTATGTAAACACCGAATTTGGCGACGTTCGGTTTAAACCCGTAGCCTTCCCATGATAATGCAGAGCTCTGTCATGGCGTCATGGGTGACCGTTACTTCTCGTGCTACTCGTGGGAATAAAAATGATAGGAAATAATAATAATAACCTAACGAAATTAGAAAACGAGACGGATGTGTCTCTAACAGCATCAAATCAATCATCATCGTTGGATGCCGATACCATGGATCCTGAGTGGGACCAACTATTGCAAAATAGAGGGAACAACTTTCCTAAGAGCACGAAAATGTTGAGATCAACAAATCTAAAGGTTCCAAATGTAAGTAGTTGTACACTACAACTAAAGACGGCTGCGACAGTCGCGACTGCGTCCGAAGTAACTAATAATAACCCTCAATCTGAGGAAGTAAACAAAGCTCTAGCCGAGTCTAGACAAGAAAATAAAGAATTAAATAAAGCAATTCAATGGATGCAGCACCATATACAACTTCTTGAATAAGAAAATGATGGGCTCAAATTTCGTCATAGGAGGAGACTTCAATGCCAAACATATGCATTGGGGTTCGAGACTAATATCACCTAAAGGTAGAGAACTATTAGAAGCTGAACATCAAATAAACTGCGAATTTCATTCAAGTGGTATTCCTACTTACTGGCCAACGGATACAAACAAAATACCAGACGTGATTGACTTTTTCATAGCCAAAGGTATTTCAGAAAACTATTTCCACATCGAAAATACTGAAGGGTTATCCTCGGATCATTCTCCAATCATACTTACAATCAGTGAAACAATAATTGAAAACGAAAAGCCACCAAGGTTAATAAACGGGAAGACCAATTGGGGAAAATTCGCATTGTTAATTGAGGAAAATATTGATCTTCAAGTCCCAATCAAAAACCGAACACAACTTGAAAGAGAAGTAGAGCTGTTCATAAACAATATTCAGACCGCAGCTTGGGAAAGCACTCCCCCTGCCAAAAATAAACCTCACAAGAATGAAACATATACACAGGAAATAAGGAATCTGGTCAGAGAAAAGAGGACAGCTCGCAAAATCTGGCATAGAAATCGCGCACCAGAGAGCAAAACTGTCTTCAATCAGCTCAAAAACAAGCTGCCGAAGTTAATACAAGAGACCAAAGCGGTAAGCTTTAACAAATATTTAATAAATCTTTCTGGCCACAAAGAAAGCGATTACTCTTTATCGAAATCTACAAAGGGACTAAAGAGACCAAAAGAGCAGGTGCCGCCAATTAAAAAAGCAGATGGTATTTTGGCCAAAAGCCCCAAAGATAAAGCTGATCTTTTTGCTGAACATCTGGAAGAGACGTTCCAACCTTTGACTATACAAACAGCAGATGAAAATACCTTTCTAATGCAAAAAGAAGATGAGTTAGACATGCAACCAGTTACAATGAAAGAACTCAAAAATGAAATCAAACATAACCTAAATGCAAAAAAGGCTACTGGATACGATCTTATTACAGGAAAAGTTATTAAAAATTTGCCAGGAAAATGTCTTAAGAAGTTGCTACACATAATTAACGCAGCTTTTAGAATGAAATATGTTCCTCAGCAGTGGAAAATAGCAGAAGTTATTATGATACCTAAGCCTAATAAGCCACCTAATGAGAAAACGTCATACAGACCTATATCTGTATTACCATCATTGTCCAAACTCTTCGAAAAATTACTACTCAAAAGGATGAGACCTCTGATTGAAGAAAGACATCTGTTACCATCGCATCAATTTGGTTTCAGAGAGAAACACTCCACCATAGAGCAGGTACACAGAGTCACTAATGTGATTGAGAAGACGCTTGAAAACAAAAAGGTATGTTCTGCAGTTTTCCTGATGTTGCCCAGGCCTTTGACCGAGTCTGGCATCGAGGACTGGAATATAAATTACATCGCGACCTTCCTAATCAGTTCTATGAGATATTAAAATCATACAATGAAGGGAGATATTTCAGAGTGAATGAGAGTGCTCATCACTCAAGAGAATTAAAGCAAGCGTAGCACAAGGGAACGTGCTCGGACCAGTCTTATATTTGCTTTATACGAGAGACATAACTATTACTGGAGAAACAGATATTGCAACCTTTGCGGATGATATAGCAATCTTGGCGGTTGGAAGTACAATCGAAGAAACAACTAGCAAATTACAGCACACTGTGAATGAGATTATCCACTGGACAAAAAATTGGAGATTAAAATTGAATGAGCTAAAATCAATTCATACAACATTCACCTATCTAAAAGTTGATCACTTACCTATCTACATAAATAGGCAGGAAATACCACATGCGAACACGGCAAAATACCTAGGTATGACCCTCGACGCCAAGTTTAAATGGAAAGAGCATATCAAGAAAAAAAAGCAAGAATTGGATATATGTAAAGTTCAGACAAATGTATTGGCTCATTGGAAGAAATAGTAAGCTTACCATTCACAATAAGCTGCTTTTATACAGGCAAATACTTAAGCCTGCGTGGACCTATGGCATCAAGCTCTGGGGATGCACAAAAAAAACGAACGTTAAAATTATACAAACGTTCCAGAACAAAGTACTGTTGTCAATGCACCTTGGTAAATTAGAAACGATAATCTACATAGGCATCTAAAGATGGAAACCGTCAACGAAGAAATTACAAAAAATGCTAAAAAATATATCCAGCGTTTACAACTCCATGAAAACACGGATATTCAACATATTGTCAACGACGTCCACAGCACAGTGACAAGACGGCTAAAGAGAACGAAGCTGTTTGATTTAGTTCCTCAGGACTGAAAGTTGCTGATGTAACCGGAAGATCTGGGCCCACTGGAAATAACTACTGTGTTATAGCCCAACTAACAGAGAATTAAAATAAGAAAGAAAAATTGCTAAATGAGTTGTAATAACTTAGTCGTAATTTAAAAACAAAAATTAATCGTACCTAAATAAACTATTTTAAATGAATTGTATAAGACGGTTTCCAATTCGACTCAAACTTATTCGATTATACAAAGTATCAGAATCCTATTTGAGTCGAATACACTAAGATTTCATTGTGCTTGTATAGTTCATGATTCCTGATTTATCAATAACACCATAGTTGTTGCATGAATACAAAAAACACACAGAGAGAAAAACAACACACATTGAAGGTAAATATTTTCTACCATGTTTCATGTGTGTAGCAGGAGATTTATCATGTTTTCATAATATTATAGATAATCCCCTTTTAGCACACATGCAAACTTACCTGATTTATGTATCAAGATAAAGGAAAACATTTGTGACGACTATACCAAAACCAACAAAAAAAAACGCTTTGTTTTGTTGTTGTTCGCATATTACAAGACAAAGACCAAAAATATATAGTCCATTTCCTTGATAGAATCTGTGTAAAGAGCGAAAGAGACGGCTGTATAAACATATTGTTGGTTTTGTTATATATCATGTTTCAATCATATATTTGTGTCGATTGTACATAAAATAAAAACACAAGAACACATACAAATGGGCGTAAAAATAAAATCTAATATGATATTACAACATATGTGTTAAGCAAGAAATCAATAATTTTAATTTCTTTATCCATAAATATAAAACATTGCCTGATAAATGCATCCCGGTGGATTGCATTTTCCAAAATTAAACTTTAATTATTATTTCACTACACTTTTATTATTATTTCACTAAAATTGAATTTAATTTGAATTAAATTTAGAATTAAAATATATATACATATGTATATAGAGTTTATACATAACACTACATAAATAAAACAAAAATAAAGATAAAAACAAAATTAAATTAAATTTTTTGAAGAGGATAGAAAAAACACGTCTATCCTCTTTGACGAATATTTGCTCACTAATGGCATCTGGTGGCAGGTATAATAACCCAATTTTTTGGAATAGGGCCGAAAGGCCGAATATCGAAAGGCCGAACGCGGAAAGTCCGAATGTGTCAAAAGGTCGAATGTCGAAATTCCGAAAGGGTCGAAAGGTCGAATATCGAAAAGCCAAGTTTCGAAAGGCCCAATGTGTCGAGAGGCCGAATAGGTCGAAAGGCCGTTTGTGTCAAAGTTGATTTTAATTTTTCATCTTTTTATGAATGAAAATTTAAAAAATTACTTTTATGAAAACCAAAATTTATATTTTTATCAAAATTTTTGGATAAAAATGTTTAATAGTAAATCGCCTTCAATATAATGAAAAATTAATTATAATTAATTATAATAAAAAAGCAAAATAAATAAATGTATTTTCCGACAAAATTTGATTACATTAATAGGCTGCATACAGAGGATTTATTAGCAAATTTATTTAAATCATTTTACATTAAGAAATAAATTCAATGTAAATATTGATTTCAATCAATTAAGTGAAGGAAAATTTAATGGAAATTCGGCCTTTCGACCTAATCGGCCTTTCCACACGTTCGGCCATTCGACCATTAGACATTCGGCCTTTCGACACATTCGGCCATACGACATTCGGCCTTTCAACATTCGGTCTTCCGACCCATTCGGCCTTTCGGCGTTCGGCCTTTCAACATTCGGCCTTCCGACATTCGGCCTATCAAGATCAAATGATTTTTTTGGGGTTAATGTTATTCTTAGTCTCGTTTTGTACGCGTTACGGAGCGGACCAAAAAAAAGTGGATAAATTAAGTCGCAATAAGTGGTTCCGGGTACTGCGTAATTCCGTATAAGGCCCATAATTTCATACACAGAGCGAAGTTATCACCTTTTTTCCGACTTATAAAAAACACGTTTGTAAAACAGACTCAGGATCTGCTCAATATTAATTAAGCGATCCATAATTCATCGTGCACTAACGATATGAGCCTACGCCATTTCACAATGTAATCACACTTATAATAAATGTAAAAAATTACTACAACAATATTACCAAAACTAAAAATATAACAATTAATACTTTTTGTGAAAAAATATAACCTATCCAGTGCCCCAGGATTTCCCTTGAGAAATTTCTGTGGGTTTTTCTGGAAAAATATAACTTACTGGTCCTATGGATTGAAAGATTTGACCTGAGCAAATTTAAAAACAAACAAACCTTTCCAAAACTGTCTGTGCTTAAACAAAAGCAAAGTAAACGATGACAAGAATACGAGGCAAAAATGCGAACACAGTAACGATTCTTCCGTGTTTTTAGAAAAATTGTAAGTAAATTTAATTTTTATTCAAAATCACTATTTGGTATTTCCCAAAAATTCTGGGCCAGAAATGTATACTCTGAGGCCCTATTACACACAAAATTTTCGATGCGTTTTTTTCGATAATATCGAGAGTTTCGATGACATCGAAAATAGCTATTATGTAATTTTCGGTGTCGTAAATCACCCCAATTTAAATGTGACATCATAGAGATATGCGTATAAGACATAAGCGGTATTTTGTTGAGAAAAATTAAACAAATTTAGTTTTGATTTATTTTTTGTCGTATTCTTTCCTATAATACTACTATGATTTAAATAAAGAAATTTTTTTTTGGCTGCGGCGCTTTATATCCAATGCAATTGTTGTTGTAACTTTGTCAACAAATACACGTAATGAGTGAAAATAATCATACGTCAAGTGAAGCCAACTCGGTTTGAAAAAGGGAACGACTAAAAATAGGTCAGGGGCATATTTAGAATTGTATTCAATAAATTGGAAAGAAATGGCTTTGCTTAAAATAAAACAATTAAAAATTTAAAAAACATTTTTATTTTAGTTGCAAATCACATATAATTATTTTTAAATTAAACTTTTTAAATAAAATTAGTTTTATTATTAAAAAAAAAAATTCTAAAAACACGTTTACTTAGACGTACACGTTTACGTTTAGTTAAATAATCCTGAAAAAATGCTAAATTAGTAACAGTTGATCGACCGAGCAAAAATCCATGTTGATAAAAAAAAAACGCTATCGAAAATTTCATAACCTGATATTTTGTTTCGATTATTATAGTTGATACCAGATACCACTAACAATAGATTTTGACATTTGAAAATAGTGTGCATATTTCCGTTTTAATCGCCTGTTTGTTATTACAGATTCAATAGGAAATTTAATGTGATTTACTAAAAAATGAATTTATTAAAATAATATAAATGAAATACATATGAACTATGGGGCTACGGACCATCTTGTGCCTATGCCTGGTCGTAGTGGACCACCACCTAAACCGACCCTTACCTATGACGCTAAATTATTTAAAATTCTACGAATTTGGTCTCGTTTTGTGTTACTGCTTCTTTCATTATTGATTGGTGCCGGATCGCTACTACCATCATCAGAAGAAATGATTAAATCATTTAATAAATTATCGCCGTTTTGTATACAAAAGGTATGGAGTATGCAAGCGGTCATTATTATTAACGGTATAAAATCGGGCCGCCTTATGTTTAAACCATTTATACGTTGAAATCGACATTTTAACAATCCAAATGCTCGTTCGATGGTTAGTCGAGCTACCGAGTGTGTGTTATTATAAATGATTTGTTCATTCGTTAAATTACCGGTATCTTTATAGGGTGTTAAAAGGTAGGTTTTAAGGACATATCCTAGATCCCCTACCAAATGCTGGTCTTCCGGTATTATTAGAGAGCCTTAATTAAAAAGGGATACCACATTCAAATTATTAATGAAATTTAGAATCTTCATTTAATTTACATACCATTAGAAATCTTTATAAATAAACTTGACCGTCTGAACAGGCAGGAATCGTGTATTGACCCTGCCTCACCCGTGTAACAGTTAATAGAGTTTAAATTTTGATCACATACAGCTTGCAGTAAAACTGAATGAAATTTTTTCCGATTTATATACGAGTCCGGATACACCTTTGGAGGAGGAATAGGGATGTGGACCCCATCGATGCAACCGATAATTCCTGGAAATTTGGTTTTATTTTCAAAATAATTAGCTGTTTCTAGTGCGTCTACAGCAGACGGCCAAGTGATTATTTTTTTCTGATGGTTAACTTTTAAAATCTGTTTGGAAATGTCGAACACTGCATTCCAGCAGGCTTTAATCGAAACGCCGAATCTATCGGCTACTGATCTACAAAGATAGAAACTTGTTAACAATATTTATAAAGAAATATATAATTCGAAAATGTACCTGAAACATTCGGTATTACTTAAATACCATAGTGTGATTAATAGCTGTTTCTCCAGGGGAACCCTCGGGCGATCACAATCAACTTCGGAGTATTTATTTTTCAAATAAACAATACTTTGATATAACAGCTCGAAAGTGCTGGGCAGCATGCAAAAATACTCTTTAAATTGTTCTTCATTTAGTTTACAAATTGTATTCTCGAAACACAAACTTTTTGGGATATTTTGATTTGAATCGTCATCAGATTCATCACTGGAATCGCTGTCAAAAAGCAAATCCCAAGCTATTTTTGTACTTAAAGCCAACCCAATTAATTTTCTCTGATTTCTTATTTCTTTATTTAATTATAAGACTAATTCTTAACACTTTAATTAATTCAAATTTAACACCTTTAACACTTTAATTTATTTAAGCACTACTCAATAGTCAAATATCCACCAATAATTTTAAGAACAACTCAAATATGTATTTCCATAATAAAAATAAAGACGATACTGTCAAAAAAGTCTTTCATTATTTTTTTACGTTCTATTATTTCGTGACCCCTATTCTTTTCTTCACGAAAATACGCAAAACTAATATTCTTGACATACTGCAATTTAGTAAAATTGATTTCGGGTTAGTTTTTTGTATTTTGCTCTACTAGTTGGTCAAATGTTAGCTTCATGTGTCAAAGCATACTGTAAACAAAACTCTACGAGGTTGCCGGTTAGCAATTTGGGAGGTAGAATTTAATTGAAAACTTGAAATTAAAAACAGGACATAAATTGGTCATATTCAATTATACTTGAGGAAATTACATCGCGGACTAATAATTATACATTGTGGGACAGATCTGAACTGGCAGGATTGGCATACAGCCATCGAGATTCACCTGCTATTATATTTATTTACCTCATACCTCAACAATTAATAAATTTATGAATACGACTGTACGAGCCAAGAAGATACAAATATTTTATTGGTAACATTCCAACATTTATAATTCCGCGATATCCAAATCAATTTTTTTTTGTCGACCCTCCTGCCACCATCCGCACAACCACTTCGTTATAACATCGTACATTTTCCTCTCTCGCTGCTACAATAACAATAACCAAAGTTAAAAGATATGTACATAGAAACGGGCAAAATACTTGTCTCACATGACCACTATATATCAGTATAAAACAAAACAAAAAAAAAAATATTTTTGCTATATAAATCTTCTTCACAAACCCATCCTTATCCTTATTTATACTTATGTATAAATTTCTATTTTTGTTTCGTCTTATTATTTTCTGTGTAAATGCTCGTTTCGCGAACAACCCCTATGGCGATTTTATTTTTTCGCATATATGTATATAGAAATACTATTCAAATACATATACTTCAGTATTTTTTTTTTTTTTTTAATTCAAAGAATACCATTTTTCTTCAAATTACAGCAAAAAAAAGCCAACATACATTCAATACATTTACAATATACAGCGAAAGAATATCCTTGTGCTTAAACATTTAGGATAAAATAAATAAAAAAAAAACCTTTCATTTCTCTTTTTCTACTTTAATCGTGTATTTTTCTCTGACATTTGAAATCCTCCCTTGCCAATTTTTTTTGTTTACTCTGTAGTGTATTTGGCTGATTTTTTTTTTGAAAATAACCAAGCAAAACCACCCTTTTCCATTACACTACTTGTCAATTCAATAATAATAAAATGGAATGAACGAGGTATATTCGATTTTCTTCCAATATACTTTATACACCAAGCCGCGACTCATCGAAAAGTAATTTTCTATTTTTTTTTTTTTTTTTTTTTTTCATTTTTCTTCACATACATACTCGTATGTGAAAGGATATTCCTATGTATTACAATAATGAAAACCAAAATAAAATATCGGACCCTTCTATATTTTATCGATGGCTGGCTGTGCAATAACACGGGGAGAAAAATAATATCCGTTTTAATACTCCCTTATTGTATTAAAAATTCGCGAAAAATAATAATGAATGTTGTGCAATTGTAATTGATTTTATTATACATTTTGCGGAGGGGAGGACAATTTCACTGGTCATTTGAAAGTGTAATTAGCATCGGAGTTTTTCACCAAAAACTACTTTGATTCGATTCCCAACATACAAAGCGAAACCGTAATTTGTATTCATTACATTTTTATCCGAAACTCACCGTTTCGCATCACTAAACACTTATCTATTCAGCTAAAAACGAACCAAACAAAAAAAAAATTCAATTGATCGACACATCAGCTGCGCAGTGGCACAACAAAATCTTGAAACAAAATCCACAATATCTTATATACGTGTATACGGTATAAACTTCAATTATTGAAAAAGGACATTCGAGTCCTGTATATACACAAGTAGGTATATAAGCAAATCAACAATCACTGTCAGTACATAAGATTGATCTATATTTTGCATTGTGGACAACAAGAACACACACGGGTATATAAACGTATACTGCGTGTACATTAGTACTATATAGTTCTTTGAAAGGTAACAAATAAGAAAAAAAAAGGATATGCCACAAAAAAGGACGACCGTTACATTATTTTTAAGAAACGACTAAAAATTGTATTCTATTCTAGCATAAAGGGATTCAGATAAATATACAAGCGCACACTAAAAAAAAAAAGTATAGGCGGAGGTGTAAAATGTTGCATGCCAAAATTTATAAAGAAAAGAATTAAAAATCCTACATCCTGGAAATATATTTTTTGAAATATTAGGATGTAATCATATTCAAAGGGTTATACAACACAACACAGATTATTATGCAAAATATCTAAATTAAATTAACATAAATAAAACAGGGATAGTAAAAGTGGAAAATTGATTGACATTTCAATACTTTCGCTCAAATTAAATTATAGTTTGATTATTTTCCAAGAAAATTAGAATCCATCCCTAAATATATAAAGTCCAAAATGCTACGTGTGCAAAAATACATAAAATAAAATTCCACGCGGCAAAAACTAAGAAACATACACTATGTATGGATGTGTTAAACGAAAAAAAAAAAAAAAACATAATCATCATCGTCCTTACATTCATCTTACATATTGCAAAACCAATCTTTTTAAACAAAATGTCGCGCAGGTAACAAAAATCTATAACTTTAGGGTTTTTTTATGGCGGGTAAAATTACGAGTATTATACCTCGTCAATATATTATTACATTCCTTTTGTTTGTGTGTTGAATATGATGTGTTATGCTGTTTCGCGAAAAATGACTATTTTTTATGATGGGTATTCGATTTTCTACCGAACAAAATTTATGACTTTTTTTATGTTATTAAGGGTGATTTAAGAGGACTACACACAGGAATGATACACACACATCATTCTCCCATGGTAATCTTATACTATTTATTCCAGTGAGTTTATCACTAATAATAAATAAATTTCGAAATGCAGGTAAGGTGAATGAGTAATCAACGAGAAATCGGAAGAAAATATAAAAATGGTTATGATTAAAGTATTACAAAAAAAATAAACCCAGAAGATATCAAAATGACAGAATTACTCATTTATTTACAGCCCGGAATTTGTAATCTACGTGTAATAAAGTAATCATCAAAAATCATCAAAAATGTATGGCACACTGTATCTTGTGGATTGGCTCATTCATAACACGTGCCCCAGATGAGTTCAAATATATAAATAAAAAAAAAAATAAAAAAATAAAACTAACGCCAAAATTACATCGAGACCGCACAACTGCTGTTCTCCCTGTTTTCACTCTCCATTTGCTTTATTTCGATCTAATCTTCTTGTGCTGGACACGCTGTTTTTTCAGCATATCTTGAAGCAGCACTTGTCATATTATCTGAACGAGTATTTTTTAATACATTCATATGCCTTTAAAGCGCCATAAGAGGCCAGACAATCGCCACAGTCCAATTTTTTCTGCAATATTACAATTTCGTTTAGACCTTAGTGCTCCCAAACCAAAAGGACAATTAACGAATTTCCTGATGCTTGTTGGAAATTTCTTTTCCAGATGTTTCAAGAGGATATTACAAGTTCCAGTGCTTCAGGCATCAAGACCAATTCGCAAATTTTAAAAATAATATAGAAAATAAAAAATGTAATTAAATTTTTGAAAAAAATTAAAAACAAACATGCCCAATTGACTCAAAAGTCATAGACCTGCATCATGTGCATGGTGCATATCAGAGACAGAGTGTATGTCATAACTTAACCCACCTAAATAACTCGAAAATTATGCACTGCAGCCAAAAGTGTTTCAAAAGTTGCTCTTGATGGTAGACTATGAAATGAATTGGTTTGTTTTTTTACGAACCTACATTTTTTTGGCGAATTCTTATTTTACACAAAAAAATAACAAAAAGCTTTCAAGTAAGCGATTTTTGCCGTTATTGAACATTATCTTGGCCACTTGGAAGTTTTATACTAGCCGTAGTGAAAATTCAAATGATTCCAAGTGAAATTTACTAAACCAAGTGAGCAAGATTTGACTGATACGAAGAGCTCTAAAAACCAAGTGCACTAAAATGATGTGCACTAAACAAATAACTAACGCCTGTGTATATTCAAGAAACTTAAATTAATTAGCATAAAACCTACACTAAGCTCAGCTCAATGTTAGAAAAGTAAAAATTGTTTCAGTATCGAAAGCTGATTTTTGAAACGTGCTAATCGTCATTTACCAATGGGAATTGTACACAATTGTGTAGATGTAAATAAAAATAAATTATTTAACGTCATCAATTCGGAAATAGTTCCAATTCTTCAGCCGTAAGATCGCCTAATGATGAAAATGGGTGATTAATCACCAAATGAGGAGTGGTTTTTCAAAAGGTCATATTTCCACACAAATTTTTTTTTTCAGAAGGTGGAAATAAGTTGCAGGGTGCTAGAATAACAAAATAACTATAATTTTGACTTTTGATCATTAAAATTCACGTGAGTTTATGAACTATAATTTGTTTCTGTACAAGTTCAAGGATCTAGGTATTACATTTACTTCAAATTTATCGTATCACAAAAACGTATTGAGAGTTGCAATTCCAGAGCCAATTCGATGTTGAAATTTATCCCTGTTTTTAAAACTTTGTACTGTTCATATGTTTGATCTAAATTGGAATACGGTGCTACTATACAGAAAGTATTCAAAAACGTTTTTTGAGGTATGGGCTTCGGAAGCCTCCCAAAGACAATGATATACCAGCTCTCGTACTACCTCCTTACCGTGGTAAGTGCACTTTATTAAATATGGAGTCTCATATTCATAGAATCAACATATTGGCAACTTTTGATAACGATTTGTTAGTTTCTAAAATTAATTGGCAGATATCACGGTTCCTGAATCAAACAGAAAGTTTTTGTATGTAAGCAGAATACATTCTTGTGCAACTCCAGAAGCAATTATGTCGCATAGACCGTAAAAGTTAGCATTGAGAATTCATCTAACATTCCATGCAACACTTTAATTCCAAAAAATCGATAAATTACGGATTTATTATTGTTGAATTAAATTCGGGTGTGTTTGAGATGGTTACTAATCCCACCGTTTGGCCAGTAGGTATTCTTATTCATAAATGTAATGTTAGAATTGTTTAATCAATCAGTGACGGGCTTAAGAATCAGATTATAGTTAAACCACAGACCACAACAGACTCGTGTTAAAAACTAGCAAAATATCTTACCCAAACTATTATACATCTAACAACAATCAGCAGGTTTAATATAAAAAATTCTTATTCATTTAAAGATTTCATAGATCAAAAAACACTCCAACCTGATGATATTTTTGTTTTATTTGACGTAATTGCCCTTTTCACGAATATTCCAATGGACGCAGAGTTTTAAAGATCATAAAATTGAAGTGGGAGGAAATTAAATGGTTTACTGAATTGGACCAATTTTCATTTATGTCACTGTTAAAATGTATAATTAAAAATACCAATTATTTTATATTTAATAATCAGTAATCATCATATATGTACCTATACCGAAAATTTGGCCTGGCAATGAGTAATCTCCTGTCGCCAATATTAGCTCCTCATGTCCTTATTGAAAGGCTTTTTGAAAAGTGCTAACCAAAACTAACATCAACATAATATTACATAATTTTAGTTTCAATCAGCCTAAAGTCAATTTTAAAGAAAAATTTGAAGATTTACGTCTTATTTTGGAAGCTGGCTACATACAAACGCATGAATTCAAATAAACCAAAATGTAAATTTTAGGCGGGATAGCCACCGACAAATAATTGGGACACACAGAACTCATCTCCAGAAAATCAGAAATTCTACAGAGTAAATTGTGTGCAGTTTTCTGGTTTCCCATGGAAAGTGTAAGGTTCATTTCTTGGAATTTTTTGGTCTACATTTTTGAGTTTTCTTTTTCAACCTATGGTAATTTTTGTGTTGTAAGAGGGAGGAAGAAAACGAAGTTTATTCGATGAACATTAATTAGGTTGTCTCACCTACACAAAATTGTTTATAAAGATACATTTGTAATTAGTACGCTTACGACTGTAAGGTTCTAAAAAATCAAAAATATGTAGATACCTAAAATATGTAAATAAAATTTAAAATATCTGGTAAAAATATGTCATTAGAATGAAAAATTTTTGAAAAGAAAGATAAGATATAAGATTTTGACGATAAATTTGGACAAACTGACTCCTGTATTTTATAAAAGGCTGGAGGGGTAATCCCAAAGTGATTCCACGTCTCCAAACACTTAAACATTTGGACACGTAAACTATCCCTATCTCTAAAGAACACCGTAATATTAAAATGGGGTAGAATCGTATTTTCTGTTTTAATAGGTCAATGTACTTTTGTTTGATCCATTTAAATTTCGAAAAATTCCTTTACAAAAATTTCGAAATTTTGAAATAATCAAATAAATGTCTCGCTGGACGAGAATTATTTCATTTTTGATAAAGGTACATATAGCTTTAGACCTGGGCCCGAATTACGGATCAATGACAAATTTAAGGTAGCTATTAATCTTTACTTGAAGGATCGCGCATTGGGTGCAGAAGCTCTGACAGTTACAAGGAGCTAGGACCGTTAATAAGTCCGCTCTGCACCCAATTAAAATATGTATATAAAAAAAAAAAAAAAAAAAAAATGAGAATGAGAAATGACTTTATGTTTTATTTAGCTTACTCTAAATAAAAATGCAACCGACTAGTTGAAATAAAAAATCAAGTCATTTCTCACTATCATTTGTCACCGAACCGGAATTCAGGCCCTGGTGTACGTTTTGTTCAATCGCAAAATTTGCTTTTCTACAATAGAAGAACTCTGGATCGTCAAAGAATGTAAAGTAAACTATGGAGATATTTTAATTCCACGTTTGGTTTGTTCTTAATTTATTGGTCTAACTTACACAGTTTAGGCAAAAGTAAAACTTTTTAGCTTCTAAAAAAATATTTTTTATATGAGCTTTGCAAATATAAAAACAATTAATTAAATTTAAAATTAAAAAAATTCTGTGTTTAACTTATTGCTAGTTGCCAGTTTTTAAAATAAATTTTCTTACATTTAGTCCAGTGTTTGACGGTAAAAATAAGTTTATTACCTCAGAATTCTGACGGACAAAACCGATTAACCTGAAATTTGGATAGTAAGTAGGGAATGGCTTAAGGAACAAAACCTACATAGTGCCGATGTGTGCTTTAACCCGGGGTGTGGATGTCACCCCTAACCGTGGGCGAAAATTAGCACACTAAAAATAACCACGGAATAGAGGGACGAATTCTAAGCAAAAAATGTTTTATGAAGTTTTTTCGATAAATCAATATTTTTCGAGTTATTTGCGATTGAAAATGTTGATTTGTCATCTAAAGAATGCGTTTAAAAGAAATCGGAAAATTTCACCGAAAAACGCGATTAGTTTTTTAACGATAATTTCCTTAATTTTCAAGATATGTAATCGCTCCAAAAACCGTTTTGCAGGGAATTTCAAAGGTTACAAAGTCTGTAAAGATAAAACTCCTCGAATCCTTTGTTTTAGAGATTTATTAGTTTAACGGGCTCAGGGAAGGTGGCCCTCGCGCTCAAATGCGAACTTAAAACGGTGATATCTCAATTAATTTTCATCCTAGAGAAATGAAAATATAACAAAATTTTCTGCAAGAAAAACTAAATTTGTATACTCTTGCATTTTGTATGTATTTATCTTTCTTAGTTTTAAGTTTTTGTGAAAAAAGGAAACTTTTTCAAAAATTTCAACAATCAGTTCAAAATTGAATCAAATCTTTTTATCAAATTGACTATAGGTCATTCTAAACCATTCAAACTTCTGGAACATATTGTTAGTATATAAATAAATTACATTGTAAATGGATTACGTTTAGGGCCCTATTTCCTTAGTCGTATGATTTGTCACGCCAAACAACAGTAAAGTTTTAATATTCCTTTTTGCGATAATAGTCGTTTTAAATAACTATTCTTGTCATGATAAATTTTCAAGTAGTACAATCAGTACATTGCGATGATTTTCATAGAAGCCGTCTAGAATTTACAGAAGTAATAATAGAACTTGATTGTTCGGCTGTTCGCCGAATAGGGCTGCTTATTTCAAATCTTGGATTAAGACATTGGTTTAATTGCTGACTTTTTGTCCGAAAAAACGAGACAACTATTTTATTTTTATCATAACTCCTTAAGTTTTTATGCTAACGACTTTTACTAAAGCTTATTTTAAAGGACTTTTCAAGCACTTTAAAAATGTTTTGACATGTTGTCCTTCAAAAATTCTTCGTTTTTCTTTTATTTAACGTAGAAAGGTTCGATTTCGGCGAACAAACAGTCACCTTCAACGAGCCACAACTCGGTTCATATTGCATCTACATATAACAAAAACTATCGATTTGATATTTTACAAGCTTTATTCCAAAGGTTTTCGAGTTATTCGTGCATTTTCTTGTTCGTACATTTTTTAGATGAAAAATCAACATTTTCAATCGCGAATATCACGAAAAATATTGATTTATCAAGAAG
This sequence comes from Tipula vernalis, assembly GCA_958295665.1. NCBI lineage: Eukaryota > Metazoa > Arthropoda > Insecta > Diptera > Tipulidae > Tipula > Tipula vernalis. Next base: position 446,488,229 of record OY282558.1, on the reverse strand, counting down.
GGGTTGCATTCAGCCCCCCCCCCCACAGGTAAAAGCACACATCGGCATTATATAAGTTTTATTCCTTGAGCCACTCCCTACTTACTGTCCAAATTTCACGTCAATCGGTTTTGTCCGTAAGTATTCTAAGCTAAAAACCGTCAAACACTGAATTGCTTAAAATCTTCTAAATACGACTACAAAATGGCCATCGGAATGGCCTCTAGATAGGAGTTGAGGTCGTTTATATATGGGAAGACGAAACATGCCCACAAAATACCAACATTTCTGAACCGCAGCAGACTGTCAATTTCATTGGGTTTTAAATAATTAATTAAATAACTTCATTTTGCCAGTCAACAGGGATAACTCAAATGTAACCCAAATCTATAAAGACAAAATTGTCTTTAAATTTTCTCCATTTTCTGGCAAGTATTATTTGACTTATTTCACCTCTAATGGTCGAATGGTGAAAACCAATTATTTCGTGGCCATAAAACTAAAAATTATTCTAAGGGTTTTACTTTCGGTTTCATATGTTAAAATCAGGGTTTCGAACCGAACCCGAACCTCGAACCCGCTCCGGTTCAAAGATTTTTAGTAATTTTTTCGAACCTGAACCTGAACCCGAACCCAAAATTTCGCGGGTTCGATTCAACCGGGTTCCGGGTTGACAAAAAAAAATCGCATATTATATACAGTGGAGGTCGGATAACACAAAATCGAGAGGAACAACAAAATATTTCGAGTTTTCAGAATTTCGTGTTGAGCGAAAATAATATGAAGAAACAGTGGAACTGGGAACAAAAGAATGTTCTTATTATCCGATATTTCATGTTGACTGAATTCCACTGTATATTATTTATCATAATCCAATAATTTAGACAGCTGGCCTAACTTTGAACTAAACGTATAGCAGGAGTTTACTGTTTATGAATCATATTCACGGCTCCACAAGGAGAAAAATATTATGGAATAGTGGGAAAACCATAAAATTGAAATTTCACTTTTATACGAAGCTGAAAAAGTTTTGTTAGCGATTCCTGCAAGCGATGGGCATTTTCGGCTTTAAAGTTTATTTTAGCACCACAAAGGGTACACCTTCAGAAGAATCATTTAGATATATTCTATTCGTCAAACTAAACGAAATGTTTTTAATGAAATAAATAAATATCGTCATCTCAGTATTTAAGCGATACAAACGCATTTTTGTAATTTTGGAGCGAGAACTGCCATTTTACGTAAAAATGTAGACTGTATCGCCAAATCAGTTTCCAACTAGCTATTATACCACTTCGTCAGTCCAGTGTTTGAGTGACACAGATGAGTTTTAGTCAATTTGCAGTTAGGACCGTCACATTAGATAATGGCAAACTAGTGTTTTTTCTCGAGAAATATTTCTCGAGAATTTCTCGAGAAATTTAACAAAAATATAATCTCGATTTCTCGAGAAAATTTTTATTTTTCTCGAGAAAAATAATTTTCCTCCATTTAAAAAATAAACGGTCAAATATACTAAAAACAATCAAAAATATAAATTTTTGCGCTTCTCGGAACAAAAGAGAAATAAAATGATGGTAAGGCAGATTTATGTACCACTGCGTTCTAAATAGTTTGATATTTTGTATGAAATCCAAAACAATCGCATAAACAAAAAATTTTCAAGAAACAATAGTTATTGAGGTAAGTAAAATAATTTATGTAAATAGCTACTTTTAAAAATTGTTTTTAAAAATTTGACCATTTTCATCAAATGGCCATTATAATGAACAACCCCATATCAATACGATGATGTTCGGAAACATTTTACCAAAAACAAAAAACATGCATCAAACTGCAATATTTGTGGTAAAACCATATTGTGTAAAGGATCTGCAACCACTTGTCTTCATCGACATTTGAATGCCATACATTCTTTGAAAAGAAAAGAGCCAGAGGCGAGCACCAGTGGAAGAAGTAGTCCCGCGCATAAGAGATGTGTTTAAATCAACTACTCAATTAGTTGCTGTTGATGGGTTTTCTTTCCACAGAATTACAAAGGATTTAACAATTTTCCGAAAAACCCTTCAGATGTAAAGGAACTAATCATTAAATTTTTTGAAACTAGAAAAATTGAGTTACTAAATAAAATTAATTTTCTAAAAAACAGTAACAAAAAGTTTAGCATTTCCCTGGACGAATGGACTAGTGTCAACAACAAAAAATTTATGGATGTTCACATATATTATATTATCAATGAATCGGATAATTTGGCCTCTGTAAATGGAAGTTGTTCGGCGGAAATGATTTTAATTTTAATCAACGAGAAACTTAAATCATTTGGAATTGAAATGAAAAATGATATTATTAGCGTTATATCAGATGGGCCTGCTGTGATGCAAAAATTTGGTAGGTTGTCTCCTTCCACCAAACAACTGTGTTACAATCATGGAATTCATTTGGCATTCATTAAAGTCTTATATATTAACAAAAACGAATATGTCATTAACACATAACCATCATCATCAGCATCACAGCCTGAAAATACTGAGGATCAGAATAGTTCAAACTCAGAACTAGAAACTGTCGAAATTTCAAATAATTTATTACGACCAACAATCGCAGTAGGGAAGATACCACTTTAAAAATTGAACTTTCAAAACGGCGAGATGAATCTCTAATGAAGTATCTGAATAATCCGCACAACCATTTTCAATTCGAGAAAATGATGTTTTTTTCAGTACATCTGCTAAATCTGCAGTTGGAATTATAACCGCATTGCCAGGATAATATGAAAACTTTAGTAAGGAAATAAGTACTTTTGAAAACACGGGAAAAAGAAGTGACTCAATACAATTATTGTTAAATTCGCTTTTAACAATCAGAACGAACGGAATTTATCCACGGCTAATGAATTCGTAACCAAAAAAATAAGCCGATTTTCTAATGAGGCTCTAAATGATTTATGCTTTTTAAAAAGTTATTTTTAACCTTCTCTCTGTGTATTGGGGTCAAATTGACCCCAGTCGATTTTAAAATTAAAAAAATTACGTTTCTTATTATTTTAATGGCCCATGCCCTATAAGACAGCCTCAACTAATATCTCATACACACAATACAATGAAAATTACTTGTAAATTTTGTAATTACCATAGTCTGAAATAAACCAAGCGCATTTCTGTGTACTGTTACTTCCATGCACTATTTTCTATATAAATCAAAAAAAAATTCTGCTAATTAGTAAGTGCAATTTTTCTGCTAATTAGTAAGTGAGACTGAGAGGGAAACTGCTTTGTTATTCACTTTTTGGACGTGTATTAAACATAAAAACGCTAAAAAATCTGAGTTTGCGAAAATTTTGTCAAAAATGGGTGAAGAACCTTAAGTTATGACCAAAAACTGTCGAAAAATGTCAACAACTGTCGGAAAGTGTCAAAACCTGTGGGTGTGATATTGGAAAAAAAGAGGAAATAAAATATTATTATTGTTTCGTGACATTATTGAAATATACCGGTTAATTTAGAAACTGTTCTAACTGGTTGAAACAGTTCTGAACGTTAATGAAGCTAAAATTGTACATTTTTCAGTTGTTTTCGCTGTCAAAAAGTCCTGTCAAAAATGTCGAAAACAAAGGTTTTAAAAGACTGTCAAGAACTCGTGTCAAAACGTAACATAAACTGTGCCACAAATACTAGTTTTCGACACTACCGGTCTCTGCCATATATGTACACTACATACCTATTCCTGATATTTTTCCTCATTTTACTTTTGTATTATTTTACCGTTACCGATCGTTGAACGATATTTCTGGTTTAGTTTTTGTTTGTAAGTCAAGGTGCTTAGTAGTAAAAATTGATTATCCTGGTTGTAGATATTGTTATTATGGTGCGGAAAAGACAGAGCAGCCAAGAAACCCTTGGACTTCTCGATAGAGTTTCTACTCCTAAGGTATCAGATGAAGCGGAAATAGTAAACGACATTATTGATGTGGAGTTTCCGATGGCGATAAGCGTGAACAAGCTGCGTCGATAAACATTTGTAACTACGATGAGGATGAGCATGTTGAACCGATAAATTTTGATAACGATTAACATTTTGAAGTTGTCTCTGACGATCGAAGAAATTAATAAGAAAATGTTGAAAATGCGACTGTTAAGGATAAAGAAACAAAAGCTGGTATGTGGTACTATGCCCAAAATAAAAAAACTATCAGAAAGTGGAGCTTAAAATCTCCGATTGTAACCAAAACACGCAACTTTCTCCTACTGCGAGAAAGAGAAGGCTTGACGGTTTAAACAGAAATAAATCAAACCACTCAGTTACTATACCTGTATAAGACAGGAGCGGCTAAAAATCGAAAGATTGGCAGCATTTCAATATATATCGAATATGTCCTTGTCAAACATTCGAGAACCTCATAAACCACCATGAAATTTAATCATTGATCAACAATTGGCTCTAGGTCGAGGGAAATATTCTTTCCGACAGTATATTGGTACCTTCGAAGCGTTAGAGAAGTTTAGAATTAAAATATTACAATTAAACTATTCTGGCTATGCGACGCAAAGAATTCTTACCCATTGAACGCAGAAGTATATGTTGGTAGGCAACCAAGGGAGCATAAGAAATAATAATTATCAAGGACAAATTTTCCACTAGTTGCTCTTTAGCCGATTAACTTTTGCAGAAAAAACAATACACTAATTGGAACAATACACTAACTAGATGAAATAAAACCGATTTTCCCAAAGAGTTTAGTAGTAAGGTGGAATTAAAACACGAAAAATAAAACCTTTAAAATTCTGTTTTGATATCAACCAAACACTTGTGCGTTTTATTCCTAACCCAAATAAAACCGTTTTGCAATTATCAACTTGGTACACAACAATAACGGAGTAGACCGTGAGTCTAATATAACTAATTAAATTTTGGATTATAATATAATAAAAGGAGGGCTAGATATCTTCTATAAATTAGTGAGAACCTGTATATGCAAAAGGAAAACTCAACGATGGCCGATGGTGTTATTTTTTTAACCTTACTGACCTCGCTGATGTTGCAGCCTTTACGTTTTGTATAAAAGCGCCAACCGCCCCTTTGTATGAAACTCGGTAAGCATCCGAAAGAAAATCATTTCTTAAAGAAATGGCTATGCAACTGGTGCAGGCGAACGTGTTGGAGCGACTCTTTAACACACGAAAGTTAAATAATAATAAGGACAGGAATCGACTTAATAGTTTATAAAGCATTACCAATAAGGCGGGAATCAACAGGCGAAGAAGTGACGGTTAAGACAGTTAGCAAACGACGAAGATGTTACTTGAGCCATAAATCATCTGATATGAAAACCAGAACTAAATGTCATTTTTGTAATGAGCCATTTTGTCCCAACCACACCAAAATCATATGGATAAAATGCATAAAAAAACGGGAAATGGTTTCGGATGAAGAGGAAGTGGCATCAGATTACGCATCTGCTCTCTCTTCAAAATAATCAGAATGCGTTTGTGGCGCTTGAATACTGAGGTGACGATATATAGATTTTATTAAATATCTGTAAAGTTTTATTTTTTTGTTAACCCGAACCTGAACCCGAACCCAATTATATTCTTGCTTTGAACCTGAACCCGAACCCAAAATTTTGCGGGTTCGAAACCCTGATATTAACTAATTTTAAAATTTATTTCAAGATTTATTAACAGTCTGGGTAAATTTCAAAATTTTATTGAATTACTACGACTGATTACGATGATTATTTAATAATGGCCACATTTTCCAAAAAATAAGAAATATAAATAATGACAATAATATAGACCAATATAGTAGTAATTGCTTCGTCAATCTTCCAGACACAAAATAAACAGATTTTATCGTTCTTATCGCTTCTTTTGATAAATATAACTTTTAGAGGATAGAGGATTTCGCCGCCAAACCCAACATTTTTAGAATTTCAACAATTCTTGCTGTTTCAATAATGTATTTCATGTCAATTTTTTTTTATTCTTCAAACTAAAATTTGTAGTGTTTTTTTATTCGCTCCGGATAGCTGCTATCGAGAGCCGTCATATGAAAAGTGGCTCCGGATAGCGCTCCGTATAAATAGGTAGAGCCAAATATTTTTTATATCAAGTTTTCGCTAAACAATTGAATTAAAAATGATAGTTTGATGTTAAATAAGTTTAGTTTACCAATAAATAGCGCGTCAAATTTAAATTTAGGCGTATAACAATGACGGCTCTCGATAGCAGGTATCCGGAGCGAATAAAAAAACGCTACAATTGTATCCCTTTTACAAGCAAGACAGGAAAATGCCAAAAATTGTAAATTTAAATATATTTTGAAAGGTGTGAAATTTCAGAATTTTACTGGAAAATGTGGCAATTTAGATCCTACATCAAAATTTATTAAAAAATTGGTTATTTTAAAACATCGCATACCTATATTGACAAAATTTAAAAGAAAAGAAAAATACACAAAAATTACATGATTTTCATGCCTAGATCCATAAACTTTAGGCAAAAATACATACATATAAGTTAAGGATTGGAAAATTTAGTTTCATAATTAAAACGGTCTAATTCAGAATTTTACAATCTCTAATTATTCTAAATTCACCGATTCGATTTTTTTTTTCATTTACGAAATTAGGTCGCATCTCTTAAAAATTAAACCATTAAATCAAACATAAACTGTAGAATCCTTCATTTCTAACTCTCATTCGCTTTTCCTGCAGTAGTTGTCTTATGTTGACTAATCTAAGGCCCAAATTTCTAAAAATAATTTAGATTTTCAATCAATATTTCCCAAATATTCTAATTTTTAGTTTAGAAATATCGACTATCAGACTAAGATTTCACTAATTTCTACTACACAAATGTACTTTTCTAGATTCTAATTTCTAATTTACAGACCTCTAACTTTTATTTTAATCTGAAACGCGAAATTCATACTTAAAATACTATTCTACTGATGTTCCATGATCACTAATGAGAAATTTTCTAAAATATCTGCTTACCCTTTAAAATAGTTTTCTTGAAACCAATAAACTGATTATAAACACTAAATGCTTTCTTGTTTCTTGCATATGTACATTATGTATTTTCACTAAAAGTTGCATGCGTTCGCTAACACAACAAATCCAAACTAATTTGAAACATGTCCGAACGAGTCATATTTTATTGGTGTTAATAAATTAATTCCGTTAATCGACCTTACGGTGAATAAAATTATGCAAAATTCAAAAACAATTAAAATAAAACAGAACTTGAGAACACAGAAAAAAAAAGAAAAAGTAAAAGTAAAGCAAATTTTAAAATCATAAAACTACACCCCTATTTTGAAATTTGAAGAAAACCAAAAATAACAAAAAAATTTAAAAATGTTCGTCCCTTCTCATACCCAAAACACAATACATACACACATAGCTACATATACAAACAAAACTAAAAATTGCAAATTTCTTCAATATCATCCTTCATCCTCTAGTATAAGTTTAGTTTTGTTTTTGTTCCTCTCAAATTTTCTTCTCATCATCTACATATGTACGTATGTACCATGTAGCACAGTGTTACTTACACAAAACGGGATCCGTGCCTCTTTGTGACATGCTTAAGAAACTTGATGTTAGGTCATACATAGCTAGTCCATAAAAATAAAATCTTATCTTTTTGGGAGCCACATAATTTTATGTTTCATTCAAATTAGTCCGCATTTTTGCCCAAGCTTGAGAATCACTGATAAATAACACCCCATACCACCAACAAACAGCCAAGCAGTTAGAGCAACAACAACACTAAAGAGTATAAATAAGAAAACGAAAACAAAAATCATCATCATGGATAGCCATTCCACCATCAACAACAAGAATTTTTTTTTTTTTTTTTGTTATGTATGTTTTGAGAAATTTTCTACATACGTACACGGCACAACATAACATACATAAAAAAAAATAAAAAAAATTGAATTCTCCCAACGGATACGCGGGTCGCGAGAATTACGAAGGCGAAGGCAATGGCTAGCCATAATCACACACAGAAACACACAAAAATGACTAAAAAGAAAAATACAAACACAAAAGGAAATAAATAAATAAACAAAATAAGCAAAAAAAACAAGAAACCGAAGGAGAAGGCTATATACTCTTACTGTTATATAAAACATAAAGTTATGTTGTGCATGTGTGCGAAGAACACATGCAAAATCTAAAAAAAAAACATAACATACACACACGACGTACATAGTCGACATTATATTATCGTCGTCGTCGTTGTTTCCACTGATGTTGAAAAGTTGAGTGAAAATTTATTTTTTGTTTTCGTTTTTTTATTATTATTATTATTTTTGAGTGAGAGAGTACCCTTCTTACGGTTTAAATCGCCGTTTCGCAGATAACCGCCAAACTTTGAAGTGAAAGGATCTACGAGTTAAATTAGAAAATAAATAAATTAAAAAAAAAAAAAATTGGATTAATTAAGATAAAATTGTGTGAATAAATTAATTTATAATAAGATGTGATTTTTTTTTTTTTTTTGTTGTTATTTTGGAAATTAATTAAAAGTGCAAATATTAGTTAGTGGGGTACAATATACATTATACAGATGTATAAATTACATAAAAAAAAGTATTTATTCGGATAGTTTATTGTAATTATATGGTGCAGTGATATCTTATTATTTTCTTCAAGTGCATTCCAAAAAAAAAAAAAAAAATTTATAAAAATAACAAAAGAAGTAAAAAATTATAAAACAAACGTGACAAGACGTTAGAATAATAAATAAATTTCAATATAAAAATAATAAAAACCACCACCGCGCGGCGACACACCAAGAAGAAAAACTTAAAAACTTTTCTTTATATACATAAGATTCGTGTGTTTTTGTTGCCAAAAAAAAAATAAAAATAAAACGAGAGGAAGTTTTTTTTTTTTAACAATCGATTTTGAGTTTTCATATCAAACACAAATCACGTGTTTTGTGCTTTTTATTGTGTGCTTCTCATTGTTGTTGTTTTTTTTTTATGTGATAACAATAAAATGAACTAAAAACAAAACTTTCAGGAAAATCTGAAAAACATAATACTAAATACAAAACAAAAAAAAAAAGGAAATTACAGTCGATTTTTATCCTTAAGAAAAAGGATTTATTTTCATTTGGAAACGGTTTAAAAAAATTGTAAGTTGATTTATTATGTTGTTTTTGTATTTTTGTTTTATTTATAATAATGTATGTACACTTTGTGTAATGATTTTAATCTGATGTGTTGCAGACATTTTTGACGGGGTCTGCAATTGAGTTGGGTACAGCAATGGATTTTTGGGAATAATTATCTAGCACTTGTTGATTAAATTTTTGTGAACAACAATATTTTTAAAATATGCCGGTTGCAATTTATGTTTATCACGATTATTCATGTTTCTTAAAGTTAAATTCTAAAATGTTTTCTCTACGCAGTCAAATTCTGTAACACAAGTAGCCGTGTTTTTCTTTTATAAATCTTCACAGAGCTTTTATCCTGCCTAGGTAGAAATTAGTTTAACTTTATTAAGTTTAGTAAAAATTTTCAAAATGGGTAAAACAGATCTCGAATTTTTCTGTATTTTCCAATTTATCAACAAAGTATAACAAAAAATCGGATAAATTCTCCAAGAGCCATTCTAAAAATCTGATGAATCTTCTGCGCTAAAGTTTTTAGATTAACTCAATTTAGGTAAACTAATTCGAGCTAATCTGAAAAAAAGATGCCATACAGATTTTTTAAAACACTGGTGAGATTTCCGACGATTCGTGAATCTTAGAAAATTTTTACAAATTTTGAAATTTTTTAGATTAAGTAAGTATTGTCTTTTAACCTAAAATATTATGCTACAATCTTAAAAGTCTATTATCAAATTACTCAAATTGTATTCTGTAAAATCCCGCCAAATTAATTTTTTTTTTTCGTTTGATTTCAAATTTTAGCGTCTCAAATATTGGTCTACAGATTAGCTTACGAATTTATAGTTTAAAAATTTGTTAAAGTGGTTAAATCTCATAAACATGACCCTCTTCGTGCACATTTTTGTTACTTTCTACTGGCCCTTCATATAAAGCTTAAGATAAGGCAGGTTTCTCCTCTTCACCAATATTACTGTAAAAATGCCAAACAATATTTTTAGTATGTTTCCAAAATTGTTTTCCGGCTTTGTCCTTCGGAGAATTTTTTTAAATAATAACAGAAAATTATTGTGCCGGAAAATACAAATTCGGAGAAAATCTGGGTTAAATTTCGGAGGCCTTCTCAAATATTGTACTTAGTTCCACTTTATTATGATTTATTTAAAACACAAATTATTTGGATACTGTGTCTTTCGTGATCATGCGCAATAATCTTAGTTAGTCTGTACTTACAGAAGGTTGAACTGGTACACTTGGTCAGAAACATTCTTGGTTTGAGCCTGTTTGTTATGTCTTGTTGCTTGTTTGTCTGGTTGCTACTTGAATTTATGATGTTCCGGCGATCCAAATTTAGTTCTTGTTGTCTCATTTAATATTGAGAATTAAGTTGCCCCCGTCTTAGTTGAATATTGAGACCAACAAGCGTCGATAAATTTCTCGTTATTACAATCTCAGGCGCCTTGATTAAGGTCTTATTACATTTCACAATTGGGGTGAAGCCAATAGGGGGCTTAGTTCAACTCAAATCAATCTGTTTTACTGGAAAAATTGACGGTTATTCACCACCCTTTAAGATTGATACTTCATTGGCTTAACACAGTAGCTCCTACAACTTATTGGCAGGGGCATCGAAGAGTTTAAAGCCAAATGATTACCGATGCACGTATCTATATTTTCGACTCCCTTTCGAGAAAGAATGTGCGAATCTTTATGCGTGTTCTTCAAAACACGTTTTATGGTGAAACTGTGCGATTGTGGAATGGGCCAAACGATTTTTTTTTGGAAGCAGAAATTAACAAAATTGAGTGCCGTTCCACATAGTTGAGACGCAATTCATCATTGGTTCTCCATGCGCTTGCGTGAATCGATTTACAATCACAGTGGTGGGAGGGATTGACCTTAAACTAGAGTTTACTAAACCGGTTTGGTTAATCGAATTACAGTCGTTTATTATACAGTCGTTTCTCCCCTTTCGAATTTGAAAAATAAACAAATTTTAGTAGTAGCCACCATTCCACAACTAAACCATCCACCATTCAAAAACCAAGCCGTTAAAAGCTTCACTATTTTTGGAAAAATTTAAAATCGAATGTGTGCAGTTAAAAGAACGAAAGCAATAATTCAAGAACAAGTGAATGGCGGCGAAAATTGATGAAAATGGAAGGCTAGCTTGTGGCTGTTATTTTACAAGAAAATTTGTTCTTGGGAAGACTAAGCAACCGGATTTTAATTGAATTGACGAAAACCAAAGCATAAAGGTAGAGACAATCTCGACGGAACGGAGACGGAAATACACACAGAACGCAAAAATTAATTTTGTACTGTAAAAATAAAAATTTCGCAGACAATCTCGACGCACATTTTTGACATTAAAATAGTCTTATACTATCTAACATGAATTAAACCTTTTTGTTTTCCATAAATCCATACTTTGATGGCTCTAAATCCTATTTTGCAAACCCCTTATTTGACCAATTTAATTTTTCTGTCGTAGTATAAAATCTACTAATCTAGTTAATAACTAATAATTTAGTTACATAAAACCGTTTAATGTGATTGGCATCACCTTAATTTATATAACTTTAGTTCACAAGAATGTCTTTCATTTTGTATTTCACAAAGTAACACTTCAATCCGTTCTTGCGTGCAATATTGAAAATAATTTAATTTTAGTGCTTGGTCTAATGCGCTCCGTCCGTCGACTTTGTCAATTCGCATATATGTTCATGTAATTTAACTTTTGCGCAATTGCGTGATTGCGCTACAGCGTCGAGACTGTCTGGGGGGTAAAAGTAAACGCTGTCCGTGATACTAGCGAGCAATTCCAGCAGCCAGTTTTCGCTATTCGCCAAGAAACGCCAAGAAACACCTTTTGCAGAGTGAGGAAGGAGTCATATTGCTTTGAATTGGGTGGCAGAATTCCTCGGTTGTATATGGTTTTATAAACAGCTCTTTTCCTTTTTTTCTCTTCAACAAAGCAGTGATGTCAGTGTTATTTGGCCAAAAATTGTTTGGATAATTTCAAAGTTATGACCCTCACTTTACACTTTATATACTTGATTAAAGATTAAAAAAGGCATAATTATTATAAAGAGCTCTTTCAGCTGTAACGGATTTTCTATTCTAAACTTACTTTAAAACATTACTACCAAATCGATTCACAAGGACATCTTACTCAATAAGAATTATTTGCATAATGCGTATATTAGCGTATATAATTACAGGCCGCACACGTAATATTTTATTTATTAGATACCTGAAAGTACCAAATTTAAACATTTTTCTGGCTGTATTTATAATCTGGGGTTTTCACTCGCTTTCGAAAACCGCTTGACAAAATAATGCTACCACTCTTATTTCAGCAATAATACAAAGTTTCGCAATCATTAAACGAGTTTATGTTAAAACCGAAATTTTTCTCTAAATCTTTCAAATTAATCCCGAGCTTGTCACATTATTGTACACATCCAAGAGACGTTCAGTGTCAAATACTAAAAATAGTTTGAATGATTTGTTGTAAAGATCCTGAATCTAACATAGTCGAAGTATCTACATATAAACTTCATCGATATGCATGCATAGTGATTATTTATGGAGGATGGAATGAGGTATTATGCAGTAGAGAAGTGTAACTTGAACAACGAATCTCTGGCAGTCGATTGTCCAACTTGATGAACATTGGTAGGACTGTGTTATTTCAAATTATTTAATTGTAAGGTTTAAGTAGAGATCTTGAAAGTGTACTGAATTTTGATCAATTTAAAAAGGTGAAGTATTTGGATTAAATAAAGAGCTATCAGGGTAATAAATCCCTTCATATCTTTGATAAATAATTTTCAAATCAATAAACCAATGGCAACACGTTTTTAAGAGAAATTGAGATAAACTGTACGGTTCGGATATGTGTGGCAAGTTCTTTCTTACCTAGGCATTAGATAATGTTAGAATACTAGCAAAATATTGGTAACATAAGCGGGTTTAGTTTAATAGGTTTAAAAAGAGGTTTTATTTCTTAGCATGGAAAACAGTTGTAAAGACAAATACCCATATGTACTGTTGTAAAATTTCCGATATTTTTAAATTTGGTAATGTTACCAGTAGTATTACCGGTAACACGGGTAAAATACGTAACACACTTTTTATTCAATATTTGAATTCCAATTTGTACCAAAGGACACTAATAAAATTTTGACATCTGGACAAAAGTAGTAAGATTTTTAAATAAAACACAAACGGCTTATTATTTGTTCAAATATATTTCATCCTCTTCAAAGTATGTAATCTCCTTCGGATACAATACACTTATGCCAACATTTTTTCCAGTGTTCGAAACAGTTGTTAAAGTCTATTGAACGTTAAAGTGTCAAAACGATGTCCCAGGAGCGGTTTCTTGAGTTTCAGGAATAGCCAGAAGTCAAGCGGAGCTAAATCAGGCAAAGGGTTGTTGCGAAACAATATGGGTCGAATTTTTGGCCAAATAGTTAACGTACAACCAATGCAGTGAGAGAAAGAGCATTATCATGATTCAAAAACCAAGAGTTTTCTGTCCAAAACTTTCGTGATGTCAACAAGGTCTCTAATTGTCAATCCACGTTTCGTTCTTAAGCTCCAAATCCTTGTCTTCCTTGATGTGGTGTTCATCGGTAGACGTCGAAGGACGGCAAGGTTATCTTCAACGCCTACAGTAAATAATAAATTTTACATAAATATGAGTTTATGATCAATTAAACTCTTTATTCAATGTATGGTTCGTCCCCGCCGACGCATTTATTATCCTCAGCCTCAACATCATTCATAACCGAATTATTCTTACTTTCCTCCAAGTCATCCTCTTCTTCAAGTGAATATGATTAAGCAACTTCATCCATTAATAATAATTTGTATTTGATTCAGCAGGAATAACATCATCTTCGTTATCCACACTTCCTACGCTCGATCTCGACAGGTTTAAGTTGTGCAGACTGTGCGTTACTTTTCCTGCACGATCAACAGTCAATTGATTACGTGTCGAGAAGACCACAAGTACTGAATGTGACTTCCATTGTATGGGATGTGCATTGAATGTGCTTTCCATGCTCAAAATATCAACCGCCCAAAACTTAAGGGTGAAGTGCAACCACAAACGGTCGTGAAAAAAGTTCATTTCGCGCCAAAGACTCATATATTGTGTTGCCCTTCATTTTTTTGTCCTTATATTTTAGGTGAAATTTTGCGATATTAAAAGTCGCTTTAAGTTTCTGAGATTCCGAAAAACTATTTCCTCGAGTAGTTGGTTCAAGCAATTGTGATTTGAGAATACTTATAAGTTCTTCGTAATTGGCACATTTATTTTGTTCAAAAGTTTGTTTTATTTCAACAAAACAGTACACCACTTTAAGCAAAACAGCAAACTCTCAAAAGAAGATGGCCATTTAGTGACCAGTGAACAATTTCGAATAGGAGATCGTAGATACCTTCATAACAGACTTCACTTCGCCTTCGATATCCAGCGCCTTCAGGGCATATCTGATGTAGCATGAATGTAGATCGAATATAGCATGAAAAATGTGCGATTTTTATTTCCGAAACCATCCGTACGACTGACTGAAAATTTCAAATTGTTTATAATAGACTAAATCTTGAAGATATCGACAGTGAGCAAGTTAAAGTCCATGGCAGATGCATCCATACTCGGTAATATAGGGATGGCTTTTGTTAAACATTTTTCGGGACGCTTTATTGTTCGTTCCATTGTCAGTAATAAGTACAATAAAATTATAAATATCGACGTCTTTTAACACCGCTTCAACTTTCTCGAAAAAGTAGCTTTAAAAGCCAAATGTCGATTTTCCTTAGTGAGTAGATTTATAGAAAAAGGCTTTGGGTGTATTGTATTGATGATATAATTTGTTATGGAGTCCCTGCGTATATTCGACCAAGCATCGGTCTGCAACTTCAGATGCGCTGGCAATTTTTGGTAAGACTGACCCTTCGCCGCGATGGTACTCAATGCCCAACAATTTATTGGAAAGTTGGTATCTCCAAGGAAGTTTATAGAACGGTCACAATTTCTTGAATAAATCATACAAGCCATCTTGGTGGTTGAGCCTAATGGAACACCAAAAACGAAAATTGCTCGAGTAATAGCTCATCGACCATCTGGTCCTACTTTGGTCTCATGTTCTCAACGAAATTGCAGCATACTAGGCTATTCATCGACTAAGACGTTGCAGCCACTTTTCTAGTTAAAATACTGATTGGTGTTTTTTCCAGACAGTGATGAATCATATTCAAGGTCAGATTCCAGCTCTATTACGTATTTGCCAAATGAATATGTCAATTAAACTGGAAAAAGATGTAGATTATTATATTTTAGAGCAAAAATTTGGTGTAGTAGGTTAATAGTACAGAAGGAAGTATAATGCAGTGGTGTCACAACTCCTTTTCCATTTAGACTAGTTGAGTTGTTTGGAAAAAACATTTTTAATTTATGTTACCGATATTACCACGGTAACACCTCTTTGGGTAATATTACCTAAAATGACCTATTTTACCGGTAATATTACCACCGAGAATATTACCGTTTACATCACTACCCATATGTATCAACGATACTAAACCGTAGTAAGTAGCAAATAAATGTTTGATTAAAAATTTGTTTTCCTACTCACTCCTTATAAAATAAAAGTAGAGAGAGAGAGAGAAATCAACAACATTTTTAAACATCCATTTGATTGCTACTACGACTTTGTGTAGTCCATACCATTGGCGATAAGTGTTTATGATTAAGTACTGGTCCAGTGATTTTTCAGTTTTTTCAACCCGCCTTAATTGCCAAACTCTGCAAAATATTTGACTGTTAATCTTTTTGCACACCGAGCTAAATTTTTCTTTTCGGAAACAGAATGTTCCGTCTGCAGTCACGAATCGAAGCGAAAAGTCCTTTGAATTGCGACTAAACATCAAGAAAGATTACGAATATTTTCTTTTGTGCTGGTTTTTGGTCGGCAGTTAACAATTATGTTTCGTCTACCGCACAAACATTTGTTAGATCCGTCCCTCCCTGAATTACAGGCGATATATGTAAATGTTTTGAATATTTTTGCGCGAGAGAGTACAAGTTTGTTGAAATTTCGAAAACTTTAGGTTCTTAAATTCTATTTTACTTAAATCTATTTTAAACCTCCATTTAACTAATTCCCTATAAATTACCAGTACACCTAAGCACGGTGATTACAATAGAAATTCAAATACCCACTATTCAGATTCAGACTCTAGTTTTAAAAATAGTCCTAATAAAATATCGAATCATGATACTCTCAAAACACTGCGGTATAACAAACCGAGTTAAGCTTAACCCGATTGGCTACCCCACGCATGAAACGCTAACAGCTAACCCGTTTTTGCTAAGTCGGAGCCAATTTCATTATTTCCTCTCTTTGTCAAAAATACAAATTAAGAGGAGCAGTCCAACAAATCTCGCTCAGGGCGCTCAGAGGTCTGGAACAACCAAAACAATTCTCTAGGATTTAACTTTGCTATTCGAAGACTGCCTTTTTCCAGCGGCTTGTATTATAAAGGTCTAGGAAGGAAAAGGAAAACAGTAGTTTTCCTCTTCCTTCCCTATACCTAATTCCGCTTTTTATATTTTTAATTTTTCCACTAAGTCAATTCTGTAGTGTTTATTGTTTCTTTTGTTTCAAAATTATGTTTTCCGTTTTCTAGAGGAATTTTGAAAAATGGGATTTTAAAAAGCAGGATTTTGAAAAAGGCATTTAAACCAACCTTTGGGGTGGTGTGCGTTACTGCCACAGTAAAACTTGCTACAGTTCGGGTTTCCCCTTCTATCTGTATCCTCTTTATACCTTACATAGTACGACATGGTGTTAAGTTAGTAGAAAGATGGTAAATTTCGAACAATTGGAAATAGTTTGAACTATTATTGAGGTAAGAGTTTGAGGCTGAGTCGAAACAAATACTGACGAATTTAGAAATTTTCTATAGAAAAAAAGGAAATCGAATTTATTTCACAGTCAGATTATAAACTTTCCGATCGGTTTTACTTTCAGATCGAATACATTCAAAATTGCAGTTTAGGTTTTGGAAATTTTTAAATTAGTTGTATAAGCCCGGTTCAGCACGACATCACGTTTAAATTTGTCAATAAGTACAAATTCATAAAATTTTAGTTCTTATCATACCAATGAGGATTATTTTTCTTTAAGCAACTTCTTAACCAACGCTCTAATAAGTTCGACTAATATTAATATGTAATAATAATGTTCTAACTCAGGGTTCGGCAAACTTTTTATGACAAGGGCCGAATAAAATTTATACATTGATCAGTGGGTTCTAATAAATCCTTTTGTTGAGTATACCTTCAATCCACCAGGTATCAGATTTATAAATTATTTAGTTGACGGTTTGTAGGTAAATTTTAAGGTGCGCACTTAAAGGTTTTTGAAATGTAATTTCTCTAGAATACTAGCCCCCAAATTTCGGTTCTATGAGAAATGACTTTATTTTTTATATCGCCTAAGAAAAAATCAAGTCATTTCTCATTATCATTTGTCATCGAACCGGAATTTGGACGCAGATCTGAAAAATCTTAATAAAACGTTTAAGTTTGCCAAATATATCAGATTACAAAGGGTGGTAGGAAGTTTTAGTTTAAATCCCAATTTTATTCCGATAAAAATTCGCAAAACTAGCGATGGTCCTCAAGAACGTAAAACTTCATCAGCTTTTAATTTTAAATTTTTCCCACATAAACACATAAGGATTATGAACACCAAACCCGTTTATGTTTCACTCAAATTTTTACTCCACCGATGGATGGTGTTTTAATTTAATATAAATTAAATTTCAATTTGATTGACGACTCAAATTCTTTCTCAAATATTTTCTATTCAGCGGTATTCCTCTAATGAATATTAAAAAATGACAAGTTTGGTTATTTATACCTGTGGATCTATTGAGAGCCAGAGAAAACCATTAAGCATTTCGTTTTTTTTTCGCTGAAAGGAATATTTATTCTGAATCTCTAAATTATCAAGACACATTTCTTCGGACACTGCAGTCATGCTAGATTTGTTTGTGTTGCCAACAAGTGAGACATACGGATACTAATTTTGTTCGTAGCTTTACATTTTGGCTACTTAAGGTCGGATAAAGGTAAACAGCAAATCACTAAAATCATACCTTCTCTCACCCATTCAGTTTATCAACATCTCCATGTGCCGTATTGCATCTTATTTCGTTATATATATGAACCCTGAAAATTAGATCCATCCGTGAGATAAAGGTTTTGCTTATTTTTTGTTTTGAAAAGATAAACATGCATCCAAATTCTTGGTATTGTCGAAACAGGTTTTCTGTTTTCTTTTAAATTGATGTTACTTTGGCATTCTTGGAACGGGCATTTATGTTTACCTGCATCCAATTCTTAGGAAGAGAATCCGCACAATTATATATTTTTGTTATGCAGGTGTTTTCCATCATTGCACTTAAATTGTAGGTAAAATTTTGAGCCTTAACCCTTAAAACATTTTTGACAGTTAACTAAGCGGAAGATAGTCTTGTAACAAATAAATTAATTTTGATTTGGATTAATTTCGTTTATTAGTTTAGAAATTTGATTTTTTTTGCATCAATAGAACACAAAAATTTGATCCGTAGCAGTTTCTTATGGTCTGGATGAAGTTTTTTGTTTAGTTAGAATTATTAATTTTTTTATGAATGTCTATTTCGCTTATCACAACAGCAGTAATACCTAAATACAGTTGATTGCCAAATTATTTGCGAGATGTCGAATCCTATCGGTATACACTGGCGACTTATGTATTTCGAAAGCGAGATAAAAATATAGATTCGCTTGAAGTGTGAGAGGAAAGAAAATGTTTTTTCAATAATCAGTACTAGAAAATTGTGTTTGTGTTCGTGTACAACCATAATTTACTCACAGATTGTGTGGGATATCAAATTTTTCTTGCACTCTGAAGCACTAACTATAAAAAAAAATTAACTTCACCCCATTCGACATTTTTATGGTATAAAGTGATATAATTTTTAAGGTCACAAATTTAATTTAAATTGCTTCAAAAAAATAAATAATTTATCGTATTTCATTCAATAAAAATAAAATACACGGAAATCAAGCTTTACTAAGTATTTTTAAAGCGCGGCCATAAGAAGCTAATAATCTAAACATCTAAATTAAATATATCTTCAGAAAAAAACTGATTCTAGTAGAGCTAGATGAAAATTTTGCTAGATTTGTTGTTCCGCATTATTGCTTCTATATTTCTTTCATTTGGCGTTTTGTGCCACACAAATCAAAACTACATTTTAAGTCCAAATAATAAACTTGGCATTCATAAAAATAACTTTTATTTGAGTACTAAATATTATAAGTACTAAATAGTACTTACGCCAATATGAATCAAATATATGTTTATCTCTGATAAACGCCCTGAAAGCTTTTTCTAACCCAGTTGGCACAAAAGACCAAATTAAAGAAATGTAGAACCCATAATGCTGAACAATACACCTAAGTAATATTTTGAGCTACGAGTAGGTATCTCTGTCAGAAACACCTTTTTCACATATTTCTACTTTTAGCACATAAAGGGTCTTTCAATAAGGACGCTCGTAAATAAAACAAGTTGTGTGTAAAATATCTACTACAAATATCCGCCGCGATTGTGCGTGGTGGCATGTATTCAGGAGGTCCAATTTTCGATGACTTTGTCGGATAAATCTGGCTGAATTTGCTGGATGGCGTTTGTTATGTTGCCTATGAGGGCATCAATTATTTGCATAAACCTGCGATTTAAGAAAACCCCACAGGAAGAAGTCTAAAGAGGTTAAATCGCGCGAGATAACCATCCCCGCAAATCGCTCGAGCAGAATGTCCATCGTGGCATGGGCTGTGCGGCACGTAGCGCCCTCCTGTTTGAACCACATATCGTCGGTATCCATATCATCCAGTTTAGGAAACAAGAAGTTGCTTATCAACGATCTGAAGCGCTCATCGTTGACGGTTTTTGCAATGCCAATTTCATTTTGAAAATAAAATTTGATGATTTGCACATGTTGTTCAACGCTATTCAACCATTCATAAGAAATTTGACAGATGTTGGTTTAACAACATTTGGCAACCCACTGTAAATACTATTTAAGGATTTTGAAAATGTGTTACCTCAATATCGACCAATATCAATAATATCTAGTCATATGCTGCGTTTACACAGCTAAATTGGTAATGCAAAACGCAAATGGTGGTTTACGGTTTAAACACGACAAAGAGATACATAATTCAGCCAGCTAAAATAGCATCGACGCGCATTTGAAATCGCAATTTATTTCGTGGTTAACAGTTACAGAATTACATTTCATTTGAAAACTCTACAGCCTAATACAATTGTACAGCGTATAATAATAAACGAATAACGAACTAGCGGGATTCCAGTTTTAGACTCAAACGTGTATTTTACAAAGCCACTAAATTGTCAATTACGCGCAGCCGCATTATTATAGCGTAACGGTTACTAAATTATATCAATAAAACATAAAATTTATTTTTGGACATCTTTAAAATCCTAGATATTCAAATTATTATCTGCATAAATGCCAGACCAAACTAAATCACGTAGGAATGTAGTAGGAATATATTGTAAACAGTGAATTAAAATAAGTTGAGAGTGCTAGTGAATTACGGATATTTCTTACGTTTTTAATGTCCTCCTTAAAGATCAATTTAATCAGTATGCACACATGTAAGTATGTGTAGGTATTCAACTGCACCATAAAAAAAAATGTTTTTATTCCGCTATTTTCTCGAAGTTCGAACAGAGCAAAAACAAAAAAAAAGTTAAAAAAAAAAAAAATAAATGTAGATCTATATCTATATACAGCCAGTTTTTAGTAGGGCAGCAATAAAAATATTTGCGCATAAAAATAAAGAACACAACACAAAAAAAAAAAAACGTCGAACTTAAAATTATGCAATTGCAAAAAAGTCGCTGTTTTTCTTGGCCACATTCCAAATTTTAGCCTCCTTACAACGGAGAGTTCAGTTTTTTTTTTGTTTGTTTGTTGAAGCTGCTATATGTACACATATAGTATATTCGCTGTATGTATACGAGACGATGTGATTTAAACGCCATAAAATCAATTTTATTGGTAAACTCGCGCTAATTACAGCAGAAAGACAATAAACGAAATTTCAGGCAAAAAAAAAAAAAAAAATAGTTTTGTAATACGTTTTGAAGATAAATTTTTATTTTTATAAATTTACCAACCCCTCATAAAAATTCCAAGAATTTTTTTGACCGTTGTTTTGAACAATAAAAATTTATCTTTTTGTGATTTAGAAAATTTCTTAGAAAATGTAAGATATAAATCTTACGATACCATGTATGAATAATTATGTTTGATTTGTACAAACCTAAATACAATCTATAACCGATCAATCAATCCGCCTAAAAAAAGAAACAGAACAGCCCCGTTAAACATTTTATAAATATTATCTGTTACTGATGGAATTTCAATTCAATTTTGGATTTATTTTATTTACAAGTTTATTTAATTATGAATACAAATTTCTTTTGCTATAAATTTTATTCTAAACTATAAAACTATTATAATATTAATTAATAATTTTCACGTGTCATTTTCGTAGTTTTGTTACATATAATTTTCAGTTTGTTTTTGTTGCCACGTGTTACAATTTTTTTACTGTGTTAAAAGCAGGTAGATTTTGTGATGCCAATATATGTGCGGTATATTTATTAATTAGAACACACGAAGAAATTAGCGGAATTGTGCCAATGGCAACATTGAATTTTTTTATAAAAAAATTTGTTCATAAATATGTTATCGCCAAGTAGTTTCTGGTATATTGAGGGTTTCAAGACATTTTTAAATTTTTGCAAGGGATCCCTTTGATCTCGCGGCCCGATCACCGAAATATAAATAGAAGGTGTTGTCGCCAAAAGCAATGTTTAATGAAATGGGGGTTGCCCATCACTGCAAAATCAAACAACTAAATCTAAAAATTTATACTTTTAGCAGCTTTTTGCCTATATTATTAAGATGCCCATTTCCTTATGGTATGGAACAATCCGCGGAATCCTAGTTTATTGTGTGTTTTTTGTTTATGTTTATTTTATACCATTTTATCGAACTCCTTGCTTTTTGATTGATCTTAATGTTATTAATTCAAATTTAAATCATTTGGAAAACGGTAGCCTCAAGTGTTACAAAAATACTTAAAACCCCAAAGATCTTATGTCACTAAATAAGCGTGTTAAAATATGCAACACTTAAAACTTTTAATTGTA
This sequence comes from Tipula vernalis, assembly GCA_958295665.1. Lineage (NCBI taxonomy): Eukaryota > Metazoa > Arthropoda > Insecta > Diptera > Tipulidae > Tipula > Tipula vernalis. The sequence goes on along the minus strand of OY282558.1, from coordinate 446,465,797 downwards.
GGTGTTTAATAAAATTAACGTTAATTTTGTTTATACCGCACACGAGTACCAAATTCACACACACATACACACAACATAATTTCACCCTAAAGACTTATTTTTATTTTTTTTTGTTTTGTTTTTTGTTTGTTTCTCATAATTTTGGTTTCGTAATAAAATTAAAACAATATCTCCAATGTGGAAAATTTATGAAAAAACACGTGAAGCGCAGTAGAAAACAAAAAAAAAATAAAAAAATATAAAAAACGACGTTACAGTAAAAACTACTTGTTGATTGACACATAAATCATAAAAATGATAATATAAAAATGTATACAACATAACAAAACACATAATGCTTTTTTGCATCCCTGTTTATTATATACGTTTAATATATTTATGTTATGCAGTACACATATTTATATTTCGAATAGCTCAAATCTGTTGTAAGTAAATTAAACAGCTTGGTTTTAATTATTTTTGCACCAAAAATTTTTAAATCCGCACGACCATCGTGTATGCTTACTGGAAAATTCACTATGTACGTCAAAATAAAAAATAAAAAAATCGAGATTTTCCAGCGTCTGCGCTCCAACTGTAACAATATGTAGGTACTAATAAATCGAAAAAATAATTTTCCACCTCCCCCCGCGAAAAACCATATACATACATATATACATATATACAGAATTGGGGATGTTGTGAAAAGTTCGTCGTATAGCCAAGAAAGTAAAAGTATTTTAAAGAAACTTTTAACTTCTTAAATAACACAAATGGTAATAAATTTTTGTTTTTATTACATAATACCTGTAGTCGTATATAAATAATGATATAAATCATCGTGATGATTATGTACATAGTAAATAAGAAAATTGAATCATCTTTTACGAGCTCAAGATTTTCCTCAAAAAAAAAAAAAAAACACGGATCAGACACAAAATATTTTTGTTTAGGTCAAAAATCATATGTTTATTGGCGTTTTATGATTATTTAAACATAAATATAAACATTTTTATTTTTATGTTGTAACACAAATTTATATATCATCTATAAGACGAATTACTTATAAGATGAACAAACATATATAACAACATGTAACATGTAAGGGAAGAAATAAATAAAGTTTTATTTCACTTTTCTCGTTTTGTATGCGGTGCTTATTCGTTGTTGCTTGTGGGGTCAGTAATTTTTATATATATATTTAAGGGGCTATCAAGTTTTCCCGAACGATACTAATAGAAATTTTATATATTTGTGTATATATGGATATGGATATGGATATAGCCATTAATAAGAGATAAAATTATATTTTATATCTCGGTAAATCTGTAAAACTGGATTTTCGTGAAAGGATATAAAAATAAAAAGGATGCTGCTGTGTGACTTGTGTGCACGATTTTAAAATCAGGGTTTTAAGATTATCAGGTTTTTTTATTATAATGTTGTTAACCTTTTTTTTTTTGTGTGGTTGGTGTGCGGTGGCCGTGTGCTATGAAGAATGCGATATTTAAATAAATTTAGTCGCGTGTGGTCATTGATTAAGAGGGGTTACACACACACACTCGACTCGACATCATCTTACAAGAAGCTGTACATTTTTTTAGGGTCAGTTAAATTATAAGGGTTAATTTGTTGAAGACTTAAAGTTAGAATAGTATCTTGTTAGGTGATCAAAAGGTTTGATTGAGTTAGATTGAAACTGCGAAGTGCCTTGGTTGACCACACGTTGGGCGTCTAAATAGAATATAGTTTAAGCCAAAATGATATTTGTTTTAAAGCTGCATTTTGTTCCTTTATTTCATTTAAAAGTTATCGTTAGTATATACACAGAAAATTAGGGAGGCGTTTCAAACACAAATTTGAAATCCTTAATCTTCACTCAAATTTGGTTTAATTAAAATTTAAAAAAAAGCTGGTTGCTAATCGTAAGAGTAACCTAGTATACTTGGTCCGTTGCCTTGGTCTGAGAATCGAGTTTCCATTTAAATAATAGCCGTATACACTGGATCGCAAAAGTAGATTAAAAAACTTTTTTATTTTTTATTTTCTCGGCGACAGGTCTGGACTCTGCGGTGGCCAAGTTAATACGTTCACATTTGAACTCCTCAAATAATTTGTGATTGATTTGGCTTTATGTATTGGCGCATTGTCCTGTTGCAACACAAAATTCTCATCAATTAACCTCTTTCCTTCCGGTATTATAATGTCCTCGACGAGTTTAAGGTACACTGCAGCGGTGACTTTGCCTTCAAGCACTTTTATTTGTGCAACACCGGCTGAACACATGCATCCCCAAATCATAATGCCTTTCTCAAACGGCTTTAGAGTGGATTTTGTGCAATTAAATGACAAAACTTCCGCCGTATTACGCCAAACGAACATTCTGCCATGACTGTGCTTCAGCCGAATCATCGTCAAATGGTATTTTGCGTGCAACTCGACCGTGCTTATTATTTGAATGTATCGGCGGATACATTGAGTTGGGACTCGCTTCGTAACTTAGCCTGGATTTTCGATGCAGATATTTTTGGGTTGGCATTAGATATTGACTGAATATTCTTATCCTGCGGTTTTGTAGTTGCTCTTGGTCGGCCCTGGCGCCTAATTGGTGCCACTCTGCCTTCCATTTTAAACGCTTTAATTACTTATAAGAGAAAGAGGATAATTGGTGAGAATTTTGAGTTGCAACATGAAAATGCGGCAATCACAAACTATTTGAGGAGTTCAAATGTGAACGTATTAACTTGGCCACCGCCGAGTCTAGACCTGTCGCCCATTGAAAACCTGTAGTCTTTGCTGAAATACCGTATAGCAGAGAAGGCTCCAAGAAATTGGACTCAGCTGCGAGCTTTCATCACTGAAGTCTGGTCTCAAATTAGCGCTGCGGAGTGTCAGAAGTATACACACTCCTTACCAACCCGAATTGCGCGGATGGGAGAAAGGAAAGGCGGAAATTGCGGTTATTAATTTTTTTTAAACCTATTTTTGCTGCGCATAATTGGTTGATCTCTTTTTCTACAAGTTTTCTTAATTGAAACAAAATGATTTTTTTTAAATATTTTGTTAATATTCGAATAAAATATTATTGAATTACGGAATATTATAGTAGCCAGTGTATATTGACATATAAAGATCCAGATTATTAGTGCGTCCGTTTGTAGTGAATTAAATGAATTAATTGAATTAACTGAAGTGATTTGTCCGTTCGTTTGGTATACTTCAATTCAGTTAAAAATATTGAGCTACTGATTTATCTAAATAATAATTTTGCTTGGATAGGTAATTCAGATAATTGTTTTTGTTGTTTTTTGACATTATTTTGTTTTACGCATTGAAGAAGCCAGGATGAGATATGTAATGTGACATAGAAAAATAATTGATCCAAGCAAATGGTCGATTAACTTTAAAATTTAATTATTTTTTAACACAAGCCAATTACTTTAAAACGAACGACCAATTCACTTCAGTAGCTTAATTAACTCATCAATTATCAGAATAGTAACTGAATATCAATTTAGTTAATTCACCACAAACGAACGTGCTTTAGATCAATCAAAACAACAATAAAAATTGAACAAATTTGATAAACATTTTGATTCGAGTAACTCTTTACTTTGTCAAGAAATTCAGCCAATAGCAGGATAGAAGAAAAGAAAGTATGTAGATCGGGTCCAATAAATTGAATCGCATCAAGAATTTATAAACGAACGATAAGAAAATTATTTACGTATAATCAAGCTAAAATATAATTGTAAATTATTAGATGGACCTTATTTAGGAAAGTGTGTAAGCCTTACGAGACACCCTATAGAAATTTGAGTTATCCTAAAAACTTAATTTAAAAAAAAATATTGGTAAATCGTCTTCAGCCCAAACGGAAGTTGTGGACAGAGGAGATAACTAAGTCGGTTAGCAAATAACGATTTTATTGCAGATTTGATAAAATCGTAAAATTTCTATTTTATTGAAATAAAAACCCATAAACAGAATAATTGAGGAGTTGAGAATTAAGTGGCCCAGCTCACCACAAAATTTTGATTATGATATTATTATTGAACTTTACTTTTTGAAATTTTGTTGTTGTTGTTGTTGCATTTCTACGTTCACCAGGTCATAATTAAATTTTTTAAAATTTTCTAATCATTATTGTCTAAAAGCTAAATATTTTGGTTGTACCACTTTGCTTCTCAACACCTCAATTATGACCTGCTTATATTTACCCCCATTTAGTGACACCATAAAATATAATCGTCTATGCTTAAAACAACATGTGACAACATTTTGTATGAAGTGACCGAAATTGTTATATTATTCAAGCGCTTCCTTTTCTTGTTCATTATGGTTCATTACGAATATTTTGATCCAAAAATATTAAAAATTGGTTAATATTTAGATGGTGCTCAAATCGATTTTATGATTTTTTATGCTTTAATGTAAATTTTTTTAAATTACTGTATTTTCTAATTAATCATAAAATCAAAGTGAAAATTTTAATTTTTAATACTTAACAATTTTTATTAAATTCACACTCGGCCTAAGCAACTCTGTTTGTTTCTTTGTTTGTACAGGATATCTTAAAAGTGTAGGATCAAATGAAGTAGGGTGTGGTGGTCATTTCTAACTAAAATAGCCAAACAATTTATTCCACTTTATGTATTTTTTGATAAAATCGCATGTATACCCACCAAAAAATTTATTTAAAAAAACGCGTAAAAAATTTTATATCTTTGTTTTTAATACGACCTTGAGGAGTGCATTTCCAATAAAATCATTTTTATAAACTCATTTTTATAAGAAGTCTTTTCCCAGAAATTTCAGTTGATTTTTTTTAAGTGACGCTGACGGAAAAACAATGTACTATAGAAATTTGACCAACCATCAGAAAACCCTACCTTACGCAGAAGCCAAATCGAGAACGTAGAGCTATAGGCCCGTTTTATCTAGATCGCTTGAACATTACATAGCTCCATGCCAGATAAATAATGGCATGAAAAGTCCAAATTCTGCACTCCACCGGAAGTCGAAGAAAACCAAAACTTTAAATTTAAAACCTCAGCAGACTCAGCTTAACCGCAGAGAGATTTATTTTGGGAAAGTAAATATAGCTTTATTTAATATTCTAAAAATAATAATTTTAATTTTCAATAACTTGTAGGGCACAGTTTTAAGATAACTTTAATCACCAGTTGGTCAGCATCGGTCTAAACAAATTGAGTAACAGTCCAGTTTTGATATTTAAGCCACCAATAAGAAAGGATATATGGTTGGATTAAGGGTTAATAGGAATGTCTTTTACCAGAAATTAATTACTAGGGTGATGGTCGGATTTTCCACCCCAACCTATAACATTACTTTTGCTTTCGAAAATTAACGACGGCTATTGATGGTTAGTATTCATAATATATTGGCAGAAAAGGGAAAGGGATGCTGTAAATTGCCTGATTCGAAACTTCATATTGTGCCAAGACCAATCGAATCTTTTGGATATATCGGGGCAGGAAATGGGATTCACCGAATTAGCAAATGCTTCTGTTCATTAATAAATTTATCCAAAAGTTTTATTGATTGGGCATAGAGGGGTTGTTCCCGGGAATTCCCGGGAAAAATTTCCCGAGAAAATAGGTAAATTTGCATAAACCCGATTCCCGAGATTTTCAAAATTAATCCCGGGAATTTTTAATTTATAATTTTTTTCCCCCAAAATTGTTTAATTCGCTATGTAAAATAATGTCTAAATTTTTGAAAATAGATTTATTCTATGAACTAGAAACAGTGACAGTTAAAGGACAGTTTATCGTACGATACATAAAAGATTTAAGTAGTTGCTACAAGGACGTTGTTCAGATGGTCGATATTTTAGCTCATACTTCTTCGAGCATCCAATTTTACCTGTAAAGAAGTATGTGTACATGACTTCTGCACGCCAGGCGGGCTCGTGCTAGGTCACATTTCGGAACGAGTACAAATGTTGGTGTTCCTATTTATAGTACGTGGAAGGAAGGTTAATTGTCGCTAAAAGTGTTTCTGATGCAATACATTATCATGCCATTGCAAACTCAAACTGTAAAAGGGCCAAATTTAGTTCGTTTCCGCGGGAAAAATATCGGCCATCTGGATATGGTAAACGTGATAAACGAGACGTTCAAAAAAGTTTATTTTGTTTGAAAAACGTTTCTTTTCTTTTATAACTTTTTTCGATTGAACTTTAAATGATTTAATTTGAAAATCCTCTAAATATAATTTTTAAAAGGGTTGAATATGAATTGTAAAAGGTTGAATTTGAAATGTAAAATCAGTAATATATAATATTTCGGTTCAATTTCTATCTTAAACGTAAGACGTCATCTGGACGCTCCTCAATATTTTTATTATCGTTTTTCTTACAGTATCTACTCCTAATTTCTTCATCTATCTTTTCGCATACTGTTAGAGATGCACAATAGCTTTAAATTTGTATATGGACTACAGGACCTACAAAAGAGAACCAAATATAAGAACGTGTTGCCATTTAGTATTTTCCTAAAATTGCTTGGTTAACGAAATAGATAAATTTCCAAGCCTTAGATTAACCTTAAGGCCAACATAATATCTGCAATAACAAAATCAAAGTCAGATGCTCCTATTATTTTACCTAAGTAATACTATAATAAAGTGAAACAAATCTAAGCGGTAGCTGTACATCTAAATGACAATGTTGGGTTTTTTGGACCATGCCATTCAAAAATAGCACCATGTTACGTCTCTTTAAAACATTGGGAAACATTGTACATTGTAAGTTATCAGAAAGCAAATTAAACAATGATTTAACATCATGCTATATATAAATTAAAAACTATCTATTCCCTGCAGCGATACAGAATCATTAGAAAATAATTTCAGTTTTACGAAAGTTGCAAAAATTATGTTTCCAAAATTTCTAGTTAATTCTCCGGGATCCCGGGAAATTCGGGTCTTTCGTTCTAAAAACAGTCGGGGGAAAGCAACCCCCAAATTGCGCATGTGATCTTGTAACTATTTCATCGAGTGAAACTTAACTATTGATTGAAAGTGCAACTTTGAGATGAGTAAACATTGGCCATATTTCAAATAGAAGTGCAAATATAATCAGTCAAAGACCGGTGAAATAAAACAGATATAGAGTTTTAGAAAAACCGATATTTCAGTCGGCTGGTCACAACGATTTGGTAATTTCTGAAAAATTTGTTTAATCGTTTTTATCAAAGTGCCACCATTAGAATATGAATTTTCGGGTTTTGGAAAAGAAGAAGGAGTGTTTCAATCCATAAATAATTGATGTCATTATTCGAGCTTTTGTCTAAATTGCTGGGAACTGAATAGGGAACGAAGACCTCCCAATTAAGGAGTTCCTCTTAATGCATATATGCTACACCACCGGAGTACGAAATAGAGAAGATTACTGGTTTAAGTCGATGTTGTATGGAGTTCCACAAATGTTACGGAATTGAAGCGAAAACCAAACTCCGTTATATAAATTCTCCAGCATTCTGGAGGGCTATTCCTGGGGGCTATTCCTGAATATGATACGAATATGTAAGTTTAATATTCTTATTTGAATTGAATCAGATTCACTCATTTAGGAATGCCTCTGAATACGTACGAATTCGAATTCATACGATTCGAATTTGATTTGAATACAAAACGAGCGAATCTGATTCAATTCAAATAAGATTATCATACTTTAGCCTCCTTTTCTCTCCCCTCCCCTCCCCCTCCTCCCTCCCCGGAGTTGCGAGCATTTTTGTATCGGATTCACAAAAAGGCTAAGTGATTTTAGGGGAAACAAAAAATGTTTCACAAAAGGTAATCATCTCTAAAATCTGCTGGTACATAGTTAATCAGTTCGAAAGTCGACAAAAGTCTATTTAATTTACATTATATACATACAGTTGTGTTCATAAAAATAGTAGTGAAGTTAATTGCATTGGATACAACAACATTACTTTGCTGCTATTCATTTTTTAATAATTTTAGTTTTGCAAAGTTAATGCTAGTTTATCACTTTACGTAATAATGAAAGATATTTTTAAAAAATTCATTCGTTTTATTTCAAATCACATTTAAATCACATTTAATTCCACAAATCCCTGTTCACAAAAATAGTAGTGTGAAAAATTAAAAAAAAATAATAAATAACTTAATATAAAATAATTCATTTTAAGTTGTTTAAGCTAAGAAAATAAAATTAATATTTGGTTGTAAAGCCTTTATTTTTCAATACGTGGCTACATCGGCGCTGCATTGAGTCGACTAGCTTTCGACATCGCTCCACTGGGATTTCTTTCCAAGAACTTTTTACTACTTTCCACAAGTTCCTATTGGAAGTTGGTTTTGCTGCTGCAACTGCCCTCTTTACATCTCCCCATAAATTTTCTATTGGGTTGAGGTCGGGAGACTGTGCTGGCCATTCCATCAACTCAATATTTTTCGCTCGAAACCATTCTTTAGCACGACGACTGGTATGTTTAGGGTCATTGTCTTGTTGAAAGACCCATTTCAATGGCATTTCTTCTTCAGCGAAAGGCAGCATTACTGTTTCTAATATGTCGACGTATACATGTTGGTCCATTATGCCTTTTTTCAAATGTATGGGACCTACACCGCAATATGAAAAACATCCCCAAATCATAATGCTTGACCCGCCATGCTTAATTGTTTTTGATGTGTATTGCGGGTAGTATTCCGTGTTGGGAGGACGCCTGACATATTGCCGACAGCCAGTATTGCCGAAAAGAACTATCTTACTCTCATCTGTCCATAATATATTACGCCACTTTTCTATTGGCCAGTCGACATGTTCTTTAGCAAATTTCATGCGAGCAGCAAGATGTTTCTTGTTCAACTTTTCGAGGACTGCGTGCAAATAATTTTCTTGCAATTAGTCGGCGCCGTACCGTAACATCACTAATAGGTAACTTTAGTTCGTTTCTTATTGTTTTTGATGAGGCATTAGGATTAGTTTTACAGTATCGAATAATTCGCCTATCATCATAGTTTGAGGTTTTTTTTTCGCTCACGTGTTTCTGGCTTGTTCGTAAATTTGATTGCATTAGCAACCATCATAGCACTACATCCAACAATATTTTGAACTTCAACATAAGTTTTCCCCTCACTTCTCAATTTTAAAATTAGCTCCCGCTTTTCATTTGTGCAGTGTTTGGAACGCCCCACTATTAACATTATTTAAGTAATTAAAAATAATTAAATTTGACAAATAACGAAATCAAAAATTAAAAAATAAATAATTTTCTAAAATTACTTACTATTTAAATTAGATTTTCCAGCACAGTTATTAATATACCAGTCCATTCAGGTCCTTTTATTCAACGCTACTATTATTGTGAACAACAAAATGAAGCATGCACTTTTAATAAGTCTGTGTTAATATAATAGTATGTGTTTATTTACAGTAATTGGCAAATAATACCGTAGTTGTGTTTGTTTACTACACTTCTCATACAATACGAAACTTTGTATTAGTGAAACAAGTTCAAACATGTATAAAGTAGCAATGAAAAAATCGCACTACTATTATTATGAACACAGCTGTACATAGTTCTGTTTTTTAGAAGGCTTAGGGGTTAAAAGCTTGAATCCATTGAATTACCTTTTGATGTGCCACTTGCCAATTAGCAATCTGGAATCTCAAAAGAAGTAGCCCCTTTTTAAGCGATTGACGTAAATAATGGAGTACATCGACTAATTCAAACCAGAACGATTTACGAAACAACTTCATGGTTCAAGAGAAACTCATTCATGGTTGCACAAAGAATAATTTTCATTAATCTATCTAGCTACCTAACATAAATTTCGAAGGCAAAATTTGAGGAATACTTACTTTTCTGTAAATCTTGACATTCTTTTAAAATTTCTCACATTTCATTTTGTATGATATTGGTAGTATTGAAATAAAGTTCTGATGTTTTGATTTTAATTAGAGTTAGCATAAATGGCAAGAAGAGCTAGAAACGATTTAGACAGTTTTCACGAGAAATTTATTAAATCCCTAATTTATAACAAAGTTTCACAAATTTTGGAATCATTTCAAATTCTACAAATTAAATGAACCAGGGAGAGAAGGAAATATAGAATAAAATTCGTATTTGATTTAAACAAGAACCGGCGAATCTAATTCAACTCTGATTCAATTTAAATAAGAATTCTTATACATACATACGTATTCGTGTCTTATTCTGAATTAGCCACCAGAAATTCTGAAATTTAAATCAAATAAATCCATATCCAAAACAATATTAAGCCAAACATTTGGAAATCTAAGGAATCCCCGATCAAATCGAGAAATGAATATGTTCCAAAAGCTGTAAATAGCATGTACAAAATTTTTAATTTTGTTAAAATTCTTTACCATTAAAATCTTTACAAATTCGGAAATTTTAAGTTTGAGTCAACCTTGTGAAAAGTAGCTTTTGATATTTTTTTCTAATAGCTTTATTGGTCTTCGGCCAAAGTGCCGCCGTATTTTTAACAGTTTTTATTTTAAGTTCTTATCTTCGGTAAAGAACCGATTTGGGCCAAACTGATAATTTCTAGATGAATAAAAGCTATAAAATTTCTGAAGTTTCAAGAGAACTTACTATCGAAATTCTGAGCCAACATAATAATTTCTAATATTCTGGGGCAGAGACAATTTTCAAAAATTTTATAAGTAACAGTTTGAGAGTTCCTTTTCATAGAAATCTCTCTAAAGTGGAAGCTTGTTGAATTTTTGTGGTAATAATCGTTTACTAAGCTTACAAGAAAATATGTCAAAAATCTTAACTTTTCGAATTCTTGAAAATTCTGAAATATCAAATTAAATTCTAAAACATTTTAGAATTAATTTCATGTATTTTAAAATTGTTAAAAACTCTTAAAATTCACGAAATTTAGTTTTGATTTGGAAATTTGTTCTGGGTTTAAGTCTGAAATGTAATAATCGTAAGCTTGCACAAAAGGCCAACAGTAACTTAAGACGCAGAATGACATAGATGTAAAAGCTTATTTCTTGAAACTTTTATCAAGCTTTTGAAGATTTCTTTAATGTTACAAGGCTAGTATGTAGTTAAAAAATGAAAAAGTTTTGACAGAGCTTACTCAACTGGCTGCTTCCACCGATGCTTTTGCCTAATTTTAATAGAGCCCAATATTTTAGAAGATTATGGTTAATAATCTTAATTATATGAATATGTATGTATGTGTGTCAGTAAGGTTACTTGTTAAAACACCTGGCCAGGCACAAATCACGCCAACGATTAATCAATTCTACTTGCCCGTCAATCATCAGACATTTTAGCGTAATTTGATATATTTTCACAAAAAACTTTATAATCACAGGTTAAGTTTTATCCAATTTCAAATCAAATTGATACCTACTATCTCAATCGTAAAAAAAACTATAATCACAACATACAATATGCACTATCATAGTAGTTTTTCAATTAAACCGATATTTGCCACAATTTACTGAATACACAAGAGCAGAGCACAGTAGCATCACACAGATATACAATATATACAAAAAAGAAAAAACGACAAATTAGAAAAAATACGTTTTCATTCATACAATAAAATGAAAATTGTATATAAAAGATTTTTTTTTTTTTAACTTTCATTTGTAGATAACACATTTTTTTATCACAAATTGGGGTGGAAAACAAAAAAAAATTGTTTGTTGGGGAAAAAAATTTCCGAGTTAAAAAATGATAGAATTTTTTTTTATGTGTATATAAAATTTTTTTGTGTGTGATGGAGAATATCTCGTCGTCTGGTATACACATACCCCCATTCCAATGAACCTTATATACTTTGATGTACATATACAAAATTTCTTATTATTTTATTTATTTATTTTTTGTTCTCTGTTGTGTGTTCGGTTATGTACAGAATACTGTGAGATATTTAACAGAATACTCTGAAATAGTGAAAAAGGAGAGAAGTAATATAATATAAATGTTGTACATAAATAATGTATCGGATCCACGTGGTTTTTTTATGATATTTTTTATGATTATTGCTATGTTTTGTTTACTAGGTCAAGGATGTTACATATTTTAATCGAAATTTGTTTTTTTTTATTTATTTATTTCCAGAGTCAAAATTGATTTCAAAGTGAAAATCAAACCACCAATGAAAATGTCGACGGCGACAAAGGGGAAAAGGCCTATGAGACACCTGACCGCCAGTGACAAAATCGAGGCAATACAACGTATTCATGATGGTGAATCAAAAGCATCGGTTGCACGTGATATTGGTGTACCTGAGTCGACATTACGCGGGTGGTGCAAGAATGAGGATAAACTGCGATACATGTCTAGACAATCGACTCCCGATAGTAAAATGGATAAGCTAACGGAAGACGCTGTGGCTGCCGGTCTACTAGGACAATTGGGACCGCCGGAAAAGAGGCCAAAAATGGATACGTCACTTCCGTTAAATTTTGCGACGAATGGCGGTAAATTAAAATATGATGATCTTGGCCCGTATAAGTCTCGACCCTCACTAAATGGTCTCGATCTATCAAGCAACAGCGATCTAAATGGGTTGTCACATTCCGATTTTAGTGCGTTTGCCAAATCCGTCAATAAAGGTTATGGTGCTGATTTATCAAAACCTCAAGATCCAACAAAAGGTGATATGAGCATGGCTGCAATAAGCCCTTTGACCAGCTTAAGTCATTTATCGGGCATGTCCAGCTTAGGACAAAGTCCACTTGCGTTATCGTTCAACGAGATCGCTACAAATTTAAACCTAATCGCTCAATTTAATAATCCAAACTTAGCGGCCATGTCCGGACTAAATCAATTAAACTCAAATACTCAGTCGTTGCGTAACGTTAGGCCAAAAACCACATCGGTCAGTTCAAATTTAAGCCCTCGCAGTAACAATAATAATAATACACTTGACCAGGATAAAATAAATCAAGGATTGACTGTTAAAAATTTATCCAAACTCCAGAAAAACGATTTGATGGGAATGAATTTGTCGGAGAAAAATAAAAAGCTTCAAACTCAAATTCCAACCATAAATCGTGATGCTCCGGTCGATGATGCTCTGTGGTATTGGCTTAAATCACAACAAGCGATGCTAGGTCTAAATAATTTATATTCATCAATTACACAACAAAATAATAATAATAATATTAATAATAACAACAATTTAAATAATAGTAATAGTAATTTATTAAATTCACCGCAATCAACTATGAGCGCGCATCATTTACTTCATCAAACTCCGCCACAAACACAACAACAACAACAGCAGCAGCAACAACAACAACAACAGCAGATGCAGCAACAATCTCAACCACAACATCATCCAAGTCAAACACCAACACCACCGATTGTGTCATCACCGCAGATTACGCCACCGTCAACAACACCATCGGCTGCATCGGACGATACAAAAAATTCATCCTGGTTTTGGCAATGGTACAAGACATTTGGTTCATCGTTACTCGATAAACAAAATACTATTAATAATAATAATAATAGTATTAATAATAACAATAATAACGGTAAAATAACATCGTACGAAAATATTTTATATTCTCAACTGACCAAGGGTGCACCGCTGAGCGACAATCTTACCCTTAATAACAACAATAACATTAGTAATTTGAATAATAATAATTTACCAAAGCCCGAAGACTTATCGCAGCACAGCAACAATATCAATAGCAACATTAGTAACAATAATAACAGTCATATTTTAAATAGTAATCACTGTATCAGTCATAATAATAGTTTAAATATAACAAATGATAATATTAGTCTTAATTCAAGTCACAATAATCATTTAAATCATAATGGTAGTCATATTGACGAGGATAATCATAGTGATCATGGACATGGCGGTCATGATTTAGAAATGAATAATAGTGAGAATAATATTCCGAATGATTTAAGCTCGTCGTCGTCGATAAAGCGTGAGGATTTGGACAAAAGTCCGGGTAAGGTACGTGCCGTGCTCGATGATTTACTCTTCAATAACAACAATAATAATACAAATAATAATAATAATATAAACAATAGTAATAGTAGTAATAACAGTAATATTATAAACGAATCGAATATAAACAATAATAATAATGATATTAAATCGGAAAGTGATTCAGACACGGATATTTCATCGCCCCTTGAGGCGCTCGAACATGGTGAGAAATTTTTAAAATGGTTAGAAACTTATAGTGATCCGAGTGTGACCGCAATGCAAGTAATGCAATTTCGTTATCTTTTGAATACGATAAAAACGAGTGCCGATCGTGCAAATAATCCGACCCCAGTAAATGAGGAACGGATAAAAATTCGTAGAAGAAAATAGGAAAAACCAAAACGTTCATTTATCTATGATTTACGCAATTATGATGATTATCATTATGATGATGATGAATCACCTGGATCGATTCATTATATTGATCCGGTTCATGAACAGGACGATGATGAATTAGTCGATTATAATTTTTATTATAACTACGACAATTATGAATACAATCAAACTTTAAATAATAATAATAATAATATGAATAATGCATCTAGCACTATTAACACTACTCCTACAAATGATAATCATCATAATTATTTTTATTATAATTTTTGAAAAAATTATTAATTATTTTTAATTATTATTATTATTATTATTTTTTTTTGTATCAAATACCTATATCAAAAATGAATTATAAATTAATTTTTATTTGAATTTTCTCCTTCCCTACCCCCTCCCTTTAATCTAGTAAGTAAGTAGTTAATTTTACATAATGAATTTAAAAATAAATGCCAAATATATTTAATTTAATTTAATTATATTATTTCGCCCAAAAGAATACTCAAAATGAAATGAATGCCAAATAAAACTTTTTATTTAATTTTTTAATTAATATTTATAAACTCATAAACTTCATACTCTTACAATATTTGCTCAATAAATAGCTCAATTTACTATATCATATAATAATTATAAAAGTTCCTATAAAATTAAAAAATACAAAAAAAAAAAAAAATGAATAGAAAGACGACCAAATTTCGATATAAATGTACACAAAATTTTTCCAGGACTTTATTATTTTATATAATGTAAATAAATAAATGTAAAATAATTAAAAAAAAAAACAAATATATCATTATATTTAATAACTAATTAGCTAAATGTAATTAATTTTGCTCATTATTATAATGACTATATAGTAGACAACTTAATAATAAATAATCAAATTGCTCAATATAACATTTACCAATGTCAGTATTTTAAAATAATAAATAAACCACCAATTTTATTGTTACCAATAATTTTTATTTTTATTTAAGTCTGATTTTTATTATTAGCCCAAAAAACCCAACTAAGTTGATTAAATCTTGTATAATTTACCTTAATATTATATCAATAGCAATTTTATCTCCAAATAAATAATAATTATAAAAATAACATAATAAATAAAATAAACAAAATATTGTATTTCTTAATATAAATGTGATTATTATCCAAAAGAAAAAAAAAAAAAAAACAAAAAAATAATTATTTGAATTAAATATTAAAACAAAAAATATTGAAATTTTAAATTTACTATTTAATTATTATAATTATAAGACAAAACAAAATTATAAAATGACTAATGTTGATATAAAAACAAACAAAAAAAAAAAAAAAACAAAATAAAAATGATTCCTGAAATATACTTTAAAATTATAATAAAAAAAAAAAAATTTGGTGTATCTGTCTCTAATTTTCATCGGCAATTAAACCTCTTAGAATAAAGGTAAATATTTTAGATTCAGTGGTTTCGGAAGCTTTTTCAATGCGACCGAATTTTTAAGGCTGAAACTGCAAATTGAAAGAATTCGCCTTTTTTGCTTATTACCCACAATCATCCCTATTATGATTTAAGAGTCGATCGACAATCGATACGACTCTGTATTGTGTTTTTGGTTTTTTCATAACACAGAGTCGTGTCGATTGTCGATCGACTCGACAATCATAATAGGGGTGAATATTTATATACGTTGGGGTAAGCAGAAACGCAAAAGTAACAATTATCAATAGACAGAAATTTCAACAACTCATTTCTAAGCTCATGTTAAAATCGAAAACAACAGCTGTGTTTTTTTATTTGCTCCGGATAGCTGCTATCGAGAGCCGTCGTTTTTCTAAGCCTAAATGTAAGTTTGACGCGCTATTAATTGGTAAACTAAATTTATTTAACATTAAACTATCATTTTTAATTCAACTGTTTAGCGAAAACTTGGTATATACCATATTTGGCTCTACCTATTTATACGGAGCGCTATCGGGAGCCACATTTTATATGACGGCTCTCGATAGCAGCTATCCGGAGCGAATAAAAAAACGCAGCTAACGTAACAGAATTCAAAAATGGAGGTGTGGCCAACACACGACTTTCTTTTTACGAACAAAGAATTTTGAGATTTTTTTTTTTTTTTTTAATTTTTGGAAACATTTTGTATTAAGTAGTTTTTTGTAAATCTTATACTTTTTAAGATATTTGCAAAATAAATTTTCTGGACCAAGGTAGTGGCCACTTCCGGTTAGCCGATTTGAAGTAAAATTCACTGGGATCTCCCAATTTATCAAAAAAGCTTAAATCTGAAGTTTCCGTTCGATTGGTTAAACCATCTGGGCTGTAGAGAGGACACAGACTGACAGACGGACATACTGACAGACAGACACCATTTCGAAACCCACTTTTTGGGACTCAGGGGACCTCAAAACAGATAAATATCTAAAAATCTCAAGGTCTAAAATTTTCATGATTACTATATGTACTTTATTTTACTAGAGTAAAAGAAATTAAAAGTCGTGATATTCAGAAAACTGGTTCAAAAAGTGGAAAATTTGTAGAAATGAGGCACCGAGTGCGTACAGAATACACTGCTTCTAAACGCTCTCGCAAAGTGTTTATTCTGTACAATTGCACTTAATGAAACCTAGCATAACGTAAGCTTTTGCAACAATAGAATCAAAATTAGATGAGAAGGAAAAGTTGTACCTAAGCCGGACATGAACTCATCTCCTGTTCACAACATTATTATATAGAAAATATCGCTGAAATATATACTGATGGCGTAAGTGAGAATCCTATACTTACCCATAGTCAACGACAATTTGTCGTTAAAGACCAACTGCAAAAGTTATCCTAGTCACATTACAATTTCATACAATCACATACATACATATATATCTCTATGATTGCTTGATAATGGCCATTTACCTCCACCTTCACTTTTTAATGTAGTTACACCTATCTACTACATTGATCAACAAGTTCTCGGAATAACCACCGTGTGGCGCTCCCATCGTTCCGATTTGAGTTCTGTTTTTTTGTTAAGTTGGTACATCTGTTGTTGATGTTCCCTCTAAATCTTAGCGTCATAGCTTGACATTTGCAAAAGTTACGTAGTCAAGAGTACATCTATCTCTGTATGTGTTGGCGATTATTTACAATTTTAGAAATTATTTACAATTTTAGACATGATTTGCGAGGCTGAATCCGATCCCACATTCATCAAAAGGATCATTACTGGAGACGAGACGTGGGTTTATGAGTACGACACACAATCCAGACATCAGTCAATTGCATGGCGTTCACCAAAAACAAACCACGTCGTTTTCAGTCAAAAAAGAAGGCAATGCTCACGGTTTTCATGGATTACAACGGTGTAGTGCATTATGAATTTTTGCCAGAAGGCCAGACCGTAAACAAAGAGTATTATTTGGGCGTTATGAGACGTTTGCGTGAAGCAATTCGCCGAAAGAGACCAGAATTATGGGCAGAAAACTCGTGGATTTTGCACCATGATAACGCACCGTCGCACAGTGCCATCATTATTCGTAATTTTTTGACGAAAAATGCAACAAATACCATCCAACAGCCACCGAATTCACCTGATTTGGCTCCCTGTGACTTCTTTCTGTTCAATCGAGTTAAAAAAACATTACGGGGAACGCGTTTCAGCAGCCGAGAGGAAATAATGGAAACATCGCCAACACACACAGAGTAGATGTATTCTTGACTACGTAACTTTTGCAAATGTCAAGCTATGACGCTAAGATTTAGAGGGAATATCAACAACAGATGTACCAACTTAACAAAAAAACAGAACTCAAATCGGAACGATGGGAGCGCCACACGGTATCTATTCCGAGAACTTGTTGATCAAGGTAGTATACTTTTTAGCGCACCTTTTCATCTGTTTTTTGTAAGAACCTTCACTTTAGAATGGAACATACCTTTCAACAACGGACTTAAGTAGCTCGTTAAACAATAGTACCGTTCGAATTTCCGAAGCAACATAGTCAGAATGCCTAAGATCGAAACGAAAAGAACTACTAGAAGAACACGAGTTATTGCAATTTGCTAGAATGGGATCGGTGAAAGCTAATACATAAGGTCAATTGAAATTCAAATATCGACAGTAATCCAAGTAATATCAGGAAGATAAAAGTTCTCACTAACCGTTAGTTGTTCACAAACAGAGACCAACGGTCCATTTTATTTTAAATGAATTCTTTGTTACCATTTTTCATTTTTGGGTAATCCAAGTAAATGTCATTTCTGTCAAAATAAAATTTTGAAACAAATATTTGTGCTTTATGGTAAATTTTTCTAATGACTAATAGACAATTACCAAATGAATAAAGGTAAAAGCACTGAATTATTACAGCTATAGTTTAACCACCAGAATGCTGAAAATTTGAAAATAATGGATTTTTTTTAATTTTTAACTGAAAGTAAAGTAAAGTTCCCCGACATTTATTTTCTTCCAAGTCACGCTCTTTTAAACGTACGAGCCGGGCCCTTCAGTATAAAACTACAGATCTTAATTTAATTTGGTGATTACATGTAGGTATCTCTTTTGAGAATTAAAATGCTATCGACATGTTTCATTGCCTTGTTTTTGTACTTTACCAAAAAAGATGATTAATCAAGTAATCATTTTTGGGAATGTATTAAACATTTAAACTTCCTTATTTCCTATAAAAAATCCAATTTTCAGAATTTTCAAATTTTTAAGAAAAACAGACAAATTTCGAAACCTGAACAATTTTCTGAATAACAGATTCCGCAGGGCTTAAGTTCAACCAAGAAGTTTTTTGGCAACGTATCAAACATTTAAATTCTATTATTTCATAAAGAAATTCCAGTTTCAAGAATTTCTCAAAGTTTCAGAGAAAGGGACAAATTTCGAAAATTGTTCATTCTGAATATCGGATTAAGGTGGAATTAATTTAACTTTTAATATTCCGATCTTTAGAATTTTTCAAATTTTCAGTTAAATTGAGCAATTTTTTGAATAACAATTCGGAAGAGTGCAAATACAACTTTATCAATTTTTATCAACATTTGTTTGTCAAATTCCCTTATTTGAAAGAAAAATTCCAATTTTCGAAGTTTTTCAAAGAAAACAAAGAATTTAGAAACCTGTACCATTTTCTAAATAACAAATTCAAAATGGATCAAGTTCAATGCTTCAATTTTATAATAAAAATTCCAATTTCTACAATTTTTCAAATTTTTTGAGAAAGGGACAAATTTCGAAACCCGAATTATTTTCTTAACTAACGAATTTGGAAGGGACTTAGTTCAACATTTAACTTAGGAAGTTTTTTGGCAATGTATCGATCATTTATATTCGTTAATTTCAAAAAACAACTCCAATTTCCATTTTTTTGAAATTTTCACATACAGAGAAAATTTTCAAAACCTGAACAATTTTCTGAAGATCACATTCGAAAGGATATAAGTTCAACTTTTCGCTTAATATTCTTCTTAGAAATGTTGGCTAAATATAGACTATTAAACGGTAAACGATTTTTTTGTTGAATAGCTGGCACCAATTTAGTTTATTTAGAATAATCTGTATTTAGTTCCACTAGACACACACACCCAAAGCATTAAAATTCCCTTGAAAGTTTTTTAAATTATTAATTTAAAAATTAAATATTAAATTATTAAGTTATCTTCTCATCTCGAAACTTGAACAATTTTCGGAATAACAGATTAAGAAGGAATAAAGTTTAACCAAAAACTATAGTAGATTTCATAGAGACGTCTCGTGTCGAATAAATAAAAATTCAAATTAGTTGGGTGTAGAAAAGACCTAATTGGGTGTAGAAATTAAATTTCGAACAATACAGTGAGCCCCTCCGCAATATACTTAAACCCACAAAAAAATAATTCTCTCTTTGAGTAAATTTACTCTCCAACTAATGCGAGATTGGCCAAGTGGAATGGAGCTTGGTTATTTCTCAACCGTTTATGATGAAATTCGACTTGTATGACGGAAATGGGATCCTAAAATAATTTTTAGATTAGGTTCAGGAATATGGCCAAGTGGGATCTAACTTGGCTATTTCTTAACCGATTTTGGTAAAAATCGACACTTGCGACTGAAATCGGCTTCTATAATGAAATTTAGATGAAGTTCTGGAATATGGTCTATTAGGAAGGAACTCCGTTAGTTCTCAACCGGTTGTGGTAAAATCCGATTAATACGATAGAAATAGGATTCTAAAATGATATTTAGAAGAAGCTCTGGAATATGGCCAAGTAGGAAGGAACTTGGCTATTTCTTAACCGATTATGATGAAATTCGAGTTGTACGATGGAAATGGGATCCAAAAATAATTTTTAGATGAAGTTCTGGAATATGGCCTATTAGGATCTAACTTGGCTATTTCATAACCGATTATGATGATATTCGACACGTTAACAACACAAAGTTATACATATATAATGAAATTCAGCATGTACGATGAAAATGGGATTCTAAATTATTTATTTGAAGAAATTTGGGAATGCGGCTAATTCGAAAGGGAGTCGACAAACCCAATTAGAAAGGAATTTGGCCACATTTAACCGATTATGATGAAATTCAGCATATAAGATTATAGAATATTTTGTTGATGTCCTTTAAGGACTTCTTCTAAAAATCATTATAAAATCCCGTTTCCATCGTACTTGATCAAATTCCAGAATATAATCTAAAATTCATTTTAGAATCTAATTTCCATCGTTCCTGCTGAATTCTAAAACTCTTTTTACAATCCGATTTCCTTAGTTCATGCTGAATTTCAAATAAACAGTTAAAAAGTGGTTAAGTTCCTTCCGAATTAGCCATGTTCCAGAACTTCATCGAAAAATCATTTTAGAATCCCATTTCTACCATACATGAATAATTTCATTAAAATCGTTTCAGAAATAGCCCAATTCCTTCCTAATTGGCGATGTTCAAAAGCTTCAACTAAAAATCATTTGAGAATCCCATCTCGATCGTACAGTGTCGCATTTCATCATACTTGGTTAAGAACTAACCAAGTTCCATCCTAATTGACCATATTCCGGAACTTCATCTAAAAATAATTTTAGAATCCCATTTCCAACGTACAGTCAAATTTCATCATAATCAGTTCAGAAATAACCGAGTTCCTTCCTAATTGACCATATTCCAGAACTTCATCTAAAAATCATTTGAAGATTCCTTTTCCATCGTTCCCTGCGGTTGTGAAAAAAAGCCGAGTTCCTTCCTAGTTGACCATATTCCAGAACTTCCTCTAAATATCATTTTAGAATCGTATTTTTATCGAATATGTGAAATTTCATCATAATCGGTTGAGAAATAACAGAGTTCCTTCCTAATTGGCCTTATTCCAGAATTTCTTCTAAATATCATTATAGAATCCCATTTCCAATGCACGTGTCAAATTTCATCATAATCGGTTGAGAAATAACTGAGATACATATTCCTTGGCCATATTCCAGAACTTCATCCAGAAATAAATTTAGAATGCCACATTTAGTAAGTATCATAATCATATGTATATTCCAGGCTTGGCACAACAAATAATCCATAACGCAATGTAAACCCATGTTAGTATCATAAATTCGCTTTATTTTTCATATAAAATATATGAACATATCCAGGCGAAATATGTAGTTTTTTTATTCAGCCGGTAAAAGGTTAGATAGAGGTTAAAAAATTTGTTCGATTTGTTTTTGGTATTCTTTTTACTAGTAGGGCAAACTCAATTCAAAGTCAAACGCAAATCAAAAACAAATTTATGGTAGAAAATAACGTAGTAAGTAAAAATTAACAGCAGAGAGTCTGATTTGAAGAGAGTGAGAAGGTAAAGTTATTACAGTTCTACTGTATTTTCCATTTGTTGTTGTTTGTTTGTTTTATTTTTTGAAAATAAATGAACACTCGACGAAAGCACAGGTACCACAGACAGTACCAAATTGTAACGAATGCACGAATCATGGAGATCTATTTTTCATACAAATTTAAATCCAATAGCGGAGAACTCCAAATTCAATAATAACTCACAAGAACGCCCTGGTGCAAATTATCATAGTAATACTCGGATAGACCCGACTTTAACTAAACATAGGATGAATCTCTAGTTTAACACATTATAAAAAGTAAAACAAATCAGAACAATTCACTGCTGTAGCGCGCTTAACAATTACATATTTCTGTAGCAATCTTAAATAATGATAGAATTCTTAAATCTGTATAATAACAAAAGCCTAAAAATTTTAATATGGAATTCACTTAGTATAAATAATAAAATAGACGAAACGCATTAAAACCCAAATTCTACAAATACAAATATCAAATGTTACAGGTGTAAAATGTTACTTAATATTAATAAAGACTAAAACACGAATAAATTTTAGAAAATTAGTAAGAATCTTAGACAGCGGAGTTCCAAAATTCCACTAATATCTGATGAGGAAAATAGTTAAATCTTAATAATTCAGCGAAATGTGATTCTTTTTTCTCCTGAATTTCTAAATATGAAACAAATTTTGATTTGGTAATTTTCTAAACAAAACACTATAGGTACCTAATTATTTAATTTTCGTATTCTTAAGGTTTCTAAATTTCCTAACTACATAGTTAATTTTCTAAATTACCTAATGTTTAACTCAATTTAAATTGTAAAAATATTCCAAATTCCTAAAAATGTAATTTTTCTAAATTAGGTAATTATTACAAAGTTTTCAAAAATTTTGAATTTCAGAATAATTCTTAGAACTCATCAGATTAAAAATGGAGAATAATTGTTATGTCCTAAAATTAACAACCAAATAAAAAATTTGGACTTACCATGCTCGTTGGCTTTGTAAGCGGCTCATATGTAATATAGTCAGCCACCAGATCAGCACACGCTTCTGCATTTTGTATTAATTCCGGAAACAAAAATGCCGTTGGTCGAATAGTTGTACTGACAAATTTCTACAAATTTAAAAACTTTGTTAAACTACAATTCAATGTGCCACCACCATCGTGCATCACCTACCTGAACTAAACACTCATTTTCGACAGCCAAAATTAAAGGCTTCCGCTTTATATAGTGCGCATTAAATTGCCGCCGAAAATTTTCCGCAAACAAAAGCAACAATCGCTCTTTCGGATCTAATGTGTAGTAACGTTTCGGAAATACGGTTCGCCCCTCAAATTCGGGGCAATCATTTTCAGGAAATCCTAAATTAATTATCCCAATCTCAGCCGAAATTTGTCGCAGTGTTTCATTTTCTAAACCCGATCGAATGCTGACGACATCGACGGACATATCCCCTTCCGATAATAATTTCGAATAAATCGATTTTATTGAGCCGCCATTTTCGTCTTCGTCAGCTTTGCTGTCATCATCTTTTTGAAGAATGTTAACCGGTATTATTTCATCTTCATATTCTGTATTTACAGGCTCAGTTTCATCATTAACTTTTGGTTGAACTTCAGGGGTTGGTTTTTTCGGAGTCGCCAGATCTGTAGGAACTTCAGAAGAGACATCTGTTTTACTCATTTTTAATATCGAAGCACGGCACTTGGTAGACAAACAACACAAAATGAATTTAAAACAAACGACAGTTGCCATAACAAAATACGAAAAAAAACAACTTTTAATTCAATTCATTTTTATTCTTACTACCACCATCTATGAATTGGTCGACTAATGTAAAGCGAAAAGTTTAGTACATTATAAATGTTTCGAATATATTTTCGTTAGGTGGCAGCACAAATAATAAAAAAGATTTGTGCCCTTACTAAATTTTTATTTTATTCTGTCAAAAATATTGTTTGTACATTTCATTACCAGTGATGTGACACGTCAAGTCGGGTTTCTCGTCTGTAGTGCAAATTGAAATCTTTTGATATTTTAAAGTGAAAATTATGAAAGATAAAGTGAAATTGATTAAAGATATAGATAGGTGTGATATATAAAATTTCGCATATAAATATTTGGGTTACTACGAAATTTGTTTACATTTCAGCAGTGGGCTACAATCAAAACTTGATAATCGTTGGATTTTATTTGGTGTTGTTGTGGCGCTAACAATTGGTACTCGATTTTATAAAGTGACTGAACCGGATCATGTATGCTGGGATGAAACTCATTTCGGGAAAATGGGAAGCTGGTATTTAAATCGAACTTTTTTCTTTGATGTACATCCACCGTTAGGTAAAATGTTGATAGCGTTATCGGGGCGACTCACTGGATACAATGGAAGTTATCCGTTTGAAAAGCCTGGTGATAACTATAATGGTACACATTACGAAGGGATGAGAATATTTTGTACTGCATTAGGGGCAGCCATTGTACCAATGGCTTATGACACTGTTTATGATTTAACGCGGTCAACTCAAGCTGCATTAATCGGATCGTTCTATATACTATTCGATGTTGCAATGATAACTTTAAATCAGTATATTCTATTGGATCCAATTCTATTGTGCTTCATGACGGCGTCTGTCTTCGGAATGGTTAAAATCACTAAAGAAACACAAAACAAATCATTTTCGGTGAAATGGTGGGCTTGGCTATTCTTTACAGGCTCAATGTTGGCATGCACGATCAGTGTTAAATTTGTTGGCCTTTTTGTAGTGATTCTAGTTGGACTGCATACCGCAAATGATTTATGGGAGGTACTCGGTGATTTAACCAAACCTGTTTCTTATACGGTAAAGCAATTAGTCTCCCGAGCCATTGCCCTCATTTTATGGCCAGCATTTTTATACATGTTCTTCTTCTACATACATTTAACCATTCTCAATCGTAGTGGGAATGGTGATGGATTTTATAGTTCAGCATTTCAATCACGACTAATTGGTAACTCGCTATATAATGCTAGTATGCCGCGTGACGTTGCCTACGGTGCCGTTGTTACATTAAAAAATCATAAAACGGGAGGCGGGTATTTACATTCCCACTACCATCTCTATCCGAAAGGAAGTGGTGCACGGCAACAACAAATTACGACATATACGCATAAGGATGATAATAACAAATGGCTGATAAAGCCGTACAATAAGGATAAAATGAAAAAACTTGAAATTGTAAGGAATGGTGATTTAGTTCGATTGGAACATACTCAAACCCTACGAAATTTGCACTCGCATCGCGAGCTAGCCCCATTGACGAAGAAACATTATCAAATTACGGGATATGGAGAAAATGGGACCGGAGATGCAAATGATATATGGAAGGTTATGATTGTTGGCGGTCGAGATAAGGCAAAAGTTCAAACTGTCACTAGCCATTTAGTGTTTGTACACTATCTACAGAACTGTGTACTAACCACTAGTGGAAAACAATTACCAAAGTGGGGATTTGAACAACAGGAAGTTTCATGCAATCCTAATATTCGTGATAAGAACGCGGTGTGGAATGTCGAGGATAATTATTTTAAAAAATGTGAGTATCAAAAATGGGGAAATACTTTAGCATTGTATATATTAATATTTAATTCTAGTGCCAAATGTTAGTTTTCAAGTTTATGCACCTGGATTTATATCACGATTCTTGGAATCGCATGCCGTTATGTTCCAAGGAAATGCAGGCCTAAAACCTAAAGAGGGTGAGGTAACAAGTCGGCCTTGGCAGTGGCCTATCAATTATCGTGGCCAATATTTTTCTGGAAACACATATCGTATATATCTGCTTGGTAATCCGATTGTCTGGTGGAGTAATTTACTGTTCATGGCGATATTTTTATGTATATTCTTTGTATCCGCTGTAAAAGAACATCGCGGATATGGAATTGATAGCATTGATCCGAAAACTAATCGTAAATATAATTTCCTTGGAATTGTATAAAAAATGTTCTCCTTTTTTGTTGTTTTTTTTTTTTTTTTTGCAGAGCACAAATGGGAAAATTTAAAAGCCGGTGCATGGTTATTTGGCGGATGGATTTTACATTATTTACCATTTTGGGCAATGGGACGAGTTTTATATTTTCATCATTATTTTCCAGCGCTCATTTTTAATTCAATGTTAACCGGTATGTATTATGTATAAACCAAACAAGTAATATTAATCGCACATAATTAATTCAGGAAATTTTTCAATTTTCTCGTTGTTTCCTTGTTTTATTATTTTTTCCCCATTTGAATTAAGGAAATTGAATAAAAAAATCGGAACAATTTTTATTTATGTTATATACGTAATGTATATGTAACATAAAAAAGCTTAAAAATTACTATTCCAAGTGGCGACATCGGCTTGTAATTTATATATGCAAATTTAAAATTAGTTTTCTGATTTATTTTTGGGAAAATGTGTGGATTATAAATGATTTTTAATCATTTACTTTTATGGATGAGATATTGCCTAGTTCTTATAATTATGTTAATAATTTTTTGTTTTCCTTTCAGGTGTAACATTCAATTACATTACAAAAAATGTACCTGCTTGGTTAAAGCATGTACTACTTGCCATTACAATAAGTATTTTAGTTTACAGTTTTGTACTATTTTCACCGTTAGCATACGGAATGACTGGATCCCAGTCGACGGAGAAAAATTCAACCATGTACGGTCTAAAGTGGCTGGACTCATGGGAATTTTAACGTTAATATATTAAGAGCTATTTATAATTTAATACAATTTTAATAATTTATATTTTTTTTTACAATAAATTACAAGAAAAGCATGAGAATAATATTGTCTGTTTCCTCATTGAACTATCTGGGCTATATTACAAAAGCGGGATCAGTGATTGGCAGGTTGTCGTATTTTAGGCAGTCGTTAGGCAGCGCTGCTTCCTCAAGACAACCCTCGGTAATTGCTATCCTGACAGAAGGCGAAAGGATGATGCCAAAGGAGTTAATAAAACTTTAACTGAACCAGAATTAATCTCTTTGATAAAAGCTATAACACTTCGGGATGTTTCACTATTAATTGCAGTAGTATACTGAAGACGTACTTGAAGAATATTGTTACGTTTTCGTCTTGTCAATCAAGGTTCGTATCACTGGATTGCGAATAAAACAAAATCAATTCAATTTATCACCAACGAATGTATTTATGTCACACAAAAATTATAACAACACTATTTACTAACGATAATTCACAAAATCACTTTAAATAATTTTCACACAATTTTACTGTACACTTATAAATTTTATTTCGCACTAAAACACTTTTTAAATCACTTTTTAATTTCTTTTTATTCTTCACACTATCGCTTACCAAATATTAATAATCCAATTCGACTTCGTTCGCCATTTTATATACACAAACCAAACTTCTAGAAAGCTCACGATTTTTCCAGTTAGAATAGCGTAGAAACATTTAGAACAATTTTATCATGGAAAATTCCATTTTAGTACAGTTAAACATTGAGCTATTAATTTAACTTATTCTATTACACACTAGGTGTCACCGTCACACTACCCCCCACCTAAGCCTGTTCGTTCCGAACAGGACCCAAATCACCTCTTCTGTATAGGGCCAGCATCTCCAAATGCACCACCTTTGGTTTACCTCGATGTTCCTTCCGTATCCGATAAACCACGTCGTTCATCCTTGTGATGACAGTGTAAGGTCCTTCCCATGCTGGTTGCAGCTACGGTGATAATCCTTTTTTCCGTAGCGGGTTGTGAAGCCATACTCGTATGTCATATCGAGCCTTCATCCGGTTACTTGACATCTGTATTTTCCCCCGTACAAATTGATGAATCTCATTAAGTTCCTCTTTCATCCTGTCTACGTAATCGTCATAATCGTCACAACAAACACCCATTCTCAAGACGGAGGCTATCCCATTGAGCCTAATAAGCCTTGACAATGGGAGTTTTGTCCGCGACCTCGCGCCATGTTGGCCGGTGTTCCTTTTCCTTCCATTCCATTATAACTGATAAATCCGTATCTTCCAATTGCTCTTTTCTAATCATTGCGTCAGTCCACTCCTCATCAGGCAGCACTTGCGTAAGCCTAACGTCAATGATGTCTTCCTTTGCTTCAACATGGCCACAATGTTTACATTCTACTGGACACGGCCGTCTTGATAATGCATCGGTATTTCCGTGTGCACTTTCCTTCCGATGTTCGATTGGGAAATTGTAGTTTTGAAGACGTTCGATCCAGCGTGCTACCTGTCCCTCTGGATTCTTGAATTACAACAACCACCGTAAAGCGCCGTCATCTGTCCGTAAATGAAATTTTTGCCCAAAAAGATACTTACGGAAATGTTTGACACACTCCACTATAGCCAACAATTCTTTCCATGTCACGCAGTAATTACGCTCCGGTTTTGATAATGTTGTGGAGAAGTACGCAATAACTCGTTCTTGGCCATTGGTTTCCTGTGATAACACACCTCCTATACAGTCATTACTTGTATCGGTGTCCAAAATAAATTCCACGAAGGCTTCTTCCTGGCCATTCTTCCATTCGAATGCCTTGTTCTTCCTGGTCAACTCGTGTAAACTCTTGGAGATGTTGGCGAATCCTGGCACGAAGCGTCTATAATAGGTGCACAATCCCAGAAAACTTCTTAATTCGTGTAAATTTTTAGGTCTTGGTCAGTTCTTTACCGCTGCGATCTTTTCTTCGTCACTGTGAATTCCATTAGTCGTTACGAGATGACCTAAATATTTGACTTCAGTTCTGAACAGTTTACACTTCTTTGGGCTTAACTTTAATCCGGCGGCGTGTATCCGATCTAAAACTTCTGCCAAGTTCCTTAGATGCTCGTCGAAATCCTTCCCCATAACGATGATATTGTCCAGATATATTAGGCACGTCTTCCAATGTAATCCTTTTAACACGCGCTCCATTAATCGTTCAAAAGTCGCAGGGGCATTACATAATCCGAACGACATAACATTAAATTGCCAAAGTCCGTTACCCACACTGAACGATGTTTTCTCGCGATCTTCTTCATGGACTTCCACCTGCCAATAGCCGCCTTGTAGATCTAATGTCGAAAATATTCGAGCACCCGATAACGTGTCTAACGTATCATCGATCCTTGGCAGTGGGTAGCTATCTTTTTTCGTCACAGCATTGAGTTTTCGGTAATCAACGCAGAATCTCATGCTACCGTCCTTCTTCTCGACCAATACTACCGTTGAGCTCCATGGGCTGTTAGATGGTTCGATTACTCCTGCCGTCTGCATTTCTGTTACCATCCGGTCGACTTCTTGTTGTTTTGCCAATGGTAATCTCCTTGGTGGTTGACGAATTGGCATCTCTGCTCCCGTATCAATTCGGTGCTTTACCATTGAAGTCCTTCCGTTATTATCCGATGTACTGCAGAATATGGACGTTTACCGTTTGGGTTGATGTGCAGAATCTTTCTGTGCCTCGGTAAGATCTTCGGTCCATTTCTTCATGAGTTGTTCTACCATTTCTTTCTGCCTTTGCATGTCGGCTTTTTCAATCGGACTTTTCTGTTCACACTTTACTATAGTTGAAACCTCGTTACATTTGCTGATGACTGCCTCTTTCTTGATGGTTTTCGCCTTATCCGAGAGATTTAGAGTCCTAATTGGTACTTTATGGTCGTTATCTGGTTAACCTAGGGCTTTTCCGATTATAATTTCTTGGACTCCGTTTTCCTCTTCGTTAACTTCCACAACCCACAACCTGGGTGATCCAGAACCTCCCTCCAATCTTCCCCATATGATAGTCTCCGAGTTCGGTGGCAGCTTCTCCCGATGATCAATAATAATTCGCCTGGTAGTTGCTCCGGCATTGCTATATTGAAGTGGCAACTCAATGTTATCGTAAATTAAAACTCTTCGTCCAACATCCACCACAAAGCCATTTCCCCTCATGAAGTCCATCCCCATAATGACTTCATCCATAATATCTGCAATCAGTACTTTGTGTTGGAAAAGAGTTCTTCCGATCTTTATTTTCACAATCTTTTTGTCTTTTATTATTGAACTATTTCCAGTTGCTGTTTATGGACAATCATGCGATTTGCTCCCGTAATGCAGGTGATGATGCAATCTGTGCCACCAATGTCGCCTTTGATTGTTAAGCTGTCACCGCCTCTTGCTACTTTCGAAACGCGGATGGAGGTTATGGGGCAATCGATTGTGGGAGTCAGCTTCTGCCCTTTTATGCTGACTCTTTGTAGTTTAACGGCTCCGTCATCATTTGGCCTTCTTGCCTGGCCACTGACTGCTCTCCGTTTGGTCATCGCTGCATAGAAGATGGTGATCTTCCCTTTTTCTTCCTATTTCCCACCTGTCTCGAGAGATGTGACCGAATTTATCACATGGCCAACATTTGATTTTGCCGCTTCCGTCTCGATATCTTGGTGTTGACAGTTCTGTGTTTATGCTTGTATCGATTTCCACTCGGCGTATTTTCATTGACGGTTTGGTGATGGCTTGTGCAGTTTGATTTGTCAACGCACAAGCGATGGTTTCGGCGAAGGTCGCTTTGGGTGACAACATCACCGCCTTGCGTGTTTCTGGATCTCGAATGCCGTCAATGAATGCATCAATATATTTAGCCTTTCCATATAATCGGCCGACGTGTAGGTATGTGCTAGGTGTACTAATCGCTCGATTGCCGGTAAAAATTCGTGTAGCGATTCTCCTACCTTTTGGTAGCGGCTTTTAAGTTTCATGCGATAGATTTCCCGCTTGTGGCCACTGCCGTACTTCCTATCCAGCGCCTTCATAATTTCGAGATAACTGTTGCGCTCTTGTTCTGGGATGGTTTGTAAAGCCTCTGCTGCTTCGCCTTTGAGGGCCACTATTAATGCCGCGACACGATGTTCGTAGTTCCAATGCTTTTGATTGGCTGCTGTCTCAAATTGAAATTTGAAAATGAGGAAAGATGTTGTTCCGTCGAATGTTGGTGACTTTAACTTGATTGATTGGACGGTTTGTACCACTTGCGTCGTTGTTCCACTTGCCTTGATGTCAGTCAGCTCTCTCTCGAGACGTTTAACCTCCGTTTGAAATTCTGCTTGTAATTTATGTTCTACATCTTGAATCTCTATTTTTAATTCCTTTTTAGCGTATTGAATTTCAGTTTTCAATTTCGTCTGCAATTTTTCTACTTCGTCACGTAGCGATGTGGATAACTCGATAAATTTCTCGTCCATTCTCTTTTGCCCATCTGCAATTTCCCGGATTGGTGGTTCAATTTTCTCTATTTGTTGTTCCATTTGGTATTTTATTTCTTGGTTTGACTGCTCTCCTTGTTACGCCATTTGATTTTTAATTTTTCCTAACTGTCGTTTGTTTTGTTGTTTCATTACACTCATCTGTCCCATCATCTGGTTCATAGCAGCGATTAGAGCTGCGACAAATCGAAACTTCCATTATTATCTCCTTCTTTCTACTCTACGGTTGCCGCACCCGTTACTTTCTCTCCAAAATCATGATGCTCTGCATCCAGCTCTTCGATCTCCATGGCCTCACGTAGTCGTGCTTGTAAAGCTGCTTTACTACCATCAGTAATCAAACTCCGTTTCTCAAGTTTCCTCTTTAATTTTGGAACTTTTAATTCGTTGAGAATCATTTTCTTTATCTTATTATTCACAATCCCCCGTCACCAATTGGTACGTTTTCGCCTAGTCAATCAAGGTTCGTATCACTGGATTGTGAATAAAACAAAATCAATTCAATTTATCACCAACGAATTTATTTATGTCACACAAATTATAACAACACTATTTACTAACGATAATTCACAAAATTACTTTTAAATAATTTTCACACAATTTTACTGTACACCTATAAATTTTATTTCGCACTAAAACACTTTTTAATTTTTTTTTACTCTTCACAGTATTGCTTACCAAATACATCCTATTCGACTTCGTTTGCCTTTTTATATACACAAACCAAACTTCTAGAAAGCTCATGACTTTTCCAGTTAGAATAGCGTAGAAACATTTAGAACAATTTTATCATGGAAAATTCCATTTTAGTACAGTTAAACATTGAGCTACAATATTAATTTAACTTATTCTATTACACACTAGGTGTCACCGTCACAATATGGACACTGATCAAACATTACTTCAAAACAAATAATCCAGTAAGTAAGTTTAACAAGGTTGAGAATAAATACATCGTGGTCATAAATAAACAAAACAAAACCATGTGCCGTGGTCTTGTTGACTTGGTATGTACATTTACGTCTTTTTTACACTCATGAAACCCGGAAGTATTCCAGATTGAACTTGACGTTTTCTGCAATGTCGGCCGCCTGGAAAAGGTAATTAATTTAATCAGTGACATAACGTCTTAAAATGCCAAATTCATACTGAATATCCCATTTAACGATTCGGTTAAATATAAAGGAGCTTTATCATCTAGATGGTTTGTTGATATGCCACTACCATACAGGACTTACCGTACTGATATTTATAATGCCACACCTCTTCCTGCGGAACTTACCTACAATTCAGAAGAAGTATCTGATTATTTCTATCGGAATTAAATAAATGAAATTTTACACTTTATGAAATTCTCCAACATCTTCACGAGTGATCATCATTCGACACTTCATAGCAAATAAATTAGGCCGTTTACCGTTTTCTGCGGGTTCTCTATCATCAAGTAAATTCTGTGTTTATGACAATCATAACAAAGCTTACATAGAACAGCAATTCGAATTCGATGGGAAAGCGTTGGTCACACACCCAGAAGATACATTTACTGATCCAATGCTATACTAAAATAATGCTGGCCTAGAAAATATTTGAAAGATCGATTCCCTATTCAAGAAATGCAGGCTGCGGTAGATCAACATGGATTCTAAATGCATAGCAAGAAATATGACACAGTATATATCGATGAGTACATGCAGGACTACTGGGCCTAGTGGCTTTAAGGAACTGTCGAAAAATGTTCATCCTTGGAGATCAAAACCAAAAACCGTATATCGACCGACTTAATTAGGTCAACGCATGCTTTATTTTAATGCAAATAAATTTTTAACACGTTCAAAACATTTAAGTACAGCTTATGTTACCCTGCGGATGCGGTACAAGCATTAAAATAAACATACCCTCAATTATGTACTATACAAATAACAATAGGAGATCCGTCAGTTTTAAAAATACTGAAACCCGACTAAAGGTAATCAACGAACAATTTAAAATTACCTGATTCAAGTATAATCCTGGCTATTCATGCGGCTCAAGGCTTAACTTCCGTTAGGAATTAGTTGAAAATCAGCGAAAACAAAGTAACCATTCTAACACCACGGATTGAAACCGAGGATATTCATCGAGCTCCAGAGTCCTTGCCTTCAATTTAATCAATCATTAAAACTAGCAGTATTTCGAAAGAAATGGAAAATAACCAGAGTGCCACCAATTTTCGAAACTGGAGCTAAAAATAATGATTCTCGTTAGAGGGATTACATCAATATCTTCAATACCTAAATTATTGGAACTGGTATTATGCTACTTATTCAGATCTTTGGTTCCTCGATTTATCTCGCAGTGTCATGATGGCTTTATGCCAAAAAGATCAAAGCGACAAATCTTATTGAATTTACTAGCCACTCTATTAATGAAATTGAAAAGCACAAGCAAGTTGAACAATTGGTTGTCTGTTTTAAATCGTATTTGAGTAACCATATTTAGTTTTTTGACCTTAGAAATAGAAGATTTGTATTAATTGAAACTACTTCAAGGGTACCACAAGGCTCCCATGTTGGTCCTATAATCTCAAAATCTATAGAACTTTCGAAAATATTGGCGATATACCAACAAACTACAGTAAGACATCGACAATTTAGCGAAATGGTGTGAGTCTAACTTTCTCAGCCTCAACATTAATAAGTTTAAGAGTATATCGTTCCATCGAAAAGTTAATCCTGTTATATGTACAAAAATATCAAATAAATGGCATACTTTTACAAAAAGTATTCGTGATTAAAAAACTTGGGGTTACTTACATTTGGTTGGAAACATGTGTTTTACTAAGCTGCTTGGTTAATCAAAAACATAATTAAACACCATTAAGTATGAAAGTATATGAAAGAGCATCTACAACAGCTACTATAGTAATAGAAGATTGGCTAGGTGCTATAGCCATTTCAACCATAAACTGTCCACCAAAACATGCAGTAAAAATGGAACAATTTGATCATTTTTTTAGTTCTTTGGGTCGTCGCTTTATAGCTGGAGGTGATTATAATTCAAAACACCAACAGTGGGGATCAAGGTTGGTGACAACGAGAGAACGATAATTATTATGTATCAACCAGTGAACTTACATATTGGTCAAGGGTTAGGAGAAAGATCCCAGACGTCAAAGATTTTTGTGTCATTAAAGGAATATCATATATTTATGTTAAAGGGATACCATGCTTGGACCTGTCATCGGATCACTCGCCTGTCTTAGTCACTTTGGGAACAAAGAGAGTGAATACACAGAAACAACCGATGTAAAGTTACAGAGAATCTAAACACAAACATCAAGTTAAAGACGGAAAGTGATTTAGATCAAGCTGTGGAACATCTCAATAAATGTATTAAGTCGGCAGCTTGGAGGTCCACACGACTACAAAATGAGAAAGAAAAGAAAGGAGAATGTTCGATTGTAATAAGACATCATAATGACAACGATATCGACTAGAGGGAGAGAAATGTTAACTAAACAAATCCGTCAAACAGTTAAAAGAGCTGATTCTCGTGCTGCTCCGCTCTTCTGATACGTAAAAGTGCCGGTACTGAGCGAGAAATAACGAAGAAAAGGTTGAATAGTAGACTATTTTGAAAGGGTATTTCAACCATATTCGCCACATATCACGAAGTTTTCTATGTTAGAGGTAAGGACTGTGATACAGAGAGAGATCTTATCATAGGAAAAAATTTGCAACAGTTGCCAGATAAGGGTATTCGATTTATAACGCTATACTTAGAATAGGATATTTCCCAATACAAGAAGAAGTTACGTAGTAGAGACTTGTAGCTTGCTACCAATTATGTCAAAATTCTATGCGAATGATGTGTATCCTAAATTAATATTAGATTTACAACAACAACAAAATTGCGTTTATTTGTGTTTAGAAAAGCAAACATTCGGGCGAATTTATTATTTGTACAAAGAAAATTCATTCAAATCAAATATTTGAACCTAATGCTAAATTAAAAAAAATCCAAATAGTATACAAAATTTATCAAGATTTAAACTATTTGGAATTTCACAAAGCTAATCCCAATTGGCAATTAAAAAATTTAATCTTATCCATGTGTAAGAAAATTGACTTCTCAAAACTTTCTTCTATCGGCAAACCTCTCACTATGATTTTTCGATAGGCCTATGTGTGTAGTATAATCAAGCTCATCTGCTAAAATTTCATGTTGCGTTTACCTATTTTTAGAAAGTTTTAAGATATCGATTTTCATATTTGTGCTTAAGATATAATTTTTCAAGTTTTCGATTAATCGTTATTTCAATAGGTAAACCCAATATAGAATTTAAGCGGATGAGCTTGATTATATTAAACACACAGACCTATCGAAAAATCATAGTGAGATGTTTGCCGATAGAAGAAAGTTTTATGGTATCGATTTTCTTAGACAATATAATAAATTCGCCCGAATGTATGCTTTTTAAACACATACAAACGCAATTTTGTTGTTGTTGTAAAATCTAATATTAATTTAGGATAAATCTCGATCGCATATAATTCTTTGAATGTAGTGTGTGCATTTGGGCCAGAGCACTCAACAATAGAACAAGTATACAGAATAGTTCAAGTAGAGGAAAGCAGAAGAAGTAAGAAATTATACAGCTGTGGGAAATGGCCAGCGGTGTAGGATATAATTCACCGAGATTTATAGGTTCCAACAATACGGGAAGAAATTAGGGATTCCAGTGCCAGGTATCACTCAAGACTGACAATTCATCCAAACGATTTTTGATTTGCCAAATAGGTCTTAGACATTAATTTTTAATCGAATCTATTATGAGGTCGGTCGTTGACGCTCGAAGAGGATAGACGTGTTTTTGTCGTCCTCTTTGTAAATTTGTTTTAATTTAATTTTAGTATTTTTGTTTAAGTTTTTTGTGTTAGTGAAATAAATAATAAAAAGCATAATAATAAAGTGTATGTAACTAGTGAAATAAATTAAAATTAATTAAATAATATAAATAATATCAAAATATAAAAATGAAGTTATTTTTGTTAAAATGTGCGTAATTTTATTTGAATCGCGTTATAAGTAGTTTTCGCTTATATTGATTAATATCGCGTGTGTTTTTGTGTAATTAGTTTCATGTGTAGTGAATATTGTAGTGGAAAGTGTATTTATTAAACAGTTGATGCAAAAGATTTGAACAAGGAAAAACGTGTTTAAAAAAAATATTAACGGGATCGTTAGACAGGTATTTTCATACCAGTCTGTGTATGTATGTATAAAAAAATTTTTTTTTGTTTCTTTTTATTTTTATTACCCAAAAACTCGATTTGCGTCGTTAATTGGGACCAGAGAACGACGACGCAAATCAAAACGGCGCAAATCGAAATCATTTTTCGTAAATATTTCTACAAGTTCTTTGTTAATTGGTATATCAGAGTAGTATACATATTTCATGAAAAAATCCAAATTTTATTAATAGAAACATATTATATACATATGTACATGTACATATATGTATTGCAATAAAAACTTTAATTCATAATAAGTTGAAAACAATACAAATTTAATAAAACAAACCAAAATTCAATAAATTTCACACCAATTATCAGTCTGTTGGCTGATTTGGTTGTCGTGCTGATTTTGTCCAAAGTTTGCTGAATTGCCACCGCTTTTATTTCCAAATAAATGTCTTTGTCACTTTTAAACTACGGTTTTGGTCAGGATCATTAACTGAAAAAATTTCCATTGCTTGTGAAATGAGTTGCATGGCTTTCGAAATATGACCAGATGTTAGCTTTTTTTCTTCTGGAACCACATCAGGTGTGACAGTATCGTCTTCCAATGCATGCTCAACATTCATAGCAATTAAATCTTCATTGTGAAACTCTTCAATATCGTTCTCCTCCATACCTTTAAAGTTTGCTTCTCTATGGCTAATTCAGCAACTTCTCTACGAACAATTGTTAGAGCGTCAACTTCTCCTGTATCTTTACAAACGCATTCTGGCCATAATTCACGCCAAGCTCAGTGATGAATTGATATTTTTGATAGCCATCATGATATTCAAATTTTTCCAGAACTGTTTCATGGTTGGCTTATTCTCTCCATCAGTTGCAGTGAGCTAATTGCAGCTGACTAAACGTACATAAAAACAACTATTATATTTCCGAAAAATTATCTACATAAATTGGATGTCCTGGAGGATTGTCTAATAACAAAAACAATTTAAAATCAATATTTCAAGTACAACAATAAGCTTTCAATTCAGGAACAGCGCAGTTTTCTACCCAATCTTTAAATAGAGCTGCAGTCATCCATGCTTTTTTATTCGCACGCCAATAAATCGGAAGAGCACTTTTTTCACATTTTTAGCCGTTTCCAAAAAATGAATGGTGAATTCTTTTGAATATCATTAATAATTCTTACAGCTTTATTTTGAATTACTATTTTGCTCAGTGGGATTCTCTGCTGATTTTGATTTTCTATCCAAATGCTAAGAAGAGACTCCATTTTTACCATAGCTGAACTTCTTATTTTGGTAATTTGCTAACTCTCTTATTTGGTCAGCATCTCGATTACAAATTGTTCTTAATGTTGTAGGCAGTAGCGTAACTACAAATTTCGGGCCCCCCGCAAAATTTTTCTTAGGCCCCTAAAGTAAAACTTTAAGTTAAAAGCCTATTTCTTCTTATTGTCGAGTCTCATATTTCGAGAGTACGAAACAGCACGTGATTCAGTTCAATGGCTTCAAATAAAACAAAATTTCTTGCAATCAACTCAATGCTAAGACGATTTATAAATATATCGACAAAGCATAGAGTTTTTCAAAGTTCTTAAATATCGAATTATTATAATGTGAAATCTCCGCCATTAAAATGTAAATAAACAGGACATTATTAAATAATTTCGAATAACCTAGGAAATTGGAGAAATATCGAAATCTCAAGAAATCAACTAAACGTGCAACAGCAAGTTCCCACAACTTAAAGCTACGCGCAGAACATTGTCAAACAAAATTCGAATATATTTGATAATCTTCAAAAATCTCGAATAATTCTATAGAAATATCGAAAAACTTAAGAAATCTAGAATAAGCAGTGGAACAATCTCGATTAACCCAGCAAAATTCGAATGATCGCTGTTTAATGTGAATTTCTGTTGATCTCGAACAATTTCAATAATACCCAAAAATTTGGATATTAATGAATAATTTTAAAAATCTAGAAAACCCACGAAAATTTCGAAAAATTAGGAAAATTCGTGAAAATATCGAATTGTTTGTCAAGTAATTTAATGTTACTGATACTACTAAGCAAAATGCTACTAAGCAGGTTAAGGCTAAGCCGAACAAAACGATATGCAATAATAATGGACCCTCAAATAGTATCGAATAGCCTCTAAGATTCTCGAGTAGCACCGAACTATCAAATACACCCGATAATCTCGAAAATCTCGAATACCCTGTCTGTTTCGAAACACCGAACCACCAATTATACCATTAATTAATTACTGGTAAATTAAGATTTTATTTACTGTTTACCGGTAGTAAAAAAGATTCGATAAATGAGAAACTAACTAACTTTAGCAAATCAAATTCAACCTTTTGAAACGTGAAACTGTGAAAACGTATATTACAAATAAATCACCCAGCAAACACTAAAATCGTTATCGTTTGATGTCGAAGCTTTGATTTCGAACGAGTTTAGCAAATTTTCTTCGAAATTGAAATATCTGTCAGAACCTTAAGCCATTTTTATTTCTAAGGAGTCAGATTACGTGTAATTACTCTAACATTCACAGTCAGCGACCGAGAAGAAATTATTGGGCCTGTCTTAAGAAAATATTTATTAGTAACACGAACGATTTCTTCTTTCTCTATAAACTAGACCATCGATTTTTCTTAAAAATTTCCTAAAAATGTTCCGTTTTGCAAAATTTGAAGGGGTGATCAATTATAAGCTTAATCTTGGTAGCTCAGATCCTATCTTTGAACGCTTGATAAATGTCGCAGGCTCCATTAAGCGTGGACCCTCCCGCGGCTGCGGATGTTGCGGGTACCTAATTACACCACTGGTTGTAGGAGATAAACCAAGTTTTTTTTCCAATCTCAACAACTTTTTCACCAGATTTAAAACGTTTTAAAACTTCTAATTTTAGTTCCAAACAAATTTGGTTCCGCTTTTGACTCATTTTAATTTTTACAAAATAAATTTAGTACGACTTCATATTAAATGGAAACAGAATTTTTGTATTTTTTGAATTTTTATTGTATAAACTTAAAACGCGTACATATTCACATAAATTTTCCCATTGGCTGTAGATCGCACCATCGCCGACTAAAAATTTTACAATATTTTCTATGGTTGTATAGGCAACCTTATCGCATTCGACATATTGTCTTTCGACTGAAGCAAAGTTGTTAACGGCTTATTTTCTTTAATTAACAAATTATGAAGCGCAAACGACGCCTTCACAATTAAATCCGTAGTGTCTAGTGATGTTTCAATTGGTCTTTGGAATATTCGAAACCGCGCTACTAATATGCCGAAAGCGCACTCAACAATCATTCTACATCGTCATAGCCGATAATTATAAACTTTTTGAGGTTTTAATCCTGCCCTGGTAACTTGGACGCAGATGGATTAACCAAACGGTCATTGATTAAAGCTTCGTAAAACGGGCTTTCTTTGTAAATGGTCCTGTCGTTAATTCTCCCATTTGATCCAATATCAATAACGAATAAAATAATGCTGAAGTAGCCTTTGTAACAGTAAAAGAGTGTTTCAGAGTGAGCAGGAGCCTTAATTCTTGTATGCTTTCCATCGACTGCACCGAATGTGTGTGGAAATTGACATATTTTATTAAAATCATCTGCAATCTTATACTTTTGGTTCGAGCGCAATCCAAATGGCTTGAAGAACCTCAGGAACAAACTTCGATATAGTTTTATGTGATACTCTGGGCGTATATTCTAAAGAACGGTATGAGTCACCTGTAGCAATAAATCTCAACGTTATAGCGAGTCTACTGCGAACTGTTGGTTTCATTACCCCAGTCCAAACCTTGCATTTCCACACCATGGTCGCCCCGTTTTATTAAAAATGGATTAACCCAAAATACCGTTGCTTTTCGCTTTCGCTTTTCCTCAATTTATTTTATTTCACGATCATATAATAATTGAAATTCAACACTCAACACTTAAACACTTAAAATTGCAAATCATAAATGATTTCGAAACGTCAAAATATTGTAGGTGTTCCCCACCGAACGCCATTTTCATTTTTTCCTTGCAGCAAATCTAATTTTAATGGTATTAATTATGCCATGTAGAGTGGCGACGTAAGTGTATTGTTTGTATACAGAACAAATGTATGTTCGATTTAAATGGGATTCTTATACTTCGTATGATCAAGTATGTTTGAATTGAATTCAGAAACAGCCACACGCAAAATATAGCAAAATATTTAATTTTACATGCTAAATTTTAATATAATGTATTGCTTCTAGAAATGCATCAAAAAGTGGAAACATAGCAATTAGCGTATTCCATTGGCGTGAGCAAACTACTCACAAGTACTTGTATCTACTCGCAACTACTCATGCTCAAGTGATGGTGTAGTTGTTAGAAGTAGTTACGCATATAATTAACGAAAGAGGGATTTTAGTTTAAAAAATGTTAATAGATGGCTCTATACCAATTTTGGTTGTGTGAAACGTCATTTTTTAACCCTAATCCAAACAAGGTGTACATTTTTGTCTCGTTTGATAAATGCATCGATTTTCAAAATAATGTTAATTTAGGTATAAACTTGTATGTATTTTATTTTGAAACATTTCCATACAATGTAATTGACATCAACTCATTATCCGAAAAAAATTTCGTAAATTATTTGATTACAATTTGAATTTGAAAGTATATTCTGAAATAACAAAAATATGTTGGTTCGATTAGGATTAAAAACAAAAATTTTTTGTTTATGTTTGTGATACGGCGCGCAATTGTTAAATCGTAAAAATATTCGAATTATTTTATTGTTTAATGTTTTATTACTTATTATTATTAATTATTATTAATAGGACAACGTATTTTTTATAAAAATCTAGCAGTTTTATTTAAATTAAGGATATGTTTTACTAATAAACACAAAAATTTACGTTCCATTGAACATCTACTCCCAAGTACTTGACAGTAACAAATTGTTTACAATAGAACACACTGATTGTATATGCTGTGAGTCGAGTCGAGTTTAATCCTAGTTTAACTCTCACTGTATACGGAGTAGAGTTAGGTAGGTTAATTGGTAGAGTCTTAAACTGTACTCTCAAAAAACAACAACAAAATTAAAGAAAAATTCGTGCACCAATTCGCCATTTTTGTTTTATGTCGAATTCTTTTCGTTTATTCAAATCAATGTAATGTTGAATTCGTTTCACCCAAAAATATCAAAAAAATTGATGTACATCGAAAACCATATTCGTTTCGCCAATTTATTGCAATTCGCATAATAGTAAGCAACGGTCTTGTGTTCACCGCACACAGATCTTTGGCAGGTATGGCAAACAGAATAAGCTTTTCTATCTTTTTTGGAGCAAAACTCACAACGAGACCCCGGGACTTTCCTTTTTTTAACACCGGCTTCTTCTGTAACATTGGCCGGTCTGGTGGCACCAGACGCTTCCATTATACTAGATGTTTCTGTTATATCAGATGCGGTAGTATTGTGCCTTAAATGTTTGACAAGGTCCATTGAAGAGTTTCCTCTTGGTAATCTGGGTCTTCTTATTATTTGTAGATAGACAAGGTCAGCTCCAAGTTGTTCTAGAAATAAACGTCGTTAGTATAGTCTGTTTTTATTGCAGTCGGGGTCGACTTCCAGCCACAAAACATATGCATTGACACTTGATACGTCTATCATGTTACAAAATATGGCGAAAGGAAAGTGATTAGTTTTTCGACACCAGACTTGGTTTTATTGTAATAGTTGATCATTGCAGGTAAACATTTTGCATCCGTAGAAGTAGTTGTTGTGTGATGAAATGTGCTCAAAACAGTGACATTTTTATATTTTTTTGGAACATATTGTACCAATGATATATT
Organism: Tipula vernalis; assembly: GCA_958295665.1. Classification (NCBI taxonomy): domain Eukaryota; kingdom Metazoa; phylum Arthropoda; class Insecta; order Diptera; family Tipulidae; genus Tipula; species Tipula vernalis. The sequence goes on along the minus strand of OY282558.1, from coordinate 446,423,331 downwards.
TTCGTAAAAATAAAAGTTGCTGGAAAATACGGGACGCCGACGTAATTCTTGTTTCGTGTCGGCAGGTAAAAATGTTTTATTTTAGCGTACTGTTCCAATAATTGTATTTTTATGTTTGAATAGTTCTTTAACCAAGTTGAGAGTTGTAAAAAAGTTACCGCACGTACCTTTAAGTCTTTCACTAGGTCTAGCACCACCTTCTGACCCTGATTTGTTACAGGTGCTAAATTTGGTTATTTTCCAGTGTATACATACATGTTCTAAGCAAATTTCGAGATACTATCAGATAAAGACCATATTTTAATACCATATTTTGCTGGCTTAGATGGTATATACTGCTTGAAGGGACAACGCCCACGGAAAACCAACAAATATATTTTATTCGCGAAGTTGAATATCGTGTTATGCCGGGCCTTTCTCGTAGAATATTTCCAGCGTTGATTATACCATAAATGATGGGTGGCGTTGATCACCATTTGATGATTTTATCCTTTAACCAATACGATGTGGTTTGATTACTAGGAATGCCGTCGTTACTATATAATTATCTTCTTCTGAATCCGATGCAAAATCCAGTGCCAAATTGCCAAAAAGCTTTATTTATTTATTTATTTTATTTACAATTTAAATTTTGGGACACTTTATTTTGAGCATAAGCTCATTCACAATAAAGTGTCAATATACTAGAGGTCCATAAAGCAATAAATTTCCTGCATACCTATAGGCAAGAGCATAGCGATACAATTCTTCCAGTGGTACCATTTCGAACTTCCTTGTTATGGTAACTAATCTAAATTTTCGGACATTTTCTGCAAATCTGTTATTTCGTTGAATATGGCCGCTCTGATATGGCATCATCAGTACCCACTGGTTAGGCATTTCAGCATAATTAGCGAAATTTAAAATCGATGGTTATCAGGAAAAAAATCAATTAAATTTTGAATAAAATAAACATCTGTCTGACTCAAAAGTCAAAGCAGTGCATCATCCTCGTCGGACAAGATATTTGCCATTTCGTATGCACAAAATATTATTGTATATTTAGGAGGAATTGGACGTTCACGGCTTTTTATTGTAATTGGTTTTGGTTTTATAATACAGGTAACCCCCGAAGAACACGATTAATTCGTTCGGTGTTGTTTAAAACCGTGTTGTCCGAGACTACAAAAAACGGGGTTCCCCGATTTCACACGTATTGTAATTAATTTTTTTTTCTGAGTACGCGCAATGCCAAATATATGGACATACATACATATATGGGTGAAATTTCACCCAAAGGCCGCTGGCATACTTTTTTCTTGTTTCGAATAATATGTTGTTTTGATATTTAAATTCTAATAATTTTATAAAACTGCCGGGCTTAGTAAACAAATACATGAAGTTTGGTCGAGGCAGTCTCAATAGTAAAAAAATTATTTATTTATTTATTTATTACCAGCACTAACAAATAGTATAGGTTACAATACCAATAATTTTGGATATAAAAAACAGTTACAAATTATTATTTCGAATACGACTCTTAAAAAGATCCCTTGAAATGTTAAAATCGAAAAGTTCTGAATATTGGTTAAAATATTTTGACGTACGCGCGACCGGTTTATCAATTCCATAATTCGTACGATGAAAAGCAATACTCAGTCTTAACTGTCGTGGACAAAGAATTCTCTTAGGAACGTAAAATGAATATAAGTCAAGCAATACCGGGCAATCAATCTTAGCACAAATTATATCCCGAGCAAATACTGCATGAATCATCTGTCTTCTGAATTCAAGACTACGAATGTTCAAAAGTGTACAGCGACCGGCATAAGAAGGTAAACTAAATCCTGAAGTTGACCTTGGAAATCTTCAGAGGGCAAATATTAAGAACTTTTTTTGAATTCGCTCAATACGATCACTATAAATTTTATAACCAGAACTCCAGATAACTACAGCGTATTCCAAAATAGACCTAACAAAACCAGTATATAATGTCTTGATAGTATATGGGTCTGAAAATAGACGAGCATGTCACTTTATGAAACCGAGCATCGAGCCGGCTCTAGCTACAATCATTTCTATATGTTTAGTAAAACTTAGGTTATCTGTAAACAAAACACCAAAATCAATAAACTGAGTAACTCTATCTATTACCATGTTTTGAAAACTGTACGGAGCTATAATTAACATCTTAATTCGTGCAAATAACATTGTTTTACATTTGGAGATATTGAGAGCTAAACGATTTTCGGAAGTCCAATCACTAAACCGATTAAGGTCCTGTTGTACCAATAAAACGTCTGCGCCATTTCGGATAGTAGCGTAAATTTTAAGGTCATCTGCATATAACAGACATTTACAAAAGTTAAAACATGTAACAATATCATTAACAAATAGAATAATAATAATGGACCTAAATGGATACCCTGAGGAACACCAGATGAGACTGTAAACTTCTCAGAATAATTTTGACCAATACGTACTAGTTGAGACCTTTGCGACAAATAAGATGATAACCATTTTATAGGAATAAAATTAGAATTCACTTTAATCAATTTATCAATTAATAAATTGTGGTTAATTTTGTCAAAGGCCTTACTGAAATCTGTATAGATAGTGTCAAGATAAATACAATCTTTTACCAGTTTTTCAAAAAGTTTAAGGATAACAGATAATATAGCTATTCCTCTATAATTCTCAACTGAATTTTTAGGTCCCGATTTAAATACTGAGATTACATACGAGGGTTTCCAGCACTGGGGAAAAATGCCTTGGCTAAGGCTGTAATTAAATAAATGTGCTAAATGGCCACTTAAGGCTTCGGCGCAATTATTTAAGAGTAGTGAGGGAATACCATCAGGGCCCATAGACATTTTACTATTAATTCCAACTAAAGCCATTTTGATTTGTTCCCCCGTAAAAGAAGAAATACAGTGAATATGATTATTGACCAATACTTGGTCACTGGGAGATGTTAAAACATTTTCGACTGAATAAACGGATTTGAAAAACGTTGCAAATAATTCACCAGCAACATTTAGATCATGAGCTTGCCTATCATTATAACTCATGGGTAAAGGAAAACCAACAGATTTTCTTTTAGAGTTAATATAATGCCAGAAACACGATGGATTGGACTTGATACCAGATTCAATTTCTAACAAATAATTACCATACATAAATTGATTCAAAACCTTAAACTCATACCGAAGGTGAGAATACAATGCATAATCAGCTGATGTGTTCGTCTTTTTATACAGTTTGTGTGCCTTGGTTTTACGGTTATATAAATTAACAAGTTTTTTGTTAAACCACTTTTCACGATACGAATTATGTTTGTTGATAATTTTTGGAATGAATAGATCCATCCCCACATACAAAATTTCGTAAAACCGGCTAGTCATAATTTCAATATCATTTTCATTACAAAGGAAATCTCAGAAAATACTTTCAAGAAATCCATTTAGAGAATCATAATCACCATTTCTAAAATCAAAGATTAAAATATTATCATTTGGAACATAATCGTCGAAAACATTGAAAACTTAACTTAATTAACAACGGTGTATGATGAATACTTGATGAGCGAGCCAGGTCTTCACAAGATTGCACTGATGGATGTAAATTATCGTCAGTGAAAATAAGATCCAAAAGTGAGCCATTCTGATTGTGCACTTTGTTATGTTGTCTTAGACCCATTTCAAAAAATGAATCTATCACGAAAGAAGTATTGGCAGTGTTACCAAACGGTGTAAGTATTCCATCAATTCGTTTCTAATTTAAGTTTGGAAAGTTAAAATCACCCACGATGCACAAACTATCATTTTCTTCCATTTTGGGATGAATCTTATTTCTAATTATATCGATAAATTCCTTAAGGAATTCACTTGTAGATTTCCCGGGAACATACGTAGCACAAACGAAAAGATTTCCTTTGGCCATTTTTACCTTTACTAACAGGATTTCAATATCACCGGATGCAATATTAATTTGTAGACATTTATACTGATTTATTACAGCTATCAGTAGACCACCACCAACATCCAGACACTCTCCAGTTTCGTGCCGATCTCTGCGGAAAACTATATAATAGGCAGGAAAGAATTCCTCATTCTTTATAGCAGGAACCAGCCATGTCTCAGTTATGACTATGATGTCATAATCTTCTTCCATAACCGATGTAAAAAATTTATCCACTTTTGTGCGCATTCCACCCGTGTTATGGTAATACTATATATATTAAACCAATATTTATCGTTAGTCATATAATTACCCACTTCTTCGCCACCATTATTAGCATCAATATTATAAATACTCCTACTATCGTTTTATTATTACTGTCATTATTATTAATAATTTTTTTCGTAATTTACTAAACTGGAGACTGTATGCGACGGCTCCGTTGAAAAGTACGCCCACTGGCCACATATTTCCGTCCAACAATCTGTCCACCATGTTTGCTGAAGTGTTCACTTTAAATGAAGCATACTCCATTTCAAACCGATGCTTTAGTTTAAGGCAACGAAAATCGTGAATATCAAATTTACCTTTGATATACTTCATAATTCCGTTGTTGAATTAAGAAGGCGGGAAATGAAGAACCATTTTCTTGCATCAGCTGCACAAATGACATTATCAACTGCAACTGATGACCCAATAATAACATTATTACCAATGATATTATTATTATTGTTTCTATTATTGTTGCATTTTGACTGCGGCGATATATCAGCTAGTAACATACTGGTACTGTTACTTGCATCAATTGTAACGGTTTTATCAATAATTGTGTCTTTTGACCGAGTATTTGCTGATGGCCCAGTTCCATTTGTGACAACAGGTAATCTTTCTTTGTTTATACTATTACCCCTGCTTTTTTTCTTTTTTTGATTCGAATTCCGGTTGGATGTATGAGGATTAAGAATTAAAACTAAACACAACAATTAAAATGATTCAAAATCGAGGCGCAAGAAACTCTATATATTGACAACTTTGACAACTAAAAATTGACGTTTCTATTTTTGTTGGTGTTACTACCCAAGGTGAAATTTATGAAAAAATGTACATTTCGAAAAATTGATGTACATCGTAAAAACATTGATGTTTTTTGACGCGCAGAATATGTAAAACATCAATTTTTTTTTACTGTTTTCGCAGAGCTGTGGAGTCGGAGCCGGTGCCGGAGTTGGAGTCGCGGAGTTTATATTTATTTTCGTATTTTTAAAGGAGCCGGAGCCTTGTGGAATAGACAGACTCCGGCTCCGGATTTTTTTTGCTTACGTAGCCCAATTATTTATATATGCATTAGCGCAGTTCAAATTGGAATTTAAGATCGGACAACCCGAAATTAGGGTTTCTTCTCGAAAAATCTTCGTCTTTTTTAAAGCCTAGTGCGATGTTTAAGTGGAATGCAATTTTCACTGGTCTGCAAAAATATAGGAATTTCAATCTGACGTGAAAATTTAGTTTGATGAGTTTCGTAAATATTTTAGTGCGTACAACTTCATGTTGTCTCTGACAACAAATTTTATACAACAAAATTCACTTCGATCCGAAATTGTAAAAATTTATTTTCACATTTATCGTCCTGAAAGATAAAAATGAAGTGAAAAATGTGTAGACATAAAATAGAGACATTTGTATTCTGATACGAAAAGTCCCATTTCGCTAGCTAAACTGCGCATCACAAAATGAAGTTCAGCGGTGAAATTTTCATTCTCGTTTTCGCCTGTGTCGTATTTATATGAGAAATTTCATTTCTGAATGAAGAGATACGCGTAGAAAGTCGAGAAGTCGAGAAATTTGGGTTAAGCGCGCCAATCTAATTAAGTATTTTGTCATCACATTTCACGGAAAATTACTGATGTTGAATGAAACCAAACAAAAAATTGAAAAGAAAAACATCAAGAAGAACTAACAGAGACCTACTGAACCTGACAAATTTCAATCATGTGACCTTGCAATCGGTAATAAATCAATAGAAACCCTCCCAGTTAAAGCGCCGCAGTTATAAATAAAAAAATAAAAAAATATCGGCTCTTGGGATTGAGCTGACGGCCTTTGTAAATTAACACCGAGACGCTATCGTCCAGCTACTGCCCGGTTGCCAAATATCCACAGTTTTTCAGCACATAAATAACAGCGTTTCACGGAAATGAAAACCCTATTTGCTTTATGCATAGACAGATATATTTTTGATGTCGGTTGAGGAACTGGAGTCAGAGTTGGAGCCGGAGCCGGAGTCGAAGCTGGAGCCGGAGTTGTTAATAAGTTTATAAATTTCCGGAGTCGGAGCCGGAGCCAAAGCCGGAGCCGAACATTTTTGCTCGGGCTCCGCAGCCCTGCTTTTTTGAGTGAAAAGAATTCAACATTATGCTAAAGAATAAGAGCGATATACAAAAATATATTAAAAAAATTTCGTTTTAATTTTTTCAATTAAATTCATTATATCTTATTATCTAAAATAATAAATTTTAGTTTTGGTATTTAGCTTTTTATTTTTTCGAAAAAATTACTCCGAATTTTCGGTGGTCTACGAGTTAAATTGAAATTTACAATTTTTTATACATAATATTGCTACTTTTTACACATAATACTATATGTCGATCAACAAAAAGAATAATCAATCTAATGATCATCTGAAATGATATGTTGTTCCATTTTTTTTATAACTCGGTTTCAATCCTATTTGAACTCTGTATATTGAGCCTAGAGGTGGTTAGAAAATAACTCAACTCCGTATATAGTGAGAGTAACTAGGATTATACAATAGCATATACAATGGGTGCGCCATATACATATACGGGTGCAGCATATACAATGGGTGCGCCCGAAATGTGAATTTAAATGCACATTTTTTAAAATGTGCATTTTGGAACCAGTTTTCTTTGATATTAATTGAAATTCGACAACTCTGAATTAATGAATCGATAATTATGATTACTTTAAATATTTTTTTTTTTTTTTTTTTTTTTTTTAAATCACTTTATTCAACAATAATAATACAAGTAAAATACAATTTTCATATTAACTATAATTTTGTAACATTAACATATAATAATAGATTTTAACAATAATTCCCTAATAGAAAACTGATAGTTGTTTAGACCTTATTTATAGTATCTATTACTTTAATACAATGACATTAAGCAATAATAATTTAATTATGTTGAATATTGAAAAATCTTTATGAAGAGGGCTTCTTCGTTGTCGCTGATTTTTAAATAAAACAAGAAACACCCTATCTTCAATTATGAACAAAATAAATTTATTTATCGCAATATATTTTGGTATTCGCCTTGGTGGTTGTTTTTTAAAAGAGACTGATTACAAATTTGCATTAGATTTTATAAACTTTTCAATATAATTGTTGGCCTATTTTATGATAGATGTCCTATGTGATGTGATTATCTATAAAGTGCTATAAAGTATTGAACATACATATTCTAAAATTAAATTACAATATTTTACGGTAGATGACCAATGGTATAATTATGCTATAAATGTATTGATTTTGATCGATATAAATATATACAATTTTAACATTTGTAATGTTTTTGATTGTCAAATTAAATTCTAGTAAACAATGCAACAGGTAAGAACTTTTAATTGATTTTGATTAAATATAATAATAACTTAATTCTACCGATTTTCTATTATTTCAGGACTATTCAATTAATTCATTTACATTCAAGACTTTTCATAATTCAACAAAAGATAAGAGAAATGTTATATAAACTTTAAAAGATAAAAACCTTGATTTTTTATAGATTTAGGTTATAAGACTTATAACAACAAAAAATTGGCAATACATATTGGAAATATCAAAACAAGGCTAAGTAACTATTTACATGATTAATTCTAATTATTTTATTTTGTTGTAGGTCGTTGATATTGCTGGCTGGTGATTTATTGGATATCGACGGGTGATCAACAACAAATATAGGTAGGTGATTCTGAGACAAATATGTCTATATTGAATCACCATCAAATAGAATTATCAAATAATTAATTAATGAAGAGGAACAAACAATAAGATAAAAAGACATTTACTAAAATACGAAAGTTAATTTACAAAACACTGATTGACTGTATGTAGAAATACCTCTCCCTGGTCTAGACTTCTCCAAATTACGAAGCTACTTCTTTAACATCATTCGTTACTACTAATGGCAAACTTGAAACAAACTTTCAACATCCTCCTGCATAAAAAGCCATTCCTTCACCAATATCCCAAAGCGTTTGATTGATTGTTCACTCCGAATGGCTAACGGTAATTTGTTAAAAAGAAATGGAGCATTTGAAATAAAAAAATTCCTAAAGTACTCTTTGCGAGTGAACGGAATAATACAGGCATTTTTATTGCGTAAGTTATACAAGTGAGTTCCCACTATTTTATGCCCACTACGCAAAAAGAAAAGTTTTAAAACTTTATATACATATAAGTACCGAAGAGGTAACACTTGACTCTTCTTGAATATCGGAAAACAATGGACAGTACGCTTTTGGTTATAAATAATTCTTAAAGCAAATTTCTGTGCAATTATTAAGGACTTAATATTAGTGACGTAGGTTCCGCCATATACAACAAGACCATACTCAATTTTAGAATTGAAAATTCCATAATATACTTTGAGCAGCACTTCCAATGGACAAATTGTTCGAAGTAAAGAAAGCGTTCTAAGAGCAAAATTTAAATAACCCTTAACATTATTTATGTGAGATTTAAAATTTAAGCTGCTATCAATAGTTATTCCCAAATATTTAAATTCATGAACAAATTGAATTTTAAAGCAATTATTAGAATCATTAGAACTAGTGCACTTATCATCGTGATAAAACACATTCAAATCTCTAACCACTCGTGACCCTATATTGAATATCATGCCTCTAGATTTATCACTTAAACGCATTTGATGATCAGAAAACCAAACGTGCGATACCGCTAAATCGTAATTCATTTGGCATTCCAGTTCATCGAAACTAACGGCAGAATAAGTTAACGCAATGTCATCAGCGAATGCTACTACTTTCCCATAAAGATTTAAATCGAAAAATGAATTGACGTAAATTAAAAAAAGTAATGGACCAAGAACAGAGCCCTGAGGGACACCTGAAAGAATTTCATTGAGATCACTGGTGCAGTCACCTATTATCACTTTCTGAAATCTGTTTTGAAGGTAAGATTGTAGCCAGTTATAGGTAAATCCTCTAAATCCAATATGCCACAATTGGTTTAATAATTGTAAATGGTTAACAGAGTCGAAGGCCTTAGATATGTCCAGAAAAAGCACACTCACGAATTTGCCACTATTTAAAGAATCATATACCAAGGAAAAAAAAATTTAAAAGCGCAGCTTCAGTACTTAGACCCTTTCTAAAACCATATTGGCAATCACTAAAAAAATTAAAATTTTCCAAGTACGATGTCATACGGATTTTCATCAGTTTTTCAAAAACTTTTGAAATTGTTGGTAATTGTGAAATTGGGCGATAATTTGTCATACACAATTTATTATTTTTTTTAAACAATGGGATAACATTTGCACATTTTAGGACATTAGGAAATACACCAGTTGTTACGCTACGATTAAAAATATAAGCTAGTATATAGCATGTATTTAGAGCAGTTCGTTTTAAAACTTTAGAATTGATTCTATCGGAACCACTGGACTTTTTATTATTTAGTGATGCAATTGTATAAAGTACTTCTTCAGGAGTAATTTCCTGGAATACAAAAGTTTCATTTTGCCACTTAACATAGCAATGTAAAGCAGAATTACAGTGCAAGCTACTAAATGAACTGATAAAATGACGGTTAAAGATATTGCAAATATCCAAACAATTCGTGATTTCATTACCATCTTCATCAAGTATAGAAGATATTATGTCAGATCTACTAGAATCATCACCTACTAATGAATTAACTATTTTCCATTGTGTTTTGCTATTATTAGAGCAATTATCAAAAAGATTCCTATAATAGTTTATACGCTCCGAATTAATCATTACTCTACACGTTTCATTTATTCGCCTAAAACGGTTCAACAGCTTAGAATTCATAGGGTGTTTTCTAAGTTTTTTGCCCAATTTATTTTTCATGTTCACCAGTGAATGTAGTTTGAGTGACATCCAAGGAGCTATCTTGCGGCTCTTGAAATTATTTTCCTTTTGAAATTTACTACTCTCAAAACAAAACTTAAATATCTCCAAGAATTTATTCATTGACATATTGACACAGTTTAACAAGAACACATCATCCCACACTTGACACTGCAAAAGATCATTAAAAATGTCATAATTAATACACGATACATTAGGACTGGGATCTTTATTTTTGTGATCTATTGAAGCTTTGATTGAGAGTGTCAATAAAATCGGTGAATGATCGGTAACTTGAAGATTTACTGTTTCATCAAAAATTAATAAATGTTTAGAACTGAACCGGTAAAACGCATGATCAATACACGAGGAGCTATTATTTACTACTCGAGTAGGTGAATTAATCAGAGAGCATAGCCCAAAAGACGATAGAGTCATCATATAATTGTCTATTATATTGCTGGTTGATAAAATATCTATATTGATATCACCAATCAGTAGAAAATTTTTTGATTTGCGAAACTTATTTAGGATCGGAATCATTTCGTTTAAATAGTTATCAACAGAGTTCCAATTGTAGCGATAAATACATAAGCTACTAATTAAAAAATCCCCAACAGAGAAATTGAGCTCCATACAGTCAGCAGTTATTATATTATAATTAAAAAAATTTACCGTAATAGAATTTTTTACAAACGCCGCTACTCCACCCGCACGATTTATATCATTACAACAACTAAAAAAATTATAACCAGGGATTTTATAAAAATGAACTTCATTATTAGTAATCCATATTTCCGTTAAAAAAATAATATCCGGCACAATGGAATAACTAGATAGGTTAACCAGAAGCGAAGTAAAATTTGCCCGCATGCTTCTTATATTAAAATGCAACACATAAAATTTTGAAATTTCTGCAGGTTTATTGACATCATCAATTAAATCACCACCACCTTCATGAACTACAAATGACATCAAAACAAATTAAAATTAATAAAATTAATACTTTAAATTTCATCAAGGTCAGATGTTGATTTAATTAACTTTGCTGGACAACCCTCAGTTTTCCGTACATAGATATTACCATTACGAATCCATACATATTTTATCGTGTTAGATTTTTTGATTTTCCTCGCTTCAGCATATAGATGACTCCGGAACTTTGTCAAATTTTCATTAATAAAAATATTTACCGGTGATACTCCAAGGCATTGGGTTGATAATCTCTGCTTCTTTTTAGTGGCCAAAATAGAATCTCGAATGCGTTGATCTTTAAATTTAATAACTAACTTCTTCACGCGCGGTGTGTTTATTTTATTGACCGACTGTACATCATCCACGCCGATGTTAATATTTAGACCTTGAGTGATTAATTTAGCCGTATTTTCAATTATGCTATTTTCATCAGCTGTGAGTGATTCAGGCAAGCCAAATATTTCCAACGATTTATTTCTGTTCAGCTGTTCAATGCTGTCAATGCGCCATTCTAAATCAGTTACTTTCTTTTTCAAGGCTGAATTTTCTAATTGAAGTTCATCCAGTTTGCTAAGGAGAATTTCGATGCAGTCAAACCGTTTGGAGGAGGTCACTTCGTTCATTTTCAATTGTTCGTATATAAACTTGAATGAAGCAACACTGTCACTGAAATCCACATCATTTGTACCGAACACAGTTGGTTGTTGGATAGAAGCGGTATCTTTAGATGTTGCTGTTTTTCCAATATTAGATGACGAAGGCAATGGTTTCGATAATTTTTGGTTATCTGTACACACAGCACATTTCCATGAGAGTAATCTCTTATCGAGGTTGTTGGGGGAGTAGTTTTAGGAGTCAAAGCTTTCTAGGATATGCGATTCTCATAAGACTTCTTCCTAGTGTAGTTACGCCTCCTCGTGGCGACAACCGGGCAATGCATCCTAGAATGTAGCCAAGTAACTTACACGACCGTGCAATGGCGGTAAATCCATTGCCCCAAGCTTTGGTGGGACAACATACGCTGAGAGCTGCATGGCTAAGGGGGAGCTTAGTCTTTAGTATGTGAACTCCGGGTACCAGGCGACCCCCGGTTTAAAGTAGCCTTCCCACAGTATACCGATCTCTGCTGTGGGTGACCTTCATTTCTCGGATACTCGTGGGATTCAAATGGAAACCGAATTTAAAAAAAACATAGAGGGTGATGCCTCTTTAAAAGCATCAACTTCACCAGCTATTGAGTTGGGTCTCCTAAGCTATGATGGAATGGTAGATGCCACAAGGGCCACCACTCTTGATTATCTTAACGTCCGGACCAAGGAAAAGGTGGAACAGTCCACCTCTTCTACTACGGACACCTTCTGTGACGACAACATAAGTGTAATCTCACAGTTATCGGGCACCTCAACCATTGGTGTTGATATTGGGAACATGTCCCTCAACGCCGGGGAATGGGTTAAGCTCAACTCCTTCGAAAGAAGGCGTTTTAAAAAGGGGCTCAAGGAAGGCAAAACTAGAGAAGAGGCTCTAGCTGCTGCTAAGTCCGCGACCCCTCTGAAAGCATCCTCGGGGCCTGTTGCTCCTACCCTAGACAAGAGGTCTGGTGGTAAGCATGAGAGGTCTTTCGAGGTTGCTCCGGAACCAAATAAACCACCTGCCAAAAAAGCAAAAGAAGGGCCTTCTCCGGTAAAGCCCTCTTTCAGCCAGGTAGCAGGCAGTGTTAAGCTGGGCATCGTACCAGGTGATCTCAGTGGCAATCCTCTTAGTATGGAGCAAATGGCAAACATACAGGAGTGTGTCATTGACCTCATTATTGGGATGCAAGGCTCAAACCACAAGCCGCAATTCCTTGGCTGTTTCCGGAGAACAGGTTGGCTATTTTTTATATGTTCCGATCATTCCACAGCGGAATGGATGAGGAACAGTTTTGTAAGCCTAAGGGAAAAAATTGGTCTGAACATAAGTTTGGTGGAAGAGGATGATTTTCCTCGGCCAAACATCGTTAGGGGGTTCTTTCCACAGAGCCTTAGCTTAACTAGCGAGAAGATTCTCGCTACCATGGCCGCGCAGAACGATGGTCTCGCGGCCAACTCATGGAAGATACTGCAACGGACGACAACTGGCGTACTCGTCCATTTGGTTATGGCCATAGGCGAGTCTTCCATGAAGAAACTACGCGAATCCAACGGGAACATCGCATACCGCTTTGGTAGGATAAAACTCCTTCTCAAGAAGGATTCCCCCTCTACCAACCCAACCACTGGAGTTAGCTCCAGTAAGGAGGGTACTTTACCAGCCCCAGTAGTAGGCACAATCACAGACGAGGAGGCATCCAGGAACAGCAGCGCTATCGAGCATTCTGTTCCTGCTGCCTCTTCGTCGGGAGCACGATCAACGGATCTCTCCGCAACTCCTACTGTGGGATCGAGTAAATCAGCACTCACCCCGAAAATTAAGCATATGGGCGCTCGGGGTGTTACTGGGAAAAGTGGCAGAAACAGGCCAAATCCCGCAAAGCAGACGGCTGGCAAGCAGCCAGGAGCGTAGAGCTCCTTTACCCTAATCATCCAGTATGGCTGGTACTATTAGGGTACTACAAGCGAATCTGCATCACGCAAAAGGAGCTTCGGATACCTTTTGCAACAGGTTCGCGAAACAACACTTAAGCCTTGGCCTTATCCAGGAACCTTGGGTTAATGGAGGAAAAATCAGAGGCCTCCACCTCAAGTCATGTAAGTTGATTTACGATCGAAGGGAGGAAGTTCCCCGAGCAGCAATATTTGTTTCATCTAATATTAACGTTCTTCCAATTCCAGAGTTCACCACTAAGGATTTGGTTGCAGTAATCCTGGAGGTTCCGACTAGCAGGGGAATGCAGGAGACAATATGTGCCTCTGCGTACTTCCCTGGTGAGTCGGTTAGTGCTCCACCTGTAGTTGTACAGGATCTGGTGGATTACTGCAACCTAAAAAACAAGCATTTCATCATAGGCTGCGATGCTAATGCACACCATATCATTTGGGGCAGCAGTGATACAAATGGCAGAGGTGAGTCCCTTTTAAATTATCTTATGAGTAGTCACATAGACATTTTAAATAAAGGTTCGAACCCCACTTTCATAAACTCGACTCGGCGAGAGGTGTTGGACCTCACTTTGTCAAGTCAGTTTATTTCCAACTCTGTTGCAAACTGGCATGTTTCAAGCGAAGCTTCTCTGTCGGACCACATGCACATCAGGTTCGATATACCGGGAGTGATCATACAGGCAACAGAGCGTCGTATCCCTTGTTTTACAAATTGGAAACATATAGGGATATTTTATTTATCAAAGCAGACATGCTGCCAACATCTTTGAGTTCAATTAGTGACCTAGAAACCGCAGCTGGTCTGCTTAATGACGTGCTCCTATCTTCCTACGAAAGCAGCTGTGTGGTGCGTAACGTTGTGGTTAATCGCAAAGTTCCATGGTGGAACGAACAGCTGGCTAAACTTCGTAAGAAGGTTAGGAAATTATTTAATAGGGCAAAGCATTCCAATGAGTGGAATGAATATAGGCAAGCCCTAACCAGTTACAACACAGAACTAAGGCGTTCCAAACGCCTCACGTGGAGGAAAAACTGTGGAAATATCGAGGATATACCTACAGCTGCTCGACTCCATAAAGTTCTAGCTAAAGATCAGTCCAACGGGATTGGGCTTCTTCTGAAATCCGATGGTAGTTATACATCAGGTCGCAAAGAGTCGCTCGAAACCCTGCTTCAAGTGCACTTTCCGGGCTGCACTGTTTGCGACACAAATACAATCACTAACTCCATATCTGGTACACACATGGGTGTAAATATGGGTTGGGTTAATAGTTTATCCGGTAAGCTTTTTACTCCGGATAAAGTCAAATGGGCCATTAACTCTTTTCAGCCTTTCAAGGCTCCAGGAGGGGATGGTATCTTCCCAGCCCTCCTTCAAAGGGGCCTGGACTTGATTACCCCTGCTCTGGTGGCCTTGTTTAGAACTAGCTTCAATTGGGGTCACATACCACAGGCTTGGAGTCAAGTAAACGTGGTTTTTATCCCAAAGCCTGGCAATCGGCCATGTGAACTTCCTAAGTCCTTTCGACCTATCAGTCTTACATCGTTTATTCTTAAAACCATGGAACGACTTATAGATCTTCATATCAGAGACTGGTTAACGGCAACCAGACCTCTAAATCCAAATCAATTCGCCTATAGGAAAGGCAAATCCACAGAGGGTGCGCTGCATCTACTTGTCACCAAGATTGAAGCAGCCTATCGCTCGAAAGAAATTGCTCTGTGTGCATTTCTGGATATTGAGGGAGCTTTTGACAATACTGGATACGACTCAATTGCTAGGGCAATCAAGCGTAGAGGTATTGACGATCCGACTAACCACTGGATTAGTTCCATGTTGGTTAGTAGGAAGATTACATCTAAATTAGGTAATGAGTCAGTCACGATTACGGCAGCAAGAGGGTGTCCGCAGGGCGGTGTCCTGTCCCCTTTGCTGTGGTCACTCGTGATCGACGAGTTGCTTGATAATTTACATCTACTTGGGTACGATGCCATTGGTTATGCGGACGATTTGGTTATCATAGTCTCTGGAGGGCATGAACGTACGATGTCCGCCAGCATGCAACAGGCTTTGCTTGTTATTTCGAATTGGTGCACTGGGGAGGGCCTTTCGATTAACCCTAGCAAAACAGTCCTGGTGCCCTTCACCAAAAGACGTAATTTGAACCTTGGTTCAATTAGTCTTAATAATATAAATATCGGATACTCCAATGAAGTCAAATATCTGGGTGTTGTCCTAGATAAGAAACTAACTTGGAACTCTCATATTACTTCAACTACCGAACGCGCGGCCAGGGCCATGTGGGCCTGCCGGCGTATGTTCGGCAGGACCTGGGGCCTGAACTCAAAAATGATTTACTGGATGTACATCATGATAGTGAGGCCAATTGTAACATATGGGGCAATAGTTTGGTGGCCTAAGGTACAGCAAAAAGTTATTATGAACAAGCTGACCTCATTACAGAGACTAGCATGTCTCGGAATTACAGGTGCTATGCGCACCTGCCCTACGGCGGCAATGGAAGCTCTCAGCGGGCTCACTCCACTTCATATCCACGTCAAAAAATCAGCTGCTACCTGTGCAGCTAGATTGAAGCTCGCGAATCAATACAGTCATGATGACCATATGGGTCACCTGGACATTTTGAATGAACTTCCAGACCTGAATATGTTCTTTAGTGTCCCGGACGTTATGCCGAAAGAACTCTGCTTTGGCAGGAATTTCGTGGTAACAATCCCCGATAGAACAGACTGGGATACTGGGTTACCGCAGATGGAACCTAACAGCCTAGTCTGGTACACTGATGGATCAAAAATGGATAGTGGAGTCGGCATTGGTGTCTTTGGACCCAATCACAAAATATCGAAATCACTGGGTACTTACCCCAGTGTTTTTCTAGCCGAAATTCACGCCATCGAAATCTGCGCCTCTATTATTATGACCAAAGGTCTTAAAGGCGCATCCATCCACATTTTGTCTGACAGCCAAGCAGCACTGAAAGCATTGGCTTCTAACTGCTTGGTTTCCAAGTCGGTTCAAAGTTGTTATAAACTGCTACAATCTCTCTCTTGTCAAAACAAAGTAAGGTTGTGGTGGGTGCCTGGTCACATGGGCATCACTGGAAATGAGATAGCCGACGAACTTGCACGGGCAGGCTCGTCGACTACACTCATTGGCCCTGAGCCTTTTTGTGGTATCCCGTGGGCTTCTGCAACCTACACAATCAGTAAATGGGAAAAAATACAGTGCTTGACTTATTGGAACTGTATTCCCGGCCTTAGACAAGCCAAATCTTTGATCAGACCATTTCACCACAAAAATTTGGCGATCAATTTCAGCAAAGGAAATATTAGGAAACTTGTGAGTTTTCTCTCAGGTCACTGTAACCTGAGATATCATTTGAACAAAATGAACCTGTCCACAGAGACGGAGTGCCGACTCTGTTTGGAAGAGACAGAAACCGCAGAACACATACTATGTGAGTGTGTTGCTCTGTGCACACGGAGGTGGATTCATTTTGAAGAGAGGTATCTGACCCCGGAGAAATGTAAATTGGCCTCTATAAACAGCATTCTCGCCTTTATTAGAGAGGTGGAGAAGCTCCTGGAGTAACAGTACCCAACAGCACAAAAGATCTTTTAGGTCGTAGTGCTAGCCGCTTTTGGGCAGGGACGAAAAAAAAAAAAAAAAAAAAAAAAAAAAATCTCTTATCGAGATCTGCTTCATTTAATTTAATACAAGCAGAGTGGTATAAAGTGGAACAAACTACACACTTGACTTTAGAATCATCGCGATTAATTTTTGTTGCACAAATTTTACATAAACTCATTATTTAAATTATTGCACGTATTTATTTATGTATTATAATTTTTAATTTAATAACAGTTAATACACCACGAAAATTTTATTAACAAGAGTTTAAATAGCAGTAACCACAGTTATGATGGGTAAATTGTTTAGCACAAATTTTATTGACAACGAATTAACTTTATTAATCATAGAATTTTACAATTCATTTTATTGTTTATAATTACCGAGATAATTACAACATTTTCACAATATATCACTTTAATGCGATTTGATTTACTTGAAACCAGTTAAAAATAATTTAAAATATTTAATTTTTGCAATTATTATTAATCTGTCCTCTTCAAAAGACAAAAAACATCTTTTAGACATAATATGTCGATCATCAAAAAGAATAATCAATCTAATGGTCATCTGAAATGATATTTTGTTCCATTTTTTTTCTAACTCGGTTTCAATCCTATTTGAACTCTGTATATAGTATTGAGCCTAGAGGTGGTTAGAAAATAACTCAACTCCGTATATAGTGGGAGTAACTAGGATTAAACTCGAGTCGATTCGCAGCATATACAATGGGTGCGCCCGAAATGTGAATTTAAATGCACATTTTTTAAAATGTGCATTTTGGAACCAGTTTTCTTTGAAATTAATTGAAATTCGACAACTCTGATTTAATAAATCGATAATTATGATTACTTTAAATATAAATTGACATCAAACAGCGTGTTAAAAATGCACATAAAAATTACATCGCATGTAGTTTTTTAAAATGCATTTTCGCTAAATGGACATTTTCTATTTCGGACGCACCCAATATAAGTGTTGAATTAGTTCTGCGAACCGAAGTTAATAAGAATTCGTCACCGGATATTTTTTTAAAGCTCGCATTTTGCCACTACATATTAAAACGATCTCTTTGTCATAAAAGAGCCAAACTAATTTAATTTAAATGTTAAACTTCCAAAATTAATTTTTCGATTTTAACAACAACAACAACAACAAAAATCTAATTAAATTTGAAGATTATTATTTTATTAAAAAAAAAAAGAAAAAAGAAAAATTAATTTATATAAAACTCGTAATCACAAAAAAGTTTATAATAATAATATGGAAATGAGATGGAAATTTATAATTTGTGAAAATATGAAAATGAAAAATAAAATTAAAAAAATCAACTTATGGTTATTGTGGTTTTCACGAATTAATTTGTTTTCATTTTTTTTTTTTAATATACATACTCGTACGTACAGATTCATGATTAATTTATAATTTAATCCGATTTAAATAAAAATAAAAATTTTTTTGTTCTGCGGTCGGTTGGATTAATTTTTTTTTTTTTTTTTAATTTTAATTCAATCAAAAAAAATATTTAGCGTTTAAACAAAATGATGTTACGTAATGGCCTTTGTTATTTTCTAGGAATTGTATTACATATTTAAGCGCATATGTCCCATGTACATAATATTTTCACAATATATAAATCATAAATATTACATAAATGAAAATTTCTTGTCTTTATGATAACAATACAGACAAAAACACACACATACACACAATACGAGTGCAAAAAATATATACGTTATTGGAAAATAAAATGTCATTTGGAAAATGTTCAAAAAGCACACATAACAAATAATCATAAAATATATTGTATTATTAACCAAAAGCACCACCACCGCAGCGCACCCAATAATGATTATTATTTATAATTTAACATAAAAAATTACATGCAAATAAAATAAATAAATTTAAATAAATAAATTAAATGATTTATTTTTAAAAAGCTCTGGGAGATGAAAATGGAAAAATTTTGTTTTGTGTTGTAATTCAAATAAATTGCATATAAATTTATTGGCCTATCATTAGCATAAACGAGTCCATACAATCTATGTAAATCCATATTTATGTGCTTTTTTTGTATATTTCGATGATTCAATACATATAATGTCATTAAAAAACTTTTTTTATATAGTAGGTATACGCACAAATCAATCAATATATCATTATTGGATAAATCAATATTTTAGTGCTTTTGTATGGATAAGATAGGTAACCAAGAAAAACAAAAACAAAAATCTGTTACATTATCAAAATTAATTTTTATTGAACACACAGAAGGACTAAAAGATGTTTTTCCACTTTTTTGTTGTAAGCTTCTTTGAAACTTACTGATGAGAAAACTAAAAAAAAAAATAAAAAATAAAAAATTGTAATTTTGTGGCTCTCTCTTATGAATTTCAAATCTTCTTATGAGCTTTCGTTATTGGATACATTTACATATTAAAATAGTTTTTATTCCGTTTTTGTATGTCTAGTACGGCGGGAAATCATAATATAAAGCTCTACATATATTGAACGATTTTATTTTCACGGTACTGTGATTTACAGGTACTTTAATAAATTGAAAAAAAAAAAAAAAATATTTTGTAAGTTTTCAGATTTTGACATTGTACATAAATAAGTGACTTTAATCTTAGCTTGTGTGTGAACTAAGACTTAAAGCTTATTTTTTGTAAAATAATGTAAATCTCATTATAATGATAAAAGGTGGACAATAATAAATAGGTGGACAGCAGAAGGTCCGACAATATCTCGAAGCCAGATTTTTAAGTTTTTAAAATCTGGAATCTATCCATCTATCACTTCAGAAAGACAAACAAGAGAAATAGAACACAGAAAAAGGGATGAAAGGAGAATAGAAGCTGAATAAGATTAATGGCGGAAACTACTAAAACACCGAGCAAACGGCGCAGTGGTTAAGGCTGCGGCGGTTGGATCGGGAGGTACCGGGTTCGAATCCCTATAGGGGCGGGATGCAAAAGGGATTTTTCATCATCTGATTACGATCGGTGATGAAGATGAACACATCTATGACCCCCTGTTGAGAGTGCAGAATCCATGGGCCGACCCACCTTTCATGTCAGCACTACAGGTTGGCATGAAGCAATGCAATGTGCAGGTGGTTTTTCAAAGACGGATCTGTAGTCGCCCGTCCTCGATTTGGCTACTCCAGGCGTAAAGTAGGACGGTAAAAAATAAATCAAAAGAAACAAACAAGTTTAATGGCGGTAACCCGCCAATATTGTGAAACAAAGAAGTTGAAAGGTGAGGCCAATTACAGACATTACAGTACATATTTCCAGATAACCTCATTCGGAGACCCTCATAATTGGAGAGCCAGAATATATGCCGACGTACCAGATTCAGGACCAATTATATCATCGCATCGGAAGTCAACAGCATCTACCGAATGAAGATCCTAAATTTCAACAAGTAGAGCAGACTTGCTGGAATGCGCCAGAAACCAGACGAGGCATAGTACTTCATAGCAGACCAAACTCCACAAGGTGAACATGAGAGATGATTCAATGCACCGACGACCACAGAACTGTCTGAGAACTACATGAATGCTGCAAACAAAGAAGATTTCGGCTATGGCCTTGAGACAGAACTAGGGACGCTGAGGGTGGAACAGTAAGCGCATGTGAGGGATGCCATCGTCAATGATGGAAATGTTGCCGACATAGGCCAGTTGATCATATTCTCTTCTACAGAGATAAAGCAAAATCTTTTCGTCGGTAAAAACCGCAGCATCATCATGATTCGTCGGTAAGGGTTTACAAGGCGAAGATTGTTGGTGAAGTTCATTCTAATATGTATACGTTAGAGTGGCAGAAGCGTGGATTACTCATGCATATATTCTGGTTTGGCTCAGGCACATCTTATATATACAGAGTGGATAACTTCTATGTAGATGTAATAATCCCTGCTCCCCGGGCACGGAATTTGTAAGAAGCGATGCCCTCGACGTTTTCTGAAAGAGACCCAGGTGGGGCAATATGTGGATTTTTCCGTTTTTTCCCCTGTTATCAAAAGTTGTTAATGCATATATCAACGTAGAATAATGGAATTCTGTCAAGTCAATTAATCAGGTTTGCAAATATGTGTGTACGGGATCCGACATGGCTGTGTCTGATGTGAGAAGTAGTGGCAATGAATTTAATGAAATTCATCAGTATGAAATGGGAAGATACCTAAGCAGTAACGAAGCGGTGTGGAGAATGCTAGGCTTTATTTCCTATCCATGAGCGCCACCTATCTATGACTTATCGAAGCGCTTACGTAGAAAACGGCCAGAGAGCCTACTTTACAATGGAAAATGCAGCTGAACGAGCCTATTTAGACTTTGCATCGGTTTGCGGGTATACTATTGTACAATCAAGTCCGAAAATACAAGGTCAAATTGTACCAGAACAAGTTTGAGTTGAATCTAGCGATGCCGTTGGCAGGGTCCCTCCGTCCACCCAAACAACGCTGAATGCTTTCACCTGCCACTTCTGTTAAAAAGATTTCCAATGAGAATAGTTAATGGAAGGGTTCTCACAGCTCAAAGGGCTTCAGGCAAATGACGGACGCTGGAACAAAGCGTTATAAAAATCAGCTGCACCTCGATCTCCTAAGATTATGCGTAACTGTTTGCTGCTATGCTAGTTATGCAGTTATGAATGAACTAAAGAGAGAACCCCCTTGAAGTCATACTGTATCAATCACGAGTTTAATAGCATAATGTGGATCTCCCCAAATGTTGCTCAAATCCGCAGAAAATTATTTCCTAGAATAACAAGTAACAAGAAGCAACAAAAACCCTTGCAAATTTCGAGAAATATCGACAAGCAAAATAATCTCGAAAAGCTCGTGTAACCTTAGATTTCTACAACATTCTCGATATTAACAATTATGGATATTATAAATTATTTGATTTTTTCTGTCCAAAAAATAACTTTTGTCTTTCCTTTTGTTTTTTACACTGAGTAAATCAGTTGAAGGAAAAACAGAATAGAGTGGAAAGTGTAGAGTACTTTTTTATCGACGAATTTAATCGCGTTGAAACCATATTATGAGTTTGATATATAGTATTTTAGAGGTGAAATGTATGATCGGAATTTGTACATGAAATGCTTGACTAAAATGAGTATTTCCTTGCGTATATGAATGTGTGAATGAGTACATTTATATATATATCCATAAACTAAGACATCGCCACTAACCCCAGCTCATCCTTAATCAACTCTCGAAATTATCTTATTTTAGGTAATTTAATTAACAACAATAAAATTAACAAAATTCTTGCATTTAAGCAAAATTTTAGAGAAGACAATATTGTACCGATGATCTTGCTTATCGTTGAGACAAGTATAGGATTGTGATATGAACGGTTTATTTGAATTATACCGCTTATTTAGGTCGAATGAGGTTAACTTCAGCGGTGAGTGTTTTTGCCTGAACATATAGGCCCTCTTCAACTGAAAAAACGTAAAATAGCGGTAAATTATTAGCTGCCCTAATCAGAAGGCTCTTCTTCATACATTACGTTAAGGTTTTCCATATATGTCTTATGATTGATTTATTTTAGCTTGTTTTCGTCATCACCCACCTACACACACACACATACGCATATTCACAAATAACAAATTGACAATGAAATTGTTGTTGCATGTGGTTATGAAAGCTCTACATATTTATAAAGTACGACGGGGGTATATTTTGGTAGACGAGTATAACAAATTAGGATAAATTTATGAGAATATTTTCATTTGCGAAATGAAATGAATAGAGAGGAAGCTTTTCATATAAATGTATCTATATCTGTTTAGACTAGAGTATGAATAGATGATTAAGTTGTCATTGTTGCGATAGACAAATGTACATATTTGAATATAAAATAAATGTGGTTGTGTCATACAAATTTATTTAATTTTATGAATATTATCTCAAAACTACCCATCATAAATTTTTTTGGGGTAGATTTGAATGATTATTTAATTTAATTAAAGCTTTTCTATTCCTCGTATCTGTATGTACATAGCTGCTGGGCGAACAAATATGAATATTCGATAGAATTTTATTTGGTTTTAAAAGCTTAATTTATCTTTTTTTTTTTATTTGTAATTATTTTTAAATGAATGCCTGGCTTAACTGAATTAAGGTGATCAAACCGTACAACTGGAGATTTAAGGCAGGCCACTATTTCACTATTTTCAGTTCATATTGCTCGTTATTCCGTCGGCATTGTCGGCAGTCGTTGCAGTTCAACTTTTACGGAGTTAATTAATGAAAATGTATTCACATGACCCAATTATTAGTAGCGTGCACATATAAATTTAAATAATTACCACATTCTGCATAAAAGCAAGGCAAAAATTGTATTTTCCATGAAAACATAAACAAAACATTAAAAAATCATAATTATATTTTCCTACATAATCAAAATAAATTAACTTCAAGTACCTTCTCAGGTGCCTACGTATGTCGGTGTACACATACATACATATGTATGGTTATGGAGAAAAAAAAGCTTCAAGAAATTATTAGACGAAATAATCATATAATGAAGTTACCTTGAAATGAAATTATGTACGATTATGTATGTTTCTTGTACTTTTTGTGTTATCATAATTTTCAAACTGCTTTCAAGAAATCATAAAACATAGTCATTAACGTTAATGTGTTAACTACTTGAAGACGTATATGAACGAGTATGTAAAGAAAATTTTAAATATGTATTAAATTACGGATACGCGATGGCACAAACAATGTTTGTGTATATATAGAGAAATCAACACCGTCAGATTTTTATTTTTATTCTTCTTAGAACTTTAAGTCATTATCATTATAATTATAATTATTATTATTATTATTAATTCTAAGAAATGTGATAGAGCTTCTTGCTTCTACACCCCATTTTTTTTTACTTTTTAAATTAAAATTTGCCAATTAAATATGTTCAAAGGGGAGGGGGTAAAAATAGCACGAGAAAACATAATGAAAATCAAAAGGTTTAATTGAGTGAAAAAGTTTCAACTATACGAAATGTTGAACGTTCAACACGCGCAAACTAAAAATTTAAGAATTTTGTCGTTACCTAAGTAGCACAGTAATGGCATCTGCACATCACAAAAAATTACTTCATTGCGTATACAGTCGAAATGTGTTAATTTACGAATAACTTTTGCTTAATCTACGGAACAATATAAGGAACCTTATTGTTAGATCAAAAAATGCTGAACCCTTTATAGGCGATTTTGATCTCAGTTCAGTTTTTTTTGCGTCAAAAATAAATCAACTTGCCGGTTAATTTTTATAACAAACAAACAAACAGACTGATAAGAACTTTAATTCCAGAGGCCGTGAATTGGTTCGGTAGCAATCTCATTTTGCGCCTTTAAATATGGTTACTGAATTATCCTCGTTGCTGCATGTGAAAATTTAATTAAAACTTTCTAATCTTAATGTTGCTTGTTTTAGTTAAAAGAAACGAGTTGGGCAGTTTTTTCTTTGTGAGATACTTCAAAATTTTTTGTTTCCACTAAACACTTGTCTTACTCTCACCAACCATTTAACCATTTGTTTTACTGGTTGTATTTTCGTGTTTCAAATCAGTGCTGTGTTTCAACTACAGTTAACAAAACACTGTGATGTTCGATTGTCAACCTTTGTGGTGTACAGAATGAGTTCCAAAAATTGAAACAAAAATTAGTGAGTGTTAAGCAATAAAAAGAGATTTAGTGGTATTAGTGCTCTACAATTTTGATAAGCGCAATTGTGCGCAGTGATAAAATTGAATACCTGTTTTTAACAAGGTTGTGGATTATTGCAATGGAAAGTTTAAGACAAAATACCGTAAAAGTACAGTTCCAGAAGACAGATGCTAAGCCGTTTGACCAAGAGATGATGCGATTTGTATTGAACAATGGGCTAACGGCGAAAGACATACATACACTGTATACCAAGATCTGTACGAGCGGTGTATGTATATCAAGTTCAACACAGAACAAAGGTACCTTGAGTTTATACGAGAGACACATGTTTTGATTTTCAATTACATAAATGGAACATCAACGGAGGTAACGGTGAAAGGAGCAAGTGGGATAATGCGGTACGTGAGGGTATTTAACTTGCCACCAGAAATCACAGATAAAACACTCAGGGAGGCCTTGCACCGTTTTGGTAATATGCAAGACAAACAGAAACCGATTCATCGTGTATGGACACGGAAAGCGAAGATGTGTCTGTAAAAGGAAATGTAAATAAACACGATCGACCATACAAAAAAACACGGTACACAAGTACCAAAAAAAGAATAGCATTCATTGACCAATTTAATAGTACAACGGTGAGTACGGACGTAAACCATACCACCGTTGAAACCAGAAAATTGTACATGGACAACAATGCAAAACATGGGACAACAACTTGCAACATAAACATCTTTATGATGGAGGCAACATCAGCAATTTCATGCAACAATTTTATTATTTCATCAAAATTAATTTTTGTTAAATTTTGGAAGCGGATTCCCTGCACCACATATTTTTAATTGGTATGTATAAATTGTTATTGGTGTGAATGTGAAACACGAGTGAAAGAATTATTGTTGGCCAGATAAACATACAAAGTTTTTACGCCAAAAAAAATATGTTGGAAAATTATCTGGCCAATAGTAAAATGAATGTGATGCTTATAAGCGAAACATGTGTGAGAGAATGAACAAGACGTTGAATGTGAGAGAGTACAGATTTAACCAAGAAGCGATGGTTATGGTGGAGTGGCAATAATGTACGCAAAAAATATGACTCTTCACATAGGTTCAGTTACCCGCTTTTGAGGTGATTGAAGCAATAGCCGCCTCAACGACGAATTTGGAAAAAAATCTGTTACTAATGATCATGTATGTAAACCCAGGTGCGTAATGAAGATGACAGGAAAAAAGCCTTGAGTGATTTTAAAAAATTGTTTGAGTGCGGGTTAGAGAGTAAAGTGACCTGATTGTATGTGGAGATATAAATGCGCATGCGAGAATGTGGGGTTGTTTTGACAATTGCGCGAGAGGAAAACAGTTGGCCGACCTGATTCAAGACTCCGGTATGGTGCTCTTGAATGATGGAAGGCCAACTAGAATGGCGAATGTGGGAGGCACGGCCAGCGCAATAGATTTGTCTATGACAACTATTGAACTGAGAATTTGGGTGGTGATCATTTCATGATCAAAATGATCATGAATGATAATCGAGTGTTTAGGAAAAAACGTGAATAAAAAAGATATTCGGAGAAAATGAAACAAATCAAAACCAGTTAGATAGTAAAATTGAACGGGTAAATAAATTGTGTACAGAATTTGTGGATATGAAAGAGATTAATGTGAATGGTTGGTGGTACAATGAAGTTCAATTCTGGTATGAAAGGAAGCGAATAGCCTTGCGTGAATTTAATAGGAATAAAAGTAGTGAGAATAAGATTATGTATGGTAAAATGATAATAGAAAATTGAAAAAGGCTATTCGCAGAGCAAAAAGGAAAAGTTGGCGGGAATATGTGTCCCAAATAACACATAGAACCAAAACTAAGGATGTATAGAGTTTATTTAATAGGGTGAATGGTAAACATTTTAATGTGAGCAATGTGGTATGTGAGAACAGAGAGAAAGGTGAAGAATTTATAAGAATGGTATTGAATGTAAGCAATGATTTGAATGTAATAAATGAAGTTGATAGAATAAGTAGAAATGAAAGAATGGATTGTAAGTATGAATCGGGAGAGTTCCTGAGAGTGTTAGATAGATCAAAATCTTCCACTCCAGGGATGAACCGAGTAAGTTATAAAATGATTCGGTTGTTGAGTGACTCAGCAAAACATAATTTGCTTGAGATACTCAACAAAGTGTGGATGGGTACAAAATACCGAACAAATGGAAAGAGAGCAAGGTGGTTGGTTCCCATCCCTAAACGGGATAGAGATCCAAATGTGCCAACAAGTTATTGAGGCAAATGTATGTTAAATGTTTTTATAAAAATGTTAAATGGAATGATGAAAGAACGAATGGAAGATTTTGTGAATGAAAATAATTTGTTGCCCTCTACAACATTTGGATTTCGAAAGAACCACTCTGCAATCGAGTGTGTGGAAAAGTTTGTTTGGGAAGTAAGAAAGGATAATATGAAAGCTGTTGCGGTGTTCTTGGACATTGAAAGAGCTTATGATTACGTGGTTCCGTGGAAAGTACAACAAATTCTCTCGGATTTTATGACTGAGAGAAAAATGGTTCTGAATGGAAGTGGTTTTAAGGTTGGAGGGAGTTGCAAATGTTGGACTTCCGCAAGGAAGTAAAATATCTCCAGCTCTGTTCAACCTATATACCAGCTAGATACACCACATCAATGCAGACAACCAAATCGTTCTGCAATTTGCAGACGATTTTGTAGTAATTGGAAAAGGAAGAAGTATTGATGTGGCAGCTCAAAGAGCGCAAAAGAGGGTAGATGATTTAAGTACAAAAACTTAAAATGTTGAATCTGAGAGTGAATTCTAATAAGTGTGCTTATATGAGTTTCAGAACAAAGGTTGCAAATGTTAACATAAGTGTTGATAGTCACAGAATTGAACAAGTAAATGCGTAAAGGTATTTGGTTATTTAGATTGATAGACGGGGCTTTTAGCCAATAGAAAGGGGCTTTTAGCCAATTAATGAAAGTAGAAAATGCTTGTGCAAGAGTGGTATTGGGGGCGATTAACTCAACCCCAATACACACTCTGTGGTCTGAAATGGGTGATTCACCTCTTGATTACAGGAGAGAGTGGATCACAGTGAGAGAGTCGGTGAGAATAATAACTAAGAAAAATGAGTTTTGGAATGAAATGATAGTAAGATTACAAAGTAGGGCGGTATACAAACCGACATATAGAACTAGCATTGCACTTGAAGATTTTAACATGTTTCTGATTAAAGGTAATGCTGGTCCGCAACCAGTTCATAATAATCTTACTGTATGTTTGAATATGGAGGAATATAATAAGGGAATGAATGAAGTTATCGCCAAAATTATGTTTGGGAAAATCAGTCAGCGGTATGTGCAAGATGATATCGTTTATACAGATGATAGTGTGAATGAGAATGGAGTGGGTGTTGGTGTCTTTATGCCAGATAAGAATGTTGAAAAGTATTTTAAAGCGGACAAAAGCATCTGTATAATAAACGCTGAACTGATTGGAATGTTTAAAGGAATTAAACTGGCTGTGAATGAAGGGGAAAGGAAAATAGTAATATTTTCCGATTCCCAGAGTGGTTTATGTTTGCTAAAAGGTGGAGCTGAAAGAGAAGGCAATGTGTATGTTGATTTGATTTTTGAATGCGTTCGAGACTGTCAACGTGATGTGACCATACAATGGATCCCATCACAAAGACAGATCGAAGGGAATGAAAGAGCCGATACGTTAGCTAAAAAGGGTACATTGAATGACATGGTTCAGGAGTACGAAAGCAAGGATGCAAGAGACATACTTCGAATGCTTCAGATGAATCTGTAGAGAAAATGGAAGAGTGAATTTAACGAGAAAAGTCTAACGAAAGGAATGAAGTACAGAGTGCTCCGTGGTACTCCTTTGAGAATTCCGTTCTTTAAGGAGCTTAAAGGAGATATGCGAATGTTGCGAACGGTTGAGACAATCAGGCTGAACCATGGAAACTGGAAGGAATGCTTGTGGAAACATCATTTAAGTGAGGACAACTGGACAAGGATTGTGAGTTGTGTGGAAGTGTGGAGGATATTGAACATCTTATATTGGCTTATCCCAGATACAGCCAATGTAGATCAAAGTTCAACATCCTACGGAATGCAAGAAATCTAAGTGATTTAATGAATGAGGGTGGTTATTTGGCTTATAAAGAAATGTATGAATTTATTAGGGTGAGTGGGATAGCAATTTGATGCAAAATAAGCAGCCGACAGAATATGTGTAGGGAGTAATCCAGATCCATTTTAAAGTTTAAAAGTTTTTTTTGGTTATTGAAATATGAATTTAAAAAAAAAAAAAAAACACTGTGACGTCATGTTCAAAAGTGTCACAGTGTTTTGTTAATTGTAGTTGAAACACTCCCTCCGAACCATCATAATTATGCAAAAGTTTCTGAAATGGACTCGGGTGCTGGTACTATCATTAATTCACGGAACCATACTCAAAGTGTTATTGGTACAGGTGATCCCGTTGATTCAATTAAACCTGCCGTTATTCCTGCCAATAATAAAAAGTATTTGTATATAAGCGGAATCGACCCATCCGTTTCACCTGAAATGCTTGTTGGCTACATTCATAGTAAACTAGAAGATTGCTCGCCTGACGAAGTGAATTGTAAATTATTACTTCAAAGGGCCGGGTAATTGACAATTCCATTACCTTCATCTCCTCGGATTAAAGGATTCTCATTTCAATAAGCTAAACAGTTCTGATATGTGGCCTCGTGGTTCGTTAATTCATCCATTTGTAAATCATTCACGATAGCCAAAAAACAGAGCTGCTGTTCCAACAACACCGATAACTACTGATGCAACCAACACTATCAACAATTTCACCTCGATCTACTACCACAACGCCTCCAGTAATCGAGGTAATGCTAAGTTTTTTCGTTTAGGCGTACTTGACAACGATTACGACGTGATAATAAGTAGCGAGATCTGGCTTACGATAAATATGTTGTCCGAAGAATACTTCCCATCTGATTACGTCGTTCATAGAAAGAATAGATACGATTTTGACACCAGTCGTAAGGATCTCCTGCTCGATTATGATGGCTTTCCGCCGATTCTGTTTAGGTGTTGTGCTGAGAGTTTGACCCTTCCTATTACCTTCATATTTACAGAAAGCCTTCGTCGTGATTTTTTCCCCGATCCTTGGAAAATTTCTTGTATTCATCCAATCTTCAAGGCCGGTAGAAGAAGTGATGTGAATAATTATCGTGGGATCGCCATTCTTTCTGTCTTACCCAAGTTGTTTGAGTCTATGGTTCATAGAATCTTGTTCTTCTACACTAAAAAACTTCATTTCTCCTGTACAACATGGATTTTATCCCGGTAGGTCTACAGTAACCAACTTGATTTCGTTTTGTGGCGACTTATTTGATAGTTTAAATTCCAGATATCAGCTTGACGTTTTTTATACAGACAACTCTATTCTTCTTAGTAAGTTAGATAGCCTAAATTGTCAGTTTATTCCAATTAAATTGTTGCGTTCTTACCTCACTGATCGTTGGCATTCCGTTAGGATGTTGGGTTCTCACTCCCAATTATTTCATGTGCCATCTGGCGTGCCTCAAGTTAGTCACATTGGACCATTGTTGTTTTCATTGTTTATCAATGATGTGGTGCAATTCTTTGAGTTTGCTAACTGCCTTCTCTTCGCAGATGACACGAAAATGTTCGCCCAAGTTTCTAGCTTGTCTGATTGTGTAAATCTGGCTCTGAACGTGAGCAAATGCAAGACGCTTTCTTTTAATCGTATCCGCTCACCCATTCTTCACCAATGTCAGCTGTACAATGAAAACGTTGACCGAGTCGAGCTCATTTCCGATCTTGGTGTGATTTTTGCAGCTGACGCTACATTTACCAGACAAGTTTACACCATTATTTAAAAGTCGTACATTATGTTGGGGTTTATTAAACGAAACTGTAGGGATTTTAGGGACCCGATAACGTTAACATCACTGTATGTCTCGTTTGTTTGGTCTATTTTGGAGTATGCATCTGCAGTTTGGGCGCCATCCTACCACTGTCATTCCGGGAGGATTAAGAGTGTTCAGAAACAATTTGTTCTGTTCGCGCTCCGATGTTTGCCGTCCACGAATGCTGCAGAATATGTCCTCCCACCTTATCAAGATCGATGTAATCTTTTGAAACTGCAACGTCTAGACTATTGCGATATCATTAATTCCCGCATCGATTGTACCGAGTTACTCGCACGTCTAAAAATCTATGCTTCCGAACGCCGAATGCGTCAACGTGATTCGCTTTTATTCATTGACCTGGTGCCAACAAACTATGGTCTTTCGGAACCGATCCTGAGAATATCATGGGTGTTCAATTCAGTTTCTCAAGTTTTCGATTTTCACAATGTCGAGAGATTTGTTCAAGAATATTTTATTTAAGTTTTTTAACAATTGTATTAGTTAGCCGTAATTGTTTGTACCGATTGTAGTCACTGTAGGTATCAAATAAATAAATAAATAATTTAAAATTCAACAGGCGGTCGGTGTAAACCTAACTCACAAATTTTCCAAAGAACATTCCCAGATAACTGTAAAGCATTTTGTAATGTTTTAAACAGTCAAAATTCACCTCCATCTTCAATTATCCTGATTTATTGTTTTACATAATTATCCTGATTTATTGTTTTACCTGATTTATTCATTTTTCAAAAATAAAATTTTCAGTTTGGTGACTAATAACAAATTGTTTGAAAAAATTATGGGTTTGACGCAGTAATTAGTATGGTCAGGTAATAAAGCAATTGTTGTTGACACATTTCAAATCATCCAATTTTAAAAGTAAATTGCAGATGCCGGTAATCTTCAACCAAGTGCAAGAGTTTTTTGGATGATGCTTTGCCCCAATTAAATTCCTTTTTAAGACTAACTGATGCTGGAAACTTTCTACGCATTGAGCACATGACCTTTATATGATCATTTCTCTAACTTTCTGATCACTTTAAAGAAACCTTTCGCGATTACCTTAATAGTGCTGGGTTTTACTAATAAAATGGCAAAGGGTTATTTCTGCATCTCGGTTTTAAAGTTGGTGGCAATTAAATTCGACATTTAAATATATTTCTCGAATTCAAGGAACATTGTCGCATAGGAGGACGAAATTTGAGCGATGATACTCATTTATTATTGAAATATTTGACAAATTATTTCAAAAATTGGCGTTGTTGCCGATTCATCGACCGATTTCCAAAGTCTGATGAGCAGCCCATTCCCTTTTTCAAAGATTCTGAGCAATTCAAAAAAAATATTCTAGTAATAGTAACTCGCTTCATCGTTCGCCCACCATTCTGAATAATTATTAATAATCAATTTATATGCAAATTTATATTTAGCGACACGTCGTCACTAAAACAGGATAAAGCACCGGAAGTAAGTTCTTTACAGTAGACCCTGGAGGGCACGGATGCATCGGGCACGATATTTTGAGTTCCCTTCTTGTAAAACTTGAATTTCTGTAATTTGAGACTCCATCTGGCTAAAAGACCCGACAAATCGGATTAATTGATTAGCAAGCAGAGACTCGTATGATCGATAACAATGGTGAATTCGAAACGCTACACATATGGCCACAAAAAAAAAACGAAAATAAAACCCCGCTTACTCCAGAGGACGAAGCATCCATCTGAAATACAAACGGTATTGCATAATTAGGGTGTACTAGGAGAGGAGCAATAGTCAACACTGCTTTCTGTGCCTCTGAATTTAGCATTTTGATTTCAATTAATCCGTTAAAAGAGCCGAGATTGTAGAAAAATTGGTATTATGAACCGTCTATACCAACCGCTCTTGCCAAAAAACCAGCGAAACTGTTTCAATGTTTTTTGGGCAAGTATACCCATACTGGGTATGGGTTGGTAATTGATTGGGAGCCGGCTTCATATTCTAATGTAATTAGTGGAAATTGGTACACAGGGACAACTATAGCTCTGGATGATTTGTATCACGGCAATTAGTTCGGGCCCAGTTCACCAATAGGACCAGTGAAATCTAAAAGTGGAGCTAGATTCTAACTCTGTGATTGTTGAATTAGAAAATATACACATCATCGTTCAGACTCAAATTCTGTAAACGACTCAATTGGTCTTGAACGTGGAAGATGCGGGTTTTAACCTGTCGTCCGTGCATTGATTTTATAACATTGTCCGTTAACTGGGCGGCGAAAAAGATCCCAAATTAATTTACAGAAAATATTAGGTTAGGTTAGAACTTCTGCTTAGGCACACTTAGACCGGTGGCAGTCCATTGTAATACCACAGAATACTAAATAGAGCTACTGATTTAGTGAAGACCATCCCGCACTTTACTGTTTTCGAGATCCGACAGGTTGTCTATCTTGAGCTTACCCAAGTGTTCGTGCCTTGAAGGAACTGAACCAATGTCTCTTTCTTCTCTGAACCAATGTCTCTTTCTTCTTTGGCAGTATTCCGTAAGTCTCCTAAGACCGTTCTTAATTCATTTTTCCGTTCTAGTTTTGACGAAACTATCTTGCTACGCTTCATGTGAGGTTGTTAATGCACCTCTCCTCTGCAAAGGCTAGCGCCTGTGGTTCCTTATGACGTCGAGTTGTCACACATTTCATTAAGAGATGAGTGACTACTCAACGCCTCTCTTGCCAAAGAACCAGATTGCAGCCTGACTGTACGATATTTTCTGAGGATATTACATTATGCTTCAACCATATCAAGACCTTTTCAATGGCTATCACTTCAGGAGTAATCAGGAAGACCAAAAGAAATGTTTACATTTAATTTATCGAGAAAGAATACTCTAGCTCCCACTTTGCCATTTTGCTTGGAGCTCTTTGTAAAACATTGCAAAGCTTCAGTTTCAGATAATAACCCGTCCCTCCATAATTTTGGTGAAGTGAACATATATTCCGAAAGCCCTACTCTTCTTTTAATGATGTCCCTTATTAATACACTTCCACTTAGAAATGGCTGCAAGCAGAACAGCCGTAATTGTCGCCATCTATTTGCCAAAAATGTCGACCGGAAGAAGGTGAAACATTACAGGCCACTCTGTGCAACTTTTGCATCTTATTTTTATAAGTTACTTTGTCCAGAGCTGGCTACCACACACTCACCCCAAGCATGAGTACAGGTCTAGGTCTCACTACGGCGGTGTAGATCCAGTAAACCAGCTCCGGCTTCAGACCCCGTCTCTTACAAATGGGGTTCCTGCAAGAGTGCGTGGCTATAGAAGCTTTGTTTACTCCCCCCCCCCCTCCCCAATGTTAGGCCCCCATTGAGCTAATTGTCTAAGAGAAAGGCCAAATAGCTTGCTCTGTCAGTAAAAGCAATTCTCATGCCGTTTAAGGTAGATTTCACTTGTGTTTCAAATCGCGTATGTGCGCACATTGTTTTCTCATCATATAAATTCAAGAGAACATTAAATTAAATTTTGCCAGTTAGACGTAAATCCCATTCCCAATTATGATTTTCTGTTCGGCGATAGGTTAAACATTATTTGTGGAAATTCTCTAAAATTGTACAGATGCCTAACTGGGAAATTATGTAATCAGTCTTTAACGACTCGACTTCAACACCACGAGGAGATAAAACGCTAACTATTTATTATCATAATGTTGGTGGCATGTCATCTAAATCATCTAGATTTTTTAATTACTTTATTAGTACTGAATATGATATATACACAATTACGGAAACCATCTGTCAATAGTCTAAAATCATCAGGATGATGCGTTTTAATTGCAGTTAATAAAAGGATTACTAGCCAAATGTTACGAACTCCACCATCATTAGAATGTGTTGCGGTAAAGTTGGTTATGATCGTCCAAACTATTGTGATCGTAACAATTTATTCACCACCGTATGCTACTCTGGAGGTTTATACGTTTTTTATTAAGTGAATTTGATAATGATAGAACAAGCTTTATTATTAATGTTATTTGTCGGTTGAATCAAATTAATGGTGTAACAAATGATAGAAATAGGTATCTGGATTTAGCTTTTTCAAATTTTCAAGATAATACTTTTGTAACGGAGTGTTGTATACCATTTGTGGATAATAGTGTTGATCATAAAGCTATAGAGATTTCATATCAAATTATTCTGTTTCTGATACTCGTATATCTGAAGAAATTTCGATTTATGATTTTAGAAATGGCAAAGTTTCCGGTTTGAATGAATTCTTAGCAAACCTGGATTGGTCTTTGATTTTCAATGATGTAGATGTTAATATTAATGTTGATAAATTTTATGAAATTTTGTTCGCAGGTTTTAATGAATTTATTCCTAAAAAAGGTATGAAGTTAGTGGCGAATTATCCACCTCATTTCACCAAAGAATTGATTAAGTTACGCAATCGTAAAAATAAATGTCGAGTAAAATTTATGAGAAATCCTTCTTTGTATAATAAAACTAAAAAGTTGGAATCGTGAGGCTTATAATGAGTATATGAGGGTTATTGAATTTAAAATAAGTAAGGATCCAAAATTATTATGGAAATTTGTTAATTCGAAACGGAATTCGTCTGAGTTGCCGATGACTATATATTTTGAGCAAGACAACAGTTCTGATTCCAACGAAATTGTTGAGTACATATTTTAGGAAATTTTTTCAGAGTACATATAGATTCGTAAATTGTTGCAACGTTAGCTCAGGTTTAAATGAAGAATTAGTGAATCCTCCGGTTCAGTTTGACGTTTTGCAGGTTTTCGAGACTGATATTATGGATCAACTGGATGCCTTTAAGAATGGCTGTGTTCCGGATGGTATATCTTCCTTAATTTTGAAATTATTTAAGTTTGAACTTTGTTATCCTTTGAAATTATTATTTGAGAAATCTTTAAATTCTTCAGTTTTGCCAGTGAGATGGAAAACATCCTCAAAAACTCCCATCTATAAATAAGGTGATCGTTCTAATGTAGCCAATTACAGAGGCATTTCAATTTTGTCAGCAATTCCTAAGCTCTTTGAGGCGATTTTGTGCAAATACATTTTTTTTAACATCAAGAATAGATTATCAATTAGTCAGCATGGTTTTTTCAAAGGCAGATCAACTTCAACTAATCTCGTTGAGTTTCTACGGGAAACTATTGATGCATTTGATTCTTATAGTCAACTGGATGTTGTCTTTACTGTTTTCACAAAAGCGTTTGACTCAGTTCAGCATCAAATCATCTTAAAAAAACTAAATAATTTTGGATTTTCTCGAAAATTCGTTGCTTGGGTGGAATCGTATTTAATTGGCCGTACCCAATATATTAATTTGAAGGGTATCAAGCCGAATTTAATAAACATTCTTTCGGGAGTGTCTCAGGGTTTCACACCTGGGTCTTCAATTATTTTTGATATTTGTAAACGATGTGCTGGACATGTTACATTACTCAAAAGGACTTATGTATGCCGACGATCTTAAACTATTCCGTCAAATTTCTGATGCTTCTGATGCTGCTAAATTACAATCCGACCTTCATTCATTATTTAATTGGTGTTGTCTGAATCATTTAGATTTGAATATTAAAAAATGTGCGGTTATGTCTTTCTCCAAGAAAAAATCGCAAATATATTATGATTATTATATTAATAATGAAATATTGAATCGGGTTAACCAAATTAAAGACTTGGGAGTGACATTTGACTCTAAATTGACTTTTACAACACACATTAATAAGATAATCGTAAAGTCGTTTTCTTTGTTGGGGTTAATACAACGTCTTTCTAAAGAGTTTAAGGATCAGAAGACTTCAGATTTTATATTCATCATTAGTTCGATCTAACTTAGAATATGCCATAGTTGTAAGGGCTTCTTACTATTCGACGCACATTGAACGAATAGAAAAAATTCAAAAAAAGTTCACACGGCTAATGTTTTTTAAATTTAGAAGGCTTATGTATTGGGAAAACTTAATTAATATGCCAAGCTACAATTTAAGATGTATTGTTATGAATCTTGAGTCCTTGACGACCAGACGTTGTTTTGCTGTAGCTTTATTCACAGCTGATGTTTTAAATGCTAGAATTGATAGCCCTTTTATACTTTCGCGTTTAAATCTGTATGCCCCTGTAAGACAACTTAGAACTAGATCTTTATTGTTTTCTGATTTCCGACGTTCTAACTATTCAGTTAACGAGTCAATTAATTTTATGATTGTAAACTTTAATCATTTCGAAGATATCTTTGATTTCGGAATGACGAAGGAGAGGTATAAACATAATTTGTGCAATTAGTTAATAGTTAAATGATATGCATTTAATTCTAAGAAGTAGTTTTTTCGCAATCTAATAATATATCTATCAAAAATATCGCGACATAAATATTTCGCAAAGTTACATGTTTCTCGCATGCAACTATCATCGAAAGCAAAAATTCTCACTGCAAAAAATATCGGATACAAATGTTTTGCAAAAATTTAATCGTTTTTCGTTGCGAGCAATAATTTGATTTGTAATTGGGATACAAACGAAAGATTTGTATAAATTCTGGAAAAGCGTGGGTTTGGCGGCGGCAGCCCTCATCCTCTAAGGTATACAACGAATTAAAAATGCATTAAAAAATGGCTTTTTTTTAACATTTGTGCTACTATCAGAAGCAAATCCTTTGATTTGTGTCTGCAAGGTTGACGAAGCAATTATTATTAATTTGTTACAACACAGGTCATTTACGTAACAACCAGTGTTCGTCTCGCATTAGTCTGGTGCGTGTATAATAGTTTGTACAGATCTGCTCAATTATTGATTTTTTATTATCCCCTAAATGATGATCAAGAAATCAATGATTGGAATGATGACGATTTGTTGTGTTGATGTGGCGCGTATGATTTTGTATGGTTGTCGTGTGACTGAGAGGCATGATTGTTAATTGAAACTAGCTGAGTTGATAATGGGTGATCGAAGAATGAAAAGATGGAAAATTTGAGATGATGTGCATGTGTTTTGTTGTGTTGCTTTCAAGCGATAGGATTTACAAATTACAAGGTTGAATTTGTCAGTGTGGTGGTGGACGATGGCATGATTACGAAGCGATGAGCGAGTATGTTGTTTGTGGTTCAGTTTTTTTTTTTTTTTTTGAGAGAATATGAGAAAAAAAAAATATTAAAAATTGTTTTTTACGATTCGGTGGAAGACAGTTAAGTTTTGATTTTGTATGTAATCGAGCGGTCAAGTTTGGAGTGTTAGCAAAGGCGGTCAAGAAGCGAATTGACTACCGACCGCTTAATAGTTTTTTTTCTTTTACAGTTCGAATTAAAATGTTTGTGGTTTTTTTTTTGATATTAATGAATATTGAACCAAAGTGGATTTTCTTTCTGGTCCGAAAAAAAATTAGAATTCTGTGTTTTTTGTTAACAAAAAAAAAAAAAAAAAAAAAAAAAGGAACAGAAACAAATCGTGTTTTTAGTGATCCATTAAAATAAAGAAAAATGAAAAAAATACGACGCTATTTCGTGGCGTCGTTTTACTTCCTGTGTTTTGTGTCTTGTGGTTTTGGTCATTTAGACTAGTTTAGAAAGTGAATTACCAATCCCGCATAAGAAGTGGTAGTGCTAAATCCGTGAGTGGTTGTCAGTGTATATTGATTTTCAGAAGTGAGCAACATCCCTGACAATCTAACGGGGTTAAGTCGAAGATTAAGTGGGGGATCCGGCGTCGGCTGAGTGAACGGTTCCAGACGGGTGACCGTAGGAGTTTAGGCGTTCGACTTTCAGGTACAACTTATTTGTTTATGCCAAAGGAACAAAACGACAATTTTTTTTTGATCTAATTAATGTAAATTTTCTTAATTGTTTCCTATTTTTTTTTTTAATTAATTTAACGTTCTTAATGTTCTGATTATTTACTAAATTTAAATTTTTACTTTTTTTTTTTAATTTTTTTTTTTATGATTATCAAATTAATTTATTATGGCTAAGATTATTCCTTTGCGAGCTAATCTTGACCGCGACGTTAGTTGTCGTTTTCTTTTTTGTTTCTTTATTTTTTTTATTTTTACATATTTTTTTTATATAACATTTTACAGCTTTCTCGTCTTTGTAGCAGGGATGAAATTGATATAAATTTCAAAGTACTAAAATGTTGAGCAACAGAGGAATAAATTGGGCTTTAAAGTACTTTTTAATTTATTGATGTGTTTACATATCGTTGGCTTAGAATTATCCTTGTTTTTATATGCATTTTGCCTATATTGAAGAAAACGATATTTGAAGCTTTGCTGGAAATTTAAAGATGTTGCGATTTCATTACTAAATTTTGGTTTCCAAATAGATTTCTTAAAAGAAAGCTTAATTACGAAGTACAACGCTTCAAACTCAAAGAGTACTTTAATTATTTATGTTTCCAACTTTTCTTAAAAGGCTTGTCTATTTCCATAACATTTTATCTACATCCTCGATTTTTGGAAATACTAATTTTTAGCATACACCAAGAGCAATGTTCACTAAAATAATAATAAAAAATAAAATTCTAAAATCCATTTGTTTAAGCATAAATAAAACATCACAATTTTTTTTCTTCAAACTTTAATTTGAATTAATTAATTAATTAATTCATGTAACAACTTCATGATTAAAAATTATAGATAAGTAACTTGACAAAATTGAAGACTCTTTTATTTTTAATTACTGGTTCTTCACTCTGACCTGGGGGTCAATTCTCGTTCTATGAAAAGTACAATGAAAAGTTTTTTCAGTGAGAAATACACATTTCCGATTCATGTTCCATGAGAAGGAGAAAAATGACGTCAAAATCTTTTCATAGGAATAAAACTTTCTCACCGACCATTTTGGCGGTGAGAACATCATAAATATGGAAATAAAATTCTATAAAAACTAAATTTGTATTTTTACCATTAAATGTGCATTGAAACTATAATATGATTCACTTTAAACTTAACTAATAAGTAAATCTATTAAAAACTATTCCGTTTATTTAAGAAAAGCCTCCAAATAACTAATTTAGTTAAGTTTTAAAAATAATTTGGTCAATTTTATAATTTACTTTATATTTTGACAGCCAATGACAAAAACTGATTAACTAAATCTACTTTATCATTTATTTAGCTAATATTTAAACCAATTGTTGTATCAGCTAGCGGAAATATACATGAAACTCGAAAAAATGTGCGTTTACAGTGTAGCTTACTATGGAAACAACTTATTCAGCGTTTTTCTCACTATTCTTTTTCATTTGGACATCGAGAATCGCTTATTGTCGTTGTGTGAAATGTTATAAATGAAAAAGACTTGATGGAATCAAAATGAAAACTTTTTTTTCATTAGTTTTTTTCATAGAACGAGAATTGACCCCCTGAACGTGAAACATGCCTTGGAATATGAATGACCATTCAAGATTTCAATTATATTCTTATAAAATACCCGATGTGGCATGTAGATAAGCATGTCAAACAAATCTTTCAGTTTCTGTGAATACATTTTTCCGCTGGTTGAAAGAGGCAGGACTGTGGGTAAACAGGTATCATTTGATTTTTTCTGTCATATTTTCACAGAAATAAAATCACTTTGATAACCACAGCGATAATTTATGTAGAATGACCCTTTCTCATAAATTAAATGTTTAGTTTTTGTATGCTGTATCTGACTGTAGTCTAACTTAAAGGCAGCGTTATGATCCTTATAATTTGAACATTTCATCTCTATTGCAGTGAACGTTTGTCTTCCCTCTGGTAATTATACATACATATGTTTTTAGCAGGCTAACAGAGAATGCAAACTTATTTTTAAAATTTCTTTCCAAAACGCTACGAGCAGAGTGCAGGCGGTGAGCTTTTATTTAATAGTAGAGCAAAGGACATAACGCAATTCCTGTTTTGTAGCACACACCCATCTGACCAAAAAATGATGGTTTGTACTTCCGGATGAGAATTGATATATTTTTCCAACATTTTTATAAGCGGATTTGACGTGAATACCTTCGCGGCCTACCTTATAATATTAGGTACCTTATAATATTAATACGTACAAAATTGCACTTAAAACTTCTTTATCACCATAAACCTTACCCGTTCAAGTATATATGTACGCAAAATTTTCGCTTATAAATGAAGTTCGAATTGTTAGCTTTGAGGAGTTGGAAGACATTTTGCAAATCAAAGCTGAAAATTCTAAACAGTTTTTTTTATTTAGAATATGTGCCTCGTGCTTGTTGATTTGCTCTACGGATGCAGCCATTACCATCATCTTTTTAGGACGATCGAACCCCAAATTAAATTGTTTGTTGAACGTATCTCTGCATTTCCATTTTTTGTTGTTAATGTCGTTGAACATCTTGCTGATGTTGAGGGAGTTTCCCTCAAGGATATTGCAAAACTCAAGGATATAGACAAACAAATAAAACTGGAGAAAAATTAGCGGATATAGACCAAATCGCACGGATATAGATAACACCATAGATAATAGAAACAGTAAAAGTTTGTGGAAATATACAAATTTTTAAAAAAATATCTCAGAAATGATTGGAGTTAGCTGATTTTTTTTTTGGATTCCTTATGGTCGTTTTACCTTAGCTACATACATATATGGTATAACTCAAATTCACCCAAAAATTGACCTAGTAGACGACAATAGTTCTAAGACAACGAAATTTCACTAACTGACGAATTTTCACTTTTATGTCACTAAATGTAAGAAAAAGGTATTTAAACTTTTTCCTTTTTAGAAGACTTCAGTTAAAAAGTTAAATACTGATTTGGTTAAGCATTAGAGTCAGATACTCTGTTACTGAACTAACCAGAACTTAGAAGTCGGCATAGATAATTTGTTTAGAATTAGGAACAATCCACATCAAGAACGAATTGCGGTAACCAGGCTATTCCACTAGCACAATTACACTATACGAATTTCCACTGGACGCAATTCCACGGGGACAATTTTACTTGACACAATTCGACTGGGGAACAATTTAACTTGCGTTACAACTTGTATAGTTACACGGAAACGCAAACACACACTTTAATATTTTATTCCATTTCTTTAACATTCGTAAAAATTTAGGTAACTTTTTAAGTTTGACTATTTTTATAATTAAACGAATGCAACTTGCACAATTTAACTTTTTGATAATCAAACACATTTAGGGTGGCAAATCGCACGGGCCATTTACTACCCTAAATGCGTTTGATTATCAAAAAGTTAAATTGTGCCAAATGGAATTGTGCCCAGTAGAATTGTGCCAAGTGGAATTGTGCCAAGTGGAATTGTGTCTAGTGGAATTGTGCTAGGGGAATAGACCTAGAATCCGAATTGCGAATGCGAGTAAATATTTTTTTAGAATTATCATATTAAAATCACTTATACATAAAATTATTGCCTATTTATAGTATTAGTGTTTTGTTTTCAATAAAACTTAATTTAATTAAATATGAAAATTACTTCAAAATTACCGAAAACAAAATTCGCTCGTCGTATGGCATTTTACAATTGAAATTCGTATTTCGGATTTAATTAAATTTAATTTGCTTGAAAACATTGTACTAACATTATAAATGGATAAAATTTTTATAAAAACATGTTCACTCGCATTTAAAATTCGTGTTTGGCGTTGTAAGTAATATAATAGATACAATTATATTTCCCTCCCACCGAAGGGAAGTACCGCCACAAGTTACAATTACAAGAACAAGACCAACTCCTTACCCACCACAATTACAGGAAAAAAGCGTTATTACGTTTGTTTGCCGTCGGTATTCGGTCGCCCCGGCGGTTAGAATTGAATTTAGTTGAAATTCGAAGAGCTGTCCAACGAAAAATGATTCGATCTTCGAAAAGTGCTACCTAACGTTTACAGAAAAAATTGAATACCAATAATTTTTCGAAAGGACTGAAATGTTGCTCAAAAGTATCTAAGTACTTTTGATTTTCGAAAGGACCGAAAAAAGTACTAAAGGATCAAAATTTTCATCCCTGCTTCGTAGCCGCCAATGTAATTTTGTTATGTTTTGTTTTTTTTTGTCTGTCGTATAGGCGTTTTTTCTGGTTCGGATTTGTATGGAGGGGACTTTCGTGTCGAGGTCGGTCATCCATAGTTTCTTTTTCTCAGTTTTTAACTCTTGTAAACAAGGCATCGGGAATGTTGCTCTCATTGCTTTTTTTATCTTTCTACACCAATGCGGTTACTCAAGCGTACGGTCATGTCGGAAAATCCTCACGCCAATCCTAAGCTTAGCCACCTATATATACCGCACCAGACCTCTGACCGTATGTCTGTTAACGAAATCGTGAGCTGTCGTTACAAATTAATACACAATTCTGACGTCAAAAAATATCAAAAAATGTACATCTTACACGTGCCATATTTTTGCCTTGCGATACCGTATGCACGCAACATTTTTTTTGCTATATTATTTCTTGCGATTTAATTTTCCTTCGCAGAAAACGATTGCCAGATTTCTATTCAAGCGTACA
Organism: Tipula vernalis; assembly: GCA_958295665.1. Classification (NCBI taxonomy): domain Eukaryota; kingdom Metazoa; phylum Arthropoda; class Insecta; order Diptera; family Tipulidae; genus Tipula; species Tipula vernalis. The sequence goes on along the minus strand of OY282558.1, from coordinate 446,379,920 downwards.
TTTTGTCTGCTATATTTTTACTGCGGTGTTCTTGTTGCGATATTTTGTTTTCGAAAATAAGGTAGGGAGCCGAATGTACTAAGGCAAATGGCCAAACAAATTTATTAGTAGAGAAATGCATAAAAAACAAGTAAATGCTTTTATTAGCAAGGCTGCAACCTCATTCTTCTGAAGTTGTGGCATTTATCAGAATCAGAATCATTAACATTGCTAATAATTTTTTTCGTTTTAAAGAAAAGTTTGTTTTACCAATTTTCAACAATCCAAATCAAACTATGCAGTGAGATCTCAATGTAGGTATACTTCGCAAATTTTTTTATTTATTTCATAGTAAAACTGTATATCTGATATTTGACAATTAGTTGCAATAAGGAAGCTTTTACTGTTTTAAAATATTATTACAATTGCTAAAAATAGTTTGCTTTGTATATGAGGCCTCTAGAGTCAAAACTAACATTATCCAAAAATGTGATTTTTGGGAATACATGAATAACTGTTCTGGCCTCTATTTTGTGTGATATAGTTTCACAAAGTAACTAATTCAAAGTCACTAAGATGTTTTGAAATGTATCCCTTTCAAAAATCATAAACTTTTACATCAATTACAACATTTTATGCTTTTAAATTTTGGATAACGTTACTTCTGTAACCAATGTTTGGATAATGTGACTTATGACTCCAAATACTTAGGATATTGTTAGTTTTGACATCAAATTTAAATACTAAGTTGTTTATATTGGCTATGAAATACCTGGCGTTGTGAGTATAGAATGACGAGGAAATTGATTTTCGGTCCAACAGTAAGATGTTACTGAGTCACGATTTAATTTTGACTTACTATGCCCTCTAACAACTGTGAAATTTTGAACATGAATCTGGCGACTATAATAAGTAGATTGATCAGGCAGCTTAGGGATAGGTAGATTTTTTTCGCAATCAAATCATAAAATGAGTACCTTTTCGTCAATATCTTGCAGTTTTGAGAAAAAAGCTTTCGCGCGTAGTGTATGAACATGCTTTTCAATCATAATTTAAACTTTTCCACTTTCAATTTTTCATCCAAGCTTAAACAATCCGAGCAAACATCTGTTCGTGGTGATCCGAAACCTAAATTATAATTTGTGTTGAAAATCATTCTAAAATACGATTTCTTAACAGCAATATTATCACGTTCTAATGAGTAAAATTTCCACAACTTTTTTATATTAAGCTCAGAAGCAAAATACCGACGAGAGACTCTGCCTCTACAATAATGGGCCTCTAGACATTTCAGTTTATTTATAAAGTTCATCAGTATCACACATTCTTTTTTTGGAGCAAATTCAGCAGATCTTCTAAATCCTCCGAGCTTTTCTTTTATAAACCCATCAAGATGAAATTTTTTGGTGATGTTATTAACTCTGAATCTCAAAACTCCCAAAATAGAAATAAAACTTTGTAAGCACACTGGAATTTTCTCTTTTTTGTAATTTCTGACAAAATAATGGGTCGTCCTTAACTGTGTGTTGTATGCTTTGGTCTCTAAACCCTTTTTGGATTGATTAGGTCTTCGCCTTTTAACGCTCGAAATTTGTACATATTTTACTATGAAATGATTTTGATATGCCCTATTATGTTTTTTAGAAAATACCGAATGGAAACTTTTAATATCGTTCATTGTGAGCGACCTACAGCAAAACCTTCTCGCTGAATGCTTACATTTTGGATATACAGGCATATCGGTAGAAAAGTGTCTAGAACAAAAAAAAACATTACAGACCGCACGTTATTAAATCGCCGTTTCTTAAATTTCTTCATATCAACGACACCAACAGAATTTTGTCACGTTTGTTACGATAAAATGGTGAGCAACTCGAACGATGTATTTATTAGCTTACTAAAAATAACATTAAACAGAAACACTTGCCTTGCCGTCTTGCAAATATTTTTTTTCCACTGGGCCGAATTCTGTGTTCTTTTTCTTGTTTTTTCAGAACCTAGTACTGGAGAGGTAAACTCTTCCATATTTTAGCACTTGTTATTTTTTAAATTATTAATAAAGGAAATTTTGGTAATTAATAATAATAAACGCACAACACAGAAGTAGTAGTTTACGACCATTTTCTGATGAAACGTTTTCAGCAGATTCAATTATTTTATATGGAAAACAAAAGAATTATGTTCGGAGGGGGAAATTTGTTTACAAAATAGACTAAGTCGATTGGTTGCCTGTTGAAAAATTTTCATCAGAAAATGGTCGTAAACTCGCACTAATTGATTTTAACCTCTTGCTCTTATGAATATCAAAAAGTCGTTAATTTTATTGGTTTACGTTTTTCCTCTCAGTGTGCATGCGCAATGCAGAAAATAGTTAAAATATTGTTACATTTTTGCCTTGTCACTCAAGGTTCGTATCACTGGATTGTGAATAATACAAAATCAATTTAATTTGTCTCTAACGAATTTATTTATTTCACACAAGAATTATTACAACACAGTTTATCAATAAAATTTCACAAAATCACTTTAAATAATTTTTACACAATTTTACGATTCACTTATAATTTTTATTTCGACAAAAACACTTTTTAATTCACTTTTTAATTCCTTTTTAATCTTTACTCTATCGCTTACCAAATATTACTAACTATCTTACAAGTTTACTCTATCGCGTTCCAAATACTAATAATCCAACACGATCTTATTCGCCTTTTTATATACATAAACCAAACTTCTCGAAAGTTCATGACTTTTCCAGCTAGAAAAGCGTAGAAACATTTAGCACATTTTTATGATGGAAAATTTCATTTTAGTACAGTAAAACATTGAGCTATTAGTTTTACTTATTCTATTACACACTAGGTGTCACCGTCACACTACCCCCCACCTAAGCCTGTTCGTCCCGAACAGGACCCAAATCACCTCCTCTGTATAGGGCCAGCCTCTCCAAATGCACCACCTTTGGTTTACCTCGATATCCCTTCCGTATCCGATAAACCACGTCGTTCATCCTTGTGATGACAGTATAAGGTCCTTCCCATGCTGGTTGCAGCTTCGGTGATAATCCCTTTTTTTGTTGCGGGTTGTGAAGCCATACTAATTGCCCTTCCTGGAAGCCCTGGTTATTTGCTCGTATGTCATATCGAGCCTTCATCCGGTCACTTGACATCCGTATTTTCTCCCGTACAAATTGATGAATCTCATTAAGTTCCTCTTTCATTCGGTCTACGTAATCTTGTCCACATAAAGCCGATGATGGTACAGCCCCAAACTTTAGATCTCCAGGTAATCGTAGGTTATCCCCAAGTAACGTTTTAGCTGGTGTCATTCCGGTTGTGTCATGTATTGCTGATCGATAGGCCATCAGAAACATCGGTATATGTCGACCCCAGTTACGTTGGTTTTTCTCAACGACCTTTACTAGATATTCCTCCAATGTACCATTGAATCTTTCCACCATACCGTCAGACTGTGGATGCAAAGGCGTTGTTCTCGTTTTATTTATACCGAGCATCTTGCATATTTAATGAAATACCACCGATTCAAAAATCCGTCCTTGATCGGTATGAATCTTCATCGGCACTCCAAATCTGCTAATCCAATTGTTTACCACGGCATCAGCTATTGTTGTCGTCTCCTGATTGGGAATGGGGTATACCTCCGGCCATTTGCTGAAATAACCCATGATTACTAGCATACATTTGTTGCCGCTCTCAGTGGTGGGAAATGGGCCCGCTACATCCATTGCAATTCTTTCGAATGGTGCTCCGACGTTATATTGTTTCATGGTTCCACGACTTTTGCGTGCGCGTCCCTTCACCGCCGCACATTGGTCACATTTTTGGCACCATTCTATCACAGACTGCCTACATCCTGCCCAGTAGAATCGTTGACGTATCTTTGCTAGAGTTTTATTAATTCCAAGGTGGCCCCCACTTGCTCCTCCATGATACTCATTCAGGATTTCTGCAATCCGGCACTTTGGTATCACCAGCAACAGTTGCTTCACTTTGCCATCCGTGCTTTCCCACAATCGTTTTAAAGAGCCATTCTCAAGACGGAGGCTATCCCATTGAGCCCAATAAGCCTTGACAATGGGAGTTTTGTCCGCGATCTCGCTCCAAGTTGGCCGGTATTCCTTTTCCTTCCATTCCATTATAACTGATAAATCCGTATCCGGTCCACTCCTCATCAGGCAGCATTTGCGTAGGCCTAACGTCGATGATGCCTTCCTTTGCTTCAACATGGCCACAATGTTTACATTCTACTGGACACGGCCGTCTTGATAATGCGTCGGCATTTCTGTGTGCACTTCCCTTCCGATGTTCAATTTGGAAATCGTAGCTTTGAAGACGTTCGATCCAGCGTGCTACTTGTCCCTCTGGATTCTTGAATTCTAACAGCCATCGTAAAGCGCCGTGATCTGTCCGTAAATGGAATTTTCGGCCATAAAGATACTTATGGAAATGCTTGACACATTCCACTATAGCCAACAATTCTTTCCGTGTCACGCAGTAATTACGCTCCGGTTTTGATAATGTTTTGGAGAAGTACGCAATAACTCGTTCTTGGCCATTAGTTTCCTGTGATAACACACCTCCTATACCGTCATTACTTGCATCGGTGTCCAAAATAAATTTCGTCCCGTCTCCTTAGTTCCACGAATGCTTCCTCCTGGTCATTCTTCCATTCGAATGCCTTGTTCTTCCTGGTCAACTCATGTAAACTCTTGGCAATGTTGGCGAATCTTGGCACGAAGCATCTATAATAGGTGCACAATCCCAGAAAGCTTCGTAATTCGTGTAAATTTTTAGGTCTTGGCCAGTTCTTTACTGCTGCGATCTTTTCTTCGTCGGTGTGAATTCCATTAGTCGTTACGAGATGACCCAAATATTTGACTTCAGTTCTGAACAGCTTACACTTTTTTGGACTTAACTTTAATCCGGTGGCTTGTATCCGATCTAAAACTTCTGCCAAGTTCCTTAGATGCTCGTCGAAATCCTTCCCCATAACGATGATATCGTCCAGATATATTAGGCACGTCTTCCAATGTAATCCCTTTAACACGCGCTCCATTAATCGTTCAAAAGTCGCAGGGGCATTACATAATCCGAACGGCATAACTTTAAATTGCCAAAGTCCGTTACCCACACTGAACGCTGTTTTCTCGCGATCTTCCTCATGGACTTCCACCTGCCAATAGCCGCTTTGTAGATCTAATGTCGAAAATATTCGAGCACCCGATAATGTGTCTAATGTGTAATCCTTGGCAGTGGGTAGCTATCTTTTTTCGTCACAGCATTGAGTTTTCGGTAATCAACGCAGAATCTCATGCTACCGTCCTTCTTCTCGACCAATACTACTGGTGAGCTCCATGGGCTGTTAGATGGTTCGATTACTCCTGCTGCCTGCATATCTATCTGTTACCATTCGATTGACTTCTTCTTGTTTTGCCAAAGGTAGCCTCCTGGGTGGTTGACGAATTGGCATCTCTGCTCCCGTATCAATGCGGTGCTTTACCATTGAGGTCCTGACGTTATTATCCGATGTACTGCAGAATATGGACATGTACCGTTTGAGTAGTTGATGTGCAGAATTTTTCTGTGCCTCGGTAAGATCTTCGGTCCATTTCTGCATAAGTTGTTCTACCATTTCTTTCCGGTCTTGCTTGCCGGCTTTTTCAATCGGACTTCTCTGTTCACACTTTACTACAGTTGAAACCTCGTTACATTTGCCGATGACTGTCCCTTTCTTGATGGTTTTCGTCTTATCCGAGAGATTTAGAGTCCTAATTGGTACTCTATAGTCGTTGTCTGGTTTAACTAGGGCTTTCCCGATTGTAATTTCCTTGGCTCCGTTCTCCTCTTCGTTAGCTTCCACAACCCACAACCTGGGTGACCCAAAACCTCCCTCCAATTTTCCCCATAGGATCGTCTCCGAATTTGGTGGCAGCTTCTCCCGATGATCAATAATAATTCGCCTGATAGTTGCTCCGGCACTGCTAGATTGAAGTGGCAACTCGATGTTATCGTAACTTAAAACTCCTCGTCCAACATCCACCACGAAGCCATTTGTCCTCATGAAGTCCATCCCTATTATGATTTCATCCACAATATCTGCAATGAGCACTTCGTGTTGGAAAAGAGTTCTCCCGATCTTTATTTTCACGATCTTTTTGCCTTTTATTATTGAACTGTCTCCAGTTGCTGTTTGTAACTTCAATCCATTAGCTGGTTGTACACCTCCATCGATCAGATCTTTCCGGACAATCGTGCGATTTGCTCCCGTATCCAGGGTGATGATGCAATCCGTGCCATCAATGTCGCCTTTGATTGTTAAGCTGTCACCGCCTCTTTCTACTTTCGAAACGCGGATGGAGGTTATGGGGCAATCGGTTGTGGGAGTCAGCTTCTGCCCCTTTAAGCTGACTCGTTCAAGTTTAACGACTCTGTCGTCATTTGGCCTTCTTGCCTGGCCACTGCCTGCTCCCCGCTTGGTCGTCGCTGCATAGGAGATGGTGATCTTCCCCTTTTTCTTCTTAATTCATAGCAGTCCTGTGAGATGTGACCGATTTTATCACATGTCCAACATTTGATTTTGCCGCTTCCGTCTCGGTATCTTGGTGTTGACCGTTCTGTGTTTATGCTGGTGTCGATTTCCACTCGGCGTATTTTCATCGACGGTTTGGTGATGGCTTGTGCAGTTTCATTTGTTAACGCACAAGCGATGGTTTTCGCAAAGGTTGCTTTAGGTGACAACATCACCGCCCTGCGTGTCTCTGGATTTCGAATGCCGTCAATGAATGCGTCAATTTTTAGCCTTTCCATATAATCGGCCGCGATGTACTGGTATCTGCTAGATGTACTAATCGCTCGATTGCTGAAGCAAATTCATGAAGTGATTCTCCTCCCTTTTGGTAGCGGCTTTTCAATTCCTCTCGATAGATTTCACGCTTGTGGTAACTGCCGTACTTCCTATCCAGCGCCTTCATAATTTCGAGATAACTGTTGCGATCCTTTTCTGGAATGGTTTGTAAAGCCTCCGCTGCTTCACGTTTTAGAGCCACAATTAGCGTTGGACAAGATGTTCATCATTCCAACGGTTTTGATTGGCTACCGTTTCAAATTGAAATTTGAAAATGCCGAAAGATGTTGTTCCGTCGAGTGTTGGTGGCTTTAACTTGATTGATTGGACGGTTTGTACCACTTGTGTTGTTGTTCCACTTGCCTTGATATCAGTTAGCTCTTTCCCGAGACGTTGAACCTCCGATTGTAATTTTTCTTCAACCTGCTGAACCTTCGTTTCAAATTTTTCGTCAACCTTTTGAAGCTCTATTTGCAGCTTCTCCACTTCGCCGTGTATGTTAGTAGATAATTCGAGAAGTTTCTCGTCCATTCTCTTTTGACCATCTGCAATTTCATGGATTGGTTGTTCAATTTTCTCTATTTGTTGTGCCATTTGATTTTTAATTTCTCCTAGCCGTCGTTCGTTTTGTTGTTTCATTAGACTCATCTGCCCCGTCATCTGGTTCATAGCAGCTATTAACTGCGACAAATCGAAACTTCCAGAATGTTCTTGTGTCTTTTCGACCAATGGTTGTTTATCTTCTGCTTTCTGCTCTACGGTTGCCGCATCCGCTACTTTCTCTCCAAAATCATGATGTTCCGCGTCCAGCCCTTCTTTCTCCATGGCATCACGTAGTCGCGCTTGTAAAGCTGCTTTACCACCATCAGTAGCCAAACCGCGTTTCTCAAGTTTGCTCTTTAATTCTGGAACTTTTAATTCGCTGAGAATCATTTTCTTTATCTTTTTATTCACAATCCCACCGCTGTCACCAAATTGTTACGTTTTTGCCTTGTCACTCAAGGTTCGTATCACTGGATTGTGAATAATACAAAATCAATTTAATTTATCTCCAACGAATTTATTTATTTCACAAAATTTATTACAACACAGTTTATCAATCAAAATTCACAAAATCACTTTATATAAATTATTCTCAAATTTTACTGATCACTTTTACTTTTTATTTCGCACAAAACACTTTTTAAATCACTTTTTAATCCCTTTTTAATCTTTATACTATCGCTTACCAATTATTACTTATCCAATTCGACTTCGTTCGTCTTTTTATATACACAAACCAAACTTCTAGAAAGCTCATGATTTTTCTAGTTAGAATAGTGTAGAACAATTTTATCATGAAAAATTCCATTTAGAACAGTTTAACATTGAGCTATTAGTTTTAACTTATTATATTACACACTAGGTGTCACCGTCACAATATTATACTGTGACGGTGACACCTAGTGTGTAATAGAAGAAGTTAAATTAATAGCTCAATGTTTAACTGTACTAAAATTGAATTTTCCATGATAAAAATTGTTCTAAATGTTTCTACGCTATTCTTACTGGAAAAGTCATGAGCTTTCTAGAAGTTTGCTTTGTGTATATAAAAAGGCGAACGAAGTCGAATTGGATTAGTAATATTTGTTAACGATAGAGTAAAGATTAAAAAGGAATTAAAAAGTGATTTAAAAAGTGTTTTTGTGCGAAATAAAAATTATAAGTGTACAGTAAAAATTTGAGAATAATTTATATAAAGTGATTTTGTGAATTTTGATTGATAAACTGTGTTGTAATAAATTTTGTGAAATAAATAAATTCGTTGGAGATAAATTAAATTGATTTTGTATTATTCACAATCCAGTGATACGAACCTTGAGTGACAAGGCAATAACGTAACAATACTTTGTAATTGCACACATTTAAACAATACCTGATACAAACTTATTTTTCTTTCAGTGTTTTGCTTAATGTATGAGTCTAAATCATATTCGTAACAAAACTAACATTATCGTTAATGTTAGTTTTGACAATAAATCCCAACTTTAAAGCCTATTTTAGGCGGGATATAATGAGTTTTGACTAAAACTACGTTCGTATTCGGATTCAACCCAATGAACCAAATAGTAAGGTATTACTAACTCAATTTTGAGAAATTTTGATAATGTGAGTTTTGATTCTAGAGGCCTCATATACCACAAAATATTCTTCTTCTATTGCATAAAGCTAAATATGGTATTGTTTTCCCGAGAATAATTTCAAATTACTCTACACTCTAAATATTTGCCCCTTTTTTCTTGCTAACTCCTCGTCCTCGAAATTTATTTCATGTATGTATGTCGTTTTAACCAGAACAGTACTAAATAAATGTGTTATCGTTACGTCTTATTTAATTTTATGGAAAATAATAGAATGGTTTGTCACTAGAATAGCAGCAACAACAGCAAAAAAAAAAAAATAGAAAATTCCACAGAGTTGATAAAATTTGTGGTATTTGCTATTTTGAGGTTACACCAGTGTAACAAAACAAAACAGTAATAAGAAGAAGGAAACAAATGTTTAGATTACTCTGTTTGACTTTTCTTTTCATTTTCCATTCCTTGCGGAAAACTTTTCTTTTGTTTTATACAATTATGTTATTCTTATATGCATATAATACTTTCATGTTATGCCATTTTTGTTGTTATTATTTTAATGTTGGGTTTGTTCCATTTAATAAAAAAAAATTTAAATTTTTATGTACATATAAGTAAGAAAAAGAAGTTTGATAGTTGTATCTTTTAGTTATGTAGTTTTTAATTAAAAATTATAATTTTTTGTTCGCTTTATTAAAAAACTTTAAAATGTAAATTAAAATTTTTCTTGTAATAGCCTTGATTATGTCACTTTTTGGGTGGTTTGCGGTCTGATAACAAAAGTCGCATAGAAGAACTTTGAAGAGGCTAAATTCATATCTATTCTCGCTTGATCTAATACTGTGAATTGTTTTACTTTGAATTGCGCAAAATTAACGATCAAAAGAGAAAATGATTTGTCTTAAAGAAAACCAAATATTCAAAATAAATAGTAGCACAAAGAAAGAAAATTAAATTTTCCAGCAATAAAATTAAACGAAAAAACAAAAATGGTTACGCTTTGCCTATTCAAGTTGTTCAATAAAAAACCTCTCCAGGGATTCCAAAAAAAAACGCTCAAGTAATAACACAAAAATTACAAAATACAGAAGTACACAAAAATAACAAATAATTATTATTATTGTTCTGCCTATGTATGTATATTGTGCTTTTGAGTTTTATGTTTTGTTTTAAAGAAAATAACAATGTTGGGAAAAGAAAATCATCCATAAAATGAAAAACAATATAGAAAAATTGTAATTAAAATGAATTAATGACCATAAATTTTAGAAGAACAACAAAATATTCGCGACGAGATTCAATTTATATTCATTTTCCTACTTTTTGTATTTACAACTGTGTACCAAGTAACGATAATAGCACAATAAGAATATAATGAAGATGGCAAGGAGGACAATGATGGTGGCTATGAAGATGTATAAGAATTCCTGCTGTTTTTATTATCGCGTCAACAAATCAGTCATTCGTTCGCTCCTTCTCTGTTCATTGAACATTTTTATCTTCGCGCGTAACAAATAAATAAACAAAAAATGTCTTCAACTTTATGTACATCGTTAGTTTGAGTAGGAAGTTAGATGCTTTGCCGGAAAATTATTGTATTCCAATTTAATTTTTCTTATTGGAGAAACAAATAAAAAGCACAACGTTCTGCATTCGAATAGAAAATCAAAAGAAATTAAATTTTGTATTTTACGAATTGCTATAGTAATGATGTGAAAAATATGTCTTAGAGTGTAGAATTTGGATGGCCGATAATCTATGTACAAAAAAAAAATTACAAGCTTTTAACAAGCTTTTATTTAAGCCGTGTACTAAAACCAATAAAATCAGGTTTTTATGCATACTTAAGTGGACTTAGGGAGTAGATATTTTATGTTAAATTATTTGTTTTCAAAACGCTTTTCACGTAGAAGGTACTAATTAATTTCATTGAACAGTGATTGGTTGGTAAGTAAGCATTTGCCAAAGTGTGTTTTTCGTTACAATTCGCTTACTGTTCAAGAATAGTTTGATTATGGTCTTACACTTATTTGTTGGTGGGATAAATTCGCAAAGCCACCTCAAACCTATAGTCACCCGCAAAGTCTTTACTTACTTTCCTCGCAAGAATAGAAAAGTGTTCAGAACGAAACTCGCCAATTTGCAAGACACTCAAGACGTTTATAAACTCTGTACTAAACCTTTGTTGTCTCATATTCTCAGTTAATTCAATTAAAGACACTAGTCGCTCTGGCTGATCAAAAGACCTGGTTGCCCCTGAAATTGCAGCAAGTCTCCAAAGATATTGATCAGAACAAAAACATGTTCATTACTTTTACATCTCGTCAATAAACAACAACTCAATTTCCCGAAGTAATTTTCAGTGTAAGAATCGGCATTTGTGCTATTTTTAGATTTTTTTAAACAGGAAGTTTGTGTGTTGAATGCAAGTTCGATCCTCCTACTAAAGTGCTGCCACTCTCGTTAATACATACAGCTTCATGATCTGTTTACTATGGGTCTGTTTGATAATTGGCATGGAGCTGACAGTTCTTATCAGTGTACACCGTACATAGCGAGTTGACCGTCATGCACGGTTTATAGGTGTGGAACATTCGTACTGCGATTAATCGATTAATCGGTTGTCCAAATTAATCGAAAATTGACGAAAAAAGTATGATCCGATTTCAGACAAATTTGACTTATTCGATGGAAAACGGGATTCTAAAATGATTTGTATGGGTAATGTTTTGGAATATGTCCAAGTAGGATAGAACTTAACTTTTCTTTAACCGATTTCAGTGAAATTTGGCTTGTGTGTTGGAAATGGGATTCTAAAATGATTTTTGTATGACTATTCCTTGACCGATAGAAATAAAATTCGATATATACGATGTAAATGTGATAAACTAATTTCTGGAATATGGCCAATAAGGATGGAACTTGGCTTAACCGATTTTTGATCAGGCCTCAGCACATAAACCTCAACCACTGCCTGGTTCACAGAAACTACAAGAGGCAATAGCTTTTATGATCTGTTAAGGTTTTTGTGAATTTGGTAGCTGTTGCAGTTTCTTATATTGAAATATTTCTTATACATCCGTCGAGAAATTTAATTACAATTAAAGGAATATAAAAACAAGTATGTGACCGCAGGCGTAGCATTAGGTAAACTTCTAGTGGTACCCAAGTAATATTTTCTGCTCTTGTACACAACAGCGCTTTTAAAGCGTTATTTTCCAGCATGTGGCATTTAAATTTGCTCTAAGATGTTCTAGTCATAATACCTGAAGAGCTACAGTTAAATTGCGTATTTTGGTATCCACCAAAAAATTACCAGACATATCTTGTCAAAAAAACCCAAATAAATCCGATTGCCTTGGCCTAATAAATTGAGGAGAATCTACTGGCCAAAAACGTTACTATACAGAAATTGACGAAAGTACCAGTTTCTAATGTTACACGTTCGCCCCAACCTGATTTCGACGTAATTGCTGCAAGCAAACATGTCGTTGCCAACAGTTGCATCAATCCATTAGAATAATTCAGAGGTCACTTACAGGTAGGTTTAATGTAATCCACGATGAATCACCTTTAGAAGAGGAGGCCCAACCGAAGGTTGAGTCGCCGGCGAGTGAAACAAACCAAAATACAAATGTTTCAGCTTCTAGAAAACCAACGACAGATTTTAAAAAAGGAGACAACATCAATAGAAAATTGGAAATTTCGTGAAAAGCAGCGTCGCAGAAAACGCTGACGATAACCAATTTTCTATGAAAATTTTTCAAAACGCCGTTTGATGATGCATAATTTTTAAATTCTTTGCTTAAGTCGGATAATATAAATTTAATGTTAAGAAAATGACTGCGGTTTTAATAAAATTTAATTAACTGTAGTGTGTAAAGTCCGGTAGACATGCTGATACGAGGTTGTCGATAGTATTTTTTAAAAGTAGGTTTTAGTGTAATGCTCGTGGACAGGCGGAGCAACGAGCAATGAAGATGGCAAATTTTCATTCCTGTCTTTTAAGAACATTATATAGTGCCTTGCAAGCCAACTTATTTTTATAAGATGGCTTAGAAACGATACCAAATTTCTCACTTAAGAGAAAGAGCAGAAATGAAAATCGAGCACACGAAATAGATTCAGAAAGCTGCGAGTTATTTATTAAAAGCTTTATAAGGGTTTAACTTTCAGCTATTAGTAAGCTGTATTATAGCTGTCATTGCTACTGTATTACTCTTATAAAATCCGTAGCTGTGTATTATTTGGTTAACTCAAATACAGAAACTATTAAAGCTTTATGTTGTCTCTTGGAGCCTTGAAAGCTTGAAGTGTGCTCTTCGTTTGCTGTTTTAGAACTTTTCGATAGCAATGTAAGAACTAACAGCTAGCACAATGTTACTTGGGTAGGTAGTGTATGGCCCCGGATTAGAAAAAATCATTTTAGAATTTCATTTCAATAGCGCATGTCGAATTTCATCATATTCAGTTAAAGAATAGCCAAATTCTATCCTAACCGACGATATTCCAATTATACTAAAATACTGGGATTCTAAACTTATTTTTAAATGAAGTTCTATCCGGCCCTGTTCTATTCCACGACTATTTCTGAAATAAATTTAAGATTCTATTTCAATCTTAAACGTCCAATTCCACTAAAATCGGTTTAAAAATTGCTAAATTTCATCCTAATTGGCGAAATCTTAGGCTATAACTTTGCAATTTTTAAATGGATTTTAGTGAAAGTGGACATTTTAGTATAATTGGAATATCGTCGGTTAGGATAGAATTTGGCTATTCTTTAACTGAATATGAAAAAATTCGACATGCGCTATGGAAATGAAATTCTAAAATGATTTTTTTCTAATCGGGGACCGTATACTACCTACCCAAGTAACATTGTGCTAGTTGTTAGTTCTTACATTGCTATCGAAAAGTTCTAAAACAGCAAACGAGGAGCACACTTCAAGCTTTCAAGGCTCCAAGAGACAACATAAAGCTTTAATAGTTTCTGTATTTGAGTTAACCAAATAATACACAGCTACGGATTTTATAATAGTAATACAGTAGCAATGACAGCTATAATACAGCTTACTAAAAGCAGAAAGTTAAACCCTTATAAAGCTTTTAATAAATAACTCGCAGCTTTCTGAATCTATTTCTTTTCAGCCCTTTCTCTTAAGTGAGAAACTTGGAGCCGCTTCTAAGCAAACTTATAATGTTTTTAAAAGACAGTAATGCAAATTTGCCATCTTCTTTGCTCGTTGCTCCGCCTGTCCACGAGCATTACGCTAAAACCTACTTTTAAAAAATACTATCGACAAGCTCGGATCAGCATGTCTACCGTACTTTACACAGTACAGTTAATTAAATTTTATTAAAACCGCAGTCATTTTCTTAACATTAAATTTATATTATCCGACTTAAGTAAAGAATTTAAATATTTTGCTTCATCAGACATTGAAACCTTTTGAAACATGTTCATAGAAAATTGGTTATCGTCAGTGTTTTCTGCAACGCTGCTTTTCATCAAAGTTCCAATTTGCGTGAATATTTTTAGAAAACCATTGATGCCGTCTCCTTTTTTAAAATCTGTCGTTGGGTTTCTAGAAGCTAAAACATTTGTATTTTGGTTTGTTTCACTCGCCGGCGACTCAACCTTCGGTTGGGCCCCCTCTTCTAAAGGTGGTTCATCGTGGATTACATTAAACCTACCTGTAAGTGACCTCTGAATTATTCTAATGGATTGATGCAACTGTTGGCAATGACATGTTTGCTTGCAGCAATTACATTGAAATCAGGTTGGGGTGAACGTGTAGAAACTTTTGTTTTGTTGTTCGTTTCTGCGGTTATGTTGGTACTTTCGTCAATTTCTGCATAGTAACGTTTTTGGCCAGTAGATCCTCCTCAATTGGTTAGGCCAAGGCAATCGTTTTTGTTTGTGTTTTTTTGACAAGATATGTCTGGTAATTTAACTGTAGCTCTTCAGGTATTATGGCTAGAACATCTTAGAGCAAATTTAAATGCCACATGCTGGAAAATAACGCTTTAAAAGCGCTGTTGTGTAGAAGAGCAGCAAATATTACTTGGCCATATCCCAGAACTTTACCCAAAAATCATTTTAGAATCCCATTTAGAAGGCACGTGTCAAATTTGACTAAAATCGGTTAATGAAAAGTCAAGTTCCATCCTACTTGGCTATTATTCCAGGACTTTACAGGCGTTCATCACTTCATAAAAATATTGCTTGCTGTCTAACATTCTTAGCTCTTGATCGAAATCGTTGTTTAGTTTTCTGTCGCGTCTCTATAAAGCTCCAGTCGTATATGACTGTCTCTAAAATGAGATTCTCTTGCTAAGAAAGCATTTTTCGATGGCGTCTCAGCGGACATATTGGAGGAGTAAACTATAATATTAGTTTTCAGGAACACGCCACAAAGTAGGGCACGTGCACTACAGCTGACACAATTCTGATCACCATTTTTCTATTATCGGTAAGTGTGTCTCGCCATCTTCAGAATTTTGTTATGATTTGGCATAATGAAGTTCAAACAACATCGCGAACTCGAGCAGACACATACTTTCAAAATTATAGTCCGAGTGTCTAACAGGCCGTTTATCATATCGATCGAAAATATTTTTCACAGTAACCTGTAGCCAGGTTTCCTAGTATTCAAAAATATGCGCTTTCTTGAACATTCCTTGAAATTTATACAAACTTTAAATAGTTTGTGTGAAACGTGTGTCTCCTCTCGTTGAACTTGATGTAAAGTTACAATGGAGTCAAGTTGAGTTGGCTCTGATTTTAATACATATTTTGCAATATAGAAAGCTACAGTCATTCGAAAAAACATATCCAAATTTCCTTGTATATTGTAGCATTTTATATCAAGCTGAAGTAACTGCCATAAAGGAAGCCGTAGACTGGTTGAGGTATAATGTAATATCGGCTGGTGATATTCGATTAAAGCGCTTCAATCACACTTCCTCACGTCGAAAGTAGTCCAAAAATGTGCTGGCTCGGCGTGATAGCATGGGCCATAATACAAAAAGCAGAAGGGATATTGAAATGCCTGTTGCGTTATGCAAACTACTGCTTCAAGAAGAAGCTATTAGGCTGACGAACGACCGATAGTCCAACAGTATCTCATGCGCGTAATTATTCGGCAAGTCCGGCCAAATATAGATTTGGCGAGATCTAGCGGAGTCAGGTCAGTATGGTTGTTCCAGTGATTACAGGGTACTGTCTCATAGGTAGGCGTGCGAGTAGACTCGGATTCTTCTCACATGACTACTGTCGCAGTTGTGAAAACTAAGAGGAGAAAGAGACAGCACTTTATCTGCTTTGCACCTGTCCTTGTCTGGCTCGAAACAGACTAAAGTTTCGAGGGACACTCCTTTTAAATGATCTGAAGGACCTCAGTAGGATGAACGTCAGGAATATTGAGCGTTTTGTTTACAGCTCAAAATGGTTTCAATAGGTGGATAAATAAATTAATTTGTGGAATGGCTACGGACCATTTTTGTGTGCGACCAGTGGACCGCGACTTTAACCCAACCTAACCATCCGTATTTTGAAGTAATTCGGCACCATCTCGAAGTAATTCGGAACATCTTGTGGTCACCCTCTGCAATCAATAAAGCTTAGCACATATCTGACCAATTGACGTTGTTACAACTAAAAGTTCTAGGTCGGTCCGCTAATATGCTGCTAAGCCTCTTAAATTTTTTATATAGACATGTATATCTTCGACCTTGCCTTCTTGAGCCTGCACTTTTTTTACAACTAGGCTTGAATCTGTAATATTCGTACATCGAAAGTGCGTAAGACAAACAATCATTTCGTTAAAATGGTGCATCCTGTCCTAATATCCGAAATTGAAAATAATCGAGAGGAGTTATTTTGTCAGGTCTGGGTTTCTTTAAACCATTGATATTATGCGAAAGCAAATGAAACCATGCAAATTCCTTAGCCTTCCATTCATGAGCTCTCTCGACCTTGGTTTTTCTATTGGTTTGGTTGACATTCTTCTTCTTCGATTGGCTGTGTACTACCAATTGGAGCCAATGTAGATGTTTGAACAGAAATTCTTGGACTTTCTGAGTTTACTTCATTGACGTTTTGAATGAAATGCCACATATGCGGACTTATGACAATGATTGAGCTTCAATATTATTGACAATATTTAAGGATTCTGATGTATGTGATCCTCAATATAGTATCTATTACATGAACCTCAATGAAATTCAACGTGAATTATCTCTTTTGAGATCCTATGGCAACGTTAACAGGTCTGAAAAAGTCCTTCTATACATTGTGATGAAAGCGTTTTTTAGTGTCATACCAAATCAAATATTTGTTCATTCGCCTGATGCCAGGAGCTTTGCAAAATCCGAGACGAGTCGTTAATTAACACAAACGTCTTCTGTAAATATTTCCTTATCCGGGTGTGGTTCGCCTATGCAAATCAAATCCGGTTCTTTGAGTTGTGCATTGTGATCTATAAATACATCTCTACACAAAAAATCGTGTTTAATCAATCATTCGAAAGCTTCATGTACTCTGGTGCGTGACACAGAGAACTCGCTCATTATATTAAGATTCTCCAGGTGTTCGGAAACCAGGACCATCGAGGAAGCATATTGGTGAATTTTTCTCCCATATTTTCTGAACATTCCATTAAATTTTACTACTGTTGTGAATGGTATAATCCTTGAAAAGAAGGAACCTGTAGCGGCTTACTCATTCGTTCTCCGCTGCAATGTATCAACTACAAAAATTGGCTTTTTAGCTCACCCAGTCACCACTACAACGTTTTCACGCCGCTTCACTTACCCTACATAATAAATATCTCTGGTGCATTGGGTCGATTTCCCCTTTCGTGCTCAATCGCAGCACGACGAACATACGAATGACATACAACGCTAACCAACACAAAACAAATATTTTTAATATCAGTTTCGTCTCGATCTCTACTAACTTTAGTTATGTCACCTAGCTCTAAGTTATTAACCTACTCTTTTCGAGGCGGTGCATTATTGTTACTGCTGAAATGTTTTGTTGAAACGATGACACAGAGTCAGGTTATTTTGCATGACGATTCTTGAGATAAGTATGCAACCGTTAACCACATTCTTTCGGTAATTTATGACTTGGTTAGGATAACGCAGATTTTGTACAGATCGCACACAGTGGCGTAACTAGGTACCCGTAGCATCCGCAGCCGCGGGAGGGGGGCCCACGTTGGAATATTACATCAAATTCTAGGTTAGATAGATGATGCTCAGATTAAGTTTAAAGTAAACCACCTTTCAAAATTTGTAAAACGGGTCATTTCTGGGAAATTAAGAAAAGACAGTGGTTTAATTTTTAGAGAAAAAAGAAATCGTTCCTGTTGCTATTAAATATTTTCTTAAGATAGACCTAACAATTTAAAGGTAAACAAAGTTCCGAGTAATTACTCGTAATCTGACTCTGGTATAGAAATACCGCAAATATTTACAGTTAGAAAAAAATTTGGTAATCGTTTGAAATCAAAGCTTTTGACATCAAAGGATAAAGATTTTAATGTCTCCAAGTTTACCTCTTTTACAAATCAAATTAAGCATTTAGCCAAACAAATTCAAAGATTGATTAGAAAAGGTGTATTTGATTGTACAAGTTTGATTGTGATTGACAACAGGTTAAATTTCTTTTGCATAAGGTTAATTTAATTGGAAAAATGGAGCAATTACTCATCTGCTTTCCTACTAAGCATCTTGCGAAGTATCATTTTGATGTTTCTTCTAAGAAAAATATCTAACCGCAACTGAAAACCATTTCTTGTTTCCTATATTAAGTGCGCTCTTGTCTTTAGGAAGCGAACCAACGTATACTTGCGCCAAACCGGTCAGTCTCTTTAATCAATTAGCGGTCGTTCGACATACAGTTTCTCAACCGGTAAACGGTAAATAAAAAAAACCCGGTAGAAATCGCTTCATTTTGAAAAACTATTTTAAATGCAAATGCCAAATTAATTTTGAAATTAGTGAATGTGTTTTTTCGGTTGTTTTTGGCGGGGTTCTTCCGATTTTGGAAATTTCCGTCGCTTTCTGATTTAATATCCTTTTAACTTTTACTTTTGATCCTTTGGTGATTCGGTGTTTCGAAACGAAGGTTATTCAAGATTTACGAGATTATTCGAGTATGTTTAAGATTGTGCCGTGTATTTAATAGCTCGATGTTACTCAAAAATCTTAGAGTCTATTCGAAGAAAATGAAAACAAAGGATTATCCGATATTTTTTGAGGGTTTCATTCTTATTGGATATCGTGTAATATTAAGTTATATTTACACGAATTTTCGGAACTTTTGGAGATTTTCGTGAGATTTCTAAATCTTTACAGGCTTTCTGAAATTATCCATTAATATCCAGATTTTTTAATATTATTGAAATTGTTCGAGATTAATCGAGATTGTTCCGCGGTATATTCCAGATTTCTAAAGATTTTCGACATTTCTAGGATTATTCGAGATCATGTTAAAGATTTTCAAATTTATTCGAATTATGAATGGCATTGTTCTGTGCTTAGGTTTGAGAACTTAATAAGTAATATTTAGTAAATTTTACGAGATTGAGCCAAAATTTCGATATATCTCAGATTTTCTAGGTTATTTACGTTTTACATGGCAGTGATTAGTCCGTATAGGATTCCCTTTGGTTTTACATACTTACGGTTAATTCGATAATTAAGAACTTTCAAAGATATTCAAGATATGCACTTAAAAAATTCGACAAGTTTCATCGATTTAGAAAACGTCATAACACTGAGTTGCAAGATGTTTCGTCTACTCTCGAAATCAGATACTTAATTTATGCGAGGCTTGATAATAGGAAAAAATAAGTTTTTATCTAAAAGCTTTATGTGTTCACAGATACAACAAGTGTTTTTAGGAACCCAAGAAAAATTTTACGGAGGGGGAGGGGGGGGGGGTCCCGGAAATTTTAGTTACGCCATTGATCGCACATATTCGATCACGATATGTATTTATGGATTTTAGAAATGTGTTTGTGTTTTCACTAATTTATCTTATAACAACGACTTTCAACTGTGAAGTAGATCTACTTAAATTTTCTAATCAAGCACTGCGCTTTAACTGAGTATCTAAGTTACTTTAATCTGCGACACACGTTTTCTTTTATTATTTAGTCTGGTTTCTCGCTGTCTCATTATTTAATAGGTTCCGTTTTTTCTTCTTTCGAAAGTTTCTCCACAAATCATTACATACGGATGAATTAAGATTAGAGAATACAAATCAGAGCCATCTAGTATAAATAAATAACAAAAAAATTGTTGAAAAAAATCAAACAAGTTTATGTACATATATATTTATATACAATCGCATCAAAGCCTACAGCCATATCTTTGAAATATATATTTCTATTTCAAAATGAATTTAGATAAAAAAGGTAGCCTACGGATAAATTCAATTAATTGTTTACACAATTACGATCTATTGAAAAATTTAATTTATATCTAAGTGCATACATAATATTGTAAACATTTATCTACAATTTTCAGTTTGGCAAAACTACTTACGGATTGTAGGTGTAAGTGTTAATTTGGTCCATGTAATAATATATGTTAAAATGATAAATTGAATAAGTACGAGTACATAAATACACAATAATGTAATTGTTTTTAATTTAGATTGACTGCCAAAAGCCCAAAATATAATGAATGCGAAATATAACCCCTTGAAATTTGTCAAAATATATCAAAATTTGTCAAAAACATATCGAATCGCGGTGTTGCTCTACTAATAATACTCCTTCGTCTAACCATACTGCTATTTCTGGTATTACTCTCAGTACTATTCAGAGTGATGAGGAAAAGCCGAGTAGCTTTTTAAGGGTAACAATTTTATCGTATACCAAAACGGAAGCAGCATTTGTAGCATAAATGTTTATATTCAATTTCGCCCACAAAGACTTACAACCGTTCAGGGGCTAGTTTAGAATCAGATATTCAGTTTTATAGAACGCCAAGCATATTCTTGTAACTTTGATCGAATATCGAAAAATATTGAGTCAATTTTCACTAATGGACGGAACTCCTAGCTCACAGTGTGAAAATTGCATTAAAAATATTAAAAATTAATCGTTTTATCGTCGAAAATATTTTACCGTTTTAAAAATATTATAGCCTAAAAATAAGCGAATTTTTCTATTTAACCGAAAATGGAAATATTATGACCAGAAAATGAAGCGCAATAAAATTACTAAATAATCTCATATATAGGTTTGCACTTCAAATTCAACCTTTCACAGAACACAATCACCCTTTCCAAAATCAAATTCGCCTTTATCCAAACCAAATTCACCTTTATCAAAATCAAATACAGCCGTAGACGATATAACCCTATAAAACCTTACTGTAATTAAACTCTAGGTACAAAATAACAAGTTAATATATATAATAAAATAAATAAATCTTTACTATAATATGGGAATAAAATTCATCTTAAAATTCGCTCTATAATTTATTATAAACTTCACCTTAGATGTCCTCGTAAAATTCACTGTAGAATTAATCTCAAATTGATCTAAATTCAACTTACATTTTTTCCCAAATTTACCATATAATGTCTTGTTAACTAAAAATTCAATTTTAAATTTTCCCTAAAACGCTTCATCCAACAACATGAATGTGAATTTCTTCCTAAACTTTCCTAAAATAACAAAAACAACAAATTATGCGAATGTATGTGTAAAACTACGCATTAACGAATAAATTACAGATTTTCTATTAGGTAAGGGAACTATAAAACTTTTGTATTGAACCGTCTAAATATTAACATGTACTATTTTTTCAATATTCTATTATTATTTTCATTATGATAATTTATGGTGTGTTCTAAAAAATATACTACTGTTCAATACCATATGTGAATTTTCCGAACGTTTTCCGATACTTAGAAACACCGGCCCATCCTAAGTATATTTTTGGGTTGGTATGGACCTAACCTAACAGAAAAAAGTAGTCACTTGAAAAGTTAGAGGGGCTTTGGTCATTTAGTAATCAAAAAACCCGATATGGTAATGTTCAATATCATATGTGGATTTTCCGAACGTTTTCCGATACTTAGAAACACCGGCCCAAAATCCTAAGTATATTTTTGGGTTGGTATGGACATAACCTAACAGAAAAAAGTAGTCACTTGAAAAGTTAGAGGAGCCTTGGTTGTTTAGTAATCAAAAAACCCGATATGGTACTGTTCAATATTATATGAGGATTTTCCGAACGTTTTCCGATACTTAGAAACACCGGCCCAAAATCCTAAGTATATTTTTGGGTTGGTATGGACATAACCTAACAGAAAAAAGTAGTCACTTGAAAAGTTAGAGGGGCCTTGGTCGTTTAGTAATCAAAAAACCCGATATGATAATGGTCAATATCATATGTGGATTTTCCGAACGTTTTCCGATACTTAGAAACACCGGCCCAAAATCCTAAGTATATTTTTGGGTTGGTATGGACCTAACCTAATAGAAAAAAGTAGTCACTTGAAAAGTTAGAGGGGCCTTGGTCGTTTAGTAATCAAAAAACCCGATATGATAATGTTCAATATCATATGTGGATTTTCCGAACGTTTTCCGATACTTAGAAACACCGGCCCAAAATCCTAAGTATATTTTTGGGTTGGTATTGACCTAACCTAACAGAAAAAAGTAGTCACTTGAAAAGTTAGAGGGGCCTTGGTCGTTTAGTAATCAAAAAACCCGATATGATAATGTTCAATATCATATGTGGATTTTCCGAACGTTTTCCGATACTTAGAAACACCGGCCCAAAATCCTAAGTATATTTTTGGGTTGGTATGGACCTAACCTAACAGAAAAAAGTAGTCACTTGAAAAGTTAGAGGGGCCTTGGTCGTTTAGTAATCAAAAAACCCGATATGATAATGTTCAATATCATATGTGGATTTTCCGAACGTTTTCCGATACTTAGAAACACCGGCCCAAAATCCTAAGTATATTTTTGGGTTGGTATGGACCTAACCTAACAGAAAAAAGTAGTCACTTGAAAAGTTAGAGGGGCCTTGGTCGTTTAGTAATCAAAAAACCCGATATGATAATGTTCAATATCATATGTGGATTTTCCGAACGTTTTCCGATACTTAGAAACACCGGCCCAAAATCCTAAGTATATTTTTGGGTTGGTATGGACCTAACCTAATAGAAAAAAGTAGTCACTTGAAAAGTTAGAGGGGCCTTGGTCGTTTAGTAATCAAAAAACCCGATATGATAATGTTCAATATCATATGTGGATTTTCCGAACGTTTTCCGATACTTAGAAACACCGGCCCAAAATCCTAAGTATATTTTTGGGTTGGTATTGACCTAACCTAACAGAAAAAAGTAGTCACTTGAAAAGTTAGAGGGGCCTTGGTCGTTTAGTAATCAAAAAACCCGATATGATAATGTTCAATATCATATGTGGATTTTCCGAACGTTTTCCGATACTTAGAAACACCGGCCCAAAATCCTAAGTATATTTTTGGGTTGGTATGGACCTAACCTAACAGAAAAAAGTAGTCACTTGAAAAGTTAGAGGGGCCTTGGTCGTTTAGTAATCAAAAAACCCGATATGATAATGTTCAATATCATATGTGGATTTTCCGAACGTTTTCCGATACTTAGAAACACCGGCCCAAAATCCTAAGTATATTTTTGGGTTGGTATGGACCTAACCTAACAGAAAAAAGTAGTCACTTGAAAAGTTAGAGGGGCCTTGGTCGTTTAGTAATCAAAAAACCCGATATGATAATGTTCAATATCATATGTGGATTTTCCGAACGTTTTCCGATACTTAGAAACACCGGCCCAAAATCCTAAGTATATTTTTGGGTTGGTATGGACCTAACCTAACAGAAAAAAGTAGTCACTTGAAAAGTTAGAGGGGCCTTGGTCGTTTAGTAATCAAAAAACCCGATATGATAATGTTCAATACCATATGTGGATTTTCCGAACGTTTTCCGATACTTAGAAACACCGGCCCAAAATCCTAAGTATATTTTTGGGTTGGTATGGACCTAACCTAACAGAAAAAAGTAGTCACTTGAAAAGTTAGAGGGGCCTTGGTCGTTTAGTAATCAAAAAACCCGATATGATAATGTTCAATATCATATGTGGATTTTCCGAACGTTTTCCGATACTTAGAAACACCGGCCCAAAATCCTAAGTATATTTTTGGATTGGTATGGACCTAACCTAACAGAAAAAAGTAGTCACTTGAAAAGTTAGAGGGGCCTTGGTCGTTTAGTAATCAAAAAACCCGATATGATAATGTTCAATATCATATGTGGATTTTCCGAACGTTTTCCGATACTTAGAAACACCGGCCCAAAATCCTAAGTATATTTTTGGGTTGGTATGGACCTAACCTAACAGAAAAAAGTAGTCACTTGAAAAGTTAGAGGGGCCTTGGTCGTTTAGTAATCAAAAAACCCGATATGATAATGTTCAATATCATATGTGGATTTTCCGAACGTTTTCCGATACTTAGAAACACCGGCCCAAAATCCTAAGTATATTTTTGGGTTGGTATGGACCTAACCTAACAGAAAAAAGTAGTCACTTGAAAAGTTAGAGGGGCCTTGGTCGTTTAGTAATCAAAAAACCCGATATGATAATGTTCAATATCATATGTGGATTTTCCGAACGTTTTCCGATACTTAGAAACACCGGCCCAAAATCCTAAGTATATTTTTGGGTTGGTATGGACCTAACCTAACAGAAAAAAGTAGTCACTTGAAAAGTTAGAGGGGCCTTGGTCGTTTAGTAATCAAAAAACCCGATATGATAATGTTCAATACCATATGTGGATTTTCCGAACGTTTTCCGATACTTAGAAACACCGGCCCAAAATCCTAAGTATATTTTTGGGTTGGTATGGACCTAACCTAACAGAAAAAAGTAGTCACTTGAAAAGTTAGAGGGGCCTTGGTCGTTTAGTAATCAAAAAACCCGATATGATAATGTTCAATATCATATGTGGATTTTCCGAACGTTTTCCGATACTTAGAAACACCGGCCCAAAATCCTAAGTATATTTTTGGGTTGGTATTGACCTAACCTAACAGAAAAAAGTAGTCACTTGAAAAGTTAGAGGACCCTTGGTCGTTTAGTAATCAAAAAACCCGATATGATAATGTTCAATATCATATGTGGATTTTCCGAACGTTTTTCGATACTTAGAAACACCGGCCCAAAATCCTAAGTATATTTTTGGGTTGGTATGGACCTAACCTAACAGAAAAAAGTAAACACTTGAAAAGTTAGAGGGGCCTTGGTTGTTTAGTAATCAAAAAACCCGATATGATAATGTTCAATATCATATGTGGATTTTCCGAACGTTTTCCGATACTTAGAAACACCGGCCCAAAATCCTAAGTATATTTTTGGGTTGGTATGGACCTAACCTAATAGAAAAAAGTAGTCACTTGAAAAGTTAGAGGGGCCTTGGTCGTTTAGTAATCAAAAAACCCGATATGATAATGTTCAATATCATATGTGGATTTTCCGAACGTTTTCCGATACTTAGAAACACCGGCCCAAAATCCTAAGTATATTTTTGGGTTGGTATTGACCTAACCTAACAGAAAAAAGTAGTCACTTGAAAAGTTAGAGGGGCCTTGGTCGTTTAGTAATCAAAAAACCCGATATGATAATGTTCAATATCATATGTGGATTTTCCGAACGTTTTCCGATACTTAGAAACACCGGCCCAAAATCCTAAGTATATTTTTGGGTTGGTATGGACATAACCTAACAGAAAAAAGTAGTCACTTGAAAAGTTAGAGGAGCCTTGGTTGTTTAGTAATCAAAAAACCCGATATGGTACTGTTCAATATTATATGAGGATTTTCCGAACGTTTTCCGATACTTAGAAACACCGGCCCAAAATCCTAAGTATATTTTTGGGTTGGTATGGACATAACCTAACAGAAAAAAGTAGTCACTTGAAAAGTTAGAGGGGCCTTGGTCGTTTAGTAATCAAAAAACCCGATATGATAATGGTCAATATCATATGTGGATTTTCCGAACGTTTTCCGATACTTAGAAACACCGGCCCAAAATCCTAAGTATATTTTTGGGTTGGTATGGACCTAACCTAATAGAAAAAAGTAGTCACTTGAAAAGTTAGAGGGGCCTTGGTCGTTTAGTAATCAAAAAACCCGATATGATAATGTTCAATATCATATGTGGATTTTCCGAACGTTTTCCGATACTTAGAAACACCGGCCCAAAATCCTAAGTATATTTTTGGGTTGGTATTGACCTAACCTAACAGAAAAAAGTAGTCACTTGAAAAGTTAGAGGGGCCTTGGTCGTTTAGTAATCAAAAAACCCGATATGATAATGTTCAATATCATATGTGGATTTTCCGAACGTTTTCCGATACTTAGAAACACCGGCCCAAAATCCTAAGTATATTTTTGGGTTGGTATGGACCTAACCTAACAGAAAAAAGTAGTCACTTGAAAAGTTAGAGGGGCCTTGGTCGTTTAGTAATCAAAAAACCCGATATGATAATGTTCAATATCATATGTGGATTTTCCGAACGTTTTCCGATACTTAGAAACACCGGCCCAAAATCCTAAGTATATTTTTGGGTTGGTATGGACCTAACCTAACAGAAAAAAGTAGTCACTTGAAAAGTTAGAGGGGCCTTGGTCGTTTAGTAATCAAAAAACCCGATATGATAATGTTCAATATCATATGTGGATTTTCCGAACGTTTTCCGATACTTAGAAACACCGGCCCAAAATCCTAAGTATATTTTTGGGTTGGTATGGACCTAACCTAATAGAAAAAAGTAGTCACTTGAAAAGTTAGAGGGGCCTTGGTCGTTTAGTAATCAAAAAACCCGATATGATAATGTTCAATATCATATGTGGATTTTCCGAACGTTTTCCGATACTTAGAAACACCGGCCCAAAATCCTAAGTATATTTTTGGGTTGGTATTGACCTAACCTAACAGAAAAAAGTAGTCACTTGAAAAGTTAGAGGGGCCTTGGTCGTTTAGTAATCAAAAAACCCGATATGATAATGTTCAATATCATATGTGGATTTTCCGAACGTTTTCCGATACTTAGAAACACCGGCCCAAAATCCTAAGTATATTTTTGGGTTGGTATGGACCTAACCTAATAGAAAAAAGTAGTCACTTGAAAAGTTAGAGGGGCCTTGGTCGTTTAGTAATCAAAAAACCCGATATGATAATGTTCAATATCATATGTGGATTTTCCGAACGTTTTCCGATACTTAGAAACACCGGCCCAAAATCCTAAGTATATTTTTGGGTTGGTATGGACCTAACCTAACAGAAAAAAGTAGTCACTTGAAAAGTTAGAGGGGCCTTGGTCGTTTAGTAATCAAAAAACCCGATATGATAATGTTCAATATCATATGTGGATTTTCCGAACGTTTTCCGATACTTAGAAACACCGGCCCAAAATCCTAAGTATATTTTTGGGTTGGTATGGACCTAACCTAACAGAAAAAAGTAGTCACTTGAAAAGTTAGAGGGGCCTTGGTCGTTTAGTAATCAAAAAACCCGATATGATAATGTTCAATACCATATGTGGATTTTCCGAACGTTTTCCGATACTTAGAAACACCGGCCCAAAATCCTAAGTATATTTTTGGGTTGGTATGGACCTAACCTAATAGAAAAAAGTAGTCACTTGAAAAGTTAGAGGGGCCTTGGTCGTTTAGTAATCAAAAAACCCGATATGATAATGTTCAATATCATATGTGGATTTTCCGAACGTTTTCCGATACTTAGAAACACCGGCCCAAAATCCTAAGTATATTTTTGGGTTGGTATTGACCTAACCTAACAGAAAAAAGTAGTCACTTGAAAAGTTAGAGGGGCCTTGGTCGTTTAGTAATCAAAAAACCCGATATGATAATGTTCAATATCATATGTGGATTTTCCGAACGTTTTCCGATACTTAGAAACACCGGCCCAAAATCCTAAGTATATTTTTGGGTTGGTATGGACATAACCTAACAGAAAAAAGTAGTCACTTGAAAAGTTAGAGGAGCCTTGGTTGTTTAGTAATCAAAAAACCCGATATGGTACTGTTCAATATTATATGAGGATTTTCCGAACGTTTTCCGATACTTAGAAACACCGGCCCAAAATCCTAAGTATATTTTTGGGTTGGTATGGACATAACCTAACAGAAAAAAGTAGTCACTTGAAAAGTTAGAGGGGCCTTGGTCGTTTAGTAATCAAAAAACCCGATATGATAATGGTCAATATCATATGTGGATTTTCCGAACGTTTTCCGATACTTAGAAACACCGGCCCAAAATACTAAGTATATTTTTGGGTTGGTATGGACCTAACCTAATAGAAAAAAGTAGTCACTTGAAAAGTTAGAGGGGCCTTGGTCGTTTAGTAATCAAAAAACCCGATATGATAATGTTCAATATCATATGTGGATTTTCCGAACGTTTTCCGATACTTAGAAACACCGGCCCAAAATCCTAAGTATATTTTTGGGTTGGTATTGACCTAACCTAACAGAAAAAAGTAGTCACTTGAAAAGTTAGAGGGGCCTTGGTCGTTTAGTAATCAAAAAACCCGATATGATAATGTTCAATATCATATGTGGATTTTCCGAACGTTTTCCGATACTTAGAAACACCGGCCCAAAATCCTAAGTATATTTTTGGGTTGGTATGGACCTAACCTAACAGAAAAAAGTAGTCACTTGAAAAGTTAGAGGGGCCTTGGTCGTTTAGTAATCAAAAAACCCGATATGATAATGTTCAATATCATATGTGGATTTTCCGAACGTTTTCCGATACTTAGAAACACCGGCCCAAAATCCTAAGTATATTTTTGGGTTGGTATGGACCTAACCTAATAGAAAAAAGTAGTCACTTGAAAAGTTAGAGGGGCCTTGGTCGTTTAGTAATCAAAAAACCCGATATGATAATGTTCAATATCATATGTGGATTTTCCGAACGTTTTCCGATACTTAGAAACACCGGCCCAAAATCCTAAGTATATTTTTGGGTTGGTATGGACCTAACCTAACAGAAAAAAGTAGTCACTTGAAAAGTTAGAGGGGCCTTGGTCGTTTAGTAATCAAAAAACCCGATATGATAATGTTCAATATCATATGTGGATTTTCCGAACGTTTTCCGATACTTAGAAACACCGGCCCAAAATCCTAAGTATATTTTTGGGTTGGTATGGACCTAACCTAACAGAAAAAAGTAGTCACTTGAAAAGTTAGAGGGGCCTTGGTCGTTTAGTAATCAAAAAACCCGATATGATAATGTTCAATACCATATGTGGATTTTCCGAACGTTTTCCGATACTTAGAAACACCGGCCCAAAATCCTAAGTATATTTTTGGGTTGGTATGGACCTAACCTAACAGAAAAAAGTAGTCACTTGAAAAGTTAGAGGGGCCTTGGTCGTTTAGTAATCAAAAAACCCGATATGATAATGTTCAATATCATATGTGGATTTTCCGAACGTTTTCCGATACTTAGAAACACCGGCCCAAAATCCTAAGTATATTTTTGGGTTAGTATGGACCTAACCTAACAGAAAAAAGTAGTCACTTGAAAAGTTAGAGGGGCCTTGGTCGTTTAGTAATCAAAAAACCCGATATGATAATGTTCAATATCATATGTGGATTTTCCGAACGTTTTCCGATACTTAGAAACACCGGCCCAAAATCCTAAGTATATTTTTGGGTTGGTATGGACATAACCTAACAGAAAAAAGTAGTCACTTGAAAAGTTAGAGGGGCCTTGGTCGTTTAGTAATCAAAAAACCCGATATGATAATGGTCAATATCATATGTGGATTTTCCGAACGTTTTCCGATACTTAGAAACACCGGCCCATCCTAAGTATATTTTTGGGTTGGTATGGACCTAACCTAACAGAAAAAAGTAGTCACTTGAAAAGTTAGAGGGGCTTTGGTCATTTAGTAATCAAAAAACCCGATATGGTAATGTTCAATATCATATGTGGATTTTCCGAACGTTTTCCGATACTTAGAAACACCGGCCCAAAATCCTAAGTATATTTTTGGGTTGGTATGGACATAACCTAACAGAAAAAAGTAGTCACTTGAAAAGTTAGAGGAGCCTTGGTTGTTTAGTAATCAAAAAACCCGATATGGTACTGTTCAATATTATATGTGGATTTTCCGAACGTTTTCCGATACTTAGAAACACCGGCCCAAAATCCTAAGTATATTTTTGGGTTGGTATGGACATAACCTAACAGAAAAAAGTAATCACTTGAAAAGTTAGAGGGGCCTTGGTTGTTTAGTAACATTACCATATCAGGTTTTTTGATTACTAAACGACCAAGGCCCCTCTAACTTTTCAAGTGACTACTTTTTTCTGTTAGGTTATGTCCATAACAACCCCAAAAATATACTTAGGATTTTGGGCCGGTGTTTCTAAGTATCGGAAAACGTTCGGAAAATCCACATATGATATTGAACATTACCATATCGGGTTTTTTGATTACTAAACGACCAAGGCCCCACTAACTTTTCAAGTGACTACTTTTTTCTGTTAGTTTATGTCCATACCAACCCAAAAATATACTTAGGATTTTGGGCCGGTGTTTCTAAGTATCGGAAAACTTTCGGAAAATCCACATATGATATTGAACATTACCATATCGGGTTTTTTCATTACTAAACAACCAAGGCCCCTCTAACTTTTCAAGTGACTACTTTTTTCTATTAGGTTAGGTCCATACCAACCCAAAAATATACTTAGGATTTTGGGCCGGTGTTTCTAAGTATCGGAAAACGTTCGGAAAATCCACATATGGTATTGAACATTATCATATCGGGTTTTTTGATTACTAAACGACCAAGGCCCCTCTAACTTTTCAAGTGACTACTTTTTTCTGTTAGGTTAGGTCCATACCAACCCAAAAATATACTTAGGATTTTGGGCCGGTGTTTCTAAGTATCGGAAAACGTTCGGAAAATCCACATATGATATTGAACATTATCATATCGGGTTTTTTGATTACTAAACGACCAAGGCCCCTCTAACTTTTCAAGTGACTACTTTTTTCTATTAGGTTAGGTCCATAACAACCCAAAAATATACTTAGGATTTTGGGCCGGTGTTTCTAAGTATCGGAAAACGTTCGGAAAATCCTCATATGATATTGAACATTACCATATCGGGTTTTTTGATTACTAAACGACCAAGGCCCCACTAACTTTTCAAGTGACTACTTTTTTCTGTTAGTTTATGTCCATACCAACCCAAAAATATACTTAGGATTTTGGGCCGGTGTTTCTAAGTATCGGAAAACTTTCGGAAAATCCACATATGATATTGAACATTACCATATCGGGTTTTTTGATTACTAAACGACCAAGGCCCCACTAACTTTTCAAGTGACTACTTTTTTCTGTTAGTTTATGTCCATACCAACCCAAAAATATACTTAGGATTTTGGGCCCGTGTTTCTAAGTATCGGAAAACGTTCGGAAAATCCACATATGATATTGAACATTATCATATCGGGTTTTTTGATTACTAAACGACCAAGGCCCCTCTAACTTTTCAAGTGACTACTTTTTTCTATTAGGTTAGGTCCATACCAACCCAAAAATATACTTAGGATTTTGGGCCGGTGTTTCTAAGTATCGGAAAACGTTCGGAAAATCCACATATGATATTGAACATTATCATATCGGGTTTTTTGATTACTAAACGACCAAGGCCCCTCTAACTTTTCAAGTGACTACTTTTTTCTATTAGGTTAGGTCCATACCAACCCAAAAATATACTTAGGATTTTGGGCCGGTGTTTCTAAGTATCGAAAAACGTTCGGAAAATCCACATATGATATTGAACATTATCATATCGGGTTTTTTGATTACTAAACGACCAAGGCCCCTCTAACTTTTCAAGTGACTACTTTTTTCTATTAGGTTAGGTCCATACCAACCCAAAAATATACTTAGGATTTTGGGCCGGTGTTTCTAAGTATCGGAAAACGTTCGGAAAATCCACATATGATATTGAACATTATCATATCGGGTTTTTTGATTACTAAACGACCAAGGCCCCTCTAACTTTTCAAGTGACTACTTTTTTCTGTTAGGTTAGGTCCATACCAACCCAAAAATATACTTAGGATTTTGGGCCGGTGTTTCTAAGTATCGGAAAACGTTCGGAAAATCCACATATGATATTGAACATTATCATATCGGGTTTTTTAATTACTAAACGACCAAGGCCCCTCTAACTTTTCAAGTGACTACTTTTTTCTATTAGGTTAGGTCAATACCAACCCAAAAATATACTTAGGATTTTGGGCCGGTGTTTCTAAGTATCGGAAAACGTTCGGAAAATCCACATATGATATTCAACATTATCATATCGGGTTTTTTGATTACTAAACGACCAAGGCCCCTCTAACTTTTCAAGTGACTACTTTTTTCTATTAGGTTAGGTCCATACCAACCCAAAAATATACTTAGGATTTTGGGCCGGTGTTTCTAAGTATCGGAAAACGTTCGGAAAATCCACATATGATATTGAACATTATCATATCGGGTTTTTTGATTACTAAACGACCAAGGCCCCTCTAACTTTTCAAGTGACTACTTTTTTCTGTTAGGTTAGGTCCATACCAACCCAAAAATATACTTAGGATTTTGGGCCGGTGTTTCTAAGTATCGGAAAACGTTCGGAAAATCCAAATATGATATTGAACATTATCATATCGGGTTTTTTGATTACTAAACGACCAAGGCCCCTCTAACTTTTCAAGTGACTACTTTTTTCTATTAGGTTAGGTCCATACCAACCCAAAAATATACTTAGGATTTTGGGCCGGTGTTTCTAAGTATCGGAAAACGTTCGGAAAATCCACATATGATATTGAACATTATCATATCGGGTTTTTTGATTACTAAACGACCAAGGCCCCTCTAACTTTTCAAGTGACTACTTTTTTCTGTTAGGTTAGGTCCATACCAACCCAAAAATATACTTAGGATTTTGGGCCGGTGTTTCTAAGTATCGGAAAACGTTCGGAAAATCCACATATGATATTGAACATTATCATATCGGGTTTTTTGATTACTAAACGACCAAGGCCCCTCTAACTTTTCAAGTGACTACTTTTTTCTATTAGGTTAGGTCCATACCAACCCAAAAATATACTTAGGATTTTGAGCCGGTGTTTCTAAGTATCGGAAAACGTTCGGAAAATCCACATATGATATTGAACATTATCATATCGGGTTTTTTGATTACTAAACGACCAAGGCCCCTCTAACTTTTCAAGTGGCTACTTTTTTCTATTAGGTTAGGTCCATACCAACCCAAAAATATACTTAGGATTTTGGGCCGGTGTTTCTAAGTATCGGAAAACGTTCGGAAAATCCACATATGATATTGAACATTATCATATCGGGTTTTTTGATTACTAAACGACCAAAGCCCCTCTAACTTTTCAAGTGACTACTTTTTTCTATTAGGTTAGGTCCATACCAACCTAAAAATATACTTAGGATTTTGGGCCGGTGTTTCTAAGTATCGGAAAACGTTCGGAAAATCCACATATGATATTGAACATTATCATATTGGGTTTTTTGATTACTAAACGACCAAGGCCCCTCTAACTTTTCAAGTGACTACTTTTTTCTGTTAGGTTAGGTCCATACCAACCCAAAAATATACTTAGGATTTTGGGCCGGTGTTTCTAAGTATCGGAAAACGTTCGGAAAATCCACATATGATATTGAACATTATCATATCGGGTTTTTTGATTACTAAACGACCAAGGCCCCTCTAACTTTTCAAGTGACTACTTTTTTCTATTAGGTTAGGTCCATATCAACCCAAAAATATACTTAGGATTTTGGGCCGGTGTTTCTAAGTATCGGAAAACGTTCGGAAAATCCACATATGATATTGAACATTATCATATCGGGTTTTTTGATTACTAAACAACGAAGGCCCCTCTAACTTTTCAAGTGACTACTTTTTTCTGTTAGACCCTGTCCATACCAACCCAAAAATATACTTAGGATTTTGGGCCGGTGTTTCTAATTATCGGAAAACATTCGGAAAATCCACATATGGTATTGAACATTACCATATCAGGTTTTTTGATTACTAAACGACCAAGGCCCCCCTAACTTTTCAAGTGACTACTTTTTTCTGTTAGGTTATGTCCATACCAACTCAAAAATATACTTCGGATTTTAAGCCGGTGTTTCTAAGTATCGGAAAACGTTCGGAAAATCCTCATATGATATTGAACATTACCATATCGGGTTTTTTGATTACTAAACAACCAAGGCCCCTCTAACTTTTCAAGTGACTACTTTTTTCTGTTAGGTTATGTCCATACCAACCCAAAAATATACTTAGGATTTTGGGCCGGTGTTTCTAAGTATCGGAAAACGTTCGGAAAATCCTCATATAATATTGAACAGTACCATATCGGGTTTTTTGATTACTAAACAACCAAGGCTCCTCTAACTTTTCAAGTGACTACTTTTTTCTGTTAGGTTATATCCATTTGAACCAAAAAATATACTTAGGATTTTGGACCGGTGTTTCTAAGTACCGGAAAACGTTCGGAAAATCCACGTATCATATTGAACAATACCATAACAGATTGTTTGCTTACAGCAAAAAATTGACTAAACAAGTTCTAATAAACCGTTTTTCGGCCAGAGGTATTGCCTAATCCATGAAACTGAGTTTTTCTTTTACGTTAAAATTTACAAACATAACAGCGCGGATATTGTATTGAAGAAAATTTAAAAACTATTTTACCATAAATTGATTTTTTCCTAATAGCAAATAAATTCTCCGTTCAAATGGTGAATCCAATTCGCGTATCGGTTAATCCGAACAAAATACAAAATGGTTACAAATACATCTAAATATAATAAGAGTTAGGAAAAACTTCACGAGATTGCGCAAATACGTGAAGTTTTTCCTAAACTATCCTAATTTTTTTTTTTTTTTTTTTTTAGGAAAGTTTAGGATAAAGTTCACGTGAATCCAACAACAGAGCCTTAAAGTTCATCCTAAAATTCACCCTAAAATCAATTCAAATTGTCCATCAAATTCATAATAAATTTACCCCAAATTTACTTTAAAATTCTTCCTATAATTACGACAAATTAATTCTGAAATTCACTCTTAAATTCAACCTACAAGTCACTCTAAAATTAAGACTAAAAGTTTACTTAAAATTCACCCTAAAACACACCCTTTAATTCAACATACCCTAGAAATCACTCTAAAATTCACTCGAAAACCCTCTATAAAACTAACGCTGAACTTCATTCTAAAATTCACCCTAAGTGTTAGGAATATAGAAAGCGAAAACTCATAGAAGCTTAAATAAGGATTTTATCAAATTTAAGAAATCTGGAATTTGGAAATTTTAATAGTGGAAAACTTAATTTAGGATTACAAATTTTATAAAATCTTTAAATTTAAATTCATCATTCATTTGGAATTTGGAATTATTGACGAACTTTATAACGTAGTTTGGAAAGAAAAGAAATTAGGAAATTTAGGAAAATTTAGAAGATTTATTCTGCAGGAATATTAGAATTTCATAAAATTATTGCGGATTTGCGAAGGTAAAAATAGGAAAATGGGAGTTTAAAGATCTAAATCTTTAAAGTTAGTATAAACTTCGAAATTCGTCAAATTTAAGAATCCTAATATTTAAAGAATTTTTACAACTTTAATTTGTACTTAATTTTATTGATTTATCAGTAATTTATCGATAAAATTTTATTTTTTTCACTTTACTTTAAATAGTCCTTCAGTGGTGAAGTTTCTCAAACATTCGGTTGAGTTAGTAGTGTCACTCTTCTACCATTTTTCATAACAAACAGAGAGGCATTTTTCAACAAGCAGACATCAAGTCTTCAATTTATTTTAATTTGGTTGCCCTTCATGCTCAATAAGCTAAGTATTTTCTGACTGTTTAAATGTATAATTATTCAGATATCGAAATACAAAATACAAAATTACGAATTGTTCCATTTTGTTTTGGAGTACCAATTTCAATTCGGCTTCTTTACCAAATATGCCTTTAATATATTTCAAAATCATTATTTGTGTTGCCGATAACTATACTTTTCGCTAGTTTCTAAGCCATTGTCATCAACAATTATATCCTCTTCCGATATTAACTAAATGATTAAACCGTTCTGTAAATTTATTTGAGGATTAGCTATTTCGTACAGAACTTTGATCATGGCAAGTTTTCATGTGCTTAAATATTTAAATAGAGAGGAACTTGTCAAACTGATGAATTGAAACCTCATTATGCAATTTGTTGATATTATATATTGTTGATTTCAGGATACTTCTAAAAACCAAATTTCCTTTACTGTCGGAAATTAATATTTTATTACCTTTCGTAACAACATATTTATGTAAAGGCAGATTTTTGAACTAAATTTACAGAAAAATATTGCTCGAAAATTCGTCGGAGGCCGCCAGAGGAAAGTGTGGGTAGTGCTGGTTTAGAAAAGCCTAAGCGAACTTTTCAAATTTCAGTTTTGTTTCAAGTTTTAAACAAGCCAAAATAATAAAGCGAGTGGAGGTAAGGTTAACCGAAAACATTTCTTTGTATCGAATTTATTGGGAAAAATAAATTAAATTACCGATACATTAAAAATCTGATTTTGGACGTCTTATCGGTTAGTTGATTAATCGATTAGAGATATTGCAATCCCTAATAGCGAGCTATTACTCAAAACATAAATTATCGTTTTTCCCTGATTTATAGATAATTAAGAAAGAATTTAAAATTCCATTTACCTTCTAAATTTTCATCTTATAAAGTCAGTATGAAATGCCTTACTTGAATCTAATTTAAAATGCCTAGATGATGTGGTATAGAAGAAAATTCTATTACAAAATGCTGTCCGAAAATTAAATGTAAACATGTCTTTCCCAATCAGTTTGAGAAAATGCGGGTAAAGTATGCTAATTAAAAACCACAGCGGAACATATTGATAATGCAGTTCAACAACCTGTTCGATTGTCTTAAATCCAAATATAAATTCAGCAAGAATATTTATAGAAGTGAATAAAAACACAGTTTATTGTCTCAATGGTATTAAACAAACCATAAATTCTGTATCTAAATATTCAGAAGAAGCTAATAAAAACGGCATTAAATACGTACTCCCTTTAGAAATTTGATGTTCTCAGGTCAGGGGAGCTAATGGTCATAACCGCAATTCATCAGTAAGTGGTTTCTTTAAAATTATGACTGTTAAAATAATTAGTCCACTTGCAAATATTTCTATTTGGAACAAGATTTGAATGAATACTTCCTAAATCTGTCTTCTACTGACATAACGAAAATTAGCAAAATCTTGTGTTCAGCGAGCTTATGTTTGATGATTGATGAGATTTCGTTGGAGGGCCCATTGAAACTGACTTTTTTGATATGTCGGAGAATTTTTTAATTTGGATATCAATTTACACGAGGCCCCTATGTGAAATTTTATAGACTATGTACTATGTTTTGTATTCAAAAAAAACGTTCAAAAAACATATAAAATTAGCAATCAGACAAATGTGATCCATTTAATATTTTGGTGAGTTTCTGAATATACGTTTCGAATAACGGTCCGTTAACTTAAAAAACTGCCAACAATTGTTTGTTCTATTGACAAAAATCCTACACGAAAAAAATTAAATTTTAATTTAAATCATATAACCGACGAAGTTCGGGTTGAAATTAGAAATGTTGAAAATTCCTTAGATTAAGCTATAAAATCTCGCAGTAAAAATTTAGGGGTTGCCATTCAAATTTGAAATTACCAAAAAGCGCGAGCGGTCTGTTAGTAATCGTGATAGTTACATATTTGTAAATATCTTAAAGCTTAAAAATTACAAGCACACATTATCGCCGCAGCTTCCAAAAAAAAATAAAAAATAAAAATCGGAGTGGCTTGTGTCGTCTACACGGATGTAGGGGTTTAGCCTAAAAACGTTTACCCACAGTGAGACTAATGATAGACTGTAAATATGTATTAAGTTTCGGAACGAGGAATTAGATGAGCCGTACGCGCAGAGGTTCGCAGCGCGAACGTCATTTCGATAATATATCATGTGTGAGACATGAAGCCTAAGGATCAAATTATGCAATCATATATTTAAATTAATGGTAATGTTTATTGTTGATGATGGCTAAGGGCAACATTTCGTGTCGCTCACTTTCCGAAAATGAGGCTCTGAGGTGTAAGACGTTATCACGCCAAAAAGTAACAATAAGGAGTATATAAGTAGATGTAGATTATAATATTCTTTCGTAACAACTTACAACTCCAACAATATATTTATCTTCAATATTTAAAATTGAAATAAATCAGAATACCTACGTTAGTGCAAACATACCTAGATCTACTTGTACTTTTTTGTTTTGTTTTTTATCCGGCAAATATTTATATTATTTACGAAAATTTCTATAAAACCAAATTGTAAAATACTGTTACGTTATTCCCTTGTCAATCAAGGTTGGAATCACTGGATTGTGAATAAAACAAACAATTCAATTTATTACCAACGAATTTATTTATTTCACACAAAAATTATTACAACATTAACGATAATTTACAAAATCACTTTATATTCGCACATTTTTACTGATCACTTATAATTTTTATTTCGCCCTAAAACACATTTTAAATCACTTTTTAATTTCTTTTTAATCTTCACACTATCGCTTACCAATTACTAATAAATTTACAACTTTACACCATCGCGTTCCAAATACTAATAATCCAATTCGACTTCATTAGCCCTTTTATATGCACAAACCAAACTTCTAGAAAGTTCATGACTTTTCCAGTAAGAATAGTGTAGACACATTTAGAACAGTTTTATCATGGAAAATTCCATTTTAGTACAGTAGAACATTGAGCTATTAATTTAACTTATTCTATTACACCCTAGGTGTCATCGTCACAATACATAATGCTCTAAAGTAAAAGCTGTGTACATATTGTGACGGTGACACCTAGGTTGTAATAGAATAAGTTAAGTTATTAGCTCAATATTCTACTGTACTAAAATGGAATTTTCCATGATAGAACTGTTGTAAAAGTTTCTACACTATTCTTACTGGAAAAGTCATGAATTTTCTAGATGTTTGGTTTGTGTATATAAAAAGGCGAACGAGGTCGAATTGTATTATTAGTATTTGGTAAGCGATAGTGTGAAGATTTAAAAAAAAAAATAAAAAAGTGAATTAAAAAATGTTTTAGTGCGTAATAGAAATTATAATTGTACAGTAAAATTGTGTAAAAATTAAATAAAATGATTTTGTGAATTATTGTTAAAAAAAATTGTGTTGTAATAATTCTTGTGTTAGCTAAATAAATTCGTTAGTGATGAATTGAATTGATTTTGTTTTATTCACAATCCAGAGATACGAACCTTGATTGATAAGGCAAAAACGTAACAATATGTATTGTATCTATGCGTACTATAATAGATGTAATAAATACCTGCTTAAAGCAAATCACACTTGCATTTCGTTTGTTTCAGTTTTTATTTGAATCGGGTATTTCCATGAAAATGGTTAGAGAAATGCAAGAAGAAAGATTGAAAAAACGAATAATATTTACGCTAGATGACGACACTGAATATTATAATTATGAATAGTAAAGATTTATACCATCTACCTACAAATGTCGCTTTTATCATTAATTTTATAAATTTTAATCAATCAAAAGCATCTGTATATATTAATTTATGGTTTCTCTTTGCGTTTTTTCTTGGCTTTTTCTAGCCTTTCTTTTCTTTGAATAGTTGTTTCTTTTCCTATTTTGTTCCCACGAGTATCGAATAATTATACGGTCGACCACCCCCTCCAGTGATCCGGGTA
Source organism: Tipula vernalis (assembly GCA_958295665.1). Lineage (NCBI taxonomy): Eukaryota > Metazoa > Arthropoda > Insecta > Diptera > Tipulidae > Tipula > Tipula vernalis. The sequence goes on along the minus strand of OY282558.1, from coordinate 446,340,015 downwards.
GAAGGGCAAGGGCTTTGACTTGGGTGCGTTGAGACCAATGCTAATGATGCCAAATCACCGACCATGTAGTCATTAACCGCTTTTGATATCCATGCCTCGGCACCTTCACTACAAAATAGCTTACCGTATTGAATTCGGAAAAAAATTATTTTGCTCGTCAAAACCTTTGAATTTGATACCCATGTCAAGAGGGTGGTAAAAGAAATTTAGTCCGCCATTTTGGGGCAACCGCCGTATTGAATTTTGAATGACGTCACGTATTTTGCGTGGCAAACCCTTTCATTTAATACCCATGTCATGGGTAGTCCGCCTTCTTGGGGCGTCCACTATATTAGACGTAGACTGGCTACATTTAGCTTATCGTATCCGCTATCTTGGGGTTGCCACCATATTGAATTTAGAGTGACGTCCCCCACCTGTCTGTGCAAAATTTCAGCTCAATCGGTTCTGGGAACTGGTTTAAAATTCAGTTGCAAGATTTGACCAAAACATACTAACCAACTTCCGGTAAGCCGGAAATCACATAATGCGGAAATTCATAAGATACGAAAAATTTACAAAATAAAAATCCCCTCCAACTAAATTTAACGGAAAACATTTTTGTAGTACAAAAATTGCGATAAAAACTCCTTTAAGCCGAAAAATACAATACGAAACCAAAAAAAACTGGACGAAATAGAGAAACGCATGAATATGACCGTTTTACAGCCCCTCGACAACGGCATAATACAAAATGTTAAATTTAATTACAAGAAGTTAATGCTTAAATCTATACTTTTAAACATGGACAGATGCGAAAAAGCCGGCAAAGTAACAAAAACCATTAATGTCGTGGATTCAATCATGTTTCTTAAAGAAGCAATAAACCCTCTAAAAGCTGAAACAATTGTTAAATGCTTTAGAAATTGTGGATTCCTAGCTGAGCCAACAAATGAAATTGTATTCGAAGTCAGCCAAGAATTAAACTACATATATCGATGATTTGAGAAATAAATTTATAAGGCGAAGATACATTTACTGCCCAAAACCTTTTAGAAACAGACAATAACCTGATCTTGATGTACGAGAATTATTCATCAGATGATGACGAAATTCAAACAGTTGAAACACAGCTGATAACTCCAATACTCAACGATGTTTTAACGGATATTTCTACAATTAAAAGTTTTGAATCGAACGCTGGATACACCGATATTTATGAAGACGCCGAAAAAATTAACGCTAATTTAATTAAATTTATTAAACGAAATAAAGTTACGAAGCAGATGTCATTGGATGAATATTTTAAACCACCCTGTTAAAGTTAGCCGAACGTTTCCAGCCGAAAGTAAAAAGTCGATAATGCAGATTATCTTATTAAGATTCCAGCCGAAAATAAACAATGTGGTGGTTGACAGCCAAAAGTAAATAGGGTACATGGATTGCAATAAAAACTTTTGTAAATAGTTTTACGTGGAAAACTTTGTTTAACCTAGTCGTGGAAAATATCGAAACATCAGAAGAATCCACAAAATTGGAATAAAACCGGCCGCTAGAGTGTATATCTGAAGTTGAATCGTTTTTATGTGATTTGTCAATAGCTATCGAATGAAAAAATTCTGTTCAAGTTTCCCGTGGGAAATCTCGGAAAATTCTATTTTCCAAAAATAATTGGAAAATTTGTATAAAATCAGCCTCTAGAGCTATCACAAAAAAAAAACTTCAGTTCAAGTTTCCAGTGGGACTAAATTGTTTATTTTCGGCTGGAATGTTAATAATAAAATCTGCATTATCGACTTTTTACTTTCGACTGGGATTACACCATCTGCATTACCATTTCTTTACTTTCGGTTGGACTAACACAATCTGCATTATCGTCTTTTTACTTTCGGTTGGGATTTCACAATCTGCATTACCATGTCTGTACTTTCGGCTGGACTAACACAATCTGCATTATCGACTTTTCAATTTCGGCTGGCATCTTTCGGCTAACTTTAACAGTATTTTAAACCTACAAATTAAGTTCGTATGTACCTACAGGCGTTTAGGCTAAGCTAATCGTGATTATTTGAAATGTGATATGTACGCCATAGCTACGAATATGTATTTGTAGATTAATCTACAAGTGCATTGTTTTTTATTTTATTTTTATTATGTAATGAACACAGTTTTAGTTTACATACAGATGTGTGTATATATGTACATATATGTATATATATTTGTCGTTTTTTAAAAATATGTATCTACCCTTAAAACGGAAACAAACCGATTTCACTAACCGAGGAAATTTCATTTTATCATCAAATTTTGGCTGAAACATTTTTTACTTCGCCCTTTGCTTTCCAACATAGTACAATTTAGTTACATCTTTTTATTAGTGAACATAAAATTAGAAGCCTCAGAATGTTAAAGTACATCGTGAATATCGCCCCAACTACAATAACGTTAAATAAAATATTTCCCAACTGAACAATAAAAATTAATTAAAAGAATGTTCTGTCTCCACCTCCTGTATAAACCACAACGTGATAAATTCTACATTTTATTATACACTATCATAGGTAAAACCCTACCGTTTTCGAATTCCTAAATCTACAGAATTTTACACGTATGACCTTGACACATCGCCCCACTTTTTTATTTAATGGGTATAGTTACGATCATTTACGAAATGAATCGTGTTAATTTTCAATCAAAATATGTACATAATAAAATAAAGTGAAAAGTCAACAGAAACCAAAACAAAAAAAGAAAATTTTATAGCCAAGTAACGAAAAGCGCTCATAAAAGTTTTTCGACTTACAATTTTGTGTTTATTTTGTTTTGTTGGTTATGTATGCTTTTTTCAACCAGAAACAAAAACAATAAAATTTTATTTAATGTTTTTAATGGTAAAAAAGAAAACTTATAATTAAATCGAAATAAAAATTAACATAATATTTGTTGTTGTTGGAAAAATATTTTCATTTGCACAAAAATAATATTTTTTTATAAATATTGTCATTGCTTTTCATTATAGAATGTAAAAATTGTTTGTATAAATGTGAATTTTTAATAAGCTTTTATTTTACTTTTATTCTTTATTTGTGTAAATAGCGGCCCTATATCAAATATATGTCCAAATATAACAAATAACCTATATGAACGACAGATTACAGTTAAAATTTTTACAAAACTTTGTTCTGGGGAGAAACCCATTAACAATCAAAAGAATACACAAATCAGAAAGCTCACAATATTTTTCCAGTTTATGGATTTTTTTTTTTAAGTAAATAACATTACTTGTTACTTGCTGCTTACATGAATTTACCATTAAAGTAATTTTCGAAATAAAATGAAATAAAAAATTGTTTCTAAAAGTTTTTTTTTTTTGGTTGCGTCGTGATAATCAATTTTGTTGTATTTTTTTGAATTTTTTATATTTACGGTTGTTGTTATTGGAAAAAAGCATTTTGAACTTTTTTTATGCTGTTTATGTATAGCAATTTTCTAAAAATAGCGTTATTTTTACATGCACAGTTATCAGTAATAACATTTTATTTTTTGCATGCACCAAAAAATGACAATTGATTGATTTTTATCAGCCAATGAATAAAAAGGCCGGAAAGCTCTGTTTTAATGATTTTAATTTTAGTAATCAACTTTTTTTTTTAAATTTTGGTTTGCGTAAAATGTTTTAATCGGATTTGTACTATGTTACCAAAACTATATTGAATGATCGTAACAGCGGCGCTAAAATTTGAATTTTACCAACTATGCACTGCAACAGGAACTTATCTTCTGTTATCTTTACTCATTTGTGTCATATTTTCCTTTAAACTACTTAAATGAAAAATATATGTTTAGGAATCGTTTCGAACAGATGAGAGATGGCGGGAATTTTTCAAAAGATGATGGAATAGCTTTCTTCAAAAGGCGAGATTTAAATATTCAAATACGTAATACGCCAAACTTTTACTTTGTTGTTGTTAAATATAATTTTTTGAAACTTTTCCTGATTCTCAATATTTTTGTAGAAGAATTTCATTGAGCTAAGTAAATTATCGGTCAAGGGAGCTAATGCGTTTGTTGGTTGATTGTGAACTAATTTCAGAGTGGACGATGCGAATTATATCAAAGCTTTTCAGCGTTTTTATGAATAGTGTAACAACAAAACAATACCTGGAGAATTTCATTTCTTTAATCTTACATCGACCAATCCACTATTAGTAAGGTCACGTCAGGAAATATAACATTAATTTACAACAATTGTATGTATAATACATATATTAGAAATTTTGTAGAAAATTGTAAGCAAGCACGCAGTATTGCAATTCAGGCACAATTTGAACACACGTTTTTATTCAAAGAGACTTGAAAATGCGATTAAGATACATTGACAGGTTATAAAGTATATATAAAAAAAATATAAAGGCTAAGTTACACTACAAACAGAATAATTTAACTTGAATGAACTTAGTGACAATTAGCAAATTAAATCGTATAATTTGTATACATAAAATTGTCGTGAAATTATATAAAATAAATTACATTTTAGATTATTATTCCAACACTCCTCCTTAATCTAAAATTATTTTACTTGGTTAATAAATCAGCAACCATATTTTCCGTTGGGCAAAAACGACAAACAACTTCCTTTCTGTCAATGTATTCCTTAATAAAATGAATCCTCCCATCGATATGCTTGGAGCGATTAGTAAATATTTCAGTCTCGATCCACTTCAGTACACTTTGATTATCTTCATATATTATTGTGCAATCATCACCGTTCCAATTCAAATCACTTAACAATCGTTGGAGCCACACAGACTCTTTACAAGCTTCTGCTAAAGAAACAAATTCGGCTTCTGTACTTGATAAAGTCACACAATTTTGTCGTTTACATGACCAACTGATTGGTCCACCAAGCAGAAAAATATAACCAGAATTCGATTTACGACTCTCACGGCATTCAGCCCAATCTGCATCAGCATATCCGACCAAATTAAATTCCTCACATGAACTACCCAGCTTTAGCTTCAAACTTAAAGTGCCCTTCAAGTAAGTAATCACTTTCTTTAATTGATTCCAATCTTTTGTCGTTGGTTTGGCCAATTTTTGTGATAAAAATGTCACGGCGGCTGCGATATAAGGTCTGGTATTGGTGCAAATATAGAGCAAACATCCAATAGCAGCTCGATATTTGTCAATGTTAACAAATATTTCATCACATGGATCTTTATGATATGTTGGACTAAATGGAATATCGGATTCCTTTGCTTCATCCAATATGAATTTCCTGACAACATTCTTTATATAATTTTCCTGATCCAAAAGAAAATAATCACCGTCAATTATTACTCTAATCCCAAGATAATTATTGATTTCGCCCAATTTTTCAATTTCAAAATGTTTTCTTAATTTATCCTCGTCTTTACGATTTATTTCACCCGGCTCCTTTAATTCATCTACAGCACCCAAATTGTGATTGTCAATAAATTTTTCCGGAATTTCTAAATCTGCATCGATACGTTCTTCAACATCATTCTGGTCAACACCGGACTTCTTTATGTCATTACTATTATTCAATTTACAAGAGGAAACATTAACATCATTCATAAACTTAACATCTCTTGAAATCACAACTTTCTTTGTCGATGGCACATGTAAACGATAAGTTTTTGATTCAACATCAAAATCTAACAAAATGGCTTCTTTTGCTTTTACGTCGAGCTTCCTTCGTTGTTCGTCAGGAACTTTAACGAAACATTTGGATCAAAAACGTCTTAAGTTCATATAAATAGGTTTTCTTTTAAACCAATATTCATATCGAGTTTTATCTACATGTTTCCACGGAAGCCGGTTTTGTAAAACATTCGCTGTCATGTTTGCTGTCATGCTTTTATCTTTTTACCAAACCGATTTTGGACCAATTGATGAAACTCTTTGAATTTGTCAAATACTTCTGATTTTTCTGACAACAGATAAACGGTTGTGTATCTGTCAAGAATGTTCGTTGATCTCGAATATGACTCCTTCGGAAATGGTAAACGTGCCAATTTACCCTCGACACACACTTGACAATCATGACTACATTCTGGATCACACTGTAAAATTGACATACCTTCAACAAGCCCACTTGTTGGAATCCGCTTTACCATCTCAATATCTCGATGTCCCAATAGACGGTGCCATTGATGTACACATAATTTTTCCTTATTCTCAATAAAATTTACCATATTGTTCTGCGTTCTCATAATATACAAATTGTTCTTAATATCACCAACCGCAATCTGATGTTTTCCATTTAGTCACCATATTTCACAGCTACTTCCAGAGAAATCAACGTTAAAACCTCCTTGTGTTAGCTGTTTTAAAGAGATCAAATTACTTTCAATTGATGGTACATACAAAACATTTTTAATCATGACCTTCGTTGCTTTGCCATTATTATTTATAAAATTGACAGGAATCTTTCCTTTCCCATTGCTTGCACAACATCTCCATTTGCAACAGAAACTTTTTGTTTGTGTGAATTATCAAAATCAATAAAACTTTCGCGATTACAGCAAATATGGCAAGTAGCTCCGGAATCTAGAATCCACCCATCACTTTTACCAACCAAAAACAAATCATTGCTGTGTGACTGATGAAATTTTCTGTTTAAAATGTCCAACATCACCACAATAATAACATTTCAATTTTTCACTCCCTCTATTTGTGTTTGAAAATTGTGAACGTTGAATATAATTATGCGTTGAAACTTTTAACGCCGAACCTTCTTTCCTCGTTCCACTATCAAGCTCATTTCGTCTTCGAAATTCTTCAATAATCGTTGATTGTACACAACTGGTTGACACTTCTTCCTCATTTTTGCTTTCCATTGCGACAATTAATGTATCGTAGCTGCTAGGTAATGAACCAAGTAATGTTGCATTCATAAAAATATTTGAGGTTAGTTTGCCATCACCCAACGCCAGAAATTGTTGAAATAATTCATTCATATTTTAAATTGTAAGAGATTTCATCTGTATTAGTACGATTCGCTAGTACTTAAATCACAGCACATTCTGTATATATATAATGTAAATTGTGATATAATCAGTCCAGTCGCCGCGGCCTGATGAGATGATTGATTTTTTCATAATCATAAGCTCATCAGTTCGAAACTGTATTGAATTCTCTTACAATCTTCGAAACATATTAAAAATCATTTAATTAAATAAATAGAATTATGTCTATTAGTCGGTTTCGTTGAATTACTGTTCGTAAATTCTAATATACTTCTCGTGTTAATCGAAACACAATTAAAACGGTCTAACCACCGGTAGCATATTAGAAATTACATGAAATAATTAACATTCAACAAAAAAATTAATAAAAAGTAAAAATTAGCTTACACACAGAGCAGTGTGAATATCGTGAAGAAGAAAAAATTGTAAGAGATTTCATCTGTATTAGTACGATTCGCTAGTACTTAAATCACAGCACATTCTGTATATATATAATGTAAATTGTGGTATAATCAGTCCAGTCGCCGCGGCCTAATGAGAAGATTGATTTTTTCATAATCATAAGCTCATCAGTTCGAAACTGTATTGAATTCACTTACAATCTTCGAAACATATTAAAAATCATTTAATTAAAAAATTAATGTCTAGTAAGCATATTAAACGGTACGGTTATTCCATGTTACCTAATGAATTGGTAACATATAGTATTCCCCGGGCCCACTTGCGAATTATGAGGTCATGTAGTTGGGCTGGAGGTTCAGTGGCAGTCTGTGATGCCTGCCCAACGTCCGTGTTAGGTTTTGGCAGGCCCATTTCTTCCATCTCGTCACTGCCCTCAATTGGAAGATGGCTGAGCTTGGTGATTGGCCTTTTAATCAATCCTCCATTGTTGCTTTTTATAGTTACGACTATAACTAAGCCATCGTTTCTACTATGGATCGGTATCATCCTTAACGACGACCAGCTCCGCTTTTGATATATTATCATGTTTTCTGGTTCATTTGCTTCGTTTTTGTAGCAGTAATATATGTTCGGTTACCTAAATTTTCCAATACTCTTGAGTTATTTTTTGCAGGAGCTTCCAACGTGTTAAATGGTTGATATTTTCGTTCAGAATGCTTGGTTCGGGCATCGTTTTTGTATAGGTTCACCTATGAGAAAATGACCTGGTGCTAATGTTGTGAAATCGTTAGGATCAGATGTCACTGGAAAAAGTGGTCGTGAATTCAAGCATGCCTTCTATTTGGCAAACTACCGTAGTCATTTCTTCAAATGTTAAATGTTGTTGTCCAAGTAACCTACGCAAATGGTGTTTGATGGATTTAACAGCTGATTCCCAAAGTCCGCCATATGTGGTGCTCTTGGTGGTAGATAATGCTATTGAGTATCATCTTTTGAAAGCTCTTCTGACCATTTTCCCGATAGTTATTTTATTACAAGCGTAGGTTCGTTCCGCATAATTTTTGAAGCTCCTATGAAATTGGAACCGCAGTCACTATAAAGGTTCGAGCAAAATTCTCGGCATGCTGTGAAACATTTGAATGCTGCTATGAAACCTCCTGATGATAAATCGCTTACTACTTCTATGTGAATAGCTTTTACTAACCTTTAGGTAACCCGTAGTTGGAAGGTCCCAGCATAATCTACCCCAGTATGGGTAAAAGGCAGTGACGAAGTTACTCTAGCTATCGGAAGATCTGTCATCATTTGATTTAAGTTTTGAGCGCGTTGTTTGTAGCAGATTATGCATCTATTGATGTAAGCTTTTACTGCTAATGGACCTTTAATAATCCAGTCTCTTTGCCCAATAAAAGCCAGTGTAAGCGACTTTCCTCAATGTAAGGTCATCTTAAGTTCATAATCTATTAGGAGCCATGTTAAGTGATTCCTATAAGGCAGTATTTTGGGATGTTGAGAATTGAAAGCAATTCTGGCGTTAGACAGTCTGCCGCCTACTCGCAGTAACCCATTCTCATCTATTTTTGGATCAAGTGATCGAAGTTGAGATTCAATTTGAGTTGGTTCTTTACTATTTTAAATGCTAACTGTTGCATTAGTTTCATTGCTAACATTTGACAATCATTAAGTTACCTAGTTGTCAGGTACCTGGGTAAAGATTTGGTTGTTCTTTTTGCAATTCTAAGGACATAAGCGATGATCCTTACTGTCTGCTATTCTATAACACATAATATATAGATATTTTGATCTTCTCTTCTGTGGCTTCTTCAATCTGTGGTTGTTGCGAGGTGTCCTGTGGATGCCTAAGCCAGATTGGGCCACTCCACCAAAATTGGTGGTTTAGTAACTTTGAAGCATTTAGGCCTCTTGATGCGCAATCTGCCGAGTTGTCTTCTGGAGACAATATAGATTGAACTTCGACAATCTTGTTCACAACAAACGTTTTAAACTTATTTGGTTTTCCTCTGACCCAATTCAAAGTTATCATAGAGTCTGTCCACGCAAATGTTTTGATATCAGGCAGTTGCAACGCTTTTTTTTTTGTTTTTCTTAGCAGTTTTACTAAAATCACGGCGGCGCACAACTCCAATCTGGGAATTGTTAATTTTGCCTTTAATGGCGAAGCTTTGGTTTTTGCAATCACTATGGTCACCTTGCTATCATCGGCCTTACCAGATTTGTGATAAATTACAGCTGCAGATGCAACTTCCGATGCGTCACAGAAACCGTGCAGTTCACCTAGCTCATCTTTGTCATGCCTGATCCATCATTGTAGCCTAATTTCCTCTAGCATTTGTAATTGGTTGGCATATGAAATCCACTTTGTTTCGATTTCATTTGGTAATTGTGTATCCCAGTCTAAACCTAACGTTCATCGTTGTTGCATGGTAATCTTTACTTTTACGATAAGGGGGGCTAACCATCCCATTGGATCAAACAATTTGGATGTTTCGAATAACATTTTTCTCTTAAATTGGAATATGTCCTCTATAGGATTCCAGATGATACCTAAGGTTTCAATTGTTTCGCCAATTTCTATCGTATGGCTACATGCGTCCATATATTCTTTTTGTAAGGTTTTGAGTATATCTTGGTTGTTGCTTTGCTTTAATAGCATAGTTAATTGTTGTTGCATTAATACAGCTTGTTCTATCGTGCTCGCACCTGATAATACGTCATCCACGTAAAAATCTTCAGTGAGCGCCTTTTTTGCTGCTGGGTATTGTTCACCGTCATCTCGGATGAAGTACTCTAGTGTCCAAATATGTGGCTGCTGCTGATCTGTATGTCACCGTTTTGATCTTAAAAGTGCTGATTTTGTCTTGTTGGTCTCTCCATAGCATTAATTGGTAGATTTGCTCTCTGGGGCGCATTCTCTCCTGTCTAAAGATTTTCTCCATGTCGGCTTTAAACACGAATTTGTATTTTCTCTATCTCAATAGAATCTCTACTAGCTCTTGTTTGTATTGTTGGATCAGTATACATTATATCGTTGAGTGAGACCCCATTTGAAGTTTTTGCAGAAGCGTCAAAAACTACTTTTAATTTGGTTGTTGAACTGTCTTGTTTCATGACTTCATGATGTGGCAAAAAATAACCTTTGTCCACATCATCATGATTGTTTATTACTTCCATATGGCCTAGCACAATGTATTCTTTAATGAAACAATGCTCTCTTCTTTGATTCGCCTAATGTGAAGCTATCTTCTTTGAATAGTAATGCAACTTGGTAAGTTCCATCTACCTGCCTCTCGCATGTATTCTGAAAGTGCTGCTCATATTTTACTTCATCAATAGTAAATTCGTGCTCTTGTACAACTTCTTCAATTTCCAAAAACATTTTTAGATACCATTGATTGTATTCTATGTCTCTGGGTGATGTAGCTCTTGTACTTTCCAGAAATTGAATAGGCAATGTTGCTGAGATGTTGCCAGTTTCCCGTTTCCACCTCTTGATCTGGTAGTAGTTTTGTCAATTTTTGGAATACCAAGGCGTCAAGGCGTAGCTCAAATTTGGAAGCTATAATTGGTTGGATTTTGAGTCTGACTGTTGCTAATAAGACACTTTCGGTCTGACGGTTTATTTCTGCTTCGAGTTTAAAACTTTTTATCTCTTGGCCATCTAATTTTTGTTGAAGAGAGTTTGGCGAATGAAGAATTGTATGGTGTAGACCATTACAAATTGAGCATCTTATAGAGTTTTTACATTGTTGTATTTGATGTGTTGTAGCAAGGCACCTTCTACATAAATAATGTAATAATATAATTTGACTCCTGTCGGACGATGACAGCTTTTTGAATCTTTCACAATTACTAGCAACGCAAATGCTTTGTACCGTTGTTGTGATGAATATCTGTTTCAATGGTTGACTTTTAGGTGGTTGTGTATAACTCTTGTTACTGTAAGATATTTTTAAAGTCTTGAATCTTTGTTCAAGGAACTTCAGGAATTCAGTTGTTTCTTGAAATTCACATGGGATTTTAAGTGAAATTTCGTACAGTCGTCGCGTTTCATTATCTAACTTTTTCAATAAAATGAAAATTAGAAATGAATTCCAGGACTCGACTCTTGCAGATGACGACTCAGTAGCAATGGTTGGTTGGTTTAGCAATGTATTTCCGTCTTTTGTTGTTGTATCGGTTGTTTAATATACTCCAAGCTTTTGTATAATTATCTGCCCTCGATTCTAGATGACAAATTAGCTTAGCCGCTGCCCCAGTTAAATGTGTTTTCAGAAATTGATTTTTTGGGTATTGGATAGCCTCTGATTTTGGTCTATCAGTTTGTTAAAGATTTCTGAGAAGCTACCCAATTTGATATAGTTTTAACTTTATTTCCCTCTCCATATCACTCGTTGTTGTATTCTCTTCTATCGCAGTTGTCATTCTTATTGTCATCTTGGTGTACTCTCTTCTTAAGGTTACATTATATTCCTTTGTAAAATACTCCAACTTGTCTTGGTCATCGTCTGATGCTTCGACACATATTTCTTCATGTTTGTCAATGATCTGTTCCATTGCTCGTTTCATATATTGTAGAGATATTGTAGCAATTGCATTGCTTGTTTCCTATGCTGCTCTATAAGAATTTCTTTTGCTTTGTCAATTTCTCTGTACATTTCTCGCCTTTTGACGTCCTGTCTCCTAAGCATTTGCTTCAATGAGTTGTTGTTAGTTTGCCAGGATACCTTTGATGGTGCATCTAAAGCTTCGGTTGTCTGATGAACATCGATTTTTTCTATTGATGGAATGGCGAACTCAAGACTGGATTGTAGTCTTGTCCGTAGATGGTGAATTTTTTGTAAGTATTTCAAATCACTGTTCTTGCGACGTTATATGCATGATCTTTATCTAGAGATGGATCATTTCTTGGAATTTGCTCATCTGCTTTTACGTATTCAACGTAAAGTGCCTTTAGCTGTTCGATTTTAGCTTCCAAATATTTTTTGGTTTTTCGGCTCTCCCCATCTTTGTTGTAGTTAGTTTGTAGAGTGGTGATTTCCACTACAATTTGTTCTTGATTTTGAAGAAGCTCTTCCATTGCTTATTTATCGATAGAATCTGGTGGTTTTGTGGATAATGATGAAATCCGCTGGATTTTTATCTGCTGGTTGTTGTTTAGCTGTATCCACAGTTGAATGTATAATTGCGTGTATATTTGATTAATTGCCGGTTGGTTTTTGGCTTCGAAGATATTCACTACACAATTATTTTTTTATATTTAAATATATGGTAAAAAGATTAGCACTGGTGAGGTCTTTTTACTATTGGAGAACAAACAGTTTGTTTTAGTTGTAAATTTATTCTACTTTTATATTTTATGTACTCGTCTTACAAAATTGCATTCATTCATGTTACACTATTTTACAATAAAACGAAACAATATGAAATTAACGTCTAGTAAGCATACAGGATACAGAATTAATTGACTTGGCCGGAAAAAAGGTGTTGTGTGACATGACACAAATATTATAAAGAAAACAAATTAATACATCAGCCATATGATAGTAGTTAAGTATTTTTGTCAAACAGGTTAAACAGATTTTCTTTAGACCTGGAGTATTTTAAAGCCCACGTAAAATTAAGTTTGAACAAATCAATCGAGATTATTCATCATAATTGGATAAAAGCGACAGTTAAAATTGTAAATATGGAAGGGAAGAAAAACAAATCTTAAATGGCAAACAGAGAAAGAGAAGAGCTGGCATTAAAAAAATATTGTACACATTCGTCACAAAATGTCATTAACTTAGGATTTGTAGTAAATCCTAATGCTACATTACGAGTTAAAATAAATTCAATAAGATTCTTTCCGCTTTTTATAGACAAAATATATTAACTATAATGGCATTCACAACATTTTTCGATTGGTTAATCAGAAAAAAACGAAGAGGCCAATCATTTATAATATATCTACCAAAAAAGTAGAAATATCAATCGCCCCCGTATTTTACCCCAAGAGTTTGATACTTCTTTTCTTTCTTCTAAGCCGAAAGAATCTTATTGATTTAATACACAGGCAAACTTCTCTTTCTCTTGATTATTTGTGTGGGCATAAAACACACAGAAATCAGGGTTTTCCTTGAGTTTTTTGATTTAGTGAATATAATTCGCTAAATCAATACGTTCGTACTTGACACTATCTGTGTTAAGTAGGAATTGAATTTTTGTAGTTTGGCCACAGCTACCTGATGACTAGACCAACACAATGAGCTCAAGGAAAGTTCTCATTTTTTGTTCAGGGTTATACACTTTGTATAACTCTTGGGGTAAAGTACGGGGGAGATTGATATTTCTTAAATGATTGGCCTCTTCATTTTTTTCTGACTAACCAATCGAAAAATGTTGTGAATGCCATTATTGTTGATATATTTTGTCTATAAAAAACTGAAAGAATCTTATTGATTTAATACATAGACAAACTTCTCTTTCTCTTAAAAATAAATTATTGGAAATTAAATGTTCAACAAAAGGCAAATACCTAATACCAATCCATCCTTACTTTCAAAGTCGAATTTTCGAATTTTAGAGGCGATTAAAATTGCAGCATCATCAAAACAATCACAGATTTGAAAAAATAAATTTTTTTTGAAGAATAAGCCTACGATTTCGTTATTTTCATCTAGTAACATCAAAATCAGTCCACAAATGCGTTGTCAATTCACTCATAATAAGCAAATTTGGCATATGATTGACAAACATAAGGTTGGTGATATTTGATAAGCTCTTCAAAAGTACCGCTTTGAATTTAATTATAATGTCAAATACTTCAAATGAAAATAAAATTGTCGATTCAAATAATAATCACATTACTCTGGCATTTCCTCGCGCACACCAAATCAAAAGCCAGAGCGTAACCAATCGTCTTCAAACCAGGTAAATCAAATTTTAATCGGTTCAGCTTTAGTTAATGTGACATCTGAATCCCAAAATAGCTTATTGTGTAGAACATTGTTTCATAGAGTTAGGCTTAGATGTACCAGATAAAATCGATATTTTGTCTGGTGCTGAGAAATGAAGGAAATTGGAATTGAAAAAAAATAAGTTAGGCGCCCTAAAATTTATTGTCAATACCAAAAATTCATGTCGGAATATTTATCTTTATAGGTCACATGGTTTTAATTCCTGTAAGTCATTTCGACCGTGGACGTACCATTTACCTTACCACTACCTAATTTCGAGTTGTATTTAATGGATTGGATGGAGTTCAACAAGACCTACAACGGATATGGTGGAGAAATAATCTTTCGGAGGATACAAAATGTTTCAAGCTGTGCACAGTAACTTATGTGGAACTAAAAGTGTTCCGTATTTAGCAACTTGTACATTGAAAAAATTAGCATTAGATGAAACAATTTCATTCCCTGTGGCTTCGAAAAACCATGAACTCAGACTTAGTCAAATTGTTAGAAAAGGGTGGTTTTCCCTATAATTTCATCGGCCTTTTGAATCTGCTTCGATTATTTGATTAGTACTTGGCCTGTCCTGGAACACTTCCTCTGACGAGTACGAGATAAATTTGGAATTTTTTTTTGATTTTGCTTCTGGAATATAATTAGAGCGCTCGTCTGTATGATTTTCCCGAAATTCCCTAGCTTGATGGTTACAACCCTTACTAGTTCGCCAGTGCTTGGATGGGCTTTTATAATTTTGGCTAATGTCCAAAAATTAGCCGGTAAGCTTTTTTCAGTTAATAAAATAGCTAATATGTCTGGTTTGAAGTGTTCGTAAATATTCTTTATGCCATCGCACTCAGAATTGCTGATTCATTACTCTTTTTAGGTATATCTTTGCTAATTTATTGGCTGCCTTCCATATTCCGTGCATATGTAGAGCTGCTGGTGGATTGAACTTCCAGGTAGAAAATTGGTCCTTGAAATCGTTCCTCGCTCCCACAAAATTGGTTCCATTATTGCTGTAAATTGTGTGACAAACTCCACGTCTTGCAATGAATTTTTTGTATGCGCACAAAAAAGCTATCTGTTGACAGACTGCCTGCTATTTTGATCTTAGTGCTTAAACATACGAATATTCAAACATAACTCTTAACTGGCTCTTGTTCTTGTCTCCGTGTTACATGAGTTTTGAATGGACCTCAATAGTCTACTCCAACTGAAATGGGTGAGATGGATGAGTAAAAGTAACTCTTGTTTCAGGCAGGTTACCAATTATTTGATTTTCTGTCCTCGTATTTTGTCTAAACGGTACATTATTTATGAATTATCGATTTGACTAAATCTTTATATCTGATAATCCAGAATCATCAACAAACCAAACTCCTCAATAAACTGTGTCTGGAGGAATGATCCAATATTTTACATTGAATGGTGCGATTGGCTTTTGCATTCTTCCTCCTACTCTAGTTAGACCGTTGTTATCTAAGAATCCGCAGACAGCGGGACAATGTATTTTCTGCCGTAATAAGTTTCCTCTCTCGAAATATTTCCTCGTTACATTTCCTTTTGTAATTTTCCTTTGATATTGTTTATGTATCTTAACATTATTTCAAAAACCTTGAAAGCGGTGTAGTGCTACTAATAAAGCTTCTAACCTTCTACCATAAGTCCTGTGATGTTGAGGTTTCTACACATAAACCTCGTGAAGCTAAATCGGCGGGATTTTCTTTCGAAGATACAAATCTCCATTGGTTTCGTTGATATTTGGTCAAAATCTCGATGTCTGTGAAGTTAGCACGAAAATTCATCCCGAAAAAGTTTTTTTTATTTATTGATTTGTTTCCTTGCTAAATTAGATATCAGCCCGAAAATCAAGAGAAATATAAAAGAAAATTGCAATTCATCCCGAATTTTTTATTTTTTATTTAATGAAGCACTTAATATTTTGCAATACAAATAATGCTTTAGAAACATGTTTTAATTAAAGGTGTTCGTTCGAAAAATATTATTTAGAAATCACGGGGTTCACTTAGTGAACAAACCGTTATTCTCTAACAATTCCATACATTTCAAATGAATAAAATTTGTACGTTTTGGAAGTCACATAGCGCCGTTCTCAGAGATGTCTATCTAAAAAGGGCTATGACCGGATGTTTGTCCATCCTTAATTGTTATATTGAAAAAAATTCATTAAGAAATCACGGGGTTCACTTAGTGAACGGACCGGACCGTTATTCTCTAACAATTCCACACATTTCAAATGAATAAAATTTGTTACCTTTTAAAATTACATACCGCTTTTCTCAGAGGGAATAATATGGGTCGAAGGGCCGAATGGGTCGAAGGGCCGAATTATTTTTTTTTTTGTTTTGTTTTTAGAAATATAATATTTTAAATTTGCTATTTTAAGGCATATTTTGTCGATATAAAATATTGTATTTCAGAATGTTGCATTAAAATATTGCTTTTTTTATTAATCTTGCAACTACAAAATGTTGCAACTACAAAATCTTGCATAACAAAATAGTGCAATTATTTTTCTTTTTAGTAGGTGTCATTAATAGATTTTGTATAATCCGCTCCTATGTGCGGCACGCAGTGCGACATGTTTGCTGATCCCAGCTCCTACGTCCCCCGAAATTCAAATCTAAAGCCTCTCGGAGGGCTAAGCGGGGGGAGCGCAGCGACGTTCCGCGTGTCCGTGAGAGTTATCGAAGCCGTTAGCCTCTACAATTCTAAGTTAAATTAGTCGATGTCATTTTTCTTCAATTTATTTTTCTCAAATTAGAGAAAAAACTGTACGGGAAATTATTATGCAAGATTTTGTATTGGAATATTTTTTAATACAAAATTACATACCCAACCCAGTTTTCCTATGTCCCTTACTTAAAGTTGATTTTTCACATGAGCAGGCATTTATCTACATCAAGATGGTTCAGATTCAATTCATAATAGAGGCTTTAAATTTGAATTTCGTTTTAGGGCTTTAGATTTGAATTTAAAATCTTGCTTTTTATAAATTCTGGAAAATGGGGATCTCGGTTACGAAACGAAAATAACCAAAAATACAAATTTTGGAAAATGGTGAATTTCTTCGGGGGACGTAGGAGCCGGGATCAGCAAACATGTCGCACTGCGTGCCGCACGTAGGAGCGGATTATATAGAATCTATTAATCCCGAACTGTAAAGGCTAACGGCTTCGGTCGTCACTGCGCTTCCCCCCGCTTAGCCCTCCGAAATATTCCTTAAAATAGCAAATTTAAAAAATTATATTTCTAAAAACGAAACAAAAAAAATAATAATTCGGCCCTTCGACCCATTCGGCCCTTCGACCCATATTATTCCCTCTGAGAAAAGCGCTATGTTATTTTGAAAGGTAACAAATGTTATTCATTTGAATTGTGTGGAATTGCTAGAGAATAACGGTCCGTTTATTAAGTGAACCCCGTGATTTCTTAATAATATTTTTCGAACGAACACCTTTAATTAAAACATGTTTTTAAAGCATTATTTGTATTGCAAAATATTAAGTGTTTCATTATTATTTATTCTTCTATATTTCTCTTGATTTTCGGGCTGATATCTAATTTAGCAAGGAAACAAACCAATAAATAAAAAAAACCTTTTCGGGATGAATTTTCGTGCTAACTTCACGGACATAAAATCTCGCTCGTTCGATTTCCCCCAAAGGTCGTCCACTTCCTTGGACTGGATCAGAGAGCCAATCTAGCACAATTTGCGAATCACTCCAAAGCACTATATCTTGTATGGCTAATGTGAATGAATCTTTGTAACTAAATTTGTTAGCTGAGTCATTAAAGTATTTTGAATTTCACTGCTGTTAGAATGTAACTTTCGTAGGCTGAATTCAGAGTGTTGTAAACAGCTTAAAATAATGCTCGTCGTTCTTCGTAATGTTGTAGTGTATTTAGCCCCAGTCATCAAGGTCATCGACGTAAATGTCATTTTTTATATCGTTGACTGCTTCGGGACAATGACTTTGCATTTCATTTCCTACCTCAATTATGGCCCTGGTTGCTAAGAATGCTTCCGGAGCAGTGCCATATGTTATCGTCTTCAGTTGGTAGGTTCGGACTGGTTCGGATTCGTGAAATTGCCGTGGATGCGTATCTGTCTATACATTTTTTCAATATCCACCGTAGCAACAAACTTATGCTGCTGAAATTGTATCAATATATTGATAGGACTGCGGTGCCTACCATAAAAATATCATTTAATGAGACCCCTAGTAAAACATCTATCTTACGTATGTTCACAGTCTTCAGCAAGTAATTTACAACTGGCTTGCTAATATCCGATACGAGAAGATAACTCGATCAGTACTGTACTCTAAAGTTTGTGCCTATTTCTCCGAGATAAACGAAAACTGTGATGCGGAGTCCAATAAAGCACTGAGCTTATAAAATTCGCCGTAAACTTCTCTAATTTTAATAACTGCTGTGTGTAGTATGGCTGAAGTAGCATTAGCGGTCAATTTTAAACAGATTTGTGGCTTCGGCAAACTGGCCAACTATACTGGTTTCCTTAATATACAAGTTTCTCAACTCTGCTTTGGCAATAGTTTCATGAAGAAGAGAATGATGTTTTCTGCGACGTTGCTTGCATCTTGAATGCACTCTGCGATCATAAACCCGGTGGGTATTGATAAAGTAGTTACAGCATCTATTAGCTTCCTTGATCACCGAACAAGGCATTTTTTTAAACGCGCCAAATTCGTATATTCGAGTGGCATGCGTTTGATATCCCTTTACTTGCACTACTTTGCTGTATGATTTAATTGACTCCAATGCATCGACTCGATTTCCAACCAACTTGATAAAACCTTCTAAGGACGGAAACTACTGCTCTGTATTTTCTTGTGTCCATTGTGGCTCAGTCTCATTATCTAATTTGTTGAGTTTAATTTTGTGTGTCAGCCATGGATCCCTTTCGGGAGCCTTGCTTGAAAGCGCTTTGAGACCCCGAATGACTTCATCCGATGTATCCATTAGTTTCCTCACGTTCTGACAGTTAGCTTGCGTGATATTCGGTTGGTTCATAATAGTTTTAATGAAAGCATTTAGAGTGTAGGGCATTCTATTATATCTTTGGTATAATTTTTTAAAAGCCTCTATATAATTGGCTTCTGTTTTATTAAAATGTCTGATTAATGGGGACCTCCCAATTTATGAAAACAGCCTTAATATGAAGTTTCTGTGCGATTGGTTAAACCATCTGGGGTATAGAGAGGACACAGACAGACAGACTGACAGACAGACACCATTTAGAACCTCACTTTTTTGGACTCAAACGGCCTCAAAACAGATAAATCTCTAAACATCTCACGTTCCAAAATTTTCATGATTACGACACTTTATTTTACTTATGTAAAAGAAAGTAAAAGGTGGTTTTGTGAGTTCAATCTATTAGGTAGTAAAACTTGGCCCGATAAAGTTATTTTCAATTATACCACACCATACATTAACACTAAAAGGTCTTTGAAATGTTGATTCTCGGTTAATGTGTGGATTTTCTGGTTGGTAAATCGACCGGTAATAATTCTTGCAGTAGATTGCTTGAAGATGGTTTCTTTGAAGTACCATCCGGACTATATTTTTGGTAATAAGTTGTATCGAAAGATGTCTCGTGCTAATACTAATTGAAAATTTGTTCATCGTTATTAAATTCGTCTTGAATTTGGCTAACATTTTTATATTCATAAGGGAACAATGTTCGTCGTTTTCGTAATCTTCTGTGTAAATATACATTTTGTATATTTGCACTACAATAATACGTGATCTGTTGCAGACGAATAAATCATTGAAAAAGTGCGCGCACAATGAACGGCTCCATATAAACGCATGTGGTTAGGTTTATCGCTTCTCGCCTTGTATCGCTTATCCCGTGCACTCTGGCCGCAGCATTGCGATATCTTCAGGTTAGTAGCTTCAAAACTTTTGAAGAAATTTGAAAGTTGGTAAGTACGGATTATATGTACATATGTACAAACAATTGTATATCTATCTATCTAATTCTAATATTTTAACCTACCAGCCTAGTTCCGTTTACAAAAGTAAAGATTTAGTTCAAATTAATCTAAAGTTTATTGACACTTTCCATTCAAATCAAAAATTATGTTCATCATAATAATTCATTCTTGATTAAATCATATAATTCTTCTGTATTATTCAATTTAAGCCATAATTTGAATTACGCGATTGAAAAGAACTCTGCCTGCGTGTGTATAATGTGTACAATACAGATGACAACGACGTGATAACAACAATAAAAGATTTGACTCAAAAAAAAACGAAACGAAAAATTATGATAATAAAAATGAAATATTCGTGCAGCAGGCAAATATTTCATTCAGCCAATTTAAATTTGCAAAAAAAAAATTTTAGGTACATAAATACGTATTGCGCGACACTTAACATAAATAAGGAATTAATTAATTAGTATGATTCTTATCACATGCTACATATGTAGACATTAAGTATTACAAATTTCTTTTTAAATTGAATTTTGAATGTACGGCAACACACGATTAATGAGGATGCACATTGAAATTTATAAATGATGTAAATATAAAGTCATCATGATAAATTAAGAACTACCACACCAACGCTATTCCCACTGTGTACGGTATTATATAGTCTGTATATTCCATACTAATTGGAAAAATGCAAAATGCAAACGGATTAGGTCAACGGCGTCGCAACTACACAAAAAAAAAAAAAAAAAAAAAAAAAAAACGTTTTTTCCATTTTACCAGAAATTCGTTAATCGAAAACTTGGTTAAAGTTTAATTTACTGGGTGCAATCAATTAAAATTTTTCGTTCCAAAAATTTCAGTGAAAATAGAATTTTATTTTTAATTTTCCCTGTTATCGATTTTTTTTTGTTCTAATTGAATTTTATACATGAAATAATTGATTAGATACTACGAGTAGAAACATCTTGATTAAATCGTATGTACGTCTGTAATTCTATTTTGTCACAGTATAGGTAAATCGGAATAATTTACTCGTCGATAAAATTAAGAATCTACTAGACCAATTGATACCCACAATCTCAAAGTACTAATTCACAATAGTAGTAATTTACAATAAAGTTTAGTTATTCATATTAACCGGCCATTTCCTTTAAAGTAAATATTCGATTCCTTAAAATCATTTTGTAATCCCACTTCCATCCCACAATTCGAATTTCATCATAATCAATTGAGAAATATTCCAGTTCTATCCTGATTGCTCATATTCCAGAACTTCATACAAAAATCCTTTTAGAATCTCATTTCAGCCGCATAAGTCCAATTTCATCCTAATCGGTTGAGAAATAGCCAGGCTCTGTATCAGAAATGGAAATATTCCGAAACTTCATCTAAAAACATTTTAGAATCCCGTATCTGACGTACATGTCGAATTTCAGCTTAAACGGTTAACTCGCCCCAAATGCAGAACTTCAAACAAAATTCATTTTGGAATCGCATTTTAGTCGCACAAATCGTACTTCATCATAATCGGTTAAGAAATATTCTAGTTCCTTCTTAATTTGCCAAATTTGAGAACTCCGCCTAAAAATCATATTAGCATCCCACTTCCTTCGCACAAGTCGAATTATATTAAAATTCGAAATTGGCAACGAAGGTATCTGTAAAATACGTTTCATATGGAACTGCATCAAAATAAAGCAGATTTTCCGAGTAAATTACACTGTGTAATTTACACTGTGTAACGTGTATATATTATCGCCATTACAATGTTTTTACTCTGTAAACGTATTTGTTTAAATTATCAGTTGTTTAGCACAAAAAAAACGAAAGGTTGTGATACAAGACTATTAAACGTAGAACTATCTCTTTGCTATAAGGTAGGAGAGTACACCTTGAGTAATCGGAAGCAGTGTTAGTTTCATTATAGTCAAATTGTTATTCATTCAAAGCAAATTGTACCAAGGTATACTCATATCTAATCAGTGACATTTTTTTTCTTGACACCACTGAGAATCGAACCCGGAATCCTCGGATGATAAAGCAAGCCTTCTACTCATTCTACCACCGAGAACGATATAATCGACCCATAACTCCTGAATTACATTTTATAGTTAGTTATGTTCTGAACATTTCAATTGATCGGGGCTTACTTTGAAAATATTTAAACGTTGGTCAATCCAAAACATAATCGGATAAAAATTAGCCAAGTTCCATCAGAACTGGCCATACTTCAGAACTTCATCGAAGAATCGTATTAGAATCCCACTTTCAAGACACATGTCGTTTCAAGATCAAATCCATCTTAAGTGAAGAATCAGAATTTAATCTAAAAATCATTTTGGTATCCACAAAAATTAAATTCAACAACGATTTGAAATAAAAAATATTTAATTTGGTTGGAAAATGATTGAAACTGCTATAGATAATAATGCCCCCTATTCAGGTCAGAGTGACAACTCTAACTTCAACTACAGACAGCTACCTCTAAGGGTGTTTTCTGAGCCTATAGGAGTTATCCAAGATCTGACGATCTGTCGTAACACAATGTCTGCTTGCTAACTTAGAAATTTCAGTATTTCCGATCGCGCTCGTTAAAATAAATGGCTTTGCAGACCGTTTTTTGGCGACTTCGAGGCGTCTATTCGAAAATCTTCTTAAACTATCAGATTCTGTTGCTGTCGAAGGCGTCAGCCATATTTTCGCCCTGAAAGTTGAGGTTGCCTTATAGGGAAAGACTAGACAAACCGAACTATTATTTATCATTGATATATTTTCGACTATTTGAATCTTCAGAAAATCGCAATTGATCGGTTCAACGGGATAGTCTACTTCCAGCGTTTTTGAGAATTTGAAGAGCTTCCGTCAATTTTTTCTTCTCATCTGACGAACAAAACTGTAAATTTTTCTTGTACAACTCTAGATGACGAGCTTCCAACAAATATTGGGCCGTTCTCGAACTTCTGATATGAAAAAACTTCTTAATATTTATTCAAATTCGAGTGATATCAAAAGCTGCTTTAAGTGTACAACAATGTCGAGCTGCTATACCACAAAATAATAGCGAAGAAGTAACAATTAAACGAATAATACTGAACAAGATACCGGGAAGAGTTAGGCGCAGAGCTCCAATAAGCGGTATAATAGATATGAAGGCACGATCACAATAACAAAATATGAACAAAAGCATGCAGTATTCAATTTCTGGGCCTAGAAATTTCAACGCGCGACACTAAAAATATCATGATTTCCCATAATCCAGGCTAGACGAATTTTCTTTTCCTTTTGTCGTCAGTAAGGTAAGGTGATTTGTTTATTTAGGTAGCAGTAATTCCACTGGGCAAAACGTATTCAAAATGGGCAGTGTGTTGCTTTGGAAAGTTTTAAATCCAAACCTGCATCTAACCGATTTTTACCAAAACAATTTACTTTTAATTATTCTCATCTGACATATGTTGAGGCCACTGTGGGCCTTGATTTATCATACGTGGGTTCAATAGGATAAACTTCAGACTAATGGTGACATTTTTAGAAATGTTTGTGATGTCGACTAACACTAAACAAGGCAACCAAGTTTATAAAATAAGAGTCAGCCGCCAATTTATGGCTCATAAAGTGAGAAGCAGCCTCCCAAATTAGGTCCTACCAGTAAAAGCCAAGAAGACCGTCAAGCGAGGAAAAGTTTCTCAACAATGCGCAAAAAACGAATTTATAATTACCCAGGAGGGTTTCAAATAACCTAAGGGCACACATGACGTTTAAACCACCTCAACTGCTACATTCGCAACATCCGATAGTGTCGTTTGCCATATTAGAGCAACAATTTAATGATGTTAACATCAAATTAGAACGTTTAACACAACAGGTTCAAGTGGTGTTGACGCCTATCGCAAACGACGTGCAGTTGAGTATTTTGGCCAAACGAGCGGATAGCATTGTGGAAACCCTAAGCCAAGCAGATAATTAAAACTCGAAGGGAGAGTTCGACAAAAAACTGGAACAGTTCAAAAGTTCACTAATGTCAGAAATATCCTCCGCATAGTTCAATAAAACAATCATTCGCGTAATAGATCTCCAAGCCGCAGTAACAATAGACAAGATATGTAGATCGCGTTCAAAATCAAAGGACAAATCAGTGGAATGTCATTACCATAGAAGATTTAATTTATCAAAAATCTGCCAAAAAACTAAATTCCCATCAAACAGTGACGATGCTAAATTTTGGCAACTTTTCAAAAGTCGATTCTCAATTTAACGTTTTTGCGGCTAATGGGTCGAGAGCTAAATCTTTCGGTATACAAATTACTTCGGTCTGAAAAGACCAAAGTATTGAAGTCCTACCAAAAAATCATTATTCTCGTCGTTTTGAGAGCCCCTGAGTCCGTCTGGATGTCTGCACCCATGGAATCTCGAGAACGGCTTGTCCGATTTGTTTTTTTTTTTCGCCAATCCGTTTCTATGGTCAAGGCAGAGATTTGAAAAGCTTCTGGAAATTGTACGTCAAGAGGGTGAAGTACTTGTAATGCGAATTAAATCAAAACACATGGTTACATAAAAATATTTACGAATTATGCTGGATTGATTATTGATTTGAGGATTCAGTTTGGCGTAGAGTTTGCGCTTGAGTTGATGGTTAAGTTGGGTTCCGTTTGCGAATTGAATTAGGGTTGAGTTGCGGTTTAGTTGGGGTTGGATTAGGGTTTAGAGAGCAGTTGAGCAATCTATATACAGGGAAACCTCACTACAACGGAAATCGACTGGACCAAAAATGTTGTCCTTTGTAGTGAGGTGTCCTTTAAACTGAGGATTTGTTATTTTTTTTTTTTATCAAAATTTTTTTGGGATTCTATATCTTATCCGATTTTGATGAAATCCAGCATTTCCAATCGAAATGAGATTCTAAAACGTATCTTGGACAAAGCTCTGGGATATGGCCAGGTAAACCGCTGTTGCATAACCCCATTTGCTAGCATCACAAAACCCGTGTATGGTTAATATGGTCGATGCGGTGATACAACGGGGAATTTTTATTTAAGGAGTAGTGTGGCAGTGGCAACTGTTCGTCCCATCCAATCTTTTGCAACCACAACCTTTGGAACAGTATTTTAATTTTGATTGTTATTGGTGATAGGAGCCCCAGTGGATCGAAAATCTTATTTGTTTTTCATTTAAATTTACCTGGAATATGAAATGATCCTAGTTGGTATCCCACGCTATTCATAACAACTTCTATGGCTTTCCATGTTCGGAGAATACCTTTAAGGTATTGGAGGGATTATTTAATAGGTTTCGCGTTTGTGGTTCATTCGATACTAGTTTCAGTTTCATCAGGCCAGATAAGGTTGGAATGTCAGTCATCAGATCATCCACGTAAATATCTTGTTCTATGGCCCGGCACGCTTCAGAAGAATTTTGTTGATCTAATGTAGCCAATTCTTTTAAGCATCTAGTGGCCATAAATGATGCAGACGCCATGCGATAGGTTACGGTATTCAACGCATATGGTCTCGCCACAGAATTATCTGATGTTTCGTATCTTCCTTGTCTACCCAAATCTGACGATACATTTTTTCAATGTCGCATACCAGTACGTACCGATGTTGTCGGAATCGAGTAAGTATTTGGAACAATGTTGATTGCACGTTTGGCCCTATCTTTAAATTCTGGTTTAAGGGCACACCTGCGGTTGATTTTGTAGATGCGTCAAATACTACGCGGACCTTCGTTGTACTGCTACTATTTATAATACACCGTGATGTGGTAGGATGAAAGTTGCTTGTAGTTCGGTGCCATTTAACTCAAGCGACTGCATGTGATTAAGCGCCTCGTATTCCTTTAGAAACTGATGATAGAGCTGGCGAAATTGACCATCTATCTTCAATAATCTCGATACTGCTTGATGGTACGTTGATCCCAGAGTCTTCGACGGCTCTTTGAATGGAAGCTTAGTTATGAACTTTCTATCCTTTGCTCATCGCGTAGTCGCCTTCAACCAGTCTTCACATTCCTGCTCGATTTTTCTGATTTGCCGAACTTCTTCGATTGCCCAAAATCTTTGTAAGGTAGAATTTATGTTAACGACGGATGTAAATTACTGTGTGTCTTCTCTTCTTTCTGCTTCTTGCCGGCCACCTAAAACCCAGCCTAATTTAGTTTTGCGCGCTTTTAAAATTGGACTATTCAACTCCATGCTGTCACCTTCAAACAAATCAAAAAATATGTCTGCGCCAAGTAATATGTCGATTGCTCCGGCCTTGTAGAAATTTGGATCAGCCAAATTAATCTTTGCTAAACTCTTCATACAGTTGACGTCAAATTCAAAGGCGGGTAGTGCAGATGTAATTTTAAGAATATAAGTGGCTCTAGACTGGTTAACTCAATGGCATTGAATCTCGAAGTTAAGCGCAATGTCGTAATCCAGTGAGATCTTCCGCTGTTCACTTGACCAATCCCCTCTATTAAATCCATACACTTTCTTCTGAGTAAGCCTAATTTCTGGACTATCGATTCGGTGACGAGCAAAGATTGAGAGCCGGTATCTAAGAATGCACATCAAGAACGTGGTATACCAAGATCATCGAATATGTTTATTACTGCTGTGGGTAACACCGTTTGCAATGTAGCCTTAATTGCAATAGGGCGATCTTGGTTTCCAAGGAGTTTATCATTGCTTGTGTGATATGCCAAAGTCGAAGGTTCTTTAATATTTTTGTTTGTATTTTCTGTATTATTCGTTAATACATTTGGTTTTTGATCTAAATGCAAGAGACTGATGACATCTGCCTCGGATTATGCAGTCAGAGACCGTATGTCCCGGATTGAGGCAATTAAAACATCTTTTTTATTTCCTCTCGCTGGCCGAACGAATGCATCTTTACCGACTCAAGTGCGACGGTTCTATTTATCAAAAAATCGAAAAACTCATTGATGGTTGGGAAGTCCTTGTCGGTGTTCTCTTGCGCCCATATACTGCGTGTCTCATCATCCAGTTTTTGCAACAATATGTATATGAGCCAAGGATCTCTGGCTTCGGCTCTGTCACCTAATGCTTTTAAACCATGGATTGCTTCATCAGAGGTATCCAATAATTGTCGTATGTTAGACGCACTGGTTACATTTACATTAGGCTGTTATATAAAGTTACGAATGTAAGAATTAATCGTATGGCGTTTACGATCGAACCTTTACCTTAGCTTCAGTAACTTTAAAATGCCATACTCAAGAAAATGCTTCACCTCTAAGCAAGCCCATTAATGCTGGAGTGGAATAAGTCAAAGAAACTTTAATCACCAGAAAATTAGGAATTTGCAATTTGGCAAGGCGCACCTCGGGGCCAGTATTTATAGCCGACATATTTAAACTGGTGTCATTAGTGGGATTACTCAATTCATTAAGACCACGGTTTTTTATCGAGTCGTTCAATGTAACCACCGTAACGTAACATGCTTGTTCGGCTTCAACTAACTTTTATTTCACTTCACTATCAATGGCAAATATCGATGCTTCTAGGTCTATTATCTTTTCTAGAACTCTTTGGCGCGACTCGAATTAAAGCGCAAATTTTCGACTGTTTCTTCAGAATGTTCGATGATATTACTTGAAAAATTGGATAGTTCTGGTTAAATGGCTTCTGAATGTGGAGCGTTGTTTCTTTAAACGCTCTAATTCACTCATTTTGAGCTGGAATATCCAACCACTGGCAGCTAGAGCAAATGCGAGTCTCGTATCAGAGCAACTCGCATCACGGCTGGCATTCTCATCGAAAGAGTGGCCATCGTTTAATGACAACCCGTTGGAATGGCCAAAATTTATATCGAGCTATGTTTTCTCAACCCAACAATGTGGGTAATCTGAGCGCCTTTAGCGGGCCCTCAAACCACCGGCGTACGATCTCGTGCGAAATTGATTAATCGTACCAGAAACTGTTCCTGGTGTTATAGAGAAACTGCGCGCATACTATGGAAGACCAGAGGTAGTTCTTCGTGCGCTCTCACAACAAGTATGTCACTTACAGCCTACTACGCTTACAAGTATGTCACTTACAGAAGTAGACAATTTGTGCGTACTCGCGGAAGCATCTCAGCTAAAGGGATACATGAATAACCCAACATTAATCGTGCAGCTCGTCGATAAATTGCCGTTCCATTTAGGTATGGAATGGGGTAACCACAGTAAACGTCTGGGGAGCATCGACCTATCAGACTTTCATGTTGGTTGAACGAAATCACTGAGGGGGCGGTAAAAGTGTCAAAAATTGACCTGTCACAATTCATACCTAATGATGGGTATAGCGGCTTATCAAGTCAAAATGATGATCAATGACAAGAGTATGTGTATAAAAGGTCAGGTGGAACACCCAGTGGTAAAGTGCGCCAAATTTCTAGCAACGAATTGCACCAAGCGATGGGAATTAATTAGAAACCATCGCTGGTGCGGGAAGTGTATTCAGCCTCATAATTTTCGACTCTGCTTCAATAAACAACGTTGTGAAGTGGACGAATATAATTGGGCACATCACCATATTTTACACAGAACTGAAACGATCGTAAATCAGCCAAAAATATCGACGGTTAATAATGAAGTATTTTCAACCGTGATGAAAATTAGCCGACATCCTGACGGGAATAGCGAAGTTCTGTACCGAATCGTACCTGTTAATTTGTACGGATCAAATGGTAAGAAACTAAAAACATTTGCCTTTTTGGACGATGGCGCCAATGGGACAAAAATGGAAGAATGGGTTGCGGAATACCTCGGCCTACAAGGACCAAAGATTGACGTTTGCCTTCAATGGACAAAAGAAATTACAACCATGGAGGAAAGTTCAATGACTGGTTCACCGAAAATAGCCGAGACAGACGGAGATGCCGAGCAGTTTATTTTAGAATCAGTGCGTACAGCCAAGT
This sequence comes from Tipula vernalis, assembly GCA_958295665.1. Classification (NCBI taxonomy): domain Eukaryota; kingdom Metazoa; phylum Arthropoda; class Insecta; order Diptera; family Tipulidae; genus Tipula; species Tipula vernalis. The sequence continues at coordinate 446,310,790 of OY282558.1, read as the reverse complement.
CACTAGCACTACCATGCCAAAGTCTACCAATAGAATCATTGCCTGATTATATTAAGGAGTTGCCTATAGCGGAATACAAAAAAGCTAAACCAACAATTTTGATAGGGTCAGACGAGGCATGGCTAATCGTACCAACTGAGGTACGACAAAATGGCCGACACTCACCAATTGCTACTAAGACCAAATTAGCACGGAAAACATTCAAACCATAAAGTGGAACTATACAACCATGATATCAAGCAAAGTGTTGATTACGACGACGACCTACATGAGCTAGTGAACAGTTTTTATACACTAGATTGAACAACAACCAAGTACACAGGTGATCGGTATCAAAGTGGACTACTCTGGAATTTTGAAGACATAAAATTTCCAAATAGCATATCGATGGTGTTACGACGACTAGACTCATTCGAGTCTAAACTTATGAAAAATCCAGAACTAGGTTCAAAAGTCAAACACCTCATCCAGACTTATAAGGAAAAGGGGTACATCCGAAAACTAGAACCAGACGAGACGGTAATGAAAAGTAGATCTTGATATCTACCAATATTTGTAGTGCAAAACATAAATACATCGAATAAAGTGCGACTGATGGGGGACGCTGCGCCAAAGTCAACGGAGTTTCATTAAACTCCCAACTGATCAAAGGGCCCGAAGAACTTGCGCCACTACCAAGTGTCTTATTCAAATTCCGAGAAGAAAGAATTGCTGTTACGGGTGATATCAAGGAAATGTTTCATCAAATCCTCGTGACGGCAAAGGACACCAGCTCCCATAGGTTTTTCTGGAGAGATTTGGATACATAACGAAAACCGGATACCTACATCATGAAGGTCATGACTTTCGGAGCAAGTATATATTAAAGATCAAAATGCAGAACAGTTTAAATCGCAATATCCAAGAGCAGTCGAAGCCGGGACGGGGCAATTCAAACGGTTCTACATGTAAGAACCATTCATCAACATGCGGGATCCCTTATGAGAGGATGGATCAGAAACTCCCCCGACTTACTGCAAGCGATTGGAACAGACGTGGAAGATCAGTCTAATGAAATACGTAATAAAGGTACTGTTGGTGAAAAAGTCCTTGGGATGTGGTGGGATCATAAAAATGGTAACTTTTGGTTCATATTAAATATAAAAATCAAATCTCTTCATGCCAAGCTGATCTTGCAAGAAGTGTGGCGTAGCGGAATTGATTGGAATAAACCGATTAAAGACAAGTTGAATGAAAGATGTAAAATTTGGGTGAGACACCTAGTAAATGTTGATCAGTTCTCTATTCCTCGTTGCTATGATCTGGGATCAAGGCCGGCGACGTATCAATCCCACGTATTTGTTGATGCGAGTCAGAATGCACACGCAGCGGTGGCTTACATCAATTATAAAATCACATTCCATTAGTATTGGGTCAAAGCCTTATTGGACAGATTCAAACACGGTAATTGGCTGGTTGAGATCTGAGACTCGAAACTATAAACAATTTGTGGCATTCCGGATAACCGAATGCCTGGAAAAATCCAAGGAAAACGAGTGGCACTGGCTGGCAGGGAAAGAAAATGTCGCGGATGAGACCACCAAATGGACTGGGAACTTACCAAACTATGAAACGGGCTTGAGATGGGTTGAAGGCCCAGCCTTTCTAAAAGAACCCCAGATAGAATGGCCAATAACTTCAAATGAAGACGCCAACCCCATCGAGCAATTTCGAATAAACTATCATCGTGTTATATCTGTGGAACCACCAACAGCTATCAACCTAGACCATTGTTGAACATGGGCAAAGTTACTTCGAGCTCAAGTTAACGTAAATAGAACACGTCACATTTTTCTGTCGCTGATCAAACGCTCAAAAGCCAATGGCAGGGCCAAAAACATACAAAGAGTTTCAACATTGAGGCAGATGTATGAGATTCCACGATTATGCAATCTGTTACGGAGAATCCAGTTCGATTGCCCAGTGTGCAAGCAGCAACAAGCAAAACCAAAACCACCAGAAATGGCTCTGTCGACCTTTCAGCTATGTCGGCATAGATATTTTTGGGCCAATCACGGTTGTTGTAGGACGACGATCGGAGAAAAGATGTGGTGTTATATTTACCTGTTTAACCATAAGAGCTTTACACCTAGAAGTATCATCAAGCCTATCCACCAACAGCTTCATTCAGTGCTTCCTTCGATTCCGGGCGAGAAGAGGTAACCCACTCGAAATATATACTGACAACGGTACCAACTTTAAGGGTGCTAAAACGGAATTAAAACAAGAGTTTATAAAGCTGGACTATCTAGAGGCTCAGAAGCGCTTAGCTTCATTTAAATGCAACTTCATTCCGCCATCGGCACCACATTTTGGAGGTGCATGGGAACGGATGGTTAGAAGTGTCAAAACGAATCTGTATAAAATCCTGGGTAATACAAAATTAACTGACGAAATTCTACACACTAGCCTGGCCGAAGTGGAAAACATTATTAACACACGCCCATTAACATATCTGCCTGTAAACGTCGAAAACGAAGCATAACACCTAATCACTTTCTGCTTGGGGCATCAAGTCAATAAAAACTGGTTGGTTACTCAGAATGCCAATCAGTTCTGGAAGCGGTGGATAGTGGAATACCTCCCAGTAATTACGAAATGAACCAAATGGTTCGAAAAGGCCCCATCGTTGGCGATCGGAGATGTAGTGCTTATAGTCGATGAACGAAATCCAAGAGAAAATTGGCCGAAAGGCGTGGTAACCGATGTTCATTGGGGTAAATGGAATCAAATTCGTAGTGCAGTGGTAAAAACAGCCAGCAACCGGGTTATATACTAGACCATCAACAAAACTAGCCAAACTTAATATTAATAGTGAAAATTCTTTAACGTCAGCATATTCATCAGGTGGGAGTGTTAAAAGCGAAGCAATTTAAAAATATTGTTACGTTTTTGCCTTGTCAATCAAGGCTCGTATCACTGGATTGTGAATAATACAAACTCAATTCAATTTATCTCCAACGAATTTATTTATTTTACAAAATTTATTACCACACAGTTTATCAATAAATATTCACAAAATCACTTTATATAAATTATTCTCAAATTTTACTAATCACTTTTACTTTTTATTTCGCACAAAAACACTTTTTAAATCACTTTTTAATTCCTTTTTAATCTTTATACTATCGCTTTCCAAATATTACTCATAATCTTACAAGTTTACTCTATCGCGTTCCAAATACTAATAATCCAATTCGATCTTGTTCGCCTTTTTATATACACAAACCAAGCTTCTCGAAAGTTCACGACTTTTCCAGTTGGAATAGCGTAGAAACATTACGTAACAATTTTTATCATGGAAAATTCCATTTAGTACAGTAAACATTGAGCTATTAGTTTTACTTATTCTATTACACACTAGGTGTCACCGTCACAATATTTAATTCCACAAAATGAAAACGAACGTGATTTTATACACAAAGAAATACACCCTGCGATACCAAAACAATACGTATATAAAGTAAAAATAGTCTCTTAGGCTCCGAAAAAACGATATGAAAGAAAGGGATGGATCATTTTGGTCGTTGAGGTCGAGAGACTATCTTGATTTGGTGTTCGTTTAATACATTAATTCAAATAAATTCAGAATACGGGTAAAAACAAAATTCTTTTAGGAAATTAAAACTAAAATTTGTAAGAATTTATATTTTATTATAATTGCATACTATTATTTTGTTTATAATATCTAATAATTGTGAAATGTTTTAGGTTTTAGTTCAACCATAGAATACAACCAGAAGAGACATAACGCTGTTTTTGTATGGAAAAATTTGGACTCATTTTTTTGACCTTGATTTGCCGAAGGTAAGAGAAAGTTGGGTTATGTATTCTTTGGTTTATTGGTTTTTATTTGAAATAATAAAAATTGAGAATCCTTAACAGTATAGTTAGTGAAATTATTTGACAAGTTTTGTTTTGACAGCATAATTTATATTAAATATTCAAAAAAATCATAATATTCGAAAATAATTATACTTCAATATCCAAAAAAGAAGATAACATGAAAAAACAATTGATCCACGCAATGTCTATTCTGGTTAATCTTTCTTCTGTGGTTCAACTAAGTAAATGTACACGTATGAATTTGTACGAATAAGGAAAATAAACAAAAAAGTACTAAAACCGTTTAGTTTTAAATTCTAATAGCAATACTACTGTCTATTGGACATTCATAAAGTAAACAAAATATGGAAGCAATAATGAGTGTTTGTGCGATTGTTTATAAAATGGTAAGCGATTTATCTTAAATAAGAATGATCAGGTGATTCACAATTATAAGGTATAAACAGAACAAGATCGACAATGACAAACGTTATCACATGTCTATTACTAATTTTGTCGGAAACGCTCCAATGTTACCAACTGTTGGTAATTGCATATTTTTGCCTGTCAATTTGTTCATATTGTGACGGTGACACCTAGTGTGTAATAGAATAAGTAAAACTAATAGCTCAATGTTTACTGTACTAAATGGAATTTTCCATGATAAAAATTGTTACGTAATGTTTCTACGCTATTCCAACTGGAAAAGTCGTGAACTTTCGAGAAGCTTGGTTTGTGTATATAAAAAGGCGAACAAGATCGAATTGGATTATTCGTATTTGGAACGCGATAGTGTAAACTTGTAGGATTATGAGTAATATTTGGAAAGCGATAGTATAAAGATTAAAAAGGAATTAAAAAGTGATTTAAAAAGTGTTTTTGTGCGAAATAAAAAGTAAAAGTGATCAGTAAAATTTGAGAATAATTTATATAAAGTGATTTTGTGAATTTTGATTGATAAACTGTGTTGTAATAAATTTTGTGAAATAAATAAATTCGTTGGAGATAAATTAAATTTTGTATTATTCACAATCCAGTGATACGAACCTTGATTGACAAGGCAAAAACGTAACAATTTGGTGACAGCGGTGGGATTGTGAATAAAAAGATAAAGAAAATGATTCTCAACGAATTAAAAGTTCCAGAATTAAAAAGAGAACTAGAGAAACGGGGTTTGGCTACTGATGGTGGTAAAGCAGCTTTACAAGCGCGACTACGTGATGCCATGGAGAAAGAAGGGCTGGACGCGGAACATCATGATTTTGGAGAGAAAGTAACGGATGCGGCAACCGTAGAGCAGAAAGCAGAAGATAAACAACCGTTGGTCGAAAAGACACAAGAACATTCTGGAAGTTTCGATTTGTCGCAGTTAATAGCTGCTATGAACCAAATGACAGGACAGATGTGTCTCATGAAACAACAAAACGAACGACAAATGGTGAAAATTGAGCAGTCAAATGAGCGACAGTTGGAGACTATAAACCAGTCAAACGAAGAAATAAAACGACAGTTGGAACAACAAAATCAGTCTAACCTAAAAATGGAACAACAAATAGAGAAAATTGAACAACCAATCCAGGAAATTGCAGATGGGCAAAAGAGAATGGACGAGAAACTTCTCGAATTATCTACTAACATACACGGCGAAGTAGAGAAGCTACAAATGGAGATTCAAAAGGTTGACGAAAAATTAGAAACGAAGGTTCAACATGTTGAAGAGAAATTGCAAACGGAGATTCAACAAGTTGTGGGAAAATTTCAACGTCTCGAGAAAGATCTAACTGATGTCAAGGCAAGTGGAACAACGACGCAAGTGGTACAGACCGTTCAATCAGTTAAGTTAAAACCACCAAACTTCGACGGTACATCATCTTTCGGCATTTTCAAATTTCAATTTGAAACGGCAGCCAATCAAAACCGTTGGAATGATGAACATCTTGTCGCAGCGTTAATAGTGGCCCTTAAAGGTGAAGCAGCGGAGGCCTTACAAACAATTCCGGAAAAAGATCGCAACAGTTATCTCGAAATTATGAAGGCGCTGGATAGGAAGTACGGCAGTGACCACAAGCGTGAAATCTATCGAATGGAATTGAAAAGCCGCTACCAAAAAGGAGGAGAATCACTTCAGGAATTTTCATCGGCAATCGAGCGATTAGTACATCTAGCACATACCAGTACGTCGGCCGATTATATGGAAAGGCTTAAAATTGACGCATTTATTGACGGCATTCGAGATCCAGAAACACGCAGGGCGGTGATGTTGTCACCTAAAGCAACCTTCGCGGAAACCGTTGCGTTTGCGTTAACGATCGAGGCTGTGCAGAACTTTACAAGACCGTCATTATTTAGGCGCCAAATGAACTCAGACAAGAACGGCATCAGGGAGCGAATGGTAAAGAAAGGCGGAAGAGGCAGGCTTAGGTGTTGGAAATGTGACAAGTTGGGTCACATCTCAATGGACTGTCGGAGTGTTATACAGAGAAAGATGAGATCGCCACCTTTTATGCGGACAAACGCCGAACGGTCGGGACAAAGGTCTAAAAGCAGCGAGCGAAGATGTTGGATATGTAACAGGATTGGCCACATCTCGCGAGATTGTTTGGAAGCAGGAGAAAAGCGGCACGGATCACCATCTTCCGTGGAAAGAGCACGAAGAGGAGAGCAGGGAACGGATGAGCTAATGGCAACAGTCGGTAAAGTGGAAAGGTTAGAAGTCAGTTTGGAGGAACCGAAGCTGGCTTCACCGTCTGGTTGCCCCATAACATTCATCCCTGTTACGAGTGAAGCACGAGGCGGAAGCAGCATCACAGTTAGGGGCGGTGTTGATGGGAGGAGGTGTATTATTACGCTGGATACCGGAGCAACCCACACAATTGTTCGGAAAGATTTGATCGCAGGAGCAGTGCAGCTAGTTGATGGGTTAAAATTAAGAATGGCAAATGGAGAGAGTGCAATGATTAAAGGGAAAAAGATCGTGAGCATAAGGATCGGCGAAACTCTTTTCCCACACGAAGTTCTGGTCGCAGACATTGTGGACGAGGTTATTTTGGGAACGGACTTCATGAGGATGAATGGCTTTGTGTTGGATTTTGGACGAGGAATACTGAGTAGCGATAACATCGAGCTGAATCTTAAATTTAACGGAACGGATGTGACAGTAAGGCGACTAACAATCAGTCATTGCGAGGAGCTGCCATCGAAATCTGAAACAATTGTTGAAGAAACCAAAGAACACCAGGTTAAGCAGACATTGGATAAGAAGGGCCGAGTTGTGCGAGTGTCGGGCGACTGGATGAGAACTCGATGTGCCATACGGGCAAATGGCCAGGGATTACACGAGGGGCAATTGGTGTGGCTTCACAACTCGCAACAAAAGAAGGGGGATTTATCGGCGAAAGTGCAGCCTTTATGGACGGCACCCTACAGGACAAGAAAAGGACAAGGAGGTAAACCAATGGCGGTACATTTAGAGAGGCTGGCCCTCTACCGAGGAGGTAATTTCGGTCCTGTTCGGGACGAACAGGCTTAGGTGAGGGGTAGTGTGACGGTGACACCTAGTGTGTAATAGAATAAGTAAAACTAATAGCTCAATGTTTACTGTACTAAATTTTCCATGATAAAAATTGTTACGTAATGTTTCTACGCTATTCCAACTGGAAAAGTCGTGAACTTTCGAGAAGCTTGGTTTGTGTATATAAAAAGGCGAACAAGATCGAATTGGATTATTCGTATTTGGAACGCGATAGTGTAAACTTGTAAGATTATGAGTAATATTTGGAAAGCGATAGTATAAAGATTAAAAAGGAATTAAAAAGTGATTTAAAAAGTGTTTTTGTGCGAAATAAAAAGTAAAAGTGATCAGTAAAATTTGAGAATAATTTATATAAAGTGATTTTGTGAATTTTGATTGATAAACTGTGTTGTAATAAATTTTGTGAAATAAATAAATTCGTTGGAGATAAATTAAATTTTGTATTATTCACAATCCAGTGATACGAACCTTGATTGACAAGGCAAAAACGTAACAATATCCTAGGTTTTCGCTCCCTGAACAACAAACCGACGCTCTTGTTCTGTTTACTAAGTCGACATCGCCAGCAGACAAACATATTTTGAAGTCGTTGCGAACCTAATTAGTAACTGTATATAGGCCAAAAATTTTATTTGTGGAACTGTTATGCAACTGTTTAAATTTTTGTCGTATACTGTGTGTACAAGCAATGTACAACAAATTTCTATATCGTTTTATATCACACACATGGGAATAATTTGGGTGCCACATAATCTAGCCATAATGAATCAGCGCACCGTATTAGGCTACTGTATCCCAAAACTAACACAAATACATTAATCAACATTCTCTCCGCACATAACAGAGAAAACAATGAAAATGAATTTTCTTTAGTGAAATTGTTGTTGTATTAGCATGACATAACTATATGTGCGCATGCCTTAACAACATCAAAACGGTATGTTCGCTCTATGGTATACCCACATATACAAAATTTTCTTCTTGTTATTTTCCATTTTCATGTTGTTTTGTTATTTTTATCATAAATAAAATATTCGAAATGATAAAGAAAGAAAAAAAAAAAAAACAAGCAAGCAGCAGACAATACCAACACGACATCGTGAAAATAATAAAAATACTTTGTCAGTCTTGTCATAGAATTCATCCAATATTAAAGGGCTGTGTGTGAAGTGTCTAGCGCAAATAAAAAAAAAAAATTATTTATATTTTATTTAATTTTAAGTTAGTTTTCCATTGAATTTCTGTGTATTAAGAACGCGAATATCAATTCGGTTTTGTGTGCGCTTTTGTGTTCGGAAAATTATTACAAAAAAAAAATTTCTAAAGTTGTGCAGAAAAACTGCAATTGCGGTGTAATAAAAGCTTTTATCCTAAAAGTCCACCACACTAATAAATTGTCGTACGTGTTGTATAATTAAAACGCTGGAGCAAATAGAACAAGTAAATTTTCAATCTGTCAAAAAAAAGAAAAATTCCATAACCAAATAGAAAATAGATCTGTGAATTCAATAAAGTCTGACCTTTTTTCTGTTGTGTTTTGTGTGTATTTATACAGAGTTTTCTCGTTTTTCCGATTTTTTTTTTTTTTTACTGAGTGTGCGGTTTTTTATTTTATTTTGGTGGAACACAAAAAAAAAAAAAAATTAAATAAACGAAAAAAGGAAAATAAAAACAAAAACAGAAAATTCTACTTTAATCAAATCGATCGTTATTTTTTTGGTTTTTTGTTTTTGGAAAATTCTGTTGTTTTTTGTTGTGTAACAATACATAGCGAGTGGAAAATAAATTCAATATGAGCAATAAATAAATAAAACAAAAAATAATTTCCACTTTAATTTATTACGTGTGTGTGTGTATGTATGTGATTTTCCAAATCAAATAAATTCCTTTTTTTTGGTGTGTTTCGTCGTATATATGTGTCTAAACAAGGTGTTAATATTTAATATTTACGTGTGTCACATCAATTAAATTAAATTTAGGTGAGTACATACCCATACAGCTAAATTAGACGACAGGGAGAAAATATGAAAAATGAAAAATTATATCATGATGACAATAGACAAAAAAAAAATTTTTTTTGTTTTTAGTTACTTCGTACTTTGAAATAATTATTAAATGCAACAAGTGTCATGTTTTTAGTATATAGTAGGGAGGATTAAACGCAGTTTATACCTTGCGTTGTACTGTGCGTGTTATATGTGAAACAAGTGGTTAGATAAATAAAAATTGTCGACCCAATTAATTTCTGACAATTAAAAAAATGTTAATTGTGATATGGGTCTCGGAAAGACCTATACAAAAATTTTAAATTGGCAACAAATTTGTAATATGCTAATTACAATTTATAGGCTTTTGAAAATAAATCGCTTTCATTTAAATACATAAGTTTTTCATCCCTATACATAATTCTATTTTCCCACCTTAATACTTTAATAATTTTTTTGTGTTTTTTTCAAAATGCCAGAGGGCTATTTATTTATCATAAAATTATAACATTTTATTAGTAAAACCGTAAAAATACGTGATATAACGGTTACTTTGTGTTTATATGTACACGGTGTGGTGTGGAAGGGTAATATAATAAAACGTATGAATAAAAGAAAATTTATCCGGATTATGAAAATATATTCATGCTCAAAATTATTAAATTTTATGTAGAACGTTTTCTACTGCGGTCTTCTAATGTAAAGGATTTTAGAAATGGTATGAACCAAAAAAATATTTTGTGCTTAAGGTAAAGCTTTATTATTTAGGCATTTATGCTGTGTGTCTCAAAAGACTTTTTCAAACTAAACTTTTGTAAGACCCAGTAATTCATGCAATATTTAAATCGATGCCACTAGGTTAAAAGTATTCAATTGTGCCTTACAGCCAACTAAACTTTTTAATGTCTCGTTTAAATAAATGACGTTTACTAAAAAAAAAACCGAATCGTTTATTAAAAGTATGTAATCCAAAATAATATTTACATATATACTATATGTAGGATTTAAGCAGTGGTGAGCTGCTAAAACTTTTACTACCGGTTCGCCCAAATCAAAAATCTATAGACATGTTTCATTACCATTACCAGTAAAAATATAGTTTTTATTTTAATGTACATAAGAATTATAAAAGTTTCCAAATAATTTCATTGTTGCTTTTGATATCTCTTTTGGCTGGAACTCGAATTCTGGTATCGTTCGCCGAATGGTGGGTACTCAACCATGTTTTTACATATTCATTAGCATTCCATATTTCAAGTGGCGGACCAATCATATTTATAGTAATTAAATACGAAATGTGTTCCACAGTTAAATTAGCTCGTTTCTTTTCACAAATTATGTTCATCAGTGAAAATCCCCGTTCAGCCTCTGCTGAGCTAATTGCTATTGTATTTATTTTATTTTTTGCTTGTTTTATTGATTCGGGTACGTCGCTTTTATCTTTTCCCTCTATTACATTTTCAACATACTGTCTAAAATCGTTTATAGGAATATCATATCGAATTATTTCTATTAGATTTCTTAATTTCTCTTCTCCATAAACCCATGGACAAGTAATTTCAGATAAATTCCAAGAATTTTCCTCGAGTACATTAAATACTTCAGCGATGTTATTATTGTCCTGGTTTTTGTTGAGTCTGATGTGTCCACAGTTAAGTAATCTGCAATTTAGTTTTTCGATTATGGTTTCTATAAGTCTTTTCCTTGGGAGACTTTCAAATTTTCTGTTTTCTGCAAAAGGAATTTCTGAGAAAGAATCTGACAGAAACATTTCATCAATTTTTTTTTTCAAATATTCCGAAATTTTCTTTCAAGTACATCATCATGGTAATAGTTCGTTTTATTAGTTTTTCTGCCTTATGGATAGAAACAAATCTAGCTTGTAATCCAATGGATAGGTGAGAAATTTCTTGTAGGATATCAATTATCAAAGCTAAATCATTTATAAAATATTTGTTTGCCAATCGATTTGACATACCAGAATATTTTGAATTTTTGATAAAAAATTTGTAGAGGGGCACATAAGCACGCCAAACAGCTAGACAAGACCGTAAACTGCAAGCTGCCCATCTAGGTCCTAACACGCGACCAATTTTTATTATCTCAATTCCCAAATCTCGTGTTATGTTCTGTAGCTCTAATTGATTTTTGTTCGACTGATGAAATATGGTGTATATTTTATCGATAAATGATTTAAAATGATTAACTTGTTTTATTTCGCTTATTGCGTCATCTAATACAAGCTGAAGGCGATGGTTTAAACAATGCCAAACTACTATATATGGAAATTCTTGTATTAATTTGGACGCAACGCCTGACTTTTGACCAAGCATGGTACTGGCACCATCAGAACAAAATCCAATTAAATTTTGTCTTAAAAACTCCATGGAAAACCCATTGGTTTTTAATGTTTCAAGCAGAACCTTAAAAATATGTTCAGCGGTTTGAGATTCCAGATGAACTAAATCCAAGAATGTTGTGGGATTTTCGTCCTCTATTTCACATTTTAAAAAAATAACCAGTACACATTTACTTGAAATGGTTGACGCCTCATCAATGATAACACAAATTTTTGAATTTAATTCGATTATTTTTCGAACTATATTGCGTTTCATTTGTTTTGCAATATGTTCTGCAATTCTAATAGCCGTAAATCTCGAATGAAGCGACACTCCAAGGTCTACGCCATTTTTAATTTGCAGTTCAACCTCTGCTTCCATATCGGAAAGCGGCCGATTTCGTTTTATTAAACTGTAAACGGTGTTGAAAATTTTACTTGTGGTTCCCACATTTTTGTTATTTATTACATCTATAATTTTGGGCAGCTCATTTTTTTTTGCTTGTGTTAGCAATTCTAAGACCATTAAGTGCGATTTTGAATTAAAATGTTCATTCATTTTTTTCCTTAAAGAAGCCTGATTAATTACTTTTGATTTCCCTGACGCACTAATTTCAAAATTTCACCATGATTCCGATATGTGAATATTTTGTTCATTGAAAATGCGAAGGTTATCAATAGCAGAACATTTTGAACAGCCAAGCTTTTTATTTATCACTTCTAGGCCGTCATATTTAGTTTGAATTTTTTTTAATTGAACAGCATTCCAGCAATCAGGTAAATTTTCTTCCAGGTTTGAAGTTATAATTGAAGAGGAACTTACTGAATTTGATTCTCGGTTTTGGTTATATGATAACATAGCTTCGTTTTTTTCTTCATAACTGTGATGATTAGATTTGCTGTGAAAAAAATCACGTATATTCGGAGTATTATATTTACGCTTCATTGCACTGACTGCTTAGAATACCTGCTAAACCTTTTATGCGAAATAAAAAAATAGGAAAATACACATTGAAAAATTAAAATTAAAGGAATTTAATAGCGTTTTCAGGTCTCAACTCTTACGTTTGCAATTTTAAACTTTTTGTAGTTCTTCTTTTATATTTATTTTCTTTCTTTATTTATTTTGCTTTTGTTTAGTTTCTTTTATATTGAATAATCTGTCTATATCGAATTTGACATGGCGACATTGCAAAAACACTAAAAAATACGAGAAACAAAATGAACATAGCTACGATTCTAAGAATATTTATAAAGGTCAACTTACACTCTACTTTAATTATTGCTAGAGATAACCGATAATATATTGGAAATTTATGGTTTTATTTATTTTTAATTTTATTATTATTTAGTATTTAAGTTTAATTAATTTTAGTATATGTACCTATATACAAATCGAAAAATTGCAATTCGTTTATTGAGAAAATAACAAAATCGAAAAATGTTTAACAACCGGTTCCATACACTTTAACAACCGGTTCTATAGAACCGGTGCGAACCGGCTGCAGCTCACCTCTGGATTTAAGGTATCCGAATTTGTTCAACTCGATTAGGATGCAGCCTGTATCGTATTTTATGTTATATTTAAATTGTATAATTGCTTTATATATTATTCCTGTTATATAAAACGATTATGAACCAAACAATCAGATTAAAGCAATTGATTTTGGTGTTTCGAGTAGTAAACAACTCATGCTTTTTCTTAAAAACTAATTAAACACTACACTTTGGGGCTCAGCCGGGATCGATCAGGGGGTAGTTTTGAGCAACATACATATATTAAGGAAATTCCTTAGCCTATTGAGTTTTCTTGAAGCAAATGTGTAGTTTAGTACGTTTAGGTTCAGTTTTGGTGCGTTTAAGACGTTCTATTCCAAACAGGGAAAACCGACCGATTAAACATTTAAGTTTGTGGTGATTAACGTGTATAAAACTTTATCGTGAAGTTAATATAGTTGGCGAATTTTTATATCCGTGAGGGATTTTCCATATACCAAGATTTGTGGTGATATGCCGTGGAATAACACCGAATTTGTGAGTCGAGAAATATAAAGTACCGTATTGTGTACCAAGGACGTTTGCGTGAAATTTAAAAATAAGTGTTGTTGGATAGAGTTTTAATTTATTGAAGATAAAAGATAAAACTAGAACGGTTCTTATAATTTATTGTGTTTATATGTATATGAAGTAAAGTTGTTTTGATTTTGGGGCTGAAAGTGAGGTTTATATAACAAATTATTAAGAAATTTTAACTGAGATGGGGCGAAAAAAAAATTGTCTTCTTAATTCACGGAGTCGGTGAATTCAAATAATACAGTGCTATTGAACGAACCAAAAAGCAGCACTATGAAGCTACTGCTGGTTATTGCTAAAGTTTTAGAGATGTCGAAGAATCGCTTTCGAAGTTTAACGGGGTGGATGATTATCCCGTCGAGAAATGGATTCAGGATGTCGAAGATGCTGTATGTATGAAATGGAATGCTGAACAGAAAGTTATTTATTCAAAAAGACTGTTAACTGGAACAGCAAAAGATAGTTTACGTTTGGCGGTTACTGATATCTTGGAAGATCTAATCACACATTTATTCAACGAGTTCAAAAAGAAAGTGAATTCTGCTGTGGCCCTTGGCAGAGAGGAAGAAAAAGAAAGACGAATCTTTCAAAAATTATTTAATCGCTATGCGTGAACTAGGTCAAACCGGTAACTTGGAAGATGCTTCAATAATCGATTACTGTATAAATGGAATAACCGATTATGAACATAATAAGGCGATTTTATATGGATCAACCTCTATGAATGATTTCAAAAGTAAACTTGAAATTTATGGAGAAATCAAACAAAAAATTAAGATAAAAGCACCAATCGAAAGCGTAAAAACAAAGCCAATTGAGAACAAAAAGTCAAATAGATTCAGAAGAATGCCAAGATGTTACAACTGTGGTAGAACCGGCATCTAGGAAAAGATTGCGCAGCCAAATAAATCTTGTGCAGCCCTAGAGAATCAGGATTGTTCATCTAAAGCTGTCAAAAATGTAAATGTTCAATGGAAAGGAACTTTGTGCACTAGTTGATACCGGAAGCGACATTAGCCAATGTCACATAAAAAATTCATTGGAACGGGCATTTGCGAATTTAGCGAGGAGTGCACAATATTCCATGGTGCGGTGTCCAGAGATGTATCAACCGTAGGTATAGGTTTAATGCAAAGCTAAAAATAGAGGATAAAGTATATGAGACCACAATTCACATAGTTCCTGTTGGATGGAAGTTGACTTTTTATTGGGTAGAGATTTGGATAGAGAAAATTCATTCCGGGAAACGTTTCAATAGTGATTGAGCATGGAGAACTTTCGCTGAACATAAATCATATTAATGATCGTGAAGTGGCGGATAGAATTCGATTATTGGTAGTAAACTAAAATCCAGAGAAGAGAATGCCAAGTACAAACATAAAAATGCATATTGAGCTGACCGATGAGAAACCGATTGCTTATAAACTGAATTATGTAAGAAAAAATAAAATTTAAAATTTTAACAGTTTTAATACAAAATTTCATTTTATCGTTTTAATTTACGATAATAAATTGAAATTTTGTAATTTTATTTTTAGTAAATGCACGATATTTTAACTATCGTTCATTAAAATCATACAGTTTTAACAATTTTAATACTTATGTTACATAATTTGGTAAAAAAGGGAATATCGTTCTCGTTACTTGTTCTCAATGTGTACATTGCTTTATTGACTACGTATTTTAAACTGTATGTCATACAAATTGAAAAGTCGTCGAAAAGTAACCTCGTAAACTGCCTTTTCACCAAGCATCTATGAGGAAATAGCGCAAGCTTCAAAATTTGAAAAGTCTGCTGAGGCACACAGCATTAGATTAACTTAGCATTAACTGAAATCTGGGGGTGTTCCCAATTATTGTTTGAAACCATATTTTAAAAGTTAATTATTTAGTTCTAGTTGAAGTTGAAAATAATAATAGGGCAATAAAACTCCGATTAGACAAAAAAAAAAGTGAACTGGATAACGCGGCATTTATTTACGTATCGAGAGACACAGAAACGCGAGCGAAGTTTCTTTCAAGCTTTTTTAACACAAAATGAAACTCATTTCAAATTTATTTTACTTCCATCCAGTTATCTTAAAATATAATCACAAATAAAACAATTTTATTCAGCAAAAAGTACTAAAGTATCAAATTCAGTACATATTTTATAATTTAAATTCAATAAAATTCACGCTTTTCGAAGGCCTTCAATTTCGGGTACATAGTAAATGCCTCGAATATTTAATAAAGACGGGGGATTAATGGAAGTACAAATTTCTTTATCCTTGTACCAAATTAACATCCTCTTTTTTAGGCCATTTCCAATTATGACCGCTCATTTGCATAGTTTTTACGTATGACCGTCCCAGGAAAATATTCTTCTTCGTAATTTCTTGGTCATTCCTATCTTCATTAAGAGGAAGAGTTGAAGTTTGCTTTGGTCGCTTTTCTTTGGGCTGGTTCTCACATGTTTCATTCAGGTTTCTCTTCTCTTCCCTTTTTTTCGCTAGTGCCAATTTTTCCGCTAACGTTTTTTCTTTCTCAACTTCTAATTTCTGCAAATGCTCAAAATATTTGTTAGAAGTAAATGCATCAGGCGTTAATTTTTTTCTTATTACTTTTTTTTTTGTTGTCTGGAGCTTCGGTAAATTCTAGAAATTTCATAAATTCTATTGATTCTAGAAATTCTAGAAATTTTATGAATTTTATAAATTCTTTTAATTGTGTAGATTCTATGAGTTCTTATAAATTGTTTTAACTCTGTAAGTTATATAAATTCTACTAACTTTAGTGGATCGTTTCGTAACACGACATATTTTATTCATCTTCCAAGTACACTTTTATCTCCTTGCTGTTCTTACTCAGACTGCCGCGATATATCATCATAGACTGGTATCTTCGTATGTAGGTAGGAGTGTAAGCATAAGAGAGGATATATTATGTATTCTATATTTATTCAAATCTTTACCGTTTGTCAACCTGATTTTTCTAATTTTCAAATTTCCTACGTAATATTCTTAATGTTTTATAAAATTGTAATGTTACTAATTTTAATTGAAAGCTTTCAATAATATTTCAAAATTTAAAAGAATGGTGCATCATAATTGTAAATTCAAAGACAACGTCATCCAAACAAAATTTCAAATACTCAATACTCAAATCAAAATACATACAAAATAGTATCCAAGCAAACAATATTCAACCAAAGTCGTCAAATGATATGGATCCATTCAGATTATTTATTATCTAATTACAGTACTGTTTTTTTCTCCACATGATTACAGAATAAAATATTGCTTATGGTCTAAGTGACAATTACACCTTACAATTCACAATAGCGGTGTTAACAAAATTATTCTACAGTTCTTAATATATAACAAAATCAAATGAGGTTTCAAATAATATTTCAACTTTCCTTAAACAAATAAATGTACATGATTCCCAACAAATTATTGTCGGTCCCTTAAATTATAGTTATTTGGTTGTACATACGGCTTCATATGACAAACTTCTATTACACCTTCATACGGTATCTGAGTCACCTGAAATTCACCAATATCTCTAACCACGTACCATCCATTAGGAAGAATTTTTATAACTTTATATGGACCAGAATATACCTTGGGGGGCTTTCTTTTCTTATCCACATAAGCTTTATTATAATCCTGACTAATTTTGGTTTTCTATCCAGCGATTTTTCGCAGTGCTGACAACTTTTGATTATCATATCTTTCTAATTCCTTTTCTAATATTTCTCGAATTTTGCCATTAAATATTGATCTTTGAGTTACTCCAAACAATAGGACGCTCGGAATACTATATTTCCAATTGATCTATTTCTTGTGTTATTAATGGCATATTCTATTTTATGCAAAACTTTATACCAATGATTGCCAGTTTTGTCGTCGGTTAATTTCGCCAGCATAGGGATAACTGTTCTATTTTCTCTTTCTATTTGGCCATTGGCCTGAGGAGAACCCATAGCAATCTTAATGTGTAAAATGTTATTTTGGTTCACAAAATCATCAAAATCTTTTGATGTAAAACAGCTTCCTCTGTCAGAAATAACGGGGATGACTGTAGTTGTTAAAATGTGTTAGTTGTCTTAACTATATAGAGTTTTATAAATTTCGTAAATGCATCTATTACTAAAAATATGTGTTTTTTACTGGCTTTTGCAGAGTTGCTAATTGGACCAAAACGGTCTATATGAAGGGTATCAAATGGAACTGTTGATTTGGGGATGTTATGCAAATAACCCTCAATTTTATCTTGTGGAGGGGGGAAAGTAATACACTTCAAACAGTTGTCATTATAATCTTTCACTCTATCAGTTAACTTAGGAAACCAATACGTACGCATAATTACATCGACAGTCTTATTCACTCCAACATCGGATAACATTATCGACCATTTCGTTGGGGACGTAAAACAGTACTTGGTCATTTACTTTGCGATATAATAGCCCATTTCGCATTTCATAAGATTTATCCTCCGAATTCTCTAATTTTTTCTTGATTTTAATTATATCCTGATCTCTTGTCTGTACTATCGAAAGAGTTTGCTCAAACGTATTTTCCTCCAAAATCAATATATGTATTTGTAGACCGACTTAATGCGTCTACATGACCCATTCGACTTCCAGCTATGTTCGAGAAAGTAGTCATAGTTTTGAAGCTCAAGGGCCCATCTTGCGATCCGGGGATTAATTTCTTTTTTGTTTAAAGTTTGAGTGAGAGAATTGCAGTCAGTTTCAATTTTAAATTTGATACCCTGAAGGTATACCCGAAACTTACGAAGGGCATAAATTATCGCTAAAGCTTCTAATTCAAAACTATGATATATACTTTCCACCTCTGTCGTGCGCTTAGAGTAAATAAATATTGGATGTAGCTTATTATCGGATTTTCTCTGAATTAAGATTGCTCCGAATCCTATTGTGCTTGCGTCGCAATGTAATTCAGTTTCGTCCTTAGGGTTGTAAATAGAGAGTACAGGAGCGTTAATCAAGGATTCTTTTAGATTTTCATACGCATTGAACTCCTCTTTCCCAAATCTAAAGGGGATATCTTTATTTGAAAATGCATACAGGGGCTTTGCAATTGTGACGAAATTTGATATAAATTTTCTAAAATAGGAGCACAGCCCTACAAAACTCTGTACTTCCCTTAGATTTTTAGGTATTAGAAATCTAGCTACCGCCTCAACACCGTCTTTTGTAGGATTAATTCCAGAATTACTGATTTTATATCCTAAATCTCTTCATATATAAATTTGCATTTATCTAATCCTCCAATATTACAAAATGTTCAATAATTGTATCTGTCGCAATTAAGATATCGTCTAAGTATAACAATATTTTATTCTCTTTGAGTAATCTATCGAATAATTGATTGATAACTTTTTGAAATTCGGATGGCATTTTCAAATATTCAAATTTCCCGATGGGTGTTATGAATGCAGTGTATAAAATTAGAGACGAGAACGAATTAAATTCATTCATCTTTACCTAATGGAAGCCATCCTTTAAATCTAAAGAAGAAAAATATTTCTTTCCCCGTAACAATATTAATTGGTCTTCTATAATCGGAATGGGGTAGGGATTTTTGACGGTAATTTTATTTAGTTCACGGTAATCGACACATAATCTTAGATCTCCAGATTTTTTCTTAACCATTTATAAAGTTTATCAATAGAAACCGCTTGTACGTTTAAACCAATATTTAATTCAAATACATCTTTGTCGTCACTGTATTCAATATTCATAATACTAAAAGCATTAGACTCAGCTACGAGTTCTTGGCATTCATTATTTAATTTTACTAAATCAACGTTAATTAAATTCATAAAATCTACTCCAAATAAAATATCATGCGGAAGTGTATTAATTGGTACTACAAAAATATCCAAATTATATAATTTGTTCTCAAAATTGACTGTTATATTCGATGAACCCAAAATATTTACTTTACTATGATTTGTGCCAAAAAAACTTTGCCGAGAACTAATACTGCACAATTTATTTATAAAATTTTGTTTAGTTAAACTTATACTGCTTCCAGTATCAAAAATACCTTTAACTGTCACAAACTTCAATCCTCCATCCATACTGATAAAAAATGTTTGAGGTCTTATGAGTCACGCCTTTTTATTTCGATTTTTGGTAAATTCAATACATTCTATAAATTGTGATAATTAAATAAATCCTTTCTATATGAACTATATGACTATGACGTCTAAAATTTCAATAAACTTTAGACTGTTCTATAAATTTCATAATTTCTAAAAATTTTACAAATTCCAAAAAGTTTTTAAATTTCATAAAGGCTACAAATCTATAAATTCGGTAAAATCTCAAAATTCAGTAAATTATGAACTTTATAAATTCCATAAATTCCTTAAATTCTTTTCAAATTCTTTAAAGTAAAAAAAAAACTCAGTAACTGCTTTAAAATTTATAAAACCTATCAATTCTTTAAACGCTACAAACTCTGTAAACGAAATTTCATAAATTGTATTGATTCCATAAATGATGTTATGAGTTTCTATAAATTGTTTTAACTCTGTAAGTTATATAAATTCTACAAACTTGAATTTTATTTATTAAAACTTCACAATTTCTAAGAATTTTTTGTATTCTCTATATCCTTTAAATTCATAAAATTCGATAAATTCTGTAAATTTTTTAAATTCTTTAAATCCTACAAATTAGTCAATTTTATAAACTCGATAAATTCAATAAATTTTATCATTTAGCTAGACTAATAAGCATACTTTTTAAATTTTATAATTTTTTTTAAATTCGTCGAATTTTGTTGATTCCATGAGTTCCTATAAATTGTTTTAACTAAACTCAAATTTAACATATTTTAAAAATTTCATTTCTTTAAATTCTATAAATTTTATAAATCTCACTCAAGATCTAAAAAATTTATAAATTCAGTATATTCGATAATTTCTGTAAATTTTCTAAATCCTATAAATTTTATAGATTCTAATAAGTTTATAAACTCTATAATTTCAATTAATTTTATGAGTTTTTTTAATTCTTTAAATTCTTTGAATTGTGTCAATTCTATAAATTAACTCTAAACAAATTCTACAAATTTAAATAAATTTTAAAATTCTTTAAATTTCTTAGATTCCATTAGTATTCAAATAGTTTCAACAAATTCTACTCTATATTTTCTACAAATTCTATAAATTTTATAAATTATATAAAGTCTAATAAATCTATAAATTCTAAAAGTTTTATAATTTCCATTAATTCATCGAATTCTATAAATCCTATAAATTCTTAAAATCTTACAAACTCTGTACATAAGTGCAACTATAAAATCGATCAATTCTTAGTATTCTGTAAATCTTATAAATTCTATAAATTCTTCCAATTCTATAAATTTTTAAGTTTTGTAAATTCTATTAATTCAATAAATTATTTAAATTGTTATAATTCTATAAATTCTATAAGAACTATAAATTTCATTAATTCTTTAAATTAAAATCGTTCAATGTTACCAACTTTGTACATTAAATGTGATATAATCTATAAATTTTAAAAAATCGATAAATTTTATAAATGCTACAAATTGCATAAATTCTAACATTTCACTCTATACATTTTATAAATTTTATGATTTTTTTAAATTCCTTAAATTTTGTTGATTCTTTGAGTTCCTATAAATTGTTTTAACTCTGATAAGTTCGATAAATTCTTCAAGAATGCAATTCCTTTAAATTTTGTAAATTGTATAAAGTAAAAAAAAATTCAGTAACTGATGTTCGGAACGTTCCTTTTCAAAACTAATTTAATTACTTTCAAACTCTAAAGCGCTTTGACAATAATTGTTACATTTCGTCTTTTGGTTCAGCTCTGCTCGACTATATGTGATGGAATATTTACAGATTCGTCTAGAATTGATTGAGTCCTACCTAGTATCTTAGCTGGTGTTCAATAGCTCTCTAGGTAAAATGATCATGCTACATTTCCAATAGTACAATTCAATAAATTCTCGTTACCGGACCAATTTGATTTCTAGTGACGCAGGGGTTGCCTCGACGTGTGGTAAAACATTAACACTTTCCTTTTTTATATCACCCCAAAAATAATACAAATTTTTGTCTTTAACATCACCCGTCCATAGTTTTCCAGATTTTTTAAACTCCTGTAGTTTTTTATTTGGGATTCATTTCTCGAAATCTTCTAAAAATATTTTCGGTTGCTCGGGGTCCCTGTGATGTTGTGGTTGATCTAAAGACCTCGGCCTTGGAATTTCTACAAGTTTTGAATAATCGATCGCATTTGCATCGAACGGGTATAGTCCGTTGTCTCTTGAGAGCCTGATCTAAACAAATTTTAAGAAGAGGTGCAAAATCTACTCTGCTCAACTTAATATTTTTATGTTCAATTTTCCAATTTCGTAGAACACTTCTCCATTCATT
Organism: Tipula vernalis; assembly: GCA_958295665.1. NCBI lineage: Eukaryota > Metazoa > Arthropoda > Insecta > Diptera > Tipulidae > Tipula > Tipula vernalis. The sequence goes on along the minus strand of OY282558.1, from coordinate 446,288,571 downwards.
TTTAATTTATATGATTTTAATACGTTCCAAAGATTGTAAGAGAATTCAATCCAGTTTCGAACTGATGAGCTTATGATTATGAAAAATTCAATCTTCTCATCAGGCCGCGGCAACTGGACTGATTATACCACAATTTTCATTCTATATATACAGAATATACTGTGCGTTAAGTACTAGCGAATCATACTAATACAGATAAATTCTCTTAGATTTTTTTTTTTTTTGAAGAGGAAAAAAAAAATTGTAAGAGAATTTATCTGTATTAGTATGATTCGCTAGTACCATAACGCACAGTACATTCTGTATATATAGAATGTAAATTGTGGTACAATCAGAGAAGATTGTTTTTTTCATAATCATAAGCCCATCAGTTCGAAACTGGATTGAATTCTCTTACAATCTTCGGAACATATTAAAATCGTATAAATTAAAAAATTATATAAATAGAATTCTGTCTATTAGTCAATTTCGTTAAATGATTGTTCGTAAATACTAATATACTTCTCGTGTTAATAAAAAACACATTTAAAATGGTCTAATAACCGGTAGCATATCAAAAATTACATGAAGCATGCAACATCCAATGGTTGAAGCAAATGGGTCCTCCTAGTAAGGCAATTAAAATAATTTGATGATCTCTATACAAAATTCGGCCAGAGGGAGAGACAGGTGAGAGCTATGTCCATCCATAAATAAGCATGTTGTTTAGTTTCCATACTGGAAACTGTTTTTTAGATTTAACAAGCCAAGGATAAAATATGTTAGCTATGTACTCAAACAATGTTTGGCACGTCACACATCCACTCTCAGACTTGCCAATACTCCAATCTAATGGATAGTTTTTTATAATATTTGTAGGAATCCTCTAGCCAATTCACCATCAGCGGCTACGGTAACCAACACAGTTAGGCACTCATTTCCGTCGTTCGCGATCATATTGTAAACCTTCTTGGATCCTTTTCGTACTAGAACTGCTTTCTACTGCGGGCATAAGAAAAATGCCATTTCATCTGCATTACAAATGCGGGATGGATCTTTTAAGACATCCTGAAAATGTTCTTATTCTATAAATGACGATATCCTTCCAAACCATGCGCGGATGTCATTTTCGGTAATCGACGTTCTGCTAGCTGATAAACTTTGAGATACCCTCTCTGATATGATTGGATGTCGTGTTAAAAATAATTCACACCAATCCCTGCCCGGAATGCTATTGGTAAAGCAATTTGGGCGTTTTAATTCCCTCAATAACAGCGCTACACTGTCAATCAATTGGTTTTTTTTGACTGGAACGCCAATTTTTCCCATGTGTAGTACCCATTTAACCACTAAATCTGCCTCTTTCTCACACAAAATTGCTGGCGGTCTGCTTTTCTTGTTCCGGAGAGTTTTGCCGTTTACCTTATCCTGGATCGTAGATCGAGGAACATTAAATATTTTGCTTGCGGCACTGGTTTTCATCCCTAAAAATGCGGTATAAAGTTGACCATATGTAAAACATGGTTCAGGAAGATACAATCCAACTCTTTCGAACGTTCATAAGAGAGACGAACTGGAAACTGATGTCGAACGAAGTTGAAAGGCAAAGATGGATCATTATAGCTGTGTCTAATGTAATTCTAGGAATAAAATGTATTGTCCCTGAATGTGATCCGGTAATTATTTCTACTTTTAAGCAGTTGGTTCTTAAATGAAGAACCACTAACCGTGTTCCATTGCATAATCCATTTTTTATTGCAAGATTTCGCAGCAACATAATTAGACAACCCTTTTTTAATTTAAGGCAATATGGCGGTAATCCTGATGGATTTATTGAGTTAAGATATTCCACTGGAAAATTAACTTGCATGTTTTCATCATCAGAGCCGTCATCGGCCTTAACTGAGTCGATTGCACAATAACATATTTCATGTTCATCATGTTCCAAATTTGTTACTTCCCCTTAACACCTCTTTAGCAGACCTGATATATTGGTATTTAATTTTTTAAACGATATCTCAAGGTTTTTGTATTAAGTTTCAGTTTCTTCTCATTGTTTTTTTCGAGGTTTCTCATTCGTTTAAATATAGTGAGAGGACAAGCTCTCAAAGTCATGATTTAATTTCATGTTGGCCAACTAATCGATTGTTTCGTTCTTTCTGGTGCTTTGCCTAGTTTTGTATGGATGACAATTTTAATATGTCTCCACTGCGGTACTGTAATTAGCTGCTCACTACCTCTTCGCAATTGTTATTGAATACCATCCAATTTTGTTTGTCAACCAGTTTTAAAATTAATCTGAATCATCAATTTGTATAGGGTCAACGCAAGAGTAACACGCCATTGGTGTTGCTGGGGGAATAACTTTCAATTCTATTTATATTTAATTTCCGTGGTGTAGTTCGTTCAAATATTTAGGTATTTCGGGATTTTCTTCTCTTAAATTGATTCCGACGAAATGACTTAAATCAGACAGATGTTATACCTGTTTTGAGTCAGTCTCTAAGCTGGGGAGTTAAAGGTTTTGCAACGGCACAACTCCGATTCTTGCCAATATTATTTTATGATAAACATCCCGCTTTCCCGAAAAAGTTTGAGTTAAACCATTTTATGTTCGTACTCTTAAAATTCAAATGTTAGTTCATTTAAAAAATATTTGCTACGTTTGTGATGATTGTGGCGACTTGCTGAAATTCCAAACTGGATTACTTACAAATTTATCTGAATCAGTGGGTATAATTAAAAACAGCATGAATAAGCTACAGGAAGAGGTAAATACTATATTCTCTAGTTTATTGGGAATTCTCCCCTTATAAACAATAAAAATAATAAAAATATTAGTGTTATGAGTATAAAAGGGATTGTAACAGCTCCTATTATCGATTGTGCAAAATCACTGTCACACGTTCCTATGGTAGAGCAATCGGTGGTACCGGTAATAAAATTACCGATTAATAACAACGAATCTAACAACAATAATAATTTAATGGACATCATAAACTCTGATGAAACTGTGCATCGATCTGTTGATCTACCGTGTCAAAAAAATGCCTGCTTTGCCGCTGTCTCTGCACAAAATGAACTGGTACCTGCAGTCAAGGATAAACAGGGACCCAATGGTAACAAAAACCTTGCGGTTAATAGACGTTTTAACCAACATATGCCGTCGTCACGAACTACTAGATCTAGGGGTTCATCATCCACAACAAAGGCTGAGTCGGTTGCTGCTACCCAATCAGTAAGTGTTATTAATAATAACAATTCTCCCAAAATTATTATTGGGAGTGGTGGTCTCGATGCTACTCTGCGCACTGTCGAACCTGTTAAATGGATTTTCGTTTCACGTCTGTGCAAGGATGTTGGTGACGATGATATGGTTCGGTATTTGAAAAAAGATTGATAAACCCTTTTTGGTTCGGATGAGGCGAAGTGATGACCGTGACTATGTCTCATTTAAAATTGAGGTTCCTGAGAATAAATTCAACCTTCTGTTGGACTCATCATCGTGGCCTCCTGGTGTATTTATTAAAGAATTTTTAAATTATCGTCGGCAATCGTCGAATCATTTTTTTGTACCTTGGGCAGCTTTAACTGTTTAAAGCCAACATTTAACTCAAAGTCAAGTTCAGTTTTAGTAAATTCTAATACTTATCATTGTAAAAATTCTGTAACGAAAATCTTGAGTTTCTCTGTTGTCCATCAAAACATTCGTGGCATGCGCGAAAATTTTGATAAACTGGTTGTAAATTTGAGTTCATTTGATGAATACCCATCTATTATTTTTCTTTCGGAAATTTGGATTTTTGATCATGAGTTAAATTATTATAATCTTCCTACTAATGAATGTATAGGTTGCTGTAACAATAATTATAGAGCGGGTGGTGTTTGTGCTTTTTACGATTCAAGTTTGCAATGTGTTAGTGAAGCTATTTTCTTTAAATTCTGCGGATGTTTTAAAGTTATCTGTTTCATTAAATAATAATAATTATATTTTTGTTTGGGTGTATCACCTACAAATTATTCCAATTTCATCATTTATTCAAATTTCATCTCGAAAATTAAAAATCAAAATGTAATAATTGTTAGTGATTTGAACATTGATATTTTGAACTTTCCAGCTTCCTGTAATGATTATATGTTTATGTTGTCGTCAAATGGATTTCTGTCACTTATTAATTCTGCCACAAGAGTTACTAGTAACACTGCTACTTGCATTGATCACTGTTTTGTCCGTATTAATAGTGGTGCTACTTTGGATGTATCATTGCATAATTTACACATTACGGACCATGATTTGGTTAAAATTGATATAGAGATTCTTGGTAATTATGTTAACGAAAAGGAATTGGCGTACAGCAAATTTGATATTATTAAATTTAAATCATTAATCTCGTCACTTGATTTTTCTAGTTTATTAAGTCTAAGTAACCCCACATCAATTTTGACCAAAATGGTTTCAATGCTTTAAAAAGTAGATGATTTATGTTCCAAAAATGTAATTAGGCATAATTCAAACATAAAGCTTAAACCGTGGATTTCTAACAAGTTGGTACTTTTAATAAATAAAAGGAAAAAAATTCAACTTAAATGTAAAAAACACCCGGCGAATAAAAAACTGTATAATTACTATCTCAAATTGTGTAGCGGAATCAATGATTCTATAGTTTCTGTTAAAGGCAACTATTTTAGTAGGAAATTTAATGAATGTGGTAAAGATTGCAAGAAGACCTGTTCGGTTGTTAATGATATTTTGTGCGGTAATTTGAGTAGAACTAATATCAAAAGAATTTTGTCTATTAACTCGAGAGATTCTGTCTGACTCTGTATCAATTGCTAACGATTTTGGTTTTTATTTCTCTAAAATCGTTAGCGATTTGAGATCTTCTAACTTTTCTGCCCAAAGTATGAGCCCTAATGATTGTTCTTACTCTACTGCAATGTTGGATACATTTTTTATTAATCCAGTCGAGGAATCAGAGATTATTTGTATTATTAATGGACTTAAATCAAGTAATGCACTTTGTCTACGCCATCATAAAAAACCTGAAATAAAAGGAACATTGTCTAAGCCATCATAAACATCTGAAATAAAAGGGGCATAATCATCATCAGTCAACGTTCGCTGAAAAGAAATAAATTTATATTATACATTTGTACACACAGTATAATTTGTTATTATGTAATATGTACTTACCTTGCATTATGTTGATATGATGCGCTTGTATTATCTAAATTATCTGTATAATCTAAAAGTAAATGAAATCTTATTAATAATTTAGTAAATAATAATGTAAATTAAATTACTTAGCTTAAAAATGTTGTATAGACAGCTTCAATATGACATTTGTCAAACGTCAAAATTGTAGCTGAATTCATCTTAATTGTAAAGCAGCTTCGAACAGTTTCGAAAAGTTATGTGCGAATTTTATGTATTATGTATTATTATCACAGATGTCGCGTCAGTGCATAAAATTCGAAACTGTACGTTCCTTTGCTGTGTTATTTTTCTTTATTCTTGTGACAACCATCAAACGCTAAACACACAGAAAATATATTGTTAACAGAAATAAAGTTTGTGAAATAAAGAAATTTTTAATTTAATAAATTTCTGTGTAAGACTTATCTAAAAAGAAAATTATTAAGCGGATTCCTCAACTCAATTTCAACATTGGTGCCGAAACCCGGGACAAAATTGGATCATATTTGAAAAACCGCAAAAATCATCGGGCGTGTCGCTATTATAACGGGATTGAACCGCTATGAGCATTTGCAGTTTGCTACCAAGTTTTGTCGCTACAAATACTACGGATTTATATCAACCAAAGCAAACAATAAGACATCACAAATACCATCGGGTGATTCGCTATTACAACGGGATTGGATCGCTACGAGTATTTGCAGTTTGCCGTTAATATTGCCGCTAATAATCCGTGAGTAAATTATTCTTATTGAACCGCTAATCTATAAAAAACATTAAGCTAATAATTTCTGCTAATAATTTTCAACTGATCGCATTCTCTGAGTGCATCATCTAAATTCTTATATGTAAGTGTTATCTAAACTGAATTCTATCAAGAAAATCTAACAATTCCTGTTAGTTTAATTCAAAGTGGTGTGTTAGGACTGGTTTGAACCGGTTACCAATATAACTGTTACGCCATACGGTTTATGCTAATTTTGCTACAAAGGACATTGTCATCAGTGTTTTAATTCATTTACATAATTTGAATTAATTTAATTAAAGGTGAATTGTTAGAAGCTAATTACTACGATTTGTTAGAACTATAACTGTTTTAGTGAAAATTAAATAGTGCATAATAAGGTGAATTCAATATGGAGCTTCCCGAATTAAAACGGAAACGCGGATTTGCAAGGGCAGCATTAACTCGAATTGAGAAAATTACTGTTGATCCGGCTCTTCAGAATTTAGCAGTCGAGGAACTATATGTGCATCTCGAACTACTAGAAAAGGCATATATAGAATTTAAGGATTACGATGAGCAAATAACAGCAAAAGATGACACCCTAACGGAACTCGATGAGTTTTTACCTCGCTATACCAAGGTCAAAGGAACATTACGTAAGGTCGTTTCTGGTCGCAATCCAATGCTACAAGCAGTTCAAGCTCAAATGAATGCAACAATGACGTCATTTTCAAACTACCAGAAAGAAATTCTGGAAACTATGAAGGAGACAAGCTTTAGCGCAACGCATAAGGAGGAAAACATCAAGCTGCCACGATTACAAATTCCTACATTCGATGGAAATAACTATGATGAGTTTCACACATTCAGACACCTGTACGATACTGCTGTTCACAACAATCCAGCTATAACCGATATACACAAGTTCCAGCATTTAAAGGGACTTCTGACAGGAAAAGCAAGCAAGATTATCATACACATTCCACTAACTCCTGAAAATTATGAAGAAGCATACAAGAAGCTATGTAAGCGCTTTGATAAACCGGACCAGGTTTATAAATCGCTTATCGACAAATTTATGCGGATTCCATCAGCTACTAATGGGTCTGCTACTTGTCTTAGAAACGTTTGTGATACTTCGGAGGAAGTCATACGTGGCCTAAAGGTATTGGGGGAAAAAGCTCAGACTAGAGATCCCTGGCTGATACATATTTTGCTATCAAAACTAAACGAGAAAATTCAGCGAAATTGGGCAGAAAAAACAGCTGACGATCCGTACCTAACATTCGACAATTTCATTCACTTCCTGGAAAGGCATTGTACAACATTAGAGTCCATTGATCGTGATACATCTCAAAGACGCAAAGCTACAAAGGCCTCATCATTCCACGCAAACAGCAATAGCAAGGTAATAATTAGAAGCGCAAATGATCAGAAAGCACTAGTTTCCTCGTCTAAGGAATCAAGGTCTGATTTATCATGTTTGAATTGTCATTTACCTCATTTACTGCATGAATGCGAGAAATTTCGTGATTTACCAATAGCTCAGAGGAAGGAGTTCGTTGCAACCACTAGAGTATGTTACAACTGTATGTTCAAGGGTCACACTTCGAAAAATTGTCCATCTCGACATCGATGTTTTATTTGTCAGCGGAAACACCATACTCTCTTACACGATTCTTATGAGTTGGACAAAACAATACCCGTATCTGTCCAGTCAGCTAAGCCCAAGGCAGAAAGCAAACCAACATCCGAAGCAGCCCAAACCAGTAATAATTCACAACGGATTCATGCTGCGGTATGCAACTCAATCCACGTGAAGACATCTTTATTGCCGACCGCATTAGTAAGAGTGGTAGATCAATATGGCAATCATCATTTCTGTCGTATTCTGTTAGACTCGGGGTCTACTGGCTGTCTTATGAGTGAGGCGTGTGCACAACGTCTGCAAATCCATAGGAAAAATCTTCGAATTCCAGTTGAAGGCGTTACTACAGCAGCCGTATCACGAGGATGTACCGAGATAAAGCTAATTCCTCATTTTCATGACAATTTTGCTATGGAAGTGCAAGTCGTAATCCTAAAACGACTTACATCAAAACTGCCCAGACTGGACGAAAGCATCTTGAGTAAATGGCCAGAAATCGAATCACTGACGCTTTCTGATCCACTGCACTCTGTATATAATGATGTTGATATTATTTTGGGAGCAGCTCAATGCTTCCGACTTCTGCGACCGGGTTGTGTAGTAGGACCAGATGATCTAACAGCTCAAAACACTGCACTTGGCTGGATAATTTCAGGAGAAAGTACAACAAGAAAAAATAGAAACATTAATCTCCACACGGAATTCAATGTGGATGAGAGCTTGCGCAAATTTTGGGAACTCGAGGAAGTACCATTGGCCAGAAAATACACACCAGATCAACAATACTGTGAGGATTTATTCACTACAACACATAAAAGGGCTCCAGATGGAAGATTTATCGTTAAATTGCCATTTGCACCTAATTCGCCTCCGCTAGGAAATTCTTTGGATCAAGCAGTTTCTCGATTTCATTCCATCGAACGCCGTCTGCAACGCGATGATGCTTTGAAAAATGAATATAAACGAGTCATGCACGAGTACCTAGATCTAAACCACATGGAGGAACTCAACTCTAAAAACCTCGATCTAAACACAGAACACTTTTATCTTCCTCATCACCCTGTCATTAAGCCTGATAGCACAACAACAAAGGTGCGCATTGTGTTCGACGCCTCGGCAAAAACAGCTACATCTATTTCTCTCAATGACAAATTACTTGTTGGCCCAACCATTCAATCCGATCTTATTGACATCATCATGCGATTCCGATTACATAAAATAGCATTCACTGCCGATATCACACGAATGTATCGAGAAGTTCGAATCGCTCATGAAGACTGCAGGTATCAGCGAATCTTGTGGCGCGATGATCCGCATAAGCCTCTGAAACATTTTCAGCTTCTGACAGCAACATTTGGGACAGCCTCAGCCCCATTTCATGCTACTCGTGCTGTTCATCAGCTTGGCTTGGAAAATGCGTCGAGTTTTGCCGAAGCATCCAAAGCTCTAATGGCTGATCTATATGTGGACGATCTCCTGACTGGCGGTAACAACATTCAAGATACGCAAAATCTAGCTAACCAAATAATTAATATTCTAAAATCTGGGGGATTCTCACTTCATAAATGGGCATCAAATGTACCACAGTTCCCAGCATCTTTACCAAACGAGCAAGAAAACGAAACTTTGGTCGAATTATCTAAGGAGTCGGATCATAAGGTCTTGGGATTACACTGGGATACGCACAAGGATTGTTTCCGATTCAAGGTTAATTTACCCGCACCACCTAGCAATCTGACAAAACGACGGTTACTTTCAGATGCTTCCCGTTTATTCGACCCATTGAGATGGTTATCACCAGCAACGATAACTGCTAAGTCACTTTTTCAGCAACTCTGGCTACTGCAATTGGGTTGGGACGACGAACTTCCATCGGAAGTAGCTGAAAAATGGAGAGAAATTCACAGATCGCTGATTTCTATTGAAAAAATTGAGATACCGCGATTAATGAAGACCGGATCATCACTAGAAATACATGGATTCTCAGATGCCAGCAAAGAAGCTTACTCAGCAGTCGTATATAGTCGTGAAATAGATTGTAATGGTACCGTGCACATTAGCCTCGTAACTGCGAAGACTCGAGTTGCTCCTATTTCCAATCCAAGGTTGACAGTCCCTAGACTTGAACTTTCTGGAGCTCATCTGCTTGCCAAGCTTATCAGGGTAGTCATCCAATCGCTTCAACTCGAAAAATGCAGTATTTTTGCCTGGACGGACTCGGAAATTGTTCTTCATTGGCTGACCAAAGTTCCTTGCCATCTACCAGTCTTTGTTGGTAACAGAACTGCTCAAATTCACGAAACAATTCCTAATGCTGTTTGGGGGCACGTTCGATCCACTGACAATCCCGCTGATTGTGCCTCTAAGGGAATTCTGCCAACTGAACTCGTTCACCATAAGCTTTGGTGGCACGGACCGCCGTGGTTGCTGGAATCAAGAGACAATTGGCCACAAACTACAATTAAATCATTTGCAGAGATCACTGAGCATTATGAAACAGAAGCAATAAAATGTCACATTACACAATCTTCCCCATGCTTATTAGACCAATTAACAAAACGACACTCGTCATTCAGTAAAGTCAAGCGAATTCTGGGCTACTGCTACAAATTTATCGTCAAGTGTCGATCTAAAACCGGTAGGTCAACAAAAGGCAGACATGTAGAGTCAGATTTCCAAAGTATCGGACTGACTACAGTAGAACTAAACCAAGCTGAGGAATATTTATGCAAATGGGCACAAAAAGACGAATTTCAGGAAGAAATTCAAATATTGTCCGCCAAGAAGCAAATTCTTAAGGGAAGGTTGTCATCATTAGCTCCATTTTTGGACAAAGGCGGTATTCTAAGAGTCGGCGGTCGACTAAGCATGGCAACTTGTGCTTATGCACAAAAGCACCCAGTCATTTTGCCATCGTCTCATGTCCTGAGTTCCATGATCCTAACATACCTTCACAAACGTTATCTCCATCCAGGACCATCCCTCTTGTCCCATCTCTCAAAATTGTCCTACTGGATTGTTAAATCCAGACCCTTAGTGCGAAAAATTACTAATGATTGTTCTATATGTCATAGGTTGAAGAGTCATCCGTCAGCTCCAATGATGGGTAATCTGCCTGCCGAACGTGTATCACCCTCTCGGGCATTCAACCATACTGGAGTGGATTTCGCGGGTCCCATTCAAATTGCAACTAAGAAGGGCCGCGGAGCAAAATACGTCAAAGGCTACATCTCGATATTTGTGTGCATGACAGTCAAGGCAATCCATTTGGAGCTGGTGAGTGACTTGTCCAGTGAGGCGTTTGTCGGAGCTTTCAAGCGTTTCATAAGCAGAAGAGGTGTGCCCGCTGTCATGTATTCAGACAACGGCACTAATTTCGTAGGGGCAAAACGTCAGTTGAACGAAATGAAGCAACAGTTGTACCGCACTACAACAAACGAAAATGTACTTGCTCACATTACAGAGCAAAACATCGAGTGGAAATTCAATCCACCATCAAGTCCATGGTTTGGCGGACTCTGGGAAAGTGCTGTCAAATCCATGAAACACCATTTAATCCGAGCGACAGGCAATTCCAAATTAACCAACGAAGAATTGTCAACTATCATCACACAAATCGAGGCGATTCTAAATTCTCGCCCACTCACTCCAATTGAAGAAGACGAAAGCGGTCTATTTGCATTGACACCGGCGCATTTTCTACTGGCTCATCCTCTATTGGCTATTCCGGAACCAAGCTATCAAGATGTTCCAGACAATCGATTGTCGAGATGGCAAGAAGTCAAAAAACGAGTAGATGGATTTTGGTCCCGTTTCACAAAGGAATATCTACACAATCTGCAACAACGGCGAAAGTGGAAAACCCAAACCCAAGAATGCTTAAAAATCAACGATGTTGATGCGAAATAAGGTAACTTTATTTCCAACCTTCCAGTTCCAACAAATTTAACCTCGAGTGGGGCCCGAGTACATGGTCCACCTCACCTTAACAAATTCTTCGAGTAACAAGTTACCAACAAATTTATCCTGAAATCAACAAATGTTAAGGAATACTTCCTTAACAGGCCGCCGGCATGTCTACGCCATCATAAAAAACCTGAAATAAAAGGAACATTGTCTAAGCCATCATAAACATCTGAAATAAAAGGGGCATAATCATCATCAGTCAACGTTCGCTGAAAAGAAATAAATTTATATTATACATTTGTACACACAGTATAATTTGTTATTATGTAATATGTACTTACCTTGCATTATGTTGATATGATGCGCTTGTATTATCTAAATTATCTGTATAATCTAAAAGTAAATGAAATCTTATTAATAATTTAGTAAATAATAATGTAAATTAAATTACTTAGCTTAAAAATGTTGTATAGACAGCTTCAATATGACATTTGTCAAACGTCAAAATTGTAGCTGAATTCATCTTAATTGTAAAGCAGCTTCGAACAGTTTCGAAAAGTTATGTGCGAATTTTATGTATTATGTATTATTATCACAGATGTCGCGTCAGTGCATAAAATTCGAAACTGTACGTTCCTTTGCTGTGTTATTTTTCTTTATTCTTGTGACAACCATCAAACGCTAAACACACAGAAAATATATTGTTAACAGAAATAAAGTTTGTGAAATAAAGAAATTTTTAATTTAATAAATTTCTGTGTAAGACTTATCTAAAAAGAAAATTATTAAGCGGATTCCTCAACTCAATTTCAACACACTTGACATTCTTGGTCTTAGCTCGAATATGCTAAAACTAGTGGTTATAGCAATTGCGCCAGTTTTAGTACAATTCATTAACCAATGTTTTGTAAATTGTGTTATCCCTAATGTTTTAAAAATTGCAATTGTTATCCCTTTATTTAAAAAGGGTGATATCATTATTAAGGACAATTATCGGCCCATTGCATTGCAACCCACAATTTTGAAGATCATTGAAAAATCGATGAAATCCCGTATTGAGAAGGTTTTGGACAAATTTGAGTTTCTTAGTCCTCATCAACACGGCTTTAGATCTGGCAAAAGTACTGAATCTGCATTAATTAATTTCTTAAATGAAATTCATATTAATCTGAATGAGAAGAAGTTTGTTGGTGCAGTCTTCATCGATATAAAGAGAGCCTTTGATATGGTGGATCATAATCATCTTCTGCGTAAGCTCCAGTCTATTGGTTTTAGAGGTGTATCACAGAAATGGTTCAAGTCTTATCTCAGTAATCGAACATTTATGGTTAGGATTGATAAATCGCAAAGCATTCCATTTATTATTGAACATAGTGTTCCCCAGGGTTCTGTTCTTGGTCCTATCTTGTTTTTAATTTATATAAATTCAATTTTTGACAAATTGTTGGTTTTGCTGATGATATCGCATTAAGTTATTTTGATTTGACTGTTAATGACCTAACTAACCAAATAAATTCTGACATGAAAATTCTTCGCACATGGTTTGATAATCACTCCTTGCTCTTAAGTGAAAAAACTAAGGTAATGTTCTTCAAATTGGTTGGTGATCCTTATCGAAGTTTCATCCCCGAGATTTTTTATCATGTACGTAATTGTGACTTACGTAATTGTAGCAATCTTTGCATTAAAATTGAAAATGTTCGTTTATTTAAATATTTGGGATTGAACGTTGATGCAAATTTAAACTGGAAATCACATGTTCAAGTTGTCAAAAATAAAGTTAATTCTGCATTACGTGCAATTTATTTGATACGTAAATTTTGTCCATCCAATGTTTTACTCAATTTTTATTTTGCTTGCGTGGACTCTCGCATCAGTTATGGTTTACCATGTTGGGGTGGAGTTTATTTTGATACCATTGAACCGCTATTAATTTTACAAAAGTATATTATTCGGGTTATGTTTTTCAAGCGTCGATACGATCATTCTTGGTCTATTTTCAATGCCTGCAAAATTTTGCCTTTACAGCACCTATTTATTTTTAAAGAGTTAAGATTGTTTTATTTGCGAAGTTGTCAAATTGATAATTTTCCACATACATTAAAATACAAAAATTAATAATCGAACTACTCGAAATTAAATGAAAAAGTTTGAACACGGTCAAAGTCCCACTAACTAAATAAGACACCGAACACGACCATTTCGTCTTCTAGAAAAGTTCACAATTTTACATTTAGAAATGTTGAGACAAAGCATATTTAAGTTGCACCATTCTCAGAAAATATTTAATTCATATTGTTTGAAGCATCGCTTCACATCGTCTATGAATCTAATAAATAAAAGAGGTACTAGAACCCTTGTGGGATACCTGACAAAACATCTATATCTCTAGATAAAATATTATTTAAAAGATCTTTTTGAGTAAGGGTCGTTAAATGTAACCCAATCCAAAGGAAGGACACTCAGGTCGATTTCGTAGTTGAAATTTGTGTTGCAAGATGCAGTATATATTGCTTGTTATGTATATCGCTGACCCTAGGATTGATTATGTGATCGACCTTGTGACATTTAGCTTACTTGATGTGCATATAGCTATAGTAGCGTAATATACAATATTTGATACTTTTGATTTCAAGTTCAAATTTTTTGAAATTTATATGCAACATTTGATGCAGAAAATATCGCCTCAGTAAATATATCTAAAAGAATTATTTTCAATTTGGTCATTTGAGTTCAACCCGATATAAGATTAGATAATGGATATAAAATCCAAGCGATTTCAATGATTCAAAAATATCATTTTTCAGCCAGATTATGCAGGCTTAAACAATAAAATTGTTATCTTTTTGTATACAGAGCCACAAAATAAAACCGAAAAATTAAATCACAGCATTACCGAATTATAACAAAACAAGAATCTAATTAACAAATTTACTATATAATAGAAGAAGATTTTCTCTCTTAATAAATTAGATTATCTGATTTTGTTTCTATAAATATAGACTTATTTCTATCATCAAGACATTTCAAGATGAATGAAATTTAAGACTACATACTCGTATAATTTATTTTATTTTATACAAGAGATTGAATTGAATCTAATCTTTGTACATTTCATTTGTATATGTGTGTGTGTGTATGTGTGCTTAGGAACAACTTAATAAAACTTTCGCATAACACACATACATGTATATAGGGCACATATCCAAAATATGTGTTGATGATTATGATGATTTTGGGTGATTTGGAAGGGAAAAAGCACACAGGAAAACTTCTCTTTGCCTTATCATAAAATGAAATCTTTTTTTTTTTTTTCTTAGTTTTATACTCTTAAGGACTAAAGTTTTATATTTTTTTTTTTGCTTGACTTATGTTTTCAGATTATTTCCTCTCTAGAGGAAAATTTGGTGTTAGTTATCGAATACAGAGATATAGAGGTCAAAAATTCCGAATTTTTGAAAAATTTGGTTGTCGATATGTCTCATGTTCCACATAATACCATTTGTTATATACCACTTAAGTGTTTTTTTGTTTTTTTTGTTTTGTTTTTCATCACAATAGGAACCAAAACCATCACCGTCATTAAACTACTAACTGCGTGTACAATTTCCTTATTTAATGCCAGAAGACAACAACAAAGTAAAATAAATGACAAACGATTTCGTTAAATGGGCAATTTCAGTCCCAAAATAAGCGACGACGAAAAAATAACCCAAAAATTTTCATTCCGTATTCATCTCTGTGTAGTATACACACGAAGCAAACATATACACATATATATACCCTCTTAATTAATGTAATTACATTTTCATCCAGCATGAAAATACATAAAATTTTATTTCTAATTACCACAATTTCTTATTATTATTCTTAAGTATTTCTCTTCTCGTATAAACGTCTTTTGGAGCTCTTCTTTTTTTTCGTATTTCATTTCAGTTCTTAATTTTATTGATTGCAATATCAATCAAATAGCCATCATCAGCAAGACAAAAAAAAATCCTCATCAAAAATATATCGGATGGATCGGAGGATGGACCCAAAATATTCATGAACAATTGTATAAGCATTGATCCAAATAAAAGTGTATCCTATATATATATATATATATATACAAAATTGGCGCGCACAAATTAAAATTAGCATTCGTATGAAAATGGAAATTTTATTCAAATTTAAATTTGAATGTACATAGTATACAAGAAGGACTTAAGGACTTAAATTTGCATTTCCTATATACTCTCTTGTGTACTTGTAAGGGAAAAATGCGCGCGTCAATAGGCAAGGATATAAAAAAAAACTCAACACTGAATTTGTTTTGTGTGATAATTTTCTTTTATTAGTTTGGTAGAGTTCGGGTATGCGCGGATTAAAATTTCGATTATCAGGCACGTTTCTTGAGGAAAGTATATACAATTTGTGATTATACGATATTGGTGTTGAAAAAACAAAAAGCTAACCGTTGATATTCGATTAAAGCATTAAAATTCGTCAATCAAAAAAATTCATAATCTTCAAGCCCATAGCTTCGTTTTTAAAACAATACAGTCCAAAAACACACCAGGGAATCACTTTCTGTGGATGCATCGGGTTTTTCCATAATTTCTGAGTTATCTGAATCTTGTATGCCAAGTGGTTGGTGAAATGTGTAATTGCTGTGAACGATGACGAATTTGATGTTTAGCACTTATTGCAGCAGTATTTGTTTCTGAACCACCACTTCGATGATATATTTTGCTTATTTCGTCTTTTACCGTACCAGTTTCCACAAATTTGGCAACAATTTTTCGAATAACGACAATTGACGGACAATTTTCTCTTCCAATTTCTATGCAACTTTCACCAAACAGTTTACAGAACATATAATTCGGAATTTATTGGACGAATAATAGAAAGTATGAGTTCAATTTATACGGACGGCTATTAGTTAGCTTTCACAAGAATTATTAACGTGGATATAGAAGATTTACAAGTATCTACAAAACGGTTTTGTTTATACTCCTGAAAAGCTCAAAAATGTCTTGCTTTGGATTTTGGTTTAACGGACGATATTTTGCTTCATCATAATATATGTTTGCTTCTGTTTAAGAAACTAGAAACCAATCAAAATATTAAGGCATTTGTTGAGGCCTATCCAGTTTGAGCTCATGTCGTGTCACATTGCATATAGAAAGTTGGCGACATATTGGAGGGGGGTTGACGTGTAGAATTTAATTTCAACTAAAACCCTGAATAAAAATATTTACTAGGCTATTTTGTAGTCATGATGAAAAAGTTCTAGTCCGACTAATATCAGCTAAGATGCCGCCAAGAGGCAAAATGTTGTTGCTAGAAACAGCACAAACGTAGTGTCTCAATTTAACGGTGGAAAAATTATAGCTGAACTACGGTACATTAGCCATAATCAAGGTAGAGATTGATAAGTGTACTGTCGAATCAGTTAAATTATTGGATGCCATCAAAAAGCCATTAACATCAAAACGAAATGTTTTATGCGAAATTTCAATATTACAGTGGGTTGCCAAATTATTAGGGACAAGGTTAACTAAAAATTTTCGAAGTCCAGCCGAATATTTTGATCACCTAAAATTCACAATGACTTTAATTTTTAACGTGAGCAGTTCCGTAGGGTATCTTATGATCATTTATATGATCCAAATATTATATGACCGAAATAGCCGTAAAAATTCGTCATCTGTTGATATTACTTTATACGAAACAGATGTTGTTGATTAGCATATTACCAAAGCAAACGATTTTTATAAAAAAAATGTTAGTTAACACCACAACTACTGTAAGCATCCTGTCTGAAAATTTAAAACCTAAATTTCAGGAACATGACAATAGACAAAAGAAATATCAACAAGGTGATCAATAGATCCAATAAATCAAATTTCATACACGAAACTCGTGATTCTGTTTAGATGGAAGCTATGGTAAGAGGTATTTTTATTCGACACCTCAACAAAATAAGGCTTGATGACCCATATGACCCAGGTCCATACAGAGTTTATGGCGAAGATTGATTCAATTAGGATTACAAATAATTTTGTCTATTTATTTTTTACTTTTATTTGTATGAATTATAAAGATTTTTAAACTTTTTTTATTTTTTTTAAATCAATAATTAATTAATAAGGTGTAAAAGAATAGTTATTTATAAAATTTACAGAGCGAATATTTTTTAGCTTTTTTTAGCTTGTCTAAGTTCCTTCCACAAGACGATCCCTACAAGTTAAAAGTGATATACTGGGTGTTCTAAATATATACTAAACTCGTACAAACTAAGATTTAATGTTAAGATATAATGGGCTGAAACCTCATAAGTTGATCAGAACTTCGGTCTTCATTAATTCAATTCAAGAATCATTTTAAAATCCAATTTCCAACCCACATGTCAAATTTCATCATATTCGATGGAGAAATAGGCCAGTTCCATCCTTGGCCATATTTCAGAACTTTATCCAAAAATCATTTTAGAATCCCATTTCCAATGCACAATTGGTTGAGAAATATGCAAGCTCCCTCATACTTGGCCATATTCCAGAACTTAACATAAAAATCATACACATACATACATACAAACATTCACTTATAAAGATTGCTCAACTGCTCACTAAACACTAATCCAACCCCAACTCAACACCAATTCAACCCGCAAATGGCCCTCAACTCAACCCTCTACCAAAACCCAAACTCTCTTTAAATTCAATCCCCAAACCAGCATATATAAAAATTAGCCAACTGCTCACTATATCTTAATCCAACCCCAACTTAAGTCCAACTCAACTTCAACTCAACCCGCAAATTGACCCCTAACTTAACCAAACTTAATGTTCAACTCAATATTTAAACCAGCATATATAAAAAATTGGTAAATATTGGGCAGGTACCCGACCCTCTTGACGCACAGATTCCAGAAGCTTTTAAAATCTGGTCCTTGACTAAAGAAACCGATTGGAAAAAAAAAAAATGCTAAATCGAACAAGCCGTTCTCGAGATACCATGGGTACAGACATCCAGACAGACGGACAGACAATTTTTTTTTTTTTGCTTTTTTAGACTCAGGGATTTTTGGACGTTTTGGACCAACCAAAATTTTTGATCATTTTTGACAGGATTTCAATACTTTGGTCTTTTTAAACCGAAGTAATTTTAATACTAAATTCTACTTAAAAGTTTTAATTGCAATAACTTTAGAAAAGAATAGTTATGTTGGCACAAACTTTAGCCCAACGTTAACTATATACAAATCTAAAGTGCCTTTGATTTAGGAGGTTAGGTTACTGATTCTGACTTTATGGTTGATTTTGGAAACTCCAAATTAGAAATTCGATACAAATGGAAAAACATCTACGAATTGTCCACATTGTCTACGTCGAAAACTAATGTCTATACGCTATTACCGACATGTTCTTGTAGACAATCTAAAAATAAGTGTAGACTCACAACATTGTTCTGTATCATAGAGGAGGAATACACAGATAGTTTATTGGGAACTGTAACGCCCTTTTAAATAGTAGATTATTTTCTATAAGCTGTTCTTGTAACCTTTAGCTAAGACCAAAACCTAATTTTAAATTTCCGTAGTACGCTTTGTGCTAATCGATAGACTTTACCGGCTAACTTTATTTTTATGTTGTTTCGTCTTTCAAACCGAATAGACGTATTTGAGGTCGTGATGGTGTTTATCACCCAAAATGTATTGGTCTAAATACTGTGTATGATGAAAACTTAGTAAGCGAAATTGCGTGCTTAGTTATAATGTGTGTCGAATGCCAAGAAAATAAAAATCAATTCATCAGTGGAATAAATAATATTAATGCTCTAATTAAAAAAAATAAAGAATGTTTTCGTCCACAGATAAAATCAGTAGAAAATTTAGTAGAAGCTGAAAAGAACAGTGGCGTAACTGGGTACCCGCAGGGGCCCACGGTTTATGAGGCCCACGAGATTTATCAAGCGTTCTTATATTAGTTCAAAATATAGATCAGATGGATGGTAGCTCAGATTAAGCTTAAATTAGACCACCCTTTGAATTTTGCAAAATGGAACATTTTTAGGAAACTTTTAAGAATATCTGTGATCTAGTTTTCGGTGGTCTAGTTTTTATAGAAAGAAGAAATCGTTCCTGTTCCTAAACTCGTTGAAATCAAAGCTTTCGGTATCAATAACGATAACGATCATACTGTTTGCTGGTTTGATTAATTTTATAATATATGCACGTTTTGCACTCCAAATTTAGCTCTTTTGCACTTTAAATTCAAGTTTTTGATTAGAAAAGGTTAAATTTTATTTGCATAAGATTGAATGTGATTGATATATGTAGTTTATCATTTCACGAATCTTTTTTATAAAATACTCATAAAAAGCGGTTAATTTTGAAAAATTTTGCATTTAGTGATGGTGTTTTGCTTGTTTTCGCCGAGGTTCTCCTCATACCTTTCTTCTACTTCTCGGTTCTCCTTCTACTCGTTTCGTACCCCTCTCGTCTAGGATTTCATCTTTTGATCACTTTATAAAATTTTGGATGCGTGATTTTTGAACCTTAATTGGTGATTCGGTGTTTCGAAATATTCATGTTATTCGAGATTTTCGAGATTATTCGTCTATATTTGAGATTGTCGGGTTGTTAGTTCGATATTAATTGAGAATCTGTGAACCTATTCGAAGAATATGATTGTTACATATTTACAAAATTATCCGACAATATTAGAGGGTTCCATTATTATTGAATATCGTTTTCTCCAGTTAAGCCTTCATTTGCTTAGTAGTAAGTATTGATAACATTAAATTACTTGGTAAGTAACGCGATATTTACACGAATTTTCGCCGTTTTTTGAAATTTTCGCGGGTATAAGCCTGTATGATGACAAAGGTTTGGCTAGCACATGGTATAGGCCCCTTAATTACCTAGTTAAAAAACCTTAATGGTTACGAATCATTCGTTTAATAAAAGTTCTGCAAATTTTTATTTTGAAATCGCACTCAACACCCAATGGCCAATATCGGCCACTGCCAACAATGATGACAAAGGTTTGGCTTGCATATAGAATAGGTCCGTAATTACCTAGTTTAGAAACCCTGATGCACACGAATCGTTTGTTTAATAAAAGTTCTGCACATTTTTATTTTGAAATGCACTCATCTCTCAATGGCCAATATCGGCCACTGCCAACAATGATGACAAAGGTTTGGCTAGCACATGGTATAGGCCCCTTAATTACGTATTTAAAAAACCCTAATGCATACGAATCGTTCGTTTAATAAAAGTTCTGCAAATTTTTATTTTGAAATGGCACTCATCTCTCAAAGGCCAATATCGGCCACTGCCAACAATGATGACAAAGGTTTGGCTAGCACATGGTATAGGCCCCTTAATTACCTAGTTAAACAAACCTGATGCATACGAATCGTTCGTTTAATAAAAGTTCTGCAAATTTTTATTTTGAAATGGCACTCATCTTTCAATGGCCAATATCCGCCACTGCCAACAATGATGACAAAGGTTTGGCCAGCACATTGAATAGGCCCCTCAATTACCTAGTTAAAAAACCCTAATGCATACGAATCGTTCGTTTAATAAAAGTTCTGCAAATTTTTATTTTAAAATATCTCAATGGCCAATATCGGCCACTGCCAACAATGATGACAAAGGTTTGGCTAGCACAAAGAATAGGTCCCTTAATTGCCTAGTTCAAAAATCCTAATGCATACGAATCGTTCGTTTAATAAAAGTTCTGCAAATTTTTAAACCTGCCAACAATGATGACAAAGGTTTGGGTAGCACATAGAATAGATCCCTTAATTGCCTAGTTCAAAATTTAAAGATTATTTTGTCATGTCTTTTATCAAATTGTAGGCATTTAAGCTTCAATGCTCGCCTTAATTGCATCAATTGTTAATGATTACATTTTTCAGTGATGGTTTCGTTATGCTGGAGTAGCTCATAGTAGATCACTCCGAACTGATCCCATCAGATGCACAGCATTAGCTTCTTGCCATGAATATTCAGTTTGAACGTTAAAGTTGATGCATGACCGGGGTTTCAACACGATATTCTGCATTTTGAGCTATCGTAGTAGTTAAAGGAAGAAGACAGATTGTTACAGGATTTTGAATACTTTCAGAGATGTGTAATAGCAAAATTACTGGAGTAAGATTATTGATTGCTTTTAATTGTGAGTCTGCGGTTTGGCGGAACGGGGTAAGAGATTTATAAACTCGTAACCAAATGTGATATGGTTAGACGTCCAAATTTAGAAAAATTTGTGAAACCATTTATCGACTAAAAAAAAATGAAACATTTTAGTAAAATGCCAAAGCAAAGGCGACGTATAAAGACATTTTTATAAGACGTGTAACGGACTGGTGTGGAGATGTTTGAGGTTTCCACCTAAACATGCTCACATTGTATAGTTCTTCAATAATACAAAATAAAATAAGAAAATATAAAGGGCTGAAACCTCAGAGATTTTCAGAACTTCGATTTAGAAAATTAGTTCAAATCCCAAATCAATCCCTAACCTCTTAAGTCAATCTTCAGCTTAACCTCTAACACAATTTACAACTCAATCTCAATCACCAAATTAACCGTCAACCCAACCCTCAAATAAACCCTTAACCTTATCCCAAATCAACCCTTAAGCCGAACAACTCACTTAACCTCAATGCAAGCTGACCAAACCCAAACTCAAATTCAATTCAACTTAGCTCGAACCAATTCTCAAACCTCTGCTCAACTTCACATTTAATGGCCAACCCAATCTCAAAATCAACTCGATTCGAAAGCTACATGCGTGTACGAACTCAACTAAATCTAATCTCCCACTATACCCTAAACTTGAACCCAAATTAATCCCTAACCTAACTTTTACCTCAAATCTAAATCAGTTTTAACTCAAACCCTACTTACCATCATACCTTAATAGCACCGTAAAATGATATCAGCATACTTATCGTCGTACCATCATAACCTTAAACAATGATTCCATCAAACCATTATTCCTTTATACCATCATACCTCGACGGAACCTCGAACCATTACACCAACATACCATGCTATAGATGGTACATATTACCATCAATCCAACATACCTTCATACCATCATGCTATCGGGCCACGATTATATCATACCATCCAATCGTTATGCTATTATACCGTTGTACCATCATACCATTATACTATCATCATTTAGAATATATACCGTTACACCATCATATATAGAATTATACCACTAAACCATCGTATTATTATACCATTCCACCTTACTACTATACCATCATTACATCACACCATCATACCATCGTATATACCTTTTAATCACGATACTATGATATCATCCATCATACCATCATACCATCACATCACCATACACTGAAAAAAAAAATTGTATACTAATTACGATTTTGTGCATTGTTTTAACGAATTTTCCATTACTATTGATCCGACAATTTCTTCGTTATTATGACAGAAATTATTTAATAAAACATCAAAAATTTTATCAACAAACTAATTGTTATTTTTATACCAAAATAATTAAAATGGAATTAATCTAATAACATATTGTTTTTATCTAACATACAATTTTAATAAAGATTCGCTTTGATGTATAACACTTTTTTGTTAAGACAACAGAGACAATAATGTACTCTAAAGGAACATTATTCTTTATTAATATTAAAAATGAAATTAAGATTATAGAAAAGAGTTAAAATAAAAATAAAAATAAAACGAAATTTTTTTAAAATAATGATAAATTTATTAATCCTTAAAAAGTAAAATAACATAATAATATTGTCAAAAACGAATATACGGTTACTATCAGAAATAATACTTAACCAATATTCTTTAATAATATTAAAATGTTAATTATTCCTCAATAGGTAGAATAAAGAATTAGTCATATTAATAACAAACTAATGGTTACCGTATAAACCATTATTGGTTAATAATACTATAATAGTTACTGATTTACAAAAATACAAAATAACGAAAGCGGCAGTAAATACAACAATGTAGAAAATAAAAGAAATTTTTTAGATAATTCATTTTTTTTTTTATTTTCATAAATATTAAAATTTGAATAAAATTAACATTAATCTCAATATAAAAAGTATATATAAAACAGTTTGTTTATAAAAAATCAGATATAAAATAATTATCTTTAATTTAAATTCGAAGTTTAGATTTAGGTTAAAAAAAACAAATAATTAAACAGATTTCGTCTTTAAATTAAATAAATCAAATGAAAAACAAATATATAAAATATATTTTATATTAATATAAAACTATTATTTCGATAATTTTGAAATTAATAAATCCACACTCGAAAATCCTGGATCGTATTGCGTTTCTATGTGATAGAAATACTTTTGGAGGAAAAGCCATACAACTTCGGATTCGACTGGGTATTTCAAATTAAATACCTGAATTAATTTAAAAACTAAATCTAACGCAGAAACCACTGATGGCATTTTGTATTTGATGTCGTCAAAATAAATGTAGTAAGTATTCGGAGCGAACTCGTTGTCTCCTATGACGAAAAAAAATGTTTGGATCTGCTTTTTGTCTGCTGCACATGTTAGCTTTAGATCCGTAAACATTTTATCGCATTCATAGACGGATGACGCAAATAACATAAAAGAATCCTGAGAATCCTTTATGGTATATTTCAGCAAAACTTTTTTACCACTAGAATTTATAGAATATTTTTTATTTGATGGCCTTAGAATTCCATGCAATAAAATTAACGTTATAAAATTCTTGGCATCTGTAACAAAAATTTTAATTATTTAAAATTTTCGGAAATTTCTTATAAAAGCTTACCAATAGAAATATTTTTTTGTTGCTTCATTTGTTTTAGCAATAATTTGCAGGCTGCATCATTAAACTTTTCTTCGATTATCGGTTTAATATTTTTCAAGAACTGGTCGAAATTTAATAACATATTGCCACTATGCGGATAGATATATTTAAAATCCACTTCAAAAAGTTTTGGTCCATAAGATTGCGTATAGGCAGGCCATTCCTCTAATATTTGACATATAGTATTATTATTATTTTTCATTATAGATATTTTACGGAATATAACATTTTTTGACAATTAGATCTATATTAGAATCATCCCGATTGTATTTTAATTCTTTTTGAATGCTATCGCCATCTGATTCAGGAATGTCGCATGAATCGTTATCTGTAAATTAGGAGAAGCATACGAAAATAAATTTATTATAAATTGATCTAGAAACGTTACAATATTGTTTCTTATGCAAAATTGTATCTTTAAGCAAGCAGCTTTATTGTGTTATACTATTAAATAAGATGATACTACGAGTAAATAACAAAATTGTATCGTACAATCGTGAAATTAGGATATGTTATTGTCAGATGATGTTCTGGCGAATAGTTTAACAAAAAATAAATCAGAAATGCCATCATATATATTTATTCATTTAAACAATTTTATTACCTGTTAGAATTATGCTGTTTTTATACCTAATTGGTTTAGGAAGAAAACTATTTGATCTGAGCTTTGCGATATAATTATTATACTTATCGTATAACTGGCCTGTGGGCTTCTGATTTTTTCGACGAGGAAAATAAACAGCCTGTAATAATAAAAAAAGATTTAATTAGTCATTTGAGAACTAAATTTGTTCATGAAAATTGCTTACCTGTGATTCGTTAGCAAAATAATCCACAATTTGTTTGCTAATTGTTTCGCAGTCATGTACACCCATTTTAATTTCATTTTGAATAAAATAATTTACTATTAAAGTTAACAATACTGCTCTATTTGAATCAGATATGTTTTTATTGTCATACGCTAATTGTAGAATATATTTCCCGTCAAATGTTGAATTTAAAATATCGCCTAATGACACTATAGTTACTGGTTTTCGAAGCAATACGTTTCTATTATTGAGATCAACCAATGGATGTCTGGTGATGCTACTGTTAAATGGTGATGACGACGAACATCCTACACATGTGTTGTCGATTGAAATACCCTGGAATTTGATAGTGTATATACATAATAATCTATAGTCGATAAATCTAGTCTCTAATGAGGCTCGGGACGTATATTGAGGTTGAACCGTCTTATTACTTAGATAGGTTAACATGGTGGTAATCGAACGTTATTTATAAATATAATTTACCTGTTCTTTCTGCCACTCCCGTAAATTATATTCGAATTTGATTCGTTTCCCTAATTTATAATTATTCAACAATTCCTTAATATTATGAATTTGCATTACCCTTAATGCTTCGATGTCAATGTCATTTTCTAAGAGTAAAGCAAAGAAAAACAAATTACCATGTTAATTATATTTGGAGCGTAATTTTTATAATTTACTTACCTCTGAACGTACCGATGAGATCTTTCATGTTCCATTTTTTTAAAAGACTATCAACTTCTAAAAATGCAGGTTCATCATTGATAGCATCGATTGAATATTCATCCGGCATATTTCTATTGCAGACATTTTTCAACGTAATAAATCCCATAGTTTCTTCGTTTAAAATATATTTAACTACAGTTAATGCCTGCGTTTGAGCATGGGATCCAAGTGGGTTATTTATTTCCAAATCATCACAATAAAGAAAAAATGGAATTAATATTTTCTTGGGATCAAACATATTGGTTTTATTTTGCCACAATTCACAATCAATAAAATTTTCAAAAAAATTTTTATCTAATAATTTTTTTTTTGCAAATTTCATTGCTACTAATAAATTATCATCTTTTTCAAAAAAAGTACGGTATTGAAAATCTATAGGTAATAATACACCTGTCTTCACATTTTCGTTTAGCTCAATCTGTCCTATATTATATACGTGAGTGATTTCGTTATTAATAGTGAAAATTTTAGGTTCACTTAAATAATTGTTATCCTTTAACCACTCTTTTAAACGATATTCGGTTTTCGGTACTACAATAAATAAATGGATCTATACAGGCTTCTAAAAGTGGTGTAACTTGTTGAAACTTCACAGTGGTCAGTAAACTTTTTAATGCAGCTAAAAGAGGAACTAAAATTAACTGTTTAATTTTCTTTTGCAATTCGACTACATCTTTGGTGTGTTAAATTACTTTTTTGTATTAAATTAATTGAAAATTTCACCGCAGATACTAAAATATTGTTAACAATTTTATTATTAAGTTCATCATCATCTGGATCATCATCGTCTGGTACAATAGAATCTATTTCATCACAAGGCAAAATATTATTTTGTGCTACATTCTTCTCAAAGTTTGTCTGGCTATTTATATCGTTTGTGATATTCGCTTTTTTGGATGTATCAGACAATTCACTAGCATGAATGTTATTGAAATGTTTTTTTAAAATTTGAAAGGTTTTGGAACGTTCTACTACACGAATCTCCGGGACATTTATAAGTTAAGTTATGTTTAAGACCATGAAAATATTTATAATGTATTAATAGATTTTTGAAATTTTCTACAATAAGGTTACAAACAAAACAGATCATGTTAACAGAAATAGAATCACAAAAGTTCTATACCAAATTATAAAGTTAAAGAATCACTTAAAATAAATTTCGAGGTTTAAACGCATATTAGTAGGTAACGTATCAGTTTGATCTGTAAAATAATTTAGTTCTAAATTATCTTGATAGTATATTATTTAAAATAATACTTACTTGGTCTCAGTGGCGTAGGTATACATATATGGGAATGTTTCTATGTTTATCGGAATAAATATAGTATTATCACAACATATATTGTTAAATATGTACACACAACAATTGTACATATAAAATTTTTTGAAATCACTATATTTTTTATCTAAAAATGATACACAAAACTATAAAAAAAATGTACGTCTAATAAAATAAAACAATGCTTGTCGAATGAGTCGTCGAATGATCATGTTTACCCAAAATTCTTAAAATTTAAAGAAATAATTTTTGATAATAAGGGAAGTGGTTAACTATTACGAATAATAATTAAATCACACATAGGTAAATCTCGAATTTTCGTTAAATGTATTAAAAATTGGTAAATTGATTTATAAATAATTATAGTTTGTTAAAGTTACACCCATATAATATACTTAACAAAAAATCCATTTAGTTTTATAGAAATGAGTTTGATTAAGTTTGAAATTAGGTAAAATTTTTCGTTATATTAATGAAATTTTCTTTATAATTTTTATTCGTAAACACGCCTGTTTAATAAGTTGAAAGTAAATATACTTTAATACAATGAAAAATTATTGGGCATATATGAAATGTTTTTAAATGTATTATATTAACCATAATATTGACAAATTATAATCAATCGAAGTCGCAAATTCAAATTACATTAACGATAAATAAATTTGTTTAATTTATGATTGCTAATAATGAAATATTTATATTCATATTGAACGTATGCAATCATCGATATATTGGAGTATTCTATTTGCGAACTTTGTTTCAATTTTTAGAATAAAATTCAAATTTTACTGAGGAATATGATGATTTGAAATACGTAAAATGTTAATAATGAATATTATGTAACAGATCAAACTATTAGGCATATACTCGTAATTATTGTTTTTGTATATAGACGCGACATATTTTTATCAAACGAAGTACATATATATTAACACAAAAGTAATGTGAGGAATCTATGTATATTAGATATATTTATAAATATGTATATTATGTACGTTGTTGTATGTATGGCGTACGCATATAAAAATGTGATATTAACATTTGCAACTATCATAAAAACCAATACTCGAGTCGTTACTTTTAGTGTGAAAATACAAGAAAAATGTAAGAAAAGTATGATAATTTTTTTAAGTTTTGCCTCCTTAATATGGTTTTAGGGTGTCGTTTAGTTACGTTTTATGAACTTCGAGCTTGCCTCTTTATTTTTAATCTACTCAAAACTAAGCAGCCATTCTATTTGTTTACAAAGGTGTTCGAAGGTTTCATTCATCAACTTGCGCTTACTCATTCCCAAAAATTCGTGTAGGTCTTTGAATAAATCTTTATTTGTTAGTAGTGTTTCGTTATGGTACTCTATTCCACTACCTATTAAGAGGTCAGGATCGGCCAAAATATTCAAGGTAAAATTTTTAGAGTGGCGTATCTAGTTGGCAATACGTATAGTTTTGTATTGTAATTTATAATTATTTCGCCTCTTGTTGTACAGTCTGCCTAGCTCAAATTAGAGTGTGCAACCATGAGGTGAAATTGTTTTTGAAAAAATTTAAGAGGTTTTTTTGCCTAATTTGCTTAACATTATTTTCATTTTACCTGCTTGCCTCCATATGTGGTTTTTCCCTTAATCCCAAATTAGCAAATTAGTTTACAACACACATTAAATGTATAAATAAATAAAATAAATAAATAATTTCTACGAAATCGTACAAAATCATCTAAAGTATTGGTGTCTCATTGGTTTTAATTGTAATGGTTTTATGATTGGATAAAATAAATAAATTGTAGATAAAAAAAAGTGAAGAAATTACACAAAATTATATAGTAGCAAAACTAATAGAGTTCGCTTTGAGTTTCGTGGGTGTCAGATGCACATTTTCCCAATTTTTCAATTTTTTTTTTGTATTTGTAAAATTATTTTATGACACGCAAACTATGACCGAGGTTCTAAATAAAAGTATAGTAAAGCGCAAAACGAAAACCTGACAAAAAAAATCGATAAAAACCGAAATGTATGATGAAATGGATGGAAATCGGGTTGTGGGAGAGACCCTACTGCACGGCCCAAAGATTTAGGGGTTTTTGGATATTTCGTGGACTGTGCTTTCAAGGAATGAGCTTCAATACTCAAAATAGAGCGCGCAACCGAAATAAAGTTTAGTGTATAAATAATTAAATAAATAATACGGTTCATGATTATACCTCCCTGTTTCCAGAACACTTTAAAAATATATGCAATTATTATACATAATTTGCCAATAGTACGCTATATAATACATGTAACATGAATACCGTTTCATTTTTTTAAATTATATTTCATATTAGTTATATAATTTTCATTAGATCAACTTAACCAAAAAAACCGAAAATTTAATGATTATTTCTTAAATATAGAGATTATTAATTTTGTTTCAGTTAAAAATTTATTTATTTTTTCATTTATTAACTAAAAATTAATTAAGTATACGACCTTTTCTTAAAAAATTTTTTTAATTTTTTTTTTGTAGTAGAACAACTCTTAATAATTCAAATATCATTCATGTTCTTTAATGTAAAACAACTCTGATAAAAAGAATTCGTTATATTAGCATAAAAGTTTTAAAGGTAACAATTTTTCTCTCATTTATCAAATTAACAAATAACGATTCGAAGTAAATAATATTTACGAATATTAATTATTTGAAAATTTAATTTTTAATATTATTAATAAAGTTTATATTAGATTAAATGAAATCTGTAACAATAACGATTTTTTTCTGTTAAAAAATAACGAAAATCTCTTCGTTAATGGTATGGTAATATTTTTTTCAGTGTACCATAATACCATCAACCATTATAGCATCATAAAATCATACCCTCATACCATCATACAACCATACCATCAACCATCATATCATCTAGGATCATACCACTGCGCCATCATACCATCATAACAACTTACGATCATCACCATTACCATCACCCCATCTTTATGTATAAACCATCATACCATCATACAACGTACCATCATACAATCATACCATCGCCACTATAACCATCAATATCACAGTCACTATTACCTTCACCATCAACATCACCATTAAAAGAATTATGATAAAAAAATTAACTGAATTGGTGAAGTTTTATAAATTCCTCCGTAGTAACTGTGGATTTGATTATTATCCTCACTAAACCCTAATCAAACCCTAATTAATTCCAAATTCATCCCGAATTCAACCCGCAAACGGAATCCAACTCAACCCTCAACTCAACTGCAAACTCTAAGCCAAAACTCAATTCTCAAACCAGCATAAATAAAAAATTGGACACTATATCCTCTATCCTATTCCAACCCTATCTCAACTCCTACTCAACTTCAACTTAACCCCAAATTGACCCTTAACTTAACCCTCAACTCAACCCCAAACTCAATGCCCAACTCAACACATACATA
Organism: Tipula vernalis; assembly: GCA_958295665.1. Classification (NCBI taxonomy): domain Eukaryota; kingdom Metazoa; phylum Arthropoda; class Insecta; order Diptera; family Tipulidae; genus Tipula; species Tipula vernalis. The sequence goes on along the minus strand of OY282558.1, from coordinate 446,258,005 downwards.
TTTACTTATAATCAGGTATTTTAGGTCAATTCGTATGGCAGATATAAGACTCTCTTGACGTTCAAAAAGTTTTTCAAATTCGCCTTGACAGATTGGCGAAAAAGAATTCCAAATCGGTCAACCAGTTCTCGAGATACCATCAGTACAGACATCCAGACATCCAAACATCCAGACAGACGGACGAATTTTTTTTGTTTTTTTTTCGGACTCAGGGACTTTCATAACGTCGAGAAAAGTGGTTTGTGACCAACCAAATGTTTGGTCATTTTTAACAGGATTTCAATACTTTGGTCTTGTTAGACCGACGTAATTCACTCATTCAAGATCCCATATTATGACAGATTGTATAACACAACAACTTGATTATGAATATATTTTACGTTACGTACGTAACGTGAAACACACCTAACTAAAGTTAGCTGGTAAGCAGCGATTCGCTGAATACTTTTCAACTGTATTGCTTTATTTAAAATTTCGAACGAACACTTCTTGCCCGACTTCAAATTCCCGGTTACGGTTTCTCAAATTGAAATTGTGAACATAACGATTAAGAGCATGCTTTAAATATTATAGTACCTGTTCTCTGACCGTAGGTAATCGATCATATTTGAAGTAGATGAATCATGTTGCGTAAAGCAGCCGCTAATTGTGTTAAAAACTCATTCCAATTTTGGTGATTAAAATAGAACGATTTACCCGTTCGATAGTGATCGATGGTGAAGAGTAGTACGCTGTCAGAATATGATTTATTCTGTATTTCTGAAGCAGATTTCCAAAATTTCTTGATATAAATTGTTTGGCATTGTCAGTGTGTTTATTTTCCGGAGTGAAATACACCGGAAATGCTTGGTTTTCTAGATAATCTATAACATGAGAAGAGGAAGCATCTCGAAGTGGGTGTAGCAATACGAACTTTTTTCGAAAGCAAAATATTAGTGTTGCCTTTCTTTGATCGTGAAAATAGGCCTTCCCAAATCTTGTGATATTCCCGTTACTGCTTAGTGAAAGTTTTTGAGATTCCCCGTATGAGGAGACAAAGGAAGTTGCACAATTTCCATTCCGGTTCCAAATATTCGGAGCGTGTGTTTTTGTTTAATTTGATTACTAATGTTCCATCGACTAATCTCATTGAATTGTTTAAATCTGACTTCGCTGATAAAGTGCGAATATTCTATAAATATGCTGGATCTTTAAAACCCGATGAATTCAGGATAATTTTCAACGCTGGTTATTCACTTTAAAAGATCGATTATGGGAGCTGACACAAGCATGGGACCCAATCATTTGATTTGCTTCAATACAAATTTGGATTTCTGTACATTGATGGTAAGATTTGCCTGGCGCAATTTTTGACTTACCACTCACAATAATTTAACGTGTTCTCCTAACGTAGGTGAGGTTATTAGTAGATCATTTAGATATACATACATGCATAACAGTAAACTTATACAATGGGCGTCCAGGTACCCTGAAGGCTGTTTTTGACCCGCTGTATTTTCCAATCTTCCGAGCAGTCAATCAATTATTGGCATACAAAACTAAAAATTGAATTTCGAAAACCTTCCAAAAACTGTACCTAAGTAAAAACTTTGAAACAACGCCGGAGCAATATAAAATTGAACCACGTCCTCTTGACCCATTAGCAGTGAACGATACTTTAGAGTACACTTCTTTAAGATGATTGCTGATTTTGCCTCCGATATAATTCTGGATCGGTGTTCGATGCTACTTCCACTGCCTGCACCACCTTGTCCGGGACCTTGCTGGTTTGCAAAAGATGGTGACCCTGAATCGCTTCCATCTCTCCTTTTACGTTTCCCGTAAACATAGCACGTGTGAGACTAACATTCTACAATCCGAGAAAAAATTATCTGGCGCTACACAATTCCAGCAAGGCCCAGTTTTCTGCTCATGACTGGAAATTGTTTTTTCTAGTCGTAATAAGGTGGTTAATTCTGGGGATTACTTTTATTTACTTAAATCCTAGTACTCCAGGAATAAGCGACCACTTCTTGATTTGCAATTTCATTGACCCGATGACGAGTATGATAAGATGATTGTGTATTGCCTGATAAACTTGACTTTGGATTATGTCCATAACTTTTCTTTAAATCTCCAGCGACACACTCCGCCTTCAGTGCGGCTACTTAATTGATGCCAAGAAACCTTGGGATTTCTTTCCAAATAAACCTATTACCATTCTAATGCTTCTTTTGACAGCAACAAACTCATAAAATCCCCTAAATACCCAAATTCGATTTGTGCTCTATGGGTCTATAAGGGTCGAACTTCGGTATCCATCAAAATTAATTTTCCATTTGCTTCTCCCGGCGTATTTCATGATCGGTCAAATCGTGAATATTCATTTTTTTAAGCAAGTATTACTTTACCCACCCGCAAATTCGATGATGCTTTCCCACTCCTTAATTTAATGATTTACACATCAATATGAATCACTTTGTTTTTAATATACACTGCCAACTGTTAAATAATTTCAAGAATATTTTACTGTTAATTGATTTCACAGTCACTGAATAGAAACACACATTCTTGTTCAACCACCTATCTAGTAATACATAGATGGGAATGGAGAACGCGCTTTTTGGGAAAAGGCGAGAGAAAAAAATCTCAGCCGGTTTAATTCAGATTAGGCTACGGTTTATGCGATGGTCTCTCTAGAAGGTCCCCCACAGAGAAGTTCCTATATGGGTAATGATTGTACTTTCCCATATACAGTTGATGTCGTAAATAATTACTATAACCGTCGAATACAACTCATTAACTGTTAACAACTTTAATAACCCTTATGAACCCATGTTCCTATAAAATTCCAAATTAAGTACTCGTATTTAGTAAATAAAGATAAACATAAAAAAAACGAATTTTGGAATTAAACCATTCCTAGAACAATATATTGCTGAATTTGTTTTACTGCATCTTATCCAAACAACAATCTTATCCCGAAAACCTAAAAGAAAATAAGAAAGTAAAGTAAAATGTGATCTTCAAAAAAGAAAAAAGAAAATTTGCATTTAAATTAATTTTTATTTTAATGTTTATTCTCTCTATATACTACGTAAGTAGACAGCTCAATAATAGTACCGTTCGTATTTATACATAATATACTATTTGTATACTTTTGAGATAAGAGCGTAAAAAAAAAATCGGTTCAAAGAAATCTACGTACATTTATATAAAAATAAAATTGACTGAGTCGGAAAATAGAGTGGGTGGAAAGTAAAATGGGAAGAAAATAACATCGAAATCGACAAAAAAAAGCGCTTAAGAAACGTTTCCAGTGTACAGTCGATTCAAAAAAAAAATCGGATCACTGATATAAATCTTGATAGGTTGCAAGAATAAAAAAAAAATTTAGCCACCTTCTTTGTTGCTGTATTTGTATGTGTACTCCTATGTATATAAAAAAGCTTTAAAAAACCATATACGAATATGTATGTACATACTCGTATATACAATCTCAAGAGACGATTGTCATGTTTTATATATTTTCGTTTCTTACGATTTTACTGCAAAGTGCAAAAACAAAAAACCGGCAAGTAAAATTTGGTATATAACACCAGCAACAACAACAATTTTATATTGGGAAATAAGAAAATCGAATCTTAAGACACACAATATACATACATACACATACATGCTTTGCTCTTGGTTTTGTTGTAATATTTAGAATTTGGCTTAAATTTATTGTTTTGTTCGTGTATTTAAAGTTGTTCTGTGAATTGGATAAAGTAAGGCGAGTATGTACATGGATTATACCTTGGGTGTTTCTTATAGGTACCGTATATTGTAATGGGATTGAATTTTTGATTAAAATTTTTGGAAAGGATTTATTAAGGTATAATGTGGTCATTGTAAATTTTAAATATTTGTATTCAAATCTTTTTATCATTTATAATTCTGTGGAAACGGATTTTTACTATTATAAGGGAGCGTTCGGTTTGCTATCATTCAGATTTTAGATTTCTCATAAGGAGAAATATTTTAGAAACCTGTATTAACAGAATCCACCCATTTAAATTAAACCTGACATGTTACCTGACAAGTAGACCTAACATGCAAAAAAAAGCTTTCAAAGAGCAAGATTTTGGTTGCTACAAGATTTGTATCTTGAAAAAACCAGACCCTACTTTCCAGACATAATACTTTAAATGTTGAATTTATACAAATTTTGAAATTTTATATGGGCCTGTCATTCTAACCAATTTTCCCGGGCTCCCCCCAAGACACTTGCCTTGATACTTTTTCAGAAAAAGCTGTTGGTATGGTACTCTAATTGAACCACTTTCCGGACACCCTGTTAAAGTTAGCCGAAAGTTTCCAGGCGAAAGTAAAAAGTATAATGCAGATTATGTTATTAACATTTCAGCCGAAAATAAACAATTTGGTGGTTGACAGCCAAGAACAGTATACTGCTGCGGTATTTGTATAATGAATCTTGAGGGTTTATTTTTATTTTTCACAATTTGTAAAAACCTCAGGATATAAGCCATCACACGCACTATTTTGGTCCAACTTGACATTGTTTCAAATAACATACAAATTGAATGAAGTTCATCTGTCTTTATATTTGTGTGAAGGAATTTCGTCCCGCTCCCCAAATGAAGGTCTTGAAGTGTTTTTCCAACTGTCGGGTTTATTGGCCACTGATCTTCCGCCTTTGACAGCCAACTTGGTCCATTCCACCACAAATCATTCGAAACTAATTTTTCGATGGAAATTCCTCGAGTCGCTAAATGAGCAGGATTGTCTCTGCCCTTCACGTGTCTCCATAACGACTATGGAAGAAGTTGGTGGATTGAAGCCACACGATTCGCTACATACGTTTTCCATTTACGAGGATGGTTTGATAGCCAAGATAGGACTACCATCGAATCACTCCACATATACACTTTAATATTTGAAACCTCAAGCGCCTTCTTTAATCGATCTACTAGTTTTGCGAGTAGATGTACTCCGCACAGTTCTAGGTAGGATAACAGGCTGGATAGGAGCGACTTTGCTTTTCGATGTCAGTAATGTTGTTGAGAAGCGATTACCCTTTTGTACACGAACATAAATGGCTGCAGAATAGGCCACTTTACTTGCATCGTTAAATCCGTGGATTTGGTAATTCGGCTGGAAATTGGAAACATATCTGGGAATTTCTATTTTATTTAATAATTTAAATTGAATATTTGTCCAAGCATTTTGAAATTCTTGAGATAACCTTTCATCCCATGAAAGCTTTCTTAGCCATAGACCTTGCATAAAAACTTTGATCAATACAGTGAAAGAACTCAACGCAACTGATAACACTCCTCTTTTTGTATACTATATATACTATCTTCTAACTTCAAACTTTTGAAAGACCTTCCTCAGTTATTTGAGTCAATCCATTATCATCTCTTAATTTTGAGAGGTTCGACCGCCACTTCGGAAGCGAGAATCCACATTTGCCAAACACCGTCAGCAACTGATTTTTTAACTTCTAATGATTTTTGATACTTGTGGATATTCTAATTCACAGTCATCGGCAATTTGAAACAACACCCTCACTGCTAAAAATGGTAATGATCAATAGGTTTAGAAGATGAATTGCGCCACAGAATACGTTGTAAGGGTGTTTGCTTTGAATATATTAATATCTGGCGATACATTTTGGCAATATCGGCACATATGGCAATCTTGAACGATCAAAATCTTAACGAAATGGCCCATAATGTGTCTTGTAGCCTCAAACCGATCAATAAGTTGTCGTTTAAACTCATACCGTTGGATGAACTAAATGTGCAATTTTGTCGTTAAGCTATTCTCTCGCAAAACACCGTGATGGGGTAAGTAATACACTTCCTTATCCTTGACCTTAATTTCTTCCATGTGCCCAAGACTTTCATATTCCTTCATGAATTCGATGTACATTCTCTTGAAATCGGAATTTCGACTCATTTTCCTTTTATATTGATAATAACTTCTGTAAAGCTACCTTGTACGAATCTCCTAATAGACTTGCCGTGGATTTTAAGGCCAGTTGAACAACAAATCTCCCATCCGCGTTTTTTGTAGTTGTTGTTTTAAACATCGTTTCATACAGTTCTTCTTCCGTTGTTCTAGGTGTTTCTTCTAAAATCGTTTCTTGCTCCCAAAATTTCTGAAGTAATGTCTTTAAACTTTGATCTTCCGCAATAATGATGTTGAAATTATGATACCTCTGGCCTACCGGCAACAACATAACCGAACAAGGTTTCCTTTGCTACTATGTTAGATGATAGTGAAACTTGATTAGCAGCTAATACATTGAAAAAGTAATCTGCACCCAAGAGGATGTCGATTTCCTGTTTTTTGTCGAAATATGGATCAGCTAACGGTAAATCTGTAATCTTATATCCTTGAATATCACAGCAACTGTTCGTGGCACCACTTAATGTCGTAATTTTTGGCAGAATATATGCGTTTACTGTTAATTTGGAATAAATTGTAAATACCGCACGTCCTGTTGTGGACACGTTAGATATTGCCAGCCCGCACTTTTCCCTGCTGTCTTAAAATTTCGAGCTTACCTACACATTTCTCAGAAATGAACGATGTTTGAGATCCCGAGTTCATTAGTAACTTGCAGCAAATAAACTGGCCATGTTGATTTTTAACTATACGGCTGCAGTCGGCAGCAATGTCCTTCCAACGGTTTGTTCAGCTGTTATTACACAAGGAGTTACCTCATTTAGTGCGTGCGTTGTTTGGGACTCTGTTAGAATTTGCGCGTTATCTGAAAGTGGTGAAACAATCGCATCGACTACTGTCGATGTATTCGACAATGTACTTGTTGGTGAAGTAGCTACATCATCTTGGAGTAGTGTATGATGTCGTCGTCCACACTTCATACAATTGGCCAGACTTTGATATTGGTTGGCACAATGGTTTCCTGATAGACAGTTAAAACACATGCAAACCTTTGCTGTCTTTTCTCTTCGTTGTGTTATGTCTACGCTATTGAACTGAGAACATGTCCAACACCAAACACTTAAAAATTATCGGTCTTGACGGTTCGCTCATTTTGATTTGGTGAACCTTGCTTGTACTTGATTTGGTGTTCCCTGCGTTAGTCGGTTCACAGGCTTCAAGCGCATCGGCTGTTTCACTAATGAATTTTAAAAATTCTTCGAGTGATGGAATATCTTTCGTCACTGTCTTGTATGCCCATGCTTGTTGAGTCTCTCTGTCCGTTTTTCGCAACAATAAATAAATGAGCCACGCATCCCTTTGATTTGCTTCATCGCCTAATGCTTCTAGTCCTCTGATGACTTCATCCGATACATTGTACAGTTGACGTAAACTTTGTTTCAATGCTCACATAATTACGTCCATGTTTGCGTATAATTTGCTTTTGAAACCGTAATATGCTTGATTAAATCTGTTGCCTCGCCACGCAGATAACCCTTCAAGTATTGGAATTTCTCCGCATCGGTTGATGTCAATTTGCTGTGTACAGATGCTGTATACAAATCCTTAAAGCAAGAAAAATCCTTGTAATCCCCACTAAACGTTGGGATATTTAGCCGTGGTAACCTGGCAGAACAATGAGAAACGATCGCTCTAACAACTCTAGCCTGGACTTAATGTCCATAAACGATGTTTTCTCGGAAATGATATCAGCATATTTTACCAACCTAGTTATGCTACCCTTTGCTACACCCCTTCTTGCCATGTAGTCTTTCTGATCACACATGATTTCAAATAACCGACTTTCTAAAATCAATCATAATTCTACTGTAATGAATGCGACACCCGCACCTACCTTGCTATACAACTCAGCACTTACACAGAATAAATCCCTGTTACCAGTTTATTGCAACTGACCGCTCCAGTCCTTTGCCGTTTAGAAATTCAGCTTAAAATGTGTTACTCCCAATGTATGTATGTTCCGATCCCCATGCTGCCACCAATTATTGAAGTAGCCCTCAGCAATTATGTTGTTCTGCTCTGAACGTGTCACTCCTTCGTTGCAACCAATTGAAGAAGTAGCCCTCAGCAATTGCGTTTGTTAATATTCAAATAATATTTTTAAATACCGGTAAACGATCAGTATTCAAGATGATGCCGTGACCACGCCACTTGCTTTGGGTGTGTTGATCATGTTTTCACCAATACGACTGGTTGACCGCAATATGGTGTCGACACTAATAACATGGAAATTCAAGGTTTATTCCACATAATTCCAAAGATTGGCCTTGCGATTTATTAATCGTCATAGCAAATGCAAGGCGAATAGGAAACTGGACACGCTTATATTGAAACTGCAAATCGGTTGTAATCAGTGGTATTCTTGGAATGAGAACATCCTCGCCTTTGAACTTTCCTGTGATTATCGTTGCTTCAATCGTCAATCGTTCATCGAGGAAAAATATTCCTCATTATCCGTCGTTGATCAATGTATTGTATGCGGTTATCTGCTGCTGATTCAAAAGTGGGACCTTTGTTCGTACTGATTGTCCCAAAGCATCTCGATCGTATTGCAGTTCAAATTCTCGATTGAATGCATCATGCATGGGGCGATTCGGCGCTGACATTCCTAATTTGTGCAACATCTTGCCGGACATTATCAGGCACAAATCCTCTATAGAAATCAACGCCTCGTTGTGGATCTCCGTGTTAAATTCAAGTTCAGGACTCGCTGTTGTTGAACGCACTCGATGCAAAATATCTTTAGCCATATTGTTTTTGTATTTGTTCCATAAATGAAGTGGGTTAGATGGAAAACACATTGTAATGATGATGGCAAAAGGTGATCTAATTTGATGAACAGTAAACGAAATAACAGCATCAGCAAGTGTATATTCTAATCGTAAAATAAACTCGTTGTCCATTCTCCAGCTAAATGGACCACAGTGGGATAACTTTCGTGAATAGCGAATAAAAAGATTATCCAAATCGCCTCATTGCTGCTAACATATCTTCCTATTTGATATTGCGAAACTTTATCGTTGGCATCAGGAGATGCAATACCAAATACAGCCATGTCGCTTTCTCTTTTGTGACGTACTTGCAAACATATTTGATTAACTTGATAGAATTGTAATACTCAACATTGCAATGCACTTTGAAGGTTTTGGAAAGCAGCGGCGAATACGGAACAATCCAACTGTTATCGACTACAACGTTCTCATTCTTGACTTTTAACGTTATAGTTCTGCCGTTTTCCTCTACAGAGCGACGACGATACAGGGGGTAACCATCGTTACCTCATAATTACGATAATGGGTCCCGAAGAATTAGAATTTGATCAATTTGAAGTAGAGTGTGAAATTCGTGAAATCACAGGAAGACCGAAAACACCCCGTGTTATGGAACATGATACGTCTGTAAATAACTAAGTTACAACAATGTTTCAGTAGAAGTTTTTGACGATGATAAATCAGATCCATCTAGAGATATAGAGTCACATAATGTAAAATCGAACAGCAAACTGCGACGTAATGGTGAAGAGCAAGATCAAAATTAAACATCGCGCTCCTACAAAGTTAATGCGTATCTAGAAAATCTGATCACGAAATCCGATATACTTTAGAATCTAGGAAACAAAAAATTAAGAGTCGTTTTACGAATTATATTAAGATGTATTTACTGTTAACGTTAGCCGAAAGTTGCCAGCCGAAAGTAAAAAATCGATAACGCAGATTGTGTTAGTTCAGCCGAAAGTAAAAAAAAATGGTAATGTAGAGTGTGTGATTTCAACCGAAAATAAAAAATTTAGTAGTTATCAGCCGAAAGTAAATACGATACATGGATTTAAATAAAAAATTTTGTAAATAGTCTTACGTGGAAAACTTTGTTTAACCTATTCGTGGAAAATATCGAAAAATCAGAAGAATCCACAAAATTGGAATAAAATCAGCCTGTAGAGTGTATATTATCTGAAGTTGAATCGTTTTTATGTGATTTGACAATAGCTATCGAAGGAAAAAATTTTGTTCAAGCTTCCCGCGGAAAATCTCGGAAAATTTGAAAAAGTTCGATGTGAGGTTCCAATGCTCACATAATTTCGTCCATGCTTGCATATAATTTGCTTCTGAAATCGTAATATGCTTGATTAAATCTGCTGCCTCGCCACACAGATAATCCTTCAAGTATTGGAATTTCTCCGCATCGGTGAATGTCAATTTGCTGTGTACAGGTGCCGTATACAAATCCTTAAAGCAAGAAAAATCCTTGTAATCCCCACTAAACGTTGGGATGTTTAGCCGTGGTAACCTGGCAGAACAATGAGATTCTTCAAATGATTGGTTGATCGTCTGATTTAGGGAACTAGTAAAGGTGGACGACAAACTGCTCAAAAATTCATTTTGATCCTTTAAGATGCGAGACATCATTTTTTCGACTTGATTAGTTTCCTCTCGACCTGTTGGTACTGCTAAAGTTTGTGATAATTTTGCCTTAACCGTTAAATACTTTGTTTCGTATTCTTCCATATCAGAGGGAACGTCCTGAATTGCTAACTTTATTTTGCACTCTGTGAATTCAATAAACGATCGCTCTAACAACTCTAGCCTAGACTTAATGTCCAAAAACGATGTTTTCTCGGAAATGCTATCAGCATACTTTACCAACCTAGTTATGATCACACATGATTTCAAATAACCACATTTCTAAAATCAATCATGATTCTACTGTCATGAATGCGACACCCACACCTACCTAGCTATACAACTCAGCACTTACACAGAATAAAGCCCTGTTACCAGTTTAATGCAACTGACCGCTCCAGTCCTTTGCCGTTTAGAAATTCAGCTTTAAATGTGTTATTCCCAATGTGTGTATGTTCCGATCCCCTTGCTGCCACCAATTATTGAAGTAGCCCTCAGCAATTGCGTTGTTCCACTCTGAATGTGTCACTCCCTCGTTGCAACCAATTGCTGAAGTAGCCCTCAGCAATTGCGTTGTTAATATTCTAATAATATTTTTAAATACCGGTAAACCTCAGTATTCAAGATGATGCCGTGACCACGCCACTTGCTTTCTGCAAAATCGGTTGTAATCAGTGGTATTCTTGGAATGAGAACATCCTCGCCTTTGAACTTTCCTGTGATTATCGTTGCTTCAATCACGTTGGTTCAGATTGCGTAACATGATTATTACCGAGCCGATCTTGAGCTGAAAATTATGCGGCGCCATTCCTGGCAAATCCCATGAATTCAGAAATTTAACTGGATATTTGACGACTTCATCTGGATTGGTAATTGAATCAATCGACTTTAATGAATTCAATTGGCCAGCGATTTGATTTTGAATTTTTATGTCCAAATCGTCTAAGTCCTTATTTTTCGCTGCCAAAATAGCTCGTTCGCTCAACCAAACATGGTTTTTGTAATGTGCACCAATATTCGGGAACACTTTCATGATCCATTCTTCTTCCGACGTTGTGAATTGACAAAAATTAGGTGGAAACGAAATGAGGCCAGTGGAAGTGTTAAACGGAATTTTTCCGTTGCCAATGTCTAATAGTTGTGTGGAAAACACTTCCGCCGATTCGTCATTTTATAACGCGACTCGCATATTCGTTGTTAACTTTAGAGTTTTCACGTATCTCCACAAATCCGATGACTTTGAGCAAGCATTTATTTCATCAGCAGCTGTTGATCTTGGAATGGCTGGCGGCGTTGGCCGAAAATCACCGGCCAGTAGAATCATTGTACCTCCAAAGAGGTCCTGATAAATGCGCAAATTTTTCAACGTTCCATTGAGTACCTCCAACGCCCATTTATGCGCCATCGTACACTCATCCCAAATGATTATTTTGCAATTCTGTAGTACTTTGTACGTCGGTTCATCTATCGTTTGCAAATTAAGTGGCAGCCTTAGGGCTGAATATGCTGTTCGTCCTCGTTCTAACAATGTGGCAGCGATTCCCGATGATGCTATGGCCAGTGCTATTTGACCTTGTGTGCGAATCGAAGCAAATATCAATGAAATTACGAACGTTTTACCAGTTCCACCAGGTGCATCGAGGAAAAATATTCCTCCGTATCCGTCGTTGATCAATGTATTATACGCAAAAGTGGGAAGAATCGCCTCATTGCTGCTGACATATCTTCCTATTTGATATTGCGAAACTTCATCTTTGGCATCAGAAGATGCAATACCAAATACAGCCATGTAGCCTTCTCTTTTGTGACGTACTTGCAAACATATTTGATTGACTTGATATAATTGTAATACTCAACATTGCAATGTGCTTTGAAGGTTTTGGAAAGCAGCGGCGAATACGGAACAATCCAACTGTTATCGACTACAACGTCCTCATTTTTGACTTTTAACGTTATAGTTCTGCCGTTTTCAATAGGGGTTTTTGGGGTAACCATCGTTACCTGTGATTGCATCAGCCAACAATGCACGCGGATAACGTTTGGAGCATTTGTTTTCGATCTTACATAGCAATTCCCGGTTGTGATTTCCACACGGTCCGCATGAATCATATTCGTCGTCACAACTTCCTACAACTCTGGATCTGTTTCCTGTCAATTTCAACCGGTCTTATTTTCTTGACCATCCACAGAAGAATATGCGTATGAGGCATCCCTCTTTTGTGCCACTGCACAGAGTACATCCAACATTGCACATTTCCGAGCCTCGGACTTCCAACAAACGCCGCTAGCAAAATGGTAAGTCGGCCGACATTGTTTACATTTCCATCTACATTTATTGCATCATGCAGATGGATGTATTCTTCCGAACGCATTTTTTGTTGAGTTAAATGTATAAATGTCAGATGTTCCGTCTCGATTTTGACATACATATGTGACTTTCCTCATTTCGACGAATCATCAAACGGTAAGCATAACAATTCATCGAGCTTACCTTTTTGTTTGTTTCTTGACCTGTTGTGAATAATGAATAATGAACATTTTTATCTGTCCGTATATATGTAGCGGCCCTGTTCAAAACAAACATTTTTGCTCAATTTTAATAGCGAAATAACGTAAATTATGTGAAGATGTAATTGTTAGAATTAGTAAGATTAAGTTAGTTGCTGCAGCCAGTACAAATAAAAAACAACAAAATTTATAAAATCATGTAATTGATTTTTTTATTGTTTCTAAATAAAATTATAAAATTATATGTATTGAAATAAAAAGAAATGAAGTGTTTTAATTAGCATAAAAGTGAATAGATATAACGATCATAAACTAGACACTTCAAGTGGTGACCCTACTAGAAATACGCTAAAAACTATTAAGTGCATAGTTATTACATTAAAGTTTAAAAAATATATAAAATTCGTGGTACAATTCTGAAAGTTAATTATTCACATATTTAATTATGAAATGATAAATACTTTATGTGATCAGTGTAAAATTATTTTGTGATGTATAACAAAATTCATGATAATTTATATATTGAAATTGAAATTACATGAGCCACAAAAATAAAAGTGAAACACTAAACCACAATTAAAATTAAAAGCCGCATATCCATTAAACCCCGCTATATGCTGTTCCAAAAAGCCGCAGCAACAACAACAACAAAAGCGACAGTATATATCCAGCATCATACACAATCGGAATCAACTTGTGTATAATAACACAACAACAATAATACAACAACAAAATGGAAAACAAATTAATTCAGACGTCCAAGGTACATTTGATGTGATTTGATGTATCAGATTTTATGCTGACAAAATAAAAATTAAATACGAGTAAGCCAAACACTGGAAATTTTACATTACAATGGTTAATCAAAATAAATGTTTAACCATTCATAAAAGTTCCATATATTTTATTCTTTAAAATTTATCACTAAATTAAATAATGAAACTAAATTAAGTTTACTTTAAGTTTTCTTATTAAAAACATTTGTTTATTAAATTAATTAGATTTCTATAATTAATTAAAATATTTATGATACGTTAATAAATAAAGAAAACAATTTTTTTTTAACAAAATTATCAATAGCTATCATAAAATATGAATAATAAAATTTTATATAATAATAATAATAATTTGATTATATTGGTTTATTTGTATCGTAATTAAGATTTTAATTTTTAATATTTGAATTTTTTATCTAAAATTTCGTTGCATCCATATTATATTATAAGCACATATTAAATGAGGATACAAATACTTTGTTACATTTAGCACCTATATATGATATCTAAGGTTTACATTTTCTTCCCTACACTGAATTTTCAATTATTTTGGGGTTGCTGGTATACACGGTTCCCTCTTTCAATATTTATAAACAATTCGCATTTGTCGTTTCCAAAAGAAAATTTTTTTTTTTTTTTTGAAATTATTAACTGTTAAAAATAATAATTTAATTACATTAGTGCGGGAAAATATAAAGTGATTAAAATGAGTGACGAAGAAAAAGATAATTTACTACAAAAACAGGGTGAAGCCAATATTCACTCCTCCAGACTCAAGGTCCCGGATTTCTATAGACTCAATCCGCAAGCTTGGTTTATGCAGATCGAGCTTCAGTTTCAATTACATAGAATAACCTCAGATACTGTAAAATTTCTGACGGTAGCTACATCACTACCTACCGATATATTTTCATCTGTAGCGGATCTCATTCAGCCACCGCCAGAAAGCAATAAATATATCACACTGAAAAAGGCATTGATTGACAGATATTCGCTATCACAGGAAAAACGCCTGGAGGAACTCGTCAGTAAGCAAGATATCGGCGACCAAAAACCATCAGAGGTTTACAGGGCAATGAAAGGTTTAGCGGGTGACCACATCAGCGAAGATATCGTACGCAAACTCTGGATGAGAAGAATGCCTAAAATCATCCAAGTGGCACTTGTCGGGTTTGAAGATAAGCCAACAGTGGATCTAATTTCCAAAGCGGACCGCATGTCTGAAGCGGCAGAATTACCCAACATTTCACCGATGGATTCCGCCCAATCATCTTCTAGCAAATCAACAACGTCAACAAAATCGGAGATTTCAGAATTGAAGGAGCAAATATCCAAGCTCCAAATGTCCGTTGCAGCCCTTGCTAATCGCTCCAAAAGTCCGCAGCCTTCAAGCCGGCCACATTCCAGACCAAGGAGCGGCAGCAGATCTCGAAATAAGTATAGATTTTGTTGGTATCATTTTAAGTTCGGCGCTAGAGCACAAAAATGCATTAAGCCGTGCGAATTCACAGCCAACAACACGGTATCCACAAACTCTAACCCTTTAAACGGCTAGATTCGATTATCAATGCGGCTGATAATCGAAATTATACAAACCGCCGCCTTTTTATTAGAGATCAGAAGAACAATTTCCTTTTTCTTGTGGATACTGGGGCTGATCTTTCTGTGATTCCAGTCACACATTTCCGTGGAAATCGATCTCTCGATCCAGTGTTATCTCTTTCGGCAGCGAATGGCACAACCATTAAAACTTATGGAAGCCAGTTACTTTTGGTCGATATTGGGCTAAGGCGCACCTTTACCCACACATTCGTGCTCGCATCAGTTAACCGACCAATAATCGGTGCTGATTTTCTTACGAAATTCGGTCTACTTGTTGACCTGAGAGGAAGACGAATCATCGACCCAGCCACGAAATTAACTGTCAACGCAATGACAGTTACCGTCAACACTCCCACACCAAAACATTTAGTGGTTGAGAATGGGTACGGAAAAATACTGGAGGAATTCCCGTCCCTTACAGAATCACCCAATTACAATATCCCAGTCAAGCATAACGTGGTTCATCACATTATTACGAACGGTCAACTCCCTTATGCGAAACCACGTCGGCTGGATCCCACTAAACATAAGGCAGCGTACAACGAATTTCAACATATGGTCGAATTAGGCATATGTAAACCGTCGTCTTCTCCGGTTTCTTCTCCACTCCACATGGTTCCAAAGAGAGACAACACCGATTGGCGTCCATGTGGAGATTACCGTCGACTAAACACAATTACGGTACCGGATCGGTATCCGATACCGCATATTCATAATTTTTCAGTGCATCTGAACGGGTGCACAATTTTCACAAAAATCGACTTAATTAGGGCATATCACGCAATACCTGTGGCAACCGAAGACGTGCCTAAAACGGCAATAACAACCCCATTTGGCTTATTCGAATACAATCGAATGCCTTTTGGTCTTCGGAATGCTGCTCAAACCTTTCAACGCTTCATGAATGAAGTGCTAAAAGAGCTTGATTTTATTTTCGTTTACATTGACGACATTTTGGTTGCAAGTTCAACAGAGGAGGAACACAAATCTCATTTACGGCAAGTATTACAACGACTTGCCAAGTACGATGTCAAAATAAAGACATCCAAGTGTGTTTTCGGCGTTCCACATTTAGAATTCCTCAGCAACCACATATCTAAAGATGGCATAAAACCTTCGCCAGATCGCGTACTAGCCATAACTCAGTTCCCTCAACCTACCTCAATTAAATCTATTCAGAAATTCGTCGGAATGGTGAATTATTATCACCGCTTCATTCCACGTTTAGCCGAATTTCTACAACCAATTCACGCGCACTTGGCAACCTTGTCAAAAAGACCAAAAACAGCCAAAAATTACTTCTGGCCAGATGAATGTAAAGAAGCATTCATCATAGTCAAAAGCGCGCTTGCCAATGCAACATTATTGGCACATCCCATTGAAAATACACTTTTCAACATAACGTGTGACGCATCGAACATTGCCGTAGCAGCAGTGTTGCAACAATTCAATAAAGGTAGTTGGGAACCATTAGCGTTCTTTTCAAAGAAACTCACAACAACTGAAATCAAGTATTCCGCCTTCGACAGAGAACTGCTGGCTATATACTTAGCCATTAAACATTTCAGATATTTCGTAGAAGGTCGAACATTCACAGTCTACACAGACCATAAACCCTTGATTAACGCTGTACACTCAAAAACAGAACGCAGTCCGCGGCAGATTCGCCATTTGGATTTTATATCCCAATTCACGACTGACATCAGACACATTTCAGGTAAGCAAAATGTGGTCGCAGACACTTTGTCACGTTCATGTGACCCACAAACTGCCTCTATAAACAGAATCCCGGATTTACAAAAGATATCAGAGTTACAACATACAGACGACGAACTTAAAGCTCTGATCAATAAATCTCGTCCAACAAGCACCAAGTATAAACTTGAACTTGTCAATTTCACTGGTCATGAATTATACTGCGAAATCTCCTCTGGTAATCATCGGATATACATTCCTCAACCACTACGTCGTGTAGTTTTCGATTCACTGCACGGCATTTCACATCCAGGAATCCGCGCATCGCGAAAACTTCTTTCTACGCGTTATTTTTGGCCCAATTTAAATGTTGACATAAAAAAATGGGTAACAAACTGTTTGTCATGCCAAAAATCAAAAATACACCACCATACAAAATCACAGCATGGCAAAATCAGTCTTCCTGCAACACGCTTCCAGCACATTCACATGGATATAGTCGGACCGCTTCCACCATCAAAAGGCAACCAGTATTTGTTAACGATCGTCGACAGGTTCACCCGTTGGCCGGAGGCATACCCTATTCCAGATATGACCGCTGCAACTATTGCTAAGACATTTGTCGAGCAGTATATATCAAGGTTTGGCGTTCCCCTTGAATTAACGACGGACCAGGGCAGCCAATTTGAGTCTAAACTCTTCACTGAACTGACGAAAATTCTAGGTTCCCACAGGATTCGGACTACGGCCTACCATCCGCAAGCAAACGGTATGGTAGAGCGCTTCCATAGAACTCTAAAAACTTCACTTAGAGCTCGGGGTAACACCAAAAATTGGAGCTCTGAGTTGCCCATTATTTTGCTGGGCATAAGAGCGTGTGTCAAAGAAGACCTCAAGTGCAGCCCAGCGGACCTAGTTTATGGTCAAAGCCTCAGACTACCTGGCGATATATTTTCAGGCCCAAATTCTCAATCCCCTCCATCGACTAACGACTTTTTACAACAGCTTCGCACACAGATGCAAAATTTAATCCCAGTCGATTCTCGCAAATCGACAGATTCCAAACTTTTCATCCCGAAAAATTTAGATAATTGCGAGTTTGTATTTGTTCGTGTGGACAGAACTCGAGCAAGCCTTACTTCACCTTACGAAGGGCCTTACAGAGTTCTTCGTAAGCTACGAAAATTCTTCATAATTGATAATAACGGAAAACAGCAGTCTGTGTCAATCGATCGCCTTAAACCAGCATTTGGAATTCTAGCACAGCTCGATCAACATAAACCATGTAAAAGGAAATCAGTCAGATTTAATATTTAATGAATATTCGTCCAAAATATAATAGAACTTTAAATCTTAATCGCGTGGGACACTTACTGCGAGGAGGGTGATGTAGCGGCCCTGTTCAAAACAAACATTTTTGCTCAATTTTAATAGCGAAATAACGTAAATTATGTGAAGATGTAATTGTTAGAATTAGTAAGATTAAGTTAGTTGCTGCAGCCAGTACAAATAAAAAACAACAAAATTTATAAAATCATGTAATTGATTTTTTTATTGTTTCTAAATAAAATTATAAAATTATATGTATTGAAATAAAAAGAAATGAAGTGTTTTAATTAGCATAAAAGTGAATAGATATAACGATCATAAACTAGACACTTCATATATATAAAAATCAATGCATTTTCCCACCCTTATGGGGAGAATGGTTTCACCAAATTTAAATGGGACGACCTTTGAGATGCAGGCTTTCCAAGGAAAAAGAATTTTAAAGTCGGTTCACAAACGGCGGAGATGTTGAATAACAATAATACATAAAAAAAAATACACTCTAATTGAAAACCTCCTCCTTTGTTGAAGTTGTTTAAAAACGATTAACAACATTGATACGTACCGGTTAAAGGATTAATCATCTTAAAATATGCAAAATATCAGCGGGTATTGTAATAAATCATACGAACGATGGGTTTCACTGATACGCTGAAGGTTATTACCATCACGCCGCCGATTAACAAAATCGCGAGACTCCAAATTCTCGCCAACAACCACAATGGCAACTTCATTCAACGTTGGCGCATTGAAGGCCTTTTGTCTGCTTTGATCACTATTTTGTGATCACTATTCTATCCGAAGGCATCATTTCTACTGCAGTCTTGAACAATGTGACCAATTCATTGTATTTATGTAAGAGTTGTTGCAGTTGTGCAATACTCTCTCGCTTTATCGCTGATTGATTTCATAATCAGAATTTACAAGGAAATAAACCTGATGGAATTTGTGATGATCATCACTGTCGGCAACTTCTCCTCACGATGGTGGATTTGAGCTTGAATCTGTAAAATTGAAAAATTCTTGATTGAAACGTTGTGTATCAGTGTGTTTGTTAAAAGTTTGGCTAAAACCTCGTTCTTCAGTTATATACGCTCCAAATGATGTCATTGAAAGGTATTGTTGTATTTTTGGATATTCTGCAAAAACTGCTTCGATTGAGGTTCTTCGTCAGAAAGCAATGATGCTAGTGGCTCTGGTGGCAGTGGTAATTTGATCTTTCCACTTGCAAAAAGCTCAAAGCATTGCAATGTTGACAAAGTGCTCATGGTTCCGAAGTCGACGGATACATCCGCGGCGTAATCGATTGTTGGATCAAATCTGAAAGCTAACCGTTCATGTCGAATTGTTACATTTGGCCATCTGTTTTGTCTACGTTCCAAATTATTTTGTAAGTTATCGCCAACTGAGCAACTCGAACTCGACTGTCCTCATTGTTCCGGGCTTATCAGTGTACGATGCTGTTTTGTTTATGATCGCGGTTATTGTAAATCATTCAGTGCTAATATTTAATTTTTTTATTTTGGATCATGAATTTACCCCAATTGATAAGCGTGAGTAGATTTGATATTTGTTTTGATATACGATTTGTTATAATTACGATAAAGGGTCCCGAAGAATTAGAATTTGATCAATTTGAAGTAGAGTGTGAAATTCGTGAAATCACAGGAAGACCGGAAAAGAACACTCCGTGTTATGGAACATGATACGTCTGTAATAACTGAGTTACAACAATGTTTCAGTAGAAATTCTTGACGATGATAAATCAGATTCATCTAGTGATATAGAGTCACATAATGTAAAATCGAACAGCAAACTGCGACATAATGGTGAAGAGCAAGATCAAAATTAAACATCGCGCTCCTACAAAGTTAATGCGTATCTAGAAAATCTGATCACGAAATCCGATATACTTTAGAATCTAGGAAACAAAAAATTAAGAGTCGTTTTACGAATTATATTAAGATGTATATACTGTTAAAGTTAGCCGAAAGTTTGCCAGCCGAAAGTAAAAAATCGATAATGCAGATTGTGTTAGTTCAGCCGATATAAAAAAAAATGGTAATGTAGATTGTGTGCTTTCAGCCGAAAATAAAAAATTTAGTAGTTATCAGCCGAAAGTAAATACGATACATGGATTTAAATAAAAAATGTTGTAAATAGTCTTACGTGGAAAACTTTGTTTAACCTATTCGTGGAAAATATCGAAAAATCAGAAGAATCCACAAAATTGGAATAAAATCAGCCTATAGAGTGTATATCTGAAGTTGAATCGTTTTTATGTGATTTGACAATAGCTATCGAAGGAAAAAATTTTGTTCAAGTTTCCCGTGGAAAATCTCGGAAAATTTGAAGAAGTTTCCAGCCGAAAGTACGGAAATGGATTGCATTGATGTGATTTGTCAATAGCTGTAGCAGGAAAAAAATTCTGTTCAAGCTTTCCGTGGGAAATCGCGGAAAATTCGATTTTCCAAAAATCATTAGAAAATTTGTATAAAATCAGCGTCTATAGTGTTTTGTCCAAAGATGAATTGTATTGATGTGACTTGTCAATAACATCGCAAGGAAAAAATTCAGTTTAAGTCTCCCGTAAAATTTGAAATAGTTTCCAGCCGAAAGTAAGAAATGGATGTATAAAATCAACCTCTAGAGTGTTATATCTGGAGATGGATTGCATTGATGTGATTTGTCAATAGCTATAGCAGGAAAAAATTCAGTTCGTTTCCCGTGTGAAATCTCGAAAATTCGTTCATCAATATTCGATTTTCCAAAGATCATTAGAAAATTTGTATAAAATCAGTCTGCAGAGTGTTATGTCTGAAGATAGATTACATTGATGTGACTTGTCAATAGCTATCAAAGGAAATCTCGGAAAATTCGATTTTCCAGAAATCATTAGAAAGTTTGTATAACAGTCTCTAAAATGTTCTGTCTGAAAATGTATTTTGCTGTTGTGACTTGTTAATAGCTATCGCAGGAAAAAAACTCAGCTCAAGTTTCCCGTGGGAACTTTTTTAAATTTTCCAAAATTTCCCACGGAAAATTTGTACAGAATGTTTGTCATGCGATAGCTGTTGACAAGTCAAAATAATAAAATATATCTCCAGACATAACACTCTAGAGGTTGATTTCATAAAAATTTTCTAAAGATTTTTGGAAAATCGAATTTTCCGAGATTTTCCACTGGAAATTTTAACTGAATTTTTTTCCTGCGCTATCTATTGAAAAATCGCATAAAAGCGATTTAACTTCAGATATACACTCTAGAGGCAAATTTTATTCCAATTTTTTGGATTCTTCTGATTTTCCGATATTTTCCACGACTAGGTTAATCAAAGTTTTCCACGTAAAACTATTTACAAAAATATTTATTTAAATCTATGTATCCTATTTACTTTCGGCTGATAACCACCAAATTGTTATTTTCTCTTGGAATGTTAATAACATAATCTGCATTATCGACTTTTTACTTTCGGCTGGAAACTCTCGGCTAACTTTAACAGGGTTCAAGATGTGCTCTCCATATCCCTACAACTTGAAAATCCGATGAGTTACACTGAATTGATGTTCAATAAATTATGCGGCATAATATGAGGGTAGGATTGCAAGACAAACTGCCAACATTTTGGAACGATTAGTCAGATATTGCAAAAGTGTGTCACTTATGAGGATACACCGGCCAGAATATGCTTTATTCCGGAAATGCTATGCATGAAGCGTTCCGTTTATGAGTTAGAACAGAGTTAGTATCCGCCATTACCGGTGTGAAGTTTTTGGACACTTTTTTTTTGGGACAAAAATTTAAGCGAGTGTACTGTGAAGTTTTTGGACAAAATTCAGATTTTAGAAAAATTAAGTTTTTGGACATAAATTTATGCGGGTGTACACCCTTTAATAGTGTATTTAACAAAAATAAAAGATATTCGGATTCCAGAATCCTTTGCCGATCAAACTCATGTTTATATTCATTGTTCATATTTCATCTGGCCCCAAATTTAAAACAAGCTTTAAATTTGGGAGTTGATTTCTGGGATTTATTGAAAATTAAAATTGTGATTCCCTCGAAGCCGTTTGAAAATTTGGCCTGAATAATTTCTCCTGGTAACCATGTTTCGGAGCTTGATGCTGTACTTGACTCGCCATTCGAACAAAATGTCTAGCATGAACTTACGGAAGAAAGAAATTAAGATTAGCTCTGGTAATCCAAAAATTTCCATCGGCAGCAGTATTAGGTCTGGGTGAAACAGATCTACTTAAACATGAAATCGATGTAGGTTTGTCCAAACCCATTAAACAAAGGTATTACGCCGTGTCACCCGCCAATCAAGCAAAAATGAATAAAGAAATCGATCGAATGCTGTTATTAGGTGTAATCGAAGAGAGCTGTATTCATGGAGCTCCCCCATCGCTGTGGTGCGTGAGCCAAATGACAACGTCCGATTGTGAGAATGAGGTAACTGTAAAGGGTGGCTTATGCTTGCCTCTCATTCATGAATCGCTAACTTAGCCTTTGCAGTTCCAGATCGTCCGTTGTATCAATTTCAGGTTATACCTTTCGGACTTTTTAAAGCAGTCGGTTGGTGCATAGAGTTACACCCCATGAACTACACTCTTAAGTATTTGTATACTTAGATGACCCCTTAATAACTAGTGAGACATTTGAAGAACACATGGTTTTATTGGAAAAGGTCGCAAAACTCTAGAAAAACGCCAATCTCACCATTAACATTGAATGGAGCATGTTTCTTCTTAAGGAAGTTCGTTGTTTGGGATACGTAGTCGGAGATGGTGTATTAAAAGCAGAGTTTAAAATAGGATTTCATTTCGCAAGAGCGACAATAAAACTATTAAAAAGCTCTTTATAAAGAGCGATATTGTAAAAAAAAAATATATCGCTCTAAAGAACAGGAGCATTATGTTTATTATAAGATTCTTGCTCTTCCATTATTGCGTTTGTGTTATCATATTTTCGCTCTTTGTTATTGAGCTATATTGAGAAAATAAATACGCTCTGCTCTGATGAATAAAAACGTCATTATTATATTGCTCTTGCTCTTGTTATTACGTCAAACAGTTACATTCAAAACCTTCTAAAATGTTCTCTTTAGAAAGCCGGATTATTTTGTTAGCGAACAGATGCACGGGCGTTGGAAATGGCATTCTAAAATGATTTTTAGATAAAGTTCTGGAATATGACCAAATAGGATGGAAATTACAGATTATTTCTCTACCGATTTTCGATCTGCCTAACAGCAGATAAACCTCGACAGCTGCATGGATTACGGAAACTGCCATAGACAATAGCTTGGATATATTTATTATACATCTACCGCAACCTATTTAGGTTACTCTTATTGATATATTTATTATACATCTGCCGGGAAATTTAATCGTAATCAAATGAAAATAAGAAAAAATGGGTGACAGCACGCTAATGTTAGTGTAGGGTCCCGGAATTAGGAAAATTATTTTAGAATCCCATTTCCAACGCACATGTCAAATTTCTCTAAAATACGAGTATATTAAGAAATAGCCAAGTTCCTTCCTAGTTTGCCCCATATTCCAGAAATTTATCTAAATATCGTTTATCGAACTTTCTCTATTTAATGTTATTCAAAGAGCAATTCGTATATTACAAAAAATATCGCTCTCTAATGTATTTTCTTCAATCGCACTGTAGAATGGGTTGGAAGCGACATTTTTAACTTTTACGCTTCCTATTTTAAGAGCAAAATTAAACATAAAATTTGAAATCACTTTGAAAGAGCGAAATATTTTTTTTTATTTTTATCATTAGAGCGTAAGAGCGTAAAAGCAAACTGAAAAAAAATGTTATTGGGAGCAAGAGCGAAAAATGTAAACTCTGACTAAAAGTGAATCCTGAAAAAGTTGCTGTTATTGCTTCATATTCTGAACCGAAAACAGTCTGCCAGATATGAAGATTTTTCGGCTTGTCCGGGTGGTACAGGCGATGAGCAAGCACAGAAAGCTTGGAATTATCATTGTCAACCCCTCCTGTCTTATATAATCCTGATTACACCAACCCCTTTTTTGTTCAATACGATGCCTCCACTTCGGACGTTGGCAGTGTTTTATTCCAGAAGTCCCACAGCGATAAGGACCAACCGATTGCTTTTATTTCACAAAGACTTAATTCGACTCAATAAAATTACAGCATCACCCAGCTTGAGTGCTTTGCGGCCATGTTAAGTGTGAAGAAATACCGTCAGTACATCGAGTGTGTCCCTTTTACAATCAAAAAAGGTCACGCCAGTTTCAAATGGCCTATGGACCAAAGGTAGCTTTCGGGGAGACCCGCTCGCTGGAGCCTTCAACTACAGAGCTGTTTTAGATTCAGACTACCAATCTCAAATTCAAATACTTAGTTAGTAGATAACAAAATGTTTATTAAGCCCGTCAACGGATCGAGCGACTATTTATCTTAAGATATACCACAGTGGAAACTAGTTGTACCTCCTGTTATGATACCATCCAAAATAATGAATGCTCATTGCCGTAAAGTAGTGCGTAAAACATTGGAGGTCATAATGGAATTTTACTACTGGACCCACATGCCAAGGGACGTAAATGATTACATTTCCAAATGTGAAACCTGCAAGATTTGTAAACATTAGCCGTCCACCTATAAGGAGACTTTCTTAGCCCTTACCATAGGTCTAAGCAACGCAATACATACTTATTTGCGGTACTGGCTCAATACTCTCGGTTTGCTTTTCTTGAACCAGTACAAGAGGCAACCTCAAAAACGTGGCAAAGTTTCTTGAAAATAGAGCCTTTCATGTGTTCTCTGTTGCTTAGGCCATTCTCAATGATAATAGTAGTAAACAGTTTTCTTCAAATTATTTTTCAAACTTTTTACAGCAAAGTATTCAACGTCCAACATGTCGAAGCGATTATACAGATCTAGATTTTATCTAGTGTAAGGTCATGTATACGTCAAGATCACACCGAATGGGACGAACAAATTCATTCTATTGGATCTGCAAACAAAGTCGAAGGCATACGACCAAACTGCAAATTGTTATAACTTACGTAGCAGCCTAAGAAAACTTCAATTCGGTCAGGAAGTATTTGCGAGAAACTTGGAGCAAAGTAAATTTTCGTCCCAAACAAGTTTTCGTCTAAGCCAGCCACAAAATTTATCAAAGCTTATATCGATAAGCCTGTTGATAATGTAGCCTACGAATTAATTTACCGTACTGAAAAACGATTAGAAATATATCGCATGAAGAACATTAAACGAAGATTGTCGATGGAGCTTACCTAAAACCAGGAGCTTATGCCCCGCATGCGCGCGCACATTTGGTCAAATCCGTATGTACATTGTACTGACGATATTTTGTAATGCCTCAATCCACTCCCAATTCTCCTCTAGCTTTATGCGGCAAACTTGCTGCTTCGGGAACTAAGATTAGTGAATCTGTTAATGCTCATCTTGAAATTTTAATTACAACATTTTAAGCTAGCTTTTCTTCAACAACGAAAGGAACGATAAAAAACCAATTTAATAAACCAATTTATTATCATAAAACTTCTTGATAAGCACAAACACAAATAAATCCCCCTATAATCCCAAACCAACTACACCTTTTCATATATAAAGCGAACGTATGTAATAGTTTCCATTAACATAGTAATAAATAATTGATTAGCATTAATGAATTATGTATCCTACTTAACATTCTTATAGCATAATGTACCTCCAACTTCTTTCGTATACAAACAAACATACACATGAAGACAACAACTAAAAATTAAATTACTGTCTTTCTATAATTATAAAATAACATAATTAATTAAAAATAATAAATTTTCAATAAAATAGTAATTATGTTGGCATGTACATACACACACACAGATATTAGGTCTCTATTTATTTAAACATTGATTGATAATAAAAGCTTTATAATTGCATTAATATACAAATACGTATATATGTATGTATATATGGACAAAATAAAGCTTTAATTAAGTTTATCAATAAATTTTGTGAAAACGATCTGATGTGTGGCATTTAATTTATTATATTGACTTTACATACTCTGCATTTCTCATAAAACAATCAAACCAACAAAAAAAAAAAAAAAAAAAAATTCCATCCCCGCATGGTTCGGTTTTTCCAAATATGCATCAACAAATTTCCATTTATCGTTTTCGATTTAATCAATGATTTGATGAAAAACCCATAAAATTTTTGTGCCATCATGCACGTATACTATATCGCGGGAATTCCAATCGAAAAATATTATTGAGTATATTGAGTATAAAAACCAAAAAAATTTTTCTTTATCCTGACAAATTTTTCAAATGGAAAATTCCAAAATTTACGGCAAAGCGAAAAATTAAATATTTAACGTTTGTAGGTTTTTCTGTTTTTTCCGTTTTTTTTTGTGATGCAAATCGTGATTCAAATAATTCAAGTGGAATTTTATATGATTTGTTGTTTTTCAACCAAATACGTTGCACAGAAAATAGAAGTTGATGAAACTTTTAAGTCGTGGCTGGTTAGAGCCTTAAACTTATGCTTAATCAAATTAATTTAATTTTTAGTATAGGCAAGCGTTTTAGCAAGAGCAAAATTTATTTAAAAAATTTGTGTAGAGATGGATTATGTGGAGGTAGGTACCTTAGGTTTTCAGCTGAAACTAATAAAATGTCGGTAATGCAGTTAGTGTCTTGACTATCTCAGGCGGAATAACCTAAAAACTGGAATTTTCATACGGTGATTTTATTACTGGATACAGGTTCATTTTGGTTTGTCATTACTTACGATAGAAATTACACGTTAAGTATTATACGAGTAGCATAGTATAAAATTTAAAAATTTCTCTAAATTCAACCTTTAAAGTGTCATGTCTGGAAAGTATTTCAATCAGTGTTCCCAGCCAACAGTTATTAATAGAATAGTTATCAGGACAAGTTGCATGTGGGGAGCCCTAAAAATTCGTTTAAATGTTGGGCCCATATAGACATTTAAAAATTTGTATTTCTATAATTTTTGTACACGATTTCCATACTTGTGTGAACATAAACAATCTCTTTGTAAATTTAATTTAATATTGTCTTGGGCAAGTCGCATTGCCAACTACAGAGCTTGAAAAGTTGGATAGACTCTCACGGAAAAGAGCTGACAGATTCTCATTATAAAGGGTGCTATGAAGCGATAATGGAACTCGTCGATATACATTTTTATTTTATTTTATTTTTTCTAATTTGTTTATTTATTGAATCTTTCATACGAAAATAACAATAAGTTGTCAAATCTTAAACACTTAGAAGAATTTACGTGCTATCAATAAATTATAATTTATGATGTTACAGCCATCTTTTTCTTCTTTAATCGTGACGACAAAGGTATATTTCTCGCCAGCATATTCGGATGAGATGATACATAGTTTCCCTGTATAGTTAATCCGCACCTTTAGTAATTGGTCTTTGACAGTTAGGATGCTAAGGTCCTTATGTATATTTTTGTTTTTTACGAACCAGGGTACCCCTAGGTTAGGTTAGGTTAGTTTAGCCATACCACGAATAATTGTTTCCTCCAACTCATTGGAACCATTTTGAGCTGTTAACAAAGCGCTGGATACTCCTGACGTCGACCCTACAGAGGTCCGTCAGGTCTTTGAAGAGAGGTGCGACCAGGGGTGGTCGAGCCAGTTCATCGGCGTTTATATTCCCTGTACTTATGAAATGTCCTGACACCCATAAAATGTGGATGTTGAACTGATCTGCCATCTCGTTAAGAGATGAGAGACAGTTCTGGACTACTTTTGACGTGAGGAGGTGTGATTGAAGCGCTTTAATGGCAGCCTGACTGTCCGTATACTATATATGCGAATATCACAACCTGATATTACATTATACCTCAACCAGTCTACGACTTCCTTTATTGCAGTTACTTCAGCTTGAAATGCGCTATAGTAGTCGGGGGGATGGGAGGAAAGATTTAACAGAAGTTCCTCGCAGAACACTCCAGCCCCGACTTTCCCATCCCGTCTTGAACCATCAGTGAAGAAGTTTATAACTCCTGGTTTCAAAACTGCACCCATCATACAGTCCTTCCTGGATGGGATCCTAGTCCGGAACTTTGTGTCAAAAGATAGTGATGGGACGGTATAGTCGGTGGTCTTGGGAATTTGTTTGTTGCACAAAATAGATGAGTGCCCTGTATTGTTGCAGGTCCACATTAAGATGGATTTCAGCCGTATGGCAGTACAAGATGCCAACTGTTTCCCCAAGATATCTAGAGGAGTCAAAAATAGCAGAGTCTCTAGTGCCTGAGTGGATGTGCTCCTCAGTAGCTTTCTTTATCCTTTTCAGAATATTAGGTGTCTAATTTAATTTGCTATCCAAAACGAGACCCAGAAACTTCGCTTCAACTGTAAAAGTCAAACAGAACCCATTTAAAGTGGGAGGATCGGTGTGAGGAAGTTTATATTTCCTAGAGCCGGGATATTTACCACGGACACCAATAGCAAGATCATCCGCATATGCAACCACCTTGAAGCCACCGACCTCCAGTCTCAGCAACAGGTCATTTATAACCAAGTTCCAAAGCAGGGAGGACAGTACGCCACTCTGTGTGGCCCCAAAGTTAGCATTTATGATCCTGCCTCTTAGCATCTGATCTATCCAGTCCTTGAGTGATTCATCCACTCCCAGATCTGAAAGTACCCGAGTTATAGCCCCTGGAAGCACATTGTTAAAGGCCCCTCAATATCCAAAAAGTTTACAATTGGGTTGTCTCTATATTCGAAAGATTTTTAAATGAAAAATACAAGAGAATGAAGAGCAGTCTGTACAGATCTCCCTTGCAATAGGCATGTTGAGATTTAGACAGCTTTTCCGACACAGTCGTGCCTCTAATATGAGCTTCTATTTGTCTTTCCAGTGTTTTAAAAAGGTAGGAAGACATGCTAATCGGTCTAAGGTCTTTGGGCTTACAGTGTGAGCGTTTTCCCGCCTTAGGTATGAAAACAACCTTCACTTCTGTCCATTTACTAGGAATGTGACATAGTTCTAGGCTGCCTTTGAAAATTACCTCTAACCATGAAATTGTAAGATCCGTAGTTTGTTGAATATCCGCAGGGATAATACCATCGAGTCTAGGCGATTTATATGGTTTAAAACTGTTTATCGCCCACAGTACCTTTTTTCTGCTAATAATTTGTTCTATGAGGCTACTTGCCCTTTTACCTACTGATTTGCTAGGTACAGATTCGGAAGGAACAACCAGGAAAATGAGTCCCCATCAGAAGTTCCAGCGATTCCGCACTATTAGTGGCCTATATCCCATCCGGCCGTTGAAGATAACTTGGGATGGAAGGACCAGTTGCTAATACATTGCGTAGCCTAGACATCTCCGAAGACTCCTGAATTTTGCCACAGTATAGTCTCCAAGAGCTGTTCTTGGCACTTCTCAATTGATATTTGCAAATTTTCCCAGTCCCAGTCTACAGCAGGTTTTGATTTCCGTGCTGTTTTGAAGAGTCTTTTGCATTTTCGACGTGTTTGTTGAATATCCTTGGACCACCAGGGTAGCCGAGATTTATCCTTAGGCCTGCTAAGGGGACTAGAACCCAGTATCGCTTCATTAAAAGCGCTGGACAACTCGTCCACCAAGCCATCGAGCTCTTGCGCAGTTTTTGGAGGTTTTGCCACCGGAACTGGTAATGAATTACCCAGAATAGTTCTAAAGGTATCCCAGTTGGTTTTCCTCTTGTTTCTGTAGATTGAACTTTTTGGAAAAATCAAGTCCATTTCAAATTGAAGATAACAATGATCAGAAAAGGAGTGGTCTTCCGACACTCTCCAGTTTAATAAACTAATCGCCAGAAAGCTTGAGACAAGAGTAATATCCAATACTTCCTGTCTATTACTAGTTATAAAGGTCGGCTTATTGCCTGTGTAACATATATGAAGGTTAGTACTTAAAATGTAATCAAGGAGTAACTCACCTCGTTCATTTGTGTCCATACTTCCCCAGATCGTGTGATGAACATTTGCATCACTCCCAAGGATGATTCCAACCTTGCGCTTCTGAGCCTCCAAGATTAGCTAATCTAGAATTATTGGTGGAGTATCCACTTCATCATAAGCTAGGTAAGCTGATACTAGCCAGAGGTTTCGTTTATCGACTCAATGCTGACCGCTGCTACATCTCCGTAACTAAAATTTGATAACAGAAAACAACTTATGTTATTTTTAATAAGAATGCACGACCGAACCTTAATAATCTATAATAGGGAGTCTTGAGCCCAAGTAACCGGTCTTCAATGACCCAAGGTTCCTGAATCAAGACGATATCTGTCGCATCTTTCCCAATTTTTAAAATTAGAACAGCTGATGCTGACTTAGAGT
Organism: Tipula vernalis; assembly: GCA_958295665.1. Classification (NCBI taxonomy): domain Eukaryota; kingdom Metazoa; phylum Arthropoda; class Insecta; order Diptera; family Tipulidae; genus Tipula; species Tipula vernalis. The sequence goes on along the minus strand of OY282558.1, from coordinate 446,227,353 downwards.
GGTGAAGATTGACTTGCAGAAATGTCAGTGTCATCTCTACAGCCTCTTCTCCACTACAGTAATATCAAAGTCATCCCCTGATGAGAAGTCCTCTGAGAGCCTCTTTAAAGATTCCATGGACGTTGACATCTCCGTGTCTGCGGAGAGATTTTCCGCTTGGCTGGCTACCTCCGCGCACGCAGATGAGCTATCAAGCACCGCGGTATTTTCTGAAGATGACTTCGGGGGGGGGGAGGGGCGGTTGCCGCTATAATCATTCTGAGAATTTTTGACTGTATTCTTTGAACAATGTCAATATTTGAGTTTTTCACAGCCATACGGCCAGATTGGTTTAATCATTGTGTTATACAGGAGAAGCTTGTATTCTAGGTCAAGCGTTGAATATTTCCCCATCAACCACGCCTAGATATTTTGCTACGTTTTCCTGAGGGATTTGTATTCCGTTCATTGTGACCGGCGGACACGTAAGCCTATTTAAAGTAAATGTTACGTGAGTCGATTTTTCTTCATTGACCTTTATCCTCCATTTTTTAGCCAGATTTCATAGTCATTCATATGTAATTGCAGGGTTTCGGACGCTGTTTGTAGATTTTTATGAGTCAGGACGTTTTTCTCGCCCGATTTAGAGGTATTGTTGCGATTTGAAAAATACGACTTCATAAGTTGGTAAATATCTGGCAATTTAATATTAATTTTATAAAGCAAACCCTCGTGCCAAACTTTATCGAATGCTTGAGCACCATCCAAGAAATCTGCAGAGCAGGATTTCTTTTCCTCGTGTGCTGATCTTATTTCTGTAGCTATTCGGTGGACTTGCTCAATGGTTCCATGCTCGGCTCTAAAACCAAATTGATGATTAGGGATGATATTTCGGAGCTTCGGTTTAATCTGTTCGATAATTGCATTTTCGAAGTCTTTCGAGATGATTGGCAGTAGGCTTATTGGTCTATATTACGAGACCTTAGTAGGATCCTTGCCAGGTTTTGGGATCATTTTTATACTTGACAGTTTCCAGCAGTAAGGGATTGGTGAGCAATAATAAACTTTACTAGTGGCCTCTTCATCTTGAACTTCCTCTCAGGTACGATTGCTACATAGTTTGAACCACCGATATCCCAGGGTTGGGAGTGAAAACACCTTGAAGATTATCAGCGAAGGCTTTAGCTTTTTCCTCGTCACTTCTAGCGCGCAGTCACCGTTGGGCAGATGAATTGGCGGGCTTGGTTGCTGGTTGCAGATAATCCATTTTGTTTTTTTGGAATAGGCTTTGTAGTTTATTTTTGGCCTGGTTAAATTTGTGTTTTGCATCAGGCGATCGATTAGTTTGCCATATGCATCTTAAGCGGTGTTTCTATGTTGTTATGGTGTACCTTGTATGTTTGCTGTTTTGTTTAGGCGTGGCTGAAATAGCTGCGTTGATCAGTAACTGATTAAAAGTTTTGCAGATGTCAGGTCGATATGCGAACTGATGTACATCTTGAATTTCATCCAGTTAATGAAAGTGTTTGTTAGGAAGTTGATTGGCCGGTTAGCCCAGTAATGTAGTAAGACCAGAGAGTGGTCAGAAGGTAATTCTGAAAGTGGTTTAGCCTCAATCATTTCTCGATTTATTTTACCTGTGACTGCAAAAATGAATTTCCTGAATAACATTCATTAGTTGACGTCCCCTTGGAGTAGTCAATCTTGAACGAACCCCAGTAGGTATATTTGGCATTAAAGGCAACTACAAAGCGTTGACCCAGAGTTGCAATGAACGTTTTATAGATATCTACCGAAATGTTATTATTTGGAGGATAATATTTTGAAGCGATGACTAAACTTTCTTTATCAAGGTCGACACATACAGAGGTTGCTTAAATTTCATCAGTGCTATACTCATTCAGAACATAATGGCAAATCCGATTTTTTATAATGATAGCAGTTCCCCCTCGACTTCTGCCCAAGGGATATGTTTAGTATCATAGACTTCGTAACCATTTATTCTAAACCTATGTTTATCGGTTAAATGGGTTTCAGAAACCAGCATAAGATCAATTTCGTGTTTTGCAAGAAAATGTTGTAATTCTAGTTTGTGTTGGGTTATACTGTTTGCATTCCAGTGGCATATCTTCAGATCATTTATCGGAGACATTCTAGTTTCTGGATTGGTTGTAGCATTTTTTGAATTGTTGTCATTAACTGCATCAACAGTTGCATACAGTTATTCAGGGTAGGTTCATCATTTGAGGGTTTACCACTGAGAACGCTTGCATATGTTGATTTCCAGGCTTATGTTTTGGGCGAACGAGATTTATTCGGCGCATCCGAACGTATTTTATTCTGCGTATACGAAGATATATTATTCAGCGCATCTGGTGTAGTTTTATACTGCCTCCTGGGACGTGACATTTGAATAATATTTCTGTAGACTGGGCATCCCCGGTAGTTTGCTGTTGAGGATTTTTTTGGTTTCGGGCAACTATTGGTTGGGTGTAGTTCACCGCATGTAACGGATACGGATATCAACTTGCAATAAGTTCTTGAGTGACCATATTCTTGACAGTTTGAACACTGAATTGGTCCGGACCTTTTATTTGGTTCTTCAACAGTTATGCGTCTATGCATGAGTTACTTTAATTTATATATTGGATGATATTCTCCGATTCCGTGCTTGTAGATGTATATGATGTAGTAACCAAGCGTTGTATCACTACACCACTGCGGTCATGGTGGTTTTTTTTGATCAGGGTGTCCTTCCCCTAGCATTTTATACTTACTGCCAGATAGAAAAAAACTCAGCCCGAAATTGCAACTTCCTAAATTCTCGGGAAATTACGGCGAATGGTTGGACTTCACAAACAAATTAACGTCCATGGTGATTGATGATATAGATTTAACAGATGTGGATCGGTTTCGCTTTCTCAAATCATGCTTTGTGCAAGGCACCAAACGTGCCATTTCTCAAATAGATTTATCGAGTGAGAATTTCAAAAGCGTTTGGCCAGCACTAGTAGACCGCTACGAGAACAAAGCACTCATGTTCCAGGCTAATATTAACGATATTATTGTCATGTATTCTATCGGAAAGGAGTCACGCTCACTAGAAGGAAGGATGAGCTTGCTGAAAATTTTCTGATTTGCTTGATACTGTCGAAATTAGACTGAGCTACTGCCATCAAGTAGAAGGAGTCTAGAACCAAGGAAATACAGAAATAGGAAAGATTTTGTATATTTAGAAAACTACTACTACTTTAGAAAAAATCGATTACAATAAAAAACAATTGGGTCTAGTTCCTGTGCAGTCATCAGCCGCCCGTTCATCTAATCACAATCCCCGTAGCTCCTCTGGATTGGGGTCAACAAATCCGATTAAGTTTTATCCCTGTATAAAGTCCAACTCACCGGATTATGCAATGGTTGCCTGTTGAGCAATATCACTACGCAAGCAGGAATCGAATTTGCGTTTTGTGCCTTGGAGGACGGCATTCTGCGAGAAACTGTCGAGTTTCTGTGTGTCAACGGTGCCGCAAACGTCACCATACAATGCTCCATTTCGAAGCAGAAAACCCATTAGTTATTCCAGTGACTTCAGCGAGTTCGGGTTGTTCATCTAGAAAATAGTTGTTGCGTCAGGCGGTTTCCAAGATGTTTCAGCTTTACTAGCCACCGCCATCATCAATGTGCTTGATCGGCAAGCACTTCATCCAAGGCTTTGTGTCGGCTCATCATTGTGCCCATATTTCGCACAGCAGGAGAATTACCCATCACTGCGATCATTCTTTCTAAGATCACTGATGTTCAATCGCCGCATCCAATTTCATCAAAGGAGTTTCAAATTCCAGCTGAAGTAAAACTGGCTGACCAGAACCGCTCCCACAAGTGCTGCCAACAGATATTCCTTGCTGGAAAAATTTGATAACATGGAAAAACTATTGCAGTCTTTTTGGGAGATCGAAACATATCCTGTTGCAGGATTGGAAATAATTCCAAAAAAACTAAGAATGTGAGGACCGTTATGTTTTTCACACTCGCCGAACTTATGATGGATGTTACATTGTCTTATTGCCGCTTTCGAAAAATCCATCTTGTTTGGGCAAATCTTACAATATTGCAATGCGCCGCTTTCTGAACTTGGAGATGAGGCTTTACCGTTTGCCCGAAATGAGAGCAAGCTATTCGGAAATTATTCTGGAGTACAAGACGCTGGAGCACTTGGACGTCGTCGACTATCACCTTGCAGCATTCTAGCGTATTAAAGATGGCCAGTTCGACCATAAAATTGAGGGTCGTTTCGACAGCTCATGTAAGACTTCATCATCATTTTCATTGAATGATATTCTGTATTCTGGAACAAAAATTGAAGAAGATCTCTTTCAAAGAATTTTAGGTTATTTTTGTGACGCTTCAACCAAAATGATCCAATTCAAATTCTTCGCCTGTGCATCGTAACGTATGAGATCACACCTGTGGCATATTTGGCTATAAGGACACTGCATCGCTTAAAGCGACAGATGTAGAAATACGTTCCCCGATCGGCGCTCAAGTGCCCCGTCAGAATTTTTATGTTGATGATATGATGGTAGGCGCAGATTCAATCGAGGAGCTTTTGGAGATTAGAAAACAAATCACGAGGCAGGAGGCTTCTCATTATCCAAATTCTGTTTCAATGAAGAGGGTTTCAAAAAATTGACACCCGGCATCGAGAGAATGTGGTTTGACTAATTTGGCAAACAACAAGTGATGTTTTCCGGTATTCCTATTTTCCAAAAAATACTTCGGATAAAATTACGAAACGAATTCTTTGAAGCAAAAATTGGATTGGGAAAAGGAGTTAAATGCGGAGCTGTCAGCTTGTTGGAACCCATTTCGCCCTGAATCGGGCTGACCTGGGACTATTACGATTTCAAGGTTTGTGTGTGGCGACATACATGCTTTTTCGGATGCGAGTATACCTCCGTTCATGTTTCGAGAGGCCAGTAAACTGTTTCATATTAATTTGAGAAGAATTTATGCTAAACTAGAGACCGCTACGCACTATGGTTAGAACTTGATTTCTAAAATTTAAAGTGATTTACTTAAAATGAGCATTTCTTCGGCTTGCACACCCTATAGAAAGAGACGTATCAGGTCAGATTCAATCTAATTGGTCTTGTTTGATTTGTTGCGGTGTCAGCAACAATTATCAATTTGAAATACTTTGTTTCGATGTTGGGTTCCATGAGTGCGGGTTATTTTTCCCGTTACCTACGCCCAAAAATCTGTAATCATAATATCGCTTTTGTTTTCAAAAAGTCAATATTACTGGACTATTCTTTGTTCATTAAAACTATTTCACGCTCCACACGATATCGGATAGTAAATTTTGACTTTCTAGTGTAAACTCTGAAAATGGGAAATTAGGGCCATGGGCATCTTGTTTTAATATAATTAAAAATTATTTAAAACTGTTATCCAATTTTCGGTCTTTCAGCCTAGTTAAAAAATTTACCAAATTGTGTAGTCAAATTGTGGTGTAAATTCTAAAAACAGAAATTTTCCATAAGTACATTCTGGTAAGCGCATAAAAAAACAAACGTAGTTCACGAAACGAAAGTGGCTGTTAAAATCGAGCTCGTAACACAATACGAAATTTAATTGGAAAACTTTTAAGATTTGGGATTGAGAACCAGAAATTAGTCACTGTTCATTTCTCACCACCTTAGAGGTGAGAAATCAATTGAGGAATCCACAGTCTCTTAACCAAACAAAGGTCAATTTTGTAGAGAGGCTTGTTAATTTCCTCTCTGACTTCGCCTCTTGGATGCCTCTGGTCTAATGTTTTCCTTTAGTGACCAGTATGCTGTGAAACTTGTGATGGGAACCACTTCAAATTTTTCATTACTCCACAGACTAATGGGATGGTAGTGCCGAATATCCAAATCCATTTTAACAGTATTTACAATTTTTTGCCATGCTTTCTTGGAAGGCAAATTCATTGAGAGAAATGAGAAAATCTGATTCTGAGATGTTTAATTTCGCAAATTTATGAAGTTCTGGCATTTGTAATTTTATTTAAGTTTCTCAAAATTTTGCAAAGCAATACATTTATGAAGCTCTTATGAACAAAAAAGATAAAATTGTGGTCCGAAGGGGTATTACGAATTAATCTTCAACTAACGAATGAAAGAGTAACAAAATATCGACCGATTCAGAATTTAGCAAGTAAAACAAATCAAAATTTGCATACATAAATAAATGCAGTGACGATTAGAACACATTGAAATATGATAGTACATATTTGTATATATAGCAATAATAATAATTATTTTCATTATTTTAATTTTAAGTATTAGAAGATTAATTTAAATAACAAGACAAAACAAAAGACGCAAGAAAAACTGGCGAACAAGTTTCTGCTGTTTGGTTTTTTTTACTAAAACGAAGACGAAACGTGCACAAGAAAGATAACTTTTCAAAAATATAAGAAATGAGTTCAGTTTGAAACGTTGCCTCTTGAGACGACTTAATTTATCTAAATAAAGGCAAAACGAACAAAAAGTGCTTTAATAAGAGTTTAAAGTTTATTCCAAACTAAAAAAATAAAAAATAAAATTGTTTTAAAGCCATCGGGGTAAAGTTAATCTTCCCCGTATATATTATATACGTAATCATTTGGGAACAGTACTTTGCGTTTGAAAAAAAAAAAAAAAAAAAAAATTCAAATTAACTTACCATACAAGGCTTACGGCAGTTTGGTTCTTTCTTATTAATCATCATAATACAAGAGTACAAATAAAAATTTTATTTATTTCAATGTACAGTTAATTTAGGAAATAATGGTTTTATTTGCCAAAATACTTGATTGATTTCATTTCGATTTCGGAAAAACCTCCCATTTAGATTTCATTTTTCTATTCGATTTAATTCATTACAAAGTTTGGCATTTTGATTTCATCTAAATTGTATCTCCTCCGCTTTTCCGAAAAACATACAAACCTACGCAACCAATTACTAATTTACAATAATATATATTGAGCAATATTTGAGCAAAATCTTTATTACGATTTTTTCGTTTTTTTTTTGCCAATGTTTTCGATTTCCTAAATAAATAAAATAAAATTAAATTTTTCTCTTGTATAAATACAAATAAGAGCCGAGTCTGAAAACGTGATTTTTATGTTTTATTATCGAAATGGGGATAGTGGAGATACGAAAGCACAACTTATTGGAGTAAAAATACAACAATGATAAAATTTGAAGAAGCATAAAATAAAATTTGATAGCATTTTTAGGTCAGCATAATCATTACGCATTTTTTTTTGTTTTGTTTTCTTGGAAGGGAATGTTTTGGCAACATTTTGGGTAAATAATATTAGACAATCGACTGGCTTGGACCAACATAACGGTCACACTAGAACATATTTTCACGGTTGTTGCTATATTCAATAAAATTGGAGTACTTTTGTACGTTATTGTTTGTCTATCTGTCTGCACATTAGCGTTGTCCGGATTTCCCGCCAAAACTACAAAAAACGATTTTAATGAAATTGATTGATTGGTTGAATGATTTTGAATGTACGACCAAGCATTTAGCAAGTTCTCCTGGTAATTCTAAGAATTTTTCACGTCGGGCCCACCGTACACCCTTTTTTACATTTTACTTGGAAGGATTATATCGGATTGTTAGTATAGGATAGAGATGGACCCGGTTACAAACACCTTGACGGTCAATCGTTAGTAGTTAAATTTTTTCTAAGAAATGTTTTCGATCCGTGGCATCCTGAAGTAAATGTTAATTAGTTATCACTTACCCCTTATGTTTTCCCACCACAGATTCCAGCGCCCGCCTCCGGAAATTTTTTGTTGTAGTATCATTAATAGCTGTACAAATTAATCTTTATAGTATACTACAATTGAATTAATATTAATATGCCGCACCGCTTGTCCCATAAATATAGATAAAGAATAGATAAGATGGACGATGGCCGTCAAAAAATCAGCCATAGACGCACCATTTCCAAAGATGGCAGTAGTTGTCTTTTCCAAGTATATCAAAACAAAACTGTTCCCTAGAACGATTCCGCACTCCGTTTTTACGTCTCAAACCATACCGCTTCATTGATTAGTTAGCCTATATCCCCGACCGCCCATCCATTATGGAAATGTATAGCCATGTCCACCACAGTTACCACAACTTGTTTGCGTTAAATGGTACCTGTGTTTTATTTAACATTTTTCACTAGTACTAAAACACAATTTGCCTTAAGAAAACTTTGGATCACCCTCTCTTAATATTGTTTGATAATTGTTTGTTTTTCAATTATTCCTGTTATAATTTTTTGTGTGTTAAACATTTGGTGCAACAAAGCCGGAGGAACGAAGGCAAGAGATTAATGCGACCTAAAGGGCGGACCGTACGAGTTATGTGCAGTGCACAGCTTCTGACTGAGCGAATCGGCTAGAGCGAGTAAGCCCATTTTGCTCAGGCCTCTGTAATATATAATATGAAAGTGGGCAACGCGAAACTTAAGCCTATCGCCATTTGGCCTCGGTCTCTCTACTGCGCGTGTTGCAACTCCAAGGCACACCGCAAGCCACATTAACGTGTTTTTTATCGTTTATTTCACTTCATTACACCACTGGTTTGCCTTTAAGTTTAAATCTGGGTGCTCTTCATTAATTAATATATCTTTGGGGATTTTCTGGTGAGCAACAGCCTACCTGTAGTGCCCAACTGCACCGCCCCTCAGTTCCAATCGTCAATTTCATCCAATTATTATCAGTTGCAATTGGACTGAAAGAGTTCAAATGTAATACCTGTCGTCCGGGATTAAGCACGCAGCATGACGTTGACACCTTTGGTCTGGCACACATATAATATTTTTTTATTTTTTTCAGCAGTCTTTCCCTACACTAATTTCAAATCTTTGCTTAGTAATAAGCAAAAGCCTAACCCTCAAATATATATGTCGCCGTTCTCATCAACAACATTTACTGTATTTTTCACCCTTATGTACTTTGTGTAAAATTAATTATAAAAACAACCACTGACCTTATGTAACCTTTATCGTTTCCTCCGCCACGACATTTGGTTATTGTTTCAAATTTTTTTTTTTACTTACCCATTTTCTGGGACAGTCAACAGATCCGGCAGTTATTTCGGTGCGATACCTGGTTGTTGCTTACTTTTCCAATGTCACAACATTTTCCTTAAAATTACTCATCTCCGGCATTCCCGTGTCCCATCAGCATTACCTCAGACGATCCACGAGCTCCACCTTTCCCATCTTTAACAGACAGTTCACTTTTCATTTTGCACACTCTAAATCGTTTCGGTTTTATTTTTTTTATTTTAGGTTATGAAGCTTTTCTTAATTGCAAAAATGTGCAATAATTCGTCACTACCGACTAAACCATATTCAATCTCCTTAAAATATATTATTTCATTTCTACAATTAAATATTGCATTAAAACTTTTCGTTTTAAATTAAAATTTAAAATTTTCTCAATCAATTAATTATTTTTTACGGACTACAATATTTATTAACTAAGACCCACCCATAAAAGCTACAGTATGTGAGCAGTGCGGCAGACACCATCACACACTGCTGCATATCCAAAAGAACATCGAGAGAACCCAGCCACTTATAGCTCAAAACAATGACAGGGTAGTATTTAACCCAGCATTATTAAAAGTAAGAAACAACTAGGGAGGTTCCAAGTTACTTCGACGGTTAATCGATCCAGCGTCGCAATCAACATTTATAACAGAGGAGGTGGCACAACTACTAAACCTACGAAAAAATGAACATGGAAACAATGTTCTCTGGCATCTCAACGTCAAAGGAACTGTCTCACAAACAAATAGACATCCAAATCAGCTGACAATTTGCATAACAAAACCCTTGCCGAATAATGGCCTAATTGAACTAGACGACACCAAACTAAACCAAGTTCTACTGGCCGACCCAATTTTCAACACACCAGACCCAATTGATATTTTAATTGGAGCTGATGTATAGAGAGAGATCATACAAGAAGGATTAAGAAGAAGCTTTCATAAACGAATATATACAGTTCAACCACATGAAACTTATACGAAATGAATCGACATTGGACAGTTACAAAATGTATAATGTCCTAACTACCACCTTGTGCTGTCATAAAGGAATACAGCAAAGCAACTAGATTAAGAGTTGAACTCGACGCATCGTGTAAAACGGCAACAAATATTTCCCTCAACCAAATAATGTTTGCCGGCCCAACTCTTCAGGATGATCTAACAACAATAATAATGAGATGGAGAAAACACCGTTATATATTTACTGCAGACGTAGAGAAAATGTTCCGGTAAATTAAAATAACAGAAGCAGATACTCTAAAAGAACCAATTTTCCTCAAGACCAACTATATTCACAAGGAGGCGATATTAAAGGCAATGTTAAAACACAGGAACTCAGCAACTGACATGTTCCACATAAAAATAAAAATGTCGCCAACCAATACAAAAATAACAAAACGCAACATACTATCAGAAACATCAAAGATTTTCGATCCAATAGGATGGCTAGCCTCAGTAGTAATTAGAACTAAAATAATATTCCAAGACTTATGGCCGTTGGAAGTCGACTGGGATACTAGGGTTCACCCATCCAAAATAGAAAGATGGATCAGCTACACACAAGAATTACCACTTTTAGAAGGAATTACGATAAATCGCAAACTAAAGGTATATCAAGAATCAAACAATCTTACCACCAACGTTGGAATTGAACGCAGCGGTATTACTATTGAGATTGCTAATCAAAGTAAAAGGTGCCTTAACACCAAATAACGAGGAAAACATATTCTGCTGGACTGACTGAATGGCAGTGATAGGATGGATAAAAGGAAACGCAGAAAATCACAAGACATTCGTAACTAGCACGATAAATAAAACACAATCGATCACAAATCCCAGTCAATGGCGTCATGGGATATCGAATGAAAACCCGATTGTGCATAAAGAGGGATTAACTCCAGCCAGTTGCTAAATCACATACTTTGGTGATCCGACCTGGTTAAAGCTAACAACATATCCAATAATCAATTTGAATAACCAAGAACTAGAGCTAGCTGCAAGCTCCGAAAGAAAGACTCTACAATCGATTTCAATAGCTTCCCATCGTTACAGCAACTAATAAATTCTGTCGCAAACTGTCACCAACTTATATTTATTTGAAATGAAGCAAATAAAAAACAAACAGCTACTATCAAAAAGGAGCACAATAATAACATTACATGCTTTCGTTGACGGACATCATAAAATATTACACACCGGAAATCAAGCTGCTATGGCTTATTTAAGACAGAGATTCTGGATAATAAATGCGAAGAGCTCTGCCTCACAACAACTAATAGGCATATTTCCACCCGAGCGTGTCATCCCAGCGGCTCCATTTAGAAAAAGCAGCCTAGACTATGCAGGACCAATCAACTTAAATTTACACAATGCGAGAAGTAGTAAAACCACCAAAGTGAGAATCCTCACTTTGGGGTTTTATAGGAAGCACTATTTAAATCAATAATGCACCTTTAAAGAATCCTTGCGGGTAGCTTATTGATATTTGAAGAGCTCACAACCCTACAATCGAAGCTTTACTAAATTCAAGGCCGAATCCCCACTGAGGGCTAACACCAGGCCATTAGCTATGCCTGACCCTGACATGACCAACTTGAAGAAAATTGCAAGATGGAACCTTATAACCAAAATTACCCAACTATTATGGAACAACGGTGCTCCGAGCATCTGACAACACAGTTACATGTTGGCTTAAATGGGCTTGTAAGAGTATTAACTCTAAATCAGAGCGACAACACTGTAAAACGAAGCATTACGAATATAAGCCGACAGCCAATCACTAGCGAGCCAACAAAAGACATAAGCCCAAACAAAGTACGTACAAGAGTGATGAGATCAAAGGCAAGGGCTGGCCGTAACAATAACAAACCGAATTATAGGTGTGTTAGCGTTATTTTTAGTGATTTAGGCTCAGAGGCAAAAGGCAATTTCCAACTAACACGCTAGAATAATTCACCATGCGCCTGTTTTGAAGAAATTGGAACCCTATGCGACTTTAAAACAGATTTACGTTTGTGTGGCTCCTCCACTACGACTTTTCTGTACAATAAATATCTGATATCATAGATCGCGTGTTTATCCTTAGTTTTTGTTACTTCGGGTTCCACCTCAACTTTAAACATTGGTTGAGGTTTAATTTTATCACGACCGTGAATTCCTTTTGCGCTCTTTAAACATGTGTGAAACTACTTTCTATTTTTTTCAATGGCGGCAACAATGTTTCTGTATCCATCGATCTTTTTGGCTTGAATCCTAGTTTCGCTAGTGCTACCACGTTTAATGTGGGGACTGAAAAAGTTCTCACTTGGTTCTGGATTTAGTGTTGTCAGTAACAGACTTGATGGCGGCTCTCTTAAGTAGATTGGAGGTCGTATTTCTTTAGGTTCTTCCTCGTTGGTGAATAAGGAGTTAAGAAAAAAAAAATGACTCTACGTCAAACAGCGGAACAGCAAACATTAACCCATATTTTCAAAACTCGAACCAATGCAGGTCAAATGTCTGCTACGATCAATCTACAAATATTGTACGCGGAAGCTGCCAGAGGTAATTCTCTTAATCCAACCTCAAACGACGGCCAGAAGTCATAAAGCGATTAATACCCTTAATGAATCAATGAATAAGTTTATGTAAGATGATGGAGACCAATATGAGTCTCATGCTCCAAAACACGAATACCCTCATGCAACTTCTCATCAACAACCAAAAATGAATGAACTTTTGAGAAGCATATGAAATGCGAAAAGATATCACTTTGCAAATTACTTCAAAACTCTGGAAGATAAGTTCCTTGTAGAAGGTGGCTGCAACGTCAAACATATCCAGTGTGGTTCCAGACTAATATCTTTGAAAGGAAAATAACTATGGGAATGTATGCAAAATGAGAAACTAGATCATATATCTACTGACCACCCAACTTATTGGCCAACTGAGAGACGAAAAATTCCCGATTTACTGGATTTTACTGTAACAGCCGAAACTTGTTACGATCTATCTTCTGATCACTCACCGGTATTAATAATACTGAACATGCATTTGCTAAAACTATCGCAACCTAGATTCCTGATGAATCAACATACTAATTGGACCCAATTCAAGTCTATGTTAAACAAAGCAGCTAAAAGCATAATATGAAATTTATACAGCAGTACAAAGCCTAACCCGAACAGATGTATTAAAACAAGCTGCAGCGTATGTGGTACCGTGCAGCACAGTTTATTTAATGTTGGACAAACTGTCGCGAAATATTCAGCAAAAACGCTCAATATGCAGGCAATGACAACTACACAGATCGCCTACACTTGGTCTTATTAAAAGAACGTGATGAAGGGGTTCAACATTATCTCAGCAACAGTTTTATGTGTTCCGATTTTCTCCCTGACGGAAACTGGGCAGGAAGTGATGTAGAAGCCTCGAATTCACAATTCAGCCAATTAAATACAAGTGGCGCCAAGTAAAAAAAAAATCAAAGAAAACTTTGATCCAAGATCCTTCAAAAACTTAAACCAATTTTCCATGAGAATATAAATTATTTCTGATAATCAATACGGATTTAGAGAAGAACACGAAATCGTAGAACAAGTTCATAGAGTCGTTTCTGAAATCAGAAATGTCCTAGAACAAAAAAAGTACTACTCTGCAGCGTTTGTAAACATTGCGCAACCGCACTACTTATATACCAAGTTATAGGACAGTTATCAAAATAATTTTCTAACATCATTAAAAATTATCGGCTTGATTGGAAGGGTTCCCTCGCTGGGGTTCCAAAAAGCAGTAGGTATGCTAGGTAGGTTGGGCCGATTTTTTTTTTTTTAATTTTTGGCCGCCCTCAGCCCACAAATTTTTTTTTTTTACATAACGTGGTAAATCACCGATTTTTGGTTAATTATTTACTGCGCATGCCCATATCACTGCACATGCCCATATCGTTTGTCCCATCACACCGGAGAACATAACTGTTCTCGAGTGTGATGGCACAAGTGTCAACACTGGGTGGAAAGGGGGCGTATTATGTTTAATAGAAACCCATGTCGGTAAGCCTCTTAAATGGAGTATATGTCTCCTTCATGCAAACGAACTGCTACACAAAAGGTCCATATTCTTTTTCTGGACCCATTGGAGCACAGCTGAGTGAATGTGAGAAGAAACCGGTGATAAAATTTCAACCTATTCAAAGTATATTACCGGATATCAACATAAAAGATTTGAGTTCCGATCAGCAGTATCTTTATAAGATATGTCGCGCTGTGAGTGAAGGTTATTGTTGCTCAAGCTTAGCAAGCAGTAGTCCATGGAAGTTATCTCAAGCTAGATGGCTAACAACTGCCAACCGGCTGTTGAGATTATATGTAGCGACTACTGAACCATCAAATTCTTTTCAAACTCTTGCGGGCTTCGTAGTAAAAGTGTATGCACCCATGTTGTTTCAAATCAAACAAAATCCAATGTGCCAACATGGTGCCAGACATTTGTGGAAGATAATTGAACTTTCTCGCCAGTTTCCAGTTGATGTCAGAGAAATAATTCACAAAGTGATTTCGACCAACGCTTACTTCTTACTTACTACTCTAGTGCTGAACAATGATTCCGAACAATTGTGTTATTAAAATATGTGAGTTAACTTACCTTCGGAATATATAAAGTAAATAAAAAACTTTGGTTTTATTTCTTAATCCAACTTAAGTTAAGCAAACGAGGCTCGGATAAATAATTTGCTACACCATTAGGATTTCTTATATACGTTAAGGAACAAATTGCGCAAATATTAAACGCTACCGCAAACTAAAAAAAAAAATTCTAGGTGATCAACTCCAGGGGTGTGGCTACATATTGTAAAAAATGGAAAACAAAAATTTAGTGAAATTATGAATACTTATCACACCTTTCAAACACTACCCATGTTTAGATTTCAAAAAAAAAAAAATTGTTTTCATCCTTTTTCAGCGCAGCCTAATGCTAGGTCTACTATTATATTTGATCTATACAGCAGACCTACAAGTTTCAACATTTAGGGCCTACATTTAGATAGAAGGCTTACATGGATAGAGCATATCGAATCTAAACGTCAACAATCAAGTTAAGGCGTGTTAAAATGAACTGTTTAATAGGGAAACATACCAACATAAGCCTAGACTGTAAGGTTTTAACTATATAAAATGGTATATCTGGACTTATGGTATTCAATTGTGGTGGTCTGCTTGAGCTTGTGCTGTTGTAAGACATCTTGTGAGACAAATTTCGAATATAATTTGAAAAATATGAAGAAGTTCGAAATAATCTCAAAGATTTCGAATTTTCAAAGTATTTTAAATATTCTAGAAAGTCTCAAATATCGATTATCCGTAAGTAAATAAAACCAATGGAATTCCCATATGCGCTAATCACCACCATGTAAATCGTAAATAACCTGGACATTCTTGCATATTTTTGAATAACATAGGAAATTGAAGAAATATCGATATTTTTTCTTAATCTCTGCAAATTCCCACAATTCAAACCTAAGCGCAGAACATTGCCTAACAAAATTCAAATAAATTTGAAAATCTTTAAAATTCTCGAATAATCCTAGGAATGTCGAAAAACATAAAAAATTTCTCTTTCAGAAAGTGAATCTCGATCAATTTCAATAATACCGAAAAATTTTGATATTAATGAGTAATTTTGGAAAGCTTGTAAAAATCTAGAAAACTGACAAACGGCTTGAGTAATTTCATGTCACTAATAGTACTAGGCAAGCTGAGACTAATGTCAACAAAATGATAAGCAATAAGAATGGAACCCTCAAATAGTACCGGATAATATCGTAAATATCGAACAATAATTTTCTTCCAATAGGCTCTAAGATTCTCGAGTAACATCGAACCATCAAATACACCCTAGAATCTCAAACATACTCGAATAACCTCGAAAATCTCAATAAGCTGAATTTCGAGAAAATTTAAAAAGTGATTAAAACATGAAATCTCAAACAAGAGGATATGAAACAGGAGATTAGTTTTCCAAAATAAACCGCTTTTACCTGGTTTACCGGTAAATTTAGTTTTTATTAACCGTTTACCGGTAATAAAAAGATTCGGTAAATGTGAAACTATAAATCGAACGAATTCATTATAGAGACTGACTGGTTTGGCTCAAGTATCCGTTGAATCCCCTTTTTAAAGACAAAGGCGCTCAAACAACGAGGGAAACAAGAAATAGTTTTCCGTTGCGGTTAGGTATTCTTCTAGGAAGATAGTTTCAACAATTTCTGGTTTTTCAGATTAGTATTAGCTCCTTTTAACAAATTAGATCACCTTTTTCAAATAAAATTTAACTTTTGCAAAAGAAATTTAATCAGTTGTCACAACATTCAATCTTTTGTAAATCAAATTCAACCTTTTCTAATCAAAACTTGGTTGGAAAATATCTAATAGCAACAGGAACAATTATTTCCTCTTTCTCTAAAAACTAAAGACCACCGCTTTTTCTTAAAAATTTTTTGGAGAAAGGTTCTGTTCTGTAAAGTTGAAAGGGTGGTCTATTTTAAATTTAATATGAGCTACCATCTATCTAATCTTGACTTTGACAATAACCGTGCTAGTTATACGCCATTGAAAAGCGCATAAAAAGCTTTCTAAACTCAGAATTTTTCTGTAAATTTATTTTGTTCAGCATATGTTTAATAACCAATGGACATCCAAGCAATTAATAACGCCTATGTAATACATAAAAATTTGTATAGTCTCTACAAAGCTTGTACGATATGCTACCCCAAAAACTTGCCTCATTAATTTTATCACACATCCAACCATTAACTTAATCGACTGTATCTGTGCACAAAAAAGCTAAACAAAAACGATCCAATGTTATTTCGTACACAGTCGTACATTCATATATATTTATTCATTTTCAGTAGTAAATACAAAACACTATATAAAAACATAACCACATATTTCCAACTAAACTATATAATATAAAAAAAGCAGAAAGCTAAATAAAACAGAAAAAATAAAAATTATTCAACATATTTTTTTATTTTGAGCTTTTCAATGTTATAAGAATATATAAATACAACTTTTTTGGTTTTCTATAAAAATCTGCAAAACTTAAAAATTTAAACAACACAAAATTGATTAATTGTTAACATATAAAAAACTACCCTCCTTTTGCTCTCTGTCTCACTCTAAAGCACAAATCAGACATAAAAGGGTTCAGAGTACATAAGTTGTGATTTGGTAAACTGGTTTTTTGCTACGCTGTACGAGCTTTATAAAATAAAAAATAAAAACCAAAACACAAAATTAAATGTTCTGTTTAAAAGTTACATAATTTTTGTGTTATGCTCCAGCAAAAAAACAAAAACAAAACCTAAAACATAGTAAATAACAATTTCTATTTATTATGTTCTAATATGTTCTAATAGTGTAATGATTATTGTATTTCTCTGGTTTTTAGTTTTTCGGGCAAAAAATAGTAAATTAAGTGTTGATCTGTTAAAATAGATTTATTTTAAATTAATTTTATGGTTCGATAACTTTTTATTTACTAATTTTATGTGTTCGATACGGTTCTATTACGTTATGTACATATGTATATAGATTGGGTTTGGAACATCAACTACTTATTTAATTATTCCGAATTATAGTGTTTAAATAAAAATTAATTATTGATTCTATAGTTTTACACTACAAATTGGGGTTATTTTGGGGCTAAAATCAATTTTGTTTTATTGTTTTTGCCTATGTCACAAACTACAATATGTCACAGCTGTCGACAGTGAGGAGACGATGATTATATTTATATAACCTTACTCTTTGTCGAAAGCCGAATTAAAGTTTTATCATTATTTGAAAATTAAAAACCCAAAATTAAAATTGTTATTTGTGGTGATTGGGCTTAATGGGTATAATCGTTTCTCCTCGGAGTTTGCTTGGCTTTAACATATATAATTTCAATGTAAAAGTTGAGACGAGTTGATTTGCAACTCGAAATCGAGGTTTGAAATAATATTCTCAATTTCAACTTTTAGGGTCAATCAAGCAGAGTCGTAAAAAAGTCAATTTAGCAATTTGTTTTAATCAGCTAAGTATGTCTAGGTTTACAGCCAATAAATAAAACATATTTTATTTACACAACATTCCAATAGGATAAAATTTCTAATGTACTTTCAAAATTTAATGGTAATTGTTTTGGCTTGAAATTAACTTTAGAAATGGAAACAGATAATAAAGAGGCATGTGAAGTTAACCCAGCATTTTATCCCAGAAAAAAAAAATTAAATCAGGCAATACTAATAAAATTATGCTTGTTTATAAATTGGCATACCCGGGGCTAATTAATGTGAAAGTCTTACGATAATATCAAGAAATTCTCATGCCCATAAGATTTTGCTCAATTAAAAATTTTCTAGTTCGACAAAATTCTACAAAAAACGGCGCCCGTGAAGTTTCTGACAAAAAACGAAAACGTATATACGATTCCAATAAGAATAATAAAACTCTATAGGATTCCAATTAAAATGTAAATAAATTAGTAATTTTCAATAAACATTTTGAGTATTTTCTATTATGGGGAAAGCACTCCCAGAGATTTGAGCAAGGTTCGGCTATATAGGTCGTTTAGGTCTATGTCTGGAGCACAATATCCAGACGAAGCTTTTTAAAAACGGAGGATTTGGAATTTTGTTAATGATAGTTTTCCAATTAAAATATTGAGTATATCCTATAACCAGAGATTTGGGCAAGATTCAGCTATATAGGTCATATAAGCCAAAATACGGGGCACAGTATGCAGATGCAGTTTTTTCGAAATGGCGGATTTGGAATCATGTTAATGGCAGTTTTGTACTTAAACTATTGAGTAATTTCTTTGGAGGAGCCATTAACCAGCAATCCCAGAAACTTAAGCAAGGTTCAACTATATAGGTCATATAAGCCAAGGTACAGGGCACATTAATGGTAGTCTTGCACTTAAACTATTGAGTATTATCTATAACAATCACTCCCAAAGATTTGGGCAAGGTTCAGTTATATAGGTCAATAGGTCATATAAGCCAAGGTATGGGGCTCATTATCCAGAAGCAGTTTTTTCGTAACGGAGGATTTCGAACCTTGCTAATGGTAGTTTTGTACTAAATGCTATTGAGTATTCTCTATTGATGGCCCATTAACAAGCACTGCCAGAGATTTGGGCAAGGTTCGGCTATATAGGTCATATAAGTCAAGGTACATGTGATGGTTAATTGGTACTCACCTATTAAGTCGTGTGACTCATATTTTCGTGTTAGGTTCTCGCTTTTATTTGGGTGATTAGTATGCGCAACGTCGCATGTCATTTCATGTATTTTGGTATTGTGAAGTTGGTATAATTGATTTTTGATACCACAAGTTGTATTTTTATTTGTTTACAAAATATAAATATTAACAATTAATTTTAGGTGTTTTTATAATTAGTTGTATAGATATAATTAATTCAGTCTTATCGTTTTACCATAAAACATTATTTTTTTCTTTGAAGTCACCGACCAATTATATTTGACCATATTTGACACTAGACTCACTCACTGCGAGAATCATAATACACAAAATTTGAATGCGGCGAGTTGACGTCACTCAAAAATGGTGACTTAAATCTGACAACCATAATAACAAAACAACGAAATTCTAACGTTCATAGACATTGGAACATTTTTAAAAAATTTGTGTTGTCACAACTACTGGTGAGACCGCACCCAATGGATCAAATAATTTTGTTATGTTTCGTAGCATTAAAGATTTGATCTTCAGTATAGCTACGTGGAAATTTAACCGATCACTTCCTGAATCTCATATTAACCCTAATATGTTAATTGTTTCATTGGAATTAATCAAATGTTCCCGATCGATCCAACATTTTGTCAACATCCTTATTTTACATAATGCATAATGTGATCAACTATAACTCCGTAAGCAATAAATTTTCGTACTCTTCCATGAATATTAATTTATTTCTAATTTGGGATTTATATTTAGTTTTGCCTTCAAATAATCAAAACTTTCAGTGCCTAGATTTTCGATTCGCCCAAAACGAAAAAAAAGCGTGATCTTCTTTGAGATTAAATCACTCTTTGATCGCACCTGCTATTTAAGTTATTGATCCACTTGAATGATATTTAAGGTGTTCGGTGTTCGGTTCGTGTGAACGATTATGAATGATTTTAAGCAATTAACACATAAACCTATTTTTCTGACTTGGTCGTATCTATTCTGGGTGCCATTTTTATGGATTGCTCGCACTTCATCAATACGTGTGCCCGATGGCACAAAGGGCATGATTATATTTTCTTAGCGGTATCCGATGAGGAAACAATTTTTAATGTATATTTCGGCGATTAGCTGTTACTCGTTCTACTGGAGCTTTTGTTTAATAACACACATTTTTGGCTGACTCATTTTTGTTACTTTAAAGTACAATTTCTACAATGTAAAAATTCTACCACTTTCTTCCATTTAGAATATTTGTTGGATGTATCCTCATTTTTCCATAGCGAGTTTCAGGATCGAGGCGTTATTTTATTAGAATCGTGCCACTTAAATTTTCATATAATCTTCCTAATGCCCTCTTATAGAGGTAAAAACCTAACGGTGGTCAGGTATAAGCGTTACAAGGTGGTCACAAAAAATAAATCAGATTAGTTCTGCTTTTGTGTTGTTTGTATTTTATTTATTTGTATGTTGTTCGAATGGTCGGTCGAAAACGATACTTCAGACTAAATTAAAAAATTATAACTGTTAATTCTCACATTGCTCACGTATCTTATTATTCGAAGGTGACACAACTCTAAAAAAAAAAAAATGAATTCCAACCAGAGATGTATAATATGGAAATTTCCGAAGCTACATTTTAAAAGTGGAACAATAAATGTGGTGAATGCGATATTGATTGATATCCAATATTTTGCAGTTATTAATATTGTATAATTCTTTGTGGGTCTGTGATTTTGTTTGTGTGTAGGGGATCTATATTGTTATCACATCACCAATTTTGATATTGGGGAATACTGTGTCTAAATTTAGGAAAACCGATGATACTGTTTAAGAAATTCCCCTGCCTAAAATAACTATTGAATTCGAGGGCATGAAAGTGGAGAGCAATTTGGTGCTCCAGTCGCTGTGAGTTCACTGATACAATGTTGCAATCCTTCCACGTTCTATTTTCAGATTTTTGATCGCTTTATTTAGATGTATCACTTTAGGGTAGGTAATCTTTGTAGTTGCCATTTCTGAGACCGTTTGCTCTAATTTTTATAAACTGAGTTGGTTTATTTATTTCATAAGAGAAATGTCTACAAATTTGACTTGAGTACATTAACATAAGATACAATGAGAAAGCTTGTTTTAATACATCTGTTAGGTTTTGTACGGCTGCGTCAATTTCATAAAAATTCGTAAATTAAAAAAATTTTCAACCCGGAAACAAATTCTCTGTAATTTCAAGCAATTACTCCTAAACTTACCTAATTGAGTATTATCTGCGAATTATTAGCCTAAAGGGATCATCAATTTAAATTAGGTTTCTGCGCCTCCCTTAAGCTTAAATACGGATCTCAGCTTAAAATCTCATAATATTAAAAATCTTATAACGGTAGCGTCGGCTATACTAATGATGCCAAGCAAAAAAAAACATTCGTTTTAAAAATAAGCGACTTAAGCTATGAACAACTCCTTCGGTTATTTAATTAACAAAATGAACGATGAAATGATTAAGACCTAATTGAAACAAAGCTAAAAAATCAATTTGTGGTATTTCATTCGATATAAAACAGTGAATTTCATTGCATGTACGGTGCATAAATAAATGTTCGCAAGTGCATTGAATTTCATTGGTTTTTTAACTGTTATCATCTCTTGCCATACGAACTAATTTTATCAGAATGTTTTTATGGCTAGAAAGTTTATGAACGATATATTTGACATATGTTTCCAAACTCTGGATATCTAATGATCTGCTACCTAAGGTTAATCGGCTATAACTCTTATATAACGTAGAAAATATTATGTTCCTGTAGGTAGACGGTAGAGTTACCGTTCCAACACGATTATTTTAAATAAAATAATTTGATTAAAATAAGAAGCAAAGTGTGCATATTTCTATAACAACGTCAGGATAAATTTTGTGTATGGCAAGTTAGCTGGATTTGCAATAAAACGCCCGTGATATGCAATCATAGACCAATTATTATAGAGTCGTTAATACAAACAAAAAAAATATTCCCGAAATTGATTTACACACATACGATTGAATTTCGTTTTTGCGTTTGGTGCACGAAATATGGTGACGGTGACATCTAGGGTGTAATAGAATAAGTTAAATTAATAGCTCAATATTTTACTGTATTAAAATGGAATTTTCCATGATAAAACTGTTCTAAATGTTTCTACACTATTCTTACTAGAAAAATCATGAACTTTCTGGAAGTTTGATTTGTGTATAGGCAAACGAAGTCGAATTGGATTATTAGTGTTTGGTAAGCGATAGTGTAAAGATGATCAGTAAAATTGTGCAAATATTAAAATAAAGTGATTTTGTGAATTATCGTTAATAAATTGTGTTGTAATATTTTTTGTGTGAAATAAATAAATTTGTTGGTAATAAATGGTTTTGTTTTTATTCACAATCCAGTGATTCGAACCTTGATTGACAAGGCAAAAGCGTAACAATATGAATTGGCACCCCATAATTGAATACTTATTTTATTCGTATCAATACGTCTCTTTAATTCTATATTTTAATCTGTGTATTGAATGAAAAGGTTGAATTTTTTTTTCATTATATAAAAATCGTTAGAACATCCACAACATTATAATGTTTTTTTAAATTTATAATGAAGTTTTAATTTTTAAAACTTTAATCTTCTTATCAAAATAAAAATAAAATATAGTTTAAAAAAAGAATAAACTCTGTATAAAAATTGAAAAGAATTAAAAATTATGTTGCATTTAAAAAATTTTTTCTTTTTGTACATAAGAAGATAGAAATATATCCAAACTTTAGAACAAATGGTGTTTATAGTATGTGTAGCAGTGTATACATATACTGGTATGCGACAAGAATAAAAAAGATTTTTTGAAATAAATTATTTGATCTTAACTCTCTTAAAGACTAGAAATAATTGTAAAACGATTTATGGAAAGTTTGTACGAGTGTATACTTAGTATGTTGTACTAGTGAGTACATAACGTTATTCTATGTAATTTATTTGTGAATATTTTTTGTGTTTTGGTTAAATAAAACCAAAAAAAAAATTGTTGCAGTAGCATTTATTTATAAAATTTAACAGCTTTCAAAAGCTCAAATTACTTTTATGTTTTTTTTTGAGTTTTTATAGTCTAATAGTCTAATAAACAGAAATCAAAATAGATAATATAAATCGATCTGGTATATTAAGAGAATTTGAAAAGATAAATATTGCGGATATTTTGTTGATTCAATTTTTCAGTCGACTGGATAAATCATTTTGGGCAATCTAACGGATGAAGAAAATTCAGTACATACATCATTTAAAAGGTTCCTTAAGTAAAGTCTTACCTAGCGGTTTATAGTGCTTCTTGACTGAGAACAATGAAGCAAAATGAATATATTTCAAAGTATGCGAATCAATATTGGTAAGAGACTTCGTCAAATGTAGATTTTAATTCTAAGAGGTGGTACCAGATTGTCAGAAAGTTTCAAACTACTTTCAAACAATTCATCAATTTGGTTCAAATAATACTGAAACTTAATAGAAGTTCAACGTAGCGCCTCATCCAAAATGGCGGGCAGTTAATATTGTTTATTTGATGCGGTTTTGCTAGGTTGTAAAAATCAAGTATGAATTAGGGATGTGGGATAAGATTTTTGTTATATGAGCATAAAGCACCTCACGGCTACGAAGGAAACTGGAGCCTAAATATTTTGTTCCTTTTGTGTTCAATTCATTTAATATTTCTCGAAAACTAGTTTGCTGTACTTAAAAACTACAAAAGTTATCGAAAATGTTAAAAAAAATTAAAGTCAATATATGCATACAGCTCCGCCAATTGTTGGCAGCATTTTGAGTAAAATCAGCACGTTGAGTTATGAACACTCATGATACTTTAAAAATTGAATGGCAAAGATTTAGTTAAAATTCCACTTTCTCCATCAGTAGATTTCTAGTGCCAACATATTGGAAGACCTAAATGCGCCCAATCTTTTTTCCTTTGTCATATTATAAATAATTTATTTATTTATTTTTCGAAGGTTGGAACCAATTTCTTTTTTTTAAGTGTTTCGTAACAGCGACGGAAAACTGCGTATTATCATTCTGAGGAAATTCTCAAAAATGTTTTTTTAATTGGTCAAAGTTTTGAAGCGCCACCACTGCTTTTTTCTTTGAAAAAAATGCTCAAAGTATCTATCTGATTCGATGTCTAAAATGAGGGCTCCTATAAAATAATAAGAATTTAGTTTCAAATAACTTTGAAACAGATTTCGAGGAAAACACTTAAGGTCACCAATCGATTGCCCTGACAAAATATTTGAGTGTTTCTTTTAAAATGGGACACCCTGTATATTTCAATGCATTAATATAGTTTAGGAGCATACCCATACACACATACGCAAACAAATGGACAATCTACTTAAATATTTAAATTGAAATTCCCACTAGAAATAAAAATTCATGTCCCATTTATTGTCTGCATAATTTGAATGCATAATATAACATTTTATTTTTCGATAACTCTAAAACGACACTGGTTGTTGACTGTTGTGTTAAGAAGTTAATTCAATTTATTTGTTTGTTTGAAAAGTGTAGAGGAATCACGGATCTAGGAGTAACTAGACCACTATGTAATCTCCACAGATCGTCAAAGTACATTCGGACGCTATTAATGCATATACATTTGAGCGTCAATCTGTCACGTACACACTATCGGCAAGAAGAAATCAATTGGTTTTACTCCTTCCGCTCTCTACCAAACGTAAAAAAAATGGGCAAACCGGAAGAGATCCTTCACAAATATGTATCAAATAGTTATGAGGCCATACCATCAAATTTCTGAAGATAAAATCCCCAAAAAACTTCCAAAAAATACAAAATAATACAGTGCCACATGAAAAGGGAAGATTCCATTAAATATTTTAAACTATAATATGAAAACAAAAGGAAGCTACATAACTTAAGCGACTTTCCTTTGAGGCGTTCTCTATTTTAGTTTGTGAATAATTATTAAAAAACACAAATTTTTCTGAAAACGTCAAAATGGCGGTTTGAAGGCAGCAGCCCCAGTAGTGAAAAAGAAATCCAGGAAAAAGGAAGTCCAAAAATAATATCCAGAAGACGAAAATCCTGCAACACAACATTGTTAAGAATTCTTAATACGAGTATTTATGAAATAAATACCTGGAAACTGCTACGTCAAACTTGCAGATAGATCTCAACAGTTTGGTTCTACATGAGGCAGGCAACTCATCATCCCTTTCGAGCTTCTCAAGCTATCTTAACTGGTATGATGACTGGAGAAAGCCATCCCAATGGATCAAAAATCCGGGATGACTCGCAGAGGAATCTTCGTTTAGTCGCTGTCTTGCACAAACTTATTTGCGACATATAGTAGATTAGTGTATATGTCGCTATGAAAGGCACGTATGTCGTTCCGTATGTGACGGTGAGCAATCGGTAGTTCTTCAATTGGTATTCGGGTGATTCCTTTCAAAGTATGCGCTGAAAGTTGGTGTCTTCCTTGCTAACCATCTACTTTCCAGTACATCTCACTTTCTATATCTTAATAAGATCTCAAATTGGCCTTTGCTTCGTCGATTAGTGATGCGCAAAATTTCGGTGAATGATTGCCCTAGTAATGGTGGAGTTATTTTGAAGGGTAAAGTAACTACTATTGTCCCATTTTCATGTAACTAAGTTGTGTTTACATAATATTTGATGCATTCGAATTCTTCTGATGTGTGTAAGTTTTTTAGGCATACCTTTTGGTCTGATGTAGATTTTTTGCCTTGCGATAAATGTCCCCCAGCAACTATCCAACCAAAGCATGTTTTTTGGGCCACTAGATACGGTTGATCTAGTAGCAATTTGCCATCGTTTATGAATTCTAAGAAGTGGTCACTGCCTATCAACAGATCAACTGGGTCCGATTTTTGAATGTAGGAACGGTCAAAATAATCTCACGACCTGGTTGAGCCTGATTCCAACAGCCCTCAAATGGCATGCCAATTTTTGTAACTATCTTGAACTTCAACTAACAAAGTGGGTAAAATGGCATTTTCACTACCAACATGTATCATCATGATCAACCGTGCTTGTGAATGGTTGAGAATTGATTGCTGTTGCTTCGATTGCAGCTGTGGTGCCCACATTTACAGATATGGCATGTTTGAATTAAAGCACCGTTGTGTTTCTTTGAGAAACTGTCTTCGGTCAGAAAGTGACATTAAAATAAAATGCTTGGAGTTGCGCTGTTTGCCTTTTGATGACTGTTGCGGTTTGCTGTTTGGCTTTCGGATTGTTGATCTGACATCGGTTAATGACTTTCGAGTCAATAAGAATGTGGAGTTTTTTTTTGGGAAAATGAAATTTTCTGAACTAAATTGTTAGAAGACCTTTTAAATACATAAATTTTTTTGCCGGTGAGATTGACACATTTTCATGCACGGTGGGTTACAATATGTCGTAAAACGATTGCTAGTCTTTGACGTCTCCATCGAATGCGGGAATTGTTAACAACTATAATTTTAAGTCGGATGATAGATTTACGATTAAGCTGGTATGACTAATTGGTTGATGAACTCTAGATTTTGCTTGCATCAATGACTACAGCTTTGAAATGATCGCATAGATAATACAAATCATCGATGATGCCCATTTCGGGTGACAATTTCGAATCGATTTCAAAATAGGGTATACAATGCTGCTTGATTAGTTTTTCCATATTTCAATTTTTGTCATCTGCCCGGTTCCCTTACAGTACCATGATTTTTCGAGATACTGTCTTTCGACTTTATTATATTCCAAATTTTTTCGAGTATTTTTAACTTTATTTTTAAGCTTTTTTCCAACCGAGCTTGTTGTTTTTGGAAAACGTGGAGATCGCCAGCGTCGGCTCAACGTTGTAAGTCAAGATTTATTTCAGCACCCATTTGAAATAAATTCGAAAAATAAAAAAAAATAAAATTGAGCGACCAACCTCCATCTTATTTTTCTAAACCATACATTATTCACAATTTATTTTGAGACGGAGTTCACAAAAGATTAGGCATATCATAATGGGGATTGGCAAGAAGTTAAAAAATCAGTACAGCAAGAACGAGGATTAGAATGAGATGAGAATGAGATGAGAATGAGATGAGAATGAGATGAGAATGAGATGAGAATGAGATGAGAATGAGATGAGAATGAGATGAGAATGAGATGAGAATGAGATGAGAATGAGATGAGAATGAGATGAGAATGAGATGAGAATGAGATGAGAATGAGTTAAGGAATAATTTTTCTTTTAAATTCATGTTCAGTCGATACTAAATTTGACCAAAAAACTTAAAATTGTTCAAATCAAAGTCTAAATAATGAAAAAATCACCATTATTTATCTCATATAAAAGGTTGTTTAGGTACTAATTTTTCCACTAATACTACAGAGAGTAAAGGACTTGACGGTTAAGGGTTAAGAGGTGCATTAATTTTTTGGGTTGAAAATCAATGATAAAATAAATGGACTCATTCATTTTGCCGGACATTTTACCAAGCAGATTTGTGATCGTAGTTATTAGAACACGATTTCGGTAAGAACTCAAATATTAAATGGTCTTCTCACGTGCTTAGAATCGTTTCTATGTTTACATGGGAATTTTCCAACAGAGCTGGGGCTCGGTAAGCCATTTATAGCAAACAAATTGTTATGGGATCTATTTTTGGCTACTAAGTAGCAAATGTGAAGAACCCGGAAGAACAAAGTTAGGTTAACTCCTATTTGATTTTTTTTTTTTATTCACAATATTAAAACAAAATGCTCTTGAATAAATAAAATGGACCGTTTGGCGCCCTAATTAGTAGGCGCTCCCTTGACCGCATCGATCGTGGCGCGCTTCCCCCCAGCGTTTTCAATCCCATACGTATTCGGAAAAGAAGTTTGTAGCTATACAAGAATCTGTTCGCTGGCCGCTAGCATTCTGTGCCTGTAGAACGTATTTGTATATGGAGGTCGATTTTTTCGAGATTTTTGTCTCGATATTTTATTTTCGAGAAATTGGTTTTTCTCGATATCGTGGTCCAATAGAAGTTGGCCCAGGTATTTTGAGATTAATTTTAGTTTTTAAAAGTAATTCGCTAAATAAATTTCCCCAAGTGTGAGTGGCAATATTATTTCCCAATTATAAAATAAAAAATTAAATTAATGTATTATTAAATTAAAATAAAATAAACACAAATAATTGATTTAGTTAGCGGAATTAGAAAAAATAAATAAATAAATGAAAATTGGAAAACCATTCGAGGATAACCAAAAAATAAATAAATAAATAAAAAAAAATAATCAACCAGAGTAAAGTTAAAAGTTTGTAAAAGCTTTCCATTTTTATTAAGAATTTTATTTTTTGCGTTTAGACATTTTTTATTTTTCCCCATTAAAACACATTGGCAACTTTTTATTTTTTTATTTTGGTATTTTCGGTGAGGGTACAAAATAATTAAATTACATTTTTTTTTTGTTGGTTCATTCTCAAAAGTACTTTAAAGTTAATTTAGATGAAAATTTGATAACATCTTTCTTTTTTTTTTTTTTTAAGGTAAATTAAATTTATTCGGGAAACAATTAGCCAATCAAATGACAAAAACAACAACAACAACTAAACAAAATTAAATTATTCAATAAATTTATTTATTTTTTTGGGGGGGCGGTATTTCACCGATGTCAATTAAAAACAATTTTTTTTTTTGGGTTAATATATTTTGAATTTATTTTGAATTTACGCCCTAAATACATTGAACTTTTGACTTCGTGACACACATACTGATATATTCGTGTGAAGATACATATACAAATTGAATCAATTTCTCCGAAAAAGCTTCATACCATATTATTCCCATTTTGTCGACATGTAAGTCTTGCGTTTTAATGTCTCATTTCCGTTCGCTCGTTAAATTTAGAATTAAGATAGGAAAATAATATCACACATATAAGCACAAAAATTCTTTTGCAAAAAACAGATAAAATTGTTATCAACAAGAGATAAAAAGAAAATACCGATATATATATATATACTATGTGACTTTTGTATTGAACTTTTATTGGATTTTATTTTTATTTTTTTGTCACTAATATTTTATTGAATTTTGTCATGAAACATACTGATAATGATATAACCATGTAATAAGAAGTAGTCGTTGATTGAATTATCGTTATCATATTTGATGCTTTCATGTTTTATTAAGCTTTTCGATATTTTCGTCGTACATGCGTGTACGTTTTTGTTGAGTGGTATTTAATATTATGTCTGTTGTATGTTCTCACGTTATAAGAAGTCGGTCGAGTGGCCAAAATCAAATTTACTAGTTTTTAGTAAAATTTCAGCTCAACTACACACTTAATCATGTTTTGTAAATTCACCCCAAAATAAACATAACAAATTAAAATTACTAGCATCTAGGTCAATGGGTGGTTATTATTACTATTTTTGTAATTAAACATTAATTAATAAGCAAAAAACATCGCCATGCACAAAAAAACTTTAAAAACATATATTTATTTATTATAATTCATTAATTAATTCAATTTATTTCAATTAGATCAATTAATGTTTTTTTTTTTTGGTTGCATTTATTCGCCATACTCGTAAATAAATTAAAAATAAATGTAATTGAAAATTTCAAATTAAACAAAAATAAATAATTTAATTTGGAGAATATGCACGCATATTTAATTTAAATAAATATTGAAATTATTTTAATTAAAATTAAAATATGTTGTTATATTAAATACATTAAAAATATAAATTCGTGTTTATATATGTATGTATGTATTGGTTAAATCGTTGATAAAGTTATTTTTTAAAAAAAAAAAAGTTTTACACAACAAATTATTATTGAAAGTAACTTCAACTGTAGAAAAAGCAATAAATGTGAGCTTTTCACAATTCAACAAAGTTTATTATTTTCTCTTGCATGTTGTTTCTTTCCAAAACGTATCTAATGTAGAATGGAAATTAAACTTAAAAACAAAATATTTTTAATTTTATATCAACATTTTAGTATTTTTGTTTCAAACACTTTTCTTAGCTATTACGTAGAATTCATAAGTAGCGAATTTCTATACCATTTTGAGATGAATTCTCGTTTAACTAAATGAAAAAGAAAAAGTTTGGAAAAATTCGAAATAGAAAAGTTGTTCATTCAATTGATATTTTATGTTTATCTTATTTTCGAACGATGTCATAATAATAATAATGTTGAAAATTTGGAAAACCTTTTGGTAATTTTATCAATAAATATTGTAACAATATTTGGTGTAACATTACCATCATTATTCTATGTTCATGGGGTTACTTCTATATAAAACATTTTTGTGCATACTAACAACGAGACCGAAGAAGATGCCATAGTAGCGAAATTGGTTCCAGGTGAAAAACAAAGTATTTCATGGCATTTCATCAGCTGGTAGTATTTCTAAAATGAGTGATAAGATTTTGGAATGCACCTTCAAATTGAACTAAAAGAATGGAAAAATTGGAAATCATGAAATTTGCTCAAATAAAGCAATTTGTTAACGATTGAATTTAAACTCTAATTTGTTTCTCGTCCGGTAGAAACCTTTAATGTAAGTTACAAAACAAGCAAATTTTTTACTAATACAAATAACAATAACAATAAAAACAATAACGATAATAGCAATAATCGAAATAAGAATAATGTGAATATAACCCATGATCTCTATTTAATAACAACCATTAAAGTATTTATTACGAAATGCTGCGATCGTCCTACAATTTTTAGTCCTCTCACAACAAGCGAAGAATTCATAATTTTTTTACTGTTTTTCGAAATTTGTAAAGTTTGAAGCCGAATACTGTTAAAGTTAGCCGAAAGTTGGCAGTCGAAATTGAAATGTCGAAAATGTAGATTTTATTATTTCATCTGAAAATCAAAATAACGGTAATGTAGATTGCATTATCAGCCGAAACCAAAAACATCGGTAATGCAGATCTGTTATCCCAGCCGAAAATAAAACATGAAGTCGTTATCAATCGGTAGTGTTTAGCCTAAAAATTAGTAAGGATGCATGAATAGCATTGAAGTCCTTTGTCAATATTACTTTCTTTTACTCTAGTAAAATAAAGTATAGTAATCATGAAATTTTTGGACCTTGATATTTTTAGTGATTTATCTGTTTTGAGGTCCCCTGAGTCCGAAAAAGTGGGTTTCGAAATGGTGTCTGTCTGTCAGTCTGTCAGTCTGTCAGTCTGTCAGTCTGTCAGTCTGTCAGTCTGTCAGTCTGTCAGTCTGTCAGTCTGTCAGTCTGTCAGTCTGTCAGTCTGTCAGTCTGTCAGTCTGTCAGTCTGTCAGTCTGTCAGTCTGTCAGTCTGTCAGTCTGTCAGTCTGTCAGTCTGTCTGTGTCCTCTCTACAGCTCAGATGGTTTAACCAATCGAACTGAAACTTCAGATTTAAGCTTTTTTGATAAATTGGGAGGTCCCAGTGAATTTTACTCCAAATCGGCTAACCGGAAGTGGCCACTCCCTTGGTCCAGAAAATTTATTTTGCAAATATCTTAAAAAGTATAAGGTTTACAAAAAACTACTAAAAACAAAATGTTTCCAAAAATTAAAAACAAATAAAATTAAAAAAAAAAAAATTAAAAAAAAAATTTAAAAATTTAAAAATTAAAAAAAAAAAATTTAAAAAATTATAAAAAAAAATAAAATTTCTCAAAATTCTCTGTTCGTAAAAGAAAGTCGTGTGTTGGCCACACCTCCATTTTTCTTATATGGCAAAACCTGGCTCCACTTCTTCGTGGAAAATTGTAGAAAATTCGCGAAACCGAAAAAAATATTTTTTAATTGGAATAAAATCAGCCTTTAGAGTGTTATGTGTGGAGATGGATTGCGTTGATGTGTTTTATCAATAGCTATCGCAGGAAAAAAATTCGGTTCAAGTTTCCCATGGGAAATTGGGTAAATTTTATTTTTGAAGTTTCCAGCCGAAAGTAAAAAGTGAATGTATAAAATCAGCCCCATCAGCCAAATTCTTTTTGCTCAAATTTGACAAGTAACTAATGCAAAATTGTGAAAAAAGTTGACACAATTGTTTGTTTCTCACGCGATACTTGAACTGAATTTTTTTTTATTTGTGCGTGATTCTAAAATGCCTTTTCGATGAAGCTCTGGAATATGGCAGAGTATGATAGAACTTGCCTATTTCTCAACCGATGATGATGAAATTACTTCGGTCTAAAAAGACCAAAGTACTGAAATCCTGCAAAAATGATCAAAAACTTGGTTGGTCCAAAACCACTTTTCTCGACGTTTTGAAAGTCCCTGAGTCTAAAAAAGCAACAAAAAAAAAATGTCCGCCCGGATGTCTGGATGTCTGTTGGTCTGTACCCATGGTATCTCGATGTTGTCAATCTGTTTCTATGGTCAAGGCCGAGATTTGAAAAGCTTTTGGAACCTGTGCGTCAAGAGGATCGGGTACCTGCCATACGAATTGACCCAAAATTCCTGATTATAGAAATATTTACCAATTTTTTATATATGCTGATTTGAATATTGAGTTGGGTATTGAGTTTGGAGTTGAGTTGAAGGTTAAGTTAAGGTTAAGAGCGGTTGACCATTTTTTTATATATGCTGGTTGGAGGATTGAGTTGAAAGAGTTTGCGGTTGGGTTGAGGGTTGAGTTGGTGGCCATTTGCGGGTTGAGTTGGTGTTGAGATTGTGTTGGACCAGTGTTTACTGAGCAGCTGAGCAATCTATAAAATAAAGTGAGTGTTGACTCGTATGTAATTTTGATCGTATGTCTAGTATTGGGATTCTAAAATTATTTTTATATGAAATTCTGGAATATGGTCAGTTAGGATAGAACTTGTCCATTTGTTAACAGATTTTAATTTAATTTATAAAGTTCAGAAATAAGGCCCAGTAGGACGGAACTTTACTATTCCTTAACCGAGTTTATTGAAATTCGAGATTGGGAAACTCTGCACTACCATTATTAGCTTCAATACTGAGATTCGAGTTCGCTAGAGTGGTAAGACACTTAGAGAACTTAACCCAAAGTTTAAAGCGATGGATTTGCAAGAAAAGTTTCTAATGGAACTTGAATATTGTTACTGAGATAATCTCGATCGGTTTGAATTGAAATAGTATGTTTAGGCTGTCTTAAAGAAGTCTCATCAGCTGCATGATTCACAGAAATCTAATAGACAACATTATAAAAGCCATGTTGCCATATTTCTCATAACCTCATCTAAAAATAATTTTTGAGTAACATTTCCTTCTATTCGTTGGAAACGTACAAATTCATCATAATCGGTTAATAGCTAAGTTATATTTTACTGACCATATTACAGAACTGTTTTCATAAACCATAATCGGTTAAGCAACAGACAAGCTCCATCGTAATTGGCCATTCATATAATTTGTTAAGGGTGCAATTGCGACTGTAAAAGGTCGAATTTGAAATGTAAAAAGTTCAGTTTGAAGTGTAAAAGGATCAATTTAAAGTGTAAAACTTGTATGATGGTATAATGGTATGATGGTATGATTGTATTATGGTAAGATAGTACGATGTTGATACGTATATATGATAGTATGATTGTGTGATGTTATTATGATATATTGGTATGATGGGTTGATATTACTGTATGATGGTATGACGGTATTTATTCTAGAACGATAGTGTGATGTTATGACGGTTGGATGGTATTATGATATCACAGCCTGACAGTATGATGGTATGATTATATGATGGTATGATGATATGATTATAGGGACGGTATGATAGTACGATGGTATAGTGGTATGATGGTATGTTGATCATGATTATATGATGATATGATGGTAGGATGATAGTATGAAGTTGTAGTACATTAATGGTAAGATATACATCATGGTGGGATGAGAAGTTCGGTTAGGGATTAATTTGAAGTCGAGTTTTGGGTTTAGTGGGAGTTGAGTAACTTTCGAACCTAGTTAATTTTTCGAGTTTGTTGGAAAATAATTGTAGATTTGAGCAAAGGGTTGATATTTAGGTCGAGCTAAGTTGAGTTGACGTAAAATTAGGATTTAGCTAGCTTACATTGAGGTGTTAGTTGTTCGGTTTGCGGAATTATTTAAGGGTTGATTTAGAGTTTGGTTAAGGGTTAATTTGAAAGTGGGTTAAGAGTTGATTTGATCATTTAATTGATGGCTGGGCTGACCTTTAATTTGGTGATTGCATTTAGGAATGTGTTGCGATTGAGATAGAGGTTGAGTTGTAAATTGAGTTGGTGGTTAAGCTGAAGATTGACTTAAGAGGTTCATTTCGGGATTGATTTGATTTTACCACATCTAATGTGGTTTCAGCCCTTTATATTTTGACATATGCGTTTGAAATTGGACTCTAAAATGCTTTGTGGATGAAGTTATGGAATATGGCCAAATATGATGGAATTCATTACTGCTTACAATATTTATGTCGATAGAATTGATCGAATACAGAAGCAATTTATTATTTACTATCTTCATAAATTGAATTGCCCATTTGATCCGAACCTTCCAATGTGGCTGAATAAAAAGAATTTGCCATCCTACGGTGACCGCTGTAGAATTGCTGATTTGGATTCATTGCTTGTAAGACGTAGATGTACTGCTTCAACATTCATCGCTGATCTGCTTAACAGTTCGATTGACTTCCCTAAACTACTTGCAATGATTGATATTCATGTGCCCTGTAAACCTACTCTGATTAGGAATTTTATATATTTGCCGACATTTAAATCTAATTTCGCACATAATGCTCCGGTCCCGGCGATTTGTCGACAATTTAATTGTAATTTTGATGTGTTTGATTTTAATATTTCTAAATGTTCTTTTGTAAAATTGAAAAATAAAATTGTAATCAAAAAAGGATTTTTATCCCGTTGATGGTAAATAAATAAAATAAAATAAATAAATTTGCCTATTTCTCAACCAATAATGATGAAATTTGGCTTGTGGAAATGGGATTCTAAAATAATGTTCTGATGAAGTTTTGGAATATGGCCAAGTATGATGGGACTTGCCTATTTCTCAACCGATCATAAAGAAATTTGACATATGCCTTTCAAATTGGACTTTTAAATGCTTTGTGAACGAAGTTCTGGAATATGGCCAATTATGATAAAATTTGGCTTTTACATTGGAAATGGGATTCCAAATTGATTTTTGTTCTGAAATAAGGTATGATTGTATGATGATATGATGGCATGATTGTACGATGGTATGGTGGTATGATGACATGATGGTACGTTGGTACGACGATATGATGGTATGATGGTATAATAGTATGAAGGTATAGTAGTATGATGGTATGATGGTTTGATGGTATCATTGAACGATGGTATTATGGTGATTTTATGATGGGATAATTGTTTATGGTTATGATGGTATGGTTGTACGTATGCCGGTATGATTATACTTTGCAATTGTGTTATGATGGTTAGTAGGATTTGGCTTGAAAATGGGTTGGATTTGTGAGAGAAGTTCGATTATTGATTAATTTGAGGTCGAGTCAGGGCCGTTCTTATATATTTAGGCGCCCTGGGCTAAAAATATTAGGCGCAGAGTTAGCATACAATCATTGAAAGCTATCTTTAAAGCGCTTTTGAATGGACCGAAAATTCCGACGTCTAGTGGCTGTAGCTTGAGAGGAGAACGATTCCCCACGTTCTTGCAAAATCTATTGCAGCTATAATGAGCAGTAACTACTATGGTTGTCCATCAACAAAAGAATACGATTGTCCTTGGTGCACTGAGTATGGATTTGGATATGTTTCAACACTTCAGGGAAGAGCTCAGTAGTCATCCACCCAGTTTTTGATGCAAGACCCAAACTTCCAGATGGAGCTTCTTGTAAAAAATGGTCTTTGTGTCGAACACATAGGGAAAGATGAAAACTAGTGGAAGCGAGTTTGCTGCGGCATTCACAATTGCACAAAATATTACCAACTCACCACGTTCTGCCGAGGCAATTTGACCCACTTGTCTTTTCGGCTTTTCCGCAAAAGTCAAAAATTAAATCCCATAATATAACTGAATAGGTTTAATATTATAGAGAATTTATTACGCTCCATAACTTGCGCATAGTGATTAACAAATTCTCCCACATTTGTAACATTAAAAGCTGTAGCCCGTGCCAAACTCGTGTTTTTAGGTTTCCTTAAGAATTAGAGAAATAATTATGTGCCATTTATATTTGTAATTAATTTAAATTAAAACTAAATTTAGTGAATTAGTGATTCATAGAAAAAAACGGGTTAATTAGTGGTTAATCTTATATTTGGATGCAGTTCCTCGAATAGACTGTTTTTTTGTAAGGACGTCTTTTATCGCTGTGGCCATAGACTCCTCATCAATTCGGCTTTCTGTTTTTTGTTTATAATTTCTAACCATTCTTAAAATAATTAAAAAGTATTAACTAATTAAACTTAAATAAGATTTACATTTCGAAAAAATCATTAAAATGTTTTGGAGTAATAATAAGCATGTTACCCTATATACAATGTTTCACTTAACCCCACGTGATTTTTTTTCAATAACGGTAAAAAAAATTTTCATGTGGGCTACATAATTAATAAAACAATTTGTTATTAAATTGCAAATTGAATGTACATTTTAAAACCTTTTAAATAATCCTTACCTGTTTCAGTTTTAAACCCACTATGGAAGTTTTTCCAAATACTACATAAATTTACTAAAACGCTTAAAAACCACCTTTCCACCCATAAATCCAAACTGAGACTGAATATCGAAATACATTTTTTTTAGTATGAAGATAATATTCTTTTTCATTGTTATTTGTTTAATCACTTCAATAAATCCCGTTAGTTTGAGAGATAAATAGCCTGTTTACTTTTACCCATGCTTAAAGTAGCCCCGCTTCCCCATACATTCGACGCCATGAAATTCATATCTTCTGTTTTAAACCCAGTACATTCGACACCATGAAAATCTAGAGAAAATACAAGACATGAAGTTCAAACAGCATTTAGAAAGAGAGGCAATTAATTCCAGAACCAAAAAAAAATTGAGGTGTGGCCAACACACGACTTCCTCTTACAAACAGAGAATTTTGAGAATTTTTTTTTATTTAATTTTTTATTTTTATTTGTATTTAATTTTTGAAAACATTTTGTATTAAGTAGTTTTTTGTAAACCTTATACTTTTTTAAGATATTTGCAAAACAAATTTTCTGGACCAAGGGAGTGGCCACTTCCGGTTAGCCGATTTGGAGTAAAATTCAATGGTACCTCCAAATTTATCAAAAAAGCTTAAATCTGAAGTTTCAGTTCGATTGATTAAACCATATGGGCTGTAGAGAGGAAACAGACAGACTGACAGACAGACAGACAGACACCATTTCGAAACCCACTTTTTCGGACTCAGGGGACCTCAAAACAAATAAATCTCTAAAAATCTCGAAGTTAAAAATTTTCATGATTACTATACTTTATTTTACTAGAGTAAAAATATAGTAAAAAACCCTAATCCGTACGAATCGTTCGTTTAGTAAAAGTTCTGGAAAATTATTTTTTGGAAATCGCACTCAAATCCCAAGGGCCAATATCGGCCATTGCCAACAGTGATGACAAAAGTTTCGCTAGCACATGGAATAGGTCCCTTAATTACCTAGTTAGAAAACCCTAATCCATACGAATCGTTCGTTTAGTAAAAGTTCTGCAAAATTATTTTTTGGAAATATGGATTCGAAACTCTACTTTTGAACGAGCAACACCTAAAAAAATAATTGTGCAGTGAAAAATATATAAATCAAAATATAATAGTTCCAATTAAATACATTTTTAATCATAATAACCATATAAATATTAGAACTCTAAATTAATAAAATTATCGTAATAATTCAATTAAATAATCAATCATTTAAATATTGGAATTATTTCTTGTGTTACAATAAAATCCGTTTTAGTGCAACTGTTTATGATTTCATTCATTTTGTGAAAACGTTATTGGTATATACATTTGTTTCTTTCAAATCCGTTATACTGTACATACTGTTTATTATTTAATTCAATTTCGGAAATCATTTTTGGTTTATTTTTATTGCTGTGTACACTTACCACAGATAATTTTTAAACTGTATTTGTACTATGTCTGAAACATGTAACACTTGCTCTTCCAATATTACTAAGGGAAGATTTCCTGGTGTCAAATGTGGTGGACCTTGTATGAAACCATTCCATATCAAATGCGCTCGCATATCTGATGATCTTCTACAAGGCATCAAAAATCGATCTGTGAATTGGTTATGTGAAGACTGTCGTGCAACGTCAAACCAATCAATTATGGATGATGATCAGGTTGCGTCGGACTCGGCAAATATGAACGTTAGTTTATCCGATGTTATGACCCAGCTTAAACGCATGGAAAGTAAGCTATCAGCACTTGAAGATTTAAAAACCATTGTTACATCGTTAAAATTTGAATATGAGGAAATCAAGTCGAATGTTTGTGTTTTGGAGGAAAAATTGCTTGTGCAAGACAACAAATTACGTCATTTGGAAGCTGAAATCGATAAACCAAATCAACAGCAAAATGTATCCAACATTATTATCAGTGGCTTACCATCTAACCATGAAGACATTCGTAGTTTAATAACTTGTGTTATCAAAAAAATAGGGGTGAACATAAATGGTGATCAAATAGTCTCAGTTGAGAAGATCGATAAAAAAATTACTGTCAACGCTGCTACAAATAGAAACCACTTCAAGCCATTGTTAAGAGATTTCTTTATTGTGAAACTAAACTCAACTGAACTTAAAAACAATATTTTAATGCAAATGCGAAAACACAAATCACTGTCTACTCAAGATTTGGATGTATTTCTACCAGTAAACCATCCAGTCCAGCGTATCTACATTATGCATCACTTAACAGCGTTCCAGTCAAATTTATACCGTGAGGCTAAAAATATAAAAAAATTATATAAGTATAATTATTTATGGTGCAAAGCTGGACAAATATATTTACGGAAATCTGCAGGGTCTGATGTTCATCGAATTGCTTCGGTCAACGATATTTTTCGGATTAAAGACATTCACAAGAAAATTGAAGCCAATACATCTGATTGAACTATCTGGGAACCTGGAAATTTATAGATTGTTAAGTATTGTGATTTATTTACCTGTACTAGCTCAGTTTTTATTTTTTCTTGTGTTTTTATTTTATTTTATTTTATTTTATTTTATGTTGATTTCATCGCCACTATCAATTGCTTTGTCTATTTACATTTCCTTAACAGATTTAATTAGTCAAATTTTTTTGTGTTTAATTTCTTTTACGTTGGCACTATTGAATATTAATACTATGAATGTAAAGCACGATGTAAGTTATTTTTGGTCGTTTTACTCGTTTTTTGTTTTTTCTAATATTTTAAATTTTTACGTAAACATATCTTTTCTTATCATTAAGCGAATTTTAAATTCAACGCGATATTTTATGATTATTGCTCTATATTATATTTTTGCTCAATTTATTTTTATCATTGTTTGTAAGTTATTTTTGATTTGCATTTTTTATGAGTAGTAAATATAGCATACTGCACCAAAATATTAGAAGTTTAAGAGCAAATTTTGATATGTTTAGTACGTTTGTAGCCAGTCTGAATACTCTACCTGATTTGATTTTTGTTTCTGAAATTTGGATTTATTCGAACGAAACAACAGAATTCAATTTGCCTAATTACAGCTTTAAAGCTTGCTGTAACGATAATTACCGCGCCGGTGGAGTTGGTGTCTTTATACATAAAAATCTAACAGTTATATCATGCTGTACTTGTAATTGGATTTCAGCTGATGTTCTTAGATTAGACATTCAACTAGGTAAAAATTTTTGGATTTTTCTGTGTTTTTACCGTTTTTGTAATAGTGATCTTAATGATTTTTGCAATGATTTAGATAATTTGCTGGGTACTATTAACAATAATAACATAGTGATCTTAGGTGATATTAATATAAATCTATTGAATAACGTAAGCTGTTTTAACTACCAAGCAATGCTTGCATCATATGGATTCCTCAGTGTATCTAACAATCCAACTAGGAATCTATCATGTTTAGACCATGTTTTTGTTAAATCCAGTATTACATATACTTTTAGTATTGATAATTTACCAATACATTTTTCCGATCATAATTTAATTACTCTCAATATTTGGGTAGAATCGAATAGACCTGTGATATGTTATAGTGGAAAGAGTTCAAAAGTTAATTATGACAAACTTAGAGATCGTCTTCTAGTTGAAAACTGGGATCTTGTTTACCATGAAAAAAATTGTAATACAGCATTCGAGATTTTCTTAAATAAATTAATTTCCCATATTGAACTTTCCAAAGAAATAATTACTTATCGCATTAGCAAGATGTTAAAGCCCTGGATGAATTATTATCTTTTGTGTAAAATTAATAAACTTAAAAAAATTTCTAAAAAATTAAGAAGGTATCCAAATAACACTCGGTTAGAAAATTATGTAAGAAAACTCTCTAAGCATGTAAATATGACTGTTAAACGGGTCAAAAGAGTATATTACAAAGATAAATTTGGTTTAATAGGGAATAATCCTAAGCTTATGTGGAAGGAAATTGATGATATTTTGGGTAGAAATACGTCCCAAAACAAAAACCAAATAACACAAATTTATGAATATCAATCAAACGTTCTTCTTACTGATGATCAGAATATATGTAATGAATTTAATAAATTTTTTATAACTGTTTCATCCGATATGACTTCCAATATTTTTCCCAATAGTACTAACAGTGGAGAGCAAAAACAATTTATTTTTGGAAACCGTGATAGTTACTGTACTTCTTGTTATTTCGATGAAATTAATTCTTTGGAGATTATTTCTGAAATTCAGAAGTTAAAAAACAAACATTCTAAAGGATTTGATGGAGTAGATAATATCATTGTTAAAAATTGTGCCTGGTATTTGGTTGATGTATTAAAATGTTTATTTAATTTAAGTCTAAAGAGCGGAATTTTTCCAGACGCCTTAAAAATAGCTGTTGTTATTCCAGTTTTTAAAAAGGGTGATGCTCTGCAATTAAACAATTACCGACCGATCTCACTATTGAGTACTTTTTCAAAATTATTTGAGAAATTAATTAAACGACGATTAGTCTCTTACCTTGGTAAAATAAAATTTTTTAGTGATCACCAATTTGGATTCATAGAAGGAAAATCTACGGAAGAAGCTCTTTTAAATTTTCTGAGCAATATTTATTTAGCAATCAACAACTCTCAGAAATGCTCAGCAGTATTTTTGGACATTTCAAAAGCATTTGATACTGTTAACCATGACATACTCATAATGAAATTGTCAAGTATT
Organism: Tipula vernalis; assembly: GCA_958295665.1. NCBI lineage: Eukaryota > Metazoa > Arthropoda > Insecta > Diptera > Tipulidae > Tipula > Tipula vernalis. Next base: position 446,185,713 of record OY282558.1, on the reverse strand, counting down.
GGTGTTAAAGGCAAATTATTAGATTGGTTTATAAGTTACCTTCGTAAGCGTAGTCAAATTGTAAAAATTAATAACGTGAATAGTCCTCCAGGTCTTCTAAAATGTGGTGTTCCTCAGGGCTCAGTTTTGGGACCCTTATTGTTTTTGATTTATTTCAATTCTATCTTTGAAATTAATCTTAGAGGGTGTGCTACAGCGTTTGCAGATGATTTGGCTTTGACATATGCGTCTAATGATTACGTTGATATTCAACGGTTTATCAATTTTGATTTATGCACTCTAAGTAAATGGTTTTTTTATCACCGACTTGTTGCTAGTGAAAAATCTAGAATTATGCATTTTAGACGGCCCGACATAACAGTTGATCAAAACTTTTTCAAGTATCACGTATACCCGTGTGATAAGAATCCATGTTTTGGGCAATGTTTTGATTTGCCCTGCATAAATGAGTTTAAATACTTAGGTGTAACAATTGACTCGCAGCTAAATTGGACCTCCCACCTAACTAATATCAGGAAAATTGTTATTACTGCAGTGCATACATTTTATAATCTTCGACCTTTGTGCCCTTCTTTTATTTTAAGAAGGTTATATCATGCTCTTGTTGAATCTATCTTAATGTATGGTATAACTAGTTGGGGTGGAATTTACTTTGCTAATATTGCAGATCTTTTTGTAGCGCAAAAAAGAATTATCAAATTAATTTATGCTTGTCCAAGGAATACACCCACTATTCCGCTTTTTCGCGAGTTAAACTTGTTGCCTCTAAGGTATTTGTATGTTTTTAAAGTATTGAAAATGTTTTTTGTTCGTAGCAATAGTTATCATAGTCGAATATACCACGTGTATAATATGAGAAATCCAAACAATTTTGTCGGTCTTCGTTGTAATAGTGAAAGGTTTAGAAGATTTTATTTATATATGGCACCTTTTTGGTTCCATCTTTTACCTAAAAATGTGAAAATGCTTCCATCTGCGCAGAAGCATAAATTTAACAGGGAAATTCGGACTTGGTTGCTTGACATCGATGATATCGAGCAATATTTTTAGTATAAATGTTAAATTACATTATGTTCTAATGTGCCGTCGTGTAGTTAAATATATCTATTTTAATAACTGAGCTTGTATTTTGTTGAAGATTATTGTTAATTATGTAAACAAAGAATATTATATAAATTTTAATTAAAATTTGTTTTAAATTGCTCCACTACAGACATAATGTCTATAGGAGCTGTACTTTATTTCATATTTTATAATGTTGTTTCAATTAGATTTTAATTTTGTATTTATTTTATTGAAATAAAGATAGTAATAATAATAATAATAATAATAAAAATCGCCCTCAACTCCCAAGGGCCAATATCGGCCATTGCCAACAATGAAAACAAAGGTTTGGCTAGCACATAGAATAGGTTGCTCAATTACCTAGTTAGAAAACCATAATCCATACGAATCGTTCGTTTATTAAAAGTTCTGCAAAATTATTTTTTGGAAATCGCCCTCAACACCCAAGGGCCAATATCGGCCATTGCCAACAATGATGACAGAGGTTTCGCTAGCACATGGAATAGGTCCCTTAATTATCTAGTTGGAAAACCCTAATCCATACGAATCGTTCGTTTAGTAAAAGTTCTGCAAAATTATTTTTTGGAAATCGCCCTCAACTCCCAAGGGCCAATATCGGCCATTGCCAACAATGATGACAAAAGTTTGGCTAGCACATAGAATAGGTTGCTCAATTACCTAGTTAGAAAACCCTAATCCATACGGATCGTTCGTTTAGTAAAAGTTTAGCACATGGAATAGGTCCCTTAATTACCTAGTTAAAATTGAAACGACTTTCTCTTACGAACAGAGAATTTTGAGAAATTTTATTTTTTTCTTAATTTTTTTTTTTAATTTTTAAATTTTAAAATTTTTTTTTTAAATTTTTTTTTTATTTTTATTTGTTTTTAATTTTTGGAAAAATTTTGTGTTAAGTAGTTTTTTGTAAACCTTATATTTTTTAAGATATTTGCAAAACAAATTTTTTGGACCAAAGGAGTGGCCACTTCCGGTTAGCCGATTTGGAGTAAAATTCACTGGGACCTCCCAATTTATCAAAAAAGATTAAATCTGAAGTTTCAGTTCGATTGATTAAAGCATATGGGCTGTAGAGAGGACACAGACAGACTGACCGACTGACAGACTGACAGACAGACAGACAGACACCATTTCGAAACCCACTTTTTCGGACTCAGGGGACCTCAAAACAAATAAATCTCTAAAAATCTCAAGGTCCAAAATTTTCATGATTACTATATTTTATTTTACTATAGTAAAAGAAAGTAAAACGTTTGTGATTTTATATAATTTTCTTTTTTATTTAAATCAAGCCAAAATAGTAGGTCTTGGACATTTGGTGGCGCCCTATTAATGCGGCGCTCTAGGGTTGCAGCCCTTATAGCCCCATGGTAAAGATGGACTTGGGTCGAGTTTAGGGTTTAGTGGGCGGTTGGATTCTGTTGAGGTTATACACGCCAGTTGTAGATTGACTTAATAGGTTCAAGACTGAAGATCTGATCATCTCATGAGGTTTCAGTCCTATATATTTTTGGTCTTTGGGAGATTGTTTCGTGTCCACTTTCCCTAGGAATTTCCTCTAAGGTAGTATGTGGGCTACCATCATCTCTCTGAAGCGGCTAAAAAACATCAGCGTTCAATCGTAGGTTTGAGATTTTTTTGGAATTTATCTTTTTTGGTGTCCCCTAAATCGGCCAACCGGAGGTAGATTTGCTTAAAGTTCCACAGAATTTGGATTACGTTTTTTGCTTATAATGTGATCGATTCAATGGAAGGCTTCTAAGATTTACTTCATTTTTGTTATCGTTTCATTAAAAACTCGATCAGTTTTCAAAATATTCACACAAACTTTTCACGTTTTTTAACACAAAATTTTCCTTCAATATATATTGAACACGCTAGTCATTTATGAAAACGACAACTACATACATATATGAGTATTTACAACATATTTCGAAAAAAATCAATCAATGCAAGGCTGGAAAATAAAGGTCACCGTAGATAATAAATAATAATCAATAGTTGTTGCCAAGAGACGAGGTAATTGTTTTGTACCACAACAAATTTTAACCAAAATAAATCCATCGAGAATGTATCTGTTATTTTCCAAATAGCAAGTGAGGCTTGAAATTACTTGTTAATTTATCTACTTATTTCTAATCCACAAAAAGCATAACGTCTTTTTTGGGGAGGAGGGGCATCCATTAAGGCATATTTCATTACGTCATGTGACACTACGACGCACCCTAGCCTAAGGTGTTTTCTTAAACTCCAGGTACTAACAAGCAGAGCAATTTTAAGCTACCCTGACCAGCAAAAATATTATTTTACGTTGATATCAAAATTGTTGTAAACAAATTCAATTAGTAAATCGAGTGACATCCAAAATAAAACGAATACTAATAATTCAATTTGTCCCAAAACATCAATTAATATTATGTGAGCTTTTTTTTTATATAATATTTGGAAAACTCAATTTCCTAACAAATACATACACTCGTACAGGACATAATATTTATGTACAAACCGATTTCGATATTTATTCGTATAAACATGAAAAATTACAAATGAAAACAGCACCCAACAAACATCATAGTATACATACAACATAATATGATAATGTTTGTGATGATAAATGGGGAAAATGTAAATTGTACATCAAAATAAATAATTTGTGTAAACAGGAAAATGATAATTTGGAAATAAATTAAAAACAAAAAAAAAATGTTTTTTTAAAAATAAATTTGAACATCCGTATTGGAAATTAGCAAAAAAAAAAAAATCCGGAATAATGGACATAAAAGCATAAAATTTAACAACACCTATTGCCACACCTTTTTCCGACCGCACTGGCAAAAACCATAAATCATACATACTCGTACAAAATTTTACAGAATACACACAACTTGTTGTGTACACGAAGAACGAACACATCGAATATTTATTAGGGGCCGTAAAATTATTTTATAACGGTTATTTAATTTTTGGTATGCTTTCACATTACAAGAATTTATTAAACGACTTCAGAATTGGCTCAGAGTCAGAACACGATTGACACAGTTGTTTTTTTTTTGGAAATTAACTCCTCATCACATTACAGTTTTATGTTTTACACGCCATTACAAATGTACATTAAATATGGTATGTCCAATTTCCATACAACAACAACAACATTTTAATGAAACAATTAAAATTTATAGCGTTCCTGCATAATCGCAAAAATTAGCTCTCCCAATATTAACAGAGAGCGAATAATTTTCTTTCTGCCCCATAATTTTCCAAACACATTTTTTTTTGTTGTTTTGTCTTGGAAATTTGATTTCAAAATAAAAACACAGATAAGGCTTTATACCGTTGTGATTTAGCACACATAAGTATAATGCAAGCAAGATATGGGAGACGATGGACGATGAACATTTTTTTTTTTTTACAAGCAAAACGAATTGATAAGGGTTGAGCTTTATTTTATGTTGTTGCGTATATACGTTTTCAGTTTTAATTGAATTCCATAATGGCCTTTTAGTATCTAATTAAAGATAATAGTGGCGAATATAAATATTTCGTTATTTTTTATTTATATGCAAATTAGATACAATTTAGGGAGGCGTCCTTTTTCAATGTTCTTGGCTCAAGCGAGTCTCCATTTTCTCAATTTCTTTAATCCTTTTGATGCTACACAGGTATATTATCCTGTAGATCAGGGTGGAAATTCACCCACCTCTATTAACATAAATAATTTACTCTTTCGTTTGAAACCAACCAATTTGTTTTTTTTTTTTCACTTTAATCTATTTGTTTAAAGAAAATTTTTTCTTTATAATTTCCTTAATTATGTATGAAACAAAATACTAAAAAAACTTTAATTTTGTTTAAAGTTTTAATAAGTTTTATAAAAAGTTTATCTTGTGGTGTATTGTGAATTCAATATCAAATCGTATACGACAAATTATGAATTTTTCATGTGAAGCGAATAGTAATTTGGAGTGAGAAGTTTACTTAAAGCATAACTTTATGAAATTAACGAACCTCCACGCTTCCTTTTTTTCAATCACGGAGAATTTGGTTACCCGACAACGAATAGTATATAGAGCTTTTTTATAATATGTTATACGTTGTGTATTCGATATCGTTATATCTACGTTTGGCGGTGCAGTCTATAAGCTTAGTTATTGTTTTGCAACATTATGTAAGTTCTCTCCAGCTTCTCGTAAAGCAATTGCCTTACCAGTTAATTTAACAAAAAACAATTCATCTAAACACAACTTACAGAGCATTCACAATGCAAAAACTTTTTACCTTTTACTTACAGGTTTGTATGAATTTCGAACATAACGAACTAACATTTTTGCTCGTTATGTTGGAAATTCATACAAACCTGTAAGTAAACGGTAAAATATTATTCCATTGTGAAAGCTCTGTTAATTAACAACGATTTGTCTAAAACAACTCAAACGGATATAAAATAATTAGCTTTGAGTATAGCGGAAGCAGGGCCAATTACAATATTACCTCAATAGATAGCGTTACTTGCATGATTCCATTTTTTTGTAATTTTTTGTGCATATTAATCGTTTTCCAATCGACCAACCGCGAGCACCCACTAATAGAAAGGTTTTTGTCATTGCTATGGTCGATTGGTAAGCTCACAATAGGATTTTATGAGTAAAACATAACCTCGAAATCGTAATTGTGGGCAATTACGCCAAATATTAAGCGGTTCTACATTCAACAACCTAACGTCGAAATTGTGCGTAACTGCATCTAACTGCTCGTAATAAAATAGCAAGAGCAGGTAGAAAATTTAGCAAACATAAAAACCATTTTACTAGTGGTTTGCTAGCGCCATGTCCTGTTAAAAACCAGGTAAGGGATCTTAGGGATTGGCGGTCCATCCTCAGTGCAGCTCCCAGACTTATAATATTATAACTGAATAATTTCTTGGCCTGTCTCATCCCAATGGAGGACTCCTAGACTAATTTCCTATAGTTCTGCTCCCAGTCGCTTATACCATTTGCCAAATGGGTTTTGGAAAAAGCAATACTAGGACTGGGACACAGGAAATCTCGGCTTGCTCCCATTTTTGTACATTGGTCTGCTGCCTCATTTCCTCGAATGGTGGAGTGGCCAGGAGACCACAAAAGGGTGACTTTATTTGCGTTACCCAGTTCTAATAAATTACAGTAGCAGCTCCAGATCAATTTCGAGTTGAACACCGAAGCTCCTAAGGCTAGCAGAGCTGCCTGGCTTCTTATATTTCTTTTTGAGACATTGAGGCATACATTCCTCAATAGCAAAGGTCTCTGCCTGAAAAACTGTGGGGTGCTACCCAGTGGTATGCATAGCTCTAGGTCGGGCCCGACTATCCCTGCACCGGTACCCTCGTTTGTTTTTGACCCATCCGTATACCATACCGAAGCATGGCGGGGGAGGGAGGAGATAATATTCTCTACCAGTGCCCTATCCGGCAATCTAATAGTAAAATTCCTCCGACAGTCTATTGTCCTTACCATCAAATCCGATAGTTGGATCAATTCCTCCTTACATAATTCTTAGGCTCAGACCTCTTGAACCGGCTACTTTTTTAATGTGTAGGTGCAGTGGTGCCTCAGTTTTCTCTCAAGGGCAGCTGTTGGACAAGTCCTCATTGCTCCATTTTCACCCATACAGATTAACCTCTGGATCTTGTCCAGTATTCTCCGTGCATCAGTCTGCTCCGTCTTTGGCCACCACACAAACGTCGCGTTAGAGACCATATGTCTAATGACGACTCGATAGAGCCAAACCAACATTTGTGGGCTCAGTCCCCACGTTTTGCCAATCATTTTTTGGCTGGTGAAGTAGGCCTTATTCGCCTTGTTTGTGATATGATTTAAGTGGGGATTCCATGTCAATTTCTGATCTAGTACGACACCCAGATATTTAACCTCCGTTGACAGTTGGAGAGTTACCCCCCCCCAGGGCTATCGGCGGGAGGCCAGTTTCCCTCCGGTTAGTAAAGAGAGTGCAGTTGACCTTGTTGGGATTTACCGTAAGGCCCACCTCCGTGCACCAATCATTTACTACCTCTAGGGCTTGTTGCATTCTTTTCCCTACTGTATTTGCGAATCTGCCCCTAACCATTAAGACTAGGTCGTCCGAATAGGTAATGTTCGAGAAGTCTAAATTTCTCAGTCTGGTATGTAATTGATCCATCACGTTCAGCACCTGCTTGGTAGGTTATAGGTCTATAAGACCTAATCTCCTCTGGGGATCTTTTTCCCGCATTTGGGACAAAAATCACCCGAACCTCCCTCCAGCATTTTGGAACATATTCCCAGCTAAAGCTGGCTCTGAAAAGTATAGTAACATAAGGCAGCAAAGTCTGCAGTCCTTGCTGTAGAAAAACGGGATATACGCAGTCCCCTCCCGGTGATTTGAAAGGGCCAAATGATTTGACTGCCCAGCCTATCCGTTCCGGTGTAAAAAACTGCCTCGAGAACTCGTGAGCCCCCTTTGGAACCAGATACGGATGTACGCTACTTGCGCTGGATTCTTCCTGATCCCTCAGTACTACACAATCTGGTAAGTGACTTCTCACTAGACATTCGAGAGTCTCCTCCTTGGTTGTGATTGTCTCTCCACTTGGTTTCTTAACAGATCCCAAGGGATTCCTGTGCTCCAAGGAGAGTGCCTTCTGAGGTCGGCACGCCATAGGTAGTTTGTCTATTTTCTTACAGAAGATCCTCCAGCTGAGTCTTTTGCTCTGTCTAAGAGCTATGTTGTATTGGGTAAGGGAATTCTGATAGGTAGTCCAATCGTTCGTCCTCTTAGCCCTATTAAAAATTTTATGGACATTCCGTCTCATGTTTTCCAAGTTTTGGTTCCACCAAGGAACATCCCTTGTGCCTTTAATACGCACCAGGGTGTGCTTGAGTGGACGGTATTAATTATTGCCTCTGTAATGTCATTTACAACTCTGTCGAGGTCATCGACAGAGTTTATCGTGGTCTGTAGACCAGCTAAGTTATCTGAAAGTCTGTCATTATAGACTGGCCAGTTTGTGAGTTTTGGTATCCTTACCATCAACTCTTGTCTCAAAGGGATATTGATATGAAACCTGATGTACATCTAATATGAGAGGGATGCTTCCTTGGGCACATGCCAGTCGAGAATTGCAATGGAGGTGGATCCACTACCTCTCTCCTACCCGCATTCACAAAGGTCGCATCACTCCCTTTATTGTTAACTGCTGAGTTGTTACTAAGACAGATTTCAAAAAGTTGCTCGCCTCTTAAATTGGTGTTGCTGCTTCCCCAGACTACGTAGTGTGCATTAGCGTCGCAACCAATGACGAATTTTTGGTGATGTATCGTGCAATAATTCACGAAGCTCTGTATCAATTCTGGAGGGGGTCATTTTCATCCCCGGGAAAGTATGCAGAAGCGATGTTATTCACCCTCCCACCTCCTTTTTGTAAGGGCATTTCTATTGAAATATCCGTGATATCCCTAGGAATAAATTGGTTAATAGAGAAGATATTTTGCCTTGAGCGACAGAGAATTGCTTGCCTCGGACTATCTGCAGCCGTGTCGTATACTAGCTTACCTGTGTTGGCTGCAAAACCTTTAATCTTCCCCTTGTTGGTCCAAGGCTCCTTTATGAGCGCTGTATCCCATTTCTTGATCATAAAAAGACGGATTAGGTTGTTTGTAGCCGTCTTCGATCGATCCAGATTAATCCGCACAAATCTCAGATTCGTTATTGTTGATGATGTGTATTTTTTTTTTTTTTATGTCTTTGGCTCCGGAGAGCCCGGTTTGCTTGGTTGCTGTGCCACCCTTCCTCTCTGGGTCAGCCTATGGCTCTTCCCGCTCCTTCCTCGGCCCGGTTTGGCAGGTCTCCCTGTTCCGGAGGTGACAGGTCTGCTGGCCTCCCATATCCCAGTAACTCCATCACCGGGACCCGCGTTCTCAACCAAAGCTGCCCTAGATGTGCCAGGCAGATTCGGCTCCGCTACTCTCCCCTTGACTGTATCCACCGCCCCCTCCTTCTTTGGGCGGAAGTGTACAGAGCCAAAAATCCAGTTCACTCTGTAGTTGGAGCCCTTCAGTATCTCCGCCGTTTTGTGTGAAACGGACATTATGAGTTGAAGGAGGTCGCCTTCTCGCTCCTTCCTCGCAATAATTTTCCAGTTTGCGTCTCTAAGGTCCTTATTTTGGATCGCCAGTCGACGCAGTATCTTGTTGTTTGTCTCCTTACCCCCTCGTGGCAGGTAAACAAACATAATCTTTGGGCGAGGCAACTCCTCCTCCCCGACTGCCTTCAGGGATGCCCCGTCCCATGGCTTAAGTGAGGGCATTGTGGCCCTAAGCCACTCTGCCGTTTTTTCATCGGCACAGTTGACCGGGAGCCAACCGTTTCTGTTGCGACATCCGAGGAAACAAGGGCTGACACCATCTTACGGCAGCTCCGCCACTGTCTCCATTATGGCTTCTTGTACTGCCAGAATCTCGGCAATACCCAGTTTTGTTTCTGGATAGCCTTGGTCGGTAATCTCCAACCTTCACTGCGGCACTATACGTTGTGGCCGTGTCGGTCCTGTTCTCGGGGCAACTCTCCTTATTGTCGCCCTCCGCCGTTGCAGCTTTTGGGGGCGGCTTCCAATGCCTTCGGTGAAGGACTGGAAACTTCCCTCTTTTTGCCACGATGCCTTTGGGCGTAGAGTCGTCATCCCACCTATTTCTCTTGTTAGTTGAAACAATTCTGTCCCTGATCTTCTCCTTAAATTGCTGCAAGGCAGCATCGCGGGGGACCCCTGACCTAATTAGATGGGACAGACGTTTCCTCGCGGCCCCACTGATGCGTGCTCTCCTCTTTGATGTTTCCTCGAGCTCCAATTCCTCGCGATCCTTATTTATTTCAGCCGTTGTCGACGTGGATTGGGTATCCATTTCAGACAATAGGGTGACATGTAAAGGAGAGCCTACCACTACGTCCGTGCTAGAGTTTTCTGTTAATTGTCCGATCTCAGAAGCAGAGCCTGAATGGTCCTTGTCATCTTCTGAGACTGTTACCGGAGGTCACCACGAGGAGGTAGTACGTACACTTGCGAATCACACTCAGGATACCCCTCGCGCAGGTCGTGGGCTCACAGACAGGACTGCCTAAAACATGACCAGAACAACCTGCTTTAGCCCACCCTAAAGGAAGGTTACGGAGCCGGTATTACTATACAGCTTTATTCCCTCTTCCAGAAGGCGCCGGACCTCCAAAAATATCGACATACACCACTTTCAAAATAAACGGTCCATATATTTAGGTTGGAATTATCGAAGTATACAGTAAGTTTAAGTCGCTGACAATTGCCGTCTTACTTTGGGAATTTTACAACAACAATGCCGTGTATTTTCATTCCGGAAAGAATAGTTGCAAACAAAGTTTTTGTTGGTACAGAATTATTCTAAAAACATTTATCATTTCATTGTGTTGAGGAATTACGTTTATGAGGCACTAAGAAGAGAGCTTCTTTCAAGACAAACCGCGCCAAATGGATTTACCAATCAACATCAGCTATTAGGCCTGTTAAGACTTCGAAAGATCCATATTTATCGGTACCATCTACATCTAAAGAAAGCTCGGACGAACTCAATGAGCTGAGCTGCGTGAGCGACAACGATTTCGAGCCAGAAAATTTTTTGGAAGCGAGACCATTCAATCAAAACGAGCTTAATGGTTTAATTAGCGGTTTTTGTCAAATAAATATCAAACACGTGTACTAGAAAATATTTATCACAGGTATCGGGTACAGTCTAAGTGTAACAATAAAATTATATATAAACATTGCGCATGAATATCATTTTATCATTTCTTCTTACCATTTGGTAGTCATTACGCTAAATTGGTTGGTTAAAAAAAGTCCGCTGACTGTAATCAAATTTTGAAAATCGATTGAAAAATTGGGGAGGGGGTGTTGAGGAATTGTATTCGGTCATATGAAGAAAGATTTGCCAATGAAATAGTTGTCAAATGATACTGAAATGTGTATTTTCAGCGACCAACTTACTGTATACTCAAAAGCAACAAAAATGTTTTTACAAGCCATACAATACAAACACTTAAAATTAAGATACAAAAAAATACCCTATGGTTAATATTAGCTATGTATGTATATATATGAGGGTATAAATCTATTTTTTCTTGTTTACATATCATATGAAAAAAACCTTTACATAAACAGAGTACGTCGACAATGTGTTATGAACTATCTGTTGTACGGTTTGGTTTGTATAAACATTTTGGTTTTAATATAGATCATGATTAAATATCAAATTTTCTTAAACCGTAAGAGCTACCATCTTTCGGAAAACTCAAAAAGAACCAACCTCTACCATCTTTCGTAAAAGTAAAAAAAAAATGATTTACGTAATATTATTTGACATTAGATTTATTTATTTTGCCCAATCGATTCATAAAACAAAATATACAATTTTTCGCGCAATTTTTATTAGTTGCATTCCAGTACCAACCGCTATTACCCGCTAGTAGACAAGTTGTTGTCTTTGCTAAATTATTTAGTCATAACAACTTTTGCTATATTTTCATGGGTATTCCCACTATAGATCATGTTTTCCGAAAAAGGCAGCACGATAAAAGAAAAAGTACAGAGCGTTTGCCACTAGATGTCACTACACAATCAAATAAATATTACTGACGTTTTTCAAAAGGACGTTTATAAAAACTTCTCAAAATCAATTTAATTATCACATATTAATAATAATCACTTTTATAAGACAAACAAATTTTTTCTATTGTTAACCAAATGCACACATACAAATGCCATACAATTTTTGGCATCAAATATTTAGTGACACCTAGTGGCATTATGTGAAAGTTGCTTATGCTTTCGGAGTTTTCCGAAAGATGGTAGCTCTTGTGGTTTCAGAAAATTTGACATTAAAACATGATCTATAGCTAGAAGTAGTTGCGCTCAATTTCGCCGCTAGGTGGATAATTGTAGAACCGGTCATTTTTTGCTTAAGAAATTTATTAATTTCAACCGTTTAGGTTATTTAATCAAAGAGAAATATTTTTATTTATAGATCAATAGAACTGTTTAAAAAAAATCCACAATAAAAATCACGTCTGTATGTATCGATTTAAAATCACAGGAAAAAATTAAATTTTTAACTAATAATATTCAAAAAATAATTTTAGGTTATGTTTTGCTATTTTGTGAGTTCACATAGCAAAGACAAAAACCTTACTACTAGCGGGAACTAGCGGTTGGTCGATTGGAAAGCAACTATTGATAAAATTTATGAGAACACATTTTTACAAACTGTTTTTGGAATGTAATTATTTATATTTAAATAATTTTGGATAAATTGAGACGAATTGTTTTTAGATGAATTGTGTTTGGACGAATTGTTTTTAGATAAAATGTTGTAGATTAAAAATCCGTTTTCCGTAAATATCCGGGCAAACGAAGCTTTCGATTTTGGAGTCTTACTGCTGGTGACACTTTTGTCGTGTGGATTGCCGATCTACAATGTATTTCGGGACCTTCGAATAAGTTTACTTTCATCGCATCTGATTGCTGGTGAAATCGTGATTCTCGCTTTCCTGATTGCCATCATTTATCACATTTGAAAAGCAGCTGAAGCGAGCACTGTAACGGGAAACCACTTTCCATACTAATGCTTTTGTTACAATCACGGTAGTCTGTCTGAAAAGCAAATCCCGCCCGACAACTTATAGCATATTTCCTTGACAAATTTACAACGAGAATTGCATAATAACATTAACCCAAAAAAAATTGGGTTTATTTAAACATAATTCTAATTCTGGGTTATGATACCTGCCACCAGAGTCATATACATATTAAATTTATATTATATTTGGAAAGGTTGGTTTTTGTCAATTAAATCAAATTGGCTAGTTTCTTGGAAAATAAATAACCCCGAAATAATTCGGATTCAATTTTGGTCAACAAAATACACTTTTAGTGAAATCCATCAGGACCAAAGTGTACTGGTTTCCATTGTCGTTAGTCGCTATAATGGTTTCAACCGGACAATTTTTTTTTTGGTTCATCCAGTAAATTTCATTTAAAAAAAAATTTTTTAATATTTCGGGTTTATTTATATTTATGTTTGAATACATTTTGATAGCTGTTGACTTGCCAAAAGAGCTGGGTATCATCTTTACACAAAAAACTGCAATTTAATAGCGCCAGGATTATTTCCAGAATGAGAAAAGAGGCGTTTCTTCATTTACGGCTATTTTTGTTTGTGAGTGATTCTTCCGGTAGCTTTATAGTTACTCCTTGGTTTGTCATTAGATCTCTTGTTGCCATTATTTCTTTTAGTGAGAGCACTTTGTTGCTTACTAGTCCCAATTTTGTTCTAATGATGGCTTCCTGGATGTCTTCTAGTACCTAATTATGGTATCTATGTTGATGATGGTTGTCGTCATTTCTACCTCGCTGAGTATTATTTTGTTAGTTCGTTCATTTTGCTTTCCAGGAACCGAGGGCGTTCCACCGTTTTTGTCTGGATCATCTTGTGTGTTTAATTTGTTGTATATTTTCGTAGTTTTTTGCACTTTTGTTTTACTATGTTATATAATTCTAGTTTATCATTCTTATCATCTAATTTATTGTAAATAAATCTATTTATTGACTCTACTGTGTTTGCCCGTACTTGAATCTCTATGGGGTTAATGAAGTGGGTTTGCTTGAAGATTACTTCATTCGAGTGTTGTTGTATAGTACAACTGACAATTCAATGGCTGTTGAAGTGTTTGTGTTTGCTGCTTTAACTTTATTCGTGTTGAATATTTCAATCACGGTAGAATGGGTCTTTTCAAAGCGTATTCTATCTTAATATTGAGGTGATTCAAAAATTGCCTCATTTGTGTGGATTGGAAAGTGGTTTCGTGATCCCATACAATACTGTTTGGAATTCCGAAAAGTTTAAAATATTTATTAAGAGCTTTGGTTACATCTGTTATGTTTTTTGTGGCTATTGGCATCATTTGTAGATGTTTGGGAAAGGAATCGATTCTTGATATCTTGATATTTTAGGGCTTTCGGTTAAATTTATGCTTGTTACAAATGTTACATGCATTATTATGTGTTCTATGTTCGCCTTAATTGACTCATCGCTTTGTTAGTGTAGTAGTATTATGTCGCTCTGTCTGTTGACCCTTCTAAAATTAGGAAACATTTATTTCGAGATGACGACCTTTACTGTACTGACCTCTAGTGGACTGTTTCGATGTTTTTTTTTTTTTTTTTTTGGAATTTGGAACATTTTCGACATTTTAGAATTAAATGTTCAATGTCCTCCACAACCAAACAGCTCTCATATAAATCATCCTCACTAAAATGACACTTCTTTAAGCATTCACACAACAAGATTTTCGGGAGGAAATTTTGGACCCACTTGTCTAATTTTGGAAAATATATTCATATTTTCCGCCATTATTTTCGACCGTTGCGTTTTTTGGTCATCCGTTCCTCCTTCCAAACTTACTTTTATCTCATTCACTAACACATTATCTTTGGTCAACATTCGCACGGTTTCTCGCACGGTGATCCATTCCCTCTTATAATTAAGAGGTGAATCACCCAATTCGGGCTACAGAGTATGTACTGGGGTAGAATTAATCGCCCCCAATACCACTCTAGCACATGCATAAGCATGCCGTAAGCAATTTTGGAAGATACTAGTGCCTTTCGCAGCATATAAGTCACACTAGGGTGAGCCCCCCATTTCTGTTTACTCACCCTTTTGATCGGCCAATTTTTCCATGTGCACTTTAAAACTCAATCGATTGTCGATTCAGATTCCCAAATACCTAATCAATCTCAATCCCAAATACCAACTCAATTGTCTGATTTAAATGTCATACACCCGCAGATTTAAATCATTGAAACATTGTGTTACCTGAAGTACATATTTCTGAGCTCGATTTTAGGCCTCGCCGATAGCTTTGCCCTTGCCGATTAGTACAATGACATCCGCAAATTGCAAGATAACTTGGTCATTATACCTATGTATTGAGCTCGTATACAGATTGAAGAGGGTTAGAGAAATTTTTCTCACTTGCGGGAGCCCAATGTTCACCGCTCCCCCCAATCTATAACCTCTTCTAGACAAAACAAACTTATGCTCACTCATAAACTCATACACTCACTTAATAATTTTCCCAGGAAATCCCAGGTTCAAAAGAACCTGATATAGTTTCCCTGGAAACACATAATCATACGCTCTTTCAATATCCAGGAATACCGCCACAAAATACTTCTTTTCCTTCCGTACTTTCCACACAAATTTTTCCACACATTCGTTTGCAGAATGGTTACGTCGGAAACCAAAAATGGTCTCTGGCAATAAACTATTTTCATTCATAATCTTTTCAAACCTACCTTTCATCATCCCATTCACCATTTTATTAAAAACATTCAACATACATATCCCTCTATAGTTTATTGCCAATTGGGAATTGGAACCGCGCTGCAATCCTTCCATCTTTTCGGTATCTGATAACACTCATCCATAAGCTATTGAGAATTCGAAGCCAGATTTCCTTTGCTTTGCATTTCTAAAACTCATCATTGTAATTTTCCAGTTCAAGCCTCCATCAGAGGTTTGTGGTCAGTTACTAATGTAAACTTATTACCATAAAAGTATGATTGGTACTTCTTTACTGTCCATATTATTGCTAGTGCCTCTTTCTCGTTTGTGACATACCTGGTTTCCGTGGAATTGAGTGTTCGCGAAGCCAACGCAATAGGTTAGAACTGCTCCTAGAGCAAAATATGAGGCATATGTTGTTAGGAAGAATAGTTTTTGCAAAATCTGGATAGGAAAGGATTTGGTCTGTCGCTAGAATTTGTTTTAATGTTTCGAAAGCCTTTAGATATTGTGGATCTTTTGTATCTAATTGTATGTCCTCTTTTAGATATTTAGTCATATTTTTAGAATATAAATCCACGGTAATAACCCGAAAGTCCCAACAATTGTTTTGTTTCTTTCTGATTTTTAGGCAATGGCCAATCAATCATCTTGTCTCTTGAGTTCTGATACTGATAACCTTTTAAACACAGTCTGTAGATTGTCTAAATATTTTGTTAGGTTTTCACCTACTATGATAATATCCTTGTAGCACATGATTCATGGCTCTTTGGAATGTGGCTGGGCCATTTTTTAGTCCAAAAAAAAATCGAATTTTTCTCTTGAATTTTCGTCCACCGGAATTTTGTGGAAATCCGATTTAAGATTCAGTGTCGTGAAGTAGGCTGATTTTCTAAAATCTTCTCGATTTGGGGCATCGGAAACTTGTCGTCGATTATCTTTTCGTTTAACTTTCTACAATCGATGACTACTCTTGCTTTGCTTATTCCCGAAGCGTCTGTTGTTTTTGGGACTGTTCAAATCGGTTCTGAATTAGGCTTGCTTGAGTTGCGAATGATGCTACTCTCTAGCATGTCCTGTACCTGTTCTTCCATGTCCTTTTTAAAATAGGGTGGGTATCGGTACGTTTTAGTATAGACAGGAGCTTCCTCCTTTGTCTGAATTTTATGTTTGATAATTATTGTTGGCGATAACTTTTCATCTTGTTTCATCAGTAACATATGATTTTTTATAAATTCTATCGATTAAAGAAACGTTTTCGATTTCGTTTAGATGACCTATTCTTCTGAGAGTTTCAAAATTATTAACCACAAATTTTAGTTTTGGTAATTTTTTTCGATGTGTCAGGCTCGTTTTGTCAGTATTTTCGCTGCTGTTTTACCGTTTACCGATTGATCTGTAAACTGCGAACTTATTAAAAAAAACTTGACACGGTTGAGCAAAAAGTTCACTATCTCGTCGACTTTATTGTCGTGTTAAGAACGAAATGGATGCGACTGCGAAGTCGTTGTAAATGGTGTACCATGTCAAGGGTGGTGCAGGAACGACTTGCTTACGCAAGGACTCTGTATTTTTTGGAAATTTGCATATTTATTTAACAACTGTTTCAGTCAGCAAAATTGCATTTTACTGTGTTGAAGGTGGAACACAACAAACTGAACACTTGTAAGGTTAATATTTTGATGACTGCTGCACCTATTAATCCTAGCCTAGGCAAGCTTACGGAATTAATTGGAGCGCCCTTGATTTTTGCACATATCAGGCCTATAAGCCTTCACTTCAATCCTATTTCCTGTAGCCAAAGGTTTTGGAATAATATTTTTATTGTTATAATGGTAGGCGACAGCAATCTTAAAGTGTGGAAAATTCTGGTCGCTTCAGAGAGAAGACTTTGTTTTGTCTCTTTTTTCTCTCATCAATTTACGTAAAACACGAAATGGTCCAACTGTGCTTTGCATGGTTACCAGATTCGCTGTTTTTCAAATCTCTAAAGAATCATTTCATCTTTAGTACAGTCCACTCATACTTTTTCGATGATTCCAACCAAGGCGTATCGGTGTTACCTGAATTTTAAAACTATTTCTAGGAGGCTATATTGTATGACTGAACCATACTGCTCATTGTCGAAATGAATTTGTTACATGTGGCCCAATCCTGAAAACTCTTCAATGAACTCATTCAAGTGATTTGTTTATCCTAATAACAGTTTTTCGTCTTTGAATGGAAGCTTCGTTATGAATTTTTCATCGGCTGCTTATTTCATAGTAGCTTTAAATCATTCTTCACACTTTTCTTCTTCAGCAGAGTGTAACTTTGTGCCGGGTTTGTGATATTCCTCGAGGTCCCGAGACTTAATTTGATGTTAACTTGGGATCTAGGCAATAATGAAGCAATTTTAAGCAGGATAAGTACTAATACCTAATGGGCTAGACACACCCATTATAATCGACGGATCCAAATATGTCCTAAAATACGCTAGCTACAAATGGTTCAGACAAAAATTATAAATCAAATGGAAAGTTATTTATCTGTACTAATGACCTTGACGTTCAGGTAAATTTTCAAGGTCATTTATAAAATGGAAACCCCAACTTTTGATACCGGATTTGAAAAGAGTGGCAAATTTTATGTTCAAAATGATATTTCAAAGTTTGTTATTGTGACCTTGAGAGAATCAAATCATAGTTAAATGTCTAAAAAGTACTCAGATGCTGTTAATTTAGATTTAAGAGCTTTTATGCATGATAAGTGTGAATATTAGAGAAGGTGGAAAAAATTCGAAGACCTTGTCCTTACTTTTAGCGTTACCCGGAAGCAACGACGTGGAAATAGTAATATCTGTTTCCTATGGGATGCTTGATTATTGTAAGTAGTGATGTAAACGGTAATATTCTCGGTGGTAACATTACCCAAAGTGGTGTTACCCTGGTAGTATCGGAAACATAATTAAAACACTTTTTTTCCAAACAACTCAACTAGTCTAACTGCGAAAAGAATTATGACACCACTGAATTACACTTCCTATTCCATTTCCATGTTCAGTTGGAAAACACGTAATAGAGCTGGAATTTGATCCTGAATACTAGTAGTATGATGCATTTTGACTAGAAAAGTGGCTACAATATCTTAGGCGACGAAAAGCTGTAGTATGCTGGAATTTCATTGACAACATGAGACCAAAGAGCACTAGATAGTCGATGAACTATTATCTTGAGAAATTTTTATTTCTGGTGCTCCTATAGGCTTAACCAATATAACAAAACCTATAACAAATTATGTCATCAATACAATCTACTCACTAAGGAAAATCGACATTTAGCAAGTTTCTTTTCGAAGCAGTTGAAGCGGTGTTAAAAGTCTTTGGGATTTATAAATTTATTGGACTTATTCGAGTGCATAGTGCATTACGTTTAAGCTGCCTGTACGAACACGATGGACCTCTTCTGTAATTTCCTTTCAAGTTCTCCTTTCTTGGTACAAATATGCCCTGAAGGCACTGGCTATCGAAGACGAGTTGAAATCAGTTATGAAGGCATCTACGATCTCCTAAGCGAATCGTTTTGAATAAAAGTTTAAACTATTCACTGTGTGCAGTTTTGACTAAACTGGTGGACTGTTTTTTTAATATAAAACAAACTTTTGCACAAAATAAATAGGCCAATCACAAAGAACTTACAAGTATCCATAAATACGGGGTCGAAAAATGCTTACAACCGCTACAATATGCCGCAAATTAAATTTTACTTGAACCAGCTATTTGAGTTTATTTTTAATATGGGAGAACTTCACCCAAAATATAAGGATGGGAATAAAATAATTGAGTCTTTGGCACATTACAATGTTCGAAATGAACTTTTTTCGTGATCGTTTGTAGTTCCAAGTGAGCAGCTTTCTGGTGAGTCTGTTCTACTTCATCTTTAAGGGTGTTTGCGGTTAATATTTTGAGCAGGCAATCGAGAGGTGCAACGGAAAGCATGTTTAGTACTTATGGTTTTATACACCGTTTGACCGTGCAGAAAAAGTTCAGTCAGGTTGCATAACTTTAACCTGACGATATCGAATGTAAGAAGTCTGGATAACGAAGATGAAGTTATTCGTGCGGAATCAAATATAAATTATTATTATTGGATGATACATTGATTAAATAACTTAATTGATCATAACCTCATATTTATATACTTTATCTACGACCGATGAACACTACGTCAAGGATTTCGTGCTCAAAAATTAATTAGAGATCTTGTTGATATCACGACAATTTTGGGGAGACAATTCTTGGTTTTTGCATCACGATAATGCACCGTCTCACATTGAATTTGTTGTTTGTGACTATTTAGCCAAAAATTCGACCCATATCTTTTCGCAACCGCCATTCGCGTGACTTAGCTCCGCCTGACTTCTGGCTATTCCCGAAACTCTAAAAAGCGCTCCGAGGACATCGTTTTGACACGATTGAAGGTGTTCAAGCCGAATAGAAGAACATTTTGTAGGCCATTCCGGAAATCGACTTTCTGTTTCGAACTATTTTTTGATCACAGTGTTATGTTTACATACAGATTAAGTAGCTGTCCCTCTTTTGTCCAGTCGTCAACATTCTATTAGTGCTCTTTGGTACAAATTGGACTCAAAATTTTGAATAAAAAGTGTGTTACCTATTTTACCCGTGTTACCGGTAATATTGCCGGTAACAATACCATATTTAAAAATATCGGAAAGTTTACAACACTAATTGTTAGTCTTCTTGCCTCTCACCATTACTATAATTATATCAATTACTCACGAACTAACTGTTCGAAGTTGCCTTCGTTTGTTATTCTGTTTTTTTTTTGTTTGCTTGAATGACCATTACAATGAAAGGTGGACTGGACGAGGAGGACCAGTTGCATCAGCAGATTTTTATTTGTGCAGATAATTGAAAAATTTTGTTGTTGCTCAGAGAGGCGCGTTGCTTCCTGTTAACGCTAAAATTAAAGACAAGGTCTTCGAATTATTTTGCACATTCTCTAATATTCGAAATGCCGCCAAACAATTATTATGCATCTGATTACTTTTTGAACATTTAACCTTGGGTTGACCTTCTCAAGGTCACAATTATGTCCCGCTTTTTCATAATATTTCAAATGTGAAATTTCTGCCCTTCTCAAATGCATTATTAAAATAGGGCTTTACGTTTCAAAAATCACTTTGCCTTTCAAATGACCTTGAAAATTGAATTTTATTGGCACTTTTGCTTCCTACCTACCTATTACAGATACTTTAAGCGTTTATTATGCTTTGAAAACCCCTCAAATTCTTCAGAGTGCTTTTTAAACATTTAACCTTGATTTGACCTTCTGAAGGTCACAATAACAAAATTTGGAATATCATTTCGAATGTAAAATTCGCCGTTCTTTTTAAATTCGGTGTAAGAATAGGAAGTTCCATTTTAAAATATGACCTTGAAAATTGACCTGTAGGTCAAGATCATTTGTTTGAACAATTTTCTTCTTTGCTGGCTTAAAATGGGTCACGATCCGGATCGTGGGGTTTGATCCATGTGACTATTAGCAACCAAAATTATTTTTTTAATTTCGACAAAAATCAGTACCAGGTATAAATATCTATGCTCATTGTTAAAAAATATTGCTTGCCATTCGACGCGCGCTATTATTTGCCCTCCCTAATTGAAAACATTTCAGTCGAAAAATCGAACCTTTTCGAACTTAAAATTAACACTGAATTTGGCGTCTCGTAACGATATACTTAAAGTGCAAATCATTAATGTTTTCACGATACTAACGCAGCTGTCTTAATTTTTGTAACGCCCCAATATGTGTTTTGGTTACCAGAAAATGTTTAGCCAGGTTTTATGTGTCACATTTCAGAAAGCCCTTAATCTACTTAGATTGTTGAGCTGGTGGTATTGGGCTTCACGTTCATGAATGGGTGGATGCTAACAAATACTGGAAAACATGACTCCTGGAGAAGGATTAATACCACTCGGGTTCATCAACGTAACGTGGCATTCTATTATGCCAAGCCCTCTAATCCAATCGATTAATTTCATAACAATATTGTTAGGCACCTTCGACTTCAAGCAGTTCAGATTCTTCGCTTAGGTCAGCGTCAGACATTATACTTATCTTTTCTGATACTAAATGAACCCTAGAAATTTTCTCACACAAGGAAAGTTTCATTCAAATCATGTGAATTAGGACCAGAAATTATTTCTCAACTGTGACACAAACCTAAAGCCGTGTTCTCTCGATTTAACAACAATGCGACCGAATTAAGAGTGTTTCGAGTCCCAAAACAGATTGCGTTACAGGACATTTAGAGGTAAAAGGAAAAAAATGGAAATAGTCGTGTAGTCTTCCGGTTAGAAAATCACAAAATCAAATATTGGTTTGAGAATGTATTCAAGCGCACGATTTGCATGACTATTTGGTGCGGATTTGGATTTTTTTTTTTTTTTAGATTTTCTAAGAATAGCAAGTTGGAAATGGGTACAGGGTGGTCCACCTTCCTATGTGATTATTTTTCCATATTTTTTGTTGCTCTCCACAAGCATTATTTTGTTCTATAGACCAAACGGAGTGAATATATCAAAAATTGGCCCATTTGAACTATACGTATATAGAGGTCGCTATGATATGATATGATTTGTTTTTGTAGAATTTTTCCATATATATTTCTGGCAAGCAAAAAATGCTGTATAACGCTGAATTAAAGTCTATATAGAAAGGGAAATCCCCTTAATTTCTTATAGGATATATATTTCAGAGAAATTTATCATTTGTGTCTTTTGTTTCAATGAGTAAAGTTGTTTGCAGAACAA
The DNA here is from genome assembly GCA_958295665.1 of Tipula vernalis. NCBI lineage: Eukaryota > Metazoa > Arthropoda > Insecta > Diptera > Tipulidae > Tipula > Tipula vernalis. Next base: position 446,163,435 of record OY282558.1, on the reverse strand, counting down.
GTAAAATATACTTTTTTAAATCATTATTTATATTTTTTTTAATTTGAGTGTGCAGTGTAATTTGTAATTAAAATAATCATTTACTGTGAATAGTTAAATTATAATTGAAGTTTAAAGGATTGAAAATGGCGTCCACTAACACGTCGAAATCTACAAGAACCTCAGCTGGAGTTTGGCTAATTGGGAAGTCAACAGAAAGTCTATCCCATGCAAGGCTTCCATCAAAGGGGGATGTTCTTAAAAGATTCCATTATCACCATTCAGAACAAAAAATGACTGTTAAGCAAAGTATTCGGAATACGGTAATTGGAGTGATGGAAATTTGGGAAAAAGCCAGAATTCCTTCCCAAAGGATTGACTCAGTCGAAAGGAAATTAAACAAACTTGTTGATGAATATTTGCTTTAAAAAAGAATCGGAAAACCAATCTCGAAAGTTGTCGAATGAAAAGTCAACAGCCTAGGGAATTTATTGTCTAAAAATATACTTGTTTCAAAACCAGTTCGTCCTTACTGCAGCAGAGAAAAAAGGAGTCACTGATATAAGTGTATTTGTTAGTCTAATATATGGCCGTTATTCGAATGAAGCCCTGATAGCCGAGAAAGCCCCTTTAAATGACGCCAATCTACTTCAACTTATTGACAGCTATCCTAATAAAAATATTCGTACAGCGGCATCGGAAGCATTTCGTCGTCATCTCTGGTATTTTTCGGAATATCTCATTGGACTAGCTTTTTTCGATTCTCGAGTAACAGTTGAGTCTAAAAGAGAAATGGTTAAAAATCTCATGTTACCACCAAAAGCTAAAGCGTTAAAAAGACTCGACGGTAAAACTTTCAATCATCAGAGCCCAATTGAGTCCTTTGTTACCCAACGCACAACCATTTTCTTTAACTTGTTAGATAATGAAGGACTGCGTCATTTCTTACAAAGGACCCCACGGAATGGAAGGACGATGCAATTTTTTATTGAAATGGGGGAAAAAGTACGCCAGTTAAAAGTGGTAAACGACTGTGAAGAACGAGGTATTGCATTAATTCAAAAATTTAACAATAGCATTACCAAAAATGAACAGCAAAAACAATATTTGCTTCGGTTAGTCGATATACATAGAAAGAAATTTCCCACCGCCTGGAAGGCCAACGTCATGAAGATGAATCTGAGCGAGTAACATTTTCAATTTATGAGTCTTTTAATTTAATTCAATAATTTTGAATTTTTTTGTATTTTGTTAATAAATAACTTTTGTTAAAACTTGAATTGTGTATCATTTAAACATTTACCCTAAAAATGATCAATTATAGCGACCTCTAAATATTGTCCTAGTTAGCTGAAATTTTTCAAAGTCGTTAGTTAGCATGTTTGGAATAAAAGCAACCTTGTGGAAAACCTAATTTTAATAATTCAGATAAATGGACCACCCTAATGGGTACTTGTACAATTTTTTAAATCAGGCTGCGCGCAAGCACGTTAATATTGTGGGCGATAATAAGAATTTCGATTAGTTTAGAATATAGACAAATGTTTTGTCCCACCGGAACTTATACCGACATGAATAAACGAAAAAAGAAAATTAATACCAAATTTCCAATGCCATTATAAATTATGTTCTTGAAAGTTTTTAATGATGCCTTAAATATTCTACATATTTCTTTAGAGTTTTATGTTCAAAAATACATTTGGCAATGAAAAATGAGATTGTGCGTAAATCATAAAATAATATCTAAATAAACGGATACTAAACGGGAAAGCTTTTGTGCATATTTTTGGTTATATTGTTATGTACTTCTATTCATATTTAATAAAATAAAATTTTAAAAGACGTTTTTATATTTTTTTTATTACAGATGGATTTCACACACAACACAACTAAATTTTTTTTTAAACGAGCAATGAGCACAAATGGAGAATTAGCTTAATTTAAAGCAAACATACATCATAAAATATAGGTAAGTACCGACATACTTGTCCAAAAATAAAATTTCCACAATTATTAAGAGATGACTGAAATATTTTACGATCGAAACATAAAAGCTTTCATATACGTTATATGAATGTTGACTAATCCATTTTACGTAATCAATCACAAAAATATTTTTTTACGATTTTTCATCTCTTATAGAATTTAATGGATTTACGTAAACAGTATTTGTATAAAGACTAATAAGCTCTATACCCTTAAAATATTATCACAAATATCTAAAACATAAATATTTGTATAATAAATCCATAAATTATAAATTTAAAAAAAAAAAAAAAAAAAAAAAAAAAATCAAATTTAAATTAATTACATTTTATCATAAAAATTTACTTTTTATCTTGAGATAAATTGTTCCGTCTGTTATTTTTGTTATCAAAAGACGAATAAATAACGTATATGTATGTATATGATTGATATAAATGAATGTTTTGGGAATTTACTTTTTAGATTTTAATCAAAATTGAATATTTTGCTTGTAAGTATACTGATATGTGTATATGTATGTCGATAATATATTATAATTTTCACTCATAAATATTGATTTTATTAATGATAAAAGAAAAACGATTTTTATGGGGATGGTGGGAGAACCTTTCTCATAATTAAATCAAAAGCATAAAAGGTATTTACTCAACAATGAAAATTATATCCGCTTAATAAAATTTCTTTCTTCACTGCTTGCGCTCTCTACGTATTAAATACCAAAAAGTCTAAAAACTAACAAAAAAAAACAACAAACTTTAATTAATTTTTTGTGTTTAATTTACTTCTAATTTAAATTACAAAAATTTAATTTTTTTAGTCAAAAGCACACAAAAATAATCATCAAACAAAAAAAAGTTGTGTAATTAAAGCTTAATTGAAACAAATAATCTAAAAAAAGGCATTTTTTATTACTCTAGTTTTTAAAGCGAGATATTTATTTGTTGTAGATTTCTAAAAATACCTTTAAAAATATTTTTTAATGAAATTCTCGGAAAATATTTTTATTAAAAAACAAAAAAGTTGGTTAATTTAAGCAATAAGTCAATTTTATTAAGTCTAATAACGTCGAATTGTTAAAACAATTCAAAGTTCTACAGTAACAAAAAAAAAAAAAAGTTTTCCATTGTACATAGTAAAAGAGTTGTAGTAGTTTTCTGTGTTTGAAGTTTAATTTAGAAAGTTGATATATTTCCTGGGAACAAAGCTTTGATGTACAAATCTTTATAATTGGGAAACTTTAATTTGAGTTCAGTTTAAAGTGGTGATATTAGATTTTCGTAAAATTTAAGGACTAAAACTGACAGGCTATTAAAATAAAGCTCTATGATTCGTTCGCTTAGTGTCATGTGTCGTACGGTCTATGTATGCATATCAACAGAGAACGTAAAACAAGCACCGATTTAGGACTACGTCATACTACGTCTACGACGAAGATTGTAAGAGAATTCAATCCAGTTTCGAACTGATGAGCTTATGATTATGAAAAAATCAATCTTCTCATCATGCCGCGGCGACTGGACTGATTATACCACAATTTACAATTTTATATATACAGAATGTACTGTGCGATATGTACTAGCGAATCATACTAATACACGACTTCTTCACGACATTCACACAGCTCTATTAAAACATGCATGCGTTTGATTGCCACCACGTCATTCTGATTCTAATTGACTGCTGGTTTACGTTTTTTGTTGTATGCTCTTCTTGTGTTCTTATTATTTCCTCTCTCACCTTTGACCTAAGTGCGTCACGCTCGTCAACAAACGCATTGACTATTTTATCCGCCAAAGCCTCCGCAATCCCGACATCTTTAGGATTTCTCATTGGAATTCCAATGATTACCTGAAATGGACTTCGTTTTATCGTTCTTTCCCATGTGGAATTAATAAACCTTTGTAGCTTTTCTGTTTGTTTATACCATTTATCCGGAGATTCTCCAAATAATTTCGTTAATACTGCTGGGAAGTAAATGCTGTTCCTCTGCCGGTCACCACATATTCAGGATTTCCAAAGACTGATTGGTGAATTTTCATCTTGGCTTGAACTTCAGAAGTTATTGTCGTCTTAGTTGGGTAAATCCATACAAATTTGGAAAAAGCATCTATCACTGACTGCCGCCATTTTTTTTTGGACCGAAATGCCCCTCCTTGTGCACCGCTTCAATATTTTCCACCTCCATCGCTTTTGGTATACATAAAATGTGTTCGCCAAAATCATTTTCTTTGAATACCATTCCATGATTTATTACAAAATTTTCGTAGGGTCCACTTAGCAACAACGATTTTTTTTTTTTACAACCAATATAACAGGGTTACGGCTCAACGTATCCACATGTCTTATCATTGTACCCCTACGATGTTCTAGTGTATATTGGTGGCCTCCAGTTGCAACATCCATTCGGTTAATATTTTAAAAATTTTGCCCAAAAGAAATACCCGCAATTTCTCCAAAGCTCTGACGATGGCTAGCACTTCTAGCTCATAGCTGCAGTAACGAGATTCTTGATCCTTGGTTTTCCGGCTATAGTAGTAAACGGGCGGCATTTTACTATCTACACTGTCTTTTTGCAGTGAAAGTGCTCCATAACGCAATTTACAGGCGTCCGTATGTAACTCGGTCTTAGCTTCCCGTCTGAAGATCTTAACAAGGGGATCTGACATCAAAAATTGCTTTAATTTAACAAACGCTTCACGTTGAGTAGTACCAATTACGAATTTTATGTATTTTTTTAATAGTTCGATGAGTGGTCTAGCTATCAAGGAGTAATTAGGAATAAATTTCCGAAAATATCCGATTAGTCCTAAAAAAGCCTGGATATTCTTGACAGAATTTGGCTCAGGAAATTTAGCAACTGCTCGTGTTTTCATTTCGGATGGCTTTATTTTTTCGTCCTTTACGAAATAACCCAAATACTCGACTGACATACACAAAAATCGACATTTGCTCCATTTGAAGTTGAGCCCGAAATTGCTTGAAATGTTCATAACTATTTTCAATATTGTCATGTTTTGTTCGACCGTCAAAGATGGAATGATTATATCGTTCATATACACCATTATGTGCTCTTCTGAAATTAGATCTTTAAAGATTAAGTTTATATAACACTGGAAGGCTGCTGGTATTTTATTATTACAAATATAAATTTTATCAGCTTTAATAGATTTGATTGAGCCCCCAATTTGTTAGATTCGATTGCACTACGGCAAATTCTCAAACATTTCACAATCCAATTTTAAAAGCAAGGAGAATCACTTTACTTTTCACGACTTAACTTTTAGAGAAACAAACCAAAGCCATTCACAATACAGCAAAAATTTAATTTGTTAAATAATCTTCTTATTAATCTAATTATTTCAACATGTCGTGATGCGACTAAAAAACACAAGTGACCCAATATGATTGCTTTTTGACACTTTATACCCCTTCTCGTTACAATTATCATGACTGACACTGACCGTTTTAATTTAAATACCATACAGAACTGGGCAAACTGTTGATAAAGATGGTCACCAATTCCGATATATATATATATATATATATATATATATATATATATATATATATATATATATACATATATATATATATATATATATATATATATATATATATATTATATATATATATATATATATATATAGCCTTGGCCAAAATTATAAAGCACCCCTCCCAAATTGCAGTATCTACAAAACGAATGAAGACAAAAATTAAAACTCAATATTTTTAAGAAATACTTTTTATATTTTATTAATTTTAGTAATTTGTAGGTCCTCCTTTGGCTTTGATGACAGCCAGGACTCTTTTATTCATCGACCGTACTAATTTTTCGCAGGTATTTCTCGATATATTTTTCCATTGCTCTGTCAGCGCACGTTTGAGGTCTTCCTTTGAAGTCATACTGCGATCCTTGATTTTTTTTTTTAAATTGACCACAAATTTTCAATGGGATTTAGGTCTGGTGACTGGGCGGACCAGTCCATGACTCGAATTTGTTTTTTTCGAAACCAACTCATCGTAACGCGGGAAGTATGGCAGGGGGCATTATCCTGTTGATAAATTATCGAAGAACTATCCGTTTCCCCAAAGATTTGCCGAATTGAGGCATTCAATGCAGCCTCGAGGACGGTAACATAGTTGGTACTGTTCATCGGACCCTCACAAAACAACAGTTTTCCCACCCCTGATGTTGCCATACAACCCCACACCATCAGTTTACCCCTCCATGCTTTACGGTAGGCACTATACAATCAGGATTGTATGCTTCCCCGACTCTTATTCTTACGATGGTTGCGCCAGGAGTTCCAAAAATCTATAAGAATTCCATCAAATTTAACATAAATTTCTCTATTAATTCTTTTAAAATACATAGCACAATTTTTTATTTTTTTTTTTTTGACTAATTATTTTTTAATATTTATTTTTTATATTTACCTCAAAAGTAGATTCATCTGACCAAACAACTCTCGCCCAATCCACGTCATTCCAATGTTTGTGTTCTAGAGCCCATCTCAAGCGACTTTTTATGTTGGTAAGTGAGAGCAAAGTTTTTTTTCTTGCTTTACAACCTTTCAATCCAGCTTGCAGGAGCCTTCTTCTAACTGTCCGTGCCGAAATGTGAACTTCTTGTTCTGTTAAATGCTCTGCAGCTATCTCAGCAGATGTTTTTCTTCGGTTTTTGAGAGATTTTCGCACAATTTGTCGATCGTCTCTTACCGAAGTGATACGATTTCTGCCTGAGCGTAGTTTATAGGCATAGTCCC